>CM076598.1:83237500-84505833 GCA_038502835.1 Octonoba sinensis
CTTTATATTTATGTCTATAACGTATAAAATAAATGCCGCTTCTTTATGAAAACAATGTATTTAATGTCAAAATGGTTTAGAAGCTATTATCTCACAAAATGTTATTAGTGACATATTGTAGGTATAAATTGAAAGAAATTTGCGTGCGTAACCGACTAACATTGATAACGTAACAGACTAACAACAAAGGAACTGTGACAGTCTATATACATCTATTCAATGTGAAGGCACCATATTGAAATAAAAGAGCAATAACTCCTGTACAATAAAGCTGTGATACTCAACCTTTGATTCATCAGCTGCATGCGGTATGTCGGGTTTTTTCGAATGGGTCGCAAAAAAGGTAACATTTTCTTAGAATTGCCCAATTATGATATTGGAAAAGGGGCGGTGTTCCCTTTCACAAACTTAACATTTTACCTTATAAAAAAAAAATGGAGTAAACTTGTGAATAGAGGGATAAGTTTTTTTTTGTGCAGAAAAAACATTTTTCAATCCTTTTATTTTCTCGAAAAAACGATTTTAGATTCAACAGTGATTACGCAGAAAACACTGAAACGTAAAATGTGCTTACGTAAAAATGTATCTAAATACTTTCTTCTTTAGGAGGAAAAAACTAGTAATGGTGAATATCAAATTTACGATTAGTTATCATTACTTAGGCATCTTAATTTACACCTTCATATTGAATATTATTTCTTTACTGAATATCTTAAGTCCATTTTTCGAGTTTTTGCTATGAAGTTAAATAATAAACATTTTTAGTACTATAATACTAGACTTTTCCGTGCGAAGCTTAGAATAAATATGTCCGATGAACGCTTTAAAAGTAGCTAGTCGCTTTGTTGTCGGTATTCTGTATGCCCTAAAAGTGTAAACTCCCGAAAACTCGAAAAATGAACTTAAGATAATTTCGCTCTGCGGTACAAATTTATAGATTTTAAAATTAGTATTTTCCTGAAATCGTGCCAAAGAAAACTATTAGCACTACATAAAAATGTTTGTTTGACTGTAGTTATTTTACGGTAGAAAACATTTGGATTATGGTCTTGTTATTTTCAGCTTACTAAATTTTCGATTTCAAAAACCTTTTAGTTTATTAATATTTATATTAAATTCCATTATTTGTTTTCTCAAACGTTTTCTTTAATTATTACTTTTTCCATTTGTTACATTTTAAATTTCAGAGAAGTTAAATGTACCGTGCTATTTATTTTTTACTTTTTCTTGTGTTTAAGCGATTTACATTAGTTAGGAATAGTTATTTCTAAGTACTTAACGATTTTCGTTACATTTGATATCTAACGAAATTTTTAAGCTATTAATAAACTTCCTTATGCATCCTTTTTGGATTTGCTTTAATTCAGTTTTGCAATATGTAATGTACAATTTCGTATTAATCAACTTTATGATGCATCCTAACTAAATTAAAGTAAGAAAGTTAAAGGTTTCACAAGTTTTTGAGTTTTTATGAAAAATTTAAATTAATTAACTTAATTTTAAATCCTTTTACTTTATTAGTGTAATGTATTTTTTAAATTACTTGACACACAATTGAGTATTATCCCCATACGAGATTGAAATGTTCTTAAATTGAATGCAATACTGATAGAAATTCTAAAACCCTATTATGTTAATATAGTGATTAAAAATAATTAGGTTGAGGACACTTTGTACAATAGTACATTCATGAAAGACGTAAGCTGGCGAAACTATTATGCCGCCGTTATGTTAGTGCGTTGACGATAGGTATTATGTTTCCTCATGTAGAAACAAATTCATAGTATTTAAATTATGACGAGAATGCAATGATAAATCATGTCATGTTTTATTCACACCCAAGTGCTCTTATTTTGCACGAGAAACTGTCATTAACGATAGCTTATTGAACAGAAGTATTTCTTGTAAAGGGATTTGGAAATATAACTTAGGATTACTTAATTTTAAGATTACTAAATAGTCTTATATATTATAAGTAAATTGCTACACAAGTATTATCCATGGCTTGGCATCGGTCTCTAGCTAAATGATAGTTTGAGGGAGGAGCAAAATATTGAACAAGTAGAATAATTGGGCTGTATATAAATGTTGGCCGAAAATTCAGGAGAAACTTTTTAAAAATATACGAATCAAAAACATAAACGAAAAATCGAAATAAAAAACAGTTTTTAAGCTTAGCTCACGTTCTTTTTTTTCATATGTTTGATATATATACATACACAAAACGGGAAAAACTCTCTGTCTATAGATGGCTCCTGTACGAGCTTTTTCAGTGGAAAGATGACAAATGAGAAGAAGTTGTTTTCCTTTCAAATCCACAACCAGTTTGAATGTTAGATAGTTGTGGATTTATTAGGAGCGCAAGTTATTATAACCGTCTGCTTTTGCATGATTGCTCTTACTAGTTCCATCCATCGTCTGCTTTTCCGTTTATTGCTTCAGTTAAAAGCATGTTCCTGTAAATTTAAATTCATTTGAATTCGTAACATTCGACAAAAAATAGTTCTTACTTCAACCGCTGCTCATACCCGTGGTTATGTTTGGTAAAAATAAAAATTTCCAAAAAAAAAAAAGAATGCAGACACCTCAGCCATGAATTATATTTAAGATTCGTGTTCAGAGGAGATATGTCTTTGGCACACTAGACTTGCGATGCCTCCTTAGAAGTGACATATTTGCTCGTTCTTTTTTCTTATCAGTAGATATCTGTGACTATTTGCTTGGTTTGAGGTTTTAATTCAGAGGAGACAGGTGCTCAGTATGCAAGATTTACGAGGCTTTCCTCCACACACCAAAAAAAGAAGCTTGCGTTATGTATTGATTTACGATATTTTCTTAAACGAGAAATCTGAGAACCAAGATTTTAAAAATTGGAAGCCGTTTACCAATTTCTCTTGCTATCTTTCAGATATATCACTATTAAGTACCCACTTAGGATGACTTTCATTAGGCGAAATTTCACCAAAAGTAATTTATCAAATTCTTATGCTACAGGACGAACTTTTAAGCAATTTATGTTATCGATTGTCAAATTAGACAAAAATGGCAGCCCTTAAAACATTTTCTTGCAAAACCCCCAAATAAATAAATAAATACATAAATAAAAATCCAATTGTTAAATAAAAAAATGCGCTTCAATAAATGTATAATCTAAGTGCATTCAATGATATTCTTCCCAAAGGCTTAAAAAATAATAGTAAAAATAATGTTTTTTCAAGTGCGTATTTTAAAAGTATTACAACTTTTAAAATTGTAATAAAAAGTCATATTTTAATCACAGTACCAGAATAGGAAAAATAATAAGTCTCTATTAAGTCTGTTATGCCTTTTCTTTGCTCGACAATAAATATTTTATAGCATCAAAAGATTACTGAATTGCTCTTGATTTATAAACAGCGACATAAGCGAATTTTTCACGGAAAATTAAACTTAAATAACAGAATAGGGTAATTCCATGGTGACTAACATAAAAGGAGCACAAATATTTTAATATCATTTTCTGTCTCCTAGCGTAATTTTAACCATGATATCATAAACAGGGTGTTAATCTTCTTTGCACCGATAGGTTGTCCAAGTAAATGCAAAAAATTGATATTATTATTTTTCTTTTTGAGATTTGGAGGGCATTTTTATCAATGTGACTAACATAACCATTTTGCAACCCTAAAGATTTTGTGTAACATTCACAGACATAATTCTCTGAAACTAAAACAACTACCTAATTATTTTCCTCTGATATTATCTATGTGAAAGGCTATTGTTATATTATCATGTGCAAATTTGACACATATTTTAAATACATTACAAAAAATAGTGTTTTAATAAAGCTTACCTGTGACTAACATAACGTGACTAACATAACATGCAAATACACATTTTACTTAAAATGGTACAGGTAATATTAACACAAATATAAGTAATTGCTAGGAGTGCCCATCCCCCTAAAAAGCTGCAGGACCCCCCCAAATCAGCTAAACAGTCATCCAAGTCACGCCCAAATGCCCCCCGCCCCGCAAAAAATATAAATTTCAATGGAGACGTCTGTGCCATGCCCCCTTCCTGGTTGGCACCCCTGAGTATACAAATAGGATTTTATTAAAGACTGACATGTGTATGGACAAGTATGTTGACTTGTAAACAAAATTTATATTTCGACTTTATAATTGAATCGATAGTGTCTACGAGAATTTAGTCACTTGCGTCAAAACCTTCAAATCTTGTGCTATTTCAATCCAACATTTGTCGTCCTTGCTGTCAAACAATAATGCTGCTTCAGTGTTTTTCTTCATGAACGCCTACTATTTGAAAAAACAATGACCTCGGGTTCTACTTTCTGGGACTAAGTGTAGCCCATCAATATTTTTTATGTTAATAAATTTAAATAGCTGAATCCTTTTCCCTCTGACTTTCCTTTGCTTGAGACTATTAATATTAAGCTTTTAAACCTGACATTCTAATCTAACATTGAATATTTAGCACACGCCCAACATATCTTTTTTGGCTTAGAAGTTGTAAATTTTATGACAACAAAATCATCCAATGTCTCTGGGAACAGCACAAAGTCTAGTTTAAAATAACTGACAATCAAACCAGCTTTATTTTCAGAATCTTTTAAGAGTACTTCTTTTGTGGGAAACTCATATCCTCTGTGCTGAAATAAGTATATTTTAAATTTTCCCATATTTATAACATTTTGTGATGACTGAATGCCTTCCACTGGATCAACATTCTCAAATAACATTTCCAATTCTTTTACGTCATGTCAGTTTCACCAACAAACAAGCATTTTGTCTTCATTTCCTGTTTAGTTCAAAAAATAACTTTTCCGTTACATTACTAACAACCGCTTGTTCGCTTAAAACTCTGCTCCACGGTGTGCTTTACAATAGCATCTACTCCATTGTGTGGGCCCATATCATAATAGAGGACACTAAAATTCCATGACCTGTAGATTCCATTGTGAGCCCTTTCCACAATATAGGATGCTATAATTTTAATTATTTAGCGCCTGTCCAATGTAAGTTAAGGTCAACATAGAACATTTATTTTTAAGATGAGTAGCAACTCTATCTGTGCATACAATCATAGATTTCACAGTAATCATGTTAGTTGCAGTTAAGTCATTTATAAGTCTTTCAATAAAACTGTTTACTTCATAAGCAGAATGCTTGTTTGAATAAAATGAGAGAAATTATTATTAATTATAAGAAATTAAATGGATTTTTTTGTTCTGAAAATAATTTTGATGATTGTTTAAAATTTAGATATTTCATATGTAATCATGTTATGTTAGTCACACTCAGTGATGTTATATTTGTCACACGTACTACTACCAGAAAAAAAGAAAATTATTTATGTTCAGCCTCATCAATCTAACAGTACCCATCACATAGAAGACATCAGGGGGGGGGGGGATTTATAAAATATAATAATTTCAGGCAAATAGTTAATTTAATTCATGTTTTTGTGACTAACATAACAAGTAAATCAGATTGAACACTAATTACCTTTGAAGCATTAATTTTAATTCAATGACAAAAAATTATGTTTTTTTATAAAGAAATTATACATATTTTACTGATTTTGTAAAAAGCTAACAATAACAATAAAATGAACTGTTAGTTATTTTTTAAACGGCCTAATAAGGCATATTTTTTTATCACCACTAGTTATTTTGTTTATTTAAAGGGGAAAACTTTTGTTATAGAAACAACGAATTAGTTTACGTAACTGTAAAGCTTAATTTATTAATAGTTTTCGATTGCGTATTGTGAAGGTTAAAATCCTGGCAAGACTTGTTTTTGTTCCATTGTGGATTGTTGTTTTACAAGGTGGGAATATGTTTTGGATCAGACAATCAACCTACATTATTATTTTACTGTGAAAAGAACGAAAGAATCTTTTTCGGTTGGAAACCTTCCACCATTCAACGTATTCTTCCTTTCAAGAAGTAAAATGTTTCCCTAAAACAACATGAGAACTAGAGTGCTCTGATTTATAAAGAGTTGGTATTTTCTTAAGAAAATATTTTTTCTCCTAACAAAGGCAAGTAGGAACTTTCAGTTGTTTTTAGCATTCTGACAAGTCAATAGTTGACCAGTTTTCCACAAAATGATTCCTACTGGCTTTACAAAAAGTTAGTCTTCAGATTAGGTCCGTAAAAATGAATTCAATATATATTTCAATAAATCGTAAATCAAGTAATACATATACTATGTAAAGAAAAATAGTAAAAAAATGAAATAGAAAGAAAAAATGCTGCAGTTTCAGGTTTTTATGTTTCCTCCCTACTACAAACTTTCAGATTTTAAATTAATTAGTTTAAAAAACTAGAACCAGTGACGGCATTACCGAGAAGTGATACCGTGGAAATGTGTTTTTGTCGTAGAACTTTCGAAGTTATTTGGGCTATATATAACTGAAATGCTTTTTCCATTGATTTGATGATAGTAATTTTTTTTATATGCTTTAGAGACAAAAACAATTTTCTTTCCTTTTTAAAGTTTCAATGTTCGTGTTTTGCTCCCAATAAGTTATACCAACGAGACTGTACTTATTAAAATGCTTTTAAACCTCAACTGCATCATAGAAAACCGAAACCCTGGAAAAACTTATGTATAAAATTCAAACCAATCTCCGTTGCAAGTTTAACTAATATATCAGCTCATGCCCACACAGCTCCAGCATTTAAATGCATGAAATTGCTACATTGAGTTTTTAAAGTTTTCAGGAAGGTTTTTTTATAGCACAGAAATTATTAATTTTTTGTAATAAATAGTAAACAGCTTTTCTCGAAACAAAGCACTTTCAATTTTAGCGTTTTTAAGAAATGGGAAGAAAAACTTCTGCGCAACGTTTGCTTAGATTTATCGTGGCGATGTTCCCCATGAAGTTCGATCTTCCCCACGAAGTTACGCGATGGTGCAGGCACTCGGCGATATCGTGCGTTCATTGAGTTATTTTGTACAAGATTTAAAACATATCAGAACTACCTGTTTATGAACGTAAATTATTGCGTATTTTATATTACTACTAAAACGATATGTAGTTGCTTTAAGTATTAACGCATTATAAGGCTTTTCAAAGATCCGGTTTCGAGAAGTCTATAAAATGTTTCTTTATTAAACTTCCGTTAGTCTTCGTCTATTGCACTTTTCTCTCCCTCTGCAGTCTAGACAATTTCTGGCCGAGTAGCCTCATGTTATCTTCCTAATTTTTGATTACTCAGTGGTCGGTGTACTCTTTTGCCTCGAACATGTCGGTGCAGAGTTGCGGCAGCCCCGTTCATCTCACAGCTGTAACGCGACCATTGACATAATTACTTTGGATGTGAAATTTTTATGAATCATATATTTTCCTTTTTTTTTAAATATTATTTTCTGCAGTTACCGGGATACTTTTGATAGATTATAACGCAACAGTAAATTTAATTATTATTGTAATCACTCAGTAGGTGCAACGGGACCAAATTCGTTTTCCTTTTCATGTTTTCGATTTTTGAATGAACTTTATTAATTAAATAGATTGTTTAATACTTAATATCGCCAAAGAATCTTAAGTCAGTAACAATTAACCATTTAAACAAGAATACATTTTATTTAGCTTTAAAAAAAACTTACAGGTGCAAAGCGATTGACCACGTTGGAAATCAGAGCGTGACTAACGAAAGGTTAATTCCTAATATTTTTTTCTTTAACCCCTTAACGGTCGGATAATTTTAAAGAGAAGAACAACAGAAGCGCCCATTCTTTTCAAGAAAAACATTTAAAAAAATGTTCAATCTCTAATTATGCTATAAATAGTTTGATACTTTCATTTAGTATGTAAGAAAAGAGAAAAAAAAAACGGGATTGAGGAGTGGATCTTTTCTTAATGTTTCGTTGCGCTACTTTTGAACACTCCAGCCCGTGATTTTGACGGGAGCGAGGGCGTAGGGGTTAAATCTTTTTCGTATTTTACTTTAAAGGTGCGGTGCTTATAACCGAACAATATATTTTTAAAAATACTGCGGATATTGCAAGCAACTGCTTTAATTTATTTTGGCAATTCATTGCATATTATCCGAATGCATGTAGTTGTTTAATACATTTGAGTGCGGTTCAACTAAAAACACACGAAATATTCTTAAACGTCAATTAAAGTTGTCAAACATTAAAAATTTACGCAGTAAAGGGCTAGAGAAAAATTAAGTATACCAATGTAATAAAATTCTGTGAAAAGTAATACACTGGGGAGTAAAAGGTTTTTTTTGGCTAACATTGAGACAACTGTATGTTACATGATGCTGGTGCCGTCTTTAAAAAAATATAAATTGAGAAATATAATCTGATTCTCACATTTCTTGAAAACAATATTTACTTAAATATCTGCGATATGTTTCAAAAATTGCTATGTTTCTCCATCTTCTAAGAAAACTCATTTCCACATTGAGGCAATGATCCCTCGCAGAAGTGGTTATTTCAACAGATTACATTTCGGAAGAATTGATGCTTTTTCTTTTTTGTTTAATTCACGATTATTATTTTTATTCTCCTTGCGAAAGAGTTAAAAGAAGGGTAGATACAAAGGCTCTTAATGCATTTTTTGCTCCTTTTTGCAACACACATGAGTGATATACAAATGGGAATATACGGCATTTAAGCTCTTATTCTTAATGGAAAGATGCTGGGATTTTTTTTATTATTTTTTTTTTACTTCTGGTAAAGGCATGTAAAAACAAAAAAAAAAAAAAAATAACTTTTATTATGCGGAAATAATTTGCCTCTTGTTTCTATTGTCGAACATCGCTATCTGCAAAAATACTAGCTTTTAGATAATGTATTCTAAGTACTATTTGATTTCATACTGGTGTTTAGATAATGTATTCTAAGTACTATTTAATTTCATACTGGTGTTTAGATAATGTACTCTAAAGGTTAACCGCAACAACGACAAGCAACAGAGAAGAAACCTTTCCGGGCGTTTCATTGGTTCTACATAACTTACTAACCACGCCCTCGTATAGACTGGTTGGCGTCTTTTATTGCGGCATTAAAAGTGTCTTTTCCTTAGACGAGCGTGATTTGTTGATTGCGCTATCGAAGAGATACGTCATCGTTGTTAATTTGATAACTAAAGCAACAGTGTATTACGACAGATACAAACTGGCTCTGTCGCCGTTGGTGTGAATACACCTAAAGTGCTATTTAATTTCGTACTGGTTTCAAGATGATGTGCTTAAAGTATTATTTATTTCATACTGGTTTTAGGATAATGTATCAGGTGAGGTAAAGTGGACAATGGGGTAAAGGGGGCAAACAGCAAATAAAAAGTTACCCATTTCAAATAAGTTAAGCAATTAGTGCTTTTTTTTTTAATTTTAGATTTCAAAATTATGAAAGAAAAATTACATTCAAAATTATGAAAAGAAAAACTTCACATTCAAATTTATATTAATAACAACTCTTTAGCTGAACTCAACAGTCAATTTGTTTGCATATACAGCAGGAATACCTATTTTATCTCTATGATTTTGTTTAACAACTCTCTATGATTTTGTTTAACAACTTAACGCATTTGCCCGTGTCTGACACGGACGAAAGTTTCCGGAAAGTTTGCCCATGCTCGTGCGATATTTTATTTCTAATGCCCGTGGTGAGATGCGTTTACACTTTGTTTGTATAATATATTTTTTCTGTGTAACTCTTACCCCTCCCCCCCCCCGCTCCCTAGTCACCTGCCACAACCTGAAATTACAAAGAATAACTTACACTATACTAGTTTTTCAGAAAAAAACTCGTGCGTCAAGGGTTTAAAGGAATTTGCGGCAATTGACGGTGCAGAAAGCTTTACGCAGATTTAAAAAAATACTTCCTCACTAACGGTTAAACTACATTTATCGAATATTCTATTCTACAGTAGTTTAAGATGAGGTAAAATGGTCATAGTACTAGGTTTAACGTGCAGAATCGTTCTGAAATTATTTGAGTATAATCTCTGAGGTGGATTAGGGCTTAATTTTCATTGTAACTCACGGGAGCTCAACTCTTTTCAATTTTATGTGATTTTTTGCTCATTAGAGGGAAGGCAGGTAACTTACGCATGGAATTAATAATTCATATTACATAAAATCTTAATATATTTTAGTTCATTTTCAAGTTAAGCTTGGAAACTCATTGAACGCAGCATTTTTACTTGCATATATATATATATATATTAAGTTTGATTTTTTTATGTTTTAAATAATGCTTTAAATTACCTTCCTAATTTAAATTATTTCTTTGTTGAAAATCCAAAAAGATGCTAAAAAGCATTGTACGAAGTAATTCCTTTAATGTAATGCAGCTTTTATAAATAAGCACAGTTATAATCTGAAAAATATTCGAAATTATTTAACTGTTCTAAAGTTTTATGTCACTGCTTAGAAACAAATGATATCCTTTTATTACATAATTTCGTTCTGTTCAGCCGTTTGCAGTGTAGATATATTTTCGATTAAAATTTGGTAACTCAACGCGAATTAAAACTCCGACGAGGCATCCACAATAACTCGCGCATTTTTAATCCTAGAATATTTACTTACTTTACTCATATTTGTTTTAAAACAAAAGAGTTTACTTGAAACTGAATTGAATTTCAGTCTCTCACGTAGGAAAATCCTTTGTGTAATTAATTTTTTGCATTTCGTTTTTAATGTTTTATGTCAAAAACAATTGCGTTTTGTTTTAAACATTTTTCGCGAGTTCTGTGTTTGTTATTTTAACAACTTTAAACCTTATTTGTGTGTTATATTTTACTGAATAACAAATTAATTTCCTTTCAAAATTAAAGTAGCGGAAAAAGTCTAATCTAGTTTTTAATGAAGTTTTCAACGTTTTGTCTTTCTTTCCTTTCATGCTTTATTTTATGTTTGATAAATTTTCAGCTAAGTGCGAAACACAAAATATACGATGCATTTTAGCTGTAATAAAATATATTGACGTTAAACTATACCAGTTTGCTGACCATAAATTAAGTGTTAAAATAAGGTTTAAGGATCAAACTTGAAACGAAAATTGCACAGTGACTATTAAACGCTTGTAAAAGTAAGGGTGTAAATCTTAATTTTGAAATAAAAATTGCGCCCTCTTTTTTTGGGCGCAGATGGAATTCTTTCTGTAAGAATACGGTTACATCCCATTAGTGAGCTACTTCCGCGAACATTTATTTCCTCACTGAAAAATCTAACACTGGTTAAATTTTGATTTACAGCTCTTGAAATAGTTTTAAATATTTGTGTTAAAATCCATAATAAATTTTACGTCATAACCAGTGATTCGGGTTTTAATTAAAAAGTGATGCAGAATTGAATGAAACACATGTCCTGGAAGCTTTGTTTTTCTTTTCCACAACGTGGAGGCATTCGTCTTTTTCAAAGCAGTGGGAATTGCTGGCTATTTGGTGAAGAATCACCTGATAGGTGACCAGCATTAACCCTACCACGCTGTAGTCAGAGGACACCTGATGGCGCCACCACAACTACGCCACCTCCCTTTTGAACCTCAGACTGAAGCGGAGGGAAATTTTCTCCAGCCTCCCGTACCCATGGAACTGGTTCGGGACTTCTAGGTCCACGTATTTTACATGCACGTATCCCCAAGTGTACATAGTAGGTCTTCAGCGGGTTGAGTACTGAACCCCAAACCTGTCGGTTAGAAGAACGACGCCCTAACCACTAGGCTATCACGGCCCTGTCTTGAAAATTATTATTTTTCAACGATCATGGTAGTACAAATTTTCAATATTTTAGGTCGTAGTTTTGTTGCTTCTTCTAACGTATTTTTAAAAAATTGAATAATTGAACTATGACTATTTACGAAATATAGCATTTGTAACTTAGAAAAGAAATGCATGTTATTCAACTCAGATGGTAAATTGAATAAATTATATTCAAGAAATGACAATTTTGGTTTTTCCAACCGTAAAAATCTTACAAATGTCAGTGCCTGTTTTATGCACTTTACATTTTTCGTTTTCTCATAAACTTTCGTGGAGTATATTACTCACATACTCTGTTTCGTTTTACCCATATTTGTTTACTCATATAAAGGAATATATACCATAGTATGATGACATATATTCATCATATATTTCATCATTCGTTTTACTCATATGAATAAATACATCATTTCATCAAACGAACTGAGAAAAGCATAAAAAGATAATAAATTAAATGTTAGCATCAACTCGTTCAATACTTCATCTTTATATTTCTCGGGCAGCCTTACATTAAGATTCCCTGTGTGGTGAGGAAATATGATGAGGAAATTTCCGCTGAAGACACATATTTGGAAATATTTCTACTCGGGTAATATTTTACACGTGAAATTCTATGACTGTGGTTACCGAAACAAAAATGGGTGAGCAAGATTACATTACCTTCCTTCCACGAAAATATTTTTACTTCAAGGCTGTGACCGATATTTAATATTAGTTTCATCAAAGTAAGTATTTTTCTCTTTTTATCCTGGAAATATTTACATCTTCTAACCAAATAATTTTCTTTTGCTGTCGGAATTAGAACCATCTATGAAAAATATTCTAGTAATTTTTAATTAAATCTCAATTAAATCGGAATGTATTGAAATCATAAGAGCATTTCAATTAGAAGCTTACATGTTTGGCGACTAATTTTTGCCGTCTACGTCTAATAGCGCCAAATTTCGCAAGAAATTGTTTAGTGGACACAGCCATTTAGTTTATATGTGGTTTGCACCTTTATTGCATTATAGAAAATTACTCGTTGAAAAGCTCCCTATAATAAATGCATTTTAGTTTTTGATAAAGTTTCATATTGTATAAATAAATATGAAATTGTATTAAACTAATGTAATTTTCTTTAATACATTCTTTCTTTTGTTAATTTACTCAATTTTCTATTGTTTACTTCGTCTTAATTATTTATGTTAATTTGCCTTCTATGAACTCCTTCAGAAATTTTTGATTTATATATTTTTTTTTCTGTTTTTCAAACGTGCCATCTATTTCCGTGCTGAAACCAGTTGTGCAGTTTCACATAACAGCTCACTGTTTTAAATGCTTTGATATTATTTTAAAAAGCTCAAATCATGTCTTAAAATTTCAAACTATTGCCATTAGCTGTTAAAAGCAGTCAACATTCTAACTAGTCCAAAAATTGATTCCTTTGCAGGATTTTCAAGTTCGATAAAATTGTTCCTCATTCCAGGGCAATTTCTCCAAGTTTCATTTCCTGAAAAAGTAGTTAAATGTAGTCAATAAAACTTTCTTCTTATTTTACTTACCCTTTCCGTTGCAATCACGTATGATCGTAAAAGTACTTGCTTTAAAATTCAACGCCGTAATTAGCATTTCTTCCATTCTTTGATTTCGATTCAAAATGAATTGCAATCAATTAAATCAGCAATTATATATGTGTATATATAAATATATATATATATATATATATATATATATATATATATATAGAAAATGTGTGTGTGTGTGTCTCTGTGTGTGTACGTATATATTATACATGTGCGTGTGGCGTGTCTGTGTGACGTCCAAAAAGCAAGGACAAGATGCTTTTTAACTGTATAATTTAATAAAAATTGTTTCCAAAGAGCATTTATACACAATATAAAATGCAATTAAACTTAAAATATTCGAACTTTCTTGGTCTGGGATTACCTTGTGTTTTTATATCGGAGATGGAAGATTGATGAACTTGCGTAAGAATATACTTTAATGGCAAAAAAAGTCTAAATGGCGAGTAAAATTTGACGTTGTAAATCTGCTCGCTGATTTATTACTCAGTATCAAAAAGAAGTTCCGTTTTTGAGCAATTAATTTAACCAAGCTTCAAGCCAAAATACGTTCGTCAAATGTCTATGTCACTGACATTTTATAAAATGTATAAGATATTTTTCTTTTTAATTCCTGATTTTTCTTTCGTTGATGGGAATATTTAAAGATATTAGTCTTTTGTTTTCCTTCCTTCTTTTTGTTGCATTTTGTTTTGTTTCTTTTGCATTTTCACTGCTATGCAAGGTAAGTTTACAGTTTTTTAATACGGAGGCTGATCTAGCATTCTTTACTGATATTTACATGTTCTACATCGTATTAGATTATGCGATTGTCTTAGTATTACACGATTCTCTGTAATATTCTGCAAGAGTTGTCAGTTTTAAACCCTTACTTGGATCGGTTACATAAAATCGTAGAAGATATATTAAATTTCTGTGAATAAAAATTTTGAAAAATTCTGTTCAGTTTTTTGTTTTAAAACCATTTTGCATACAGAAGTTTATTTTGTTTTCTACTGTTTTCTTCAAGTCGCCCAAATGGCGGTTTAAGAATGGTAACCAGATATAAAATGTTTTGCAGCTTATAGTGTAATAAATTATTTTTCAGCTAAAATGAATTGCGTGCAAGAATGCAAATCGTTAATTAAATATAGTCCTAATATTAAATAATATAGAGAACGGATAGGTTACTTTCGTATGCAGCAGTAGCCGTTATGTTTGTACCTTTAATCATCATACTTAAATAAGTTATTACTTTTCCCTTGTTGAAGCTCATTTTTTTAAAAATTGGATTCAGCTATTCTAATTTATAATACGAATAATCGGGGGAAATAATTTTTTTAGTCACAGAAAAGTGTAATTCGAAATTGAATATTTTATCCATGAACTTGGATTTTTAAAACCAATTGCATATTTACGCATAAAACGCAGTATTGAAAATGACAAATTACTATATTCAGAAAAGACTCTTTTAGTTTTTGAAATCAGTCATAATGTAGTAATAATTTGCAAATTAGTAACATTTATAATCCAATATCTATTTAACTAGCTATATTTGCAAGTTCAAGAGTCTAAATTTCTAGCCTCTAGCCTACAAGCTCAGGCACCAATTTCTGTATTTTATAAGAAGCTTTTAGAAGGATAGTTTTTATTTTATTGCTACAATAACACAAATGAGGAAGTTTATGTCGAAACAGATCTAAAGATTAGTAGTTGGTTTAGTTTCTCAGTGCCTTTTCTCTTTTTAATGTTATGTTTATTATTTAATCTTTCTTTTCAGAAATTGCTAAAATTCACCTAATTAATGAAAGGTTTATTTGGATCGCTTTAAATGTAAATGAATCAAGAACTGTGAATCTCTCGGGTATTGCAATTTTCAATTCAAACCTCAACGATTTTATTTTCGTTTTACAACATTCAATTTCCATCAGTCCCTAGATATTTAATGCTTTGGGGGAACGCGAAAATTGTAGAATTTAATTTGAAGTCTTTATGACATTAATAATTCATATTTATATAAAAGGGGGAAATAATGACACAAAAATAGTATAAATAAATTTTAAATTTACTTTTCAGCCTTCGTAAAATTTATTACTTGTCCGAAACTTGCATTGCGGAACTTAAATGTAATGTAAAACAAAAATAAAAATGTTTTTAGTGTGTAATAAAATACCAACCTACAAAGGTAAAATTAATTATTTATTAAGAACTTTTAAATAATCCTATAAGTTTCTTCATATATACTTACACTGTAAAAAAAATCTCCTGAAAATAACGGAAAAAGTACGGCAGCAGAGTTGCCGGAAATATTCCGTTTCTGATAATATTTTTCCGAGATTTGATAGAAGTTCCGTTTCTTTTTTCTCCGTTAATCCAAATCAGGTTGTGAAAATACAGCAACCGTAAAACGGAAGAAAAGTTCCGTTCTCGTATTTTCAGGACGTGATATTTCCGTTTTTGGAAGGAAAAACCATATATTGAAGCACTACAGAAATCTTATGTTAAAATCAGTCAAAAAACACTCTAAAAATTCCGGTTTTTTTTATAACAGTGTACGCTAAAAATTTTACACTTAAAACTGGGTGCAATAAAAAATCGAGTAAGTAATAATGTGTTGCTCAACATGCACAATGCATCATCAGTCCAATACGATAAGATTAAGCAACTGATTTCAAAATAGGCTAGCTTAGGGGCATACGGTGGCAAATTTTCTAATAGAATAACTTCAGACCATAAGTTAATGCCGGTAAAACGACGGGTGACTTTCTTTTTACAGTTAAATATCTATAACATGAAATATGTTACTGTATATCAGTGTTTTACGTTTTTTAGGGCGCAGATCTTTAGCATTTTGGGTGATTCTGTAATATATGCTTGCATAACTTTCGTAGTCCTTATTTAATTACTTGTTTTGTGTTCTGATTACATGACAAATCTACTAAAAGTTTTAAATATTTATTTCAGTCCACTCAAAATGATTTAGTTTTTAAAAACTTGAACCGGAATGACAAAACATAAACATGTATTCAAGGATACCAATTTGTGAATTCAAGATTAAATACACCTAATAATTCTGGAAATTATTAGCTTCGCTCAAAACTTAATAAACTTAAAAAAAGAAAAATTTAAAATATCGACATAATTTCGCAAAATTCAGAGTTATACTACTTAATTTTTTAAAAAGGAAAAGTTATATAACGTAACGTTAATTAATCAAAAATAAAAATTCGTAACTACTTCGAAAAGCAACCAAAATTTAATTAAAAAACAAAAATTTCCCAGTGTACCAAATTTCATAATAACCACACACACAAAGACGTTGCATTTTATATGGGTAGACATTTATGAACGTATTCATTTTAAAAAGATATTATCGTTATATTTAGTTTATTAAGATTATTCTACCTTCAATCGAATCAATAATGAATCTCCAGATTATTCGATCAAACTGGCTGTTTAATCTACTTCATATCCTTTCCAAGTATTTGGCAACCACCAGTTATTTATTCAAATTGATTATTTCTCCTACCTGAAATATTTTCCACGAATTCACTAACCTCCAGCTTTTCAATCAAACTATTTGTCCTCGCGGAAATGTAAGCTCAAGAATGTAACCCAGAGTAACCACAGAAATGTAACTGTTGTACTCTAATTTTTGTAAAGTTGCGTGATATTGGTTGGGGTGGAAATATGTGATAAAAGTGAGTTGTTGATTTGGTGAAAAGGATAACAGATTTAAATAAACAAGATTAGGTTTTATTTAACCAAATAATCAAATTCAATTTAGCACAACATTAAGAGTGTGGCGAGACGCCATCAAATGAATTATTAAACAATGTATTAAATATTTATCTGTTGCATTTTCAAAAATAACACAATTAGGCCGAAATAGCGGTTAGTACAAATAGCATATGATATTCAGGATATTAAAGACATGATTTGTGTGTACTCACGCTCACGAAGTCTTCAGGTGGCAGAAGGGGAAAAGCGTATTAAGGATGGACCCGTAGGTCACATCCTAAAAAAAACAACGTGGTCTTTCGACCAAAGAGGGACCGACCAGTCTCTCTGAAAAAAATGTAAAAGTGTCGTCTCTCTGAACGATGTATCTAAAAATCTGGTCTCAACTTCAAAACCCGGGCACACGTGCACTCGAACAGACGAACGCCAAATAGGGTTGTAGCTGAACGGAGAATCGTTGCCAAACAGCATAGCAGAACCAGGCGCGGAGAGTGAGACGAGAATTGAACGAGGGGAACTTGTAGCACAAATTAAGTGAAACGCGTTAAGGGGAAAACAGCGAAAACTACGCCAAAATAGGAACCTACCGAACAGGTGTTCGAAATTACTTTTCAGGTGTACTAGAGCATAAACAACATATTGTAAGAATGACCTTGCCTGTAGGTCAGAAGCTTGTGCCAAGTACGAAGATACACGGGATGCCTTTGAAAATGAAGGAATGGAATTTGAAAACAGGGGAAGGGAAGAATTACTGAAGAATGTCGTTGTGAACCAAAGTTCGACACTACAGTAACCCAGAGAATGTACCTCCAGTAATCATTAACCTCAAGATTTTCATTCATACTAACACCTTATCCTGTCAGAAATAATTTCCAAATAATAATCAAACTATAGTTTTTTGTCCAAACTGACATTTCTTCTCATAAGAAATGTTTTATCTTCAGATCGTCTTTCAATCTGAGTATTTTTGTGCGGATAAAATATTTAAAATTTTCCATTACTGTTTTGAAGTATTACTTATGAATCTGTAAGTTGATGATTGAAAAAAATCAACACTCAAATGTTAAAATAATTAAACTACATTTTGACGAAGGAAATGTATAACTTCTCGCTTACTATTGAAATATTATTTGTATATGAACAATTCTGTGGGTTTTAAAGTTAAGTTTGATGTAAAAACATGAAGTTAAAATAATAATTATTTGGGAATAAAATACGAATTGTTATTTAGATTTTAAGAGTGAGTGTGCAATTTTTAAATGTAAAAACGAAATTTTGAAGATATAAATAATAAGTTGTTAGTGACACGTTTCTTTTGCTGAAAAACGTTATATTATCTTACTGTTGAAATTGTGACACTGTATGGCTGGTTTCAAAAATCAATTTCAAGAACTAATATCTTTTTCTTAATATCCGGTAAATATTTTTTTATTTTCTGTGAAACGCTTTACGTGTAAATATGTAATTATCAATCTTAAAAATAAAAGTTGGAGGAGACATAATTCAATCTGGTAATAATACTTTTCTTTGACTTGAATATTAACATTTTTTCCAGTGTTTGAATCATGAATCTTCATAGTTCATTCTAGAAATGAATTTCAAGAATAAAAAGTAGTGGATATTTTATAAAGACTTTTATTGGTTCCAGAATTTGAAAAAGAGATTTGCAGTTATAGAAGTAATGAAGGCTGTTAAATAAATTATTAGTTATCCATTTTTGTCATAACATTTGTGGAAGGAAGATGTATTTGATAGTTTCTTCCAGGAAAAGCAAATACCGGTGGCTGTTAAGTTTCGTACTTTAAATTAATGAAAATGTGGCGATCACATTGTGGTGCCGCTAAAATAGATGGTACCAATCTCTTGGGAAAGCACGAGATTTGCAATTGGCAGAAGACAGCGACAACCCATTAGAAATTAATGAAAAATAAATATTTAGAGTAATATGAAGAGAGGAATGAAAAAATGAAAATAAAACTTTATCATACAATCATAGAACTTAAAATAAAGCAAAAAAAATCTAATTGAATCTGTTTTTGGCACAATAGCGATCAAGGATTGTTGAATGCACAGTTTCTTAAATTGTGTTCCTAGGAAACCTGGGATTCCACAGAGATCACTCAACGGTTCGCATTCTTTCCTTGAATAACATTTAAAAAAATCATCGAAAAGGCACTGAAATTTTGAAAAAACGTTAAGCCTTTTTAAATAATAATAATTATAATAATAATAATAATAATAGCTAACACTTGAGTCTATTTAGTAATTTAGATAGTTTATGGAAATGCTAATGTTTATTGATTAGGATAGGGAATCGCGTCAGAATCTTTAGCATTTGCAAACTGCATAAGTATTCCAGACGGAATGCTCAGTTTATGTGTCAACAAACGATAAATGTCTCAAGTTGAGACCGTCAATAGAGTTAACGCTGGTACTAACATGAGTGTTCTCATTTCATACATCAAGTTGAATATTAAGTATAAGTATCTGCTATAATAACGATTCAGTTCAATAAAATATTTGCTTCTGAAATATTGTACGACAATGTTATTTAAAGGTAATGTAACATGTTTTCTTTAACTGTTAATTTATTAAATTACTTTTGGAAGCTAATTAATATCATTTGAGCCAAACTGCTATTTTTATAGCAAATTATTTTTTTTTTCAGTATGTTGCATTAGTTTTACCATAATGACATATTATTAAAGAAGCAGGTGTTCCACAAGTACAGTCGGCCTTAAATAGGGTTCCACGTATCAAGAAAAAAAAAAAGAAGCGCTGGTTTAATGGAAAGGTAATATCCCATGCAAAAACAGTTTTACGTTTGTACAATTGAAGCGTGAAAAAATCGCATAGTTCTTCATCAATTGCAGTAAACAGCGATCCTCTCTTCGTTGAAGAAAGACTCCACATTTGTTACAATTTGTAGATGGGAACCAATGTGGTCTTTAATAATGACGTCTACGACAAGCATTGTAAAACCAGCAAATGAAAAGCGACCGTTACATCAAGCTCAATCAACCGAATATAATAAACAATCTTTGATTGCTCAAAAAATTTACAGAAACGCTTTTAGATACACAAAACTTGATTTGTCACTACCAATAAAAATATAATGTGCAGTTTTGTACCAATATTATGAACACTACCCATTACCTGATATGCAATCTTAAATTTTTCAGCATAAAATTTCACTGGATAAGATCTTTTGGTGATTCAAAACAGAAATTTATAACATTTATAACTTGTTGAGTAGCATCCTGAATCTATTTCTTTTTATAAGATGTATATCTTTTATCACAAATATTTCATCTTCCCGTTTCTCTCGGGAGCATTACCCTAATAAAATTTGTAAGCGTATAATATTATCGATCAGTCTTTGAAATGCTTATTTTATTAGAAAAACCATATGTTAATTCTGTGGAAAAAGTACTTCAATAGCAGTTGTGAAACATATTCGACGTTATTAATGTTGTTTTTGATAGTTATACGAGCGGCTAGACAAAAGGTTCACAATATTTTCAATATGTTTATATGAATATTTTTAAAAGTACGGCTCCTTTTATTATTAATGCAATATTTTTCAATCAAAACGTGATGCATTTAAATCCCCCCTTCAAAAGAATGTCCTGAATGATGTTTAAATGAATTATTTGCATTTTCATTCCTTCTTGCTATTAATGTCGCAATTCAAACTAGCATTTAAAAAGATTGCTTACATTATTATGACTAGAGAAATATTTGTTGGTCCAATCGCAGCTAAATAATAAAATTGGACAGTAATTAAATATTAATACGGTTTTGGAAAACCTCAATAGAACGAGATAACATTCAGTAAAATTTGCAATAAACTATTTTTAGGTCTTCGCACTGGAGTAATTTCACTCATTTCAAGCGATCTTTTATTAATTAGACGCATAACATGGCAATGAGCCAAAAATGCCTTGCATTTATTTCAGCAAAATGTTCCTGGCATAATAAAGCAACTGAGAGGCAAGGAAATATGCACACATTGGGAAAATATTTTAATAAATAATTGCATCAGATTTATCATGTTTCTGAGCTTCAAAATATGTTCTTGACACAGAATTTTATCAATAAAAACTGAAATAGCTGTTATCTTCAGGAACAAAAATATTTCAAAATGTTTTCAAAAGTAATTCAGGTTTTCTTGTTTGTTTTGATTTATTAAATTTGGGTAGGTCATATTTTATAATATTTTATGTTTATTGTTTTAAGAATAAAACGTTTTCAAATATTTTTCGAAACATTTAAATTTTTGTTGCTCATTACAATATTTGTTTTCTTACATGAGCAAAATAAATTTACAAATTTCATTTTAAGAGTAATTTTGTGTTGTGTTTTTTAATTAAGTACTAATCCTTATTTCTTTAAAGAAAGATGGGTTAGTATTTTAATTACATTTAGGTACAGCGTTTTCGGTTAATACTAAAGTACTTCAGTACTATGAGTACGAGGGAAAAACAAACGCAAATAAAGCACAAATTGCCAGAAAAATGATGCAAGTAGCTATTTCGAGGCTGCAATAGAGCCTCTTCGTCGTTGCAGGAAAGAAGTGCTCAACACACAACTAAAAAGTTGGTTCACTCACAACGTCCTAGTTATGTGCTGAGCACTTGTTTCCTGCACTGATGAGGAGGCTCCATTGTAGCCTCGAAATAGCTATTTGCCTCATTTGTTCTGACAATTTTTGCTATGTTTCTGTGTTTTTTCTTTAGACTCATATTTTAGTACAAAACATTTTTGATCATTTGTCTAGGTAGTATTAGCCCCAATGCATATTATAGGGGTGTGATTGAACCCTGCAGTTTCTGTTTCTAGTACAGAATATGCACAATGCTATATTTTGTGCTGAATGATGGATAGTTAATGGTCAGAGCATTGTCTCTAGCTCGAGTGAGTCCCATTTCAAAAATTCTATGATAGCCATTCCTTTGAATCTTATTGATTCTACCTTCTTCCCTCCTATCCTACCAGTAGTGCGGACTATAGAATGAAAGAGCCGGATACGTTTTTAAAAGAACACCTATAGTCAACTTAAGAGGCCAGGATTTCGGGATTTTTCTTCTATCTCTAGTTTGACTCTTTTGATGTTATTAATAACTAGGTAAATAGTTTTATGAATCATTCCATTGAGTTCACAGCATGGAGATTTGTAAAAAAAAATGTTGTTTGTTGCAATCAGAGATTTGATGCTTTGTAACGACTTCATGGCAACCGAAGCATTCAAAAACGGACTGGAGTTGTAGTAGGAACCAGTAGGAAAGGAAAAGAAAGGAAAAATGGTTTCTCAAGTGATTTTTAGGAACTGAATTTGGCATGACGACGTCAGAAAATAATATCGCATATGCTTACGGATTTCGTATTGAAGGAAAAATTGGTGAGGCATGATTTTCTAAAATAAGTGTTACAATGGTTCGATAATTGATGAAGGGGTGTGTGAAAATAATACTTATAAAAACAGTTGTTATACCTAAATAAATAAAAATTATATAGTTACGTTCGTTCATAACTTCAACAAGTGTATTTTCCCCTATAGAAACATCCATTTCTTATCATTAGTGATCACAAGTCTTTAGCTACATATTATTGCCTCAACCTTTTCTTATGATTGCCTCAGTTACAGTAAAGCATTGATTATCAAAATACAAATCAATCGAAATACCGATTAACCGAAAGGGCTTCAGTTGGAAAATTAAAATTTTCATGTCCTGTAGAAGTTTCGCTACATAAGCTATTCAGTTTTCACTGTTATTAGTGAGCCGTGCTACAGCTGTATGCCGGGTATTGCTGTTTTTTTATTTCATATCGTTTCTATGATAGTGGTACAATCGTGTACCGTGACTGATTGGTGAATTTAAAATGTTAACGGACGTCCGAATCCTCCCATCACAATCAATAATTATTAGAAATTTTCAGTACAAGATCTTCAACTAGGTATTTGTACATGCCTCAAGTTAGAGATTTGGACATTATAAAACGCCTAATCTGTACCTGTCAGGTTAAATAAATTTTCCAACTCCAATAATTTTATCTTGGGAACTAAATGGTCGTTCGATAATCGTGTACCGTTTTTCTACAATTTTCAAAGCTTGCTTCAGGTTTTAGCAAATAAGTGCTCGTTATACTTTTACTTTTAGAAATCTTAAATAGATTAAACATCCAGTGTGTTTAAACACTCATAATGCTTTTAAGAGACTTTAGTTTTCTCTTAATGTAATTAGTGAGCCTTCAGTAATTTCTTTGATTAGAGAAATTGCGTTAAAAGCAGATTCTACCGTATTTATTTTGGGCGAGAAAGCTTAAAGGTAATAAATCTAATTACTTACTTACCTAAAGGCATAACTCCGAAGGAAGAAACTAAATTGAAATTCCTTCACACACACAACTCTGTATTTCATTAATTTTCTGTTTTCCACACTTCTTCTTTTTAATTTTCCAACCTTGTGGATGGAATACTTTTACACCTTTGTGGTACTTTTGAATCATGATAAAATTGAAATATGAAATAGCTCATTACGTGTGATTTATAGGCAATTTGAAACTTTGATAAAGTCTCGAAATTCCTCGTTTTTAGCACCAGCATTTATTTTTGCAACTTATGGGCGCCACTTTTGTGTTGAAATACATAATTAAAGGTTAACAAAACGAAGTAATTGAATCAAGGAGCTCTTTCTCTTTTAAAGATTTAGTTTAAGAATTTATTATTAATTATATTCAAAGTAAAAAAAGTTCATTTACCAATACACATAAATAGAATTTGGAATGTTTTCCTTCCAAAAATATTCAAACTAAATAAATTTTTCCATTGTGCACAAGAAGTTAAGTTACTTTACAAAATGTTTTAATATACTCTGCTAAAATATGTTATTAACACTTAACCTTCTATTTCATAGTGCTTATCATTTTTCTGTAGGAAACATACCATTCGATCGCTGCTTTTGCAATTTTCTTTCTAAATAATTCTAGAATTTCCTCGAATAAGTGTATTTCATTTTTTGCTATTATCTTGAATCCAAAAAATAAATAAATAAATGAATAAATAAATCAGAGTTTAAGAGAAAAAAATCAAAAAGAGAAAAGAGAAAAGAAGTAAAATAATGAAATACGTGTATTTTATATATATATTTTTACTATCTCAAATCCAAAAAATAAGTAATCTGAATTGTTGAGTGATAGAGAGACAAGTTAATAGCGTGAACAATGCCTTGAATAACACGAAATTTTAATAGCAGAATTTTACATAATAAATTGAAATTATTCCTAATAAATTGATGTAGTTCATGTGTCTCTAGAGTATAGTGACCAAATGCAAAAGAGCGTTTCGTTCCCCCACCCACTGTACCAGTGAAATTATGACGTTATAACCGATGTGATATAAAAAGCGTTATCGTTATAAGCGAGTACGACTGTAGATCGCTGCCGTAAAATTTATGTGCTTGAATATTTTGAATGTAATTAAAGCATTAAAGATTTCTAGACCTGCATTTGTATTATGAATATATTACTTTTGTTATAGAGTGAGGAAACATAATATATTCAAGAAAATTATCTAAATTATCTGCTACTGCATTATTAAGATTTATTGCACATTTTGAATTAAAAATTTTTTCGTATTTACAGTAGTGTTCCATTTTTTCTTTATATCGCCCAGTTGCAGCTTTATAAATATAATTTTTCAAAACTTCCAGTTATTTAAGTTTAAAAAGATTTTTTTAGAAAAGGGGGTGGGGGAAAGTTGCATCTCGTATTAAAAGCTTGCAGAAAAAAAATGAATTTTTTTTTTTTTTTTTTTTTTTGCGTTTTAAGAGTAAATCTTAAAACTTGCTTGAATACTAATCCCACTTACGCGCTTTTTAATTTAACAAAACCCTTCAATTATTTTCAAAACCTGATTAAGATGCACATTTTTATTTAGTGTATAAATAAAATATTAAAATACGCTCTTTATAGTTAAGGAAGAAAATAATAATGATAATCTTCAGAAGTTTTAATTCTTCTTCGAATATTATTGTTAAATCAAATGCGTTTAAGATATTTTACTCACTTTTTTAATCATAATCTTTATTTATTCATTTATTATTTATTCATTGCATTGCGGTGCAGTTTCTGAAGATTAAAATTACCTTTCTTTAAAAGTAGTTTAGAAAAGTAAAACTAATAAAATATTGGAGGCGATTTAAAATAACCAAGAAAAAAATGTGCACACCGAGTTTCACGTACTAGTGTGCTTTGAAATTAGTTACGTTAATATTGGAATAAGAATAGATATTTTAACCGTTAAATAAACTTAAAAAATACCAAAGATGTGTACATAATTCAGTTCCATAATGAAACTGGAGCGACATCGTGTTCTGTTGTCTGCTGGAACCATTTTACACTTCATCAAGAGGAGACAAAGAAACTCCGATTAGGCAGTACCGACTCCCTCCCCAATATTTTTCCTTTGTTTTCACTTTACTTTCAGCAATTAGTCACTCTAGCTGCGCATTAAATAAAAGTTGTACACAAAATAGCTGAAAATAAGAATTTAATTTACGTTTCATGAGCGATAATATAGATAAATATGTTTTTTTATTCATGTCGGCATGTAGTGAATACAATATCATGTATAATATGGGTTTAAGACGGGTTTTTACATTCTATCAAAAACTTCTAATTGCAAGATTTATCACTGTACATTATCAAGGGAACCACAACCCACTAAATGATACTCTTTAAGCATAGGGGTATCAAGGAGAGCCAGGTTCACACAGCAAGAGTTAGTAGGTTGGGCTAGCGCCCAGGAAACCTATCTCGGAGCGGTAATGAGCATTCGTCGGACTTCACTTCCCCGTGCCCGGGGGAGGGCAACCCTAAGGCCTCGTGCTAACAGGGGAGGGTGATGGAGTAGAGAACTGTACATTATCAAAACTTAATTATATTTATTTTTAGTTGCTTGCTAAGCGCCATGTTAGTGACGGGTACTAGATACATACCCTTTGAAAATAAAGTTGAAATTGTTACAAAAAAAAATCGACTTCAAGAATGGAAAAATGGAACTGCAGTCTGAATGAAATGAGAAACATCTTGTCCAGCAGTGTTGCTATTTCTTTGAATCAAACATTTTGAGGGAAAAAAAATACTTTCAGCCATGTGGATGACCGAAAGTCTTTGGACAATGTTTACATTCATTTTTTGAGATGGTATTTTCACACGGTTTTGATTTTTTTTAATGGCCAGTAACTCTTTTTTTTTAGTCCTGCAGTGGACCAGTCGGTACAAGTTCGGTTCCCGCAGAATCCCGAAAGTGAACAACATTGGCTGTGACCAATGGTTTGAGAGGGTGACAACCTCTCGCGGCTAGTTGCTTTGGGGCCGTGTACGCTAAAGGGACCTGGCGCCAGTTAAATTTGTCGTGGCTCCAATGTCCTCCAAGTGAAATGATACCTCTGGGGGCGCCGACTCCAGGTGACGGTCTCTCATCTGGGAGCTGGTTCAAAAATTAAGTGATCTCTCAAAGAGGCGGAAGTCGGACTCCTGCCTATAAGGCCTCCGTTAGACTCAGAGGAAGGGCACCTATTCTTCCTCGCTTCGCGCGAGGACACGACGACGACAACATATTTTTTAATTATAGAAAAAAATGGAGCTAACCATTTCATGTCTAGGGATTTTTAGAACAGAAAACTAAAGATACGAGACAGGGTGGATATGTGGATAAAGTTTCACTGAAAAAAAATATTTTTAGTTTTGTAATAAAAGTTTAAATTTTGTCATATTTAAATATTAGAAATACAGTACTAACAAAGTATAAAATTATGCAAAAAAAAAAATCTTTACGAAACAAAACTTAACAAAAATATCGGTATGGAAATCAAACTTTTCCACTCTTATAGAATGACCCATACAATATACACACACGCTGTTGGAATTCAGGAATTTATACGAATTCCTGGAAATATTTTTCATTCATTAACATTTTTTAATTTTAGTTAATAGGAAAGAAGACCGATAACGTATTTTTGTTTGAACTTATTAGTAAGAGATTTACAGATTTATTTCTCTAAGTATATTTAATAAGTTTTTTTAAATAATAATGGGAAAAATATATAACTTAAAAACTTGTGTAAGCTTGTTGGAATGTAATTTCGTCTTTCTGATTTACGTTCGATTTCAGTCACATAATTAACTTTGTAAAAAAACGTATTAGTCTTGTGTCTGAAAGTATTGAACTTAATGTCTTTTTTTATGTTTTATTGTAAGAAGTTAACTCATAAATTAAGTAGAATCCGTTGAACTTACGAGTCACATATTTTTTTAAGTTTTATTGTATAAAAAAATTTACACATATACCATTCCATTTGAAACTATTTTCAAGCGAAAGACATACATTATGAAAACTTAATGCTGTAGTTTGAAAGTATTTAGCCTTTTTTTCAAGACGTTAGACGACATTACTTTCAAATAGTGTTTTCTGCTTAAAATCAATAAGATCCACGTATTAGCATTATTAACGAGAAATATTGAGTTAGTAAACAGTTATTAGTTCATAATGTCACAGATTAGTGCATGGTTGTCAAGAGCCAAATAATAATAAGAATTTTTAAAAATAAACTTCAAACTTTTTTTCCAAAATAGAAATTGTTTTCAGTTGGAACGGTAGTTAACAGGAGTTATGGCTGTCATCTGTTGTTTCCCTTTTGTATTTTTACTTGTTGTATTTTTGCCTTTCTTTTGTATTGCCTTGCCATTACAAATAAAAGCAAGCATTCTAATATTCACTTCTATATTTTTAAATCCTTTATAGTATTATTTAGTATGAATTGTTTAAACTGCAGTTACTTCTATTGTCTGAAGATTTGGCACTCAACTTTAGTTACTGTTTTTAGGTCGTTAGACTAGAATGTTAAGTGTTTTTTTCAAAGATATTTCACCTGAATAAGAAAGCATCAATTGTTCTCTAAAAACGATTTTCGTTTGAACTGAAACAAATGCAAACGATTTGAGGAAAATGAGCTCTGACAAGAATCAATAGATCTTTTCTTGTTTTAAGCAAACGTTAAAGGGATATCTTTTGGAAATTAAAATTAAATAAATAATTTTTTGAAGGGATTGCGTGCACTCTTATTTGTCAACCAATAATTTGCCTTAAAGTATTAAAAATGTTTCTCAGGTTTCTAAAAGAAACCTGGAAAAGCGATATTTTTTTAAAAATTAAAATATTTTTTTAAAAACCCTCGCTTTTTTTTTTAAATCCTGAAGTTTTTTTTTTTTTTTGCTCATATTTCAAAAGTGTTCTTTTGCTGAATGACCAAGTTAAGGGATTAAAAAATCCGTGTATTCTCTTAGTTATACATGTTTATTAGAGATTATTAGGTAGTTAATGTTAAACATCAGAAGTATTTCATTAAATTGCGTATAACATGGTTTAAAAATTTTAATAAGTCATAAAATAAGTGTCCGTTGCGGCTATGCTACATTTTTTATCCACATATTTAACTTGATTTCGTAAATCATTTTTGCCTTTTTTTAACAACAAATGTCTTTGTCTTGTTTTCTTAAGCATCAACAAACATTTTTTGGTTGCCTTAACCAGTAAACATGAGTACAATGTTATAACTTAAACTAGCATTAAAAATTATACCCTACTCCTCCCATCAAATGTTGAAAACTTTTATATATAATGTATACATAAGTGCGTCAACTTACTGTCTATTTAATTTTAATCTGCGCCAATAGAATTGTGTTCAAAAAAGTATTATTCTGTATTTATTTATCCATTTTGCTTCATTTCTTTGTTAAATCTTTCATAAGTAATTGCTTTGTAATGCACTTTGAATTCGTGGTACTTTTAATTAAACAAAGTAGACTGAGAATGAGAGTTACCGTATCACTGACTTAAAAATAGAAAATTAAAAGAGAATTCCAGAGAACTGTTGGAACAACCTAAAACTAATTAACTTCATCTTGTAGCTTACAAAAGTTTTGCTTATTTGCGTTAAAGTTTCAGAGGTTTTTTTATTACTGTCATTGTATTCTCTTAAACTTAAAAGCATTAGGTTTTCTTTCTGAAAAAATATGCTTTAAAATCTATTTTTTTTTTCAATAATTTATTACTATGCATAAGCAGAAGTTTTATTTAAGAATAGTATCTCCCTTTTTGGAATTTTTTGAAAGTTAATTATTTTCAAATTGGAGAATAGTATGCTCTTTCAATTCATTTATATTTTCTCCAAACTTTTTACAAGTATTTCTCTTTAAAATCCCGCAGTATTACTTATTAATGCAAGGTAGTGATAGTGTAGATGAGAGATACATTCTTGAAAGCTAAAGTGAACGTTTCTCTCTATAAATATGTCACAATTTCACGAAATTTTGACTGTTCTGAAACTTGTTTACTGTTCAAAATGTAATAATCAGTAATTTGTATTGCTTCAAAATTGTAGTTGTTTTGGTACCTCGTGTAAATAATTACGTTCATGTGTTCAATTGCTGCATTAAAAATACTTCATTTCCTAAACAATAGCAATTATTTTTCTAATTGCAAGTGGCCTAACATCAAACTATTGAAATGAACCTGTTTTTATATACACCGCCATATACAACCCTAGGTGTGGTTATGCAAATATTTTACAGCTTTTGCAATTTACTGCAAGGTACATATGCAAATTTTGTTGCTGTCTTCTCGAGTTATACTATTTCCTTTTCTTATTACTGTCTCCTCTGATACTAATTATTCAATTTCTGATACTAATTAATCATGTTGTTGTTGTTTCTAATGCCACTTGGTATCCAAGCTCCCCATCACAGAGTGACCACGAATCAAGGCAGAAAGGAGCTCCTTCCGTTTTAGATGGGCACCACAACGGTGGAAGTACGTATTGACTTCCTTTTTTGACTTACGAGTGAAGGGAATGGAAATTCTCCACCCTCTAGCACCCTCGGAACTGCCTCGGGACTTCAGGGTCCATGGATTTTACATGCACGTATCCCCAAATGTACCAAACACCTAATCTTCCGGTTGGAAGTCCGAAATCCTAACCACTAGGCTGCTACGGCCCTATAAAACTTATTCTCTTGTTTATGCCGGTACTTAAAAAGTAATCAAAATTTTAATGACTTTCTTCAGACTGTACGGCAAATGCAGTCCCGACAACGACAATTCATGCCGGCAAGCAGCTATATTTTCTAATTGCAAGTGGCCTAACATCAAACTATTGAAATGAACCTGTTTTTATATACACCGCCATATACAACCCTAGGTGTGGTTATGCAAATATTTTACAGCTTTTGCAATTTACTGCAAGGTACATATGCAAATTTTGTTGCTGTCTTCTCGAGTTATACTATTTCCTTTTCTTATTACTGTCTCCTCTGATACTAATTATTCAATTAATGAGAAATTAAATAAATTTACAGTATCATAAAACTAAATGCTAAGCGTTTTGTACAGAAAGAACAAAATCGGATGATAATTCAACAGAGAAAATCCAATCTATGTATCTCGTTACGGTAAAGTATAACGTAATTGATAAAGGACTTATCAAGCAGTTGAAACTTCATCAGTCAACGAGGCAAAAAAGATTAATAGCCACTAGGATTAAGAAAGATGGTTACTGGAAGAAGAATTTTCAGAAAAGCATTGCTCTCGGACTTAATGGCTTGATTTCTCTTTTTCAGGGTCATTGCAACAAATCATTTCTATGACCTGCATTGCGATAATTCTTAAAAAGCATTAATCCGTATGTAAAAGTTAACCAACAAAATCCCAACACAAAGTTGTTTGTCATACTTGAATGTTTATGTTAACCATGATAATGGCGCCCTCAGAATTTAAACAATGAAAAATAAATAAATAAACAGCTTAAATGATTTCATAATAATCAATTCGCAACTAAGTAAGCTTACTGAAAATACAGTAACGAAAAGGTTGAACCATTCATTAGCTTTAGCTAACGGTTAGGTTAACCTTGGGTTATTTTGAGTTGTTTGATGGTTACCATATTAATTGAGAGTTTATATTCTTCTCTATAACGCCAGAGTTATAATTCAAAATACTACAGAAATTAAATCACGTATATAAAAATTGTATGGTTTATGAGAAAAATAATATTTTGTCATCATTTTAAAAGACACAAATTTTAAACAGTTAAGATTATCTTTCGTCATATGTTATTTTTAATTATGAATAGACTTAAGATGGTGTGATTCATCCATACCTAACTTTAACTGTAACTTAACTAACAGTAAATACTTTATACTATATTTTCTTTTAAGCAATTTTAGAGAATCTTCAATTTCAAAAATTATGTTGAAAGCAGAAAGACTTTTGTTAATTTCAAAAGTAATAAAATTTCTTAATAACTCTTGCAATTACTTACATAGCGTGAGCAATATTATATTAGGAAATTCTAAAACTAAATATTTTAATAAAACTGGCGAAGTGGCTTCATACTAAAATCTATGAAAGAAATTTTTTAAAAAGCAAAATAACTAGTTATAGATATGTAGTATTGCCAGCCCATTGCACAATTCATTAAACGGAAAATTATATACAGTGCAAAAGATAAATTTTAATCACAAAACTACAAAACTCGTTTTATAAATGCAATTTATTTGGTGATCTCAGCAGAAATAAATAAAAGCCGTACGCTTTATTAGTATCTATCTTTAAAACGAAACTAATTTTTTTTCAAAATGTGTTGTACTGCCTAAGAATGCATTTTACGCATGACGTTTTTTTAAGCGCCTTTTTTTTATTCAAGTAAAAGAGAATGATTTCGAAAGCGAAAATGTTAAACCGGAAGATAATACTTTAGTCGCATATTTTCAAGCAAACTAAGCACATATAAAAAAATTTACTGTTCAGATGTTTGTTTTTTTTTGCCTTTAAACGCCGTATGGAGTTATCCTAAGTATTTCTTCGTCTGTTGTTGCATAAGTTCTCCTTCTTAGTTTTATTTTTATTTTTTATTCTATCATTTAGTTTTATCTTTAGGGAAACAAAGCTTTCAAGGTTTTGCTTTTAGAAACATTTTTGAAATGAATCCAAAATCATTCTTTTATGATTCGCGAAAAATATATGCAGCACAAACTGACGTTACGGTAAGCAATTCAGAGTATTTGGTTAAAGAAATGTCAGATATACTTTCATGCTTTTCCTAAGTGATGCAATGCTTTTTCTTTTCCATTTTTTTTTTAAATTTACATTTGAGAAAACTTAATTACCGATATTTTTTACCAAGTTGGTTTTTGTCAAACAGTTGTAATGACTGAACTAATGAAAATCTGAAAATTTTCACACTTCGGAAAAGAGTTTTCTAATAAATACTCACATTTTTTTCATCATTAAGAATACTTCTTATAATATTTCCTATTTTCCGTTTCTGAAACTCACATTGTGCTACATTTAAATGAAATGGATTCATTCTGATGAAAGAATGGTCTTAATTTCGAAAGAAGTAAGGAACTCTTGAGTACAGGACAAAAGTTAATTTCAGTTTATTAGGAAAAATAACACTTTCGATGATTTTACCAGTTTTAGAAATTATTTATTTTCGAATTTTCCTGCACGGAGAATAAAAAAAAAGTCATAGACACGACGATTGTCATTGTGAAATCAGGGGAATATACCGATAAGCTGAAAACTCAAGTGCTTTTAAATACGTAAGTGATATTTATTCAGAATAGTCTTAATTTTAAAACCTAAAACTTTTCCCACTTGAAGTAATAAACTTTTGTCACTTTCTCCCTTTCCAGAATTGTTTAGTTTTTACTTAAGCGCAGTGTGACATTGTTTTTTTCGTTTTAACCGAAAGTTTCCAATAAACAGCAATATGCAGTTTCATTAACAGGAGTCTCATTTAGTTCTTTTTGAGTTCTTCCCAGACTTCATTTTGTACATGTTCATCTTAGCTTTTCTTAACCCTTTTTCCACGACAGTCTCGACCTCAAACGCTAACTTAAGAATAACGGCACATATTTTACCTATAATTGAGAAAAATTATGATTAAAGCGCAGATGACTTTAACATAAAATTCAGTGAGTTATTATTAGGGCGAGTTGAGGTTATACCGAAATCTTCACAGATCTTTCAGATGGTTTGTTCTCTGCGAGACGGTCCTACCTCACTCTTTAAGAAGAAAAGTGCTCTTATATTGCTTATTGCTAAGTGTTAGGCTCTGCCTATTACTTCTGTATAGCATCCAAGTCATCGATAACAGAGTCATCAAAAAGAATCTTTCAACTTCATGTATAATAATTCCATTATTATAACCTTATTCCGTGTTTTTATTTAATGTAAAAACGTTACTTTAAGAACAACAGCATTTTGAATATTCAATAAAGTTATATGAATGTGCCCTGCCATTACCCTCAGGTCTTAATTTCAGAATGATACCTATGTATTGCCTATTGGCTAATTAGCTTCTTACTACTTAATTTAATTTGAAAGATTTTTGCATGTAATATAACGACACAAAAGATGTCATTGGACATGATGCTTAATTATTCACAATATGTTGTAAAACGTGTTTTTATCTACTAAATCTAATAAGACGAGCTACTTGAAAGGCGTCATTATGAATAAGTGAGTAAACGCAAATTAAAGTATTGTTCATTGAGACCGCTTCCATTCCACTTCTCCTAGTTTTGATTGTAGAAAAAATATATATTTCCCTCATTCGTTAATTTCTCTTTACTCTATTTTATCCTAAATCTTACTGTATGTCATATAACTTCAGCATAGATGTCAAAATAAATACCTTACTTCACACATAATTATTACAAATTTCTGACTTTATTTTAACTTTATTCCGTGATAATATCTACGGGAAAAAACTACTTGAATTACGCCATTATAAGTAATTGACTAAATGAATGTTAGTGTCATTTACTGGAATTGTTTCCATCTTGCTCTTCCAGGTCTTATTTGAAGGAAGCTGTCCTAATAATGCCTACTCATGTTTTGTAATATATTTTATATTAAAACGTGTTGCTTGTAGTAAATGATATGAACAGAAATGCATTGCATCAACTTCTATCATGTTATGACCCAGTTGTAACTTTTTCTCACGGTTTTATCTAATAAAAATGCTTCTTATGGAACTACAGCTTCATGAATAACCGAGTGGATTCATACTGAAGTGTGATATTTGACTGGTCCCATCCATCCCTCCCAGGTCTTATTTCAAGGAAGATGGACCTGGCAGATTTCCGGATATTTTTTCGCCATTGAAGAGGAAAATCAATTCTGGTTTAGTGGCCCAATACCGCACCCAGGTGTTTCTGTTCTCAATCCTTTTTTCTGTTGGCTATCATTTTCTAGACAGCTTGCCAAAGTGGTTGAAATTTCTTTCATGGAGTAGAAGCTATAGTTTCTTTTGCATTGTAAGAAAAGGTTTTGATTAAATATCGAGGATTTGTTGAAGTGTCGAAAGGTATGTTCGTATTTTCCATTTTTCTAACTTTCATTAATTTTTAGAATAAAATTATTCCATGAGCTCGTTTTGAAATTTTTACACTTATGTAAGTAGCTTGTTCAACTTAAAGCATTTTTATTTCATTAGCATATTCGCAAAAGTTTAAGTTTGTTGTATACTTTACGTGTTTTAACTCAATGAATAAATGCAAAACACGGTTTTTTCTAAACAGTTTATGTAACTTGGTCTAGCCTTCTTTACCTACATTAAAATATTGTTTGTTATTTATTTTGATTTAATTTCTTAATTAATATGCTTTAAATTTATTAATTCCTAAAACCAAATTTATTTCCAGTTATATTATTAAGAAACCTTTCTTTTGAAAACAATTAGCCTCTCTTAGTAAAATAAATGTTTTACTTTCGACGTTTGATTATGGGTTGTTTTCTCAAATATTTGCTTTGAGTAATTAGACTAAAGTTAGAACTTAAAGACTATACGAGTTTCAATTATTTATGTTGAGAAGTCTATTTATGTTGCATTTAGAAGTAGCAAGACCTTTTTATTAGTAGTTTTAATTTTTCCCGTAGGTGCAATATGCTCTTGGCTTTCCAACATTTTCCAAGACGTAGCATTCTTGGAAGACTCAGAATTTTCTCGCGGCACACTAGGAGTATAATATCTGGCTTAGAAACAAATAACATTTGTTACCGCAAAATAGGGTGAAAACTTGCCACTTGGGGGTGAGAATGCTCATCATGGAGTTCAGCCACAACAATGTAGTAACGCTTGTTGCTTCGCACTAACATAACATTTTCTATAATTAATAGAAAAAAATAATTTACTTTAATAGCAAACCACTCGAGTGCACGTGCTCGTGGAATTATGTAATGGCACATTCTTACCCCAAGTGGTATAATCTCACCCCATTTTACGGTATCATGCGTGCTTTACGCACCTTTCATCTCTCGTTGTGGCACCTTACGGTGCTGTGACACTTTTGGGTAGCTCTGCTCTAGGAAGTATTATTTTCGTAAAAGGGTTTCCTGCAAGTAATTTTGATTTGCATCAATATTTTCTTACCTTAAAAATCACTGCAATGATAATTAAAATAATCTCGGTTCACTTTTGTCAAAAATGCTGAGGAGTAACGAGAACTATTTGAAGTGCAGGGCTAAAACGAATGCACAAAAGTGTCTTAAATCGAACTTATTTATTAACAATAAATAAATAAATGAATTTGTTAACGCAATTAAAAATAATTAGAACATTGTTCTATTTATAATTAATACGAAATTAGACAATCTACAAAAAATTTCCCCAAACAACATGCGTTAAGGGGTGTCCTGAATTACAACGATCTAAAACAGCGTTATTTTTTGGGGGGATTTTTTGTGATTTTTTAGAAGGGAAGGAAAGAATGAAGTTATTGAATTTTTATGTATATTTAACGATGACGAAGCAATTTTTTAAAGTAAAAAAAGTAATTATGAAAGATTTCTAAGCCTATGTCATGTACGTCTTGTCCCTGATTAGCGGACATGATAACCAACCACTGATTTAACGACTTATTTAACTGAACCAAAGTTTTTCTCCAGTATTAAATTCTCTTTAAGGATTCAAAATTCATGAAGCACTCCATTAGTCCATTAGATTGAATACACAATGCACAAATTCACAATGTTGAAGATTTTTTTTTACTGTTAATATTTTTTTAACAAAATTAACTTTGTGTGTAAACATTATTATTAGTTTAAGGTTGTAAAAGCTTTTTTCAGTGTATTTAATTAGTTAAATTTAGTAGTCTAAAAATGTTAATACATTTAGAATAAGAAATATATTATATTTCGCTATTATGTCATGCAATTTGTTTAAAATTTATTCAAACAATTTGTAATTTGAAAATATTTCCTTAGGAAAATATCACAAAAAAATAAAAGTTACTAATGAAAACTTGCATATAAAATGAGACTTACTAAAACGCAATTACTTTTCGATATGCTATTATTAATTTGATATGCTGTTAATTATTCGATATGTTATTTGATATTTATTATTATTTCGATATGTTATTCGATATTTATTATTATTTCGATATGTTATTCGATATTTATTATTATTTCGATATGTTATTCGATATTTATTATTATTTCGATATGTTATTCGATATTTATTATTATTTCGATATGTTATAAAATTACTTTTCGATATGTTATTCAATCATTTCAAAAGTATTGTGAAGAAATTGTCTTAAAAAATTATTAATTTCTAGTAATTACTCTAAATCTTTTTCTACAGAAATTGGAAAGAAGGAAAAATGTAAAAAGGAAATAAATAGATAAATCGCAATAATGAGAATTTCTAAAAAGCGAAAAAAAAAAAGAAATCCTCTCGTTGCGATAAGAATGCATTTTAATAAGATAACGCACATTTTATAGTAATAATGTTGTCTTCAACCAACTGATCCATTTAAAATATTTCTAACACGAATGTGCATTACGAACTGAATACTATAGCTGTTATGTGCTTGCCAATGCTGCAATTTCCTGCAAAAAAATTTTTGTCTCGTTCTTCAAAGCGTTTTCTAAGTCTTGGTGTACTTTCATTATATGAATGTAACATACATATCATGGCTATAAACTGTATAATATAAATAGAGACTGAATATGCCACAATAAATTACATTAAAAAATAAAAATTAAAAATGAGAGAAAAAGTACGGAACATTTTAATAAAGTTGTAGTTGCTTAGTTCAGCTCAAATTTTCTGCCTAACATTTTGATTGCATTCAACTATCCAAAGCAGTAGTCCTGCAAAAATACATTGCTGTGCTAGAAAATTTCACGGTATTGCGAAATACAATAACTTATGTACTACCTCGACCAAAAATTACCCTCTTTTTTAAAACATAATAACTGCTACAGTTTACTGATTCTCATAATATCAGAACGCACTCCAACTAGCTCAAAGCAGTACGCAATTTATGCTGGTTTTAAATCTGCCATAAATTCTACAGTATATTGGTCCCTATTTGCTAGTAAAAGTAAGTACATACCACAAAATATCATGTGGTCTACGAAGAAAATGTTATACTTTGAAACTAAATTTTGCCGATGCCGAGGTGTATCTTTTTTTGTATGTGAAAGAAAGAAAAGATAAAAATAGAAGTAATACTTAGATCACATTTTATTTCCCCCCTATTTTCGAAATACTTTTTGCTTGATGCAGCCGTATCACATTATCGTCATAGTACCACGAAATGTGTTAATTGTTTTAGATTATGCTTCATTAATATAAAATTAAGACAAATTAATTTGAACGAGTTCTTATTATTTGTTTTTAGAAATTACTTTTTTCCGAACTGCCAGATATTGTCAAAGTCTTGTGTAACAAAATTTTGCTAAGCTTATATATTCAACAGTAATAAATTTTAAACATGAACAAACATAAAAGGGAAGATGACGTAGTTTATTTGAATTAGATTGTTTTGTGTTACGTTACACACAGTTTGAAAAAGACGTATTATACAAACTAAAGTTACATTGTAAAAAAGTGAATGAAATTCAGATATCTTTACGATATGTAAGTTTTTAAATTTTTAAATGGTTAGACAAATATAAATAGCTAAAAACCATTAAAATTATCCAGAACAGACAAATCACGCAGACGTTTCATTTAATATTGACTACATTCTTTGCGCTGAATTCTTTAATTTAATGTCTTTGAATATATAATGTTAATTATTTCTTTTCATTCCTTTTCTTTACATTTTACTTATACATATTTATTCTTTTTGAAACTCCATGTCCACTTTTCTCTACAATTTTAACTTATTCTTTGTATTGTTTTTCTCTTTATCGCAAATATTCATTTATTATCTTTGTAAAGTCCTTTGAGCCTGAAAGAAAATATACGTGGTGATAATATATTAAGGATAAAACGAGTTTTATAAAAAAAAAAAGGCGTTGAAACTTCTAAAAAACGAAAGAAAAGAACTGTATCGGAAAAAATAGCTTCCAGCACGTGTCAGATTTCTGCTGAAAAATCAGTCATTAGTAAGGAATGATTACTAGTGCGCAGCGTGAAATTCCTTTGAATTGTCAATATGCCCAAGCGAGGAAAAGTTGAGTATTCGTAAGAAAAGGGCAGACGCAGAAAATTTGAGGAAAATAAAATTATATTATCTGGTTCTTCATGGGCTAAATAATTAGAGATTGAAATTTTGGGGCCCACACGGAAACGTGTAATATATCATTTGATTTTCATTGCGTTTTGTGCACTCATTTTTATTACCAATAAACAACTTCTCCATGGTAGGAAAACAAAAAAAAATTCCGCCCTACACTGTTAAAAATTTCCGTAAGAAAATAGTAATATAACCATTTATTTGATTGTTATTTTACCATACTTCATTACAACAGTTGAATAACCATTAAAAAGATGGTACTCAAACCGCTGATTGTGAAAAATGTCGTTTACTCTGTTTCTCCTAAAGAACTTTTAACTAACCGTAATTTACAAGCGCCACTAGGTCTCGTAGTCAATAAGAATCGGGCGTCCATCTTGGTTGTGGAACCTTACCGGTCGTACGTTGTTGTTAAAATATTAATAAAGATTTAACAGTTCAAATCTGCATGTGTATATAAAAAAGAAGAAAACAAAGTGGCTTAAGCAGTGGTTACTAAATAGAAACACATACAAACGTAAATCAAAAATTGGAGACCTCGGATTCCCGAACCGTTGGCGAATGAGCGAACCCATAATTCGAGCTGCTGAAGTTTGTTTGTATTTTAATTTTTGCAGAAAATAAAACGATTTTCGTCAATATACAGTAAATTTAGACCAAAAATGACTTTGGATTCAATCAAAAATTGAAATCTTAATTTTAATGCAGTTTGCCTGTTGGAAAAGAAGATTTATTGATAAATAAACGGCCGCTTTGAGTGGTGTAGATGGCCGAATGATTAGAGCGCAAAATTGGTATACCATACACCCGGGTTCGATTCCCGCACGCTTTGTTTACGGTTTCTGCGCCTCGGAGATTCTACGCCTCGAAATGGTTCAAAAACCGTAAAGATTAAGTTTTGAAACCATTTTTAAATGGTTATAAAACCGTAAACTTTTGTACTTACAGCTTTTCAACCAAGCTGATTGGAAATGGTTTAGGTCCCGTAAAGATAGAAAAATGTTCCAAACCGTAAATTTAACGGTGAATTAGATGGACAGACTGCTGCCGGCTATTTAACCGTAATTTCATGATGAAATTTCTAACAGTGTAATGCTCACCGCTTTCCTTCCTAGTTTGCTTATAACTGAAAAGAACCAAATCGTGATTTATTTTAATTAAATAAGAGCATTGCATAATAAAGGGTTACCTAAACTTTATCTTCGTTATAAAAACGTTATAAATCTTATTCTTATTCATTGGAAAAGCTAAAAACAAATACAAAGACATACTTCAGGAAACTCACTGATTAAAAAGTCGCTTATAACGGAAGCTCTGAAATGAGGATATCGATTGAGGAGTTATACGACAATAAAAAAAGTAAGGATTAGTATGACAGTACTTTTTCTTTATGAGAGAAAATCGGGTACAAAGTTAGCAACATATTTCCTTCTCTTGAAACTCAATTACAAGAAAATTTCAACCGCCAGTTTTATCAACGTAAATAACCATAAACTGCTTATTAGAATATTGATGTGGTGGATATTGATGATATATATGTGGTATCTGCACAGCTGAGCTCAAAAACAAATCCTGATGATTAAAGTTTTACAATTGATTGCTTGATTCAAATGTCATTTCTTCAGAAATGTCTTTTAAATGTTTCCCATTCGAATATAACCTAACATAAATACAAAGTTGGAGCAGCAATGCTGTTTTCGAACGCAAAAGGCATTATACAGTTTAAAATTAATCATCAATTAACATACACGTAAGTGCATAGAAAGTCGTGTGCATGGATGTTAAAAACGACCGTACGTTTTGTCGGGAGTTTTCAGGTAGTCGTGCTGAAGTTTTAAACGGAGGAAAGAGTGCGAGGCAGTTATTTTTTGACGAAACAGGGTGAATACACGTAGATTTTGAGCCATAGAACATGTTTATCATCATGGTGGTTGAGCTAGCATGACTTCGGCATACAAAAGTTGCTCCAGTGCTGGCAAAAATGCGTCGACCTTAGTCGAATACCTAGACACAGGGGTGAAAGCTTTGAAATGATACAAACATTATTTTGAACAAACTTTTCTTTATTTTTTTAAAAAGGAGACATTATTATTGTACTTAGCTCCGTAATTTAAAGTGAGCTACACATAAGAAGTGTCTTTAACCTGCTCAGCACATGTGTAATTCAACTACTTTCAACCTTTTTTTTTCATCTGTGCACTCAAAACTAAATATTTGTGCATGCCTAAAAGATGAAAAACAAAGGAGTTGTCAATACAAAAAGAACCATTTGCAGTATTTTTTTTTTCGTTTACGTCAGAAAACAAAAAATATCACTAACAGTCCGCAAACAAAGAATATTACAGGTAGTCATAAATATCACTATTAGTCAAATCTCAAATTCAGAACCGTAAATAAACAACTTATTCCGTAAACTAATACGCACTTAAGATAATTGTTTCAAACTAAACTAAAGATCTATGCAGTGGTTCATTTACCTTCAATCTAGATCTAGTGGTCAAATCTAGTGGTTCATTTACCTAAGTTCCTTATACAACGGTTTTCAACTCTGCATAAAATTGCTACGAACTGAACATGCCAAACATCAAATAAATCACAATTCCACAAAATGAGAGTTTATGTCTATATCCATTTGAATAGATTTCTAGTGTAAAACAAAATTAGTTCCCTCGTGGCACTGTTTAAAGGATTTCAAATCTATCCTCTTGATTTACGTCCATTAAGGATTTTAATAGTTCTCTTTGAGACTTCATCCATTCCTGTATTCCAGAGCTATGAGTGCTTCAACTGTAGTCTCATCCTTCATCTTCAAAAAGGATGCTGTTCCGCAGATAACATGTGGTCATAGATTTCGTGCTCGGAGTTTTCAATCCATCGATTAGGCCACGTAATCCTTTCACAACTCCAAGGGGACTCGATGCGTGCAGTCTTCTGTTAACGATGAAATCAATAACAACTTTTGAATCCTCAAAGAACGTGTAAACATTTCCAGATATTTTCATTAATTGCTCTTCAGGAGTGTTATCAGGAGGAATTCATAATTGCATTGTATTACAATGCAGTTTGTGGTTGTATATTTTACTCTTAAATCTTCTTTCAGATTCATTATTTTCGTATCAGGAAGTATTTGCTTTTTCAGTTCTCTTCGCATTAGCGAATTTCAATTTTTTCCAATGGACCTAAGAGTTTAATTGTTTAATATTTTTGAACATATCATCTCTCGGTTGTGGCTCTAACTCTAGTAACGAGAGCCTATTTTAACAGTTTATTATGCATTTAAAACCTTCAAGTAAATATTATTACTCAATGATGGTCTGAACTTAACATGGGAGAAGTTCTTTGCCAAAGCGTACCAGAGTGTAGAAAGTAAACTGCATGAATGTGCAAATGCTGAAAGTCGATGACAATTAGAGAACCTCAGAGATTGCACATGATTAAAATTTCTATGTAATCATGTTCAATGACAACCTAAAATTGTTTTTTTTTAAGATTTAATATAACTCTTTTTATAAAATAAAATTATAAGTAAATAAAACAAGAACTTATACTACTGTACACCTACTTTTGCACCGATGTGTATGAAGGGATTTTCGAAAAGTAAATTTGCATATCATAGCAAAAGCTTATCACGCCATCTTATTACAAGAAATTTCGTCATAAATTCGTTTAAAATGTTTATTTGTTACCTCTTTTACAAAGGTAGGTAGACAACTCAATTCTAAAGCTTATTTCGTGTTGAATGAATCTCAACATCTTCGAGAACAGACTTATTTAGGAATAATTTATGACTTGAAGTATTGAACGTGTGTGTATGTGCTCATTGAAATAAGCATTCAAGTTGCGTTAAATAATCTAATCTATAGGGGCAGCAAAGCACTTCGACAAGTACTTCGATGAAATTATATGCAAACAGAAAGCTATTTCAGTATGAAAATTTAATCGCTTTATTTTTCCATCACTACACTTCTCGAAAAATTTCATTACGAAAACGTCGCTTGCTCGCTTCGGTATTTACTAACAACAAGCTTATAATCTGTTTTAAAGTTCGCCAGTCTAAGATTGTCTTTCTTGCGATCTGAATTATCTAATAATGGTTTTTCTAAGCTTCTGTAAGCTTGGGAAGAAAATACGAGTAATAAAAGTCGTACACAAATATTATACATATTATACACAAAGAAATAGATATTTGAAATGGAATAATAAAACAAATCTTTTTCCTAACAGGATACAGATTTTAAAAAATGAGGAAAGAAGCTTGCTCTCTCAAGTGTTGCCGTGCAATAAATATGTTTTAGTTTATTTTGAATTTACATTCTCACGCATGCATGTAAGAAATGTCGGTGGTTGTATAATCACTATAAATGAATCACTAAATATTTATTTTAAATGGAGATCTATGGTTTGAAATACCATTGTTAAAATTTTAATTTTGCTTTGTTTTAATGGTAATATATTGGATATAGCAGCAGAACTCAAGATACTTGATTCAGTAGAACAATACTCGCAGATAAAGGGCAGTTATAGGGATTGCGATACCGGGTCAAAATTACAATATCAATATTTGGTATTTTGTAAATCGGAATGCCAGTAATTATTACGGTATTAAGAATTTTTGAAAAGGTACAAAAATAATTGTTTCTTGATCCTATTTATTAGTTTTATATTAAAAATATATTAAAAAGAGTAAAAATATCGCATAAAAATATTTGTACGTATAGTAGATATCGAAGTGTTCCTATATGTTCTAACAACTTAATCTCTGGTCTGACGGTGTTAGCTATCTTTTGTATAACTTTTGTATTATTGTGGATCTATAAAGAAAAAAAACAGTCACGTGCGCAAGAACTTTGTAAATTTTTTTTTTTTTTTTTACATTTTGATATGTGATAGCCAATGCGTTCATATGTTCAAGACGCGACTCTAGGACTAAAACGAAACTAAGACACCAAATATTGGTGCACGTGTTTCCACATGAATGAAAATAAATGAATTGATGTATATACACACATTTTATACTTTATTTATTTTACCTACGACCCCCGGCTGCTTGTGGCCCGCTGAGTTTTTTTCTAGTGGATAGAAAAGAGATTACATTACCTTGGAATTGCCATATGTTCAGAATCTGTTAAAGAAAAAATTCATACATTATAAATTTATAAATTAAAAAAAAAACTCTTCCGAATAAAATACACAAATTAAAAGCTATGGATTTATTTGCTCACCTTAAAATCTTAAGCATGTTTGTTTAGTACAAACTACTATTTTTCAATCAAATAAACCGCATAACAATTCTGCCTTCTTAATGTCTGGCTGAGAAAGTATTTATTTCAAGATTTTCTTGAAGTTTACTTGAACTTCTTACCACTTAAAGAAAATTCTCATTACAAAATCTTCTGCCGTGTCGTATGTTTTGTAGCTCATTTTAATTCTTCAATTTCAAATTCAATGTTGAAAAAGATTTATCCACTGTCTTCCCATAGACTCCAAGTATTAAATAATTTTTACCACTAAAAACTGCATGGTTCTTATGCGGACATGTCCATAGTAGACCCATCACCATGTATCCACACTAGCTCATAGAGTCACTTAGTTCTCTGGGAATAGCACTGGAAAATTTAAACAATGCATCGCAAAAAGGAAAACCAAAACCTGCATTGATTATATTTATTATAAGAAACTATTCCTGTTAATCTGAAATTATGGATCAAAAAACAAATATTTCACCACAAAAAACTCGTTTTATAAATTGCTAAATAACTATGAAATGTATTCTTACGCAATGAAAGTGCATATTAGCATTGAAAATCTAGAAATTTTACTGAGAATTTTTAATTAAAAAATTAAAACAGAATTATTCAGAATGTCCATACAAGCCCCCTTTTCCCCTACTGTGATGTGTTGCTAAATATAAGCAAAAACACTATGTGTTTAAAAAGCATTGCTAGAATTCAATTAGACAGCTCAATGTGAATTAATATGCATAAAATTAAAAGCGATATTTATGTACACCATATCATTACTATTAATACATCTTTGATAATTTTGTGACATTCTAGAAATAATGGAATATTATTTAAAAGCTGTTTAGAAATTAAAATTGCTGTTAAAAAAATTATTGTTAGTTTTAAATGACTTTATAATTAAGTCAAGTAAATAATTTTCTACAATTTGTAATCTTTCAATATCCTTGAAGACAAATTATTATAAATGAACTTCTATTCAGAATTTTTAATTCGAAAAAAATTGGAGTTCAAATTCCTAAATGCAAATATTTCATGTCTTGGGAAAGTACACTGCAGATATTTATAGTCCAAAACTAAAGTGGTACTAGTACACTGCAGCTTTTAAATGTATTAATTCATTAAATAACTGCAGGAATGAACTGTTCAAATACAATTTATAACACCCTGGCTTTAAAAATTAATCCGTTTGAAATCCTTGACAACGAAGATCTGATGAAGCATTTAATAGTTAAGTATTTAGTCAATTATTTAAGTAGAGAATGAATTTCTAATTTGTTAAATTAAATTCATTCGATCGTTAATGGAATCGCTTTAAACAGTAAGCTAGGGTAAAAAATTGAATTTTGGGGAATTGTTTCATAATAGCAACAAAAATGACACAACAATTCAAAAATTATGTGATAAAGAGTTTTTGATTTACATTGAGTTTATCTATCCTCGATTTTATTTGCATTTCTCTAAATATAGTCAAATTTTCTCATATGTAAATTATTTATCAAAGTTTTATCATATTGTTCCTTCAACACTTTAAACCATTGAATCCAACATTCAAAATTCCTATAATCTTTTCTGCTGTATTTTGAGTCTATTTACCTGCACAATTCAGTTGCACTTCTCAAAATTTGATCAAAATATCTCCTTTATAAATCATCTATCGAATATTTATGTTATGCCAGGTATATTTGCCTAAAAGCAAACAAAAAAACTTAACATTCAAAAAGTGTCTCTTAAATATTTAAAACTTATTTTGTCTCAATCTACTTCCTCATTTCATTTTACGTAATCAAAATTTTTGACCAGAACGTTTCCGTGAAAAGCAAAAGGCTCAATAAATAAATAAATAAATACAAGAGAGAGAGAGAGCGAAAGGAGAAAAGAGAGCTAAGAAGCAAGTTTTCCGTATCTATTTTACACCCCTGATAGTAGAAAAGTTAGTTTTAAAGATTTTAACAAAACTCTTGTCCAATTGTAACAGACAGTTTTACGTAATGTTTATTTCTTGTACTAAATGCAACTTGAAATATATATGTTTATTTCATAAAATTAATTTTTTTTTATACTCGACTTTTTTTTTTGTTTAAAATGGAATAAAAATATTTTCAAATTCAGTTAAGATTAAAAGTACTCTTCATGGACATGTGAAAATTTTCATTTTGTGTGTGACTTTGAAATTTCCTCCAAACTTGTGTGTTTTAAAAAGTTAATGGCATGCTTTCACTTCGCGATAATGCATAATTTCACGTAAAGTATTACAGTGGGAAATACTTATCTAGTTGATTTCCACCCATGTAAAGGTATAATTTTTATACACATCTGGGAACGACGGTGTTACATAGTATATATGCGTCTTAATGTATTGATAATAACAAGCTGCATGTTTCCTTTAACTTCATTCTTACTTCGCCGATCTCCTTTTTTTAATTAAAATTAAAATATTTTCAATGTTAATTGTGATTTAATGAAATAATTCTTCGTGGCCATGACTAGATGCTTTCATTTATTTTCGTGCGTAACTTAGAAACTTTTCATAAAAACATTTATTTAAGAAAGGCTAATAGCGTGTTTCAAGTTTTCTGTACAATACAGCTAAAGATCTACAGTTAAAAATAAGAATAATATAAGAATAGCATCTGCTGATTATGAGATAATTTCGCTCGCTAATTGAGTTTGTTAATCTATTTTGAATAGATCGCATGCAAAGATATTTGCATTACCGGATAAACAACTTTTTATGGCATTTGTTAATTACGCATGTATTAAGAGGAAAAAATTAGCATAACTGTAATGAATGATTAAACTGTTTAAACACCTTGCATGCAAAACAGAAGATTTATTAACTGAGTTACTTTATGCTTTTAGGGGCAATAAATATTCATCATTAATCTCTCCTAATTAACACGTCCTCAATCAAACAAAATGAAAAATGAAACAGTAATTGAAAGGAAATGTTTCTTTGTATCTGACAATGAGTGTTTTACTTTCTCTCAAAGCTTACATAAGAAGAATACTATTTGAAAGCACATATTGGAGACATAATATTTTATGGTGTTTGTGAAGCATTTAAATGAAAGCGAATATTAGATTTTCAAACTTATTTGTGTTTGCCAAGTTGTACTTCAGTTGCAAAACTCGTAAAAGGTGTATTTCAGTAAAACAATCAGATATTTCAGGAAACGTTTTTTTTTTTTTTTTTTCAAATTAGAAACTAGCGGTACGTGAAACATATAATCTTTATAGCTCTTAGTGGAAGCCATTATTTTGAATGTCTCTGTTAAATTTTGATTTTGAGAGAAAGATAATCTAGGTTGCCAAATGAAACTGCATTGCACGAAATTTTCTGAATGTGTTATGCACATATCTCCCAGTAGATATAACTGTTCAGATGTTCACCTTTATATTACTGAAGCAAAAGTGGATATTTCTTTCACATAAAATCAAATATTGTTGTTTTAATACAATTAATCAAATGCAACATACTAACCGATATCTTGATCTTACAGCATGATTCATCTCTGTCTGAAGATTTCATTTTGTAGAAAATTCGGGGCCAGTATGTTAATAAATATCTGATAAAGTAAGTTCAGTTTTGATAATAATAATAATATTCTTACCTGAATATAGTTTCATTGTTATTGAATATTACACTGCATAAAATTTTAATTTATTTACTCTCAAAATTCTTTTAAAACCGTTTAAATTCGAATACAAATTGCATTCACAAGACTTTATTAGATAGACTAATGCTGGTTTCATACTAAAGCAACATCGTCGCTCAAGCCCTGCTCGCTCATTGAGTGTAAAAATTAAATATTTAAAGCCATGCGCAACCGTAAAACTTGAGCAATGGAAAATTTGGGGCCATTAATTCCGGTCTCGAGAGATTTGTTGTCTTGTTTGTGTGTGCTTAAAAAGGGAACATTCTACCAAATCCTAATGTGTTCCACAAATAATAAACCACCAATTACTTATTATAACTGAATTTGAGTTGATTTCAAGCAAATATGGTTAAGTCCAAAAAAAAAAAAGTTTTTTAATACGATTACTTTTAAACTTTTTGGTTTATTTTGTTGCGAAACTTTTTTTTCTTTCACTGGCTTGGCGAAAAGGGCTGTTTGAAAAACGATAATTTCGAGGAAAGTATTTTACAGTATAGTACTTTAACTTGCCAATAGAGCATACAGTAAGATCATTATTACATAGTTCGTTAACATCTGAATCTGGATCGCAGATGATATAGCTGGTCGAAGTGAACTGGGTCTGTCCTTTATCAACATTGAATAAAAAGATATTTATCTTTTGCAATACATTTTATGTGTTGGAATTTTGTGCACTACAGTTTTTAGTCAGCTGCGTAAAGTTGCATCAATATTCTGTTCAACAGGGGCGCATTAAACAGTGGATGGGCCTGGAGGCCGTCAGAGGCCCCGAATTAAAAAAGGGCCCTTTCGTTAGCTTAAATTTCTGCCCCCCTATACTGTAGACTCCATTGGGTTATGGGAGGATTTCGCCTTAAATGATGTTTAATGCAAATCTTAAAGAATAGGAGTTGAATGAAAAAATAAGTAATTTAATGCTGGGTTAATAATAATAATAATAATCCTAAATAACTTTAAAACTGTTTAAAGTGCTCTTTCTTTCTTAAAGCATTTTTATAAGGATTTTATTTTCAATGTATGCCATTGAAACAATGTAGTACTTACTACAAGCACATCTAAACAAGCTGTCACGATGAACTGTGACATTCTTTTTTATGTTGTGTAAAAAGACTCATTGTTACTATTTTTTAAATCTGAATCTTAAATGTTTGCAAAGAATTATTCACTTGTACCATTTTCCACACAAAGTGCATTCATCAAATTACACGAAAAGTGCAACTTTTTAAGGGACTTTGCGCTCACCTTGGCTGACTCTTTGACAGCCCCGGTCATAAATCGCCTTGTACACCTCCCCTTTTCCCTCCTGTGTTGTCACGCAATACTATTATAGTGATGGCGCAAGTGCTGACCCCTCAAAAGTCGAGTAGTGCTGTCTTTTTCAGGGAAATTTGCTGAAGGTTGCGGAAGATGCTGTAAACGTGGCATACCGCTTAAAAAAGCGATCCCCCAAGCTGGGGGGGGGGGACACTCTCACTCACACTTAAGGCGCGTTCTGACGAGCGAGAAAACTCACGCGAAAATGTCCGACAGTTGTTGCTAGAGTGTTCACACTACAGCAAAAATTGCAAGCAAGAACTCGCAGCGACAGTCGGCGGAGGGAAAAGTCATGCAATTCTCTCATTCAACTGTCGGAGATGGTTCTCACGTAGAAGAAAGGTTTCTTCATTCTGTGTAGTACTTGAGACGCTGTTCCGAAAAAATTGAGGAGTCGCAATGTGTTGTATTTGCTGCTGATTTTTTTTTAATGTACTTCTTTGTTTTTGTATCTTCTTAAGCTACATTAGATTTGTATATATACTGAAGTATTATCGACACATTAATTATGGAAAGTGCAGATAATACTTCAGTAAAAAAGGTCAGAAAATTTGAATGATTAATTTTAAAAAAATAAAGATTAGAATTGTGCACAAAATTAATAAATGGTTATTTTTATTACGAAAAGTTCGCTGTATAGTTCCTAAAATTGGATTTTTAAATAATCACAATTTTGACAGTAAAAGATTAAAATTATGACAGGATAGATTAGATTTTTTTTTAACAACCTAACACAAAGTTGTGTGTGTGAGTGCAGTTAAAAGTTACTTGCACGAAACTAATGTAGGTTTTAAAAAATACATAACATTTTTACCTGAGGTAAAATGAAACGAAAATAAAACACTTTACAACTATACACCCTTTTATAGCGGTTTCATCTACAAAAGTGCTTAATAAATTTAACTACGTATCAATAAAGCTAATTTCTAAATGTTTTAAAGGAAGTTTTAATCTTTTTTTCATATAAAGGTTTTACATGAATCAAAGTTTGATGTTGAATTTTCATTGGTAATAAGTACAAGATTAATTGCAATTCTATAATTGTTGGCTACCTTTTGGTAAATCATGATAGCATAATAAAAAGGATTAATTTAAAGTGATTACAATACAGTAAAATCTTTATGCATTGTACCTGCATCCATCAATTTAACGTAGGTATCGTCTTGTTTTAATGGTTTAACGATTTCTTCGTACGTTATTCTGACCCACGTTCATCATTTTTCCATATATGAAATGAATATTCCCGTGGAAATGGCCGATCGAGGTTGTACTGTATATTATTTCCCACATATTAAACACAGATAACAATAAAAAGTTTTAACAAATATTAGTTAAAAGGAAACTATAAATCGTTGACAGCTTTAAAAGTTTATCTCAAAATAAATGTTTGCACTTGACAATATTTCTATTTAACGAAGAAATAAAAAGGATTTTTGCATTAAATATTTGTTTTGAAGCGCTACATAAAATTAATTACTTATTTAATGTATACTTCAATATGAGCACACAAGTAAAAAATGTGTTCCATATATAATTGCAAGTACTGATAACAATAATCAGTTTTTAATATTAATTTGAAATTTTGACATTGGAAGAGGGTTAAAGTACTAAGCATTAAAAAGTAAAATAAATAATAAAATTAAATAAATAATCCGTTTAAAGCCATGCATTAAATTAACTTTTTAATTCTGAATTGTTTGGTTTTTTTTTGACCTTCAATATAATAGATAAATTTGTTTCTACTAAACTACGCATTTATTAAAAGCATAATTTTCTGGATTTTAAACCAAGAAATAGAGGTTACATTCATTTCTATCAGATTAAATCGCTAAACAGAAATTTCAGAACAATAATGCAATTAATTGAACTTTTTCTAGGACATAAGTCGACGCAATTGCTGTTTTTCGCGAGGAAAAAAGAATATATTCATTAATATCTAAATATATCAACCACTAAACAGAAGTTTCAGAACAATAATGAAATTAATTGAACTTTTTTAGGACATTAATCGAAGCAATTGCGTATTTTTCGCGGGAGTCAATGTCAGACAGTCGGGAAAAAGTTGCAAGGACTTCAACTTGATCTTGGAACTTGCGACAGTAGCTCTGAAAAGTGTCTGCCTGTGGTCAGACGTGACTGTCACAGCGAGAAACCGGTTCGGCGAGAGACTGTCAGAGAGCGACTGTCGGGTTCGTTCAGACATGGACAGTGACTGTCTCGACAGATATTGCAGGGGAAAACTGTCTCGTCAGAACGCGCCTTTAGACACCGATGGTAGCATTCCAAGACTCACTTGCGCAAGCTTCTCGGCACGGGAGATCATTTACCGGACTAACGGCAGGGTCCCACTTCGTTCGGCCGTGAGATATACCTCAAGTTACGCGGGGAGTTGAATGCAAAATAAATTCTTATCATACCAAAATTGCAGTAATATGTATCGAGCACTATTATTGTGATTGCTATAATTAATGCTATGAAGGTTGACCCAGTATGTATACTTTCTAATATAAACTACTTCAAGCACAACCTCAGATGTTGGTGAGTCATTCCCTTTTTATTTGTGTTTTTTTTAAATATTTTCTTCCATTTACTCCTGGTATTTTGCAAGTAACCTATGTACTACCTCTAGCGTTCAAGCCCTAAATCATTCTGAATTACATTTTCTAAAATTGTCCTTTGGGGGTTCCCGCCCATAAAGATTTTTATTTAGCGGGGAATTTTCGGCATGTATTATTAAATAACTTGTAAGCAATGTATCAGTCTTCAAATGTTTATCCCCTTGGATCACTTGCAAAATTCCTTTTCTAGCAGGCATAATTATTGTTTTTTTATTATAAAGAGTAAAAATATATGGGTTCCACCACGACATAAGCACTATTCTTTCTTCAGCATAAACTGGGTCATTAGTCAGTGAAAGAACGTGGGATTGATGATGTGTTTCAAATCATGTTTGTTCACAAGAATGCTAGTCCACAATGTAATCAAAATTTATTTTGTCCTTGTTTGATTCTTTGCGACAGTAATGAGCCATAAAGTAAAACCAAGATTATCAGTATTTTTTTGTTTCATAAATCTTTTGTTTAGTATTTGGAACCGTTCTTTGATCATTGATTACTTTACAAGTAATGGGCAGTTTTAGTACATTTCTAGGATGCTTTCTTTGTGATACAAAATTCTTGAATCCTATAAAAAACTAAATGATGCGAAGCATCACAGTGAAAACTTTCAATTTGAGGGCAATAAATATATAAATAAACTTACGAATGAATTGTAAATAATATTGTAAGTTTATAAACATTCTGCTTTTTTTTTTGTTTCATTTTTATATTGAATAAAAGTGTTTTTTTTTTTTTTTTTTTTTTTTTTTTTGCACTTGTAAATGAAGGAAGTAGTATATTATGTGAGGTTAACTTCATGTTTTTCCTCTTAATGATGTACTACTCAGTCGTATACAGACATCTCAGTGGGTTCCATGTAACTGAAATATGAGTACATTTTGTACCTTCATAAAATAAATAAATAAAACCAAAAAATTTTTTTCTTATTATTATTATTTATTTACTTTTATTTATTCATTTATTATTATCATTACTACTATTAGTATTATTATTCAGTTTTAATTTCGTCAGGGAGAAGTTAGAAAACGACACAAAGGTCTCTGAAGGAAAATAATAATGTGTTTAATATTGAATTATGTCATTAATCACAAAACCTCAAATTTTTGAGCTTTCCATTAGAGGTGCAACATATAAGAAAACTTTGATTTTATGTGTAATTTTGTGCTACGCTTAGCACTTGGTATATTCAAAAGTACACTGTAATTACAAAGTACCTCCAATGATGAGAAAATAAAACAAGAAGTTCCGTCTAGAACTATACGAGCCTACTTTCCCGTATACACCAACTTCAAATTTATAATCTAGCTATCTCTCTCTCTTTCTTTCTCGTTTACCTTTAGTTCTTAATTGCTTCAAGTATACCTTTTTCAACGGTTACATATTCCTTCACTCATTCATTCATTCAGTCATTCATGTATTTATTCACTCCTTTACTTATTTTTTCATTCATTCGCTCATTTATTCACTCATTCGTTCATTCATCCTTTCACTTACTCATTTAACCATTCATTAATTCAAAAATATTATTAAAAATCCTGACCAAAAAATTTCATAAGGAAATAGGCTCGGGGTTCTGGATGAACTTTCGATCTGTACATGTTCTAAGTTATAAGAGCTTTCTAATAAAGTTTGTTCCAAGCAAATCGGTCTGTTAGATCAGGATTTATACAGAATTGAAATTTCCCCGTAGGCGCTATGTTAATTTTTTGAACTGTTCAAAAATGAACAAAAATTGTTCAAATCAATATTTCACGCCGTGGCTTCTTCTATTAAGCTTGCTCCTAAGAGCTTGCATCGTGTGCCCCAGAGTTTACATATTTTGTTTCATTTTTGCCCATAGGCGCTAATGTTAAAATTTTTTGAACTGTTCAAAATTGAACAAAAATTGTTCAAATCAAAAAGTAAAAAATAGAAATACGATGTCCTCGCCGAGATCTTTCGAATGCAAAAAGAATTTTTTGAATCGGACAATTCGTTCAAAAGTTATTACGGGGGGGGGGGGGGGCACAGACCGACAGACAGATAAAAAGAGCGACAGACCGACATACACACTTTTTACCCATCTCTAAACCCTACTTTCAATTTTTTTATTTTTCAATCTTTAGTTAATTAATTTACTTTTTTTTGACTTTTCTTGATTTTTAACAATATTTTCACGATTCATTAAGCCTTCTTTCATGCTTTATTACTATTTTTTTAACTTTTAAGGGAAAGTAGGCTAAGAAGCTTACTTTCAAACTCAAGTATTCTGTTTTTCAATTGTTACTATCAGTTTACGTTTCTAAACATTGAAGTTGAGTCGTCGGAAAAAATATATCTTCTTCCTGATTTAACTAGATGTTAAGTTTTGATATTTTAACTGTAAGTTGCACTTGATCACCGTATGGTACTTAGTAAACAGTCTCAAAGCTATTTGTTTACTGATTAACTTGCGTTTGTAAATGATAACTTACTGATATTTTGTTAACACTCATGCATGGTGGTAAGGTGGATAGCACCAAAAAACTGGCGATTAAACTTATATTTTGTGAGTTATTGTTGTTACCTGTTAGGCCTAACACGGCGTGGAATAGATAACGTGATTTGTTCTCGATTGTGTGCTTTATCTGCGATGGGGGTGTTGAAAAATTTAAAAGAGTTGAAGAATGGAAATGGAGTCTGGTATGTTGAATGTGATGATTGTGGAATGCTGAGCCCGGCGGAAGTAGATGATAACAGTACAACAGCGAACAGGGATTACGTGTGCATAAAGTGCAGAAAAGTAGCGGAGTTGGAGGCCAAGTTGGAAGAAATAGAGAAAGAAAATAGCAAAAAGGCTGATGTGGTAGTGCATAATGTGTCAACAGACTGCAAAGACTTAAACAAGGCCAGAGACGACACTACAAGTGGCGTGATTCTCGGGGACTCATTGGTCCGAGTTATCGGAAACATAGCTGGACGAGAAAAAAGTTCTATGGTGCGATGCTGTTTACCGGGAGCCAGGGTAAAAGATGTCAATGAAGTGGTAAAAAAGAATGGAGTGAAGAAGGACGACAAAACAGTGCTGTGGGTCGGAACAAACGACGTGGGAAAGTCAACAAATAATGCTTTCAGGAAAGACTTTGTTGAAGTTATCAAATGTATAAAGGAGAAAACACATGATTTGAAAGTGCTGAGTCTCCTGCCAAGGTACGGCACTACATCCGGGTGGCAAAACCAAAGGGCAAAAGTGCTAAACCACATATTAAAAGACCTGTGTATGGAGCACGGTGTGGAGTTCGTCGACGTATGGAAGGCCTGCAAACGAGATTGGATCTGCGCCGATGGAATTCACCTCAGTCGTAATGGAAACCGAGAAGTGAGTAAAATAATTTTGTGTGGTTTGGGGTTAAAAAAACTAATTAGGAATGGGGGTGACTTACCTAATCAGCAGATAGGCAAAATTGCTAGGCAGATTTCGATAAAGTGTTTAATTGATAAATTAAAAGTTTTGTACTGCAATGCACGTAGTGTTAGGAACAAAATGGATGAGTTGAAAGCTTTAGTAGCAATGGAAAATTTGGATATAATCGGGATAACTGAAATTTGGGCGAACAAAGACGACTCTGCAATTTTAGAATTAAATGGTTTTTCGGTATTTAGGCAGGATAGAATATTAAGAAAAGGAGGAGGGGTGATATTATATGTTCGAGATCATTTGAGCTGTAGGGAATTAAATTTTAGTCATAAATCTGAAGCTGCAGAAACAGTATGGGTAGAAATCTTACATCATAATGGAAGAAAATTAGTAATTGGAAATGTTTATAGACCACCTAATATTAGTATTTTACAGGACGAAATTCTATTTAAGCATATAGAAGAAGCATGTAGGTCAGGGGAAATTATCTTGATCGGAGATTTTAATCTTCCGGGCATAGACTGGAAGAAAGTTTTTCAGTAAGCGATAGGGAAGAAAAATTTATTAATGTAATACAAAATAAATTTTTACAGCAAATGGTACAACAAGGTACAAGAGAAAAGGCAATTTTAGATTTAATATTTTGTAGTAATGAGGACAGGATTCATAATCTAGATATTGGAGAGCACTTGGGAGATAGTGACCACAACATCATAAGATTTGAAATTATTCTAAAGACAAATTGAGATCAAAACAATAGGTTAGTTCCAAATTTTAAAAAGGCTAATTTTAGTTTGATCAGATCTGAACTTATTGATGTGTTTAAGGAAGGGCTAATACATGGAAATGTTGAAGAACATTTCCATGATAGGTAAAAATTGAGGGCTGATTTTAAAAATAAAATGAATACAATAGTTAAAAACCATATCCCATTTGTGCAAAAGGGGAAGTTGCGTAAATTATATCCTATGTGGTTTAATAAGGAAACTAAAACATCTTTAAAACAGAAACCGAGGACATTCGGTATATTCAAGCAAACGGGAAATAAGAACATAAGATTGAATATGATAAATCAAGGAAAAGATACAAATTCATTAGCAGAAAACATAAATGCGAATTGGAGCATAAGCTTGCAAATGACATCAATATTAATCCGAAAAGTTTTTTCGCATATGCAAATGGTAACAAGAAAGCGGACACACACTTAGGCCCACTAATCAATAGTCAGGGCAAGATAGTAGATGATGATTTAGAAATGGCAACTATGTTAAATGAATTTTTTGCAACTGTATTCAGTAGGAATTTTAACTGTGACAGCACTGTTGTGGAAAATGCTGACAGTGAGGGAATAATTGATCTTAAATTTGATAGGGAAGAGGTTATATACCATCTAAGGAATTTAAAACCTTTCAAAGCTCCTGGGCCTGATTCTATCTATCCAAAATTTTTAAAGGAGTGTGCAGATGAGAGGGGTTGTGTGTTATGTTCTATATTTGAATGCTCTTATCAGTCAGGAACAGTGCCGATAGATTGGAAAGTAGTAAATATTACTCCTCTGTTTAAGAAAGGATCCAAGAGTGAGCCAGGGAATTATCGTCCAGTTAGTTTGACATCAGTTATTTGAAAAATCTTTGAGACCATGCTAAAGGGTCATATAACTGAATTTATTGAAACAAAAGATTTGCTAACACAAAATCAGTACGGATTTAGGAAGGAAAAATCTTGCACGACTAATCTTTTAAATTTTTATGATGCAATAACAAAGGAGTTAGACCGCAATAATAGCATAAATGTATTGACTTTCAGAAAGCATTTGATAATGTCCCACATAAAGCTCTACTACTAAAATTGAAAAGATTCGGTATTCAGGGTCATATATTTGAATGGATTAAAAGTTGGTTAATCGGGAGAAAGCAACGGGCGCAAATCAAGGGTAATAGTTCTCGATGGATAGAAGTAGAAAGTGGTGTTCCACAAGGTTCTGTTCTTGGACCACTCCTATTCATAATATTTATTGATGACATAACTGAGGGTATACTGGGCAAAGTTAGTATATTTGCTGATGACTTAAAAATTATGGGAATTGTCAACACAGAAGAACAAATAGAACGATTTCAAACAGATTTATCACGAATATCGGAATGGGCTGCTAAGTGGGGTATGTCATTTAATATTAAGAAATGTCAAGTTTTACACATGGGTCATAAAAATAAATGCGCAGCATATAACTTGCAAGGATAACAAATTAAATCAGGGAATACTGTAAACGATTTAGGTGTAGTGGTTTCTAGTGATCTTAAAATGGGGTATCAATGTAGAGAAGCAAGTAATAAGGCAAATAGAATGTTGGGTTATATTAAAAAACATGTTTCGTGTAAATCAAAAGACGTTATTTTGCCATTGTACAGAGGACTCGTTAGGCCACATCTAGAGTATGCAGTACAATTTTGGTCACCATATTTAAAAAAAGATATTGACATGTTAGAAAAAGTTCAACGCAGGGCTACAAAAATTATTAAAGGAACCTCAGGTATGGCTTATGAAAACAGATTAAAGAAATTTAACATGTATACGCCACAAGAAAGAAGGAAACGGGGAGATTTGATTCAGTTGTTCAAATTTATAAAGTTAAATGAAACAGAAGGTTTACAATTTTCTCATAGTAATAGGACTCGCGGAAATGGATTGAAATTATTTAAATCACAATTTAAAAGGGAGTGTCGGAAACATTGTTTATTTCAGTAGAGTTGTCGATGATTAGGACACTTTGCCATCGTACATTGTTAATTCTAAGGATGTTAAATCGTTTAAGGAAGGTTTGGATCGTCACTGGGGGATTGTGAAGAGAGCAGCCAATTGAAATCTGATAATGTTTCTCTCTTAGCTTTTGTTGAAATAGTTTTATATGTAAATTGATACTGCTTTTCTTTTTCTTTCATGCAAATGGGTGTTCAAGATAAAAGTAGGGACAAGAAGAAGAGGAAGAGGAACATGAAGAAGTCTAGCAGGAATTGCTCATCTATTCACCAACCTTGTTGGGCCTAGCGCCTGTTGTTGGTGTACTTTTTGTATTTATTTGTATGTAATATAAGCCTATGTCTTAACTTCATTTTGTCTATGCTGTCAGTCTGTAAAGCATTCGTAGCCGAATTCAACAATCATTAGTTTATTTCCAGCTTCTATGGGGTAAATAAACTCATTCCAAGTCACAAAAAGACGAAACATAAAACATCAAATTTCTGTACAATATTTACATCTTATGAATCCCACAAATTCCTGCGTATCGCACAAAAATTAGTTTTGTCTCCCTTAAAAAATCTTTTGAGCTCTCCATCACGTGATCACGGAACTTTTTCACTATTGGCTGTTTCTGCAAAAATTACCTGGGTCTCAGGTTACGTAATTTCTTTCACGCCATGAATAAAGGGAAAAGTCAAGGGAAAATATATAAAGTACCTACAATTGTCTGTAGATCACTTTAGTTTTTATTTTTGAAATCGAAACTGAATTTAAAAAGGGTTTAGTAAGAGTTATTTGCTTTTAATGTTATATGCATATATAATTCATTAATATTTTGTCCTTAAACAAGTGTTCTGTGGTAGATGACGAAGCATCTTAGAATATTTGAGTTATCCATGAGTTGAAGCCATGAAATTGCAAGCGTTGTCATGCTTCCTCCAAAAAGATGAACTAGAGTAGTTCTGGGGCTCTATACACCGAAAGGGAAAATGATGAATAACTGGTTAACATTTGAGGATTAATTCATTTATTTTCCAGAAAATATTTATTCGTTCATTAGTATCATATTATGAAAATTTGATTTGACTTGAAAACATCATAAATCATAAATACATGAAAAAACACAAAAGTGCACTTCTCCCATAACTGCGAGATCGTGATAGATACTACCCACGGGGCGGCAAGTGCACTTCAGAACAATGGATTTTGTAAGAAAAATGAACAACCATGGTTCCTCAATGTCTGATCTTACAACTCAGTCAATTGGAAATCATCAAAATCCAAAGCGATCGAAATTTATTATCGTTATCAATGTCAATTTTACACTTCAATATTAGTAAACTGTAAAGAACTTACCTCACAGACTTTTGATATTTATTTTCTTGCTCAATCTCTGAATTTTAAGTGCTTCAATTCATAAGGATGCACTGCAGTCTTATCAGTTAATTATTACAGTTAATTATTCCAATAGAGTGGTTTCCATGCGTGACACTAAGGTGCATACCGAAATTCTAAAGGGTTTTCTTAAACATGTCGAGATCTTAAAAATGCCGAGTTGTCCCTGAATGACCTTAGTCTAATTATGAAGATCTTTAAACGTAATTGGTAGTAGCAGCAAGACTTTTCATAAAAACATGATTACACTATTTTCATCGTAAAAATATGAACACTCTTACATTATATCAGCAATTCAGTCCCTAACTTAACCTACGGAACAAGGCCGTAGCCAGAAATTTTTTTCGGGCGCTGCCCTGACTTTGAAACACTAGTGTAGAGGAACGTTTCAGGGAGGAATATATGCTACATTGCGAAAATTTTTGGGATTTCGGGGGTGCGGGCGGGCCCGTCGGCCCCCCCTCTGGATACGGCCTTGCTACAGAAAACGTCGTGTGTATTTTCCTTGTCAAGTAGCACGTACTGAACAATCATTGATATTTTCAAACAAACGCCAAAAGAAGAAAAAAGGGTCTTTTAAAAAAAACTCAGTAAATAAATTAAGAATGGATGACTTTTAGTTAAGTTTGTCATTGATAAAAGTATTTCAAGCAATGCCTCAAATTTATGCTAATAAAATTGAGGCAATACGGAACTGAAAAAACTCTTTTCACAATTCTCCATTTTTCTGCTATGAAAACAACATAGAAGCAATGCTTTTTAGAATAACATAAATCATTGCTTCACTCAACTGTATAGTCACAATTTGCAAAACTTTCTATTTTTGTGTACCGTTCTTAATATTTAAAATATTAAACGTACTTAAACATTGTTTCTATTTTTTTTTTTTTTTTGCTTGTTTTGATTGAGTTGCAATGACAAACCAAGCGTTGCTTAGTACTTTAAAACGGCAACCTTATATTCATTCACAAAAGTACTTTTTAATCCTTGCACATTCTTAAATATTTTGAAAGCTACATCTGCTGCATGAAGACAAAATTTCTTAACCTCACAAAGAGCCCGCAAAGAAAGTGAAACAAGTGACGTAAGCTGTCCAAGTCACGTTATTAGACACCCCCCTTTTATGCCCCCGATGGCTCTAAACCCTCCAGGTCCAAGCGTTACTATAAATAGCTTCTCGGGAAGCACTGCTGGAATTTTCCCACACCCTTTAGCTGAGGATCCGTTCTGACGTACAGAATCGATTGCATTATCTTAACATCTAGAAGCTTGTTGCACGTGAATGAGGATTATTTGATTAGGTGTGGAAATAGTCTGACAGAAGAAATAAACTTTCTGAGCATGCGTGACGTTAATCTTTATTACTACGTCCTTTTTGAGGAAAAATATTGAAAGCATTTGCGCTTCCATGAAATTTTTTAATGCATATTTATGCATTAAATTTTATGCGAAAAAAATGCAATTAATTTGAACTTTTTGTGTTAGTGTATTTAGTAATGATTAAAACATGTCTTTGAACTAACAGGACTTTAAATGATATCAACTTTTCAAATAGAATGTATCAGTAGATAAAACCAAGTTGTTTTAAAAATTTTCGATATCCGCATTGACATTAAAAGTTTTAAAATGAGCGCCAATTTTTCTTTTTTTTTACCATTAATATTTGAATAATATAAGTTTTTAATTCTTCAGAACAATTGCTATCTGTTTCATTAATATATCAAGCAATAAATCGTCAAGTATATATCAACTGTTTTAGCTTGTGTTTTTAAATTTTGAGATACACATGCTGCGCCCTGTTTCTGAGTAAGATATAAGACTAGTCATTTTGCGTTTGTCAACTGTAAGTTAACAATTATGATGGATTTACAGCCGAATTAACAATAACAATAGTTCAGTCACTTATGTTTTACGCTGGAGCACTATATTCATGACAGATTGAGAGCAGTGCACATAAGGGACGGAATTTTCATTACTGTTACACCCACTTTGATATCAGCTTTATATAGGCTGCGCCGAAGCATTTAGCTGAATGACAAATTAGCTAGTTTAGTGAGCAGGCAGTCTTCCCAAAAGGAAACGCGTCATGAACTAAAAACAGTAAATATTTTTAATATGACTCTTTTTTGCACCCAAAATTAGAATTAAAGAAGAAATATTTAAAGACCTCGAAATCTAACAGCATTAGCAAAAAACACAATTAAGTTTTCCTTTCCTAATTTTGTGCACAGCCTTTCGTGAAGCATGACACGTTTATTGTAAAAATAAGATATGTACGATTGCTGATACAGGGAAAATTACTTACACCCATTATTAATTATTTTATTATTTAATGCAATTAGAGTAATGTTATTTATACTACAGATAACTATTCGCTTTTGATGCGACCGCCATGTTAAGGTACATTCAGACGAGCCACAACAAAGCCTAGCAACAGCGACGAACCCTTTCAGGGCGTTTCATTGGTTCTGCATAACTTGCTAACCACGGCCTTGTATTGACTAACTGGCGGTTTTGATTGCGTCATCAAAAGTGACTTTCCCTCAGACGATCGTGATTTGTTGATTGCGCAATCGAAGATAACGTCAGCACTGTTAGTTTGATAACCAGAGCAACAAACAGTCTATTACGACATATACAAAATGTGTCCGTCGTCGTTGGTATGAATGCACTCTTATATTTGAATTATTTTATTAATTTATTAATTTTTGTTTTCATTCTATTCCATATATTAGACTGATGTTGTAGTGCTCAAGGAAAAAAGTTTTTGGTTGTGCATTTCAATCTTCGTTTTGATTTCATTTCTTGAGCTCAGTGTACTAGAATATTTGTTTGTGTGTTGAGTTCACTGTGCTTTTTTAATGATAACATACAAACTAAAAGCTTTAGGCTGTATTATCAGATACACTTTTGTAAACTGTTTATATTTTTCCCTCTTTCTCAACTAATAATCCATAAACATATCATCAGAAATGCATTTTTCACCAAATGGACATGATGCACACCAGAACTTAAGAATGTCTTTAAAAATAGTTTTCTAAACACTCATTAGAAAATTACAATTCCTTTTCAGCGGTAAATATTTCACTTTTGTTTTAATTTGCATTTCCTTTGTTATTTACCGTTGTTAGAGTTGTTGATACAGTATCGTTTTCACACATAGACATCCCTTTCATTTTTCACAAGAAAAAAAGTTATTTTTTCTTCACGTTTTTCCTTCTTATTTCTTCATCTTCCTTCCCTCTTACTGATTTTCTTCTTTTTTTATGCTAAAAATACAGTACCATTTCCTTGAGTTGTGTGTTTGACATTTTTCACAGACGATGACTCAAGATGGATTTTCTTTCGAAGTCTAAGCTTATACCTAGTTAAACATTCAAGATGGAACTGTTTTTCTTTTAGTTTCACGTTGCTAGAGAATTAAAAACTGTAATATATTTTAATTTTCACGTCATGTTTTGCTTAATTTTTTTAATTTATTCAAAACATTTATGCTGACAGGACGTGGTAAATAAGTTTGCTTGCTAATTAATATTACGAAGTAGCAAATATTTTTTGAAAACAAATCGAAGGAAGGGCTATGATAGACTGATGATAGCCATGGAAGAAATTATTTGTTTAATACTTTAAAGTTAAGTGAAGCTTTCAAATCAATAAATATATTTTGCAATATCTTCCCATCAGTAATAAAAGAAAATACTAAGTTATGTATAATAGAAAATGACGAGAGCAATGTTAAAACCGTTAAAATTATGTGAAAGTTATTTGGCTGAACATTGTATCATTGCTGCAATTTCAGCATTTGCATTGCAATGCCTGTAACTTATATCTTAATTGCAGTTTTATGTAATCATCTCCATTGTGAGCATAAGAGTGCGCAGAATTTAAGCAATGAGAGTACCACTGTACCAGGGTTTTTGAAGTTGGTTTCAGTTACGCAAAAGAAACAGCTTTATAATTGTGATGGTTCGCTTTTACCCCGACGACTCCTGACAACACTCTACGACTCGAAATAATACACCTTCGATTCACGAACACAACACATTTATTATGTACAAAACTATTTACACAGGAACATATAACTAAAGACACAACACATCGTTGCTTCCACTCTTCTCAAGAGCATCTCACCAACTCCCTCTCTTTTCCATCCGTTCCCCGAGTCGCCCCCTGCGACGATGCTCTGACGTCACACCCCCCACCTAAAATTGAAGCTAGAGTTTCAAAATAGCTTCAAACTCTTGCACACTATAAATCATAAAACAGTCAAATTATAATGCTTGCACAAATTAAAAAATACACAAATCATAAATATCAAAATAGAAAAATGTTCAAAAAGTCACTAAAAATTGATGAGGCATCACATTGAATAACAAATGGCTGGCCAAGCACTGGATTGTTGCGATTTGGTGCGTCTACGAGACAGTTTTTCGTGCTGACAAACACCGACACGAACTCTTCTTTCTAAGTTAATTCTTCTGAAGATTTCTTTTTCGTAAGTTCTGTAAACAGATACTCTCTCGCAAAGTCTTGATATTGTAAAAGAGCTTTGTTCACCGCTCTTTGGCACGTAGCTGCGGCGTTTCTTAGCCCAAACGGCATAACTTTAAAGGAGTACTGTCCTCTGCTTGTCTTAAAACTTGCTTTTCGACTTTCCTTTTCTAAAAGTATGGACCAATGTTCTTTCAGCAAGTCGATTGAAGTCATGATGTTCGCTTTTCCTATTTAAAACGAGTCTGTTGCATTTTCAATAGGGAAGTCGTCGGGTTTTGTTACGGCATTCAAAGTTCTGAGATCTACACAGAGTCTGAGAGCTCCATCCTTTTTCATCGCACACACTACAGAATGTGAAATCTCAGCATGGCTTTCTTCTATATGGCCTAATGCCAACAATTTTTCGCTCTGTATCTCAACCTGAGGCTTCAATGCTTCCGGAATTCTGTAGATGTATGGTTTTTTTCATTTCAGCGTCAGTTATTTTTATGTTCTCCGACCTTTGCAATTTGGACTTTGTTTAAGAATAAGGCGTCATATTTCTTCAACAATTCTAAAATTTCTTCCTTCTTAACGTCATCCAAATGAAGTAAATCAAGCTCACTAAGTTTGAAAGAACTCGGAGTATCGCTCGTACTAGGTGTGGGCTGAACCTCCCCCAATTCCTCTTCATTTTGGAACATTACGCCCACTGCCTGTATTCTAGGAATGAATTTCCTAATTTTATTTACATGAACCGTTTTGATACTCCCATCTAATAATTTGACCTTATAAGAATCGGGTTTACATCGCTCTAATATATTAGCTGGTCCTGTCCATCTAGCATATAATTTATTATTAGAATCTGGAATCAATAAATATATCTGGTCTCCCTGCTTAAATTCTTTATGCACTGCCCGCCGGTTAGCATATTTCGCATAATTCCCTTGTTTCACCTCATCTGTTAAAGAAGCCTGCTCCGCAGCCTTTTCTAATTTAATCTTTAATTCCTCTAAATATTCAATTGCGCTCTTGCCCATGTTTAGAGGTAACGGTACTTCCCCTGCCCAAGTAGATTTTAACACTGAAAGTGGACCCCTAGCTTCTCGCCCGTACATAAGTTTAAAAGGTGACACACCCGTGGTAGAGTTTGGAATTTTTCTGTATGCAAATAACAAGTCAGGAATATATCTATCCCAATTTTTGTGATCGTCCCTTATGACGTGGTGTAACATGCGCTTTAAAACTTGATTATACCTTTCCACTAATCCGGAGCTTTGTGGATGTCCCGCAGTAGCGAATCTTGGTGATGACCCTAATCTAGCGTGGAACTCTTGAGTTAATTTCTAAATAAAATTCGTTCCTTGATCACTTGCTATTACCCTAGGAATTCCCGTCCTCATAAATATTTCTAGCGAAGCTTCTCACGTTGCCCTTGCAGTTACAGTCTTTAATGGTACCGCCTCCGGCCATCTAGAGTGTTGATCAATCAAACATAAACCATATTTGTGTTTGCGTGCTGATGGTGGTTCAATCGGACCAATTATATCACAAGTTACCTGATCAAACGGAAATTCCGGTCCATTTACTGGAGTTATAGGAATTTGATCGTTCGATCTTTCCCTACTTCGTAACTGACATTCTTTGCAAGACTTACAATATAGCTCTATTTGCTTTGCCATGTCCGGCCAATAAAATGAATAACGAATCTTTTCTTTTGTTTTTCTCATTCCCAAATGATTCGCGAAAATCGATTCGCGTGCTAACTTCAAAATTTGTTCCCTTCTAACCTTCGGCACTACTAACTGACTAACGGTATCTCCCGAAACCTTATCGTTATGATAAACTAAATTATCCACTATAAAATACCCATTCTTTCCTGATTCCGCATCCTTAATTGCTCCCTGTAAAGTCTCGCAACTTCTTTGCTGTCTTTTAAAAACCTCGCCTTCCGAAAACTGACCAACGTCCTCTTGCTTCTCCCTTGCACTCTCTGTCGACACGCAACAAGTCATAAATTTCCCACTTTCACTCTGCGATGTCCTTTCTGTAAACCGATCTGTTTCTGTCCCGCATCCTGTCTGATTGACTCCCCTCGCTACTTCTTCAAAATACGCTGTTTCCTCCCCTCCTTCTATCGACTCGGACTCCCAGTTCATATGCTCCGTCTGAGGCCACGTGTGTCCAGCTTTCCCCCGTTCCATGCTCTCATCAGCAGTCCCCTTTTTAGCGATAAGACTTTCTAACATTCCTAAGACTTCCGGTGTTAGAATACAATCGACCACTAGTTTTTCCGTCACTGAAAATAGCACACTACTATATGAACTAGTAAGTTTGCTGTCATCATATAATGCTATTGGAAATGTTTGCAAATCAGCTATTATTGTTTCACCAAATGCAGAAATTAATTTAACTTTAGAAGAGTCACTGTTTCTTAGAGCTGGTGGAATAACCTTCGAATTAATGATGGGCATATCTGCGGCAGAATCAATTAAAGCTTTAATTTCCCTCCCTTCCAACATAATATATCTATACTGTAAACCCTCAGATTTTAATGTTTCACAGTCAAAATACTCGGATTTCACTTTCGCTACTAACTTATCCTCCGCTTTATTTTTGATATGCAACGAATCTCTTTTCATTTGTGTAGCACTGGCTGCGCTTTTATTTTTAATGGGACAAAACTTTAAATGATTTACATGTTTACATAGCTTACATACTTTTAATGTATCCACATTATTATAATTATTAAAATTATTTCTTACATGGGGTGGTATATATTTTCCTCTTGACTGATCTCTAAATCCACTTTCGGTTTGGTTATGAGATCTTGTTGATTTATCATACAGTTCAGAAAATGTTCTACCCTTAGAGGTAAACCAATTATCACTAAGTTCTGCTATTTCCCTTGGTCGTAACCACGTATCCAATTGTTTGATTTTAATATAACTACTCATTTCTGGATCTAAAGCATTTAATAACCTGTCGCTAACTATTAATTCATTTAGCGTTTCAAAATCTGTTACTTTTCTGAGCTGACAATAGAAATCCCAATTTGCTCTAATTCTACTCGCGAACTGCATATGATTTTCGTTTTTCGATCGTTTCGCTGAGAGAAAATTATCCAAACAAGCTTCTGGGGTCGGTTAAAATTCTTTCAAAATTATATTTTTAACCTTTTGATAATCCTTCATCTCCTCTGCGTCTACATAAACTAGTAAATTTGCCGCTCGTTCACCTAAAAAATTCAATAGAATTTCTACTTTAAACTCTTCAGCTACATTTTTTATTTCAAACGCCTTTTCCAAAGAAGTAAAAAATAAATTCCACGTATCGCATTTTGTCGGTACTGCAACAGTTAACGTTCTAACACTTCTTATTAAACTTTCTACAGAGTTACCACTCGCTATTTGTTAACCCACACCAGTATTAGCACTCCTGCTTTCTGCCTGAAACTTAGCAATTTCTAACTGTGTTTTAGCTAGTTCTAATCTCGTTTTCTCTAATTCTGAAGCATTTCCTTGATCTCCCTTTGAACGCGCTTTACTTTCGTTTTCTCTTTCAATACGCTTATTAACCGTTGAATTCAAAAATTCTTTCACAAAATAAAAATCATCAGTATACTGAAGACTATTTTCAATCAGTGCTTTTATGTCTACTACTCTATGTTCTGCTTCAACTTTCTGGCCTAACTCTTTAGCCACAAGGACTAAATCTTCCTTTTTTAATCCTTTTATACTAAACATTTTCTTCTTCAATACAACTCTTCAATATAATAGTAAATACAGTAATTCTTCTTACCTTTGTACAGACTCTGGTTCTCGAAAGGGAGCGTGTGATGGTTCGCTTTTACACCGAAGACTCCTGACAACACTCTACGACTCGAAATAATACATCTTCGATTCACGAACACAACACATTTATTATGTACAAAACTATTTACACAGGAACATATAACTAAAGACACAACACATCGTTGCTTCCGCTCTTCTCAAGAGCATCTCACCAACTCCCTCTCTTTTCCATCCGTTCCCCGAGTCGCCCCCTGCGACGATGCTCTGACGTCATACGCCCACTACTCTGACGTCACAATAATACAATATTTATGAAAATGTCAATTTTAATACGCAAAAATGTTGCCAGGTTAGCTATCGTTTTCTTAGGGTAGCGGGGGGGGGGGGGGGAATTTTGGACTTTTCTCGGAAGTTATGAAACTTTTTATAATAAATCTTTTAAAATTATATATCTTTTAATAAATTTAAAAATTAATTTTACAAATTGTGCTATTAATTAATGAAAGCTAATAATTTATGTTACGTAAAGGATATCAGATGAAAAACAACAAGTCAAATAAAAATTTTAATTAATATTAATTCCATTAGAAATATTATCTAAACAAAATATGTGTAAGCTTACAAGTTGAAAAAAATAAACATTGGTTTTTCCAGTAAGTTCGTACGAATTTTCAAATCTAAAAAGCAAAAGATTTAAATTCTAGTATACATCTACTAATCTAAATAGGTACCATTCGTACTACACTCTTTTGTGCCTCTTTAAAACTCCATCCTTCCAGAAACTCTTAGGTTTTATCTAAAATCTTTCATTTTCTCAACCAAATAATTGAAGCTTTTTGCAGTGGCGTAGCTAGACCCCAATTTCGGGGGGGGGGGGGTTCTTCTGGAGGAAGTTTGGTTCCTCTAAAGAACAATTGTAGTCAAACCGATGTACGAGATTTAAGTCAAGCGACCCCCCCCCCCTCCCTATGAATTAAAAAAATATTAAAATCGGTTCATTTAGTCCAACTTTATGGTTGAAAAAGCACAAAAATTATTAAATTTCCTCCCAAAACCTTTTTTTCTTTTAATTATCGTATACAGTTTCTTGCAAAACGAAAGTAAGGGATCTATGGATGACCATCCTCGATAGATTAAAAAAAAAAAAGAATAATTAGAATCGGTTTATGAAATGAGAAGTTATCGATTTACAAACAAACAAACAAACAAAAAACATACATAGATATCAATTAATAACCATCCTCCTTTTGGAAAGTCGATTAATAATAAAGACAAATTGCTTTCTAAAAGGAAAAATCTACACTTTTCCCATTTAAAAGTTTTAATTTTTACGTGATTTTGTTTTTTGTTTGCCCTCGTTTCTTATTGTAGGGAAAGTATTTAATATGACAATGTTGCGTTGTATAGACTATATACATTTCCGTTCCCCTAACTGCATTCAAATAATGATTAAAAAAAAAAAAAAAACTGACCTATTTTGACGAATTTACAGGAATATTTTTTTGTCACAGAGAACATAGAACTTTCAACTGATAACTTTTTTTCCATTATCATTTTTAGCCTACTTTCCCGTCTAAGTTTAAAAATAATAATAATAAAGCATGAAAGAAGGCTAAATGTGTCGTGAAAATATCGTTAAAAATAAAGACAAGTTTAAAATAAGTGAAGTAATTAAATAAAGATTGAAAAATAAAAAATTTGAAAGTAGTCTTTTGAGGGTGGGAAAAACTTGTGTCTATCGGTCTGTCTGCTGTTAACTTTTGAAGGAATTGTCCGATCCGAATTTTTTTTTTTTTTTTGCATCAAAAGATCTCGGCATGGACATTTCATTTCTATATTTGACTTTTTGATTTGAACAATTTTTCTCTTACTTTTGAATAGTTCAAAAAATCTTAACAATAGCACCTATGGGCAAATTAAGTAAACTCTATCCGATCCAAGTTCCGATGAACAAGTTTATTGGAAGAAGCTCTCAGCGTGAAAATTTTTTTTATTTGAACAATTTTTATTCATTTTTTAACAGCTCAAAAAAAAAAAAAAAAAAATTAAGATAACGCCTACGGGGAATTTTCAATCTTATATGATGATATAACAGACGGATTTTCTTGGAACAAGCTTCATCGGAAAGATGTTATGACGTAGAATATGTACAGTTACGAAGTTCCATCAGAACTAAGGGAGCCTATTTTCATATGAAATTTATTCGTCGGGATTTTTAAGGATCTTTTTGAATGAATAAATGATAAATTAAATAAACAAGGGAATGAATTGAAAAACAACTAAATGAGTGAATAAATACAATGAGTAAATGAATGACTGAATAAATGAAAGAATGAATGAGTGAGTGAAGGAATACGTATTAACTGCTGAAAAAGGTATTTGAAGTAATTGAGAACTAAAGCTAAATGAGAAAGAGAGATAGCTGAATTATAAGGTTTGAAGTTGGTGTATACGAGAAAGTAGGCTCGTATAGTTCTAGACGGAACTTCTTGTTAGATAATGCATTAGTAGTAAAAGCGGCAAAAATAAAATATTACCTTCAGAAGTGTCTAGTGAAACTAATGCTGATTCTGGAGATTGTACTTCCTACTCCTCAGAGGGCATCAGCTTTCTCTTTTTATTACAATTATCATCAATTTTCTCTTTCGGCTTAAAAAAGCTTGTGATAGGTTTTGCTCACCTCATTATTGCCTCTCATTCAATGCACTTCCCTAAATAAATTGGGTTTGAAAAAAATGCGCAACACCTGATCAGTACAGACTGACCCACCAATGCATAAGGGTGTACGCACGAGAAGAAAGTGGGAGGTCTCTGCTCATGGTGAAATATTCATACATTAACCTATAGGCAAAGTAAACAACCATTGGCGGAAAAACCCATTTAAATAAGAATAGTTGATGCTTAAAGAACGTGAAAATTTTTTTTATGGCTGCAGTGTTATTTGTTAGGGGAGAGGAGAAATTGAGAATGATATTCATCACTTTACTCTCACTATCTCCTATCTTCGTGTTCAGTGCATCTGTTTCTGTATATATGTAAAGTAAACGATATCTGTTCGGTTGAGGCGTTATTATTGAATAGTCAGTAGATAATGGGGTTAAGTTGAAAGTGGAGAGCAATTAACGCAAACCCCCGTGGTGCTTGAAAGCACCTTCTAAAAGGAAGAAGTCATAAAACGGACTTTCTTCCGCTCTGGGCATGAAACGTAGTGAGAGACTGCTGATAAAATTGTTAAACAGAAGCTTTGAAAGGAGAATTGGGAACAGTCATGGGAAAGATTCTAGTTTAGATAAATTTATCGTTAAAAGTACGGCTTGGTTGCATTTGAAAGCTATTTCCAGCCTCCTTTTTTTATTCTAATAATGGTTTTTTGCTAGTCCTGTGTCCACTTTCATTTTGCTCCAGAGTATAGAGACACATCTTATTTAATAGGTCTTCTTATTAATAGGTCTCCTAACTGCAAGAATTGCACTGAACATATTCCAGTTTTGTTCGACTGCGAATCAAAAACTTCCCGAAAATGCTGCCAAACCGAAGATTTTCCAATATCATTTTTCATTCATTTTAGCTCACCAGAATTTATTCTCAACTGGAACATTTGATGATAGTTAAAAAATATATTGTATTCTTTATTTGAAATTAAAATAAAAATCATTAGAACCAATTGCGATAGCAACAAAAAGCTACATTTAATCGATGTAGCACCACATCTATTAAAAACACTTTATAAAATAATTTCGGGGTCGATAGGGCTCGGTCTTTGACGCCGAACAGTATCACTCGGGCTCGGACTTACAAAAGTGAGTCCAAACTCATCTCTAGTGTATGATTGGGGTTTGTGGTGGAGGTATTTAGGGGAGAAACCCCTAGGAAAGTGGTACGACTACAGCTGCAAGTTTGTCGCTCCGCGAATTCCCTCGATTTTTGAAGCTGTTTCCTAAAATCCGTGATTTTTAAAAAATTCCACGATTTGTGCGAAAATTGTTTAAAATATAAGACTATTTTTTTTGTTTTTTACTTACATTTTAATGGCAATTTATACTGTTCTGAAGTTTTAAAATGTATAACAGATTTCTCTAAAATTTAGAAAAATTCATCAATAGAAAAATAACTACAAAAGCAGTTATAGATAATCACATTCGTGTTTAGAATAAGTTTTTGATCCTAATCAATACAAATATTTAAATCTTTTTAACGAAGTTGATAGTTCTTCCATTTTTAACAATAACCCTATGATTCGACCCCCCCCCCCCTCCAAATGAGTTACACGTTGAAGGAGGGCAATTCAATTTTGGAAATTCAAGAGAAAAAGTTTTCCCGACCTGTCCAAAGTAGCAATTCGATGTTTGTCAGTTCCGTCAGTAGCGCAGATGCTAAACAGTCCTTCTCGACATATAAAAACGTATTAAGTCATAGCGAATACCAAAATTCTGTACATTTAAATAAATACCTAAATATTGCATAAAGTTGAAAGAAATAAAATTGTTCACTTATGTACTTCCTTACTTAAAAAATAAATTTCATTGCAGATATCCTAGATTTTATTACATTATATTTGTGTTCTCGCGAGCATTTCACGAAATTTGCCGCGAATTTTGGGATTTTTTCTGCGACAAATTTGCAACCCTAGGTACGACCCTACATCCCAAAGGTTCGATAATTGTCTTTTATTTTTAGCAGTGTTCTAATCAATTGTTATTATAAAAATTAAATATTTTTAGAATACTATTAAGCGTAAAGAGAGTTAAGGTCTCAAAAAAAATTTTCGGACACCAACATTTCGGTGGGGTCCATCTAAGCCATCCCGTATCTAAGTCAAAATTTCGGGGGGGGGGGGGGGGGTTGTCCCCAAACCCCCCCCCCCCTTATCTACGCCACTGCTTTTTGGGGAACTTTGCAACGATTGAGATAGGTAGAAAAGAGCGAAAGGTCTGCAGAATATAGTGGTTGAGGTAGAACATTTCAACCTAGCTCCAATAACTTTTATCGAGTTATCAGAGACATAAGAGGCCGCGCATTGCTCTGATGAGACACAACGTCTTTACGATTCGCTATTTCTGTTTTTTTTCCTTCTCAATTGCTATCTTCAATTTGTCTAGTTGGGAATAATACTTCTCTGAATTTAACTTCGTTGCTGGGTGAAAGCTCATAATGCAGGATCCTTTTCCAATCCCTCCAAACACAGTGCTTATTTCTTGTCTCCCTGTATATTGATCACAAAAGTGATTAGGGGAAGAACATGTTGCATAACAAATGTTGTTGTTTATGCCACTTGGAAATCCAAGCTCCCATACGTCGAATCGACTAGGATTTAAGACAGTCAGGACCGCCTTCCGTTTTTAGATGAGCGCCAATGATGAAAGTACGACTTTGCTCGTAATCTACTTGGATGACACCAGATGGCGCCACCTTCCTTTTTAGACCTATATGTGAATCTCCACCCACCGGTACCCTCGGAACTTCATTGGCCACGGATTTTACATGCACGGATCCCCAAGTATAAATGGTGGGTCTTTAGTGGCCCAGGTATCGAACCCAAGATCCTCCGATCCGAAGCTCGACATCCTTACCACTAGGCTACCGCGGCTCACGTGACAAATAAATGACTCTAAGAAAGTCGGCTTTAAAGCTTTTGACGTGTTCTCTGATTCATGTAATCAGTGAGCTCTTTTAATACAACATTGTAGTGATGACATAAGAAAGTTGCCAATCTAAGGGTCCTTTCACAGTAAACCACTTTTTATCTACGCAATAAAAATTTCCAATCAGTCAACGCAAGGGCGTGGTTATGAAATTATGCCGAACCAATGACATGTTCTGAAAAATTTAGTCTTTGTCGTACGTCGCTGCTGCTTTTGGTATGAAAGCACTTTAAATTGTGAGGGTTTTTTTTCAGATGTTAACTTTGTTATAGTGCTCCTTTCCAACTCAACTTTTTCTGTTTGGGTAGATCTTGGTTCATCACTGAAAATAGCTTTATTTGAATATGCTAGCCGAAAAAGGAGTATGGTATATTTTAAAGGAAATATCATGCTCCCTCAGGCCTGTCATTTCAAAATTATCTAGGGGGAGGACGAGGTGACTCAATGTTGTTGTTGTTGTCGTGTCCTCGCGGTGGCGAGGAAGAATGGGTACGCTGCTCTTGGGTCTAACGGGGCCCTTGTAGGCCTATTTAACGTGCACCAGCTCCCTTTAGCCTACACGGACCGCAGTAACCAGCCGCGAGAGGTTGCCACCCTTCCAAACACTGACCTCAGTCAATGTTGCTTCACTTTCGGTGTTCTGCGGGAACCGAGCTTCTACCGACTGGTCCACTGTGGGACTATGTATATTGCATTAATAAAACAACAAAATACATGTACATACATATAAGTACAAAGGATTTCCCAAGCCAGGAGGGAATTGACTATTGCAATTGACTGAATTTGACTTGATAACCCTAAATTACCAAAACTCTCCATTTATTTGAAAGTGCCACTCAGCATGCTCATCTAGTAAACTCTTCAATTATAGCTCTGACATAGTTTATTTTATTTATGCTATTTTTTTATTATTTAACTCCTATTGACGGAAAATGGAAATGTAATTATCTTTTAATGGCCTAAGCTTAAGGTGTGGAAGCTGTCTGCTCAGTTTTCCTGAACTAATCACTTATACATCGATTTCACGTTTCGCATAAATTTCCATCACTAACACAAGTTCATGCAGATTGAACAAGGTAAACTAATGTCTTTTTAAGCAATTGCTTCGAGAGATTGCGGTTGAAATAAACTAATCTTCACTAGTGAAGTGTACAGAAAATGATGTATAGTCAACACTTCATAATTGAGGAACTGGATTGATTAAAGCGTGTAGTATAGCAGTAGGATATCGGAGAGCCGATATTGATTGAAATAAATACTTAAAATTTCGTAGAGAGACTTTGTGCATTGCACATTTCAGCACTTGGCTTTTAATATAATGGTTTCAAATGATTCAAATATTTTTTTTTCCTATTGAATCATTTTAATTATTTCTGTGACTTTTTATATGCTGGTAGCTAACCGAAAGATTCCTATTAAAAATTATTTCAATGTTTGGCCATTTTTGCTTTTGTATGGACACTTTCAATACTTTTTATTAGTCATACTATTTTTTTAATAACTACTCCTAAATTAAAACGAAACTGAACTATGACAGCGAAAACGGAAGATTTTTCATTCGCTTCAAAACTAACCCAACCTAATGCACATTTCTTATTGATTAGGTTTTTTTCGAATTAATTAGTTCCTCTAAACTTGGATTTGGGTTTTAAAAACAATTATTCCTTACGTTCTAACTATCATACAACAATAAATAAATTTTATCTATAAATTTCATTGGCTTTTTTAATTAAACACAATTGAAAAATTTGTAACAATGTATTTTACATCATATTGGCGAATTTATATCATCCTTATGCTTACAATCCAAACAAAACAGTCAAATTTCAGAAAAATTTTATATATAAATAGGGTCGGTTGGGGTAATTGTTAACATGGCGTAAATATAAAATACACTTATGGTGGTTTTGAAAACTTAACTGCCGGTCAGTGATGAATTGGTAACATAGGAAATACATTAAAAGAGTTTAGCTCGTTTCGAAACAACTGTAGAGGCGTCACCATTCTTAGAAAATGATTCGGTGAAAAAAAGGTGTTTAACAAAATTTAGTTATTTTAACTTTTCCACTACAGCTAATCTAAAAGCGCAAAGCAAGCGGCTTTAACAATTTTTATTTGTCATATGGAATGTTGCTAAATACATTTAGGATCATAGGAAAATAAATCCCTGTTTACATTCACCCCGGAGGCTCTTGGGTAAATGTAAACACCAAGTTCATTCGCTAACAAATAGTCAAATTTTTTGTGCACATTTACCCACAAGAAGTATAGTATTGGCTACAATGCTCATAATTGTATCTTTCAATTCATTCGAGAGGTAGGGAAGGATAAAAAAGTTAAAGCAATGAAAAAACGTTTACAATTTTAATTTCCCCAACTCACCCTACTCAGGCTTATCTATGTCTAGTAAAACCTTTGCATTAAATACTAAACGATTCAAGCATTAAAAGCTAAAAAAATTTTTACACACATAAAAAAAAGTATTGTTTATTATTTCTCGTGCAATAAAATTTTGTTTCATCCAGTGCAATGGAATAGTGTAGAAAAAATAAAATTGCAAAGCATCGTTTTATAATCAACAAAATCTCAAACTAACATAGCTTAAAATTACTGAATTTCAAGAAAGGGCAGCTTGAGATTCTCTTCCCTTTTCTTTTCTCTAAATTTCATTTAATCCAGTCTAAGGTATGTTTATTGTCAAAAGCTTTCTACGCAACTCAAACTGTTGTTGCCATTAACCACTCTTCTAATGAATCTGTTGCAGTATTTTACTTACCCGACGAGGAATTAAATATATTTCGCATGGTACTCTTTTGTGTAACTTTTTATTTTCCTAATGTCGCATTATGTATGATATGTATTATCTATAATGAACCGGGAGAAAGCTCCTGCTCATGTATTATATCTAAAATTAACTTTAACTCCTCCGAGAAAGCTAGTTTGTACCCGGAACGTAAATATTATCTCGCTATCTGCACGTTACATTTATTATATGTATCATAATAAATAAGAAAGTATAAAAGGAAATGTAATCATCTGAAACTGTCGATGGTTTCATGTAATCACATGTGAGATACGTAAACTATTCTCTTTTTACGAATATGTTATTTTTCTACCTTTAACTATGATATGATTATTACTTAATAGAAATAGCAGTGAAAATATACTACCATTTCATAAGAAAATAAACTTTCAGCAATGCAGTAATACTGTTAGTCCTTTTATCTGTTCTGGAGTGTGATGGAAACTAAATCATCTTCGTCGTTAAGTAAGAGTATAAAAATTTTATCCCTACACCGCGAGTAAATTTTAATCAACTTGCGCTTTCATCTAGCATATAATTTTAGAAAGAACTTCTTTTCTTGAGAGAGATGTAGAATTTAAGCTATTGATTGCAGGAGAAAGTAAGATTAGATGTGCTGTTTGAACGATTTTATTGCGTTTTCCCCTACATTCTCGTTACTAGATAAAACATGACAACCTCACGTTAGAAGAAACATCCACCCCAGTCACCTTTTGCATTGTTGTATGGTAGTGCATGCTACAAAATTTACAAGAGAGGAAAATAGAATTTACCCTAATGTACTTGTGTCCGTGTGTTCGATGTTCTATGTGAAATATCATTAATAGTATTTGATACAAATTCAGGTTTTAATCGATCTAGTTCAATCTAGATCTTCAGGCCGGCGGGGTGGCGTAGTGGTAAGGCACTGACCTCATACGCCCTAGTTCGCAGGATCAAACCTGGCCCAAGTTGGTGGATTTTCAATATGCAGAAATTCGACAGCGCTCATGTAATATGATTATGCGGCATGTTAAAGAACCCTTGAGTATTTGTTTTGATTGGATGCTCTCGGATCAATTAAATTCCTAGTGTACTTTCACATCATTTAGAGCTCAAGTGCCGCCAGCTCTGGGAAAACAGAGCGTCAAAATTCTCAAGTGGTAATGGCATCCTCCGATAATGGTGCTACTTGAAAGAATGGATGCCGGCTTCCGTGGAATGCACTAATTCTGGAAATGTTAATGACCATGCGACCATACGCAGTCTCATTAGAAAGAAAAAAAAGTTATTTCTTCAGAGACAAGTATATCTGAAAGTAAAGAAATTTTGAAACCTTCAGTTTCTCCTCATATGATCAATAAAACATCATTTATACGGGGAAATTGGATATTTTATTACGTCATTTTCTTCTTTTATAAGTTTACTGTTATAACACCGCTTACATTCATCTAAAATAGTGATCGCCAAACTTGTGAAGCCACTGAGCAACAGTACCGTTTTCAAATTCTACTATGAGCTACTCACACCCCTTCTCTTCTTCAATAAAAAAAAAGAAAAAAAGAAAACAGTTATGGAACAAACATATATATATTTTGAAGGCAAAGTAAAATGCAAGATATACTTATCTGGGAAAAAGAATCTCACCAATTTAAATACATATCACAAAGCATGCTTATGTGCTAAATCTTTTCAACTGATAATGCTCATAATGTTGCCACTGTTCAGTTTCCCACTTAGCGGAAGACGAAGATAAATTGCAGTTGTAATAACCAAAAGTGACAAAGAAGTTAAGAAAGAAACGATATATTAATTGTCCAAGGGGCTAAATAGCGAGACAGGACAACAACCCGATTATCAACGACAAGATTACCATTTCCTATACTAAAAGAAGAAAGTTTCCTCAAAACACAATATAGTTGAGACAACGATTTTTTAAAAGCTAATACAAAGCAATGCTGCAAATAGTTAGAATAAGTTATTATAGAAAAATACATTTGTGACAGACACTTGAAATGAACTTTTGCAAAGTGGCAAGTGAGATAGCCTAATGAGCGAAAGTATATGAATAAGGGAATGAGAGAAATAAAATCACGGTGCACGAAAATGTGATGATTCATCACACCATCTAGTGATATAAATATCTTTTTGTATTCTTCAGATGCTTTTATTCACTGATACTATTTTAATGAGTTTTTAAAGTGAAATTTTGGCATCAAATGATTGAATAACAATAGTTATTCATTCATAGTAATGGGTTAGATTAAAATCTCTTAAATTGATAAAAATATGTATTATTTAAGCTAATAAGGAAAATACCGGTTTTTACCTTAGCAAATACCGGTATTACGAAATTGCAAAACAACATGAAATATCTGTATTGAAAACACTACATGTATCTAATAATAGATAAAATTGACGCATATTCAAAAGTATTAAGCTTATGCTTGACTACGTAATGCAAATGCGGTGCTTTTTATAACATCTTTTCGCTTTTAATCATTGATACTGGGTTAATTCATGTTCTTCAAGTGAAATTTTAGCTTCAAATGATTGATTTTAAAATAACAATAGTTATCTAATAGGTTAAATTAATTTTTTTTCAATTGAAAAAAATATTTATTATTTAAACTTATACCCAAAATACCGGTATTTTACCTCAGCAAATACCGGTATTACTAAATTGCAAAATAACGCGAAATACCACAACATGTATCTAATAATAGATAAAACTCACGCATATTCAAAATGTATAAAACTCATTGTCGACTACTTAGTGCAAATGAGGTACTTATAATAACCATCTCAATATTGATATTTTTCAAAATAATATGCTGACTTGATTACCGGAGGTATCAGATAGGGTGTTCATATACTTATTAACGTTTACTGTAATGCATAAAATTAATTCTAACGACATGTTACATAATATCAACGAAAACTGTCGTTTAAAAGTAATTACACGGGAACTGAACGTACGTTTAGAAAGAATCTTATCTTCGACAAGATTCCTATTTATTATGATAAGGTGGGAAAAGTTAGTAGTAAGGGCAAAGTATAGAATGCTTTTAGAAAGATTACTCTCTTGAGGATCATCAATAACAACGACCTTGAAATAAAAGAAAAGAGTTGAAAAATTGTAACTTCATCGACCGAAACTGATTCTACACAAGTTATTTTTCTTAATAATAATAAGGACCTTTGAAATCCTCAATTTATATCTGTTAAGCTTTCTCCCTTTTTGTTTAACATTTCAGTAAAAAAGTAAAATAATAGACGATTATGGGATAATCACAATGAATCATCCAGTAAAATTTTCGGAAACATTTTTCTTCTCTTTTGAAATTAATATCAAAGTAAGTTTAAACTGTCAATTTTTCTATTTATTTCTTCAGAAATTGATTTGTATTCAAGATCAATTGTATTCGTAAATAAACGGGAAAATAATTTCATGTAAAAAATGGTAAAAGCCCAATTTATAACAAAAGTTATTTTTCTATTCAAACCAGTATCAATTTCAACCACTGTATTAATATAATTACGAAACATAATACTTTACAAATGCCAGTTCCATATTTATTCTCTGAGGTGTTTTCGAAGCCGTGTTCCATTACAGTTCTTAATGCTTTTGGCGTCAGCACGCTCATTTCTTATCGAATATTATTTCTAAGTTCCTGGAATTGAGGAGTTTTAAAAGGGCAGCATCTTTAAACCGGAACATATTTAGAAAAAGATAGTTCTGTGTGAAGTAGTAAAAGCGCTTTTGGCAAGTAAATTTTGAAGCACATGAAATCTAAGGAAACTTTCATGGTCTGTGATAGAAAACTTTTTATTATTTTTCTGAGCGATCTAGTTTGAAGAGAATAAATATCTCTGAGAAGGAAGAAGTTTAATACACTTTAACAATTTATTTTAATGCAAACTATTTTTAATGTGTAAAGCATCCTATTTTTTACATACAATAAAATGTTAGAATTCTTCTAACAGATTTTTATGAAATATGTATAATAATAATATCAGTTTTAGAGTTGTACGAATCAGTTTAATTTTCTTGATTTTCTGGTTATATTTTGCATGACTGATTTTTAAATCATAAAGAACGATACCATTATATCAAATAATTAAACTGTTAAAAACAGACTCAGCGTTGAACAATAAACTGACTCGGTGCTTAAAAGCAAACTGTTGAAAACAGACTAAGTAACACAGTCGAATTTCTATTTGATTATTAGTGCGCCCAGTGAAATGTGAAATAGTGCGCCCAGAAACCCCCCGCACCTGCCATTTTCTGGCCTATCATATTTTTAGATGCCCCCGAGTGCAAGCCCTCGGGAACAAATGGGGTTCCGGTAGGAACACTTTTAACTATCAAATCTTAAAGTGTAAAATTTCAATCCTATATATTTATTGCAATAAACAAATATGATTGAACTGCGCGCATTAGTAGTGAATTTCTAAATGGAAAATTATTTAAGACCTACATTTCCGAAGGTTTACGTAATTTTCAATTCTGATGGGCTCTAAATATCTGCAAAAAAATTAATATATTTTTCATGTATTTATATATTATATAATAAATAAATGCTTCATTTTTTTTAATTTTTCGTATTGGTAAATAAAGGCAGTTTTATTAAAAGTAAGGTCCTTTTCAAATTAACAAGATTAAAAGGGCAATATAAATCAGAAAGTACGAGAAGCCTAAGTAAGTAAAATAAACGGATAAATCAGTCGATAGGATCCGAATATCATATGATTAGCAACTGTGTTAGTGGGCTATTACAGAGCTGAACAAAAATGGCCTGCTAGCACAGCGAAATACATAAGTAAAATTTGTTGTACTGTCAAAAATTACTGCATGGTTAAATAATCCCATATTATGCAATTCACTTATTTAATTCATATTTATTTATTTATATTCGGTTCTTTAAATCGTATAGTTCTTTTATCAAGCAATTATTCTTCCCAAACATACTTCGGGCAAACTTCCAGAATGGTAATGTTAGTTTTATAAATTTTGCTATGTTTGCTTTACAAAAAAATTTCATTCCCCAATCACATATTAAATGAAAAGTTATTCAATTATCTAATTTTACTAACTGCTAAACTTACGTTGCTCATAAGACGGCAAACTACTTGAATTAGCCTGCAAGAATTTAAAACTTTAAAATTGTTTTTACCAATAAAATATCGTTGTAGTAGTCGCTATAAAATAATCAGGCAACCCATGAAAACGAATTGCATTGCTTTCATGAAATAAAATGGCTTTTTTCACGTTAAATTAAACCAGTACTTTTAGAAGATAGATTAATATTTATTCATCTAATCATGTGTTCAAAATATCCAAGACAATCAAGTTGCTGTCTCCAAAGTTAAACAAACGTTATAGCTTAGCATACTTTAGTAATGAGGAGATTATGATACATTTTTCTCTGGCAGTACTTATATTAATTATTCTCGAAAGTTTGATGGTTACGCCAAATATATTTAAAATAAGAGACTAACGATGGGATGACTGTCTATGAAAGCAATATTGACGATTAAACTTAATTAATTTAGAAACTAATCTGCAGTATAAGTGCGTTTATTTGCTTGGAAAAGTTTAAGTTATTTAATTATGGCAATGTAAGCTGAAAATAGCATTAATTTTTCACTTCTACACGCTATAGTTTTGTCTGTTAAAAGCTGTAATAAAAACATAAGAGAATTGAATTTTATTTTTAAAAAAAAATTTAAAGTTACACATTCAGATGCTCCGAACAACTTTTGTGCCTTATTTCATGAAAATAATAAGCTCTATAGGTATCTATACATAGCGACATGACAAACACACACCATAAACACGACATTTTTATATACCATATGGTTTTTCTGAACTGAAGAGGGTATGTTCACGATTCAGACTTGATATGTTACTAATGTTAAAAATTCTATATTTTATGAGACATTTATATCATTTCTATTACGAAATAAGTTTCCAATGTTTTACTGTGTATTTTCTAAACTGTTTTAAACACTTGAACGTCATTTTGTATCCTTTTATTCCTAGTGACTTTTTTAAAGACATTTAAATGTTACGACAGTTTTCTTATTTTCACAGACATACACATTGTAATGTTTGATGTTTCTTAATCACTTCAAATTATTTTGCTCTAAAAACTAATTGATTAAAATATGTAATATTGTGCAATTATTGAGTATAAAAAGTTTCACTATAATACTCTCTAAAAAAACAAGGTTATTTTATTTGAAAAAACCATGAACATTTAGTCTATTTAAGAGATTATAAACAGTTATGAAAAGATAAAGAAGAAGCGTTCAAAATACAATAGCTTAGATAGAACAAAAATGTAAACATTATTAGTAGCACAAAAGTTGATGATCATAATGCTGAAAATATTGCAACGTGTACTGTACATACGAAAATTTTGATCCTAACCCCTTAATATAGAGGGGATTGAATTTACCCGGTGAGAAACTACTGCTCATGCAAATACACAATATAACGGTCCTCTGGACATTAAAACAAAAAAAAAAACAAAAGAAAGAAAGAAACTTATCTTATTTGTTTTTCTATTTCTTTATTGGCAAGCTACAGTGAAAAAATGTTTACTTGCTAATTAAATAATGTTGAAATTTAATCTTAATGCATTATTTATTTTAGAAATAGATATTCAATCAAAACAAATTTAAATCTAAGATGATAACTTTTTTATTAAAGGCCTTTGTTTCAAAATTTTTATTTTTAAAGCTAATTATTAATGTGCAATTTATTTCATTTATATATAATTTTAATAAACTGATTTTAATCCAAAGTGTTTTAAAATGAATTATTAAAAAAAAAAAAAAAGCTTTTGTTTTAAAATATTAGAACTTTGAAATACTTGAGAAGTATTTTTTTTTTACTTTTAAAGTAATTTCTTTAAAATTAGACAAAGAAATTCTTAAGTAATAAGAATAACTGTTTTTTTTTCTTTTTGATGGATCTTTGGAAAAGTTAAATGATAGTTTGCAAAATAAATCGTTAAAAGTTAATGAAGGAATCCCAAAAGCAAATTTTGCTTTCTGTATGATCTGTATCATTGAATAACTATTTGCAATTCCAAAAGGATAATTTAAAATTACGTTGCAATTTATGGTTATGATAATGAAAGAAATTCTGAAAAATTACTTCTGTCATTTTCGCACATCATTATACGTATATTTAAAAAAGATCAAAGAATGTTACCTTCTCTTATCAAAGAAATTGCTTTTTGAAAGAACTGCATTGACAAAAGAATTTCGGAGAATCAAGTTGATTACTTTAAATTCTGTTCAGGTGCATTGTGGGAATCTACCAAATGTAATTAGCATTCATAATAACCAATTTGTTTTAAGGTTGATATTCATTACCTAAACAATCACGTACGTTTCGATAAGAATGGTTAGTTATAGAAAAGAACGTGAGAAATGTCTCAGAAATTGCTTATTTTTGATTTTCCTTTGTTGTCATCCGCATTGTAGAGTAGGGTTTTCATTTTGAATATGTAGAAATTTCCTTTTGTATTCTGTTACATTTTAAAGTAAAATTTTGAAAAATTTAGTTATATTCGTATGTCTCTTTTAGATTACATTTTTAAATGAACACTTTGAATTACGTTTTAATAAAAGTCTAACCCATAATGCGTTTCATGCTTTTCTAATGCATAAATTAGTCTTTTGGCGTGTTTCTTTCGAATTGAATTAAAAAGAAAAGAAATAGACTAGGTGATGGGAAGTAGAATTTTCAATCAGTTATTTCAAGAACTAAGCCAGATATACGTGAACGTCGATATGTGTTTCTTTTTCTTTTTTAGCCTACTTTCCCGTAAAAGTAAGAAAAAAAAATAATAATAAAGCATGAAAGAAGGCTTGTAAAAATGTACTGTAAAAATATTGTTAAAAATAAAGAAAAGTCAAAAAAATGTAAATTAATTAAATAAAGATTAAAAAATAGAAAATTTGAAAGTAGGGTTTTAAGATGGGAAAAATGTGTGTCTGTCGGTCTGATTGTCTGTTGGTCCGTCGGTCAGTTCCCCCCTAATAACTTTTGAACGAATTGTCCGATTCGAAAAATTATTTTTGCGTTCGAAAGATCTCGGCGAGGACATCTGATTTTCATATTTTACTTTTTGATTTGAACAATTTTCGTTCAATTTTGAACAGTTCAAAAAAAAATTAACATTAGCGCTTATGGGCGAAAATGATGTAAATTCTGGGCACAAGATCCATGTTCCAATGAACAAGCTTACTGGAGGAAGCTCTTAGCGTGAAATATTAATTTGAACAGTTTTTGTTCATTTTTGAACAGTTAAAAAAATTAACATACGCTTACGGGGAAATTTCAATCCTATATAAATCCTGATCTAACGTACCGATTTGCTTGGAACAAACTTTATTGGAAAGCTCATATAACGTAGAACATGTACAATTAGAAAGTTTATCCAGAACTAACAAGCCTATTTTCCTATGAAATTTTTTTATCGGGATTTTTAAGGATATTTCTCAATGGATTAATGAATGAGTGAAAGAATGAATGAATGAATAAATGAAAGAGTGAAAGAATGAATCAATGAATAAATTAATGAGGAAAAGAAGGAATGAATGAATAAATGAGTGAATAAATACATGAATGAGTAAATGAATGACTAAACACATGAATGAGTAAACGAATGAATGAATAAATGAATGCTGAATAAAGGAAAGAATGAATGAGTGAATGAATATGTATTATTCGCTGGAAAAGGTATATTTGAAAAAAATAACTAAAGCTAAATGAGAAAGAGAGAGAAAGAGATAACTAGATTATAAATTTGAATTTGGTGTATACGGGAAAGTAGGCTCTTATAGTTATAGACGGAACTTCTTGTTTTTTGGTGTGTTTCCGTTAATTGCTAAATGGCATAATTCCTTTTATTATTACAGTGGCTTTATTAGCATGTGGTTTTCGTTAAGAAGGTCTGTTAAGGCATTTTGTTTGTAGGTTTGTTTGTAAAGGTTAACAGTGTTTTTAGACAATTCTTCATCCTATAAAATATTTTCCTTGTACCTCTTTGTATGGATAACAGTTTATCCGGATCTCAATCTCAGCAGGATGTAAGAGTAAATTAATTTTCACACTGTTTTGAGAAACAAACATTATCATAGCTTTATAATTCTCCTTGTACTGCATGTGACAGCAGTACATTTTAATTTTTCATATTTTAGTGTTAAATCTTCCTTTTTCCTTATTATCATTCCTGCAGCCACATGTATTGCTGCGTTTACATGTTTTCTTCGATTTTTAGTATTTTTAACCTTATGATTACAAATACTAAAAACTGAAGTTTACCTATCTTCATTTACATTTTTAAAAATCAGCTTTGGACTAATTTTTAAAAATGTAACCAAATGTTAACAAGAAAATCCCTCTACAAAGAACGTAATTATCATAATAATTGATACATAACTTCATTGTGCAGCTTTTAAACTCAAGAAAAGCTGGACAATTTTCAGCAACTTTTCGCACTCCTATGCGACTGTGTGCTGAGATCGATAGGTTGCTATTCATTCTTCTCCTTTTTTAAATATTTTTTCGGAATATTTTTTTTACCCTCACTCTTCACTATAAATTATATTTTAGGTCACATAAGTACAAAGTGAATGAAAAATTATGAACATTCCCAAGTAAATTCATTGAAAGACGTAATTGTACCACTAATCACACATGAATGAAACGTGCATGTCAGTTTAAAAAACTTCTACATGTCCACTTTGCCACTTGTCCGTTTTCTTCTTAAACACACACACACACACACATATATTAAACAACATTTATATTATTTTGTGAAGATGAATTTCGCACTAAATCCTTTTTCCCCTGACATGGAAAATACACAAGGGCCAAGAGTATGAGTTTTTTAGAGTTTGTTCGTTTACTAACATAAACTTCCCCAACTTTAATAGCAGCTCAGAAGTTATGGCTAAAAATTAAAACATTTAACACTTTACCTTTGCACCATAAAAAATGACTTTCTATTACAAATTTCAGAAATCATCAGATAGAGCTTTTCTTTGTTTATGATTGGTTAAAGGGGGAAATACGTGTAAAGGTCTCAAAAAATTAAATTTCTTTTTCTTCATAAATCGATTTTACAACTATTCAATAATATACCCTGGAAATGTCAAAGCAAAATTCCAAGTCGTTTAAAGGTTATAAGCATTTGAGCGAGCGCCCCTTTTAGAGTAGTTGAGCGAGTAGTCCCTCATGAATGACCTGAAGGATATCGTTAGCAGATGTCCTTTTATTTCTTTTAACAATTGAGACCTCGGACCGAAATTTCTATAAGTATTAGTATCTATAAGTCTAAAAAAAAAAAAAAAAAGATTCATTACCGCTTTAAATTTACCTTCAATACCAAAGCGTATTGAAAACGCTTTGGTATCTTTTTTTCAAACGCGTTTTTCTCGAAACTACTTTTTTCGAATTTTCGCACACTCTAGCTCGCAGAGCTTTTGATCAATCCTTATCAAATTTAGCACACATTTTCTTTATATATGCACGCTTTAGTTGAACTAGAATCATAAACGTATCTTTATTTTTTTATTGTAGAAAAATAACAAAAAAAAACGGTTAAAAATCATACTTAATTTTCCCAGTCTAAAAAAAAATAAATTTTCAATTTTTTGTGATGATTATAGTTCAACTAGAAGAGACACTTATAAAAAAAGTATATTTAAAAACAAATGATTTCAGATAAAAATTGTGCCCTCCAGGATGTACGCAAACTGCCGACCCGGGTGGCGACTTACAGTGTGCAGCAGCCGATATCTCCAGGATTTTCTAAGAAAAAAGTTCAGTAAATATTCTTTAATATATCTATAAAAAAAAACCTCAAAACCTCAATAAAAATATATTTATTCTTTATGCGTTAAAAAAATTCATGAAAATTGCTCTTAATACGCCGTTTTACACGTATTTCACCCCTTAATTCAGTTTGTTTCAATGCCCACTATTGGTTATATGCTCCCGATGTTTTTGCATTAAATGCCTTAATCCTCCTATTGTTTTTCAGTGAAGATCCATGAACATATTGGTATTCAATGTTTTTCAATGTCTTCGGCCGTTCAATGCAATGCTGAAATAAATTCCAAAGGCAATTAATATTTTATTACAACTAATTATATATTAAGTATGGTTGTTTAAACCTTTAACGAGAGAATATCGTGTTACAATCATGCAACTAAGGTCTTTTGCATGATTTCATTAAGTATATTTACTATTCTTTCGCACTCATTTCAACGTTACTATTAAGCTGTGAATAAACCTGATGCGTCGTTTGCACAGAAACTTTTTCATTTTCGGTAATGTCTTACTTATGCACACAAGAATACTTTAGTACTTAAAGTGAAACTTAAGTAATGGAAGTAATAGCTTGGGTTTTATCGACTGAAGCGAACCTGCTTTTTGAGTTGTGATTCTGTTTGGACCGATAGCACTCCAGTTAGTTTATATAGCTCTGCAGTGATATTTGGTGGAAGCACTGGTTATTACTCTTACATTTAGTCAGGAAACAGAAAGGATTTGATGAACTGTGACGTTCAAAGCCTGCTTTCTGAATAGAGATCAGGAGCGGAGCGTGGAGCAACCCGATTTTACATTGAGCGGAGCCGGAGCACAAACATTTGTCGTACTATCTCCATTATTATTAAATTTAATAAATATGGATGAAGACTATCGAAGCACCTAACGGAGCTAGAGCAGAGTAAGAGAAAGAGAATCAGATTTAGAAATCAGAGCGGAACAACCCAAAAATTCTGTTGCTCCGTTTTTCTTCTTTTCAAGGCAGTCCTTGCGAAGAAGGTTCAAATAAGTGCCCGCGAGAGATACTCGATGAAACATCAACCATTTTTAGATGAGAATACCTTATTTTGAATTTGAACAGCGTAATAAAGCACAAATTACGCTGAAACGTGTTTCGGAGTTACAAACAACATCTTCGTCAATATGGTTGAGAAAAAAATATGACAAAAATTCATATTTTTGACTATGTCAAAAATTTATATTTTTGACCTATCTTTTGCTATAAGCTAAAAGGACTCCTTGAACTCCGCAACACATGTATAAAATTTTCATTGCAATTTATGACTTATTATGCTGTTAAATTGCATATACAGCTGCCACTAAAGTAATCATTATTTAATTCTTTATTGCATTAATTTTCTTAATAGATTCCTTGACAATGTTCAGAGCTTTGTATAATAGTAATATTAACTATTTTATATTTTCCGCCATTTACTGTTGCATGCAACTAAACTAGTACTAATTTGGTCTCCAGTATGGGAAGTGATTTGTGTGCACTTTTGCAGCCCGCTAGTAGCCTTCTAGAAGGTATTGAAAGTTATAATATTCAAGATATTTTCGAGATAGAAATCAGCTAGGAGAACATAAAAGTGATAGAGAAACGTTAATAAATTGGAATTTTTATTGATCTCTGTAGTTTAGTACGTAAGTGTACGGGTAAGTTTATATTAATTTTTTGACTTAAACGGGAGGTTTTTCACTAACATGTTAATTCAGCTCTTGTTCTGCAGTTCAAATTCCATAAGTTTAAATCGTCAATAGAAAGTTTGTTTAAATGTAAAGTTTGTTGAAGAGGAGCAATAAGAAATGTACGCCAAGTTTAATTATTTTTCTCATGTAAGTCATAATTCTTTCTAATTGGGCTGCGTATGGTCACTAACCTTTGCAGACCTAGTGCATGCCCCGGAAATCGGCATCCATTCTTTCAAGCAGCCCCACTATTGGTGGATGCCATTAAAATTTTGAAATTTTTGACGCTCAGTTTCCCCCTAGATGGCGGCACTTGAGCTCTAATTGATGCAAAACTGCACTAAGAATTTAAGCGGAGAGTATCCAAGGTAAACGGATACACGCTTTAAGATGCCGCATAATCATACGACATGGGAGCTGACGGTTATCGGCATCTTGAAAATCCACCGACTTGGTCCACGTTTGATCCTGCGAACTTGGGCGTACGAGGCCAGTGCCTTACCAGTACGCCACCTTTCCGGCATGCAATTGTCATAATAACCTTCGCAAGAAAACATTACCACTTTTTAGGAAACAATTTTCAGTATGTATAAGGATATCAAGGAGGGCAAGGTCCACACATTACTAGGTAGGGAAGCTGGGCTGGCGGGGTTGATGTACGCATATCAGTCCAGAAGAACTACCTCGGCGCAACTGGGGCCACCGTAGTCGACCGACGGCCATCGGCTCTCTACCTAAGGCTTCGGCTAAAAGGTGCAAGGGTGTCCGATGGAGAAAAGTATGTATGAATGGGCCGTGGTGGCCTAGTGGTTAGCACGTCGGACTTCCACCTGGAAGGTCGCGCATTCTATACCCACTGAAGACCACCATGTATACTTGGGGATATGTGCATGTAAAATCCGTAGACCCCACCATCTCTCCCCGTGCGTAAGCAATCTTAAGGCCTCGGCTAACAGGTAGGGGTTTGGTGGAGAACAGTATGTATGAATCATGTTTCTAGACGAAGAAAATTATGAATAAAATGCAGAACAATACAAAATGAATAAACAGGTAACAATAAAATAGCAACAGGGATTGCCAGAATATTTCACGACTTTTATTTATTAATAAACAGTATAAGGTCAAGTAATTTAAAGATAATTCGCAATAAAAGTTTAATGTCTCCTTTGCATAAAATTCCAGCTTAAATAGCTAATTTTCTCAAAAAAACCCAATCTTGCTTTAAGCGCTTGTTGCGATTGTTATGGCATTAATTTGCATTTTCCTGCACTTCAACTGGTAGGGTTCAATTACCTTTGGTTTGAATGTGAGGAAAACATTGAAATACTTCTGATTGTTTTGTATCGTTTATTAGCAGCGTGAAAATATGCACCATAAAACTCCCAGAATATGCAGATGCTTCTATCTTGCATAAGAGTTATAAAACCGGAGTATACAAATTGTCGTTAAAATTGAGACGAGATGAAAGCGCTTTTCTGCCAAATTTGACAAACTGCCAAAACTAGAGGGCAGGAGAACGCGTCAATCAAATTCAGTCGTAAAATAAGAGGTGTTAAGATAAAAGTCTAACTTTGCTTTTCAGGCATCTGATACATTCATAGGAAGTTATGATCTCAACAATACTTTCACATTAAATAAAATGACTAGGGACTGAATTACATAGGAACCTGAGAAACTACATCATAAAGTAAAGTTGTTACATAAGCACGTACAGTAGAGCGCCGCTTATCCGGACGCCGCTTAACCGGATGTCCAATCAACCGCGGATCGGTCAGAGATCATGCGTGTTTTTCCCCTGCGCTCTGCAAATATATATATATATGTATATATATTAAAACACTAAAGTTCTGACCTTCATATTGGAGGTCGAAAACCACCTTCCTTTGCCTTTTGGCGTTCCAAGAAAGGGATCACCCTCCCCCCTCCCCCTCCCCTCCGCTCAGGTATGTTCGATTCAGTTAATTAGCATGGGGAGTAGAAAGGAACTGAACAAAAGGATTAAGATTCTTTTCAGAGGTATTAAGAGCGGAAGTAAAGTATTGAAACTAACAGAAGAAAAATAGTGGAAGTACTGCATTTACTGTCAAGGGGTCGAGTTAAATTATTTATGCTCAACTAAATTTACAGGAAAACTTGTTGAGAAAGTCACTTGAATAAAAGATAGATCGTGCACCTCGTGAAAGGATCATGTGCTTGTGCGCTTTCATACTGGACACGTGTTACAGAAAGCTAAAGGAACCCACATTTTTCTGATTGCGATCTGTAAGTGTAGAAGGTGCTTTTTAAACATGTTTGGGACGCGCAAAAGAGTAGTGTTGTCTCTTGATAAAAAAATAGAAATTGTGAGAAGACTGAAAAAAGGAGAAAATGGAAACAACATAGCCATTGAATCTGGCATCGGTACATCAACTGTGTCAGATATTAAAAAAACAGCGATGCAATGGTAAACACGCTATTTGTAATGTGATAAAATATGCACTACTACACATGCCAGTCCTAAGCCTGGAAATCATGTGAAGGGAAGCTGCCTAAAAAAACCTAGCCCTATGTGTGCTTTAAAGTTGGCAATCCAATTATCCAGATTTTTCTTTAACCGGATCTACCTCTGTACCGACCAGTCCGGATAATCGGCGCTCTACTGTATATATAAATATGATCAGTAGGAATCTATGGATATCTCACATAAAACAATTACTTTACATTTTAAAATAATTTTTATGAGCAAATGATTTCTGTCAAACTGAAACTTGGAATTCAATTTTATACTATTAACCTGTGCATTTTTAGCAAATTGCTTTTTAACCCTCTGACTACTCACTTTTTTAGCGAATTCGAATCGCTAAAAATTGGTCTACTATAGGCAGCTAAAGGCCATATCTAGAATAAACCTAAGTACTTGAGAAATTGCGTTACTAACGTTTTAACGATGAAATTACTAATATTTTAAATACAATGTTTTAAAATATTATTCCGCTGCCTTTTTTTTTTGCTCGGCATAAGCAAAAAAAAAAAAAAAAGCTCATGCTGGTAGAAATCGCGGGAGGAGTAATTTTTGCTACATTTTACTTTGCACGTGGAAATCGCGGGATAATCAGGCAGAGGGTTAATCCATTTTACCCTATATTCCTAAACCTAGAACAGAGCCTCTATGAATACGATCATAAAAGAGTCCAATTAAGGCAATAACAAAATCTGGTGATACTAGTGATTTTTCTAACAGCAAATTTTTCTTAGCCATGTTTTATTTGAGTATAGTATCATACCGGTAGGGGTGCCAGGAAAACATTGAGATTTTTAACTTCCAATAGTTGTTTTGAATATTTATCGAACTAATATTAAACTTACAGTGTGCAAGTTCGTTGTAGAAATTTAAACTACTATACTTGAATAAGATTAGTGAACAAAATATTTCTTTTCGGAATTTTTGATTTTTTTAAGCAGTCAAAAATAGTTTATGCATTTCAAGCTGTTAATTTTCCCAACAAAAACTAATCTGCCTTTAACGGTTTGAAGCATGATTTTTCAGTCATAGTTGATTTGATTTTTTTAAGCAGTCAAAAATAGTTTATGCCTTTCAAGCTGTTAATTTTCCTAACAAAAACTAATCTGCCTTTAACGGTTTGAAGCATGATTTTTCAGTCATAGTTGAAAATTGAAAATATCGTTTTCCTGACGATTGTTCAAAAATGAAAAATCAAGTACCAAGAGTCAACCTTTACCGTGACTAACTGTTGTCTTCATGCTCACGGTCAAAATGAACTTCACACGAATTGAACACAAAAAATTAATTATTAAATATTTTAGTTTTCCATTTTGGGCTCAAAACGTTCCGAATCAGTAGCTCTAAAATAAAATTAGTTCCAATAGAATGAAACTAACGGGTTTTTTTTTCTGGGTAGAATTTTGTGTTGACGTTGCAATATGGTTATGGGTTGTATATTTCCCTCATTCCATGAGGAAAGTTGCTTATTTTTTTTAGTCATTCCTTGAACGAAATTAATTTTCTCCCCAGTAATATTTGATTGCGAATGCAAAACATTTAATAATCTATCGAAACGGATTTTGATACATTAGAAACAAATTTAGATATATCGGGAACAAATTTTATGTATATTTATTTTCTGCTAATTTACGTTAATAATATACAAGCTATTCAACTTTTATTTAAAATTGCCTAATTAGGTGATTAAAATGAGTTAAAGTTCGAACATGAATTTTAATTTACACGAGTTTAGCAAGTAGTATCTAGAGTAGGTACCAGTTAAATTCTGACTTACTGTCTGACCACAGTTAGCTTGGAAAACTGGCAAGCGGCCAGCAACGGTGGAACCAAATTAATCTGTTCAGTAAGAAAGAAAGGTGTTCCTTCCTTCATTTAATATGATAATATCCTTTTAAAATTTTTGAGTTGGTTTTATGAGCGTAGTGTTTATAAAAAGAAAACTTCCACAAATAATGAGAAGTATTTTAATTTACAACATAATTAAAGCTACTCAGGAAGAAGTTGGCCTCCTTAACAGCTGATGGACGCATCCGTTTCTACCTAGTAGCTGAAATGTTTACCAAAACAGTATCTATTACAGTTCAACTTTTTCTTTTATGTCTTATTTGCCTGGGGAAAAATTCTCAACCTTTATGCATTGCAGCATTGTGGTTATTGTGATTCAAAATACCACTCAACACTCTCTAAAGAATTCCCAATGCTATAAAATGCATTATGAACGATAATAACTTTCTCACGCATGAAATGTTTATACATAATTCAAAAATATTACACAATATTCCACTTTATTGTAATGTTGTATGATCAATCGTTGTATGTTGTCATACTCAATCAACATTTTCTTTAACAATATTTTCTAAAATACTGTACAAATATTTAAAAATGCACACATAAATCAAAAGAAGGAAGTTGAAGTATTTTGATGGTGCAGAAAAAGCATATTTTCATTAAAATATGCACGCTCGTTTTGGCAGTGTGCCAAAAGACAAGTCTTTTTATGTACGATATTTGACAGAACTTCTCCACTTTTCTCTGATCTTGCAGCTACTATCGTATTTGCTATCCATTATTCAAAAAATGGAAAGAAAAAAAATGTTCATACACTCTCAAATTTACCTTCTTCCAACAGCCATCACGACACAATTCCTTTCAGAAAACGGCTACCAACAAAGTTTTGGAAGGAATTTTATTTTATCTGATATCATCTGAAGTCTCGGTTGACCTGCTGTTGATGAAACTATATGGTTATTTATGTTCTCCATGAAATTATTAACTTGCTTTCGGTTGAAGTTAGCTTACATGTTAGCTATGTGCTTTAATTTTATTTTCGTATTTTATTTTTTTTATTTCAGTATGCTATTTATATGTATATATGTATTTAATTTTAAGCATTTCGGAAAAAAAAAAGAAAACCGGTGTGAATTAGTTTTTAAAATCAAAACAAAGTTTTCCTTTTTCCTCCTTAAGTTTAAATATAAAAACATATCATAAAAAATGCGTTTGATATTAACTTCAAGAAAACAATTATTTCAACTAAATGTGTAAAACAATACGAATTAGTTATAAGTTTATTTCTTACGTTTATATCCCTTTTTGATTTCCGCTGAAAATTAAACGATTTGTGATAAAAAAGGATTACTTAAAAGCCGTTTTGAAAAGAATTTATCAGTATTTTTGCTAAATTCCTTTCTGCCCTAAGTAGTGCAATTTATATCAATCAATGTAATAATGGAATGATGATATCAATTTTTATACTAGTTTAGTGGAAAATATGTAAAAATAATTTAAAAAATCAAGTATGATATGAAAATCTCCATACACATGGACTAAAAAATACTAGCAAAAATTTTGTACGTACAAGCATAATGGGGGTGAGGGGGTAGCGGTGAAACTGGCATGGAGCTCGCCTTGGCTCTAGACGGTTCTTTCATAGTTGTACGGGAACACAAATCGCTTAATAATTTTTGTAAGTCATTTAATTTTGACCTTTTGTGATACGTTTTTAAAGCAAATATTTATTTAAATGCAATTGATAATGAAGTTATGTTCATTAACAAAAAAAAATAAATACTTGTAAATTAATATAAATGAGCTAATGGGAAAAATAATTCCCTAACGTAAAAAGAAGTTGATAGGGAATAGTGCTTAATAGAAAGCAGGACGAAGTGCACTTTTCGGAACGGGAAAACTGACGATGATTCTGAAATAATATGTCTACCCACCATAACAACATAATGTTGTTTCATAGAAATAAAATGAGAAAAAGCTATTAAGTAATTTCAACTCGGAATCGTAAAAGAACAACGGTGAAATAAGTCTTAAAATAAGATGTAAGATATAAAGTCTAGCTTTAATCAAATATTTATATTACCTATATAAATTATTTGTATAACTTTCATTCCTGTAAATTAATTTCTTCTTTGTGCGAAGATTTTCTTTTTTGTCATTGTATATGTCAAGGCTCCTAAAATACGTGGCACCCTTGGAAGAAGTAAAATTTTCGCTCGTTACCCTCGTCATATATATATATATATATATACATACATACCCCGCACCTTAGAATATATACATTTGCCAACCGTACAAATGTATGCAGATATAAAATGGTATGTATGCTATCTTCAGACATTTTCATGTTCTTAAACTTCTGAAATTGAGGAGAGAAGAAAATGGAGCCATTCCCGTCTGTTATTATTATTATTATTAATCAGAACTATTTAAATTTCGCCTCATATTACAATGCTTAACTTCAGATATTTAATCTTCCTTAAAAAAACCATAATAGTATTTTCACCAAATGTATTACCAGATAATGTGCAATTAATACTCTCCCCTTATTTTCTTAGATTTTCATAGTTCTTCTCCTTGAAATTTGCAACAAAAAAACAAACTTTCTGTTGCTATAATATTGTAGTTAAATGTTTGCCAAAAAGCGTTAGAAATAAACACTAAAAGAATAATATTTCCTAAAACTATAAATAACTAAATCTGATTTCCCCTGTTTTTGGTTTAAAAACTATTTTATTTTTCTTTAAATTGTCGCTTAAACACTCTAGTTTGTCCAAAATGAGTGGATTTGATATCATCTGGACTTCGCAGAACGCCTTATTTCTAGATGTGGTACTCCAGGATGCCGCGGTAGCCACTTTGGGAACTCGTGGCACATGAGATCGACATTTTCAAGAATGAAAGAATTAAAAAGTTATTAGGAATTAAAGAAAAAGACTCTTTAGCTGTACTAAATCTCGAGTTTTCATTAACATGCTGTATAATATTGAGTCTACTGCTATTTCCACTCCTCAGAGGAAGAACATTTCCTCCTTTAATCCCCTGAAATCCATCACTCAATAGAAAAAAAATATCTACTGGGCACTAATAGTGCCCAACTGATTGCTAAATTTTAATATTTCTGTGACGGCCACATAGCTCAAAATAATAAAATTTAGCAACCAGTTGAACATTGGGTAAATTTATAGATACACTCAATAATAATAATAATAATAAAGGCTCTTGAGATTTTTAGTAGAACGCAAAAGTCAAAATTCACGCATTCCGGGAAACTATTTTTTCCTATAAGGACCCATCTTTACAAGGATATCTGTGTTCTTGGGACCCTGGTCAAATGAAACTCATGATGTGACATTTTGATGTTTATCACGAATTTTATAAACATAATAACAAGCATAAATTTTACACCTCAAATTTCATTCTTGTATGTGTGTGTCAGTAAATATAACATAAAATAAAATAAAAACTCTGCTGGATGCTTTTTACTGAAAATAAGTTGACAAATAATGAAAATTTGATTGGAATTTTCAGCTATATTTATACTCCATTAAATCAACAAAAGGCAGACAAAAACTTTTATAGTACGAGTCGAATATTTAATATATGTATGGCCATACGTTTAATTGCTAAGATGTATTTGAGCGCGTTCTTATAAAAGAATTCCTTATATTAAATGAATAAATCTTTCTTTCATGTCAGTCTATTTCTCTTTATGTAATTTAAATATTTCTTTTTATTTTAAAATACGCGGAGCATAAAAGAACTCGAGCTTGGCAACAAAAACCATTTTTTTCGACGTGTTTTATTATTCAGAGACAAGTCGCACGCGTTGCGACAAGATGGAATTTGCATTTTTCTGTGACGTCACTACGTCAAATGCGAAAATGGTGAGAAAAAAAGAAAACAAGAGCCTTAATTTCCGTTTCTAAGATTTTTTTTCCATTATTTCATTCTATTTATCTTTTTTCGCAAAATAGACAACAGAGAACTAGTCGAAAATGCAGCGTGATATTTGTTGGATTCCACGTAAAAATTTTAAAGCAATTTCTTATAAATTTGTTTATTTCCCTAATGTCATTCTAACATTTTTTGCATTTTGTGCAGTTGAGACGAATTGGAACAACTGCTTTTTCCTTGTTTCATTACGTAATAAAATTTCGCGAAATTACTTACATTTAACTTTCAAAATCATTTATAGTAAAATTAAATATTATGAATTGATACATTAGTTCTTCTGTTTTACGTATAAAAAGCGACTTTTTAAAACCGCGCTCAAAATATCAATGTTTACTAACTACATGGAAAAACTCTTAGTTTTTGGCACTTTATATGTTCGATACTTAGCTGAACTATAATTTAAACTTCTACTATTTCTCGTTTTTATTTTATTTTATTCTATTTATTTTATTACTTCTTATTTATTTATTTTTGCTTTGCTGAAAACTGACTAGTTCCTCACCTAGTATTTCTCAACCTTTTTTAAACTAGAACTATATTTAAGGTTTGAATCGACTTTTACGTGTTATGCGCAGTCTTATTCTTGTATTCCTTGTTATACATAAACCGCCGCCTCCAAAACGAACCCACCATATACTGGCCGCCGTGCAAAGAACAGTCCTTTGTGCAGACTAATCACCAAGGAAGAAACGATTGGGCAACAAGCTCAGGTCCTGCTATTTCTTCCGTTGTTTGCGTCTATCCACTCTCATTTACAGGACTACATGGAAGTCATTCTCAGTTGTTGTGTCTTGTGAGACAAACCTGTGCTCAGTTATTCCTATCGATCAAGATGTCTCCAGCATTTGATACAAAGTTATGAGCGATCCCAGTTACCTTAGGCAGACTTAACACAATTTGACCTTCATACTTCTTAATGACTCGATCTTGGCTAAAGTCATTCAAATGTTGCATACAATACTGCTGGATTGAGTCTTGTATTATTTGAAGCGCTGGTGTCTATTGCTCTACAACTTCCACAACAACGTGACAGTACACCATCAGCGTGCTTTATACCTTTTTGGGACACCGGCAGAACATTATATTGCATATATGTTCATCTTCTATTACACTTAACCCTTAGAATCGATTTATTGGTAATTCGTCAGGTTAATAGTTAGCTGTTATTCTAATTTCTCAATGTCATCAACTTGCATTTTCGATAGAAAAACATGATGTGTGCATGACATTTTGTCAACGCCTGAGAAGTTACTATGAACTTAATACTATTAATTTGTGTTCAATGCAAATTACACGAACTCGCTTCCTAAATTTCACAAGCAACTAATTGTTTTAGTAATCCTTTGTAATTTTATTCATCTTTAAGACAAGAAATTAATTATGATTTCTATTAAACAAGCAGGAGAGACGAGCAAATTATAAAATGGTAGCAATATAAAATAACAAGATCAATTTTAGAAAATAACTCTTAATGCTTATTAACTTTTTAATGCAAGTAATATGCTTGAATTGTTATGACATGGGAAATGTAGCTTTTTTTGCGATGGGAAAATGAAGACCGTTTTCGCATTCAGTGCTCAAAATGAATAAGACATAGTAATTAAAACCTGAAGCAAATAACCATTGCAGTTATGAATGCAAAAGTTATAAAAAAAGCGATTCGAAATGTTGAACAGAAATAAATGTGCATAATTGAGAGAAAAATAGCATACTTTAGACTTGTCACGAAAGTTACATCAAATTTAGCTTGCCAAAAAATATAACTTTAAAATTTCTGTTACATAATGTATTAGCATATTTTGTTTCAATTTGAGCATATAAATCAGTACGAGATAAATACGACGAACCCAAACATGATTCGAAATAATTTTTAAGACACGAAATAAAATGAGATGGCTTTGGTCAGGAAAATCGCTTTCAACAAAAACTATTTTTAAAAGGAATGACAAATAATGCCTTTCTACATGTCACGCAAAGCTTTTAACCTTTCTTCTTTTTGATGCAATACCTGCAGAATGATTGATAGAAGTCATTTATGTAACATGTAAGAGGGCTAAAGAGAATGGCATTTTTTCATTTCAATGTTTTTTCCAAAATTATGTCTGAATATTATAGTATGTATATATATGCATATAGAGTAGCGCTAGTTCAAACTAAGACATTTTAAAACTGTTATTTTGAGATAAACTCATTTAAACATTTATTTTCCGCTCTCTAATTAAGGAAATGTACCAAGAAAAATGAAGATTGAGCATCATCACACCAGCCTCACACTGTGTTAGTTAAAGCTGTGTAATCAGAATTTAGTTACCAAATGTAACACTTATTTAGAGATATTTTAAAGATGTCTCTGTATTGAAATAGGGCAGCGATGTATTTATATATACATAGGTGTATATTTAAACAGCTCCAGACAATGATCCTCGTCCTATATTATTAAAGTATAATTTTGAAATAAAATGTTGTGAGTGTGTAATCTTGAACACGGGCTGTTACACTTCTTGACTTCATAATTTTTTATGAATTTTTGACTTGCAAGAACTTTAAGTTGGAACTAAAGCAATTTTAAGATGTAACTCGAGTTAGTAAATAATGAAAAAGAAGCATTAAAAATGTTATAGCCTTTTATTGAGTCGTCCAGTTTACTCCAGTTTTCCCCTTACAAATGCATTAATTGATGTACGGCAAAGATAAAACACATATTCTTAGTGTTAAACAAGCGTCCATTGTATAATCCTTTTGCAGATAACCCAGATTCAAATACTAACGGCTAATTTATGTGCTCAAGTATTAGCCATATTTCATTTGTTTACAAAAAATTATGACGCCACTCCCTTGTATGTTGAAATTACTCTAAGGATGCTTTTACAGCAAGGCGACAAAAACTTTTCTCATCTGCGCAACCGCAGAGCATATTTTTGAAGGCAAAACTGTGCCTTGCCCTTGCGTGGATGAGAAAAGATAAGATTTTGTCTTCGTCGCCCTCTGTGTAAAAGCACCCTCAATCATGACAAAAGTAGTCGAATTTCAAGAAGGACATACATACGCACGTTGACAAAACTCATTTTTATTTTCTTATCAACGTTACTGAATTTCTGCGTGGTTAAATCTTCTCAAAGTCACCCAAGAGACACAAAGCCACATTTGTTCCTCGTAAAGTAAACAATAAATCATCATTAGCGTCAGATCTGTTGCCAACTCAATGCATAGTCAAAATTATAATGCGATTACATAATATTAAGGCTCAATGAAGACACTCAATTTAATTCAAGTGCCCATTTTTTAGAAAAAAAAAATGGTGATAATCGGGACTATACAGTTATTCGTGTTATATGAAACACATGGCCTCTCAAAAGCGTCATCGATATTCAAAAAGACATCCATGAGGCGTAAAATAATTATGATGTCATTTTAACTAAGACAGCTACGAAGTAAGAAATATTTAACATGTCCTCTTAAAAGATACAGCTCTGTAATTTGAAGCAGCAGAGCAGTCAAGTCAGAAGATGAATTCCATAGAGAATAAGACATTTATTGTAGTCCCTCTGAAGCGATGTCCAAGTCACATGAAATATTTATGACATGCTCTCAGAAAGAATGTATAAAGAATGAACCTATCTTAGTCTTTAAGAAAGGACCATCAATGTAACATAAAATACTTACTGTCCCCTAGGAAAGTACATAAAAGTAGAAAGTAAAACAGCTGTCAAGATAAGAGCTGTCAAGAAGTTTCACTTCGATTGCTTCAACAAATTTCTATAGTTTTGACATTTGGAGCAAAAACAAAGCACTTCAACTGCGCAAGTCTTTAGTTCTTTTAAACATGAAATTATCCTTAAAGGAATATCACTTAAAATACTGCTTCTGGTTACTTAAATTTCCAGAACAGCACAGCTTTCTAGAAAGATAAAGTATTCAATGTCAAAGCAAACTTTAAATTTGCAAATGAGTTTTCAGCTCCCTCATCAACCTGACGTGACTTTCGCTTCTCTGCATTTATGTTAATCAATTAGATACCCGATGGCGTTACTGTAATCAAAGGCAAAGGCTACCAAGGGACGTTGAAGGTGAGTAGTTTCATAGCGATGAAATCGATTTAACAACACAGTTCCCAAATCTAAGAAGTCTGATAAGGCCCATGAGCTTTTCAGTAACAATGAACTTCACATTAAAAATAGATGTAATCCAGGGAAAGCGTCCAGTTAATCCTTTGCTGCATTTTGTTTCAACATTAAGCATAATTACTTTTCACGCCTTTAACCATAAAAAGCACTAAAGTCATTTAGGTTAACTTACATCGAAAATCTACTGCGCTGATGGGTACATACGACGAAAAGATATATTTGCTGCAAAGGCATTTATTTTGAAAAAAAATGTTTAAACGTATTACCAGTGATGGTAAATGAAATTTTAATGCTTAAAGCTTGTCATTAGTGAGTATACTTCAGTGCGGATTGAATGTAATGTTAATATGTTTGCATACGCAAAGGAAATGACGAGATAACTATTCTTATACTATTGATAACTATTGATTTCATAAGAATTGCGAAAAATATCAATTATTGGTTCCGAATTATTAGGGTTTCTCTAAAAATATTCTGTAGTTTTCTGTTCTAATATTGATTAGGTGTTTAAAGACAGATTTGATTATTTCCAGGTTGTGATGTCGGCCTGAAATATTATTTCAATGCAAAGTTTAAACCCAATTGGGCGGGAATACTATCATTTGTGTAATATTTATGTGTTAAAAATTGTATTTTGGAATGAGCTGACTAAACTGATTTTGCAGAAAATTTCCTTTGTACTCTATCTTGAGACTACGATATAGTTTTTTGAACTTTTTGAACCTCAAAATAACTGTAATGTTACATTGAAAAATAGGGGGAAGAAAGAAACAAATGCGAAAGTATTTTAAACGAAACCTGAAAATGTAGAGAGAGAGAGGGGAAGGGAGGGAAGGGGAGCATTCAAATTTAACTCAGATTTCTGTGAAAAAACTCAAATAAGCTAGCAAGTTAAATTGTTAGGTACTAATGTTATATATCTTTAAAAGTAACAAAAGCCATTTATTTATGTTAGATAATTAGGTTGTAGATAACATAACATACATATATATACATAGGCAAAGAGAGAATAGTTAAGTACAATTTTCTCCTGTTTGTCAACCGATTATCTTACTTTTTTACATTTAGTACTTATTGATGGATTTTAGTGTTACCAATAAAAAACAATTTGGAATATTTTTCCCTACTTCTTTTGAAGCTAACCGAAGCCCTTTTTTAGACATCTTTATTCGTCATACTTTCATACCACTCCTTACATCAACAATCTACAATATTTGCACAATAGGGAGACTATGGGTACTTGCTACAATCTTTTTCTCTGCTGTAAATTATCAGTTTTTAGACATTTTTGTCATGAACAATGGTAATTTTTTCTCCTGTGACTGTATTATTTTTTTACTTGAAACTGAACAGATAATTTTAGTAAAATAATTTTGTTCCATATTTTTCTAAAGGAAGCATAGGTTTAATAACAATATGAGCAGAAAACTAGCATTGTTGCTTTTGAATTCATCTCTGCAGTTTATATAAAATTTTAGGAAATTTTATAAACGTGATATAACGCTTTCGATCTCCGATGCATTTGGGCACATTATCTTTTAAGTAAAACTTTTTTTCCCTTTTCATTCTTGAATAAAGTACAGTTTTATTAAGAAATCTAAAATTACAACAAATAACTCATTTACTTTTTAGTATGAAATAGCAAACCCGTGCCCGGGGGAGGGCAGCCCTAAGGCCACGTGATAACAGGGTAAAGGGGTGAAATAGAAAAGTATGAAATAACAAAATCAATCAAGAGTTGTAACAATATAATTTATCTGAGGAAAAAAGGAGGCAGCATACTTGAAGAAAAAAAAAGGAAAGAAAGAATGCCTAGCATATAATTTCAAACCATCAAGAATGCCAAAGGCAAACGTAACAGTTGTAGCAATCCTTAAAGTTCCCTCTATCATTCTCATTTACTATACTTTTATTAATTTTTTAGGCAAAATGAATTGAATAAACATACTGCATTTTTTTCATTAAAAAAATTTTCTAAAGCAGAAAATCCAACTTGACGTTCTGTTTGACTAACATAGCGTATAACTCTTTTTCGTTGCAAAAATGTAACCAAAGCAAAATCATTTATATTCAAGCAGGGATCATCTAACTCAGCTTGTTCAATCTCAATTGATTGATCAGAGAAAATTCATCGGTAGAATCATGTAAACTAAGAATCAGTTTCATTTTCTAATGACGTATCTCCCAGCATTATTTTCTTTGCCTTTAAAATGTCTGAAGTAAAGGCTTGGCCAATTTATCAGAAGTCGTATTTAAAATTGAACCAACATATTAAGTATTTTCAACTGATGGCAGTGCACTAGATCCCCGAGGAGTACTAGTGTCTTGCAAGATTTTTTTCATTATGCTTATATTGTTATAGCGATATTTGATTCCAGGGGGAAGAAAGGCTCAAGTATCCCAAATTTGAGATTTATATGAAACATACATTTTTAATAGGAAACAATCAAAGATAGTTTACTAAAGAAATTAACCAATTATTAAAGAATATTTACACTTTAAAATTACACCTAATAAGGTTTTTAAGTTGTATCTAACAGACAATACAAAGAATAAAATGTTTAACTTAAAAAAAGTTGGCCTTGCAACATTCAGACAACTTTTACTTCAGTAGTTCGCGATTGGCATTTAAGAAATTGTTTATCAAGGAAAAAATAAAGAACGTAATCTACTTCATGACACAATAAAACTCTTATGAAATTATCACCTATGCATATAATCTATTTCTTATTCATTTATCAACTGTGAACATAAACTCTCAGATTTGATTTTTGATTCGTTTTTCATTTTGTTAGACATAAAAAAACAACGAGTAATAGTTTTAGCACTCACACGATCTGGACTTTTTTGCAAGTATTTAAACGCTTTCCTTTTCCTTTTAAAAACATATGCTCTTTAGTATGGTTTTTTTTTGTTTTTCCCGTATTGTTGAATAAAAATCAAATAGTTTTTGAATCTTAACTAGTTAAAATTTAGAGCAGTCTTCTAGTCAAACTTTTCTTAGTGCAGACATTTATAAATTTTATTCTTCACAACTTTATTGAAAACGAATGCTTTCATCCAACTCAAAAAATATTTTGTGTATATTATTGAATTCTGAAGCGGAGTTTTTTTTAGTTCATTTTTACTCACTTTTTTCGTACAGCAATAAACGTTTGAGAGAATCTGCAACAAAACATTCTGTTTAATATCATTCAAATTTCAAAGGAATCGTATTTACTTTCTTATTGCTAGGCACTTTAAATATTTGAAAGAAATACATTTTTTCAATAGTGATTATTTATTTTTCATTTATTTTCTCCAGATGCTGCAATATTCAAATACGCAAGAACGTTCAGAGAAAAGTTTGACTCTTCAAAATAAACTCACATCGCCCCAACAGATTTCTTAAGAAATATTGCTTACTGCCTAGCCTTAATGTTTCTTTCTTACCAATGTCAAGAAGCTTTTTTATTTTCAAACCTATATTTTTATGTAAAAGCACATCAAAAAATAACTACCTGATATCAAGACGTTATGTTTAGTGATAAGAAATGTTGAAGAACGATACTTATGCAAAGTGTTTTGTGCTTAAAATATTTAACTTTTTGAGTTTTATGTTCTTTCGAATCCGAATCTGTTTTTCTTTGGAACTTAGTTTTGTAAAGTTACACTAAAAAGAAATATAAAATAATAGATCAACAAATAGATGAATTTTATTTCTTTATCGTACGATATATATATATATATATATATATATATATATAATGTGTGTGCTCAAATTTTGGCATTCGTATCTTTACTTTACGTATGATTTTAACTATGTATCTATATGAGGCACATGCAATATTATTCTTCACAATTGAATGCGAAGTACTATTGGAAGGCCTTCAATGCCTTTATTGCATGAATTAGAAGCACTTTTAGCCGGAAGAACATGATTCTGTCAAATGTATGACAATACACGATGGTATAAAGTTGCGATTTTGAGGTACTATTCTGGGAACAAATTTTAAGATAATTTCAATAAACGTCCTAAAACAATAAATGTAAATTTTTGTTTTAGAATCATCCCCTATTTGGTTCTGAAGCTAGAACTTGAATCGTTCCATTTAATACATTCCTTTACAAAGCAAAAAGAAAAAAATATATTCCTTTTATGATAATAAAATATTTTAATATCATAAAAGGCAATAAAATTACTTGATTTCATTTATTTCATAAAATTATATACATTCTCAACAAGTACAGTCCTGAAAAAAACGAAATATAATGTTTTTTAAAGGGATTTTTTTTCCCAAATGGGTTATTTTATAATTTGTAAAGAAATTATATTCATATCTTCAGCCACGTAAAACATGACTCGGCTTGTTCATAGTGTTTTATAAGTAATAAATAATGCTATAATCCTAGTAGCTTAGATATTATAATGAAAAAACATTTTAACATTATAAGGTGGATTTGTCTTCATTAAATTGTAAAGCAACGGTTGAACAAAATTGTTATACATAGTAAGATTTTGATGCTGAATACAAATCTGTAATAAAAAATGGGTATTCATTTAAAATTTTGAACTTGATGTTCCTTTTATTAGGAAGATGACCCCCTTAACAAAATTTTTAATTTGCATTTTTTACTATACATTAAGCTTGATAAATTGACATTCCTGCGTCTCTGGCGTAAATATAAGGAGTGCCTCCCTCCGGGACTGTGCATGAAGTCGTATCAAAAACAAAACATGAGTTTGAACGAAGTACGAAAGTAGTGTGTCACGTATTATTAGTGCTCAAATGTTTACCTTAATACCCTTTTTCGAAATATGAAAGGATTTGAAAGATTTCGCTTAAAAAGATGGTTTTCAAAATGCGTGTTAGGTTGATAAAAATTCATGAAACATTCGGTTAAGGTAATCCCTGCTAAGTTGAGAATTTATTCAAATTTGTAAGTGGCTTGAGAAATTTCCGGAGTATTTTTGCTATGTTATTTTATATCTGTGTTAAAAAATGATAAAATGACAGTTTTTCGTTTGATGAGGTTCTTTTTTTAAAGCCCCCAAAATCATTGAATAATTTATCTCAACAGAGTTAATGTCAAACCACAGTACTAAACATTTGATCCCTAAAATTATGTCCCTGAAATTACTATAAATGAAATTACAATGAGAAGGCAGGAAATGTTTTGGTACTAATGTCACAACGAATAGAGTACACCAGAATTTCCATACCTTAGAGCCGTAGTATCTTAGTCCATTTTTCGAGTTTTTGCTAGTTTACATTAAAGGAACATAAAGAGTACCGAAGAATGTCTACTAGCTAGCTATACGAGGGTTATGAACTTTTAAAACTCCAATCAGACACCTTTATTCTAAGGTTCGCACGGAAAATGCTAGTCTTAAATACTAAAAATGTTAATTTTTTTAACTTCATCACAAAAACTCGAAAAATGAACTTCAGATACTGATTCTCAGGTACAGATTTTATTATCTTCAAAATTACTTCTATCTTCGAAAGTGTTTTAAGGATTTCAAATAATTGTTGCCTTGATGAGGATAGAATCGTATTAATGTTAATGGTGAGTGTTGTATTAAAAACCGCAGTTTTTTGAGCCTTCTAAATGTAGGAAAATGTCGCCCAAAAAACGTGTCAGTACATTCCGTATACTGCAAACTGATTTTATTGTTAGTGGTTGATGTTGGTTTCATAGAAAGAGTTAGTGGTAACTAGATATCTTTTATTCCCCTAAAACTCTCAGGATATGTAGTGGTACGGTGATATGAAAAGTGAAGTCTGCACCGCTTTCAAATCTGACTTGTTAGTCCTGGAAGTCAAAAATCAAGCTCCTGAATATATAGTGTAAATTATACTCCCTCCGTTCCAAAGTAGTTTCTACATTTTAATACTTTTGCACCAATTACTGATACTGATGATTTTATAATTTTTTTGGATCCTTTTTCAGAGATTTTAGGGGCTATACTATTAATCAACAGCATTCATTTACCAAGCATTCCCTCCTTCCCTCCTTAAACCAGTACCAAATCAGTTTCAGAAAGGATTTTGATTGCCACCAATAACTGATGGTAGAGTCCTTAACAAAATGGGGCAGGCCTAAAAAGCGTGCGAACGCTGTAAATTTGCTTCGAAAAATGTGTCCAAAAATAAGTGCTATATTTGTTGAAATAAAAAACAGAATAAAAAACCAAGTTGTGATAATTTTAATACAAATAAATCAATTTTAATTGATATGTAGGGAAATTCTTTACACATAATATAGCTTTGGGATTCATTGGGCCTACTCCAAGGCTCCACCTACTTAAAATGTAGCATCTAATTTGGGACAAAATTTTCGACCTTATTGTAGCAATTAATTTGAGACGGAGGGAGCATGTGATTTTTTTCTGTGAGGATTTTCAAAAAATCGAGATTTTTAATGCATCAGTCTTACGTTTGATCTAAGAGGTGTCAAATTGAATTCAGGAAGAAAATATACAAATTTATTTCGAGATTCTGAAAAAAAATTAGCAGAAGAATTATCGAAGGCACGTATAGAATTATCGGTGCAGGGGTGGATAAGGAATATTGTTGGCCCCTGGAGGTAAAAAAAAGGGTGGGGACCTTTTGTCTTAGTGTTCTGAATAGTAACTTTTGAAGAGTCAAGACTTAAATTTAATTTGTTAAGAAAAAAATCATATTTCAAACGCTTCGAGATTAAAACAAGATTAAATTAGTTGGATTGAAAACTCATTCCATACCTTAGTTAAACTATGTTATGAAATTTGCGTGGAATTATAATCTGCAGCGAGGACCTTTATAGAACTCCCTAAAAAGAAACGGGAGAGAGAGAGAAATAAAAAGGGAAATTTGAAATTAAGAATGGTGGCCACCAGGGGATGAGCTCAGGGCCCCTGGCGGCCGCCAAGTACGACAACCGTTTAAGCCGCCAATGAATCGTGATTAGCTGATTTGTTTCCAGTAAAGAAACTTTTTCCTGGAGAGAAATTGGTGAGTCATTAAATGCGGCTATGGTTAATTTGCGTGCTTGTGCGTTTGAATGTAATAAAGCTAATCTTTTGGTCTTAATGACCATTTAAAAATCACTCAATTAACTTCCAATCGATTTAGTAACTTTGTAGCATCTTTATGGGTAAATGAGTTGATTAAAGCCTATTAACTATGAGCACTTGACTTTCTTTCCGCAGAAGCTGAAACAAATCAGCACATTTTATTGCAGTTGAAGGGATTCACATCTCCCTGTAGCGGTTAGTATTTGGTACAAATAATTAAAAAATTAAAATTTATACTCTAAGAGCCTACCCTATTCATATCAACCTTTTGAGTTACTAAGCCTGAGTCAAACATCGGTAGATCGGAATAGCGTAATATGTTGAAAAAAATTCTAAAATGTATTATTACTATTAATATACCATTATATCTCATTATTTACCCTTCTTATCGTTATGGATTGTGTTTCATCATCACAAACTATTTTATGCAAAACTTTCAGATAAATATTATTACATAGTTTTAATGAATTGGATTTTACCTTAAAATGACATTCATTTCTTTTTTTTAATGCAATTATTGTTATTTTCGATCCTTCATAAAAAAATAGTTGGCATTTTATTCATTTTCTGTGTATTTTGACGTACATGCCACACTGTTTGTTCAATGAATTTTTGAAAAAAAAGAGTTTTTTTTATTTATTCATTTATTTATTTATTTGTTTGTGATCAAGATCAGAGTGGCATAAAGCGTTGCACAGAAAATTAGTTCCATATAATTCAGTTATGCTAATGTCTGAAAATTTATTAATCTGAATCATTGCTAAGTGCTTCTTGAAATAAAAATATTACTTCAATTTTGAAATATAAAAGTTATGGAATTGTATGTATGGACATGACGTATGCATAGCGTAATAAGGATGGAATAAAAAATATTTTTTTAATATGATAGTGCATTTTTGCGTTAGATTGAACGCAATGTTGTGTAAATTGAAATGTGTCTTACATTGTAGCGTATTAATACCATTACCTGTTAATATCATACACTGAGCTTCATACTTTCAGTTGTAGTTCATGGCATAAAAGAAAATTTTTATTTGGATTTCCAACTAATTACTCTATGTGTCATCTGTTGCGGATCGCGTATTTGTTGCAGGAAATTACAAGAGTTTTTATCTTGTAGTTATTATATTAGAATCTCCAACTATGTGATTTTAAACGGGCAATATATACTTTGAAAACTTTTTTAAAATCTAAAAGAGAAATGATGGTATTTAAATTTGCACTCCAAGATATTCAAACTACAAAATCAAAATGCATAGTTTCGCTCTTCTTTTCAAAAAGAACCGTGCCTCATTTTTATCTTTCACATTTTAAAGTAAAGAGTACAAAAGAGAAAAGGTTACTCTTCCCTTACTTTAGAGAAAAGGACATAATGATCGGCCAGTGATAGATTGTCTGGTTTGACAGATTCAGGAATATGATGCTGCTTTAAAAGTTTTAAGATTGGTTATTTTACTAGGGTAAGAACTTTCAAAAACGTGTCTAACAGCCTCAGTTCAAAATGTGTTTGTTTAAACTCTGTTTCTGTTTTTTTAGAAAGAAATGTATTAGCATATTTCTGTAAACTAATTAACATCGCGAAAGAATTTCTGATAAACATGTTTTGTCTGCCAGTAAAGGATTTATTTAAAGACCAACAAATGGTTGTCTATGTGTGTTTAAAAGTCCTGGAAAGTTTTAAATAAATTGAGAGTTAAAAACTATTTGCATATGGATGACTACGACGGAGTTTTCTTGAGAAGTACATTGTTATCCAAAATAGTTTCCAAACAATATAGAATACGAGTAATTTGTTGAGGTTTACAATGTTTTTATGAATCAAAATCAGCGATAACATCTACGACATAATTAACCATAAATATAATAACGAAATCTGGTAACTATCAATGACGAAATGAGAAATAAGTACGCCCGATAAAATGAACAGTATCCGTAAACAACAAAATGAGTGATAACTGGGCAATTCCACGTAAGTGTCAACCTATACATGATTTTTTCAACTTTTAATATATATATATTATGTTATACATCATTTTAAAGGTAATTTCTCAAGTTTTTAGAATTTAACTTCAGTTTTTGCGAAATCTTACTCAAACATATTAAAAATAGCTGTCAATACAACATTTGTAATTGCTCAAAATGTCTCGCATTTTTCTCACTTTTCATAATTTTATTTTATCACTAAAACTGCAAATAACAATTTAGTTTTCTTTTTGTCATTGAAGCATGGTCCTTTTTCTTTATAACAAAACATAATTTTTCGTCATTGAATTAAAATTAATGCTTCAAAGGTAATTAGTGTTCAATCTGATTTACTTGTTATGTTAGTCACAAAAACATGAATTAAATTAACTATTTGCCTGAAATTATTATATTTTATAAATTCCCCCCTCCCCTGATGTCCTCTATGTGATGGGTACGGTTAGATTGATGAGGCTGAACATAAATAATTTTCTTTTTTTCTGGTAGTAGTACGTGTGACAAACATAACATCACTGAGTGTGACTAACATAACATGATTACATATGAAATATCTAAATTTTAAACAATCATCAAAATTATTTTCAGAACAAAAAAATCCATTTAATTTCTTATAATTAATAATAATTTCTCTCATTTTATTCAAACAAGCATTCTGCTTAAAAAGTAAACAGTTTTATTGAAAGACTTATAAATGATTTAACTGCAACTAACATGATTACTGTGAAATCTATGATTGTATGCACAGATGGAGTTGCTACTTATCTTAAAAATAAACGTTCCTTGTTGACCTTAACTTACATTGGACAGGCGCTAAATAATTAGAATTATAGCATCCTATATTGTGGAAAGGGCTCATAATGGAATCTACAGGTCATGGAATTTTAGTGTCCTCTATTATGATATGGGCCCACACAATGGAGTAGATGCTATTGTAAAGCACACCGTGGAGCAGAATTTTAAGCGAACAAGCGGTTGTTAGTTATGTAAAGGAAAAGTTATTTTTTGAACTAAACAGGAAATGAAGACAAAATGCTTGTTTGTTGGTGAAACTGACATGACGTAAAAGAATTGGAAATGTTATTTGAGAATGTTAATCCAGTGGAAGGCATTCAGTCATCACAAAATGTTATAAATATGGGAAAATTTAAAATATACTTATTTCAGCATAGAGGATATGAGTTTCCCACAAAAGAAGTACTCTTAAAAGATTCTGAAAAATAAAGCTGGTTTGATTGTCAGTTATTTTAAACTAGACTTTGTGCTGTTCCCAGAGACAAACACTGACATTGGATGATTTTGGTGTCATGAAATTTACAACTTCTAAGCCAAAAAAGATATGTTGGGCATGTGCTAAATATTCACTGTTAGATTAGAATGTCAGGTTTAAAAGCTTAATATTAATAGTCTCAAGCAAAGGAAAGTCAGAGGGAAAAGGATTCAGCTATTTAAATTTATTAACATAAAAAATATTGATGGGCTACACTTAGTCCCAGAAAGTAGAACCCGAGGTCATTGTTTTTTTAAATAGTAGGCGTTCATGAAGAAAAGCACTGAAGCAGCATTATTGTTTGACAGCAAGGACGACACATGTTGGATTGAAATAGCACAAGATTTGAAGGTTTTGACGCAGGTGACTAAATTCTCGTAGACACTATCGACTCAATTATAAAGTCGAAATATAAATTTTGTTTACAAGTCAACATACTTGTCCATACACATGTCAGTCTTTAATAAAATCCTATTTGTATACTCAGGGGTGCCAACCAGGAAGGGGCATGGCACAGACGTTTCCATTGAAATTTATATTTTTTGCGGGGCGGGGGGCATTTGGGCGTGACTTGGATGACTGTTTAGCTGATTTGGAGGGTCCTGCAGCTTTTTAGGGGGATGGGCACTCCTAGCAATACTTATATTTGTGTTAATATTACCTATACCATTTTAAGTAAAATGTGTATTTAGGGTCATTCCACGGTGACTGACGTTGCAATTTGACTGAGTTTTTTAACTTTTAAAATCCACACTGTCTTGAAATTTAATTTTATTTTTCTGAAATTGATCTAAAATACTATGATAGAGTACATTAATGCAGCCCATACCTGTTTTTAGACATAAAAAGCTTTTTTGTGTGGAATTAAGGTAAATCAAAAATTGTGACTGATTTTACACAGAAGAGACATTAGGAAAAACAACTTTTATATCAATTGAAATTCTCCTCAAACTAAGAACACGAAGATTAAAATTATTTTTTTCCAGTCAAGTAGAGATTTCAAACTTTATGAATACACTTTGTTTCATTTAAAAAACTTTAAAATTTACAGTGGAGGAAATTTTTAACTACCGTAACTGATGTTACAAACATTTTGTGACTGATGTTACACCAACATTAATTGGTTCAAATTATAATTTATTTCTCCTTAAAAGTCAAATTAGCTATTTTTTTTTACAAAATTACACTTATTTACCTAAATGAGAAAAAATAAACAATAGTAAATGAATATAATTATAAAAGTGATGTTTTTAGTGCTATTCAGGAAATGAAAAGTGTCCTCGTGCCTTTACTACATCTGGTGTACTAAGATTTCTTATCATTTCTTCTTGTGAATAATAAATTTCATCATCTTTGTCAGACCATTTCCAATGCTTCCCTATTGGAATCATAACACTGACCAAGTATTCATAGTTTTCAATGGCTAGGACTTCACCTGGATAGCGCTGTCCATCGTATTACACAAGAACCCACTCTCTAATTGTGCCCACCAATTCTGGAACTTGTTCTCTTGATTTTGAACACGCAAATGATGTTTTAGATAATTTGGAGCTTTTGGTGATTTTGTGTACCACTTCCAAAAAGTGTTTCTGCGTGATACCAGCTATAGCTTCTGAATCAGAAAATATTTTATTCAAATTTAACTCTTTATAATGCAACTGTAAATCGTACGAGGAGATCTCAAAGATTTTCACACTGCTTGAAGCTGTGGCATTTACGAAATTTTTTGCACTGTATGCTTTCTTTTTTACAGCTTCCTCTACCTGCCTCTTTACAGAGCCGCCAATGCCGTCCACTGGGCCTTTCACATCATAATTAAAATTTCAATCCTCCTTCGAAAACGTATGTCTTTAAAACGATACAAAAATCATTTGTCTAAATTATTTAACAAATATTCATTGCGTTTCTTTTTTGAAAATTTGGTTTTTGACGCAATAAATGTCCTCTTCAAGAAGAAAAAAGCATTTCTATTTAGAGGCCTTTTTCTTTTAATGTGAAGTAATATTTGTATTCTCAATTCCATCATTTTTATCATATATATATATATATACAAATAAATATATATATAAAGATTTATATATGTATATATACTTTCCTAATCAGAAACGGTGATGTAAAAAAGTGTTTGACACATCCGATTATATTTGGTATTATGGTGCCGTAAGATCGGCCAAATCTTGTCAGTATCACAAACGAAATCAAATCAACTAGCAAAATATTGTTTGCCCCTTTGTTTTTTTCTACACTTTCTTCTGCGATCAAACTTTACTCGCTGTCGTTCAGATGATTGCCAGTTTCGTTTTCTTTGGAAAAATAATCCAAGTATAGATGCACCGGAATGTGATTTATGGACGATTTACGCATTGACTTCAAGCTGAGTTTTGGCGCCGACCTATTTAGATTTTTTTCTCTCTACCATTGCAGCCAGTATTATTTGTTTTCTTTCCTTCAAACAGGTACGACTATTTGTACAAAGATGGTTTCGACAATTTTTTGCTGTTAGTATAACTACTACTAAAGAAAATGAGAAGCTTTCTTCACATTTTTGCTTAAAACTTCTAAAATATATTATTGTTATTAATATGCCATTACAAACAAATATTTACCCTTCCTACCGTAATGAATTGTGTTTCATCACCACAAATTATTCTATTTAATATTATTTCAATTCAAAATGAATACTGACGGAGGGGGCTGATTTTTTTTTAAACCAGTCTGCCATTTTAAATCTTTTATATTTTTACATGCGCCATTTAACGTTGTTTTTACTCCTTTTTAAGTGTGCTTCGCGCAAACTAATAAGGAATTTTAATACATTGGTTTTTTTTAAATATAAGTTATAGTTATTTCCTCTTCTTTACAAGAAATGAGCAGTTAAGAAAAAACAATAATAACATGGTATTTTCTTCGTATTTTAACATAATGTCAATGGATTTTGAAAAATTTTAGGATTTTTTTTCCTATGCTGACAAAAATATATTCAATTAGTGCTACAAATGCTTAACAGTTTTCTAAAAAAATGTCAAGTATTTTCTTTACTGTTTCTTTTTCTTTTTCAACTCCTTTTTAAGAAAATTAGTTTATTCTAATCCTTTCACTTATTTATTATTTAAAATGTCTTCTTTCTAGCCATTTATCTCACCAATATTGGCGTCTGACAATAAATATGCTTGTAAAACTAGCTCAAATATAGTTTTATGAGCTGAAAAATCTAACTTTAAGAAGATCAAATATTCCAGATGAATTATTTTACCTTCTTTTACTGAACGGTTATTTTAAATGCTGTGTAAAACATTAGTTTCAAACTGACATAATGGTACATGAAATCAAATTCAATTACAAACTTTTAAACCGTTTTCGAACATTTATTTGCATCTTGTAATACATTTATGAAAAAAAAATGCAGTTTCGATTTACCATTTTGGGGTTATTCCTTTGCAGTATTGAATTGCCCGGCATCGAAGCCTTTTTTTATTCAATTTGTCTTTAAAAGTATCTTTTGGACATTTCGAAAGGCATTTTTGTCAAACAAAGTCTGTAAATTTTATAAATTTTTCCGGAAGTTTGTGTTATCTTTCTATTTGAACATTTACGACCAAACATTTGTCTTTGTTAGGGCAAAGTTGTTTGTGTTGTTCACAATTTAGAATTGAGACTATTTATACAAAGCTTAAGTATTATATGAGATACATTTAACTTTACTTTTTGATCGTTTTATTTAAATTGGCAAAGTCTTTCATTAGAAATGTCGATTCCAAGTACGGAAACATATCGACACACATAGCCTTTGTAATTTTAAGAAATTCCTCGGTTGTTGTCAACCGTAGATTTAGGATGAAATAGAAGATTTTTGCTAAACCACTCAATAACGAGTGCACACCCTAGTAAAAATTTATTATTTACACTAGATTTGAAAATCATATGTTATTCAAAGAAAAAAATATTGCCAAATTCTTTATGCTCATATTTTACTCTGCCACGTAAAGTGCTCATTTTACGTTTACTTGAACATGAGCTTACATTCTTACTTTTGCAAAAAAAAAAAAAAAACAGCATGTTGCAAGCATTTAATAAAAAAACGCCGTACACAACTTAGAAAGTTTCCTCCCTTCTTGAGTGTATTAAAGTGAGGACGAGTTTGTAAAAAAAGGACAAAATAACTTCTGTATTTTTTCGCATGAAATATTTCCCACCAATAGTTTTTTCAGCTATTTGTATTTAATTCCAAAAGCTCTATTTTTTTTGTTATTTCCTTACGGCTTAAAACAAGTATGCAAACAGCACCGTGTTGTTCTTTTCTTTTATTCAGAGCAAGGTTCAAAGTCAACAGTGAGGGCTTTTTGACCCTAGCTGCCCCGCCTCCATTGTATAATATGTTGATTTGTTTGTTGATATATTATACATAAAACCAGTAGCATCCAGATAGTATGTGATGGATGTAACTCAGAAGAAATCGGAAATTACATCGGGAGCAGAAGCATAACCCACTGCATCTTATGCACACACAGACATATGCCAAAATCGCTCCGGCTTTGAAGACCCTGATCTGTTCTTGGGTATGGGACCTCTGCTCCGAATGGTTAAAATATGCTCCAATTGGTTACATGGCACAAATATTAAAAATATAATTGCAAAATTTAAAAAGTAATTAAACAGCAGAAAAGCTTTTGAGCAAATTTAAGCGGCTTTAGATATTTTAAAAAGTTATAACAACAAATGAAAAAATCGCTTGTGAAAAAATATCGAACTGCAAAAACACTTGTTTCTGATATTTTAAAGTGCAATATTTTTATTAAAATTTAAAAATGCATAATAAGAAAATAATTTTAAACAGAGTGCTGCATATCACTTTCAGTACTATTTGAAAAATATATTTTCTAAAATTAGTGTGAACAATGTTTTAATATTTTTTATTTCTAAAAGTATTACTTGCACAATAAATACGATAGTTTATATTTTGCGCAATTTTCTTTAATTTGCTTTGTCAAGTTCATATTTCAGTTGGTCAATAAAGGCCAATAAGAACCGTCGATATTTCATGTGCTTTCGTTAATTCTATCAGGAATGAAAAACCCCTACCCTGTACACTTGAATCTTTGAGAAACTTGTTTGGGCATTCAGCAAAATACTTTTAGGGCAATTTGTTGTCTAATGTTCAGACGCCTTTTTTCGTTATTTTTAGACGCGCAGACACATTTATAGTTATAGGAATATGTTTTATCTAAATTATAAATTTTATGAAATATTTTTGTCTATATTCAGTGTCTTGCGCTTAGGTACGCTTGTAAAAATGGTGATATGGTTACAAATACGGAGTTTGCTTTTTTAATGTGACACAACAACACCTATTTCTTATATGTAATGTTTCTTAATGACTCCAATTTCGGTTTATTAAAAACTGTTTCAATTTTCTTTTTGTAAAATTCATTTCAGAGAAGGTTTGGTGCGTGTTTATCAATGATAGATTAATTCTGCACAAATAGCTAGGAAAAGATCGTTTTCTTCCTTCCGGACATTTTCGAATGGGTATCGATATTTGGACACATTTAACACATTTAATTTCTCCAGAAAATTAAAATTTCAATGCACTACCTAAATGATCTTCAAATGAAAAGCCTCTTGGATTGGTTTAGCAGATTGCATGTGCGCATTCTATGTAATCTCTTACATAACCTTCATCACTTACTTTAGAAGGCTGTTTTCACATGTCATATTTCGTAATGCAATATTTCACTATTTTTTTCCATGCCATTTAATAAATATCAAGTTCATCTAAACTGTGCAGTTGAATGAGCATGTTCGTACTTTGCTTTCATACATTATAGTTAGGCTTGAAAATTGCTGAATGGAAAATCTAGAAACAAAGCACTACTGTTACATATAAATGTAAACGATTCACACTTTTGAATTATTTACCCATTTTCGACCATTTCAAAACTTTAAAGTCTTAAATGGCGAACATCTTTAATATGTTAAAATTAATAGGTATATTAACATTTTGCCCATTAACTCACTCCTGGTTACGTTAAATAAGTTAACTGAACCCTCATATTTGTGACGGCCCAAAGTTGGGACTGATAATGAGTCATAAAGGACTTAGCAAACGACCTAGAATGTCCAACTGCTTCTGGAAAATACTCTTCTGGGAACGAATGGAAATTTACTGTCGGAAAATGACTCTTTATGTTGATAGTGCATGCGGCTAAAATATTTAATGACAACACTTGAACTTTCACTATGAAGAGTTCCCCAGTAACTATGAACATGCTTCATAAATAATCTCCATTCATGGAAGTTTAGGTGCACAGCGGGCGTTGTTTAGGTTTGAAACTTGCACTGAACGAGTTGGACTTTCATATATATTGAGAAAACATTAGATATGCTTATGACTTAAGTTATTTTTTTACAATTGCCTCGACTTAACAACTCCATAAATATCAACAACTATATATAGAGGGATGTTGCACTATAAGACATTATTTATATTTAAAACATTTAGTATTAATTTTTTCAATTAAATAAATTAAGATATAACTGAAGAATTTGAGTGAAAATGTTAAGCAACCAATATAAATAGCGTTGAGAAAATCAGTTTTAAAAATCTTATCTTGCTCTCTTTTGTATAATTAGTGCCTTTCAAGCACAATTTTAGAGTTAATACTAGAAAGTTGTTGTTGTTCTTTTCTGTTATTTTTTTCTTTTATCAGAGGTCCTTTTTTACTCTTTGTTTTTGCAAACGTGGTAGGATTTTGGCTTTGTAAACCCGTCTTTTTAGCAAAAAAAAAAAAAAGAAAAGAAGATTTTGAGGTGAGTAAAAAGATAATTCTAAAACTTTCTCCAGCACTTCTGCAATTGCGTAACATAATAATAACATATTCATTTGCACGAAAATTTTCGTTTTTTTTTAATTTTTAATATCACTTTACGTGTTCCACCTATCTCTTCAAATTTATAAAGAATACCGAAATTTATGTGAAAATATTTTTAAAAAACAGTATTTTCTACAGAAATATCCGTACTACGATAAATTTAGTCATTGCTATTATAATAGCTTCATTGTTACTGGTAGTTTATGTATTTAGTATTAAATATTCATATATAGAGACAAATGATGAAGAATAGCGTTATCAAAATTTGCCTGAAGATAATTAATTTAAGTAAGTATTTCTCCTAATAAGATAATTGTGAAATAATCAATGAAATTACAATTGAAAATACTATCGGAACTTGAATAATTGGAATTATTATACCAAATAAGTAACAATAATTCAGTCATTTTCATTTTCTCCCAATCGTTTTTTTTTTTTTTCTTTTAACAGAAAAGCAATTTTTGCTGAAACATATGCTGTAGGAAAAAATACCACGAATAATGAAAATAAAAAAAAATAATTTTATGAAATTCGGGAATAACAACTAGTAATAAAAATTAATTTTCGAAGTGAAATGCTTCAAAAGTGTGAGACTCAATATTCTTTTTATATATTTCTATTCTAAGGGATGAACAACATAATTTGAATGTGGAAGAGATGTTCAGGAATCTTTATTGAAAAGATAGAAACAAAACTTCATGCATATAAAGGCCCAATTACCATAGGCTTTGTCAAAGCGAAAATTAATGTAATATTCATTGAAATAAGAACGATTATTTCGTTTTCAACTACCTATTGTCTGAAATTAAAGCAGCTTCGCAAAACATATTCCGGCACCCTGTTTTCTCAATTTTAATAAGCAAGGAGGGTGAGATATTTTCTTTTAAATTTTATATGGATAACGTTTAAAAATACTACAAACTGAAATAAAATTTCAAAATAACAAGAAAAAAAAATCTCATCCAGAACTAAACAAGCCTACCAGTATATTTCAATTATACTTTATTCGTAAGTAGTAAATTTCACGCTTTCGTTGAATGTTTCTGGAAAAAATTATTTAAATTTTCATTGACAACTTATTTTCTAATTCATGAAAAAACAACCCAAAATGCAGAATCCCTTTAATTTTCTAGTTTTTTTTTTTTTTTGGACATTAACAATTAATGATGTTATTCGTCTTTCAAATAACACATTTTTCTCAGGTGCTAATGTTAGAACTGGTTGAATTGTTGGAAAAAGTACTCTTACAATAGCCAAATCCGAATATTTCTCTCCAGTACGGGTTCTACACTTTTCTCGTACAATAACCCTTCATTCGTATCTTTTCTTTATATATATATATGTATATATATATATGTATGTATATATGTATACATGTATGTATATATGTATATATATGTATGTATATATATGTATATATGTATATATGTATATATATGTATATATGTATATATGTATATATATGTATATATATGTATATATGTATATATATGTATATATGTATATATGTATATATACGTGGGCATACAGGTAAAACTGACCAAGTCAAATTTTCTCATTTTTGGCAAAACGACTTCAAAGTTTTTTAAACTTCAAATTTTTCTATGAATAATTATCTGTACTATATTTTACCTTTTAGTCTTGTTATTAGTTTATTATATGACCTTTATTAATAAAAAAGAAAAACCTTTTACCTGTCATAGACAATCCAAAAAAGTACGACTTGGTCATATAATACGAAAAATGAAAAATTTTGACTTGGTCAGTTTTACTTGTATGCCCACGATATATATATATATATATATATATATATATAAGTATATATACATATATCTATATATATATATATATATATATATATATATATATATATATATATATATATATATATATATATATATATATATATATATATATATATATTGGTATATCTTGATGACATACAAAAAAAAGACATAAAAGGTGAGTACATATTCCTCTTTAAACTGAACTCCTGACTGAAAAAAAGCTTCACCTGTTTGTATCATCGAGACTGAATGCAAAATAAATTCCACTCGCGTTGAAAGATTTAAATGGAAAATGGCTTACTGAAGGAAATTCTCAGAAGCCATGGAAAAGTACAATTCTCCAGAAACTCTCTCTCTCTCTAGTCAACTTACCACATGTTTTCTTCAGAGTCTATGTTTTGTTTCGCGCTGAAAGTTGTCTAGACATATTGTTGTACACTTTGCACAGATTGCTTCTCTCTGGAGGCCTTTTCAGGAATGTATTCAAAAGCAGACTAAACGGAAAGCAAATAAAGTTCGTATTATTTTTCTCAGTTTTTATGTATGAGAAGAAAGTCTCTTAACATTAGAAAATGTCTTTAAGAAAAATCTAAAGTTTAAGTCTTATTTTATAAATCACATTTTTGGAGTACTTTAAAATACCTAAATGTTTTAAGTTGGTAAGCAATAAACATTTGGTTACGTTTCGTATGTTAGGAAAATTTTATTTTTTTATGATAAATTGAAAAGAAGTGTCTTTAAAGTAATAAAAGTCCTTAAAGTCTCAAAAACAAAACCGCTTTAATTAAATTTAAATTATATTTCAATAAGATTGAGATTATCTTTAATTAAAAATGTTCTCTTTTTTCAGCAGAGCGATTCATAGCTACTTCATCCTCTTAGCTGGGGGAAAAACGGAATTTCAGTATATGTATTAGTGCAATGATTGGCAGTCTTCGGTAATTACGTAGTTCGAAAACGTGGCATTTCTCTTATATTAGTTGGTGTCTGAAACAATCCATGCACAAACATATTCGGTTGGAACTGAGCTTGAAAATATGTGTTTTTGCAGCTACACACTAAAATTTTTTTGTCCGGAAATAAATGAGAATTTCCTAGAAATCATTTACCCGAGCCTGACGTAAAATTACAGAGAATTAAAAACAAAAACTACAAAGTCTTTGAAAATGTTAATTGCAGATAATAAAAAACAGAGAACACTCTGAAAATTTAATCGATAATCTTCTGCAGTAGTGGAGCCTTCTCCGAGTGCACGAAATTACTATTTCTGGTACATAAAGTCGAAGGTGAGTTCAATTGAGTTGTGGACCTGCGCTAAAGGCTACCAACGTTTAGCGAGCTCGAGAGTGCTACAGCAGTAGAAGAATTACCAATTACGAGGTCACAGTTCTGTAAACGACATTCACGGTTGTGTCTATCAAATTATCCACGACAAACTATAATTCAGAAAGAGTGTGCGCGATGGGTTTCACAAATACTAACCGCAGAAACCACTACCCTTAGCACCACAGAAAAGTCAAAAGGTTGGGATTTGAGACACTGGAACACCCTCCCTAAATCTTAGATCTTGCTCTCTCAGACTTTCATTTCTTAGGACCACTCAAGGAAGCTTTGAGAGGTCGTTGATTTGCTTAATTAAATATAAACGTTCGGTGCAAAAGTGACTTCACGACCAACTGAAAATCTTCTACCAGGAAGGCATACGGAAGTTAATGGCTCGCTAGAGCAAATGCACCGCTTAAAAGGGAGACTATATCAAAAAATTATGTATCTGTCGTAGACACATCTTTGCTTAATAAAGTTGTAGAATGAAAAGTGTAGGTTATCTTTGACTTAAAAACGTTTAATTACTTTTTAATTTATATTACTCTTTCTTTAAAAAAACGGAAACATATTTGACCGTTCTTCAAACTCAGCCGAATACATGTCCCTTAATACATTTGACATGCTCATTAAATAATTGTAAATTATCCATCCATCTCCTTTCCACACAAGAAAAAATATCTTCCTCGAAACATTCGTGTTATCTTCTTCATGTACCTTTATTGCAAGATATTTGTTTTCTCAGAAGAAAATTGTATTTTTTTGAAAGTTTCCCAAAAGTCCTTAAGAAAATGCGATAAAATGCGTTTTAGGACCGGGATCGCAGATTTTTAATTCTTTAATTAATTGAAACACTGTATTATTCCCCCCCCCCCTTTTTTTGTTACTGTGAATCATAGGGAAAAAATCAGATTAGAGTATTTGTGTAATACAATATATATAAGGGAGAAGAGGAGTAGTAAAAAGACAATTTTTATAGGTGTTGCCAAAAGGAAGTACTAAATGCCATTTTTAACACATCAAGTATTTATTAACAACCATTTTCACTTAAACCTTTATTTTCCCCGATACATTAAATTAAGTTAGCTTTTTCCCAAACTAGACCATGAGCACCCTTCATGACGTGCGTCTAGTATGGATAAAGTATAAAACTAGAATACTGATTTAAATATTATATATTATAACTCTTTAAAGTGCATGTAACACCATAATAAAACACATTTGTACCTAAATAGCATATTCCTTAGGAAAAATTGTTTTTAATAAGTACACAAATAAAACGATATAGATTTATTTGCCTATCTGAAAATCTTTAACCTCCATGTAAGGTTAAACTGTTTGTCAGAGCAAACATGACAGATCAACGTTTTTCACTTGGATTCAGGCAGCCAGGAAACTACATAACAAGCATTCTGTTTTCTTGAATAATGTCTGAATGTCGCAGTTTTCTAATGATGCTCTTGAATCTCGGTTTTTATTTATGAAACATCATTTTCTATATAAATAAAAGTCTTTCGTAAAGCTAATAATCTGGAGGCACTATATTTCAAATGTATCATCAGAAAAACTGAAATAATTACTATATACTATTTGTAAAAAGTGTTGCTGCTGGATTTTACTTATTTCCTGCTTTGATGTCTGTTATATCACTCATTGCTACTTCGTCACTTTCTCATTTATCAATTTCCATGTCAAGCATGGTGTGTCTACCGTCTACCCATATGCTTTTATTATGAAATTGATGTTTGTACCTTTGAAAGTTGAATGAGGAAAGTGGATATGTTCACAGTAGCCCCATCACCATGCGTCCACACCAGCACCATGGAGCAATCTAATTCTTTTGGTATAACTGTAAATTTAAACAATGCCGAGCAAAATTGAATATCAATAAACGTATTGAATATATTCATTTATAACATACCATCCCATTTTGTTTGAAATTATGAATTTGAAAAAAAAAACGTAAGCTTACTTTTTCATCATAAAATCATTGTTTTCTAAGTTGCTAAGGAGCTTTGAAATGCATTCTCATTCAACTACACATGGAAGTGTACGAACATAATAATGGAAATTTTCAAATGAATTTTGAAACAAAAGATTAAAAAAAATAATTAATAAATAAAAAATGTTGCATGAGGAAACACCTTCCTTTCGCTCAACTAATACTGCTTTTGTGTCAGGCTCTTGAAATTTCTAAGAAGCGTCTATTAATAAATTTGCTCCAAAACAAATGTTACAAACTTTTAAACTTTAACTTTAATTACTAAAAAGCAAGAAATAAGGGTTAATTAAATTCAACGTTTCGTGATATTTTGTTAAATTGAATTGCTAAATGTAAAAATAAGCAACCTATACGCAAGAGATTTTTTTCCTCAACATACCTTCGGATACTTTGTTTTCGAGTTACATTATCCGCTTTATGTGCCATTATCCCAACAAAGAAATATACCTTCAGCAACCTTTATAGCATATTTTGATGAAGAGCTACAGAAGGTGACCTTCAATCCACAACTTTTTCACACTAAGCCTAAAGATAAACCCTTAATACTATTTGCTCCTAAATGGGATTTATTGCCCATCCATTAATAAAAACGTTTGAAAATGCTCTATTTCGCAATAAATTGACCTAAACTTCGTAAGTTTATTGCTTCTTTAATAACTATGTGTTTGATTTTGTGTCGTTTACAGCATATCCTGCTGTGGCTTCTGATTCTTTTGCTGGTATGAAGTTGGAAATCATGGTTCCTATAGCGACAGGTTATGCATATGAACATTGCCATAGACAACGGAAGTATCAGATTACGTTTCCAACTTGCTCGTCAAATAGCAATGGCTCATGATATGGCTATAACCTTCATTTGCAAAAGAAGATGTTTTATAAGGTAAGGATATAAAGTATACTTCATTAAAATTTCACACACATTCTTTCGTTTTGATTTAAGTGACACTTTAATAATGTATTTTTAATACTTTACTGTTCTATGTTTAATTTTCTATGCCTCATAAATATGATGAAAATCAGAGCGACAATTTAGTAGTTTACTTTAAAATATTAACTCTAAGTTTGCGCTCTATTCCGTTTTCCCAATAACAAATATTCTGTGCAAAACATTAGCTATAATTATTTGCTAAAAACTATATTTGACGATATTTTAACAACATTTATAGGTTATTTCTTTCAACCATGAAAGGGGAGTTTCTGAATGTATTAAGGTGGAGTCGACAATAAAATCTAAGACATAATTAAAATTACTGTGTTGAGCCTGGAATATTAATATTTTTTCTAATGTAAATCAGGGTTCGTACGCTTCCTATTTTTTCCTACTTTTCCTACTTTTTCATATTTCTTCCTACTTTCATAATAATTTTTATTATGTCCTACTTTTTCAAAATTTTCCTTTTTTTTAAAAATATTTTCCTACTTTTTCGCGCGTTTTTTTAATATTTTTGCATTTTCTTAAAAAGAACAAGTGTCTAAATTTTCCTTCCTCCCAAACTGAAACTGATTCGGCTCCGTGTGTCACGTGATTGTGGTTTATTTTCTTCCGAATACAGGTGCCACCTTTCCCGTTTTTTAGAAGAAAATGAATGAAACACCGAATTTCTATAAATAATATTAATAAGCCCAAAATTTAATTTATTAAATAATTAAGTATATACTGTTAGATACTGAACAAGTGACCTAGATCGAATAAGTGCCCCGTCAAAATCGATCCTTAGTGAAATTATAAATTAAGAACAAAGGCTAACAAAATTTGCCAACACAAAAACAAACTCTTTTAGAAAAATATCGATCGAAAATACGAACAATAGTACGGAAATGAGCACTTTCGATCTTAAATTCGTTTATTACATCTTGTTTTTATTATTTTTAAAATGCTTATTTATAATTCTCCCGCTATAAACAACGCGTGGTAAAAATGCATGGATGCCAATTTTCCGCCGTTCGGTGGATTTCCGCTTTTTTAATTTTTACTCAATATTCGTGTTTCCCGATTTTTCACGGAAAATTTCTCTTTTCTCGTTAGTTTGAATTTTTCTGAAGTTCGTTTTTTTTTCCTTAAAAATATCTTGTTTTAAAGATAAAATAACTTTCGATTTTTAAAAAGCAACTGTAAATTCGCACAAACTTATTACATTACAGTATGCGACACCAATTTTGGAGTCCCGAAATCCGGAAGACCCAAAATTCGGAACTTTTTCCGAATTTCAAAAAAAAAAATTGGCTGCTGAATTTTTTTTTTTTTTTTTTTTAATCGGGAAATATTTTATATCGTTGTTTTTGGGAAATGGGCCTTTTAAAGAGAAGGAAAATAAAATGTAATGAACATGTTTAAGATCGGAAATGTGCTGTTTTCAAAAACGGTATTTCGCCATTTACTGAGTTTGATCATTAATTTTTGCTTTTTTTTATTTCTTATAGTTTTCTTATATTTATTTCTAATTTTCGTGCGATGCAGAACATTCGCGAAATTGAAAACCCGCGTTTCTCGCAGTTTCTCGATAGTCTGTCTCTATTACTACAACTTAGTGGCTAGAGGATATAAAATCATTTCAAAATTTGACAGAATTCTTTTCTTTTTTTAATTAAAGAGGTTAAAATAACATCGGGAAATATCCGGATGTTTCGATGCTTTGCGTCGATTTGTAAGCCTACTCCAACCTCGTTTTTTTTGTGCTAAATTTCGCGACTTATAGGTGAGTATATACAATAAAAAAAAGTGCTATAAATAATCAAAATGGTAATAGAAAGTTTCAGAGCAAATTATATAGGCTCTGAAGCTCTGATGCTACCTACAAAATTTTTTGAATGAGGACCCAAAATCTGGAAAATTCTGAAATCCGGAAAGATTGCGGCCCTGAGCGTTCCAGGTTTGAGCTCCCATACTGTATTTGGCTTAATTAACGAATCTAGTAGTGCCGAGAAGTACACGCGCGATGCAAGAAGTAATTAACCAATGTTTCAAGTGGTTAACTATTTGCGTTCTAGTGGTCAACTATTTTGCACCAAAACATAATATGCGCAATATCGCTCATAAACAACATTTTTTTTTCTTAATATGGCACCGAATCGTACTTATGTTAAAACAAATTTCCGCGCATAATGTTTCTGCTACTCCCGAAAAAGTGACAAAATTGAAAAACGATCCCGAAAGTTCCAGAAATGCAACGATTTTTACGATGTGCTTTTTTGGAAAAAATTATTTGCATTTTTGTTAGTCTGATTTGTATTGTAGTAGTTAACTGTTTAAAAAATAAGTAATTTGGAAAACCAATAGTAGATGATGAAAGATTGCTACTTAATTTCTGCGATGACTTAACATTACTGAAGCCTACTTTCTACGTGCATGCGAATGAACGCACTTACCTTTCTTTGTGCAATACTTCTGCATCATTTGCAAGGATCTGATTTTTTTTCTCTTCAGCTATTTGTTATGTTTTTTGATATGGTAAATAAACAAAGATTACAGTTATTTTCATTAAAACTTTAGTTTAAAATATCAACGCAATTCCAAGACTGTTTAAGATGGTCTATCAAATCCTATAAAATTAAATATTAAATCAGTTTCTATATGTGTCGATTTTATTAGTTTTGTAGCCACAGTTGTTATAATGAGTTTTAAAAAAAGCACTAAACATAAAAATAAAGATTGGGTAAAAATTAAGGTTAATTTTAAAAAGGTCAAAAAACTAGTTTTTAACCTTGCAAAATTGATTTTGTTGTTTGATCGGAGATATCATCTTGAAAGCCCCCCCCCCCCCCAAAAAAAAAAAATTGCCAGCTAATATTCTTGTTAAGGAACTGAAAATTAATGCAATTGATTTTATATTAAAATAACTGTACTACCTGAAAATGCTTAGATTGCGATACACGTGTTTTTAGAAGCGTTTTGATGTGCTATTTATTCACATTGAATTTTAGCTTTTTTCCTTTTTAGGCACTAACATCCCTGAAAATGGCCCAAGGCATTTAGGCGCTAAATATTTTTCAAATTTTCTAAAGTTCAAATGAAACTATTAGATCTGAAATTAATGAGTTATCAAAAATATAAAAAAAGGCTAGGTGTAAAGGTCTCTTTGCTTCAAAATAAACGGATCCATTATTCATTAGTCACATTACATTCAACAATTCAACGAAGAAAGCAAAGTCCAAAGATGGAAGAGGAGGAATCATATGTTTATATGGGAGATTTTCAAAAAGATTGACGGTTTGATGTCCGCAGTATAAAATCTGAATTTCATGTCGATAAAACTATTATTCTGCCATTATAAAGACCAGTAGGGAAACATCATTTCATAGTTAATTAAATGCATTCATTACATTTTTTCCAAGTTGTGAAATAGTAGGCTTTTTCTGTTACTTTAGTTGGAAAGAAATGGAAAATTGCGTGTCCGGAGCAAAAAATTCACAGAACCAGAATCTTTTTTTTATCATTCCAAGTAATTTTTTTATTCAATATGATATAAAACGTGAAGTACTATGTGTTTACTTAACAAAAATGCAAGTGATTTTAGTGAAATGTTTATCTAATATCTTAAAATTCAAAGAAAGGTTTTGTCCGGACATGCAGCTCATGAGTGTTACCTCGACAAAGTTCCTATCATTCAACTTTCAAAATATTTAAATATTGTAATTATTTTCTGTGGTGGGGAAGCTCAATATGTTTCTTTTAACCTCGTACCATCTAGAATGGGTTAGTTTTATTCCTTTAATGTTTTACAGTGGAACACATAATTCAACATGAAGAATATTTTTATTACTTCTCAGGAGTGTTACCCATTTATTTCCCAATATTTTTTACAGCATAAAAATAAGCAATTCAGCAATAGTGTATTTCTTGTAAAGGAATCAATCGGTGCAATTAAATTTTTAGGAACACAGGCAGAATTTTTTTTTGTGAAGAATTTCTTAAGAAATCTCATGAGTGTTACTTGTTAAGAGAAGGAAGCAACAATCATGATTGAAAACAACCAAATAATAAATAAATCTGCAGATATAGATATTTGCTGTGCTTTAACTCAAACTATTTGTTTTTTATTCAAAATTATATTGTATTTCTATATATATATATATATATTAAAAGAGACACCTTGACACAAAATTTTTACGTTGGCAGATATGATTTTTGTGTGGTTTTTTTTTTAAAGATATGTTTTATTCTTAAGGGGTAAACAAAGAAAAACTCCTGTACTTGTAACCTACCCCCCCCCTCCCCCCAAAAAAAGAAAAAAAGAAATGAGTAAAAAAAATAAACATTTGTTCGGGTATGCCAGTTGTTACTTTATGTAAACAAGAAAGTGATGTGTTGCAAACTAATATCTTCACTTTACTTAAATTAAAGATATGGTTAGCAGAATTAGAATTATTTATTTCGATATTTTTACTGCCTACATAAAACTGAAATTAATTTTTTATTAGTTCTGTCTAAAAACATCTATTTCTGGATCAGAATCATGAGAGTAGTGATGTTTTGTCACATTTTTAATGTGACATAGCAATTAATGGGGTAAAATAATTTCAATTTTGGTTTCTCGTTTTATAATTATTGTTATTTTTATTACTATTATTATTTTTGGTGCCTTATAGCAAGAGGATTGCTTGTTTGTCTCATGAGTGTTGCCATCTCTCATGAGTGTTACTGTAGCTAAAAATTAGAATTTTATTAATGTATTTGTTACTAAATAATTAAAAAATGGTTTTCTAGTTAAGTCTATCCAGTTACTTCTTATACCTTCAGTGAAAACATTTAATTTTTAATAAAATACATTTTTATTGAAAGTTATATGCTTCATTTAAGAAACAAAGTAACACTCATGAGATAAAGTGCAATTAAAATAGTTTAAAAACTTTAAATATGTCAATTTTAATACTATTTTTACTTATTACAAAGTATTTAAGATTACTTAAACAAGATTTTTTTGCTTAATTATTGATAAGGCTTATTTTACAGAAAGTTTAATAACGGTAACACTCATGAGAAAAACAATCACTTGTCAAGACACTTTTTGAAATATCTGAAATATAAATAAATTAACTCGAAAAAAAACTATCTGCTCAGAATGCAGTAAATTATAAGGTATTCATATGTAGGCAAGTTTTTATGTTTGATGCAACAAAAATTTTCAGAAAAATTTGAAAATAACCCATATATAGTCACGCATTTCTCGCAAAATCTCTTTAGCTGCAAAAAAGTTGTTTCATGCAATTATTTTTTTTTTTAATGATTTATTTATTTTGAAGGAGAAATCGCGTAATGAATGGGCGAATCCAAGCTGTGTATTGAGAGCAATCTTTTTTTTTTTAAGTTGAATGGTAACATGAATGCAATTTAGATGAGCTTTTTTAACTGTGTAAATACCTTCTACTTGTCAAGAAGGGTGTAGAAATTGAAAGAATTATGTACACTTTAGAGACCTAATGCTTTTCCAAAACTCTAATATTTCACGAAAATTGATATTTTTCTTGGGTTTTACTCCAATTGCCTCTTTTGTGTGTGTGCTTATTCTGTAGCCAAACTTGGTGAGTACATTTTTAGGTGTTTTCGTGTGTATTTTAAATTCCTACTTTTTTAAAGAAAAATTCCTACTTTTGTTCCTACTTTTTTCTTCAATCTGCGTACGGACCCTGGTAAATATAGAATAGATTTTATTTATTAAACATTGTTTGACCGTTTATTATGATGAAAATGTAATGTAATAATTATGTATAAATGTTTTAAATAATTTATAGTTCAAAGGATTGTTTTCACTGTAAAACTAAAAAGTAATGTAAAAAATAATTTTTAGTATATTACATCTTATACTTAAATAGCATAAGATGCAAATTATTTAAAAGTATTTTTAACTATTAATTTAGTAACAGGTTTAAGCTCAGTTTTAATATGAGCTACGTAAAATATAAGCATGTGTTACTTCCGTGAATAACAATAAGTTGTCGTAATTTTCTATTTGTTTTATATAGTGCTTAGTTTATTCAGTAACTGATGCAGTTAATCGCAACAATCTTAATTTTGTTTTTAGATCCTATTTTCTTGATTCAGAAAGATAGCAAATCTGATGCGTCCTATTATTTTGCTGGACAAAATGTATCAAAAAATGACTAAATGCAGTAACAGTAGAAACTCGAAAGGCCCTCATAACTTCCCTCACCACAGACATCGCATTCCTATTCCCTTGGAACCGTTAAAAGACGGCCCCTCCATGGATCCAAAGGAGAGAATATTCCTGGAAGCTGCCGAGCGTGGTGACAAAGCTACCATGGTTCGGTGTTTGCAGCCTCCAAATCCAGTCAATGTGAACTGTACCAATATTCTTGGACGAAGTGCCATCCAAATAGCAGCGGACAATGAAAATGTAGAGATTGTCGAACTCTTATTACAGCAAGAGAATGTGAAAATCGGCGATGCTTTACTTTACGCCATTAGTGAAGGCGTGTATAAGATTGTCGAGATGCTGATCAACCATCCTAGTATCACGAGTGAAATGCTAGCAAATGGTTGGGCGAAATCCCGTCTTCCTGGAGAAGAAAGTTCAGACTATTCTCCCGATATATCTCCAGTGATACTTGCAGCTCACTGTAACCAATTTGAAATCCTCCAGCTGTTGCTCACTCATGGAGCTATCATTGACAAACCCCATCCATTATCCTGCACGTGCCCACGATGTCGTGAAGGAATACATACTGACAGTTTGAGGTATTCGCTTAGGAGAATTCATACTTATAGAGCCTTGGCTAGTCCAGCATGGATATCCTTAACTAGCGAGGATCCTATTCTCACAGCATTCCAGGTATAATTTCATTGTATAAAAACTGATTAAAATTATTTATGTTAAAACATTAAATGAATAATCAACATAGCTGAAGCACACATTGTACACAAAATGGAGGAATTATCTATTTCAGGGTTACAGTGGAGCTCTTTCACCAGTTTGAATACGCATAACAGCAAAGTCGTAAGTGAACGTTGACTAAAGACTATGCTGTTATGTATTGAATTTATTCACTCTCAGAAAAGTGCCTTATAATAGCTACTTGATCCATTTTGTGGAACAATTTCAGCTTTGCCTGGGTTTATGTATATTTCAATTATTGTGTTATTCTTTCTGAAGCGAGTACCATGCACATTTTTATGCAGTAAATTAGGTTAATTATTGGGCCAGTTAATAACACTCTATTCGTTGGCTTAAAAAGTACAATTTGGTCTCGATATTTAGATTCAAATAAGAGGAGAATTTTTTTTTATGAACTATAGAAGTTAATTTATAGAAGAAATATAGAACTTAAGAATACGGAAAGTTTTAAAAAAAAGTTGCGAATATTTTTTTAATAGAAGTTTTTCATTAAAGAATCAAACCAAATTGCAGTTTGAAATAAAATACCATACGCTAAAAGAAGTTCTGTTTGATTAAGTGTTGCATTAGAAATAGTGACTGCAAAAGGATAGTCTCTACACAACTAAAGAAGTTTTGGAACGCATTAATAAAGAAATGGGACAACTTGTAATGCCTCCTGAGAAAAATAGGGCAAAGTATTAATTACTCAACGTCAAGTAGTTTTTCCCTGAAATATTACACAATTTAATAAATCTCGTTCAAGAAAAATATGATGAGACAAGCTCTTCTTACAACAGAAAACGTTTCATTTAATACCCGTAGAAATGCTTTTCAAACTTACGAATTTATTATAATTCATATTTAATGGAGAAAGTGACAAATTAATGTTACGCAAAATAATACTTAAACATCACTGTGTTTTTTACGAATTTATTACAGTTTGCTACTTGCAAAAAAATTAATATTTCTGAAAACCATTAATATGAATTTAGCATTGAACTTGTATTTTTTTGTGTAATATATGATACTTTTCATTAATATGAATTTCACATTGGTTGAGTTTGTCTGCATTTAATAACTTGGAAAAATGATTTAACAATGAATGTTAAACTTGTACGTAGTTTATAAATTACAATGTGATTTTCTTGGGATAAATAACTTTCTTCCTAAAAATCTGGCTCCGCGTTGTACACACACATCTTACACATTGCAATCCTTAAATGATTCCTCGTTAGATCAAAAATATTGTCATTTAACATGCAAAATTAGTTATCAAAATTTACATTCAGAAAAAATAGGTTCAGATATGCTGATTTTAAATACACCACATTATTGTTTTTGCAAAACAAATCACCCCCTTTGGTTTTTTTAAAAATATTTTATAGCTGTGGAATTATTTAACAATTTACTTTTTCCTTTTTTGGTTTTCAATGAATTTCGTTTTAAAAAACAGATTTGCGTGTACACATGCATTTTATACATTACGTTTTTAAAACCTGATGCTGAAACAGATAAAAATTATTTCCTTTAAAATTCACACAAAACTAGTTTCTCACAGTAGAGTTAACCATGAAAGGAGAGATATCAGGATGGACCCCCCCCCCCCCCCCCCATACTACGATATAAAAAAAAACATCAATGCACGATTTCGAAGCAATATCCCTCGCGCCCCTCGAAGAAAACTTCTGGATACACAACTGGTTATACTGAATTTTAAAGTTTGTAAAATAGGTTTCAAACAAAGTAAAATGTAAACGTACCTGTACCACAAAGTAAAAACAAAAATCAACGTAAAATTAAGCACAAAATTTGCAGAAATTGCAGACCCGTGTTTCGAGGTACAAGGAACCCCTTTTTCAATGCAAAAGCGTGTGCTTCTAGATGGAAAACATCAATACTGATTAAAATCGCATCACATTGTTTCTTCAAAATTTGTTTATATGCTTACGTGAGCATTGAGTTTTTGAGTTATGCACAGTGAGATCAAAAATCTTTTAAAACTCCTGGTATGCTGGGTCATTTGAATCCAAACTCGAATATATTAAGATCAAACATTCTGATTGTAAATATGAAACTCTTTTTTTTCTTGAAAAGCATTCACTTTTATATAAAAATTAGGACAGCAATAAAGTTAAATGTGCCGGTTAGTTCTAATAAAATATTTCTTATCAGGAATTGTATCATTAAAATAAAGGCCGATCATATAAATAAAGATAAGAGAATTTAACACAGTGATGGAAATAAAAATAAAGATTTTTGCAATTATATTGGTACTAAATAAAAATTGTACAATTGTCTTAAGGGAGTAAAACTCGGGTAACAACTAACAAAAGGCCATCTAATATATATATAAGGTGGTGTGTGTGTGTGTTGTTACTTGAATTTTACGCTGTTTGAATTTTTGTGAAAGCGCATATAAAAAACAAACATATAAATTTTTGCAATCATATAAGTTTCTATTATTATTTGCACTTTTTCCGTCTTTTCAATAGTTTTAAAATGTTTTCAGAAAATTTGTATACTTTTAGATTACAGTTTTAGGACCTAAAAACTTAAAATATTATTTAAAAAGGAGGAAAATTAAAAAAGGATTTAGCTTTTTCCTTTTCGTTCATCAATTGAAGTATTATTGTGTCTAATTGAAAACTGCTTTTCAACCAATGTAAACATTATCTGACAGAGTTCGCAGATGTTTAATATCAAGTGACTGTATTTTGTAGGGATTGTCAAAATAGGGTTTTTTCTTCGACAACCAACTTAATGCATGAAATTACGAGTTTTTTTTTATGTGCGATAATTTTTTAAGGTCTTAAAATCATGTTTTCTTTCATGCGAAAATTCTGTATAGTCTTGTGGGGAATCCAACTCTTTTTTTTCAATGACATCTACATCATTCCAAGCTCTTTATGCTCCAATAGAAAATTTACACTACCCGTCTTCTAGTCTGAGTTTCTACTGTTTCTTACCACAATTATATTACAGCACGTGTGCCCAAAAGATGCCCCCAATCTAACGCACTATAATATGGTCCCATCCACCATGCACTCTTTCGATTTCTGTATAAATTGAAGCTAAAAATAAAATCAAGAGTCAAGAATCTTTAAAATAACAAATCTTATTCCCTAAGCTCTTCCAAATGTATTTGCTTAAAGTGAATGCCTTATTATTTTAACTGTACACCTGAAAGTGATCTTGACGAAAATTTACAAGTAGTGCTCCTAGATGTTTTCTTAGCATTGCATTGGGAAGCAAGTTGGATGTTGTGAAGTATAAAGCCCTATATAAACAAAGATAGAAGTATTCTCTCCGCCTCCTCTCCTCCTGTTCCCAAAATATTTATAGTGTTCATTTAACTGAAGCTCATTTAACTGATTATCGTTTCAATATTTTTTTCTTTTTAAACTCTTTTAGCTCTCGTGGGAACTCGAGCACCTCGCCCACCGAGAAAATGAATTCAAAGAAATTTATTTAGTTCTGAGCAATCAGTGTAAAAAGTACTCTTGTGACCTATTGGATCTTTGTCGAAGCACGGAAGAAGTCATAGCTGTCCTCAACAGGAAATCAGAATCTGAATACGACGAAGAAGATCGCAATGGCGAAGGAGACAAGCTTACGTTGTCAAGACTAAAAATGGCTTTAAAATATGAACAAAAGCAAGTAAGTTTATTCGCTTTTTTTCTCTCATCTCTTAGTCAAATTTATCAACCCAAAATGTACAAAATGCACAAAAACCAAGTAAGTTTATTTTAATTTTTCTTTAACTTTTTCTCAAATTTACCAATTTGAAATGTACAAAATGAGAAAGTAAGTTCATTATTTGTTTTATTTTCCTTTCACTGAAAATTATCACTTTAAAATGAACCAAAGCAAGTGAGTTTATTTTAAGTATATAACTGAATCGGGAAGAGAATCTTGTTTCTCCCTTTGAATTCGAGCTCCAAACACTACTCCTGAAACCTATAAGTCCTCATATACTTCAACCAAAGTTTTGTCCCGAAGGCAAATTGCAGACCAGCAACAAATTTAAGGAAATGAAATACATTTGCTATCAAAAACGTAACGCATAGAATACCTAACTGTAGTAATATTCTAACTGTAGTTATTTTTTTTGTGATACTTGTTGAACTTATCTATGTTCATTTTTATGCAAATAGCATTCAGATATCAGTATTTCTTTGAAAACATCGCGAATGTCTCGTCAATATTTTGTTCATAACGCGCACGGCTTTCCACTCTACAATGTAATTTTAAGTAAACCTGACAAAACAAAATAGAAATAATACTTTGCAATTCGATTGTAAAAATACTTTATATTTAACCAATTATGAGCATGTAAATGATGCTTAACCTCGCATGAATCAGCGTTAGCAAGAGTTTTTTTTTTTTTCAAAAACTTATATGCTAAATGTACAAGGCTGCTTCAGTAAAAATGTCAAGGAATTATCATGAAAATTTGAAGCGATATCGTCAATGGAACAAGTTTAATTTCGATTGTTTTTCAGAAAGAAGCGAAAAAAGGGGATTTTCTCCACATAGTTACGACTATTACCAATGACAGTACAGAGTGAGTTCAAAATAGAAACAATATGGACAAAACCCCTAATTGTTTTGCTTTGCATAGAGAGCTTACTGTAGTATATATATATACATAATATATACACAGTAAGCTCTGAAGGACAAAAGGAGGTTGTAATTAAATTTCATTCACTCAAAGTGTTCCTGAACTGATACCGGTAAACACCAAAACTTATGTACATGTACGTTGGGGTCCAGTTAAAAGTATAGGGAAATTACTTTTTTTCTTTAGTAATTAGTTTTAACGTGGGCTGCAAAAGTTTGGGCTTTAAGCTTATTAATTTACGCATTATTCTTTATTGAAATCCATTCATATCTTCCAGTGCCCCAATCACCTTAACAAATAGTTAAAAACTGATACTTCGACGAAGCTTTATGATTTTCTAAAAATTATTATTATTATTACTTTCAGTCTACGGTGGAAATGTTCTGTAATAAATATAGTAGTTCGTACAACTATTTTTTTTATTAAAATCCATTCATATGTTCTGGTGCCCCAAGCTCTCCAAAATATGAAAATTCATACTTATGAAAATGTGTTTTAATTGAAAATAAATTTAACTGTTCATAAATTTTGCAGAAAAATAAGGCATGCCATTCATCTGGGAAACCCTATAACGTATTTTTTATTTACAATTTTTAATTCAAAATTGAATGAAAATCGATTTTTAGCGCATATGCAAGTACTTTGGAGCATCGGAAAAGAATTATTTGAAATTGAAAAGTATTTGTATGTATACTAGTAATGTTAAAAAAACAACTTTTGCACCCAGCGCCAATTATTTTATTCACACCTTGATTTATGCAAGTGTATTCCCTTTTCACTACCCAGTAGTGATTGTTATACCGGTATATCGGTATACCGAATAACGGTACTTCGTGTTATTTTGCACTTTCGTAAACGCAGTATTTGTTAAGGTAAAATATTGGTATTTTCAAGTGTTAGTTATAAATAATAGATATTTATCCAATTAAGAATATAAAAAGAATCTGAAGATTTACAAACTGGAGATATTTTTATCAATAGATTATGTAATGTATTCACATTTTCGTGCATTTGTGTGCACCTCGGTTTTATTTCTTTAACTTCCTTATTCATAAACTGTCGCATAATAGTTTGTCAATAGTTCGTAAAAGTTTATTTCAAGTATATGTCGTAAATGTATTTTTTCTGTGAATAATTTGTTCTAACCGTCAACTGCAGCATTGCTTTTTAAAGATTATTATTAAAATATGTCCGAACTATACCGGGTTTCGAGGAAACTTGTTCTGTTAGTATAACAAATGGTAATTCGTCGATTCTTTCTGAACTTTTTTGTTATCTTTTCGTTACTTTTTTTCTTCTTTTTCTCTTCTTTCTAATGGGGCTGCGTATGGTCTCTAACCTTTGCAGACCTAGTGCGTACCCCGGTAATCGGCATCCGTTTTTTTCAAGTAGCATCACTGTTGGTGGATGCAATTGCCACTGAGAATTTGGATGCTCAGTTTCCCCTAGATGACGGCACCTGAGCTCTCATTTGATGCGAAATGCACTTGGTATTTAATTTAGCCGATAGTATCCAAGCCAAACGGATACTCAAGGGATCTTTAACATGCCGCACAATCATGCGACATGGACGCAGACGATTTTCTGCATCTTGAAAATCCACCGACTTGGGCCAGGTTCGAACCTGCGATCTTGGGCATACGAGACCTGCGTCTTAACACTACGCCACCCTATCGACCGGCTTTTCGTTATTAGAACTGTAATTTGCCTTCAAGTCTACCGCCAAGTTGGTTTTTACTAAACAGTGGCAACCATAATGAGAATTTTCCCTTGCAAATATTCGGTTTTCTAATCATAGCTTTGTGATGTGTATTCATGCGTTAAAATTAGATGCTTGTCACTCTTTCTCTGTGCACAGAGTTAAGAGTCAGGAAGGAAGCCTCTCGTGACACCCATGCTAGGAAACGCCACTGAATAACGATCATATTTCCTAACTGGTAATCAATATTTTACTTTATGTATTGTCAATGCTCTTTTGGCAAGTTGAGAAACTTTTACAAGAAAAAGTAAAAGAAAACATTGTAAGTAATAATTGTTCTTGTGAAATAATTCCAAACGTTTTGTAATAAAATGTAATCGCTCTGGATTTTAGCAGATGTACTTATAAAATTTGCAATAAGTGGCTTATTTCCTAACTATTAATTTATAATAGATCTTCGAACATATTTTTAACTCCTTTAACAAAAAAAAATCACTACGCAAGTAATTACTGTTTTTGTAAAATAGCATTATGAACTACACTTGCCCGTTATACTCTTTTCACAACAAATGAAATTTACGAAAGAAACACACTTCTTCTTAAGAAAATATATTTATTTATAGAGTGGCTGGATAGCTAAAAGCTTGTTTGGAATAATGATAAAGTAACATGCTCAGGATTTCAGCAGATGTACTTATAAAATTTGCAACGAAGGGCATATTTCCTAACTGTTAATTCATAATAGTTCTTCAAATACATTTGATCTTTCAACAAGTTGAGTGTTTCTTTAAAAAAATTAACATCACAAACGTTTCTTATCTTATGAACCACACTTGCCCATTACGCTCTTTCCACAACAAATAAAAATTACACAGAGGAAACACACTACTTAAGAAAATATATTTATTTAGAGAGTGACCGGATAGCTAAAAGCTCCGTTGGAAGAGTGATATGGTTACATGCATCTTCATTTATATAAATAGAAGACAGATTTGTAGAACTCTGCAAGCACCATCTGGTTTGTGGGTATCATTGAAGGAAAAAGGTCTCAGAGCTTCACGCTTGGACTTATTCAATGCGTTTCAGTGGCAGTGAAGGAAAATCGCAGTTAGAATCTATGTCCTTTCCATTAGGCAGAGCCACTAAGTACATTAAATCACAGGCTAGCCTTAATTCTGACTTAGAAGCTTTCACTTCATTAAAGCGGTTATTCACTTAATATTTCATGTCAATATAAACCATACATTCATTGTTTCAAAATTACATTTGCAGCTTGATTTTTTTCCGATTCGAAGGATTCATTTTAGTAAAGGAATTATATATACATAATTATTCTTTTAACATTTCATGGTAGTATGAACCCTAGATTCGTTTGTTTAGAAAATATGTTGTCGATTTTATTACAGCAATTAAAGCTTTTACTTCATTAACGCAATTATTATTCTAACCTTTCATGTGTAGTGTAAACCATACATTCATTCTTTCCAGAATGTATTTGTATCTAGAAATATTTTTACGATCTATAGTAGAGTTTAAAAGTTATGTGTAATATTTTATAGCAAAGTGAAAATTTTCGAAAAAAATCTAAGGTCAACCAATATAACTTATTAAAGCCCAAATATTTGTTCTTTTACGTCTGTAACAAAATAGGAAGCTTAAAAATTGTTTTAAAAAACCCTCATTTTTTAATATATTTCAAAAAAAAAAGAACGTCCGAAAGATGAGACGGTAGGCATGAAAGGGTACAGGTTTCTTTCAGGTTTCTCAGGAAAGTGCATTCCCTTTCTGAAAATACGCATCTCAGAAAATGTCTAATTTCATAGCCAAAAGAAAAATTATTCTTATCGAGCATAAAATTAATAACTTACCTTCTCTTCCTGAACAACGCGAAATATCAAAATATTAAGAGAGCAACTACTTTCAAACTCGTAATTGCAGTGTTGCGAATGTACTTACCCTTGGAAGGAAAATCAATTTAAAGGAAAATCCACTAGGAATAGTTTACCACGCAATAAAACTATTTCAACTCAAATTACAACCCTTTGACGAACCGTCCCATTTTAAGATGGTAACCACAAAAAGTTTTTTTTTTTTTTTAACTTACAACATTAGTTTTTATTCTGTCGGCAAAAATATGCCATAGGAAAATGCTATTTGCAACCGCTAAATTTTGATTGTAGTCAATTTTTCTTGCACTACGGGACATAGGTATGTGAATGACATAATTGCTTTAGATTTTCTTGCGAACTGAATTCAATTTAGATCTTTGAGTATTATTTTAATTAATTTTTATTTATAGAATAATTTCCCATTCATTAAATTTTTCTGAAGTTACTCGGTAAATAACGGATTTATAAATGATGCTGTTTTTACGGCGAGAGCTCGCCAATTCATTAAAATTTGCCACAGTAAGGCTTGCTGTACACGGACGATCCGGTTGCGGTCAGGCGTGACAGATCCGGCGCCGCAGTACATTATGTTGAATGGGGCGACTCACGTGAACGGCAATGCCTTTGCGGTTCCGTTCCTCTAGACCGGGCGAGTACCTCTAGACCGGATCGACGGCAACGGCTCAGTAATGCATTAGTTTCTATTGCACAACTTCACCCCTACGGCTTTTTACCGGCAGAAAATGGCCGCTATTTTTCAAAAGTAACTAGGGCAAACGTAGTTTTGAAATTAACAAGTTTATGCAGTGAAATAGAAATTGAACTATGTCTATAAAATCTGAGAACGTTACATTGGTACAACATATAGGAACACGGATTATACTCTTTTTGAGCACATTCTTGTTACTAAAATGAGTTATACACATCCCAGTTACTCTCACATATTTTGTTTAAAAACTAATACCTTTTTTGTGAAACCTAAACACAGTTCCGAAGGAAAATTCTTTTGTACCAGTGAATAAAAATGCATTGCTGATGAATAAAAATGATGTTTCGTTCCCAAAAGAAAGTATAACTACTGTATGTATGATGTGTAGATAATGGTGTTGAAAAATGTGGGTAAAATTTTTTCGTACGCATACGAAAAATGGCAAAATTATAAAGCCTGAATGATACCGGAAAGTTCGTAATTCTAAGCTACCCAAACTTTTTCGTTTTTTCAATCGTTGTGCTATTTATTGGTGTTCTCATTCACGTCAAAATTTGAAAAAATTCACCTCAAAATTTGTTCCAATCTTACACATCTATATATATATTTCACTTAACGGGGACCAGTTACGATTAACTTTTGCGGTACGATACGATACTGATATCATGCAAAAAACAAACTATGGTAATGGTAAAACGATTTTTAAAAATTTGTTTTGATTAGCCTAGAAATGTAACATAACATTTGTATTTATTATCGTAACTTACGGACTTTAGCATATTTATTTCTATTTCTTAAAAAGTATTTGCATTCATAACTCCATTTTCAATATTCGATTCCTTGGAGTGGCATCACCTTAGTTTGTTTATTATTGAGCGATCATTCCCATATAAACAAATGGGGCCTCGGTGGCCGAGCGGTCTTAGTACCAGTTTCCGCCCGCTGTTTGCGCGCAGTAACGAGGTCGTGGGTTCGATTCCCACCTTGCCCTGGGTGTATTTATGTTATTTCCTCTCTTTGTGAAGTAATAAATCTTTCATGTATTGTCTTGTGCTATCTGTCATATTGGACGACAGTTCATACGCGAGTCCCGAGACTAAGCACACGAACTGGAAAATAAATGTACTTCAATTAAACAAACCGCACGGTCAGAGTTTTGAAAGAAATTGCGTTTATCTACCGAAAACAGTTTTTATCACGCACAGTTTTATGTTGATCTCTCCCGTACGAAGTCTTTTGATGCATTCAATGTAGTAGCAGACAATGCAGTACTTGAAAGCTGTTTTCAGAAAATTTCAGCGAAGTTTTTTGTTGAACTTATATCCCGCAGATTTTCTGCGGGAATCAGCTAGTACATATATAATAACCACACATTCCAGTGAATACATAACGTGACACTTCGTTAGTGATTATTAAAGTCCTTCTCTCTTTTTAATTCAGTTTTTTTTTTTTTTGCATGTAAGGGATTAGCTGCTTTCACTTATTTTACACATAAAAAGCATTATTTTTCAGGTAACACATATCACCTTATAGTTTTTTTTTTCTCTTTCGTAAAATATACTTTTCAAGTTCATAGTAAATCTCCATTGGAAGCGTTCAAGCAGTCTGCAGTTTCGTTGCAAAAAAAAAAAAAAAGAGACTGAGAATTTTCCTCCAACTACTGACAATACAATGCATAACGTAACAAAATTAAATTTTATCCAAGTGCTAAATATGTGGTGATTTATGAGGTGAGGAGAAACATACTGGTATAAATTATTTATTTTTTGAAAATGTAGTTAATTCCAGGCCCGCACCCGCCCATATGTGCAAGGTCGCACACACGGGCGACCAAATATTAAATAAATAAAACCCGAAAGGATATGTAAAAAAACATTAGGTAGGTTTTTGCGGAGGAAAAAAAACGGGATTTTAAAAGGCGTTCATTAGGAATTCACACTACGGCGGCGAGCAGGCTTGGCGCGGGCCTGGTTAATTCAATTTTCCGTAATATGGGATGTCATCTACATTTATTTACAGTAACCTAAAGAATAGTTTAAAAATTTATCAACATATGGCACCATTAGTTTTTTTCTTATTAAATAACAAGATATTAATCACTTGTCCCTTACACCACTTTGATTCTCACTACCTCATTTGTACAACTTTCATCTCGATACAAAATATTTTGAAAAATAAAAAGAAAAGGGTAAAACGAAACGATAGCTGTACACATATCCCTAAATAATTAAGATATAGATGAAAACTCCATCATTTTCGTTAACTATTTTATTTTCAGTTATATTCCGTATACGTATTCCTTTACTTGCAACCAAATGTACACTGATTGAAGCCTGTGGGGCTTCAACTTGCAAAAGTGCTTTAAATAAACTATAAAAATAGATATCAGCAAGGTAAATGCACCATTAGAAGGTAGTAGAACCAGATCGTTTAGCCTTTTTAGAATCTAATAAAAAAATAATTTTCAGCTTCAATTATTTTTTTGACTATTATGTTACAAATTCATCGTATTATCCGTTGATATAGCAAACCTGGATATTTTAGTAAAATTAAAACTCCTAAATTAATAATTTTATATCATGGTAATATGTACGAGTGGCGGATAGTGAAAAAATTTGGTGTACTCTAGGCGGATAATTGCTAACCCAAAAGCGGATAGTGGAGTAATTGACGAAAAGGAACCACTTTACCACCATAAAACCATTTGATTTATTTCAAACGGAACAATAAGATAAATATATATAATAGATAAGATACAAAAAATAACATAATATGGTTTAAATATTGTTTTACTTAAGTTTCTAAGCATCACATTAATTTTGATCACAGATTTGTTTCTCATCACAAAAAACTTGTTCAGGGATAAGTGTGGCAGTTCTAAACATAAGTTTCATGCTTTTAGAACCGTCACACTACTTTCATTATCGGTTCCTGGGTCTTCATGCCAGTCTTCATTTTCAGAAGAAGATGATGAAGGTAATTTTCTTTTTCGGGGTTTTACCCTTCGCTTTTTGGTGATTTTGCTCGTTTCCTTTTTTTGCAGCTCTTTTTTTTTTCTTTTTTAATTCTTCTCTGTGTTTCAACTTCAATTTTCTTTTTTTCCTTCTCCTCAGCTCTCTTCTGTTTAGCATTTTCCATTTCCAACTTTTTTTTTTTTTTTGTATTGTACTCACGCCAACGTTCAGACGTCACAACGCTAGGAAAAATCTCACGTCTACGTCTATTTTTCACTTCCTGTCTATCTGGCCAAAATAAAGCCCGTTTAAACGGAGAGGGTATATTAGCAGAAGTGGTCTGTAAAGGAGTTTCCTGGCCAGATGGTGCACAAAGTTGCGGAATACTTTCTTCCTTCTCTTTAGTGTCTTATTGCAAATGTTCTCGGCCCATTATTTTAGTAGTCATCGGTCTCCATACCTCATACAGCGATTGATCCTCTAGTTGGCCTTGCCAGGTTGAGGTAGCGTGTTTAAAAGATTCGACTTTTTCGAGTGCTGTGATATCTTCTAGAACTGAAAGCGCAATCTTTGTATCATTAATTTGCACATCTTGTGAACTCTTCTCTCTGACCTCTTCAATGGAAACATTCTTGCCAGTCTCTTCAATGGGGACATTCTTGCCGGTAAAAGTATTAAGTACCTCTTCTGGATTCCAGGGAACTAGCCCACATTTTCTAAATCCATTTTGAATTGTAGAAGATGTAATTTCTTCAAGTGCTAGTTTTAATAAAGGGGAAAAATCCTTTTTCTTCAAAATCGGTTTTGAATTTATATTTTCTAACCTCCACTTGTGAACTTTCTCTTGGCACTTTCGTTTTAGAGGTCCAAATACTGCAACATCCATAGGTTGTAATATGTGAGTAGCGTTAGGAAGAAGTGCCACTAGGATTATACCATTTTTATTGCAAAACTCTCTTGTATGCAAAGTAAGGTGGGAAGCATGTCCATCTATAACCAATATTATGGGCAGTGGTATTTTGTTCCCAATGAGCCATGGGTGAAATACGTTGGTGATAAACTCAAAAAATAAAGCACCATTCATCCAACCGCTCTCAGATTTGCCAATGCCCCAAAACGGTGGAATACTTTCAGCAGTATCTGCAGGTATACGTTCATACCTGAAGACCACTAATGGTGGAGCCAGAATCCCGGCAGTATTAGCTGTCACCAATACTGTAATGCATTCCTTCTCGTCTGCATTAATTTGTTGGTAGACGGTTTTGGTTCTTTTATTTGCCAATACTTTTGAACCTTTAGGATTCAAGAAAAAGGCACTTTCATCACCATTAAACACACGGTCAGGGTCTGAAAGTATGTGGCCTAAATTGTTTTCCTTCAGGTAATTAAAAACTGAAGAGGACCATTCTAATATCAGCTGGTTTGTAATGGACGCCCTTGATATTGTCAAATGTTGAGCCACCATTTGAGAAATATTCGTATGGCGTTTCAAAAATGACAAACCATTTTCGGCCTGGTCGGTTCTCATTAAAAATTGTAGTACGACCCATGTCGATGAGTAAGCGTTGGACGCTGTCCAAAAGTTCAGTTTTTGAGACAGGGAGACCGGCCTTAGATATAGTTATTATCCAATTTTGAAGATGTTGCTCTTCTTGTTTGGTCAAAACTGTATCCGGCCCTATCCGCCTTTCAACCGGCCTTTTTCCTTTAACTTTGTAATATAGGCTAGATAAAGGGACGCCATTTTCTTTGGCAGCTGCAACGATGGGTTTCCCTCTCGAAACCTCGCCGCTTTTAACATATTCTCCTCCGGGTACTTTAATATTTTCTGAGCTATTATTATTATCAATCTACAAGAAATGTGAACGAAGATCGTCAGTTCTTCTTTAAGTACTAATACAAAAGTAAATTAGAAAAATGACAAAGTCTGATAGCACAAAATGCATATCACAACAAAATTTTCAAGATAGAAAGAAAGCTCTAGTAGCGGATATAAATAACACCAATAGAAGATACCCCTATCTGCCTTTGGTTTCTTCACTGTAGAAGAAAAAAGAATGACACTGGCATTAGTTAAATTAAATTTCGGAAAATATAACGCCAAAAAAAGATCTATTGTACACAAAAATTTAATCCCCCAATAGCGGATAAGGGTATCCTCTTTTGGTAAAAGCTATGAAATCCGTATCCAGTAGCGGATATACATGTAAATCAACTAAAAATCAAGAGATAAAAAATTAGAGACTTAGAAATGTATTTAAAATATATTTGAAAAACAAACGGCCAAAAGATTACCAAGATATAGAAAGAAACATGAGTGAAATACCTTATTTCTCAGTACACCTCCTGTTAGCAAACCACAGATAGAAATGGGCGGGCAGTGACTAGCGGGAAACCTAAAACTGTGAATCTCGTGTTTAACCCTCTTGCTACGTAGGTACACTCTCCCGGATTTGTGATGAAACTGTGGAATAAGGCTAGTTAATAATTTTTTTTTCGGGGGCCACCTAGCTAGGGAAAAAGTCTTATTATCTTCATTTTTCGAAGACGTTATCCGCTTTTGGTGTAGTATCCGCTACAGGTTCACTTACCTTAAAGCATAAACTGAATTACGGAAATATGCTTATACATTAAAGTATAGCCGAAAAACAAAGCAAGGGCATTTGTTTTCTTCTTGCTTTAAATCATCTGGAACTGTTTTAAAATAGAAAAAAAATCCAATCTCAAAACCCAGAAAAGTCTTATCCATTGGAAAACCTTACTGATTGAAACAAAAAGATATCAAGGCAACGAAATTGGTTTTGAATGGATTTTAGAGGAGTTTAATAAAGGTTGTATATCTTAATAGCACGGTAGAGGAGAGAGAATCTAAAAGCCTTTTCTCTTAGACAAAAATTTTAGAAATTTAGTTTTTTTGGATAGATGGAATATCATTTGAAACATATAAAGCAATTTATTTGGCGATGTGGAATATCAGATCTTATATATCGCGTAATACTGCTCGTATTTATGAGTTCCTGTGAAACTGGTGAAAAACAGTTGGATTTTCATTTCGGTTTCACAGTAAACAACGTTTTCCGTTTTTGTTAAACTTTTATTGTTATACTCGTATACGAAAACTCTTTCGAAGCCTGCATAGAAAATAAGCTCCTCTATTTCTTTACAAGAGAGCATATTTCAGTGTACGAACAGAAATCTCATTTCAAGGTACAAATATTATTTTTAAATTAAAGATAAGGTGTTCGAAGTAAATGTACTAAATTTTAAGGGATGATTAATCAAAGCAAGTCTAAACATCGTGGTACAATATAAGAAAGTAGGAAATTTTCAGAAGCGTGTTTTTATGTTTTGAGTAAATGCACAAATTTAAAATGTTTAAATGCACACAAACTTTATAAGAAAAAATTAGCCCATCGAAAAATGTTTTAAAAAGTACAATTTCACATGTTTAAAAAGTACAATTTCAAAGTAGTTTAATGGTTTATTCCAGAGTTTCGTGTTGTAAATTGAGAGAATCTGTCGGGACTTCTTGCCTAAACGCTAGTTTTAACCTGTCATGACAGAGTGATACAGATTACAAATGATGCTCTGCAGTATTTCATATCAAATCGTTTGTAATTCTTGGACTAATGGTGCGTCCACAGCTAGAGTAACAGCGACGAGCGATAGTAACGAAGAATTTCAGCACGTATCATTGGTTCTACATAATTTAATAACCACGTCCTCCTTTTAACATAGGCATTTTTTATTGCGTCATTAACACTGTCTGTCCTTCATGCGACCGTGATATATTGATTGCACTATGGAACGGATAAGTACTCACTGTTAATCACTAGTCAAACCGTAATCAATAGTCTATTACAGCGTTTCTTAAATTGTGTTGTCGGTAATTTTCTTGTTCCTTTATGCAATGCTGGCAGACACTCGAACACTCACAAGTTAAAAACTGAATAAAACTTTATTAACTCATAAATGCGTGTGCTTCTTGCACGAATACAATTCAAGTTCAAGCTAGCTATCTTCGCTGCAATAGCTTATATAGCTGCGAAGCAGCGCAATCTAACAACTAACAAATTTTCGCAACACACCCCACCTGTACTCTATACACATAACAAAGTTCGATTTGTAAAATAAAGTATTTGATTAAAACATACAATCAAATTTTACCCCCTTTTTTTTTTTTTTTTTTGAATGTGTTGCAAAGATATTGTGAACTTTACAATAAACTATAATACAGAAACAATTTCTTAAAACTCAATAAATTATATCAACACAAATTTTTCACTGCAATAAACACATTTGAACTTCAAATTTATAACACTCATAACATACACAAACAAATTTACAAAAATACACAAAGAAACAAATTTAAATTTCTAGAGGGTACAATAGTTGAATCGGTAGTCTATAAAAACCCTTTGACGTACGCACGAAGCAAGAACGTACTTTCCCGTCTCGACCAAAAAATGTCTCTTGAATTATACCAAGTGGCCAAAGTAACTTCGACTTTTCGAGACCTTCAATTAGTACAACATCATCCTTCTTAAGATTATTTTCAGGGGTAGGATATACAAAATCATGAGCATTGCGTAATTGAAGCAAATATTGCTCTTTCCATTTCCGCCAGACATCACGAAGAAATTTAGTCTGGTATAACTTCCTTTTAGTTAAATTTTCTCTAGCTATTTTTTCAGTATTAAAAATTTCTTTAAAATGAACCGGATAAATAAAATTTTCCTGACCTGGATATAAAAAATGAGTTTGGGTTAGGGGTTTTGGTTCATTTATTTCGTTAGTAACGTACGTAAGAGGTCTATGCTTCAAAATTAGTTCAATTTCAGAAAGAATAATAGTAATTTCCTCAAAATTAAGCAAAGCTCTGCCAAGAATTTTTCGCAGAGGATCTTTTACACTTTTCATTAGCCTTTCGTAAAATCCACCCCACCAAGGGGAGCCAAGTGCAATAAACTGCCAAGTTATTCCTTCTCACGCAATAAACTCTAACTTTATCATCTAATATAATTTTAGAAATCCCCTTTAATATCTCATTAGTATTTGTGAACGTTTTAGCATTATCTGAAATGATAACCTTACAATTGCCCCTTCTAGAAATAAACCTTCTTAACGCCAAAATAAAATTTTTCGTCGTCATATCTGTAACCAATTCAAGGTGAACTGCCCTTGTTACACTACAAGTAAATAAAACTATGTAAGATTTTTGAGAGTTGGCTTTGTCCGATTTAACAAACACTGGACCAGTAAAATCAACACCAGTTACACTGAAAGGGGAAGTATCAAAGATTCGACTTTTGGGCAACTGCGCCGCCACTTGTTTTGCTGGTTTCGAATTGTACCTTTTGCAAATTAAACACTTCCCTATAACCCTTTTTGCAATTTGCCTCCCCTTTGCATCCAAAATTGGTTTCTGATTCTTGCAAGAGTGGCAGAGACACCACCATGAAAAATTTTATTATGCTCTCTAACAATTAATGATTCTGTAAATCTAGATTGTTTTGGCAAAAGTATCGGATGAATTTCATCTGAAGAATACAGACTTTCTTCTAATCTAGACATAGTACGTAAAATATTACTTTTATCTAAAAAGGGAGCTAATTTGAAAAGAGAAGAACATTTAGGAATCTGTATATTAGTTTTTATGCAATTTAGTTCCAAGGAATAGAAAACACTTTGTTCGTGTTTAATCCATGTTTGCTCTCCATCTTTGAATTCAGATGCGGAAATTGGACCTGTTTCTACTGCAAGGGCTTTCAATTTAGTAATGAATCATTTGACAAAAACAGTTAGTCGTAAAACTTTTAACAAATTGCTGTACTCATTTAAATTTAACAGAAATTTGGGATTGACAACACAACTATTTTGTACAGTAGTTACAATTTTTTTTATGAAACTCAAGATTTTCTGTAGTAAGGTTTAGTTCCTTTTCTATGTTTGGCCAGCACTCAGATGGCTGTCTTAGCCATAGTGGCCCCTTCCACCACAACTCACTTTTTGCTAACTCTGACGCGTACATTCCCCTGGACACTATGTCTGCGGGATTTTCCTGTCCGGGGCAATGACGCCATTTACTTGGATCACTTAGCGATTGAATCTCTTCAACCCTATTTTTCACAAATTGCTTATAATTACAAGAATTACTTTTAATCCAATGAAGTGTTATTGTAGAATCTGTCCAGTAAAAACATGTCACATTAAATTTCAGACATTCACTTATTTTCTTAGTTAATCTAGCAGACAATAAGTCCCCACAAGGGAGCTACCCTACTATTCGAACAAATAAAACTAGTAGAAATTCTACCGTCCTGTGCTACCGCACGTAAATTGACCAGTGTCCCATATGCCGACATAGAAGCATCTGAAAAAGAATGAATCTCAAAGTTAGTAAATTTACAACATTTTAATTCATTAAGGTAATATCTGGGTATCTCAATATTGTTCAAATATTCCACTTCATTGCACCATATCTGCCACCTATGGTCCAATTTCTTTGGAAGCTCATCGTCCCAGTCAACGCCGGAACTCCACAATTCTTGAAGAATGCATTTTGCTATGACGACAAATGGCATAAGAAATCCAATTGGATACGTGCTACTACTTGTAACACAAATCTTTTTGAGCTAATACGTTGATCTGAAATTGTCAGTATCTCTGTCCTGGAAATTTAAAAACGTCAGCTCCTGGATCCCAAATGAGACCCAGCACCTTTGAAGAACACTCGTACTGCTGGAGCAAGTTGTCGGACTGTCCACTTGTATGCTGTTATCTTTCAGAATAGAAGATAAATAACGCGAGTTTGTTTTAAATTTACAAAGTTCCATGCCAGCTTTCTTCAATATATTCACGCTTTCGACACAAGTTTCGAAAGCCTCCTCTAATTCTTCTCGGCCACCAATCAAGTCGTCAACGTACATGGAATTCAACAGCAATTCAGCTGCACTAGAAAAATATTCACGAAACTTCTCAAAATGAAATTTCAAAGTTGCAGCTAGGAGATATGGGCTGGGCTTTAGTTCAAATAAAACGCGATTAAACTGTAACACAGTCTGCTCTGTCGAGTTCAGATCATTCTTCCACAGAAATAGCGCAAAATCGCGATCCAATCTGCAATTGCAATTTGTAGGAAGGCTTGTTTAATATCCGCTGTAAAATGCTATTTGATGTTGTCTAAATTTTAACAGCAGATTTAGAAGACTTGGATAAAGATTAAGTCCTTTAAAAAGACCCTCATTTAATGACAATTGTCCATCATCATGGGCAGAGCCGTCAAATACAACACGCAGACGAGTGGTTGTCTTGTCTTCGCGAATGACCGCATGGTGAGGTAAGTAAAATGCCTGACCAGACGACAACCTATCTAATGACGGAACTGCAACTATACCTTCTGCAACATAACCATCAATCACACCTTTATAACTTTCAAACAGTAAACGATTATTTCTAAACCTTTTAACCAACCCTATAAACCTCATATCATCTAATTCTCTATTGTCGGCTAACCTTTCTTTCATTCCAGGTTTCCACGGAACTCTACACAATACCTTCCATCTACAAACTGAATAGAATCATTAAAATCATTTAAAATTTCCTTTTCCCTAATACCTAGACAATTCGCTTTCACATCCTGTATCCCTAAGCTTTCCAATTCCCAAAACCGTTTCAAATCATTAGAAATAGAATCCTTTGTCTGAAGAACTAAATTCATCGATTTGTTAACGCACTTCTACCTTCTGAATTCCTTTGCACACACCAACCTAGAGATGTTTCTATTGCTACTAACAAGTAATTTAACCGTTCAACTTTATGTATTAAATTCCAATAATTATCTGCACCAAGAGCAACGAGATTTTATTATTACGTGAGAAATCATCTAAAGTATAAGTCAACGCATAACCCATCGAGTTTATATCTTTCCAGATATTCCTATTTGGTAAACTTATCATTACCTTCGAAATTACATCAATTTCTAGTGCTACAATACTACATCTAGACCCGTTCACTAAATTCCTTAACGGTACTTCAACCCTCCGACATGTTTCTTGCTTTGAAATACCACAACCGAACGAAAATATACTTAAATTTTCCATGCCCAGAACTTTCAAACCTAATTTTCTCGAAATGTCTCGACAGACAAAAGTCTTCTCGGATCCATTGTCAAACACACCAAGAAGAATTTTCCACGACTATTTCAGTTTTAACACATTGTAACGATACACCTCGATTCCTTTCATCTACCACATAATTAGAAATAGTAGTGGCGTCGCTACTGTTTAAAATCACTTCAGAATTATTCGCATTATTTACCATATTTTCAGTTTGACCTAACCTCTTATTTTCTTGCTTAAAACATAAAGCTCGATTATGTCTTTTTTTACACAATGTGCAAACTTTGCCACTTTTACAAAACCTAATCCGACAACCCTGATGCAAACACAATAAACATCGATTTGAGCTCCATTTATTTCTTTTTTCCTCTACTGTTAACGAGCTACACAACTCTGATTTATGAGTGGAAGCTTTGCAAAAAATACACGCATTAACAGACTCTGTAGAAATCATGAATTCCGTAGCTGAAGGGGATTTTCTTGAAAAACTACTTCTGTCTGCACGGTATTGTTTCGGCGCGTAATTCTGCTTATAGCCCCTGTTGTAAACTGGATTATCTGAAACGTTCATATGAGAAGTTTTCTCCCTTGCGTTTATCGCTTTATGCAAAAATAACATTAACTGATCAAGTGAATGACAACTATCTGGATGGGTTTTGTTATACTCTAGCGCTAAATCTGAAGGAAAAAGTTTCATAACAATAGTTGATAAAAGCGTACTGTAACTATCGGATTTTATTCCCAATGACTCAAGGGATCGAATTTGCGTTTGACATTCGAAATGCAAATTACGTAAAGCTACTAAATTGTTCGAGCTTTTTACTGTACTAAGATTTAGCAAACGTAAAGTATGCGCGCCAATTAAAACATCCGTTTGACCGAAGGTACTATTAATTAATTTTACTGCTTCCTTATAGTTATCACTCGAAATTGCGAACCCTTTGATACACGCAAGTGCTTTTCCACCTAACAAAGATTTCAAATACGAAAATTTATCAACATCTGATAGAGACGGATTGTTGTGAATTGAATTTTCATACTGGTTCCAAAACTCTAAATAATTAGAAGCATCCCCATAATACTTTGCAATAGTTAATTTCGGTAATTTAGGCAAAATTCTAGTTTCAGAACTATTATTTCTCACCTCAGATTTATTTTACGTAGTAGTTTCAAAAGACTTCATTTTATTTTGAAGCTTTATTTTTGCTTGAATTATTTTGTCTTTATATTCATCAATACGCTTAATTTCAGAATCAATGTCGTCTAACTTTATACTACTTTCTAATTCTGAGTCTAAACTAGCTAAAATCTCATTTTTTATCAACAACTGTTCTAACAAAGCTTGACAAACATCTAAACAAATATCTGGATCAGTTAGGCGAGTCTGCGTTCTCTACTAGCTTAGTGACTTGACCCCTTTGACTAGTTCGTAGCCTTTTCATTTTTTCAACAGTTTCAACAACAACCACTGAATCAACGTTATCCTTCATTATGAATCAAATTTAACTAATTAACAAACTTAACACACCAACTATTTAACAAACCAAATATCGAATACAGCACTTTAATTCCAAACTATAAGTTTTTCAAAAAAGTGTCCACCAACATTACTCGAACCATTTTCAACTGAAGCGACTACTATACGAATTAAGCAACGTCTAATTCAAGCAAAACTATACCGAATTAAGCAACGTCTAATTCAAGCAACAACTATTCCAAATTAAGCAACGTCTAACTCAGCCATCTTTCCAACAACGAGAAAACACCGACTAAACAACTAAATACTACCCTAAACCAAGAAATTCACAAAACTACTACAATCACAAGCACTCACCCCACCAATGCGAGCCAGTTGGTTTCTTCCCGGCCGATGCACCAAAATAATGTCGGTAATTTTCTTGTTCCTTTCTGCAATGCTGGCAGACACTCGAACACTCATAAATGCGTGTGCTTCTAGCACGAATACAATTCAAGTTCAAGCTATCTTCGCTGCAATAGCTTATATAGCTGCGAAGCAGCGCCCTCTAACAACTCTAACAAATTTTAGCAACATGTGTTCCGCAGAACCCAGGGACTCCGCAGAGATCACTCAAGGGTTCCATAAAACTTGCCTTCTTTTCTTTCAACATTCAAGAAAGTCATTGAAAAAGCAATAAATGAAGAGCAAAATAAATATCAAAATGTATTGAGAATTAAAAACATTTACTATCGATGCAAGTCCTTTGACTATGTAGCTAGAAGAATATCAACGTTTTATTGAAGTGACGTGTAATTTATCCTTGCAATCATTGACACCGACTTCATTGGGGTAATTGGGTCACCTGCCTCCTTGAAAATTTTAAAGCGGGCTCCTTGGAAAACTTGCTTTCCAAAAAAATATTCATACTCGGAATTCGGCGCTTCTACTTGCAACAAGAAATATAAAGTCTTTACTGGAACTTTGATGCAGTTTAAATGAATATATTCTTGAATTGGAGCAGAAGGTCATGTCTGCTCTTTTAATGATCTGAAAACTACATGTGTGTGAGAAACTGTGTTCTCAACTTATGTACCGACAGAAAATAACTTCAACAACCTACTTAATGCTGAATCTTATACGAGAGTTCCACTTTCACCCATTTTAAAATTAAGTATCTGCGATCATAATCGAATCATCATGCGAAACACATCGGGACCCAGACAACCACTGATATCTCTGAGACATCCAAAAAGATCCAAAAAGCATCCTGGATATCTGCTGGATATGTTGGATATCTCACAGATATCCAGATAGTAACATGTTTTGGATATGGATATTGGGACACCCTGTGGATATCCAAAAACATCCTGGATATGTTGGATATCTCACAGATATCCAGAAGGTGACATGTTTGGGATATAGACATTTGGATATCCTATGGATATCCAGACTGTTACATGTATAAGATATAGATATTTGGATATCCTGTGAATGACTGTGAGATATCCTCCATGAATATCTCAGGTATGTCCAATTCATATCCCTGAGATGTTATTTGACTTTTGGATACTGTTAGGTTTATTTATATTCACTCTGCTGCTCAAAATTGTTATATTTAGAGATTTCGTGGTTAATTAAGGTAAATAGTTTTTCTTAATTTTTTCTATTAAAACTGCGTGTTGTACTGAGAAAATTAACTGTAATTTTCATCAACTCACCTTCCGTGGTTTTTGGTGCGCAGCTCAAATAATATTGCTGCAATGCAATCGCATCGCTAGGTGAGCAGTGTAGTCGGATCAGATTTTGTTATTTGTATTAATATATTTTATATATTTTTGTGTTATATTATGCTTATGATTATTAAAAGTAGTTCAGTTTTTTAATGATTATTATTTAATTACTTGATTTAATTGCTTTGTCGTAATTCCAGGTACATAATATTTCCCTATTTTTACTTGCAGGGCTATATAATTCATCAGTATTTTTAATCTCACGCGTGTAATTAATCAGTATTTTTAATTTCACCCATGTAGCTTTTATAATTTTAATTTCAGGGATATAATTTGTCTGTATTTTTAATTTCTGGTATATAATTTATCTGTACTTTTAATTTCAGGTGTATAATTTATCTGTATTTTTAACTTCAGGTATATAATTGTTCTGTATTTTTAATTTCAGGCATATGTAATTTTTAACAGTATTTTTCATTTGTCATGTAGATTATTTCTACAGAATTCAGTAAGATTTGTTGGATAAAGCAATTTTCATGTCTTAAACTTGTCGTTTGGGTGAGGCAAGCAATTTTATTCTTTACAATTGGGATACAATTTAGAAGTTCATTCTTATTGAGTCTATTGTGTGATTATTGCTATTTGTCATTAGTTTGTGGGAAAATCATGCCTAAAACTAAAGTAAACAAGCGATTGCATTGGAGAACTTATAAGAAAGTTAATGAATATGTAAATGATGTGTCTATTATTGATTAGCAATCAACATCTAGTAATTTGACTGAGCAATATCATGATTGTAGTTCTAATGAGGCGTCAGGTTTTCCTTCTGATAGCTCGAATGAAAGTTCTGATAGGGAACTTTGCTTAGTGTCCGACTCTGTGTGAGGAAAGTTCTCGAAACCGTGGGTGTGAACACAATCTAAATTTGCTGAAAGACTCGTCTAACTGGTCAGTTGAGAATAACATATCTCATACTGCAATTAATGGTTTATTAAAAACACTTAAGAAATATCTATTTGGGTCTGATTTACCAAGCGATGCACAGGGACTATTGCAAACCGCTAGGTCTGTAGCAATTAAAAGTGTCTCGTCTGGTATTTATCACCACTTTGGTATTGAAAACGGAATAAAAAATATCATTCAAAATATTAAAGGTACAGTTCTAACACAATCAACAATTGAATTACTGGTAAATGTTGATGTACTTCCTATAGTTAAAAGTTCCAACAGTCAGTTATGGCCAATTTTAGGTCCGTTAAGCTGTACTGTGAATTTTCCTTGTGTATTCTCCATTGGTGTATTCCATTCCTATGAAAAACTCAAAAATCGTAATGAGTTTTTAAGTGATTTTGTGTGTGAAATGAAACATCTAATCGAAAATGGTATATCTATTGATGGTAAAATGTGTAACATACATCTTAAAGGAATAATTTGTGATGCACCTGCTCGAGCTTTTGTATTATGCATTAAAAGCCATTCTGGGTATTCGAGTTGTAACAAATGTTTTGAAACTGGTATATTTTATAAAAATAGAATTTGCTTTCCTAATGTTAATTTCACTGAAAGAACTTATGTTGATTTTAGAAATAGGGATCCTGATGATGAACATCATAAATATGATTCTATACTGTTGGAGATAGATACTTTTTGCCTTGTTTCACATGTTCCATATGAGTATATGCATTTGATATGTTTAGGGGTCATGAAAAAGTTAATTAAGCTGTGGTTGAAAGATGATTTAAAATTTAGACTTGCTAATAATCAGGTAGAAAGTGTGTCAAAACAACTAGTAGAACTTAAAAACTTATTTCCCTAATGATTTCGCCCGAAAACCTCGTTCTTTAAAAGAATTTGAACGTTGGAAAGGAACAGAGTTTCGTCTGTTTTTGTTATACACTGGGCCAGTAGTTTTGTCAAATGTTTTACGTAAAGATCTGTATCAGCATTTTCTGCTTATGCATTGTGCAGTTAAAGTATTAGTTACTGAGCCTAACAGAGAGATGGTATCATATGCTCAGGCTTGGTTAAAGTGTTTTGTCCAAAGTTTTATACTCCTATATGGTAAACAACATGTATCTCGCAATGTTCATGGGTTATTGCATCTTTGTAAAGATGTGGAACATTTTGGCGCTCTAGACAATTTTAGTGCGTTTCAGCTTGAAAATTTTATGAAAGAGTTCATATGACTTGAACTCTCGAGTTTATTCTTTTAGCAACAAACAACTTTGCCCCTATCGCCGAAACATTTGGTGATGGGCAGCGGTGTGGTCCTGAACAAAAAATGTTGGGGGGACGCTCATACATACGAAGATAAGCAATTGAAATAAAAAAGTGGGAGACGCTTATGTTAAAATGTAAAATGTTTGGGGGGACGCTTGTATTAAAATAAAAAGGTAGGGGGACGCCGTCCCCCCTCGACTACACCACTGGTGATGGGGATGTTTTACCGGTTAAGTTACCAGTAAAAAATATAGAGGAACTGCAATGCTTAGAAGGTGCGCTTTTGAAGCCAGAGATTTTCAATTATTTGGTATGCATTAGTTGTTTCTTTTAAACCAAGGCTTTCAGTGTATCTTGAATTAATTTTTCTGTGAATTTTTATAGATTAACTTTACGTCAAACTGTGGGGGCGTAACTGTAGACTCCACTGTAAAGCGGATCATGAGAAAACTCCTGACAGACGTAGTGGCACAGGAGTTCAGCTGGATGGGAGCGAAAGGAAAGAGTGTATTTTATAAGCTGCAGCTGACAAGAGTGATATTTGGTACTAATTTATATGTATAAAATAATATAAATATTTTATATACATTAAAAATGAATACATAACTGTTGGATATACAATTATCATTAAAGTATTTTGAGCTTTATCTGTAGTGCTCCGATTTGTTTTCAAGTTTTTGTGAATGTAGCCGATAGTTAAGGATTGTTTGAAGAATTTTCCTTGAAGTATGAACTAATGAAGTCATGATTTTATTGTGAAAACCTCGCAACAGCTACACATGTTCTGGAAGGAGAGGGGTGTGAAAATACATGTTCATTGTTTGGCTTTCTTGATTATCAAACCAAGTTTTTGATTTTGTTTACCAAATTTCTTGTTGAGTAAATTCACAGTCATTTTTCACCTGTTAATTAAATTGCTATTGAAATGTAGTTTGCTATTTTATTTTTCTTATTTATTTAAATTCTGCCTTGCTACAGGTGTTTTTTTTTCTGGGTAACAATCAACATTTTGTATTTAAATAAGTTTTTTTTTCTTTATTCATGTGCATGTGTATATTTTGTGCGTAAATTGGACAAATGAGAAAATTCCTTTTACATTGTTATGAAGAGAAATTTGTTCTATGTGTAAAAATTCATTCTTGATAATTAATTTTTTAGATGCAACTAGACGGAATGAAACAGTAAGAAATGCTGCAAAGGATGCAGCAATGGAAACTGCAATAAAAAATTTGCTTCGCCATGCGAAAGCACGCTATATGAGAGTGGCTGCAGAAAATTCTGCCAACTCCCCATCCCTTTTGGGCAATACTATTGTGTAAATAAATCTGTTATGTGCAAATAAATCTATTTTGTATAAAATAATCTATTTTGTAATATCTTCTGAATATAATTTTTGTGCCTTTTTAAAATAAAACAAAAAAAAAACGACTTGTTTGTTCAGTTTATTTTTTGTCTCGGAGAACAGCAGCCTACTCTTAATCATCTTTAAGTCAAAAGTAATACATTTTTGAGAAAAAATATTCCTCGTATTGCTCATTGAGTACCACTTGTTTCTAATGAAATGTCCAGAGTTACATCAGTAAATTCAATCATAATTATATCTGAATTATACTGTACACAATTAAAAAGGAGTAAAGTTTAAATTAGTATGAAAATCGTGAATGTATGAAAATTGTGAGTAATTTTAAGTACTCGAAATTAATGCTCTAAATGGATGTAAAATTTTAAAAACTTGTCTCATCTTTCAGAAGTAGTTTTATGAAGGAATATTTTTTATTTTTTTTAAGTACTCTGTTTTTTTTATGAGCTATTTACGGGTTCACAGAAAAAGATAAACATGTTTTGTCAATACTATATAATTTTTGTTACATTTCTTGCTTATATATGTAAAATATCGAAATGTGCTAAAGATTTATTGCATATGCATGAAGTGTATTGACCTGTAGCCTAATATATATCTCTAGTATTGAATATTCATTAAAAATTTTAATTGCTTAGTCATATTTTCCTAAAGTGAAGATTTGAAAATAAATTATAAATATTTTCAAAAGTAGTTATAGGGAAATAATGGCTATGTAATTATAATTTGTAATGGAGTAATTTACATTGCTCAAATGTATGTTATGCTATAGGCTTTGTACTCTTTTTGCATATGTAATAAATCTGTAGCATATTCTGATGTTTTATAAATACCTATAAACCATTCATTTGAGACCTCCTATGGATATCCAAGCTATATCCCAATATCCAAGAGATGGATATCCTAGAGATAACCTTATGACGTTAAGATGTCTAAGGGATATCTGTTGGATGTTTTCAGGATATCTATGAGATATCCTGGATATCCATGGGATATCTAATACACGTCGCGATATCGCGACGTCTCAGGGTATTCCAATAGCTGCAACCTTTTGACGTTCTGTGGATATTCAGCAGATATGTGGATGTCTCAGGGATATCTCATGAATTTGGTTATATCTACTGATCTTATCCAAGAGATATCCTATGGATGTAATTTGGAGATTCATAGCTGTCTGGGGGACGGCAAGAGAAAGATACAAGGTGGAGCTCGACAGAGCAGCACCTTCGCCTATGAAGTATAGTACCAGATATACTTTTGTCTTCTTGGTGTGAGTATTTTGCTCCCGGCGAGTTCTAAAGTGTTAATTGCTAATTTTTTTAACATACTTTTTAAGGCCCATAAATATATTTTGAAGCAATTTTCATTTTTACAGCAAATAATTTATTTTCAGAAAGTTGCATTAATACCATACAGTTGAAGAAAGCATGGGTTCCTCGGTAACACCGATCTTAAAAAAGAGTACCACGCATCAAAGAAACTAAGAAACGCTGGTCTATTGCGACAACAATTCTATAAATTGTATAGCATATTATTTAAGCTCATGGGTTTTAGCTTTATAATTACAAATTTAAAAATGAAAAGAAGTTAAAATGTTGCTTAATATTTTATGCACTAGTGTAATTTGATAGTCTTTTCTTGTATAATTTCATTTTTTCATTGCAGTTTGTCGCTCATCCAAATTGTCAACAGCTGCTGACTTCCATCTGGTACGAAGGATTTCCTGTGTGGCGGAGAAGAAACGGATTTATGAAGATAGTTATATGTTGTGGGCTGATAGCCTGCATACCTGCGATATCGCTTTATTATTTACTTTGTCCGAGATCAAAATTGGGAAAACTAGTTAGATCACCTTTCATGAAATTCATTTATCACAGGTAAATGTATTTTCCTACATAAGCTCAGTTCTAGTGTCTCTAGCTATATTTCGCTTAATTCGACTGTTGTAGACACAGATGCACTTGCACATATTCAGCACTGTTTGTAATTTGCATCAACACATTTTCCCCCAGATTATGATTAGAATGGCCCCATTAACATGGTGCTCAAAAAAGGACTGACCCATTTGAAAAATTCATTTAAAAGAACGAAAGGCGATAAAAAAAATACACCGTTTACTGCATTCCACTTCGGAAACACGGGAGTTTTAATGCACAAACTTTCCAATTATTTCCGAACATCTGCCGACAGATGGCGCCGTTAAAGAAAAAAAACTGTATGAGTAATGTGAAGAAGTCTTCAAAAATACAAAACAATGTTTTCGGCATATCCACCGTTTGCAGTGACAACATGGCGCAGTCTGAAAACTTATTCATACAGTTCATGTTTTTTCTCTTAACAGCGCCATCTGTTGGCAAGATTTCATCACTAAATTTGAAAATATGTGCATGTGCATTAAAACTCCTTTGTTTCCAAAGTATAATGCAGAAAACCATGGATATGTTTAAAATATTGTTCTACAAATTTTCACACTCCTTCACACCTAATTCAAACGATTTTTTAATTTTTTTTCACTCATCGGCGCCATCTGTCGGCAGAAGTTCAGAACTAAATTTGAAATTTTGTGTGCATTAAAATTCCCTTGTTTCCCAAGCAGAATGCAGCAAAAGATGCATTTTTATCGGTTTTCGTTTTTTTTAAAGTAATTTTTGAAACGATTCTGTCATTTTTGGATCACCTGTACGTTAACCCAAATGCCGACTCATAGGCGGTATGTCAAAACCCCATTAAGGGAAAATTTCCATTGGTAGGAGGAAGAGGATATTCATTGCGAGCACAATTTTGGACCTGATGTGTAGCAGGTGCAATGCGGGTTGATTTAACAGGTAAAGTGGATCAGTAAAGTTGCAGATTTGATTGTAAACGGGTTTTCTCCAAATTCCCTGCTACTTGCTTTCAACCAACTCATTGCAGTTCCTTTGTAAACGTGACTTATCGAGTTCGCTCTACAACTATTATCCAAATGACTACGCACTATACACATTTAAAGATTCAATTTTTCTTATAATTTGTAGGATGTAACAAATGTTGATGACTACGTATAAGAAAATTACTGCAAACTAAAGCATGTTTTATTTCCACGTCCACGTTTCATTCATCGTTTTCTAAGAAATGTCTTATCATACATTACTGCTTCGAAAGGGAATGAAATTCTGCCAAAGGGCTTCCGTTACTCAAACTACTTTTGCCTAAAACCAAAATTAGGGAAAATGCGTTTTGTTCCACAGTTTCAAATTATGACTTCAAGTTGATGTCATTGTGTTTTAGATTACTCTGATGACACATCCATATCATTCTTAAATTATTATTTAAAGAATAGTTGATCTAAGTGTTTTATAACACTTTTAACATAATACAAAGTGTTGAAATCGGTCTAAATTTCCTCTTTCTTAAAAAAAAGAGAGAAAAATTCCCTAACAATTTTTACTGTATTAGATCCTTTAATCCTTATTTTTTTATAACAACACATGATTAGTCAAAACAAAATTCGAAACAAAAGAAATTCAATTAGGTTGAAACCTATTTGGACTACTTTAACACTACATGTGCTTGCCATTATTAATTTAAAAACTATACTCGATTTTTTTCAAGGTTTTCTTTAAAAGGCTGCTTATTTTTTAAAAATAGATGAAATGCACATATCTGTAAGTATATCACTTAATAGGGCATCACACGCACACTAAACATAGTATAACATGCATAATTGAAAGAAAATGCGTTAAATATCCAAAAGAGGATTGGAAAATGAGAGAATAAATGAGTATTCAGCAAAAAAAAAAAGATTGCAAACACTCCTACAGAATTAATTTCTACCCTTAGAAGTCGAGAGTTAACTCGAGTGCAGATAATGGTGATTGCTTGTTAACTTAATAAACTTTTTGTTCTTTCCAGTGCGTCTTTCGGGTGTTTTCTTCTTCTGCTGGTACTTGCTTCCACTAGGACGGAAGGCAGCGAAAGGTCGAGGCAGAACATTCGAGGACCACCTCCATCTTTAGTCGAATGGCTTATTTTCTTCTGGGTTTCAGGTACAAATAAACATGAAGTATTAGAACAAAATGCATCCGTGTATTTGTATAACGCTTAAAAGAGAAGTAAACAGGGACATATGTGCTGCCTTATTACAAAACACACACAAAATGAATATCCAATCTTTTGAACGGATGTAGCTGATTATATTAGAGAATATCGGGAATGGGGGAGAAGATTATATTGGAGAAGATAATCTAAAGAACATTACAAAGCATCTTTTTTTTTTTCGAAATAGATTTTTGAAATACAAGTAAATTATTTTTAAAAGAAGTTTTTTTTACTTCAGTTAAATATACTCTACTGACAAAAACTCGGTTGAGAAGGGGGAAAAAGGATAAACAAAAGGAATGATAACAATTCGATTGTTCTCTTTTTCCCAAAAAATATACACAGTCGTTCTTCGTAAACATTCAAATTAAACTGCGGTTAAGAGTTTGATTACCAATAATAAGAAAAAGAAACTTTCAGCTGAGCAACAAAAATAAGCTTTACGTAAATTAATAAATCTGTAACAAAGCTGATAAATATGGGTTAGGCTAAACATACTATTTTGTCAAAGCCTCAATCAGGAAGGGAAAGAAAATGATAAACAAATTTGATGTTAACTTGATTGTTCTCTGCCCTCCCCCCCCCCCTCCGCCTCCCAGAAGAAAAAAAGGAAAGACATAAATAATAGTACGTAGTCACCATTTAATCATTTAAACTGATTTTAATAACAAACTTTTTAATTAGCTTGCCGTTTACCGACATGATACCAAGAAAAAAACTTACACTTCAACAACACAAGTAACCTTTACGTGTATTTTTAACAGGCTGCAATAGCATGCTAAATATAGTTTACAATAAAGGTATTCAGGTTTCTAGCTATTTCGATGCTAGAAGCATCTTTATCATCCGTGCTACACTTAACAAAAACGTCAAATGCAAAACGTAAATATCAGGTTTTAAATTACAAAAAATGACAAAATTTGTCTCCCGTCACTATCAATAAAAAAGCTGAAAATAATGCACATACCAGGAATTTTATATTAGACTTTGTCCTATGAAAAACGAAAAATATGTATACTGTTTCATACTTCAGTAGGTAATTTTATTTCGGGAGACTTTAAGTGTATGGTCTTTAAACGACAAGCCAGAAATCCTTGGTTATTGATAATTATCTGGTTCATTTTTCAAAGAAAACCATTAACTTATTATCGGGAAATCTTTCTTAAATGCTAGTATTTATAAAGTAAAATGACTTCTTAACTCTAAGCTTAGTCTTTATGTACTACGCACTTTTTTTCTTAAAGATATTGAAATTTCTATGTTCGTTTTCAAATGGTTTTTTTTCTAATGGGGCTGCGTATGGTCACTAACCTTTGTGCATTCCCCGAAAATCGGCATCCATTCTTTCACGTAGCACCACTATCCGTTGAGGCCATTATTACTGAATTTGGACACTCAGTTTCCCCTAGATAGCGGCACCTGAAGTCTCATTGATGCAGATTGCACTAGGAATTTAATTTAGCCGATAGCATCCAAGACAAATGTCTACTAAAGGGATCTTTTACATACCGCATAATCATACGACATGGACGGAGATGATTTTCTGAATCTTGAAAAGATGCAGATTTGGGCCAGGTTTGAACCTGCGATCTTGGACGTACGAGACCTGCGCCTTACGATTACGCCACCCTGTCGACTTTTCAAACGTTATTTAGTATATATCTTTAATTAGTCAGTTTATTTACGTGTAATATGCTGTTGCAATTCTAGCTAACTATTGCTTACTTTTTTAAACCGTTTTAATTAATTTTATTTCTGCATTTGTTCAACACTTTTTGCACTACAAATATTGAAAGAAAAAATCATAAAATAAAAAATGCAAATATTGAAAGAAAAAATCATAAAATAAAAAGTAAAATTTAATGCTTAGAACACTGCGGATATGATTAACAATAACATCAATAAAAACATGGTGCAATCTAATTGTACATCAACTGTTGTAATGCTTCACAAAGCAAACTCATCGTCAAACTTTAGCTGATGCTGTTTACTAATAATTTAAAAAGTCAAACTGCTTGAATTAGAATCCTATGAAACATGGGATTTGAAAGTAATTCTATCACAGCAGGAACGTAACGGAGATTTTAGATTCGTTCCCTCACCTCCCAGACAAATTAACCTAGAGTTATGTTGCTAATACTACACTGTTAAAAATGTCCGTAAGAAAATAGTAAAATAACCATTTATTTGATTGTTATTTTACCATATTTAACTACAACAGTTGAATAACCATTAAAAAGATGGTACTCAAACCGTTGATTGCGAGAAAAATCGTTTATTCTCTGTTTATCCTAAAGAACGTATAACTAACCGTAATTTTCAAGCGCTCAAAAAGTATCGGGAGGCCATCTTGGTTGCGAAACCTTACCGGTCGTACGTTGTTGTTAAAATATGAATAAAGATTTATCAGTTCAAATCTGCATGTGTATATGTTAATATTTCTCACGAGCGAAAAATATATTTCTGTTAAGAATAATAACTTTAACTTTTTCTTTTAATCAGCTCGCGAGATTATACGTTGTTTAAAATATGAAAAGAATAGAAAATGGATTTTCAAGATCGTAGTGTGCTCTTATATTTGTAATGTGTATTTGGTATGTTTATTTTGTTTTATTAAATGTTATTTATGTTTTTGATAACATAATTTGCCACTTTTTGCGATTCACGCATAACAAAACGGTAGCAGAGCGTGGTTAATTGGTTTAATGGTTGCTAAAAAGTGGAGTAAATGCAATTTGATATTTCCTCATTAGTGTTAGCTTTCTTAAGCAAATGAATGAAAGAAATATTTATATTACATGCAGATTAGACTAACCGCTAATTCAGATTTGTAATATGGCTGACTCTAGTGTTGGAATTTCGAGGATTGAACCTCTAAATAGCAAAAATTATGCTTTATGGAGCACAAGAGTAGGAGCTCTCATTAAAGCTAAGCATTTGTATGATGTAATTGCAAAAGAAGAACCGGTAGTAAATGAAAAAGATGAAGCGAGTATTAAATTATATAATGACTGGTCTGCAAGAAACGATGAAGCATATGGATTAATTATTTTGACTTTGTCCGCAGAGCAAGTTATGACTGTTAGAGGAATTACTAAAGCTAAAGAACTGTGGGAATTATTGAAAAGACGTCATAAGGAGTAGAAAAACACAGAAAGATTAATTTGAAGATTAGATTAGCGAAGATTGAGAAAAGCAACCGAGAATCAATAGAAGAATACTTGATAAGAGCAGAGACAATTGCAAATGAAATTTCTGATCTGGGAACTCAAATAGAAGAGAATGAACTGATTGGATATATTATGGAAGGTTTACCGAAGAAATATAGCGAAGTTGTTACAGCTGTTTCTTCAAATCCTGATATATCTTATGAATTAATGAGAGAAATTTTGTTGACATATGAAAGAAAATATGACAAAGTTGAAACTGAAATTCAAGCATTTAAATCTAATGAATTTAACAGAAAAAAGGGATGTTGTTTTTCGTGTGGAAAATTCGGGCACAAATCCTTTGAATGTTGGAACAATCAGAAGAAAATTTCGAAATATGAAAGAAATGGAAACAGAGGAAATGCAAAAGGACTAATGAATAGAAACAGAGGATTTGAAAATGAGAAATTCAATGGCAAGCAAGGTAGCTGTGTTCACAAAGAAAAGAAAGAACACTCTTGTTTTTCAAAAGGATTTGCTCTTCAAACAAAACTGCATGATAAATCAGATAATTATAAAAATGATAAAGAGACAACATGGATGTTAGATTCAGCATGTTCATCTCATATGACTTATCAAGAAGAAATAGTAAGTAATCCAAAAGTCGAAGAAGTAAAAATTGCAACAGCTGAACGAAATAGAAGCATACAGTCAAGATTTAGAGGTGATGTGAAAGCTATTGCACACAATGAATATGAAGACACCAATATTAAATTAGGGGATGTCCTATACGTTCCAAATTTGAGTGGAAATTTGATGTCAGTTCCAAGTCTGGTGAAAAAGGGTAAGAAAGTTATTTTGGATGATAAAGGTGCCACTATTTATGAAAAACAAAGTGGAGAACTAATTGCCAGAGGAACATTTGAAGATGATGCATTTTTGATTAAACTTGAGGTGAAGGAAAACATGAATGAAAAATGTCATAAAACAGAAGAAATAACTAAAGAGATTTGGCATAAAAGATTAGGACATGTGAATTATAAATATTTAGACAAAATGATGAATGGAAATCTTTTCAGAGGAATTGAAGATATAAAAGGTGATGAGAAAACTTGTGAAGCATGCATTCAAGGTAAATTAACTAGGTATCCATTTCAGCAAGTAACTGAAGAGAAAGCAAAACAAATTCTGGACAGATTACATGTTGATTTATCTGGACCAATGAATATTCAATCTTTAAACGGAAGTAAATATATGTTGTTGATTATTGATGAATTTAGTAGGAGATATTTTGTCGAATTTGTAGCAAGAAAGAGTGAAGTTTTGAGAAAAATTATTGACTTTATTGAAAGGAGAGAAAATGAAACAACGAAGAAAGTGAAAACAATTCGTTCAGATAACGGAACTGAATTCATAAACGAAACATTACTTGAATATTACAAAAGAAAAGGCATCAAAGTTGAAAAAACCACAGCTTATTCCCCACAGAGCAATGGAATAGCTGAAAGAGGGAATAGAACTATTATTGACATAGCCAGGACTTTATTAGTTGATGCAGGTCTGCCTGTATGTTTTTGGGCAGAAGCAGTTTGGACCGCAGTATATCTGAATAATTTGACGCCGACAGCGAAAAGAGAGAAAACTCCCATGGAATTATGGAGTAATAAGAAACCTATAGTACGACATCTAAAAGTATTTGGATGCAAAGCGTTTTATAGGAATGATCAAGTGAACAGGAAGAAGTTCGATGTTAGAGCAAGACCAGGTGTGTTCCTAGGATATTCCAAAGATCGCCAAGCGTACCGGGTTTATGATATGGAAGAAAATAAAATCAAAGAAAGTAGAGTAATTTTTATAGAAAATGAAATGGGATACATAAAGGAAGATGACTGTGATTATAATTTAGAAGAACTTGACTACATAACAATTCAATCAAGTGACGTAAATGACTGCCAAAAGCATAATGCAGTGAATGAAGAATCATTGGTGAGCATTCCCAAAGATAATGAAGATAATCCAAATGGAATAAAGAACCCGAAAGAAAATGCTCTTAAAAGAGGGCTTCCACCTGGTAACTCAAAAGAAATTAGTATTCAGGGAAGAAGTGAAGACGTAGAAGAAATTGAACTACCATTACTAGATCGAGGGGTTAGACGATCATCTAGGGGAAAGAAACCTATCACAAGATACTCAGCAAATGTCACTTTAGAAAATATTCCAAAGACTTATCAAGATGTATTAAATTCTAAAGAGAAACAAAAATGGACACAAGCTATAGAAGAGGAACTGAAATCAATGGAACAACATAACGTATGGAAGATCGTTGATCGACCTAAGAATACGAAAATTCTCAGAAGGAAATTTGTTTTTACACTGAAAAAAGAGGGTGAAAATAAAAGATACAAAGCTCGATTAGTTATTGACGGTTCAAGAGAGAAAATGGGTCGAGATTTCAAAGAATCATACAGTCCTGTAATGAAACCCGAATCCTTTCGAACGCTATTGAAAATATCAGCTATAAATGACTACAAAGTTAGAATTTTTGATGTGGAAACTGCTTATTTAAATAGTAAGTTAAAAAGATCTGTTTATATGAATCCTCCTGATGGTTTTGATATTGAAAGTGGAAAAGTATTACTAGTCACTGGAAGTTTGTATGGACTCCCAGAATCAGGAAGATGCTGGTATGATAAACTAAAGAAAATATTGAACAAAATAGGAATGAAAGAATGCAAATCTGATCCATCTGTATTTATCAGCCAAGATACTGATAAATATATTGCTTTAGGAATGTATGTTGATGACGGGATCATTATTGGAGAATCTGAAGATCTCATTGAGGATTTTTTGAGGAATTTAAGAAAGGAAATTAAGATTAAAGAAATAAAGAATAAAATCAACTTTCTTGGAATCGACATAGACTTTTATGAAGAAGGAATTATGCTCAACCAAAAAGAATACATAACAGAAATTTTAGAACGTTTTGATATGCAAAACTGTAACTCTGTGAAAACACCAGGAGTTGTTGGAATGAATTTAGATGAATATGAAAACTCCAAACCAGTGGACATGAAATTGTACCAGGAGATGTTGGGTAGTATAATGTATCTAGTTACTGGGACACGACCAGATTTAGCATACAGTATCAGCAAGTTATCTCAATATTCAAAAGATCCTAGAGAAATTCATTTACAAGCTTTGAAGAGAGTATTGCGTTATCTACAAGGTACTAAAGAATTCAAGTTAAAGATAGATAAATGCAAAGAAAAGCTACATATTAATTCTGATGCAAGCTGGTGTACCAGTAAAGATTCAAAATCATTCAGTGGTTATACCGTTAAGATAGGAAACTCATTAATTGGATGGAAGAGTAACAAACATAAGATCGTAACTTTGTCAACCATGGAATCCGAATTGGTTAGTTTATGCGATGCAGTATGTGAAGGACGGCGGTTGATAGATTTATTAGAAGAGTTGAGACAAGAGGAATTAGTGCATCGTCCAATAAAGATATATACAGACAGCCAATCCGCAATAGATTGGATATATAACCCAAGAGTAAACAACAGAAATAAGCATATATCAAGAAAATACCATTTTATAAAAGAAGAAGTGGAAAATAAAGAATTTGACGTACATCATATAGCAGGTACGGAAATGGATGCTGATGTGATGACTAAAGATGTGAGCCAAGTGAAGATGCGTACTCATCTGCAGAAACTTGGAATCATTTTTCCCGTCGTGTGAAAGGAGGGATGTGTTAATATTTCTCACGAGCGAAAAATATATTTCTGTTGAGAATAATAACTTTAACTTTTTCTTTTAATCAGCTCGCGAGATTATACGTTGTTTAAAATATGAAAAGAATAGAAAATGGACTTTCAAGATCGTAGTGTGCTCTTATATTTGTAATGTGTATTTGGTATGTTTATTTTGTTTTATTAAATGTTATTTATGTTTTTGATAACATAATTTGCCACTTTTTTCGATTCACGCATAACAGTATATAAAAAAAGAGGGGGGGGGGGGAAAGCGGCTTAATAGTCCAAGATCCCAGTCACCCCAGACTTACGAGGTTTTAGGAAAGATGAAAATTTTAGGATCGGTAGTACAACATAAACTTAGAAAGGAATGGATACCCGCTAAGCTGAAAGCGGGGCCGTTTTACATGTAGCAGGTTCAAAGGTGCAAAAAAACCATGCTAACTTACGTCATTTTCGGAAGGCTGAATTTTATACATAATAATAAGTATAATATTTCAAAATATTTTCCAATGAGCCAGACAAATCTGATGAGCCAAACATCCTGCTAGACTCGTTAAAAGTTCCGCTGTGCGAGGAAGCGCGAGTATTTTTGGCGTACCTGTTAAAAGCGCCACTAACAGCGATAAATGCGCCCATATAGCAGCGCGCTCTTGTTACGTTACGCGAGCGCATTATTCAAGTCAATTTAAAATTATTAATATTTAAATTTTACTAATAATGATTTAAGTCTTAAAAGCCCGTTTTTTTAGAAACTGAAAGTGAAGTGTGCTTATAAAGGATATTTAGGTATATCCTCTTGGTTTGTATTATTTATAAAACCCTACAAATAATTAGTATTACAAAATATCAGTTCGATTTGTAATAACAACTCGTTTATTCTATATAGTTTTTATTTATTTATTCACTTTTTTATTCACGAATATTAGGTTAGAAATGAACCGAAACATCAGATGTATGAACAGTGATAGACTAAACACTAACAACACACACACTAACTAAGAGTAGAGCCACTACAGAATTACAAAAGAGCAGAAAATAAAAAAAAAAAAACAGGCCTCTCATCGTCGCCATTTTTCTGTCCAAGAAAAAACGTAAATAAGTGCGCGCTGCTATATGGGCGCATTTATCGCTGTCAGTGGCGCTTTTAACAGGTACGCCAAAAATACTCGCGCTTCCTCGCACAGCAGAACTTTTAACGAGTCTGGCAAGATGTTTCGCCCATCAGATTTGTCTGGCTCATTGGAAAATATTTTAAAATAATATATTTATTATTATATACAAAATTCAGCCTTCCGAAAATGACGTAAGTTAGCATGGTTTTTTTGCACCTTTGATACCTGCTACCTATAAAACGGCCCCGCTTTCAGCTTAGCGAGTATCCATTCCTTTCTAAGAGTATGTTGTACTACCGATCCTAAAAATTTCATCTTTCCTAAAATCACGTAAGTCTGGGGTGACTGGGATCTCACTCTATAAGCAGTGGTTACTAAATAGAAAGATATACACACGTAAATCAAAAATTGGAGACATCGGATTCCCGAACTGTTTGCGAATGAGCAAACCCATAATTTGAGCTGCTGAAGCTTGTTTGTATTTTAATTTTTGCAGCAAATAAAATGATTTTCGTCAATATACAGTAAATTTAGACCAAAGATGGTTTTAGATCCAATCAAAAAATGAAATCTCAATTTTAATGCAGTTGTCTTGTTGAAAAGGAAGATTTATTGATAAATAAACGACCGCTTTGTGTGATGCAGATGGCCGAATGGTTAGAGAGCAAGGTGGGTATACCATACACCCGGGTTCGATTCCCGCAAGCTTCGTTTACGGTTTCTACGCCTCGAAATGGTTCAAAAACGGTACAACTTTTGTTTTGAAACCATTTTAAATGGTTATAAAACCGTAAACTCTTGTATTTACGGCTTTTTAACCAAGCTGATTGGAAATGGTTAGGTCCCGTAAAGATAGAAAAAGCTTCCAAACCGTAAATTTAACGGTGAATTAGATGGACAGACTGCTGCCGATCATTTAACCGTATTTTCATGATGAAATATCTAACAGTGTAGTATATTAATATCCGAAAAACTATATATATTACCAATAAACTCACTTCCCCCAAGAAAAAAATATATTGTTTTTATTTAATGCACATGTTGCAATATTTTCAGCAGTCCAAAACAATTTTTAACCAATCATCCCCCAGTAATGTATAAGGAATAATATAACTTAACAATGTAAGCGTGTTACTAAAACGTGATAAATTTTGTTATTGATTTTTAACTTTTCCTTATAGGTATGGTATGGGCCGAATGCAAGCAGCTTTGGGAAGAAGGCTTGAAGGCATATGTCCGACAATGGTGGAATTGGCTAGATTTCATCATGCTGTCTTTCTATTTGGCGACATTTTCCTTAAAAGCAGTGGCCTTTTTTCAAATCCATAGTGACCACTATGGTAATCGAGTAATGGAAAGACATCGATGGCCAGACAACGACCCTACACTTATAGCAGAGGGAGTTTTCGCAGTAGCTAATGTTTTCAGTTTTGCTAGAATCATTTATCTCTTTCAAACAAATCCTCACTTGGGTCCACTGCAGATCTCACTTGGATGTATGATCATAGATATCGCTAAATTTTTATTCATATTCTTCCTAATATTGACTTCATTTGCCTGTGGTTTAAATCAGTTGTACTGGTACGCTGATTATGTTGATGAAAATTGTCAAGCGAAAGGAGATAATTTCACCATGTTCGCAGGAAACTGCTACCAAAATAGTGAACCCTTTATGACGTAAGTATTATTATAAATATATCAGAAAAAATACATAAGTAACAAACTATTAGAAATATATTATATTTGGATAGATTTTTGGTATTTGGTAAAAGGGCCTGACTGAAAACTTTTCAGGAGAAGAAGACATTCCTCACCTGAATTAACGATATTTTCTAGAAAAAACAATGTGCACCGTGTTTTTCAATTAATGTGCTCTATGTTCGAATATGAAATTCCATTTATTGAAAATGGCGTCTCCCGAGATAAAGCAAAATGCTTCGCGCCGTTCACCGTTTAAAACACAACAAAATTAGATAGTTTCAAATTTAAAAAAACTTAATAGATAAATGCATTATTTTCTGTCCAGAAACTATCAAGAAAAACAGTAAATCGTTTTGTCACCTGTCGATTTATTAATTTCAAACTGTTGCACAGAAAGTGCATTCAAATACAGCTATCTAACTTCACAAAGTTTTACGTAAGTGTCTCCTTCATAGATTGCAACGAGTATCATTGGTACCGGATAATCATTGATTTAGGGAAAAGATAAGAACTGCTCAAGAAATTTCTAAGGGAGAAATAAACTACCGCTCTTTATCATTAACTCCCTTGACGTTTTAACACAAAACCTTAATTTCCGATCAATTGTAGTACAGTTCTGGAAAATAGTTATTTTCGTTACCTCGGTCTATCTGAAAGATCCTACAATAACACAACTTTGACCTTTAAAGTTTTTTTTTTCCTTCTCTTTCTTTATTAAGGGCTAAGTGGCTTCTTTTCTAAGTGGTTATGGAACGCAAGTCTTACTAAAATAATAAACTAGATCTCTGTAGTTATTTACCTATAAATGCTTCTAAAAAGTTTAAATGATGCATTACGAATATCAATACATCCAACATCATAGCGTACAATAAGAGGAAAATTAAAAGTTAATAGAAAAATATTGAAAAGTGTACCTCTTTCGTCTTTTAAACATTGATGAGAATGCTGAAGGAGGTAGATACGCAAGCAGAGAAATTTTGTAAGTTTCAGTAGATGAAAAAAAAAATGCCTTGAACTAAACTAGCCTTTAGATTAGAGGATTATTCAAATTGGCACTTAATTACAGCAAATATAATTTACCAGCAGCGTATGAAAAAATAGAAGTCCATCAATTGAAATTGCAAAATGCATTAAAAATTGTTTTGTTTTTGAATCGTTGCCAAATGAACCAAAACTGATATGACAAACTAAAAATAAAAATAAAATATTTAGATCAAAGTAGTTTCTTTCTATCAAAAATCCTGTAAAACCCTTTTTAAGAAATAAATTTAATTTATTGTTTTTATTACGCAATTCGAACATCGAATCTATCTATCAGTACTAATTCGACCGAGTTTTTTTTTTTTTCTAAAAACTTTTTCCGTTCTATGGTACAAAGGTGAAAAAGAATATATATTTAGAATCTTTACAATTTTTTCAATGTTTTTGGTGTAAAAATGTTCTTTTCTTTAGATAGAAAACTATGAATTACTCTCGCACTCTACATACTCAATATTTTTGAACTGTTCCAGAAACAGCTTAAATATGATCAAATAAAAATATTCTCTTACATTTGTATTCTATATTAGGTTTTACGTGGTGGTTTAATGTTTTTGTGTTATCTCGAACAATACTCAGTATTTTGCGGTAAAATTAAATACTTTTGCTTGTAGTGGTATGGCATCTGTAGCTTTATTTTGGTACATTGTGTAATAGAATTTTTCCAATTTCTTATTGCTTCCCGGAACTTTCAAGAAGTCTAATTTCATACTGCTTAGAAATAGATAGGAAAAAACTGTTCAGTTAGTAAATTAGGTTTCAGTAAATTAGGAGTACCTAATAAAGTGAAACATTTTTCTCTATTTTAATAATAGCCCCTTTCTTATTTTTGATTTTGAGTTATTACAAAGCTGTTGAAAAAGACAATTTAAAGTTTAAGCGGCAGACATTTTGAAATTGTTTACCTAAAATTCATTGATCAGTGTTTCTAATAGTTTCGTTACTTAAAACAATAGTATTTCCAAAAATATTCAAGATTCTGCCATGTTTTCCGTAGTATTCATTTTTTTTTCCTTTTTGATGCATGCGTGCTTAAAAAGCTATATTTTATTCAGATATTTGAAACTGAATTCTGTTTCTTGTTTAGGGGAAAGTGGTCGAATTCTTCACACCTAAGGGAAAATTGGAATTTTACTGTACCTAAACAAAAGTAACCCCACAGTTTTTTCCCAGTCTGTAACCTAATGTATAATAGGCTTATTAATAAGTCTGTTATTTTGTGTTATGCTTCCCAGTTAAAAATATTTTTTTCTTTGCTTTAGAGGGGATTGCACTGGATTTATATATTTATTGCTTTAATAGTTTGACTGTAACGATGTCAACATATAAGTAAAACTTGCTGGAAATAAACTGTATGAAATTATGTATAATACTTATTATAGGAACCGAATTAAAAATAAATATTATTTTTAAGTCATCATTCACATTCTTATCAGCGTATTATAGAGAGAAACTAATTAACAGACATTATTATTAGCTTAATATACAATGGGCTACAGATTTAATTTAAATGTTGCATCTATAAAAACGTTTCAAATACGTTGAAAGTTTTAAAATTTCGTGTCCTATTTATAATTAAAACTGACGGAATCTTTTTGTTATAAACGCTTTTATGCATATAAACGGAAAAAATCTCAGACTCATTTTATTTTTTCATAAATGCAGCCATATTCTTTCCAATAAAATTATTTTGTTGTCTTTTTGTTGAAAACATATCAAATTTCGCATATTGACCATCATACAACCTAATTGTAGGCTGTATATTTGTCATTGTGCAACAATCACAAAAAATGAGGCAAGTGAAATAGCAACACTGCGATAAATATTTTTAATGATTATAAATCATATATAAAACTAAAATTAGGCATAATGTATTTAAAAGCATTTTTTGATTTTAATTGCCTTTACTTTTTTTTTTTTTAAAGTAAACAGTGTTGATTGTCTGGACTTTTTCTACCTGTACATCCTTCACGAGCCCAGCAACTAGAAATTACACATCGATACCGCCATTCATCTTTTGCACCCTCGCAGCGAACTAAACAAAGATCTTTTGAAAAAAAGGTTTTCAATTTGATCATTATCTTCGTCATCTTCGCAAAACTTTTGTGCCTCGAAAATTTATCTGAATAGAGGAGTCAAGAATAATCTTCCGCTTGCATCCTTTTTTACGAGGTTGCTTTTTTTTTTCTTTTTGCTTAAGTCAACTTTCTTCCTGCTCTATTTACGTTTTTCTTTCTTTGCACTCTCTATTTTTCTTCTATCATCGGAAATATGTTTGTTATTTTCTCCTTTCTGACTTGGGTATGTTTGTTGAACTGCTATAATTGGATCTACATTAGGATATTGAAATATTTCGTTCCGGTGGCAATAGGGAAATATTGAGCATTCTAACATTACAAGACAACTCTTATGGCTTTACTCCAACAAGTGTTGCTATGGTATTAAGCATTCCTCATACTCTATGAAATGTTTCAGCTCGTTAGAAATATTTTCTCTTTGTTTTCTGGCATAAATCCGAATTATACACTACTTGGATACGTTTTACGTCTACGCTTGGTGATTCGACGTTAAGGTTATTAATATATTAGAATTTAAAATAAATGTTCTGTAGAAATTGCACGTTTCCATCCGCAACCAAATCCTCAGCTTAAAAATCTCAAACTAGCTTCCAACTTCTCTTACTAGGTATGCATACTGTCCGACCACGGAGCTTCTGCGCATGGCACAGAGGACGAATCCATTCGAGTTTTAGGGAAGTTCATTTTGAAAGTGCGTTTGTTAGTATGCGAATAAGAATGTTAGCGTTTTTCTTTGCTAAAAACAACTAAATTTATAAACTGGCATGTAACGTCAGTTCGGAAGAAATAACGAACTGAAACAAGAACAGAATACGCACATTCCTTAACCAGCAGTTTCTCTCTTGCCCATGAATGGATTCTTCTTCGCACTCTGCCAGGCAGAGGTCTTCGTTTGCCGTTAGGACTGTAACAACCGAGTTAATAGCAAATTTCCACTTTATATGTAACTTATTATATATAACTATTATTTCCAGCATCTATCAGAGCAAAATATAAATTATGTAATAATTCATGACGCCACCCTTAGCAATAAAAAACGTCATGGTACAGTGGGGGGGGGGGGAACGAAACACTTCTTCGTATTTGGACACTATTTGCAAAAAAGACACGTGAAATACGTCATTTTATCACCAATAACGTACTCTAAAAAGTTATGTTATTAGAATTTTCTCAAGGGGTCGTTTTTATATTAAAATGAGCACCAACTTTAAAATTTTCAATGACAAACCCCCTTTTTAGGACATTTGTGTTCAGCATCAAAATTTAACCTTGTATACCGATTTCCGTGCTATTCCGCTCACTCGTTACTTCAGAATTAAGTTGAGAAAAACACGTCTCATAATGTTAAAAAGCTTTCTGATATGTTTTGATGTAACATCTAAACTACCATGGGAATGGCAAAGATTGTTTTTTATATAGAAATATGAGCTAACCGAACAATGAAAACGTTGTTTTCATGGTCAAAAATATTACATTAATATTTTTTATGCATTATGAAATTAATTTTTGAAATCATTATGATCTGGAATCATATTAAATTTTATGAAAAAGTAATCTTGATAATCTTTTGAAAGGGTCTTCAAGGTTTCAGCTCAAAATATGCAGTAGTTTTTAAGCTTCACTTAAAAATGCATTTTTATGCCGTTTTAGGGACCGTACAGCTGAACTGGATGACCGTAAACCGAAGTGACGAGAATTGTGAAATCAAATAGAATAGCTTTTTGCTACAAATCAAAACTTAAAATGAATCCCCCCAAAAGACGTTTATTCTGTAAATAATGTGAAAAATTATTTCATTGTGCTTCGCTACATTCATTTTCGTTACTTGATAAACATGCACCTAAAAAGGTACTAATTTCAATGTACTGACGGCCCCTAAAGCGTTTTTCGTTTTAATATCTCCTGTTCTAATGAACTGAATGCAACCAATTTGGTGTACAGACTAATTTGAGCGGGCTTAACTTATTTCCGTTGATATATATATAGAGCATTGCATTTGAAATTTCCTCGTCAGTACTCATTTTAATATGAATATACGGCCTTCCTCTTATCGAATTTTTAAACCAGTAATTTTAAAGAAGACGCTATCAGTAAGGAATTACACCTTACTTGGGATTCTAGAGCGTATGATGGCAGAGTAATTTTGAGTGTTTTTTCCCCCACTCTACTTTTACATTGATTTAAATTGTAATTTAATATTGATTGGATAGCATGTCAAACGCGCACAGTAGAATCCTTTTTTTCGAAAGGTCAGTAGTCCCCTTTTTTTAATCGATGGTTTGATAAAAATATATCCTTTTTGTGTAGCCGCATTATAATTTAAAAAGGTACATTTCCGACTCCACACCATTCAGTATTGTGGACATAAGAAAAATACATTCATTTAAAAAAGGTTTGTTCTGGGTTCAACTTAACTTCACCAACACACAACTTAAGTTTTACAGTTGAAAATTCTTACACGCATGTTTTTAGAGCAATTAATGGAGTAATAGATTTATCAATTGACGGCAGAGAAATTTGCGTAACTCTTGTAACCACCATTTGTGGGTAGACACCAGGGCTTAATTTGCATGTTTCAGCTTTTCATGCACTTTTTTCATTAGAAATCAAACCCTGATAGACACTATTCATTGATAATTGTTGGTAGTAATATTTTTCTGTTCAACTAATTTTGTCCCTATTAATAATGATACATAACACTACTGTACGAAGCTTTTAACTACATAAACAGGAGGACTTGCTACATTGGAATTTCTCGATAAAGTCCCACTATATATTTCGTCAGATATAATTCATTATATGTCATATGATGACTGATATCAAGAATATATATCAGCTACGTTAAAATACTGATAAATAATTTATAGCTACTCGAATAAACTTAGTGACATGGATAACTGTGAATTATATCTTCAGATACGATCTTCAGACAAAACGTAATAAAGAATTCAATAAATAGAATTAAAAAATAATTTAAATTCCGATAAATGCCATATAATCTGAAATGTTACAGAGACAAAATATAAATGTATTGTATCATCAATAATTCGTCGAAAACTCCAGTTTTAGGCGAATTAAAGGGCCGTTGTACAAAAGTAGCTTTAAAGCTGCCAATACCAATGTTAATACCAATGCTAAATACCAATGCTAAATACCAATGCTAAATACCAATGCTAAATACCAATGTTAGTATTAGCCGAATTTAGCTCTAAATCATTTAAACTCTCTCTTGTTTGTATTGATCTAGCTTTTAGGAAATACGTATGGATACACAGATTTATATAAAGCTTGTGAGGCAACATTTACAAAAAACAAAAAGTCAAAAGTAGTACTACTAAGCTATTAACAACAATCCGTAATATAACTTCTGTTATACTAACCAAACTATTTAAAATTATAATTTTAATTGCTATGATTTTTTTAATTATTCAAAATTGATCCTCTAAAAGGAGAAAATGCAAGAAAAATATTACATGTTCAAGAAAAATATTACATGTTTTTCATTTAATTTAATACTAAATTTATAAATATTGTTTTCTATATAAAAATTTGTGGAAAACTCCTTATCTTTTTTCTCCAATTTGAGAGCTTGCTAAATGTGGCTCTGGTAAAAAATGTATGGTCTATATCTCTTTGAAAAATATCAATATTCAACTGAAACTTTTACATAAGTTGCTCCATAGATCTCACTACCAAAGTATTAAAAAAAAATTAATATCTTTCGCTCATGCGCAATCGCATTTGTTTTAATAAAACTGCTCAAATCTCATCGACTATGTATTACATTTTCTCCACGTTTTGGTACCGTACTTACTTTTTATTTTGTCAAGTTGTCTGCAAGTTTCTTGTAATTTGAGATAGAACTTAGCGAGTTATAAGCAAAACACTTGCGAAAAATTTCGAATATTTAAAACAAATGCCCATATCTTCATGAATATTACTTCTATTCTGATGAAAGCGGTTGTAAACATTGCGTATATAATTAAAAATCTTTTGCGAAAGTTACAGGACATTTCGATCATTTTCTATTACAAGATGTTCAAAAGTGTTGTTTTTCTTCTTTAATTTTTTGACCTCCCCCTAATTGCCCCTAAGCCTGAATTTTGTTTCTTAAATGTGAGTTTAAGTATGTTCTTTCCATGGTACAAAATACAGAACAGCAAGTTTAATATTTCTTCAGACTTAAAAAAAAATGTCTAAAATCCAAAGTGTCCAAATACTTTTTGGTAGATAGTGTATATATATATATATAATATTATGTTATATTTAAAACATAATAATAGTGAATAAATATTAAAAATATTATTATTATTTTTAATTTAATTGTATTTATTTATTATCATTATGTTTTAAATATAACATTAATATATATAAATTCATTGGGATTCATAAATTGACTAGGACCACCCAAGCTGGGCCCAGGGCCTGTTACTTTAGTATTTGTGCGTGCTATAGGGTAAGGTGGATTATAGGGGGAAGTTCAAGGTAGTGGATTAAAAATCTGAAATTTGAAGGCACAACGTCGTTAAAGTGTTTCCAATAACACTTTATCAATGTTATCAATAAAACAATTTGGAACTTTTGGTTATCCCCTTTTAAAATATGAAAAATATTTCGCAAACAAAAAAATTTAAATTTTCGCCATCTTACCTCACCTACACTGTAAAACGTTTTGGTGTGACACAACATCAAAAGTGGAGGCAACACTTCGAAACCAAAAAGGGTGTACGAAAACACCAGGCTATTTTTGGTGTACTGAAACACGAAAGATTATTCTTGGAGTTCTCAAACACCAAGGATAATTCTCAGTGCACCAAAAGTAATTGTAGTGTTTTCGTACACCACTTTTGGTTTCGAACTGTTGCCTCCACTTTTGGTGTTGTGTCACACCAAAACTTTTTAGAGTGTAAGAGATAGGATGACGAAGCGAGTTGGGTAAGATGACGAATAGATCAAATTATACACTGAGAGAGAAAAATTTTCTCTCTTGAAGTGACAAGTCAGATGATGAGTAATCTAATTGACACATTTTTTTAAAGGTTTTCCATAGTTAGAACACTTGGCTTTCCTTAACTCTGTTTCAGTTTTTCTTTTCTGCCTTTTTATCAGTTAGTTCTTCTTCTTCTTCCCTGCAAAAATTTGCGTAACAGGGTTTCTAGAAATAAAGAAAGTTTCCTCCTGTCCCGCAGCTTCTTCCACCCTGCAGTTTCTTTATCGTACCCCTCACCTTCATTTTCGTTTTGAACTTGTTCATCACTACCCTAGCTGAACCACCCATGGCCTTTTGCATTACCAGTTGCATTTTGAGAATATTTTATGGAGGAGCAAAGCCAATTACCGTAATAGTGAAATTCCTTACCCTGTAAAGAAAACAGATCTTTATCACTACTGCTGGCAAAACGATTCGCTTCGACATCTTTTGTGGAGAACTTCATTTCTCATCAACTGAGTCTCGGGACGGGCTTGAATAGGGTGCTTCTGCTTATGCATGCTTGGTAGCAATACCGAATTCGTCATCTTACCCTCCCTACTTTTTCCCTCTAAATATATAAATACATATTAAAAATTCCATAACTATGTATTGGTGCCTAAAATATTTTTCTAACGTCTCTTGAAATATTATTTGCTCCACATGGTCAATATTAAATTAAAAACATCTCCATTTTTCTCTATGTTTATGTAATAAAAATTCAATAATTTTATAAACAATATACCCGAGTGATTCTACAGAAAACCTGCATTTTAAGTCGCAAAACAATAAAATAAAAATTATTATTAACATTGCTAATTTTTTTATTTAACATGTAAAAATGCAATGTTTTCTGAGCTATAATTGAAAAATTTTAGAAATTAGAAAAAATAAATAGTAAAAAAATCTATCCACAAAAGGTGATATGTCACCTCTGTGGACTGTCACAAGCCAGAGTTGTACTATTTCAATAGTTGTAGCTGATGTATTATACCACATACGTAGATTAAGTATGTGCATTTTCATTAGAAAATGTATGAATTTAACATTACAAACGAATTGTTTGCCCTATTTATTGTCACATTGAATATTTTTCAAAAAGAAAGCTTGTCACAAGGTTTTGCATCACTTCTGTAGACATTTTAAAACATTAAAAAAAAAAAAAAACTCTCTAGATGGCGGTACTTATCTTTTCGTAGTGGCAAATAAAAGAAGAAGCAGCCATGTTGGAAATGCAAGCAAGTTGGTTTGAATAAGTTTGAAATCTTTTGGGTAAGAATTTGGTATTTATGTTCATTAGTAATCTGTTCTGCTTATGTCATCACCTCTGTGACCATTTTTAAAGTAACATTTAAAATTATATTTTTTATTTAACGTACCATATTAAACAAAATATATGTTGTTCTAAATGTTATAAATGGCACAAACTCATAGAATTAACCTTAATATAATTATTCAATAAATCAAAAATTTTCATCACTTCTGTGGACATCCCTTCTGTCTCAGAAAATTTACGCCATGATTCGGCAGCATTATGTATTCATCTGAAACCAATTTTTCAAGAAGTTGAACTAGAAACACTACAGATACTAAGTGATGGGCCAAGCACTCAATATCGAAATAAAAAAATGTTTTCTCTCTTGAGAGCATTCATTGCAAAAGAAACAGGAGCAAGTACATGTGTTTGGCATTTTTCAGAAACTAGTCATTTCAAGGGCGCGCCTGATGATGTGGGAAGAACACTAAAAAGAACTGCGGATAATATTATTGCACATAGTTATATTACTGGACAAGATGAGTTTGTTTCTCTGCTAAAAACAAGATGCCCTGGTATCAAAGTGATTGATATCACTAAAGATGCTGATGTAGAAATGAAGAAAATTGATGAGATTTCAGAAAAAATGAATATCGTAACATTTAAAGGTACAATGAAAATACATCAGATTACTTGGGCAAAGAAAAACAAGCACTTGCTAGATGCTAGACGTCTGAGCTGCATAACGTGCAAACCTGAAGAGAAGTGCGTTCATTTCTCAAATTCCTGTTCATTTTGATGAGCTCCAATTTAGATGAACTTGAAGCATTGGAAAATAAATATGTGATTGTCTGCTTTGAAGGAAAGAAAAATTTTAAAAAATTTATTTTTAATTTATATAGGAGTTTTTACAGAAGAGCATCAGACTGAGTGCAAAGTGAACTTTTTAAGGATATCTGGAAATAAAGTTTTTTCTTTTCCGCAAACAGGTTGATGGAGAAATAGTTGATAGGAGAAACGTAATTAATATTTTAAAGTTTCCAACCAGGAACAGAAGAGGTTTATATATATTTGTAAATTATTTAACACCATTCCCAAACTTAGAATAAATTTCCGTAGTTAGTAGTGTAACTTAATCTGTTACAAATTTGTTTTGTCTATATTTTTTATTTTATTTACACTTTCTTTTTTTGTCATAGAACAACTGGATTACTGGTATATGTCAATAAATTTTGTCTGATTATTAAATACCAAAAGTTTTTTGCATAAACTCGCAGTCTTTTTCTTTTTTTCCCATTAGAAATTGTATGTTTTCAGCGATATCACTTCTGTGGACATAGTCATCACTTCTGTGGATTGCTAAATTCTTCTTATTTTTCTTTCACAAAATCAAAACGGAGTTGATCTGTGCGACAGATGTTATAGATATATACATATCATGAGCCAACCTTCAAATTTTTTTGAAGAATTTATCTTGATTTTTTTAATTTGAAAATTTATGTAGCCAAATTGCAGGTTTTCTGTAGAATGACCCACCCATGTATTTAATGAGTTCATCACATTCCATGAAACCCTTATTGAATAGAAAAATCGTACAAGTATCTTGTATATTTCTATCCATATCGTGTAAGATAAAGCAGCGTCATTATTAAACTCTTGCTAAGAAACTCTTAATTCAGGTATTCATGTTGTGTCTTTGCATGATATTACTGCATCAGAAATTTCAATGGAATGGTTAAAAAATATTCCAAGCCAGGTGTGTAACTTCAGCGATAGCGTTGATCCTTCCGATAAAATTAAACCTGATTTTGTGGAAACTCCCTTAACAATTTCCTCATATTATTTTCGCTACTGTGTTGTTTTACCCAAAACTACGAAGGGGTGGTTGTCGCCAAAAATTTCACTTGAATAGTCAGCATCCTAGATAATGCATAACATAAGTTATACTACAAATAGTAATTATTAGACACCGATATTAGTTTTAGTTTACGATAACGACTCACTATATGTATTCCAAACAATACTTTTTAAATTCCAAGTAAGCGATAGTTGAATATGAAACTGTTTTATGCAACAAAGAATCCTCGCTGAAACCAAGAAGTAAAGATTGTAGTTACTTCATACAATATTTGTACAATAAAATTTCGTGCCGAGTTATGGCAGGAACATTTCTGAAACACGCGAAGTTAAATGTTTACTTCCAGGTAATTTACTCAGTCTTATTCTAATTAAGATAATTTTTCTCTCTATGAAATAGTTTTCTTGATTACGGGCTTAGACCGGAAAGAAGAAAGAGATTTAGCGAAAGGAAAACTAATCTCAATTAGATAAAGATTAAACTAGTGTAGTTATGACATTTGATTTCGTGTGTTTTAGCAATTATCTACACATCATTTACGCTATAACTGCTTCTATACAGTAAAGATTACATCTAAGAGAAGGTTCCTCTTGTTCACACGGAAAATTTCATTCAATCTCTTGATGATGCTTTTCGAAAGGACTTAATTTAGAATTCATGTGCAGTAGTTTTGCTTTTGACAAGATGAAATATGAGTTAAATACAATGTGCGGTGCTTGAATTCCCCTTATTAAAATCAAACTGTCCGTATGTAAAAGGCATTTATTCCCTTTAGGAGGGTAGTAAATATTTTCAAGGGGTTGAAAAATAAAGACCATGAGGGGCCATTCCACCATCACGTGTGGGACAAATGGACTCGATAGTTTCACCAAAATTTTCTCATAAAGCAGAAGATTTTAAATAAGTGGAAGCAATTGCATATTTTAATCTTACTTATGGTGCAAAGATGCTTTTGACATATATTTATCTTTCGTAAATCTTTTTTATAGTTTAAAATAAAATTAATCTTCATGAGTCACATGCGGGACACTTAAAGTCAACCTCTCTTAATTTTCTTTATGAGTCGGTTAAAATTTCTGCTGTATTAATCATGCAGTGACAAAACAAAAAATAGGAATTGAAAGCCAAGGCTCCAATGTAAATAAAACATATCTCATGTTTTGAAATATAATAATTTTAATAGTTGAAAAAAATTATAATATATCGTGTCACGTGCGGGACATTTTGCAAATGCTCATGCAAAATATCATTTAATAATCCAACATGTTTTCAGAATGTTGGATTATTAAATGAAAACACCAAACAATGTATTTGTTGTACACTTTAAAACAGAAAGCATTAATTTTAATAGAATGTATGCACAAATTGATTATTCAGAGAAATATTTAAATTTTTAATTTGAATTAGAGTAAATGCAAAAAAAAAAAGTTTTCATATTTTCCCGAAATTTTAAACAATGTCTGTTGTTAGCTAAAGTGGGAGCTGATATCTTTCTTAAAACATCTTTAAACAGATAGTGAATTCTGTCAGGGTGCTCTGGCCACTTGTAGTATTAGAGCTTTTGTTTCTCTTCTAGCCTTTCCTCCTTTTTTTTCAGTTCCATTTATCCTTTTATTTTCTTCCTTCTGGAAATTTGGACCTTTGATTTACATCATCTTTTTAATTATTTCAGCACTTGATTTAGATCCTTCCATTTCTGTTCAATAAAAAATTGCACAATAATTTTCAATAATTAATATTAAAATTATGGAAAATTATTGTGCAAAAACTCATAAAAGTGAAATAAAATTCAGCTCTAATTCTAAAAAGACTTTCTAAAGTAAACCTCATAATGTTTAAGCTATGCTGTTACAATGTTATATGAAATATTGAAAAAATAAAAAATAACTCTTCCAAACAACTCATCGATAAAAAATGTAGTTGCTTTATTATTAATATTTTAAACTAGCCGAGTCGTATTTGTCTTTGTATGTGATTTGAGTAATCTGTTCTGAAACATAAATGATCACTGAAGCGATAGGGCATTCTGTAACGAAAATGTAAAACTTTAAAAATGTATGCTCTATTAAATACATAAGTTAGCAAAAGCTATCATAAATAAGAAAACATGTATAGTTTATTTCTTTAGAGTAACATAATTTTAAAACAAAAAACCATTAAAGAATTCAAGCTATGTTGAAATAAAATTCTTATCAACATTTAGAAATTGGAATTGTGTTTAATACATGTAATGCGTCACGTGCGAGACATTTTTTTTTTTTTTTAAAAAAAAATAACTTTAAAAGCTAGAACTAGCATAGGATATGCATACTACATTAATCTGCTTTAGAAATGTCATTTAGACAAAAGAAAGGTGTTCCATTTTTAATCTAACTGAAAATATTCATATTTTTCGTCATGTGCGGGACACGAAAATTAAACTTTTTATGTGTGCTAGTATAGCCATTGAGATATCTCCTAGATCTTTAAGTTTAATAAAATAAAATAATTAAACGTTAGACTTACCTATAAAGTTGACTTCTGGAGTTTCAGTTAATTTCTTTTATCCAAACCAATCATGCAAAATTCGTTCGATAATTCAATAAACTTTCTTGCACAAGGCAACCATCTTTAGATTACTGTGTTGCCAATCCAGAAATGATAAACTTTGATTTCTTACTCAAAACATAAAATTTGACATTTTGTCTTTTAATACATACCAAAATTATCCACTTAAAAATGATTTTAAAATTGGCCACCCATTTACCTGTTTTCATGGAGTGGCCCTTAGGTGCTTTATATTTTTATAGATTGACTCGCATATCAAAAGGCTTGAATTTTAAAATGCATTCAATTTGAACTGAAGGATTTGTTTTAACTTGAACAAATCTTTCAGTGCTTGTTTCGATTTGAACAAAACTTTGAGCTCAAATTAAATATATTTTCAGATGCAAACCATTCTGTTGCCAGTCAATATTTGTGATAATTGGTAACGTGTTCCAATTTGTGATAAGTGCACAAGCTTCCTCGAGAAACTACAGAACTGCGACATTTGCGCAAGAAACTGTTCAAATGCGCAAGTGTAATCGAAAAACTGTCGAAATACAAGTGCATATTGAAAAACTGGAGCAACCTGCAGCAATGTAGTCATGCTGCTTATAAACAAATCTGTATGTACCAAATCCCATTTGGTAACTTATAGGTAGTTTGTGTTATTGACCTAATATTGGGAGCTGTGAGCGAGTTTAACGCCTTTTTAAGTTCTGTATAATGTTCAAAGTAATTATTATTTCATTTTTTAAATACAATTAAATGCATTTGCCACTAGTTTCTAAACTAATTTCTTTGCTGTTAGTTTTTTCCTCACACACCTATAGAGCAACACTTTGTTAAAAAATCATATGCTATTGTTTCAAACTACTTCTACGCTTTTACTGAAATGCTGCTTTCCTATTATGAAATTTTCTGCGCAGAATCTGCTTTACGTATTATATGATTAATAAGTAAAGTATAATGAAACAAATCACGCGTTTTATTAATTCCCCTCTTTTATTTCCTTTTAGAATCGATTCCAGCTATACATCTTTGTTATGGTCGTTGTTTGGCGTGATACCTATTAAAGAAATAAGCAGCCGAAGGGACCAAGCTTTTACCAAATGGGTCGGCCATGCACTGCTTGGAGCCTATATGATTATGGCAATGACTGTCATGATCAATATGCTTATTGCTATGATGTCCAGATCTTTCCAAGATATAGAGGTTTTTAATTTTTTCTACAACTCCCAAATACATTTGAGAAGTAAATTATGATATACTGAAATAATGCCAATTAATTTTAAAACAATAATTAAACGCACGAGGCTACTTTTGTGTTGATAGCAAATATCTTAACAAATAATGTAGATTGTGTCATTAATTTTCAAGTAAAAAATGGCGTCGGAGAAAACCGGAAGCATTTCTTTTGTTCCACATTAAGTTCGAAATGATGATTATGCGGCATGTAAAAGATCCCTTGAGTAGACATTTGGCTTGGAGGTTCTTGGCTAAATTAAATTCCTAGTGCAGTCTGCATAAATGAGAGCTCAGGTGCCGCCATCAAGGGGGAACTGAGAGTCCAAATTCAGTATTAACAGCATCCGCCGATAGTGGTGCTACGTAAAAGAATGAATGCCGATCTCCGTTGAATGCACTAGGTCTGCAAAGGTTAGTGACCATACGCAGTCCCATAAAACAAGTTCAAAATTAAGATTCTATAAAAATGTAATAATAGTATGTAAAATGAGCAAAAACGAAACAAAGAACAAATAAGAGGATTTGTGGATTAACCACGTTTTTGCGATAGATGTCATCTTATATCGGTAACATCTTTGCACTGCCGAGAGGCAGTGCCATTCTCCGCTGGAACTTGCAACAGCATACTTTGATAACTGTACATCGGTGGCTATCTGCAAATTACGAATTTGTGCAGCTAAGGAAAATGAGTCCTTATACTAGTGCACGATGTTATAGACTGCCTTTTACAGATCCTTCAACCTCCTAAATACAGTATTTCCGAATTCACTGTCTCGTTCTATATCAAAAATCATAAAAAGATCATTTCATTTCCCTCTACGAAACCCATGTAATTTGAGAAGATATTTTGCGAGATATATTTAGAAAGTACAAATAATGGTTACTTTTTCTGGTATCTTAAGAAAAAATTTAGAAAACGATATTTTGGTAAAATTTTATTTTGGGTATGTATACAATACTTTATTACAGTTGAATCATTTAACATATTACATCAAACATGCATTGTGAAAGTGTATGAAAGCTATTACAGGTCTTCTTCAAACACTTTTTCCTGAAATTGAGTTACTAGTGTCATCTATTCACACCTGAGGGAAACTGACTGAATGCTTTAATTTTTGGACAAAACAACATCAAGACAAATAAAATAAACAAAAAAAAGTTTTACGGACAATATTTACATAATTTGTGAGTTTTGTTTGCATTTGCGTGAAAATTGATTTCCGTGGGCTAAAGTAGTTTCTTATGGTATCAGTTTTAAATATTGTGTAGTGTATGTAAAAGGTGAATAAAAACTAAATTTCCTAACCACATTTGCGTAACAAAAATTTAAATAAAAATATTATTTTCGTATCTTCGCATGGGGACTAAAACTTATTTAATTTATTGATTCGTATTTCTCTTAGGATCATGCTGATCGAGAGTGGAAATTTGCAAGATCAAAGTTATGGATGAGTTACTTCGATGAAGGCTCAACGCTACCTCCACCATTTAATCTAATTATTTCTCCTAAATCCATCTATTATTTTCTTCGGGGCATCAAAAATCTCGTTGTCCAACTATTTCGGCACAGTACAAAACTATGTGGAATGAAGTCAATAGATGGAGCAGTTATAAAAGTAAACAAAATGTTAAATAAAGTACTGATTTTTACAATATGCTTTAATTCAATGAGATTTGTTTCTTCATAGTTTATGTAATAATTTTGTGATTCGCAACTTAAGCTTGGTTTTTATTCATAATAATACATCGTAGAAAATATTTAATTTACGGGGACAATTATTTCAATTAAGACACCGAAAATAATTTTATACTTTAAAAGAATATATTTGTATTGAATATTTTTCTTTCTACCATAAAATGTCACCATTAATTAGTTGAAAGAGGAAATTTCAGTTTCTTAATGTGTCATTGTTCTCATTTCCTTTGAGAACCTTGTAATTACCCCAACAGCTCTGCTTTGGAAATATATACTACATTTTAATGTACTTAATTGAATGCAGCTTTTACTATTTTTATAAGTTAACTTACGCATGCATATCACACTTCGGAAGCCAAGACATTTCAGAACTTGAGAAACTTCCAGCTACTAAAGTAACAGGAGATAGGAATGACGATGAAACTTTCCAGTTATATCTGGATGTCCAGAAAGGCGAAAGTGACAATATTAATCTTCCAGCTGATTTACGCACTTAAATATTGTAAGGATATTTATAGTATCAAAGGATCCCAGGTACTGTCATGGTAGCGGTCACACTATGCTCCTTGCTTCATGCCGATGCCATATTCAATGCTTATCAAATCAGTGCCATTGAGAAGAGGAATCGAAACTCTTCATTATATATCACCAGCTATCAATTGCTTATGATCTAGTCATGATGGTTCTCGGATCAAACAATATTTTGAGCACGAATACATAAAATACAGTGATATTCTCAGTATACCCTTTCACATACAGTGATGCAAACGTTTCACCAACAGTCTTTTGACAACCAAGCTGAACCCCTCTTCGAGTTTTTGCCTGAATAATATATTAGTCAGACATAAAAAAGTGTAATCTTCAATTTGAGACCCACTAGTCTGAACAGTCATCTGAGTCTTCGACGATCACTAGCACTCAAGAATGCTTCATATTTTCAGTTATGTCTAATTGCTTATGCAATTTACTCTATCTGTGTACACTTGTCGCAGTATTGATACTATACAACGAAAGAATATCAATCAAGGAATTACAACGGTGACCTTATGAAGCTCACCTTCATGAAAGAAGTATACATGCTTCGATTTTCAGTATATATACAAACTCCATCCCATCATCTAGAAATACTTTTGCATACTTAATGGTGTTGCATTCTGGTTTTCCAGTAGATTTTTTCAAAAGTATAGGACCCATGCATCAAGCACTAGTTTCGTACTTAATTCAACTTTTATAGAGTATACGCCTTACCCAACATCTCATACGAGTAAGTTACATCAATTGATGAAAGAGGGCTACTGTCATTTCTTGTGTTATGTATGTTTATGAAGTACCTGCACATGTGCAGTAATGGGACACTAACTGTGTTATATTTACTGAATCCTGTCCATCCCTGACACAGATGCACTTTATTCTATGTTATTTTCAAGTATTCAATTAGTCATCTTTCTTTTTCAGCCGGAAGATAAATCAGTGAGTTATATTGGTGATTTGACTCAAGACAAGGTATTTTCATTGAGTTTCTCTTCACTTTGTTATAATATATTTATCTATTGATTTTAGCGTATTAATTTATATCGTCTCTTTCACTAATTTTTAGGTTGAACCAAATAATACCTGTTTAAGCCCTCCCCTGGAAATAAACAAATTAAAAAACAAAGTAAACTATCAGGTTAGTTATGTCTTTTCATTTTAGAATTTTATTTAATTATTAAAATTTTAGAAAATAATTATTACATATTCTGGTGTGATAATTGTGTTGATACCTGTTAACTTTTTGCTCAATTTGGTATTTCAAATTTGCTCATTTGTAAGGTTACGAAACCATACTTCGCTTTACAGTTGCCATTTTGTTGATAACAAAGATTAATGAGTATTTGGAAACTAATGTTCATATATACCTAGCGTAGTGGTAAGGCGCAAGCCTCGTGCGCCCAATTTTGCAGGTTCAAACCTGGCCTGAGTCGGTGGATTTTCAAGATGTAGAAAATCGTCTGTGCCCATGTCGTATAATTCTGCCGCATGTAAAAAAGATCCCTTGAGTAGACATTTGGCTTGGATGCTCTCTGCTAAATTAAATTCCTAGTGCAATTTCGCATCAACAGAGTCCGGGCTCTCGACCTTAACGGCGGAGAAACCGGACGCCAAAATTATCATGCGGCGATGGTACCACACTCATTGTGGTGCCGTTGAAAGAGATGATACCAATCTCTCGGGAACGCACTAGGTCTGCAATTGGCAGAAATCAACAGCAGCCCATTAGAAATATATATATATATATATATATATATATATAGCTATCTAGAGCCTCTTAAGTAGCAAAAATTTCATTTGTTATATCTATCTGTGGTGTCAAGTTCATAAAATATAATATTATTCATCTGAAATACACTGTATGCGTTCATAATTATGACAACAATTTATTAAAAATTCAATAATAATGTCCTGTGTTTCAGTCAATTCATAAACATATTAAAGAGCGAAGTTGCTTGCAATATGAAAGATGAGCTCTAATTGAAATCCATAAAAAATGATTGAATGATATATTTTCAAAAATTCAACTCATTTATTTCAGCTGTAAACGCAATAAGTTCAAAAACAAAACGTAAACTTGGACAGAACTTGCTTTTAGCACTTTTTTCAAATAGCTGTGTAATTATTTCATTAAATAACTTTTAATTAAAATTGCTCAATTTGATTGTTTGACTAAGACTTCAATTTGATTTTGACAACAAAAACTAAACATTTTAACTTTTATAATACACTTAGTGCGTTTGTATTTTGAGATACATTTTATATCTAACCACAAGATTTATTTTTACCAAATATTAGGAAGTTATGAAACGACTAGTTAGCAGATATATTCATCAGGCAAAGAAACAGCTCCGCCAAGATGGAGTGAATGAAGATGATTTACTAGAGATTAAGCAAGATATTTCCAGTCTTAGGTAAGATATGAATTTAGTTTAATAAAAAATAATGTCGCTGTATCAAATATAATGTAATGCCTTTTGTACTGAATGGCTAACATCTTTAACAGAATTAAGAATATGGTTCTCTTTTACACAATGAACATTACATGCATTGAAATTACTCATACAACTTTTTGTTGAAATTACTCAGATTGCTTTTATGATCTGGAATAGTGTTTAGGGAATTAATGATAGAAGCAGTAGTATGGACGCAACTTCTGATATTCAAATTGATTTCGTATATCCTTATAGTACAAAAAATATAAAAGAAAAATTCCTATTATCGTGTGAAATTAACTTCATTCATTTCTTAATAGTAGGAATGCAATTTCTTACAACGAAAACAACTTCGGCGGTCGTCCAGTTTTACAAAAAAGAATTATCCATTCCAGTATAAGGAACAATTATATCATAATGTGTAACAATGTCCATTAAAAAAAAATCAAAACACAACTTTTCAATAAAAATCTTTTTTTTTTTTTTTTGAGTTAAAAAGAGCAACTTCTCTATTTTGGGGAAGTACAGAAGTATGACCAAAAAATATACTTAGTTTTATCACATGACATTTCATTATTCTATTATTGCAACATTTGTGTAATCTATGAACTTCCGAGAACTATTTTATTCTCCCAATTTTGCATCTAGCTAATACTGCTTCGATTTATATTTCTTGTGATTTGCTGTACTTTAGCCACAGCGGGGAAGAAGATTTTTTTCATTCAGAAGAAGTGCAGAGAAATAAAAGTTATTTATAATATGTGTTACAAATGCATTAAATTAAATAACTAACTCAGTGGTCAATCAGGCGCACTGAGAAGAGATTATCGCTAATTGAACTATCTAAACAAAACAAATTGTTGTCAAACAAAGAAAATAAAATGTCTAAAAGCTGTTTCACAGCCTTATTCACCAACTGATGCGAATCTCTGTCAAACACTTGAACCTCCGATTTGAGCGTTCTTATTGGTTAAGGCATCCTGCAGTTCGAAGGTTCAAATCGGGTAGTGGATAAGACCGTAAACGTTCGAGGCTGAACTTAAAAAATTTAATGAGTTACGCTTGAATTTCGACCGCTGGGCGAACTCTAGTTTAGCTAAATGTTAATGAAATGCTTTCTTGTAAATTTGAACATGATTGGAGTGGTGTACGAGTGTGAAAATCAACATTTATTTTCCATTACTTTCTCGTATAATTAGTGCAACTTCTCTTATTGAAACTCAAATTACTCGAGATGATTTGTTTTATTATTCAGACCTTACTTTAATAATTATTCTCTGATTTACGGGTTATATCTTTTAGTTACAAATACAAGATTTGGTGCATATATGAACCTGAAAATTATAAACTGGTCTATGCTTAGCTAAAACATAATTGAAGATCAGAAATGTTATTATCTTTTGGTTTAAATTGAAGTTCAATAAGAAATGTTGTACCAATAGCGAAAACATTTTTAAGTAATAAATATTGTCAATTTTCATACCGAAATTCAGATACGACTTTTTATTTAAACATTTAATTCACGCAGTGTTTATATTGCTTTAAGTTTGCATACTTCTAAAGAAATAAAATTAGTATCTCTACCTGTCAGGTGGCTACAAGTAATCCGCACATTTTAAAGAAGATTAGAGTGAATTAGTTCTTTTATAAATAAATAAGTTTAATCAGATAAATGCCAACCTGATGTGAAACTAACATAAATTAATTTCTTGAAGAAATCAGCACATTTTTCTACAGCTCAATATTGATTTGAAGAAGCATTAAAAGAGAGTATTTAGGTCATTACTTATGGATGGCAGAGGCTTATCGGTATCAAAATAATCAAATTTATTAAGATACTGTATTTTTAGTTAGCTAAGAGCTTTAATTTTTGATATTTGTATATCTAATGAAATTTTAAGCGGGATTCTAATGAATATGCAGCGAACGCGAGTGGGGTTTCTAATAATCAGATCAATTTAGTGCTTTCAGCAATAGAAAAAAAATATGTATGAAAAATACGCATTTTGCTATCAGTTTTGTCACACATTTTCATTAAAGAAAATATCCTACAACGATAAAAGAGTATAATAAAGAGTTTGGCAGAACACCATTATTCTAAAATTGTTTAGCTCACATATAATCTTTATACCAATATTTATTTAATTAATATAGCATATATCTTCCGACACGAACAAAGAAGTTCTGGTTGTTCAAATAATGAAAAATAAGAAACGTGGTGAAATACTGGAAATTTTAATCATACATTATTCTAAAAAATATTATACATCCTAGTGCAATAACTTGTAATGGAAACAAAATATATTTTTAATTATTTACTTATTTTATTTTTTTCGTAAGGCAGAAGTACCAGAATTTAAAACGAAACATTAAATTAAAATAATATTTCAGTTTTAACTTTAGAGTGTAAAGTGTATTTATTATCAGTTGATCACAAGAAGAAAGTGTTTATCAAAACGAACTAAAATTTCACTGCTTAAATTTCAATGAAAATGATTTATAGAAATATATATCATGGTCGATTGGCAATAAAACACAAAGAATTGAAAGGAAAGAATTTTAAAATAACACATTAATAATAATGATAAAATTTAAAAAACGAAAGCTTCTATAAATTCAAGTTGCCAGTTGCTAAACAGTTTCCAATTTTTAACAGAAAATAGCCTTAATTATAAAAAGTTCTTAATAAGCGGAAAAATATATTTTTTAAAACCTTGTTATCTTTTAATGGCTAATAATTTTGAAAAAAAAAAAAAAGATTCATAACTTGGATCGGTAGCAGATTGTTCCAAAATTTCCTATGTATGTATTTAATTTAAAAACAGATCTAGGGGATTGAGAACTATAGGTGTTTCATAAAAGCATGTTTTATCGGAAAATCCGAGAAAAATTATTTTAAAAAACGAAGTTTCAAGTTGCAGTGAAATAACTTATTGCAAGATACTTACACGTTTAAGAACATCTTCCTTTCACTTTTTATGTTATTGTCCTCAAATATTGTTGATAATCCTGATAATTCTGAAATTTCGCGTTATTAGTCCGGAATTAGAGGAACAACTAAAGACAACAAACTTTTCTAAACCGCTTTTCCTACAAATGCGATGCGGTATCAGGAGCAATCTTGTTCAGTCTGTATTAAAGTAACAAACATGATGTCATAAATTATAATCTAACTCCAAACCAAAAATACCGAAAGTAGCTTGGTGCAAAGTGACCCTAGTGTAGATATTTTCTGGTTTTCAAATGAGTTTTAAAAAGTTTTCGTGTGATCTGCATTTATAATTTAAATGAATTGTACTTATTTGTTCCCTAGATATGAACTAAGAGAAGACCGTAAAAGGGAAACAGCCAGAAACACTGGACAGATCGACAGCATTAAAAGGGACATCATTAGAACATTAAGTGGTAGCCAGATGTTAGGTCCTAATACCCCTTCTTCGACTTCTCCTCCACCCATTGAACAGCGCATGGCAGTTAGAAGTATAGAAGACATGTCAGGCGATCACGATATTAGAGACAGAATTGCTAGTTCTGCACCTACGCTATCCAGTCAAGACATCGACTTAATCAGAAAGGAAGTAATTTCTGGGGTCCAAAAAGAACTTCAAGCCTTACTGAAAGAGCTACAATCTCAAAATTCGATGGTTCATCCTCCCCCACATCCTGCACCGCATCCACAACTTGGTGTTAGGCTACATCCTAGTCTCCCAACAGCTGTACCGAATTTTACGTCCGAATTGTACCAAACCCATCTTTTTACCCAACTATAAAACCACTTTCACATTCATCATAGTGATGCATCTTAAAGAGAAGAATTCACTTTCTTCTACTGCTACAGAGCAGTTGTAATTCCTTTGTGAATGAGGGTTTATTCAGGTACTAGTGAAAAAATTTCGGCACACGAATTGAAATCTATGCAATACCTATACAATGGTTATGTATAGAGTAATAGTATTTCATTCATTTTGTGTCACTATACAATAGTAAGGCTTCATTAGTGGAGTTTCATTATAGGAATTATGGCTATCTCATAAGAGCCGTATTTTAAAGAGATGTCTTTAATGAAATATTTCTCTTTTGCTGTGTTAATGTTAACTAGAGATAAATCTACAATATGTGTTATTATTGAACTGAAACAAATTTTCATGAATCATGAAGTGCATCATTAAGATAACCTCAATGTATAGAAAATTTTTTTTAGAACAATGAATTCTATTCGATTTTAAATGCTTCTTTTTTATTAATGAAATACTGCATGAAGTTAATTAATATTTTAAGAATGTAATTCAGATTTCTTTATTTTAAACACTAACAATTTTAGCATAGTAGTGGTAGGAAGCCTAATTGGGCTCTAAATTTATCTATGGTAAGACAGAAAAAAAATAATTCATATATAAGAGCTTTTCATGCCTATAAAATCCATCTTTGCTAGATACAGAGATCATTATATACTATTTCAAACTACGAAACGTATAATTTAATCATAAAGATCAAATGCTATTTTAATATTTATTCATGTCGTTAAATAAATATTTGACATGAATATTTTGCTAACTGTATTTTTTTCATAAGTACACTCTTTCCTGCTTAACAAAATCTTCAACCATAATATCCCTTTGTTTAAAGAGAATTTCACTATCCTTCGCTGATTATTCTTTATGACTCACTTTGACCAATATTTTCACAAGGAATCGTTTAATAGGTAGTAAGTAATATAAATGTTCATGTAATGTAAACATCTTAATGCATCAGAACTCATAATCAAATATTTCTAACTGAAAAGAAAATTATAAGCACTTGAATGCTAAACTATAAATAACGTTCTGACTTCAAGTGTTTCTGCTGTACTTGGATTAGCGGTTCAAGTCTGTTTCTAAATTAGGAACGATTGAAGAAACATAGTCCCTATTGTTAATGTCTAAGGGTATATTCACACCAAGCATAACAGAGGCGACACTTTTCAGGGCGCTTCATTGGTTCTACATAACTTAATAACAATGCCCTCTTATTGACTGATTGGCGTTTTTTATTGCGTCATTAAAAGTAAATTTCACTCTGTCGACCGTGATTTGTTGAATGAGCTATCGAAGACACACATCATCGCTGTTAGTCTGATCGATAGCAACTGTCTGTAATTACGGTAGCAATTTGTCTACGTCGCCACTGGTATGTATGCACAGTAAGAGCTACAATTTGGTAAATATGTATGTAAGATATGAACATTGGTTTTTTTTTCTCAATATCATATTGAAGTAACAAGAATAAGTTCGAAGCTTTAAGTGAATAAACACGAAAACAAATTTCATAATTGAATTATATGCAGCTATTTATTTTAAAGAAATTAAATCCACAAAAGATTTGGCGGTCCTTTGTGGGCCATCAAGGTCCACCTTGCTCCAAGTCCTATCACAATGGAGCAGTAATATGTATTAGTGTCGCATAGAAAATTTCTAGAAATGTTCAACTATTTAACTAGTCAGAATATTATAATACTTTACTGCGTGTAGATGAAAATACTTGTAGAAATGCATATAAATTGTACAAATCAACGCGCAATTCGTTTAGCTTACTTGTTGCATTTTATTTTACAATTTCTAAAATACTCTTATGAGTTTAGAAATATGTGTAAAAAGAAAAGGAAAAAGTATAATTATTTACGAATAGTAAATATGTGTATATATCTTTGAATTCTGTATCTCATTTTAAATTTAGCATTGTGTTATAAATCATCTAAAGCTTATGCTTCAGTGAGTTAAGTAGGCAATTTAGGTATTTATCAAAGTAACTATCGTATGTAGTGAGTTTGCCGCATTTTCAAAATGTCACGTAACTTACTGTAAGCATTAAGTTGTGAATTCTAGATATGCTTTTAGCTTCTTGCTTTCATTACAACATGGGATGAATGTACCGATGAAGATTGTAAAAAAAAAAAAAATGAAAAGAAAACTTGCACAGTTTGTCACAGCGAAATTTTTTAAATAAAAAATATATGTTCATAATATGCTGAAAATAAAGTATTAAAATCAAGTAGTCTGTTTCATTACTTGCACACTACTCAAACATTTCATGTGAGAACATTCAAACCTCCAACTCTCTCAATCCCAACAATACTAAAAGCTCTATAGACTGTCTAAATAACTTCTAAAAAAAAGCCTTACTTTTTCGATTGTTTGTAAAGTTTTGTTTACTCGAATGTAAATTATCTTATCGGTTTGCTCTTAAACATTATACAGTCGAACCTCTATTTAACGAATCTCTATTTTGCGAATCTCTCCCTTTTACGAATTTATTTCTTGGCCGTAAGAATATTTAAGGTTTTCCATTTAAAAAAACCCTCCAAATAACGAAGTGCATTCTCTATTTAACGAACTTTATTTCTGGTAATCTAAAAAAAAAAAAAAACATTTCCACCCTATTGTTCAAGTATTTCTTTCTTTAAACAATTTTTATGAAGCTTCAGTACACTTTGTCTTAAAATAAATTTAAACATTTATTTTTTAGAGTACTGAATAAGTTTAATTCTGGATTATAATGATTATTCCTTGTTTCCTCTTTTCTTAAGTGAAAGAATTAAAGTAAACTGCTATAACTATTATTCCAGGATATGTAGAGCTTTTATTAGTTTAAAATGAGTTCTTATGTAGCTAAAGTATTATAAAGAATGCAAATCTCTATTCAACGAATTTCTCCATTTAACGAACTTTTCGCTCGATTTTGCGACTTCGTTAAATAGAGGTCCGACTGTATTCCGCAAAATTTTGTGACACACTTTACCCCTAGATTACCTTAGGACGATGTAACACGAAGTGTTACAATCGGAATTTAAAAAGGTGTTTTCTTGGTTGGAAGTAAAAAAAGCAACTACTTCATCTGTGACATAATATGTATTTATTAAAGGAGCAGGATGCCGATCTCGCGCTGCTTGTTTGACCGCCATTTTTAAGTAGGCGTCAGGAAGGCCTGCTGAGGGAGTGACTGCTATTGGCCATGGATTAGTGATTGAAAATAGTAAGGCTCGACCGATGCATCGGCCTCGCCGATGCATCGGCGCCGATTGTTCAACAAAGTTGCCATCGGCCATCGGCATCGGCAGCCGATGTTAACTTTAGAAAAACATCGGCCCATCGGCCTTGAAAAACATCTAAAAGCCGATGCAAGGCCGATGTTTTTCGCAGGAACAACTTTCCAGAAAACATTCTCTGTCTTTAACTTACTTTTTTCCTCCATAGCTAAATTTCTATTTCCAGACAATAACAGGCAGCACAGCAGTTAAAAAAAGCACAAAAATAATGTCATTCTACAAAGTGTATTTGATAAAATATTCGGAAAAATAGTTTAAGCGATCGCTGCCCGAAAACCTTCATTATTAAAATTATTTCTCTTTGAACAGAATGCTATCGAAATAGAATATGTTAAGGGGGGGAATACGTGCAAAACGGCGTATTAAGCGCAATGTTCATAAATTTTTTTTAACGTATAAAGAATAACTACATTTTATTGAGATTTTGAGGTTATTTTATAGATATATTGAAGAACATTTACTGAAATTTTCAAACATTTTTCTTGAAAAATCCGGGAGATATCGGCTGCGGCACACTGTAAGTCGCCACCTGGGTAGGCAGTTTGCGTACATCCTGGAGGTCACAATTTTTATCTGAAATCAATTTTTAAGAAATCTACTTTTTTTATAAGTGTCTCTTCTAGTTGAACTAAAATCATCACAAAAAAACCCGAAATTTTCTATTTTTTTTTAAAATGGGAAAATTAAATACGATTTTTAACTTTTTCTTTCTTTTTTTTTGTTCTTTTCTTACAATAAAAAATGTAAAAATAAAGATATGTTTATGGTTCTAGTTCAACTAAATCGCGTATATATAAAGAAAATGTGTGCTAAATTTGATAAGGATTGATCAAAAACTTTGCGAGCTAGAGTGTACGCAAATTCGAAAAAAGTAGTTTCGAGAAAAACGCGTTTGAAGAGAAGAGTGGTATTGAAGGTAAATTTAAGGCAGTAAATGAATCATTTTTTAAAAATACTTATAGATACTAATACTTACAGAAATTTCTATCCAAGGTCTCAATTGTTAAAAAAAAAAAATAAGACATCTCCTAGCGTTCTCTAATACCCTTCAGGTCATTCATAAGGGACTACCTGCTCAACTGCTCGCTCAAATGCTTATAACTTTTAAACGACTTGGAATTTTGCTTTAAAATGTTCAGGGTATATTATCGAATAGTTGTAGAACCGATTTTTGGAGAAAAAAAATATTTTTTTGAGACTTTTACACGTATTTCCCCCCCTTAAAGTTAAAGTAATAGAGGCGTCTTATGCGTGCTATTTGTTTTTCGCACTAGGTTAGTTGCCTCATTTTGTCCGTTTTTCGCTAAATAATGACTTAGTGCGTTAGATGTCATTGTGCAATAATCTTATACCATCTGCTTTTAGTTTGTCATGTTTCTTATTATTCCGAAATTGTAAACAATACAAATTCAACTCAATCAAAGTACGATAATAATTTTACCCGCTTACACTTTTTTCTCGGTTTTTTTTTTCTCCTTCTTCCATGCCACGTGTTACAGTTCTTTTGCAATTGTGCAGCAGTCTCGTTGCATCTGCTTTTAGTGTGCGGTTATTTTATTTTTAGTTTACAACATAGAAAAAAAATGATAAAAAATAAGAAACAATTTTCCAGTATAAATATTTATTGATCGAAATTTTATGTGTCAAAGTTTAACTTGCAATTTTCAAAAATTGAATTCTCAAAATGCGAGTTCGCGTGACAGGATTTAATAATATCTTAATAAAAATGATAACATTTCTTTATTTTCAAAGATTGATCGATGCATATTTTTTCAAAATACATCATAATTTTTTATACGATACTTATTTTAATTTTTCCCCGTGTAAACGGCGCTTTTTAAGCACATGTATATATTTTTTTTTTTGCTTCGATGCCACGTGTTACGACAGTTGACAGTTTTTCTGCTATTGTACAACAATCTCGTTGCATCTGCTTTCAGTTTCGAATATTTCTTGTTCTTTTATTATTAGTTTACAACATAGAACATACTGATAAAAAATATGAATCAATTTTTCAGTATAAATGTTTATGGATCAATATTTTATGTGGTTCAAGTTCGACTTGCAATTTTCAAAAACGTAATTCTTAAAAAACGAGTTCGCTAGACAGGGTGGAATAATATCTTAATAAAAATGCTACAATTTCTTTATTAGCTTACAAATATATATATATATATGTATATATTTTTTTTCAAAATACATCTTGATTTTTATAATTGATCACGTGTTTTTCAGAAGATTATTTGTCAATAGAAAACTGCTTTTGCTCAAAATATTTTGCACGTTACAAAATATTAGTTTATTTCGGTGACCTTACATTGTGCTCATAAAAATATAAAGAATATGTCGGGTATTTATTGTAATTTTTAACTCACAATAAAAAAAGCTAATAAGATTGGTTCCTTTTAGTTCTTCATTCATTGGTAATGACAAAATCTTACGTCTATTCTTGAAGCAATATTCAGTATTTCTAGGTTATGAACATGGAAGGGGGGGGCGTTGCGTTACTGCCAGCGAAACTTTTTAATATTTTATTTTTATTTTATAAAAAGAGCTATTTTTAGTTAAAATAACTTTTATAATAAAAAAATAAACAGAATCGTTCCCGATTTTCTTTAAAAAACGGGGGTAAATCAAGAAAAAAATCCGAGTGGGGTTGACAATTTTGTTAGATACAAACCCACATTATTTGTTAGTCTGATTTATAACATCTACATTCCACCCCAGGAAAACAAAAATAAGAAAATAAAGGCAGCTGCGCTTGTTATTTGCAGTGCAGGCGCTATAAAGAGAAAATGTTGGAGGAAAGTGAAGGAGATGCGATCCGATCCAATAGTTGTTGAGTTCTTTTGAAAGGATAAGAAAAAATAATTAAAAATCCTCTGATATAGCTATTTTTTCTACTACCAAATAGTGTAATTACTTTACTAGAATCGCGAGTGATTCTTTTAGTTTTAATTATTACGTAAACTTCCTACAAATAGTAACCGTTTTATAGTGCTTGAATAATGCATTTGTTTTTATAAACATTAAAATAAATAAATGATTTAAATGACATTTTTGATAAGCATAATGGTTAAAAGCGAATTTTGTCCATCGGCCATCGGCATCGACCATCGGCCGATGGAAGAGGAAAATAATCGGCAATCGGCCATCGGCCGACCTCGGAACAATCGGCCAACAATCGGCATCGGCCCATCGGCCAAAAAATGCCATCGGTCGAGCCCTATAATATAACGTAAATTCAATGTTAAATTTAAAATAAAAGGTTTTTATTTACAATATTTACAAACTGAGAATTCAAAATCAACATAACAAAATTAGCTACTATCAAGAAGTAGTAGGGGAAAAATTCAAGTTCAAGCATTCAAGCAAATCGAGAATCCAGGAAAATCTCTATCTCAACAAAACTTCTGTCGGTTTATATACTTGACTACTGCGCCTCCTAAAGGCCATTTGCCTGTTTCAAAGGAAAGAAAAAAGAACGAAAACATGCAAATTAGTTAACAACTCCCCCCCCCCCCCCCCCCGATGAACATTGGTTCATAACATAAAAACAATTTAAAACATAAAAACATAATAACCCAAAATGGTTAAACTTTATAACTTCAGGTTTCTTCTGAAAATAGAAAAAAAAAAGTTATTAAACATTCATAAACAATTTCAAGTATTTGACAATAAGAATAAACAACATTTTTTTTCCGGTTCAAAAAAGTTTCAGTTCAAAGAATCTCTTATCTCCAAATTATAAAGTAGCTGTACTGGTCTTTTAATTATGGAATTTCCTGTTTTTACCATACAGGAACGAACTTCACCATCTCTTCCTAGGAAGGTTTCCATATTTTTTTCCCAGTTTCCAGAACGTTCGAGGAAGATAAGCATCGTGAATTAACACCACATCATTTACCTCAAAGTTGTGACGTTTGATTTGATTCGTCTGATGTGCTGATCTTAGATTAAGAAGATACTCATTTCTCCAACGTTTCCAAAGTGGTTTAAAACAACCTCTCGGAAACGTAGACGTTTAAATAAATTTTCTTTAGTTCCAAGTAAATGTAAATCATTAACCTTCAAAGGAGGTAAACTTGTAATTCGTTTTCCTATTAAAAAGTGAGCAGGTGTAATGGGAAATGGTTCTTCGAATTCAGAATATACATAAGTTAAAGGACGAGAGTTGATTATGGCCTCGATTTCAATTAGAACAGTTTCCAACTCACTCAACGTCTAGGAAGCTCTTCCTGTACTTTTAAGTAAGCAAATTTTCACGGAGCGAGCCATTCGCTCATAGAACCCGCCCCACCAGGCTGCGCGTTCCACAATGTTCTTCCAAGTTATTCCAAGCGAAGCATATAATTTTTTAACATCAGGATGTTGGATGGCTCTCCACTTTTCTTTCAATTCTAACTCTGTTCTTTTAAACGTTTTGGCATTATCCGAATAGATTATAGAACACAATCCCCTTCGAGAAATAAATTTACGAAATGCTAATAAAAATTCTGAAGTTCTCATGTCCTTTACAAGTTCTAAATGAATCGCTCTCGTAATAGCGCAGGTAAATAACAAAATATAATATTTAATTCCACTCCCCTTCACAAACAGTGGGCCAGCAAAATCCAGACCTGTGTTCGCAAATGGTGGGGATTCATTAATTCTGTCACCAGGAAGAGGAGCTATTACTTGTTGAATAGAACGAACATTAAATTTTTTACAAACATTACAATTATTGAGAACTGATTTTACACATTGCCTTCACTTTAGAATCCAAAATTCTTCACGAGTTTGTACTAAGGTGTCGGCAACTCCAGCATGCAGAACTCGATCATGCGAGTCCCTTATTACCAATTTGGTAAAAGCATGTTTATCAGTAATGATAATAGGATGCTTACTGTAAAAAGGTAATTCAGACTTTTGTAGCCGGCCTCGTACTAAGAGTAGACCTTCATCTGACAACACTGGATTTCATTCGAAAATATTAGATTCCTTGGGAATCGCCTTTTTCGAGGTTAAACAATTTATGACTTCATTAAAATTTTCCATTTGAACTAGTTTTAACCAGTAGATCTCAGCGCGTAATATTTCATCAGATGACAATTCTTCAAAATTTTTTCCGTCAAACTTTACTTTAATATTAGAAATAAAGCGAAACACCCATGCAGTTACACAATAAAGCTGCTTTAACCCTACACTGCGCATTTTTTTTTTCTTTGTAAAATGTTTTTCTTTTTGTGTGTTTGTTTGTGCTAGTTATAAGTGTTAAAAATACTAAAAAAATCGTATTTAATTCGGAAAAGTAGAATTCGAGAAAAATTGACATGTTGTTTAAAAACAACACTGCGCATTTAGGGGTAACAATAATAATTTTTTTATATAATCATTTTAACAAATAAAACCAAATCAATAATAAATAGGCATGCATTATTATCACAAAATATCCCTAAAATATGACAATTTATTAAAATAATTTATTTTATTATTATTTATAAATTTATAAAATTTATCAAAGTAAAAATTTGCAGATGTAACTAATAATTACTAGTTACATGTGCTTTGATTACCAATAAAGTTTAATAATAATTTCACTAAAAGATTTTAAACAAGAAACCTAACATCTGTAGGGGGTCTATGCGATAATGTTCGTTTCTTCTTTGGTTGAGCGTGAATTGATTTTAAACAAAATTCCTAAATAATAATTTAATCGACCACTTTAAGCTAAATTGTGATATATTTAATAATAATCCTCTAAAAGATACTTTTCTCCACCAGACCCCTACCTGTTAGCCGAGGCCTTAGGATTGCTTTCGCACGGGGAGAGGTAGAGGGGTCTACGGATTTTACATGCACATATCCCCAAGTATACATGGTGGTCTTCAGTGGGTATCGAACGCGCGACCTTCCAGGTGGAAGTCCGACATGCTAACCACTAGGCTACCACGGCCCTCTTCTAAAAGATACTAAATAAAGTGAAATAGAACAACCTGTGACACCTGTTCTTGTTTATACTGCGAATAATGCAGGAGCATAAAAATTGCCCCCGAATGCGCGGTGTTGTTTTAAAACAACAAGTACGTGTGTGACATTCAGAGTCACTTTTCAATGTTTTACAATGAAAATACACTCTCCTAAAATTGATAAGGAAAATTTAATAACATAGTTATGTTTGCCATTTAGTGAGAGAACAGTTTAGTGTAAACAGTTTTTATTTTTAGTTTTTGCTTTAAGTAGAAAATAACTTCAAACTCATGTGACGTGTGTGGCCATTTTGTAACGAAAAGTTTCAGGTTGGAATAGCAAATTTCATTTTCCTGTGATTTCTATTGACATACAATATTTTTTTAACCGAAATGGGTAATAGATATCTCAAATAATTTCTCCCAATTGCTGCTATGTTATTTCAAGTCATACATATTTAATTAAGCAATAAAAATGCTCGTGACGTGTGTGACTTGTGCAAATAGAAACGGCTATTTATTATACAATTTGAACAATATGCAAAATTTACAATGTTAATTGTTAAAAATATGCAAAAGAACTTTAACAACGTATTTTTAGATAAATATATTGTAAATTATAAGCTTTCAAGTAAAATTGTCCACTTGAAGTTGCTGGTCTCTTAGGATCAATTTTCCAATTACATTATGAAAAATATAGTGCACAATGTCGGGGTTTTTTGGCCATTCCCAGTACTTTCCTAATTTAATCATACAAGAAACTTCAATTTTTTTGTTCTTACATTGATTACTTCTCCAGGATACTTTTCTCCATCATAAGTCACAAGAACCCAATTTCCTCGACTGTAAGTTTTACATTTACTATCTTGTTGTTGCTGTTGCTTCTAATGCCACTTGGGTAGCCAAGCTCCCCTTCTCAAAGTGACCAGGAATTAAGGCAGTAAAGAGCGCCTTCCGTTTATAGATGAGCACCACAACGGTGGAAGTACGACTTATTTCATGATGTATTTGGATGACACCGGATGGTGCCACTACAAAAAAGCCACTTTCTTTTTTTGACCTAAGAGTCAACGGATTTTACATGCACGTATCCCCAAGTGTACATGGTGGGTCTTCAGCGGGTCGGTTATCAAAGTAGAAATTTAGCAGAGCCATCCACTATTTCTTTTACATGTGAAGTAGCAAAATAATTTCCAATTGAAAAGTCTAGTATTGAGCAGAGAGCAGCTTTAGTAATTTCGCCACATAGCGATTTTTAAATTCGCTTGATGGTCCATCGCTCCATATAATATCTAATGCAGTTTGAAAAAACTCTTTTGCTTCCTCTAACTTCTCATACAAATGGAGCAGGAAGCATGACATGGTATTTTTGTCCTTATTAGGTGCATCTGAACATATTAAATAGGTTCGACACTTCTCAACATTTATAACTGTTGCTGTGAACATTGTAAATGAAAATGTCCCACACGTCACAATGTGACGTGTTGACATTTTGAAATTTGATTTTAAACTGTACAATATCGAACAAAATTTAAAGTAGTGATGGATTTAGTCTTCTTGATGTATATTAATTTATAAACTAAATTTTTGAGTTAATACTAACATGCATTAATGTTTTACATAAACTTTTTAAAGTGAATGTGACGTGTGTGACCAACAAAAAGTGGTTTTTCTTTTCCCACAACTAAACGTATTTAAGGCACTTTTATTAATTATACACCATGTGTTTTATCTTTAAAACATTCAATAATATTATTTTTCAACTCCAGTTTTTCCCATTTTCATATATTTATCATCATAATGTGAAGAAAATGACGACTGTACAAATCGCATCAGAAATCAATTAAAAAATTGTGTATTAAAAAAGCAAATTTTAGGGTATAAGAGAAATATTTTGCTCCAAATCATTAGCAAATTTGAAAAATTCAACTTTTTTTACATTAGAATAAAGCATTATTTCTATGACTGTGTGACTTTGAAAGTTTACCCACATGGTATAGCAAATCATGGAATGGGCCATATATATTTTTCCCGAAATTTTTCGGACAACTTATTTTTATTTTACTTTAAAACTATGTAAGCAATTAGAGACTATTTTTTTAAATAAAATTGTTGCTTAAAATTTGTAGAAAAAAAATTAAGAAGTTGCTGTTTTTTACGAAATCAACATGTCTTACGACTTTGTGAAAAAAGATGAACCTTGAGTTCAGTTTACAAGATCTAGGGGAAACTATATTAACTAATATGATCACACATACAAAATGAAACGAAAGAATGCGCCATATGTTAAAAATATTACAAAATAAAAGCTTAGTGAACGAAAAATGGTGGTGTTGTTTAAAAACAACACGGCGCAGTGTAGGGTTAAGGAACTATATTTTGATAAATTCAAAATAGGAACGTTATCATTTTGATTAACTGCACAAGACAAAATGTTCATTGCTTTTCGCCAAAGCTCTTCGGAGACAGAGACATCATGCAATCTTTTTGCATTAGGTTTAAAACTTGGCCATTGCCCTTCATACAAAGAAATATGTTCAGGACCACTTCACCAAATTTTAGAGTTGATTAATTGCTTCACTGAACAACCTCTCGTAATAAACACTGCGGGGTTATTTCTACCTTCGCAATATCTCCATGAATGTTGGTCAGATAACTTACATATTTCTGCAATGCGGTTGTTGACAAAGGGCTTCCATTTCTCTTTCCCACCCTTGATCCAATGCAGAACGATCTCCGAATCTGTCCAGAAAACAGTGTTAGACACTAGAAGATGACTCTTAATATAAGTTGCAATTCTTGCCACAATATGCTATTTATACAATTACTAGTAAGCCTGGCGGTCAAACGAAATGACCGCCGTTCGAAATATTATAAATATACAATTCTTCCAATAACCGGAAAAGCACATCAAATCAAAGAGATATTTAAGTCGGGGAAGTGTCGGTTTTTTATTTATAGGAACGACCCTTCATTTAGACATAACAAAGCTTAATTTGAAATTATCTTTAGATATTTGATAACGCAAATATGCTACTACTGCATAACTTGACTACTGCGCCTCCTATAGGCCATTTGCCTGTTTCAAATTAAAAGAAAAAAAGACCGAAAAACATGCAAATTAGTTAACACTGGTTAAGTGGTGTGGGGATTTGCAGTTTTATGTTTTGAACAGAAAGATGTTTGGAGTTTGACAACTCAGCAGGTTACAAAGAATCGAATGTTCTTCTGTTTTTAAATTTTACTGCTGATTTTAATGAATGTGGAAGAATGTGAAAGAATTTTAATTTGAAATTTATCGAATTTTACTAGTGTTTTAATTAATAAATGTATTTGTTTTGGTGAAGAAATTTTGGTTTATAGAATATAAACGAAATCGGTAAGCTTCTGTTTTTAGTTCTTGATAATCATTAAAATAGGAAATTTACTTTGGACTTTTATCTTAACAGAAGGAATTAGAGCTGCTGAGTGCTGGACAAGACAATGAGGTTGACCGAGTATTACTTGACTGATATGATTTGGAACTGCTCCACTTAAATCCCTCAAATACTCGTTCGAATGCATTTTCTTGGCGCATGAATTTTTCTATCGAAGTCATATTTTGCACTGCGTGTTAAGAGGATACTATTGGTTTACTAATGAATCAAGTTTTGATGACCGATTTGCTTAATTATTTCATTGATTGAAATTTAAAACAATCTTATGCAAGGAAATTGGTCTGTTTGCTTTGCTCTTTCAGTACTGCAGAATGTCAACTTCCAAATAATCATTCTAAAATTTCGTCATCGGTTCTTTTGAAACTCACAACTATTTCTATCAGGATCCTTTTAACATTTTCCATATCAATTTTGCACTTTCAGTAAAATTATACTAGGAGCTCCAAAAAGCAAAATTCAGATGGGTAGTTACACAAAGAACTCGTTAAATTAATCAAATCACGTTAAACATATTGAAGCGGTGTTATGTTACAAAACAAGTATGTTTTAAGTTTCATATATGCAATTAAAATTTAATTTTTAAGTGTTCACATAATTAGATTTGTAACTTGTTTTTTGGAGTGTGAAATGTGCTACATTTGTCTTGCTTTTGCAGCCTTCACTTGAATTTAAAACATACCTTAGTTTACTCAAGGAAATCAAACACTTACAATGAATTTTTGCATTTAGTTAATTTTTCTAAAAATATATTTTCGATAACATAAAACGTAGGAAAGGATAATACATATTTAAGGTCGATTTTCCAAAAAAAAATAGCCGTTTTCATTGCTATTCTTATTATTTATAAACCTGCTATCAGCTATCGGTCAAAATACAAAAGCAATATTGAAATAACCGTTATAAACACGAATCTTCAAAAAAAGCAACGAATAATCCCAGCATTGTTTTTCTCATATTACTGCTTGTTTCGATTTTGCCTGCTAAAAGTAAAACTGCATTCCGGTTGACCAGTAACCCTTGGGCTTGGCGTACGGATTTATTTGAAGATTTTTATCCAGGTAGAACGGATTTAGTTTATTGAAGTTTGGAGTAGTAAGTAAAAGTAATAGGCTTTATGTAAGAATACATTTATTTTAGTATCCGCATCCGAAAATTTGGACGACGGCTCAGACTCGTAAACTCTAACTTCGCCTAAACTGGCACATGGCGAACATTAAGTTTTTAAATGAGTCGTCTAGATTCAAAACCAGATACATCCACTTTTTTCGCTTTCAACTTTTTTACTTTCTAATAGTTTAAAGTAATCTTCATATGGTGTTATTTTTTTTAAGTTTCAAAAGCAGCTACATCATGCTAAAAAGTGTGTTTGAGATTTGCCGGTTTGTTACAAAACCAGACCCCCCCCCCCCCCCCCCCCCCATCGACTATGCTTGTCAGCTCTTCTTTTTTCCCTCCAAATATCTTCCAAGGAAAAAGTCTTTTTGTGTTAAAATTTCAGCAAGTTAAAAGTCTATCCCAATGCTGTTAGCTAGAAATTCGAATTTCTTAGATATCAGCTTTTTGCCCGCCGTGAACAATTTCATTTTTTGGATGTAGCTGGTTTTGAAAGTAGACGACTCAAATATACTCAAAGAGATAATCAGATAAACCAAGGACTCATTCACTTTGTAATGACTGGATCTATAAGACATAAATTTCGTACAGCTGTTTTGTGTTTCTTTCTTGCCATCCCGGCGTTTATTAGAGCTTACAAGCACGCGGACGATATCTTCCTCTATCAGCTTTGCTTCTCATTTTTACCTTTACCACGTATTCACGACCAGTATTAACTGGAGCTCAATAACCAGTTGACGCAATTTTCCTATAGTTGATTTGATTTTCACTTTTATCCTTTCATAAAAATAAACCAAATTTTTACGGATCCAGTGCCTCCAACTAATTATAGTCCTACCAGCAAACAAAGACTTATGCCTGGCAGAGTGCAAAGAAGAATCTATTCATATTCAAGGAAGAAATTACTAGCAGTCTGTTCTTGTTTTAGTTCGTTTAAAGAGCACTTAACCCTACACTGCGCCGTGTAGTTTTTAAACAACACCTCCATTTTTCGTTCACTAAGCTTTTATTTTGTAATATTTTTAACATGTGGCGCATTCTTCCGTTTCATTTTGTATGTGTGGTCATATGACTTAATATAGTTTCCCCTAGATCTTGTAAACTGAACTCAAGGTTCATCTTTTTTCACAAAATCGTAAGACATGTTGGTTTCGTTAAAAACAGTAACTTCTTAATTTTTTTTCCAACAAATTTTAACCAAAAATTTTATTTTAAAAAATAGTCTCTAATTGCTTACATAATTTTAAAATAAAATAATATAAGTTGTCCGAAAAATTTCGGGTAAAATATATATTAAGGCGCCTTTTTTACTTGTTTTAAAACAACACCGCGCATTCGGGGGCAATTTTTATGCTCCTGCATTATTCGCAGTATAAACAAAAACAGGTGTCGCAGGCTGCTCTATTTCACTTTATTTAGTATCTTTTAGAAGATTATTGTTAAATATTTCACAAATTAGCTTAAAGTTGTCGATTAAATTATTATTTATCAATTTTGTTTAAAATCAATTCATGCTCAACCAAAGAAGAAACGAACATTATCGCATAGACCCCTACAGATATTAGGTTTCTTGTTTAAAATCTTTCAGTGAAATTATTATTAAACTTTATTAGTAATCAAAGTAAAAATTTGCACATGTACCTAATAATAATTAGTTACATCTGCAAATTTTTACTTCAATAAATTTTATAAATTTATAAATAATGATAAAATAAATTATTTTAATAATTTTTCATATTTTAATGCTATTTTATTATTATAATGAATGCCTATTTATTATTGATTTGGCTTCATTTGTTAAAATGATAAAATAAAAAAAATATTATTATTGCCCCTAAATGCGCAGTGTTGTTTTTAAACATCATGTCGATTTTTCTCGAATTCTACTTTTCCGAATTAAATAAGAATTTTTTTTAGTATTTTTCCCACTTAAAACTAGCACAAACAAACACAAAAAAAAAAAAAAAATATTTTACAAAGGAAAAAAAATTGCGCAGTGTAGGGTTAACTTCTTTCGAGCTGATGTTATATGCCAGTTTATAAACTTGGAAACAGAAGCAAACATTCTGATTTGCGAGCTAATAAACACACTTGCAAAACGGACTTCCCTTATACTCAAATGGATTCATCTTTTTCTATCATGTGCAGAAGCGCTCCAATGTCAAAACTCTGTGATCGAACTGTACGGAAATGGTGCATTAAACATTGAAAAGGAAAAGACAATCACTGAATCACGAAAGATCGGACTGCTTTTAAGACTTCAATAATAAGGGTAAGTCGTTCATTCAATTCTTTGCTGAAACAAAAAGAAAACACTATTGCAGCATTTATTAGCCACGTTAGTATATAAAATTTTTTTATCAAAAATATATTTTCGGAACTATATTAAATAATTGAATCACAGCTGGGTGGTTAAGTTTCTCATAAACAGAACAAGCTCTGTTGCCGAGCCAAGTTTAAGATTTAATATTGTAAAGAATAAATGTACCGACAAACAAAAATATTTATACTTTTCCATCAAGCTTTATAGTACAAATCTAGTCGTTCATTTCATGAGTAATTTTCTGGAATTTTATCGAAATAGTTTTGATAAAATTTGTAATGCACTTGATTCTTTTTCGTTATTTTACTTTTGTTCGCAAAAGTTACTACTTATGGTTTTAACTTGTTACTCTCATTTTTTAATCGCAATATGTGTATAAACATTACAAAAAAAAGAAAATTTTTGAAACAACTTTTTATTTTAGGTTTGAAATATCCCCCTTGTATAGATAAATCTATATGTCTAAATATTATCGTCTATATGCTCTTCTAAAGTGTAACTCAGCACCATTTTACGATACTTTTTAAGCTTTCATAACGTATCGTACATTTGCTTCATCAATGTCATAACTCGAAAAACTGTTTGAGCTAATACTTAGGGATACTTAGTGATGACTGCAATTATCCTGTAGTATTAACTTTAAACTCATAACTTTTCGATTTATGACCTTGTTGCAGCAAATGAGCGACATGTACAAATCTTTAGTTCCTCCTCCTAACTAAGTTAGCCCCTAAAGTACAAGAGCATTTTACAAGACATTACAAGACATTTTAGCCACTATCTTTAATTGAAAGATATTTTTTAGTATATAAATATGTCTTTGAAAAGGTTTCAGGTACGAAATATAATTAATATTGCTTTCAAGTTTTTCATCTTGTATAAAAGAAAAGTTATTTCATGAAAGTGTTTTTTTTTTTTTAATTTTTTATCCATAAGCTTATTTTAAGGAAAGAGCATTATAAAAAAATAATAAAAGGAAAGGTTTTACATTAAAATCTCGAGCACTACAAATTAAATTAAGATAATGCGTTAAAGCGTTAATTCAAGACCTTGTTTCAAACTGTCGCTGTGGTAGCGATTTCTTCAGATTTTTAGGTTAAATAGTAATAAGCAACAGATCATGCTGCACTACGACAAGAATAACGTCCCAACTCACAAAAACCTCCTTTTTCAGTACAGCAGAAATAACGAGGCTCATACATTGAAATTAGCGTATTGTGCGGGTCTAGCAACTTGACGCCTGACCTTGAAAGTGCTTATATCTTCTGAGGGAGTTCAGTAAAAGGGGGCTGTGTGTTATACCCACTGAATTGAGTTGGGTTACCTTCACAATGGTATTGCGAAGGTAACCCAATTCAACCAACTAGAGTTTGCGCAGCGCACACACTGGTATTTGAGCCAAAAACCTGGCCATAGATAAAATTGTAAAACTTTAGAAATAAATGTTGGTGTTTAGTCGCAAAACAGGTGAATATACATAACATCATATAGAAGTGTTTCATTGTTTTCATTGAGACTAGCCTGAGAAATTTACCAGTTGCCTGAACTTTGCACTCTCATGATATAGCTGTCTTCGTTTTGCGGCAATAAAGTTTATCGATAGAACTTCATTAATTTTTTTAGCTTTAGAAGTTGTTTTAGTGGAATAATTCTTTTATGGAAGTGCTTGAGCAAGGTTTGTATCCTATTATTGAACAATTTTTACTTATTTTAAATTGTTGCAATTTATGTTAATGCCGTTCCTAAAACTTCAAATAGTTATATCTTTTTTCGTTTTTTGTAAAACTTGTTGTACTCATTTGTCGTTTCCCGCGTCTGTACGCTTAGATCTTTAAAACTACGCAACGGATTTTAATGCGGTTTTCATCAATTGACGCAGTGATTCAAGAGGAAGATTTATAGACTATTATTTAGAAAAAAATCCGACAGGTAGCTCCTTTTTTATTATTTTTTTAATTTTTCAATGATTTTTGCTACGGCTACATTGCAGCTTTCCCCTAACGCATTGGCGGAAGGGTCCCGTTCGCGGCATGCAAGCAGAGATATGAGAAAATATTCGCGATTTTCGTTTATCTATCTATTCTCGCATCCGCATCATTTTTTTTAAATAAAAAGAAAACAAAACTACTTTCATAAAGTTCAGGGTTTTCTAATTCTAAAAATATAAATTTCAAAACATTATTTTCAGATTTAGTAATTAAAATTCTATATTGTGTAAGACCCACAAATTTTCCCAAAAACTGCGCTAAAATCTCGTTCGCAAAAATCTCGTTCAATTATGAAACTTTACCCTCTTTGAGCTACCTCTAAACATTGCTATCTGGTGATTAAATTTTATCATAATCATTTTTTTGGTATAATGGAACAAATTTAGAGGGTAAGAGATTGAAAATTCAAAACTTCGAAAAATAAGCACCACCCTAGTGCCTACGTTATACAACACTAATTCATATGTATTCAATGATTCTAATTTAATGTTTCTAAACTTTTACTTCATTAACTAGATGTATTGTAGAGAATGTAATCATTTATTAATATTCTGAGCAAATTTCAGTGCAGTACTTAACCTGCTATATAAATAAATTAATCTAGGTAAATAATAGGATTAAGAATAAAAAGCTTATTGCTTCCAATAACATAAACACGAAAGTAATTTGTTTTTGTATCGTTATAGAATAGCAATCAGGATTACTACGAGATCAATACAGATAGCAAGAATGCTTTTCCTGAATTATACATCTATGCGTTATTTTTGTTGTGACAGCTCTTAACGAATCAGATAAAAAAGTTTCTGCTTCACTGCAACATAGTCCAGTCATTAAATACATTTTACCTTGCAAAAGGTGGGGTAGAAGAGTTTTTTTTTTTTTTTAACTAGTACATATTGGTGCCAACATGAGAAAACTGATTTATCCAACATGAAAAATCCCGGCGGAAAAAACACACCAAAATTTGGCACTTGTTGTTGTTTTTTAGATATATCTCAGAAATGATTGAATTTAGAGAAAATTTTTCAATGTAAAATTTATCGAGGATAAAATTTCCTACAACTTTTTTGTAGCATGAATAGCAAATGCATTACAGCTTCTTAAAGTTCAGCATTTTTTTTTCTAAGTTATAAAATAATTTTCAATATCCAAACCGGCAAGCGTCCGGAGCTTCGTTTGCGGAATTTCATTTCGTTGCGGGTGGTCAGCTCGATTGCCGATTTCCAATGGGTTGAAAGCGCCCTTTCTCCGATTAAGCAACAAAAAAAGTCACTTTTTTTGTCTATAAGTTAAGAAAACATTGCAATTTTGCTTAGAAAGAAGCGTGTCAGCGTAGATACTTCCGAGAATCCGCCATTTTTGGTCCTGCTCCAAAATTCGGCCTTAACAGTGCTGTCCAGCGTGTCGAATTTGGGTTCGGTACTGTGCATGATACTGCAGTGGCGCAACAAGGGGAACAGATAACCCATGCCCCCCCCCCCCCCATCACAGTAATAATTTGGAATTCTTAAAAAATATTTTCTTTACTCAATAAGAGAACAATATGCATCTTGAGAAAATAAAGCTATTAAAGCATAAATAAAGGTTAGGGGGGGGGGGCTGATCTTCATCCTTAAAAAACTTAAGATTTAAAATTCTCAACAGTTGCAGATTATGTGGCTTAGAAAATTACGTTATTTTCTCTTTTCTTTCACCCCCTCAAGAAAAAAAAGGAAGTGTAAAGTTCAGATGGAAAAGTATAGTGCACCCCCTTATAAATCTGGTTTCACCACTGTGATACTGTCAAATACGACAACGAGGCTGTTTAACTCGCAATTAAAATTATAAAATCAGGGAAATTTTTGGAGCTCAATCAGGGAATATCAGGTTTTTTTTCTTGGATTCTGTTTCCACCATGAACTAAGTCTTTTACATTTCCAATTCGATCAAAAATATTTTTCCCCACTCATCTTCACGGCTTTCAACAGTATTTACAATCGTACCTCTCACACCCAATTTCATAACTTGATGTATCAAATTTCTTTCATGTTTAGGAAGTCGTTCTCGTTTTAAAAAAATTCTTCAGGTATCCCCTCGCCACACAAAAAACATTGGTCTTTAAAACAGAAACCTTCAGCTGTACAACGACGCACATAAGCATCAATCATTCGCTCACTTATATATCATTTGTAACAAACATTGTAAATAGTCACTTGTTTTAAGTCCTTCAAAAAACGCTGATGTTTTCATTTTGACTTTTCGCATTACATTTTTAAAGATCCCTTTTCTCCTTCACAATTTTCACTTCACCCTCATTCAAACGGAGTTCAAAAATAAAACAAACGATTTGGTCAAGCACACTCATCTTTAAATACGAAATTGTAATGCAAAACACACTTGAAGCAGAACGTCTCCTCGCTCAAATTGAGCTGACTAATTTAACGGACAGTTGTTGAGTCGAGTCAACACAACGTATTTGGTGACAGGGAAAGGGGTGAGGAACGGGGAGCAGGGCATAAAATAAGGTAGAAAGTGGGCGATAGTAATGTCGCCCAGTGCCGAGATGCTGTCGCCCAGTCACTACAGATTGTGCCGGCAAAAAATAAAGGAAATAAAAGAAAGACATATAGTTTTACAAAATGTCGTTTCTTCCTTAACGAAAATTAATGTTTCATTTTCGTTGCAATCCGGCATGTATTCTTGAATTCTTCTTCAGTTTCTACTTTCTCTGGTTATCAATGCAAAGACGTTTTCTGAATGCATAAATTTCAAAAATTTCTGACGGATACTATAAGTTCTCAAACATTGTCAAAAGAGAGGGAGAGATGGGGAGAGAGAGAATCTAATTTGGTTAATGATTCTTTCTCAACTCCTTATTTTTCACAGGTCTGGCATAAGTTCCTTTAATATGTTGTTATTTCTTGGTTTTCTTGTTAGTTTTCCTTTTTTTTTTTTTTTTCGTGTCTATATTTTTCTTATTTTTCTCTCCCCCCTCCCCCTCCTTTACATGTGTATTTTGTTTTGCTTTTTGTTTTGGTATTTTCTGTACTTATTTCATTTCCATTTTATTCATTGTATTTTATTTTATTATTTTTGCAATTTTCATATTTTTATGCATGCTGTCGTCCTTTTTGCTTTGTTTTTATTGATATTCCTTTTTACTTCCTGTACTTTCAACTGGATTCGTTTGTTGCTCTCTTATTGGTGCCTTCCCTGCTACTTCTACTTCCACTTCACACTGCCTTTATTCTCATTGGTTTACAGTTAATTCTTAGGCTATATAAGCTTTGTTTTTGTTGTTTTGTCTGCTTCATTTGGATGTTTTGCATCTAGAAGCTCCCTGTCGCATTGAAAAATGGGTTCCAAGCAATCCCGAAACATATGTCTGCGTTTTAATGCTCATTTGTGCTTTAAATTAACGTGAAATTATATTTCCATTAAAATTTACTTGCACAAAGTTAAATTATTATTATTGTCAAAAGACTTTTAAGGACTCTTTCAAAAAAATTCCGCTGGAAAGCAACGAACGCACGACCCCTTCTCCTATAGCCTAAAATTTTGTTTTTAGAAATATTTGAAGAAAAGCCACCGCATCCCCTTTAAAGATGACCTAAAATTGCGTTTTCGGAACTTAAAATTTGAAAAATTGTAGGGGAGAGGCGGCTTGCAATTAACAGAAAAAGATACGCGAATTGCACTTTTAGAACTTCAATGTCGAAAAGTACCATACAAAGTTTCCAAACTTACTTTCCCATAACTTCACAGAAATGATCTAAAATGCGTTTTTAGCCACTTTCTAGCGAAAGTAAGAAAAAAAAATTAATGCCGCATGAAAACAGACTTAATGTATCGCAAAAAAATATCGTTAAAGATAAAGAAAAGTTAAAAATGAATGAAGTAATTAAATAAAGATTGAAAAATAAAAAAAAAGTCAAAGTACGGTTTTGAGATGGGGAAAATGTGTGTCTGTCGGTCGGTCGGTCTGTCTGCCCCCCCCCCCCCCCCACTAATAACTTTTGAGGGAATTGTCCGATTCGAAAGAATTTGTTTTGTATTTAAAAGACCTCAGCAAGGACACCTCATTTCCATATTTTACTTTTTGATTTGAAAAATTTTTCATTTAGTTTTGAACAGTTCAAACAATCTTAACCTATTGGCAAAATGCCTATGGGGCAAAAATGAAGCAAATTATTTAAACTCTGAGCACAAGATTCAAGTTCCTATGATGAACAATTTTATTGGAAGAAACGCTTGGCTTGAATGATTTGACAATTTTTGTTCATTTTTGAAGAGTTCAAAAAAAAAAAAAAAAATAATAACATTAGCACCTACGGGGAAATTTAAATCCTATATAAATCCTGATCTAATAGACGAATTTGCTTGGAACAAGCTTTATCGGAAATATGCAATGACATAGAACATGTGGAGATACGAAGTGCAACCAGAACTAAGCTAAGCCTATTTTCCTGTTAGGTATTAGAATTTTGATTATTGCATAACGAATTTTAATTGATGAATTTTAGTGTATTTTATTTGTCCTGTTTGCTAAAACATTGTTGAGCTAAGAATTCATGGCACATGTTCATTGTTCATGGCGCACTTTCTTTTTTTTCGCTACTTTATTTTTCTCTGAGCTACTGAATCATGATTTTTCCTTTTCTCGCCAGTGACAAAAAGGGGGTGAACTCGACCTTCTGTCACCTTCACGCCCGATTTACTTCGGACGTCGTAGAAAGCTGTCCAGTTCTTAAGCCGGTCGGAGGGTATAAAAAGCCCTGACCACTTCGAAACGCTCTCTTCTCTTCCTCTTTATTTTTCAGCCTCTAGCCAGGGACCTCCGTCCCGGGTCCCCTCCCGTTTTTCACAGGTACCTGACCTCGGAATTCCCTCCGTGAATCTTAGGTATGAAATCCCAATTTATAGTAAGGGTAATATGCCCAATTAAAGTTTTCTAAACCCCTTTTCCATTTTATCTTAAATCCTTTCTTACTGTGTGCCATGAATTGTTTTTATGAGATACTGTCTATGTTATGCTATGTGTAGTTTTACTAGTTTTTTGAAATTGTTCCAACATGTGATAGAACTTTCATACGGTAAACTGTAAATTATGTAAGGATAATAAATGCTATTTGTTTTTTTGTAAATATGAGTATGTTCTAATAGTCTACCAGGAATCATTAAGTAGAACCTGTTTACCAAATTTTCAAAGATTAGCTATAACGATCACGACCACCCCTTTGTTTTTATTCCCCCCCCCCCTTTATTCAAAACTAATATATAACAATGGTCCCAACCTTTAGATATATCTGATCAGTCCGTATTATATTTCATAAAAAAGGATATCCTTTACTCAAAATTGAAAAATGCTGGGAACTCTAATAATTCCGAAAAATTGATTGTCCCGTTAGCCCTAGTTCCTGAGATTTTGTCATTATGTCACGACTCTAAAACTGTTACACACCAGGGTTTTCACAAAACCATGTCACGGGTAAAATCGTCTTTTTGGTGGAGAAATATGACCAAACATGTCCGAAATCATATTAAATCTTGTGTTTCATGCATTCAAAGGCGTGCTCATAAACCAGAAAAAAAGGCACCCTTGCAACGTATGCCATTAGCAACACGTCCTATGCAATATGTAGCCATAGATGCGGTCGGGCCACTTCCCGTTACTTACCAGGGAAATAAATATATTTTAGTTATCTCAGACTATTTCACTCGTTGGCCTGAAGCCTACGCAACTAAAGATATTAAATCTGCAACAGTCGCAGAAGTGCTTGAGCAATTTATTTCCAGACATGGAATCCCTTCCCACCTTATTTCAGACAGAGGGTCAAATTTTCTATCAAGTGTTATTACAGATGTTTATAAAAGTTTAGGCATTATAAAACACACTACTACTGCTTTTCACCCACAGAGCGATGGAGTAGTCGAAAGATTAAATGCCACACTTATAAACTCTCTGAGCCACCTAGTTAATGCATCTCATACCGATTGGGATAGACATTTACCGTTTGCGTTGTTAGCGCATCGCTCAGCTATTCATTCAACAACTGGTTTTTCACCGTCTTTTCTTCTATATGGTAGGGAGATAGAATTACCTTATCACATTTTAACAGAACAAATCCCATTTTCTTATGCTGAACCCAAAGAATATGCTTATGATATGAGAGTTCGGTTACATAATTCTTTTAAAACAGTCAAAGAAAATTTGTTGAAAGCCGCCGAATCACAAGAAAAGTACAGGGATAATTTTTGTAGAGAGAAGAACATTGAGATAGGTGATATTGTCTATTTACATACTCCTCACGTACCACCAGGTCTTTCTCGAAAATTTCATATGAGTAATACCGGCCCGTTTAGAGTAAAAGAGAAAACATCCCCAGTAAACTTTGTTATAGAATCGTTAACTGATATGGGAAAGACACAGTTAGTTCACGTGGATAGACTTGCGAAGCCTGAGAGCAGAGTAACATTTCAAAATTTAGGAGAAAACTCCACCGTCAGAAAAGAATCTGAACCAAGTCAAACTGATGAAAATCAAAATCTTAGTAATGATCAGACATCAGGAAATAATGACAGGTGGAATCAATTTAGGCGTCCCAGGCATGCCATAATTTTTAGACCGCAAGCTAGGTCATCCCATCATTATAACCTGCGTCCTAGACGTTGAATGATGTATAGTGTCCCTTCTAACAAAATTATTCCTTAAAATAGATTAGTAAAAAAGTAAATAAAGGAATAATTTTGATCTTTGTATATAATAACAATTTTTTTAATATATTGGATTAAGAAGAATGTTGACTGTATTGTGTAAGAATCAGTTTTATTATATCGTATTTAGAATAATTTTGATTATGTTGAATAATATTGAAAATAATTCGATTGTTTTGTATCAGTTAAAAATATGTTTTTTTATTACAAAGATGTTTAATGAAATTTCGAGGCTTATCGGAATTGATATTTGTGTCTGTAAAATGCTTAATCCAGCCGATCTCCAATTTTTTCACCCTTCCCATTTTTTTTTTATCTTAGTTTTCGTTTCGTATGGTTTATTTTCCTTCCGTCCACTAGTCAAATTGTGATAACTTACGCTTCATCAGACTCTACAACTACATAAAACTGTAAAACGAACGTTAGAAATTATTTTTTTAATTGCTTGCCACTAGTATTTTCCAATAATTGACTGTTCATCGAAGATATAAATGTACAGAGGATCCTGTTACGTGAATTCTGCTCTGCGAAGTAGTCATCGAGACTCGCGACCTCGGCTGAGTACTGCAACGATCCTGACTTCTGGACAGTGCCCCCTCAACGACATTTTTGATCTTCGAAATATTGGCAGCACCTGAGAACAACGCTTGCCCATGTGACTGGCCAGCACTGAAGCGGCGTGCTTTAGCTGGTACTCCTTTACATCTTTTCCTCTACACCTGAATACATTCTCTGATGAGCCGATGTTAAACCTAATTTGAACGACCGCAACAACTTTCACGAACTTACAGAAACTCCGAGAGAGTCTAGCTGTGAAAACCTCCCTTCCCATGGATCCTGGGTTGCTCCGAAGTATCCCTGTACTGACTCCGAAGCATGTTGCTGTTTAAATAGACTGTTTATTCTTCGATATTTCAAGCTACAAGACTTTCGACTTTTTGTATGACATTGTGGATGGACGGAGATTTTCTTTCCCCCTAAAAATTTTTTCATTTTTTCCCCCTTTAAAAAAAAAAAAAAAAAAAAAAGAGAGAGAGATCTTTAAACTTCCTTTTATATAATGCTGTTATCCAAAATTTCTCCATTGAGAAGCAAATTATGTTAGTTGATAAAAGAATTTTGGAAAAAAAAAACATTTCATGTTTTTTTTCCCTAAGGTCGGTTGGATTGTTAGGTATTAGAATTTTGATTATTGCATAACGAATTTTAATTGATGAATTTTAGTGTATTTTATTTGTCCTGTTTGCTAAAACATTGTTGAGCTAAGAATTCATGGCACATGTTCATTGTTCATGGCGCACTTTCTTTTTTTTCGCTACTTTATTTTTCTCTGAGCTACTGAATCATGATTTTTCCTTTTCTCGCCAGTGACAAAAAGGGGGTGAACTCGACCTTCTGTCACCTTCACGCCCGATTTACTTCGGACGTCGTAGAAAGCTGTCCAGTTCTTAAGCCGGTCGGAGGGTATAAAAAGCCCTGACCACTTCGAAACGCTCTCTTCTCTTCCTCTTTATTTTTCAGCCTCTAGCCAGGGACCTCCGTCCCGGGTCCATTCCCGTTTTTCACAGGTACCTGACCTCGGAATTCCCTCCGTGAATCTTAGGTATGAAATCCCAATTTATAGTAAGGGTAATATGCCCAATTAAAGTTTTCTAAACCCCTTTTCCATTTTATCTTAAATCCTTTCTTACTGTGTGCCATGAATTGTTTTTATGAGATACTGTCTATGTTATGCTATGTGTAGTTTTACTAGTTTTTTGAAATTGTTCCAACATGTGATAGAACTTTCATACGGTAAACTGTAAATTATGTAAGGATAATAAATGCTATTTGTTTTTTTGTAAATATGAGTATGTTCTAATAGTCTACCAGGAATCATTAAGTAGAACCTGTTTACCAAATTTTCAAAGATTAGCTATAACGATCACGACCACCCCTTTGTTTTTATTCCCCCCCCCCCTTTATTCAAAACTAATATATAACATTCCTATGAAATTTTTTGATCGGGTTTTAACGATATTTTTGAATGAATGATTGAATGAATGAGTGAATAAATATCAATAAATGAATGAATGAATAAATGAATGAGTTGAGTGAATGAATATGTATTAACCGTTGAAAAAAGTATTAAGAACTAAAGCTAAATGAGAAAGAGAGAGAGAATAGCTAGATTATAAATTTGAAGTTGGAGGGGGGGGTGTATACGGGAAAAGTAGGCTCGTCTAGTTCTAGACGGAATTTCTAGTTAAAATTTCAATTTTGAAAATTTTCCGGGGGGGGGGGGGGAGAGCCTTTAATAACACTCTCCCTCTTCCTTGCCCTAACCTCATCAAAGATATCCTAAATTTGCTTTTAGAGATTCACGAAAGTCAGCCCCAAAATTCTTTCATCCCTAGAGTCACCCAAAACAGTCTAAAATTAACTTCAATTTCAAAAAAAAAAGAGAAAAACCCGACTTCAACCTTTTCTTTCCCCTAACTTTACCATAGCCTAATATTTCAGTTTTGGACTGTCAGTTATGAAAATTTCTGGGGTAGAGCCCACACTCCTTCATCTAACGTTACCAAATATACCTAAATATTGGGTTTTTAATACTTCAACCGATTAATAGAATTATTTGTTTGTATAAACTGTCGGAAACTAAAATTGAGGTATACTAAATATGTTGTGTCGTTGATCAGTCGGCCGGCTCCTGTGGCTGGCAACTGCTCCTGGGAAGGCAGTTTTAGGAGGCAGTGAGTTGTGCAATGTCAAGTTTTAAAAAAAAAGTCAAATTTCCCCCTTTATTACAGTGAAACATAAATCATGCAATGCTCAAACAATACAATAGTTTTTCTTTTACAAATTCTCAAAGCATCCTCTTGGGAAGAAGCGGCGGGGGGGAGCTTGTAAATGTCGCTTGAAAAGGCAGACTTGGGGCTTTTCGATATGGGCGCAAGTAAGAAGGGGAAGGGGACCTGCCCCCTGTATTTAAAACAAAATGCGAATTTTGTTCTGCATTTTTATGAGTAAAAGCGTTTAAACTTTAAAAAGTTTGGGTTTGCTTTTTTTTTTTCCTAAATTTTTTGCACTTCCAAATGCGTCTCCTATGGCCTCAAAATGCACCAGTTTGCATTCTTCAAAATTTTCCCGGGGGAGGATCTCCCGGACCCTCTTCAACTGCTAGAATTTCATATCTCCGGTTAAGGAGGGACGCTTAATATGGCTGTACCCCCCCCCCCCCCCCAATAATTGAGCTGAAACGATAATGCGGTTGGGAACATTTCTTACGGATTTATGTGGAGCCCCCAAATGAAAAAACCTCAAAAAGATGGCTAGCACATAAAAGCTTATGAAAGAATGATGATATAAGAATATGAATAATAATTGGATGCAGGGAGGAGGGGTAATTTGGATTTTTTCTTTAATTTTAAGTTTTTTTTTAAACATAACATTTGATTAAGACATAGATGCATGATTTAAAAATGATATACTTATACAGCGCTATGAAATGAAAAATAGCCAAACAATGGATTAGTATATTGCTCAAATAGAAGTCGATGTTTAAAGGTTTCCCAAACAGCCTCAACGGATAATGATTTTTTAAGGGGGGGTATGGACATAAGGGGAAGCAGACCTGAATGTCGCCCAGTGAAAATTCCTTAAAATATGCTCTGACGGGGAGATATTTGTTTCGAAACGGATGGGATGGGGGCAGTGGTGAAGTCTTGGAGAAAAAGGTGGGGGGATGCTTATATATACGAACATTGAAAAATGGGAGTACGCTTACGTTAAATCCGAAACAAGTGGAGGGACACATGTCTGAAAATAAAAAGTTAGTGGGACACGGTCTCCCTGCGTCCCCTTCGACTAAACCACTGGGTGGGGGGTCAATTTCATTCCTCTCTATCTGCTACGAAACAGGCATCGTTTCTCAAGGTCAGACACTTGGCAACTTGCCTCTTCTTTTTCTCCATTCTTTAATAAGCTTTCAGGCACCTGTCTCTTTTCATTGTTTTTATAAGTTAGAAAAAAAATGCCGAACTTTATGAAGCTATAACGCATTTGCTATTGATGCTACAAAAATGTTGTAATGATGAAAGTTGTAGGAAATTTTATCCTCTATAAATTTTTGCATTGGAAAATTTTCTCTAATTTCAACCATTTCTGAGATATATCGAAAAATCAACAAAAAATGCCAAATTTTGGTGGTTTTTCGGCTGCCAAAAATTTTCCCGGGATCTTTCATGTATAAATCAGTTGTTGCATGTTGGTACCAATATAAACTAGTTTAAAAAAATCTTCTACCCCACCTTTTGCTAAGTAAGCCCTTTTTTCTATACCTGTTGACTGGACTTTCACTAGTTTTCTAGTTTTCATACAGAAGCTCTTCATAAGGATCGGATGTAAACTTAAATCATAAGAAGTTCAAATTTAAAAAGATCGTTGAAGGAAATAAAATGTCATTTTAGAAATATACAAGGTGAGTCACGGGAGACTGATGTTTCTAAAACGTACCATACTCGGCTTGTAGAAGGAGTAGGGAGGTGCTGGATGTGGCATTCAACTCCCACTGTGATGCCATTTAGCACCCGTCATGCCGTTGTGGACTCGAAACCACCGCGTATTTGCTTATGACACGTACGTGAAAAACGGGTAGTAAGTGCGCGATCCACATTCTCTGGTGCTCTGTCTGTTTCACAGGGCCAGGTGTTTCCTTTCCATTAAAGAATCAGTCGTTTACAGTGCATTTACCCATCTCAAACTTTTCTCCACCAGACCCCAACCTCTTAGCCGTAGCCTTAGGTTTGTCGAAACGTGGAGCTGGTGGACCCATCTCATACTGGTATTGTGGCCATGGACATCACCATGACCACCGATGCAGAATTTTTTCCTTCGATGGGTAGATGCCCGTACTTTGGGTATTTATCATTGACTCACTGTTTTTCACGTACGTGTCATTAGCAAGTACGCGGTGTCCTCCAGTTCACAACGGCATGATGGGTATTAAATGGCAATTCAATGGGAGATGAATGCCACCTCCGCACCTCCACACTCCTTCTGCAAACCGAGTACTGTACATTCCAAAAGCATCCGTCTCCCGTGACTCACTCCCTGTACTTTAACAAAAAAAAAAGCACCCCAGACATGTAAATTGAAAATACCTTAGAAGCAATACAGAAGCACTAACCGCAAGAAAATTACAGCTTCATGTACAGATTTTAATTTGGGTGTCGTTTTACTGAGAAATCGAAAGAGATGCTAAAAATATTTTTATTTATGACTCTAAAAACATGTTTTTGCGTAAATTATGACGGACATATTTTTACTAAAATAGTTTTTTTGAATGGAAGAATTTTATTTTCTGATAGAAATGTATACACTGTTAAAACTTATGTGCTCAAAAATGAAGATCTACACCTGCTTATTTTTTAAAGTAATTTTGACTTAAAAATGAGTAAACGCCGTTCTCAGTTTTAACTACCGGTACCTACTTAGATATCAGAAAAGATAAATACTATCTTATTTTTACTGCAATAAAATTTATAAAACAACTTTACGTTCATAATACAGGACATTTTTTAACGATTACTTCTTCAGAACAATAATATTTGTATCAAAATTAAGAACCTCTTTGCCGCGCGAGCCGTCAGAACGAATTAAGAAATTGAGTAGTCTTTTCGTCTCTTTGAAGCAGAAGTACTAGGTAATTACTTCGTTGTATTCGGACCGCATTCAGCAAAACAAGAAAACAGAATAGACGAGAAGATAAATAACGTTTTCCTGGATTGGTGTATGAAGAAATTTGCCACGGGAAGTACCTTAGCACCCGCAGCTGGTACGTTTGAAAGCTATATAATCCAACTTTTCCCCGTCCGTTCGTTGTCATGCTGACACAGTGGCAGAGCATTAGATTAGACAGTCAAGTCCGCGTTCTAACCCCATCGTCGACATCTGTTTACTGTTTCCAACGACGACGTACTCTTGCTTCACGCATGTTGTGTTATCTCTGACAGAGTGTTGCCTAAAATATAAGGACACATCTGTTTTTTATTTTAGTGGTGTCTTAAAAAGTAATCATACCAAATCATTTTTGAGAAAAGGTTTACTTCGAAACTAAGAACTGCAGTTTTCAAATCAAAGTCACCGTGACTTTGGTTGTTACAAGAACACGATATGCTTGAAAGTCAACCATTTTAACTCAATAATAAGAATTTTGATTTCACAGTGTAATTTGAAATTCAAGTTCTTTGTTTATGTGTTCTAAATTGATTGCCAAGTTAAAAAACCAAAATTCGTCTTCTTCTTGGGTCCAAACCATATGGAAATTCCTAATTAATACTTTCTCTAACAATTATTAGAAAACATCACTCACCTAACTTAACAAAAAGAGTCAAAGTTTCCTTTGTTTTTTCCATTATTTCTAAAGATGAAAGGTGATTTCCTTTCTATTACAATGTATTTTATTAATGTCTAAGTCATTACATCGGCGATTTTTTTTTTTGTATAATTATTTTGAAATAACAATTTTATAAAAAAACTACTTGACGTTTTACATAAATTTATGACGTATTTCATCAAAACTAAATATTTTGTCAGGAAACCTGCGCCTTCTCTTACTCTGCACTCTTCTCAAAGGTAATTATCCATAATTATCATTCTCTTTTAAAAAACTAAATTTAATTAATCTCTCTTTCTAGCTACTAAATTCTGCTCAGCATTGTTTATTTTAGAAATTGAATCCAAGATGTACCTAAGAAAACTAAATTAAAACATTGGCTACATTTCAGAAATTAATTAAAACATTACCATCGTAAAAGAACTAAATGTATGCATTACCAACCAAATATGAACTGTCTTCACAACCTAAAGTCAGTCATTCACGTTTTTTAAGAAATAAAATGCTTACAATTTTATGATAAAAAATCAACCCATTTTTATTTTCTTGAACATGTTTTTCTTAATTCCAAAACCAAGAAAAGTAATTAGAAGAATTTTGAAGAGAAGAAATTAGCAGCTTCCTCGGGGGAAATTCAATCCTTTATAACTTTGGCGTAAACAGGCGGATTAATTAGTGTATTATATACACTGATTTTTCTTTTTTTTTTTAAATTTAATATAATTTCAAAAGAGGGTAGAAAATAATAGCATAATCATGTTGTTTTCCATAGGTAGCAGAGTAGAGCATGATGCAGTTTCAGCAATTAAGATTTTATTAAAACAATTAACAAGACGAAACGCACACATACAAAATAGATAAAAAGAACATCATATTAATTTTCCATCTTACTTCTATCAAGTCCACGCGCCTTTTGCGCAGTTTCTACAGTGTTCCAATAGGCGGCGCTGATTACGTCATAAATTGCGCAATGGATTGCGAGTGACATTGAATTATTCTCTAACACGCCCCCCTCAATGGCAATCGCACATCCATTTTACATATCTATATTCATAACACCAATCAAATCACATTTTTTGTGCTTTACATTTGATAATGCTTTCGTTAAAATATCTGCACACATATTTTCAGTTGGAACAAAATTCAATTCTATAGTACCATTTTTTATTGTTTCTCTAACAAAGTGATGTCTCACATCTATGTGCTTAGTTCGTTTATGAAAAACTGGATTTTTTGCCAATTTAATAGCACCCATATTATCAGTAAAAATTTGAATTTTTCCCATTTTTAAATTTAGCAATTCACTTAACAACTTATTTAAATAAATAGATTCTTTTGTTCCATCTGAAAGAGCCATATATTCGGCCTCAGTCGAAGAAAGTGCGACGGTAGATTGCTTGTGACTGTCCCAACTAATACAACCTTCACTAAAAATAAAACAATACCCTGTAAACGATTTTCTATTTATTGGACAATTTGCCCAATCTGCATCTGTGTAACCAACTAAAGGTTTTTCACATTTTCAAAAAACAAGTCCATGATTAATCGTTTTCTTCAAGTATCGTAAAACACGCTTTCCTGCATTCCAGTGTGTTCCATTATAACAATTCAAAAATTGACTTAAATAGCTCACCGCATGAGCGATATCTGGCCTAGTAGATGTTGCCAAATACATTAATCCGCCAATTAATTCTCGATAAGGAAAATTTTCTTCACACTTTTCAGCTTTCTCCAAACGTATGCTTACATCCATGGGACATGTTACAGTTTTAGCTTCAGTCATTCCAAAACGGTTTAAAAGTTCACTAATATAAGTTGACTGATTTAATGCAATAACATCATTATTTTGCATAAAATTTATACCTAAACAATATTTTGCCAAACCAACATATTTAACTTCCAAATTTTCTTTGAGATAATTTTGAAATTTCTTATACATTTCAACATCTTGAGACACAAGCAATATATCGTCTACATAAACCAAAATCATAGTTAATAAATTTTTAGAATTTCGCATATAATATATACAAGGATCAGATTCCGTTGCTTTTGCACCAAACTTATTTAAAATTTCATTGAATTTGAAATTCCAGCAACGACCAGATTGCTTTAACCCATATAAAGATTTTTTTAAAAGAAATACTTTATTACCATATTTTAAGGAGTTTATCATTTTCTCTGCCCTTAAATAAATATCACTACCTGGTGTTTCAGTTTTAACTATATGTTGTAAAGCATCAGTAAAATGATGCGGACTTTCCATGAAAATCTCCTCTTCCAAATTTCCATTCAAATAAGCTGTAGTTATATCAAATTGATGTATTTTTAATTTTAATTTAGCTGCAATGGCAGTAAAAACTCTTAGGGAATTTTGTCTAGCTACGGGAGCAAAAGTTTCCTTAAAATGGACTCCTGGCTTCTGACTGAACCCCTTTGCAACTAATCTTACTTTTCTTCTCTCAAGAGATCCGTCGTGATTGAATTTATTACTTAAGACAAAACGACTACCGATGCATTTTATTCCTTCAGGTTTGTCCACAACGTTAAATGTATCATTTCTTAAAATACTTTTTACCTCATCAGCCATAGCCATAAGCCAAGAATGGCTGTCGGAACTCTTCAATGCCCCTGTAATTGGAATTTCATTTAAAACGGCACATACAAAATTTGTGTTATCAATTAAATTGTGTTGACGAACTATATCGCGATTGCGCAATCTTAATAAATTCGAATCGGCCTCAACTACGGTCGGTTGTTCTATTTCATTACTTTCGACTCTATCCACTTCCTCACTATCAAGGTCAGGACTCTGAGAATTTGGGAAGATTTCTATTTCGGTAGTTTTCGGTAAAGACTCGTCTATAACATCATCAGATAATGGTCTACAACAATCATTCAATAGTTCACCCATATTTGTTATTTTCTTATTATCAAATTCTTCAAAAAATTTAACAGTTCTTGATATAACAAAACGGTTTTCATCAGGCAAATAAATTTTATAAGCCTTAGATGTATCAGAATAACCAAAAAAAATACCTTTTTTAGATCTAGGAGAAAATTTATGAACAGGTTTGTTATCAAGAACATAAGATACACAACCAAATATTTTAAAATAACTTACATTAGGTACAACCTTGAACCAAAGTTCATATGATGTTTTACCATTCAGAGCCTTTGTGGGGAGTCTATTACGAATATAATTTGCAGTATTTACAGCTTCAGCCCACATATTTAATGGCAATTTTGAGTGACTTAATAAACAACGTGACATTTCTACCAACGTGCGATTCTTGCGTTCTGCAACTCCGTTTTGCTGCGGACTGTAAGGAGCAGTAACTCTACGCTGTATGCCGTTCTCTTTTAGAAAATCATCAAATGCTTCATTAATATACTCACCCCCTCCGTCACTTATTAAACATTTTATCTTAGCACCAGTTTGATTTTCCAGTAATGTTTTAACCTCTTTAAACGCATCAAGTGCTTCACTTTTACACTTTAAAAATCTTACCACAGTATAACGGGAAAAGTCATCAATAAATGTAATGAAATATTTTGAGTTACCATATGAGGGACATTTCATTGGGCCACACAAATCAGAATGAATTATTTGCAAAACATTTGATTTACGTTCAGAATGTTTTGGAAATGGAGCATGAGTAAGTTTATTTACAACACACACTTCACAATTAAACTTAGAATTATCCTTCACATTTGTAACATTAATACCTTTTATGTAACCATTTTGGAAGAACTTAAGATATTATCAATATTTACATGACCCAAACGAGCATGAATTTTTTCCAAAGTAACATTTGTCTTATTTATATTACATGATACACTAGCGGTACATACCTCATTATCATTATTCGAATCACAAAGATGAAATAAATTCCCATTTCGCTCTGCTTTCAATACCATCTTAGTTTTATCATTAATAATAATTGCATGATCAGAAAAGAAACTTACTCTATAACCCTTATCAATAATTTTAGTAACACTCAAAAGATTAGTACGTAAATCAGGAACATATAAACAATCATAAACATTAATATTTTGCATATTTCCATTTACAATAGCAGAAATTGAAACAGTTCCAGTACCAAGCACTTAAGCAGATGTACTGTTCGCTAAATTAATTTCACGAACATCAGTTTCTGTCAAATCCAAAAATTTTGATGCATCATTGCAAAGATGTATAGTGCACCCACTATCCAAAGTCCACTTACTTTAATTTCCTCACTAGCCAAAAAAGCTGAAGAATAAATGTCGGTAAATAATCCAGAATTAACTTTACTTCCACCAGAATTAAAATTTTTAGGGTTTTTAGCACATTGTGAAATTTTATGTCCTAACTGATGACAAAAGTGGCAGCGAATTTTATTTCTGTCAAAGTTTTTATTCTTGTTAAAATCCTTCGTATTCATATTATTGTTCATAGCTGGAAATCGGTTGTTTATTCTAGTTGGGTAATCCCGCGATCTTGGTGTTGTATTATAGTCCGTATTTTTATGGTAATTAGAAGCAACAAATGCTTTGCTTTCTTCTTCACGCCTAAACTGTCTGGGACTCTTGATGGCTCCACGGGGAAAGTTTCTTTTCGCGCTTCCCATTCTTCACGAATTTTCACTTTTAGTTGCTCAATATCAGGCAGATCGTCCCTTGTTTCAATAGCTATTCGAAAGTTTTCAAAAGAAAACGGAAGGCTATATAGTAGAATAATTGATAACAGGTCGTTAGTAGGGGAATAATGGGCGTTCTACCCCAGCAGGCGGTGGCGGTGGAAGGGGGCGTGGTCCCACCGCCTCCCAATGCCCCCAGGCGTGCCCTCAGGCGTTAGTCGAGTGGAGTTGAGTTGTATGCCCCCAGGCATTTTTCGAGTAGAGTTGAGTTGTATGCCCTCAGGCATTTTTCGAGTGGAGTTGAGTTGTATGCCCTCAGGCATTTTTCAAGTAGAGTTGAAATGTTTTTCAAAAATTTATAGTTTTGGAATGGCAACACCTTTTTGTTTCAGTTTAGGACTTGATGCAATGCGATGCCGATTGTAGCGCCATCTATGAGAAGAAAATGGAACTATTTTGGAACTTAGAATTTTTTCTATTGTTTTCTCTTAGAATTCAAGCAGGAACTATTAACAAAAAAATTAATTATAATGTATAATGAATTAAATTTATTGTAGCTATTTACATCCTATTATGTATTTATTTCTTTTTTCGACTTAGAAAGATTTTCTTTTTCAACCTTTTTAATGTTTCCACTTAGCATCCGCACAGGAACTATTTTATAAGTTAATTATTTTTACACTGTGATTAGAAAATTCTCGTCATTTTTACTTAGAAAAGACTTATATATTTTTTAGTTTTTATTTATTTATTTATTTCTAGACTTAGAAAATTTTTCAGTTCTAAGTGATTTTCCTTCCTAAATATGTTAAACATAGTACAGTAACATTTTTCTGATCCGTTTTGCAAATTTTTTCTTAAATCATAATTTTAACTGCATGACACATTTCATTCTAAAGTTTTTTCTACTTTATATTACTATCACACTTGCAGTCTCCTTCAAAGAATATTTTATAAAACTCTATTATTTAACACATGAACGCAAAAAAACTCTGATTGAACTCGTAAATTTTAAAACAATGATGTAAAAATACTAAGTACAAAGCATATTCATCCAGTGAAACTCAGTACAGAAATGTAAAATTGCTAAATACAAAAGGTTTAAACAGCATGAAAATATAAAAATACCAAGTATTAAATGTTAAAACAGCACGAAACGAGTGTTAGTACTACTAGTGCTTGTTCCAAACTTAGTTCCATCCAGCCAAATTTAGTACGAAAAGCAAAAGTACTATGCCCAAAATGTTAAAACTTTGATTCATTCCGTAAAACAGTGGAGAATGTAAGAAATTACAAAATAAAAATGTTTGAACTTGCAAAACAAAATGATTTTCTACTTGTAACATTTTAGAACTTCGCATGAAAATGTAACGTTTGAAACTTTGAACTAAAATTTCAACACTGAATCATAAAAAATCCGAAACAATTTAAGCTGTGGAATAAAGATTCGAGACTTAAAAAGTAAATGTAAAAACACTAAAACAGATTTGAGAATCTTAAAAGTGAAATAGAATAACTTCACTAGAAACGTAAAACTTGAAAAATTTAAATCACAAAACTCAAAACTATTGCAAAGTGCTTTATGTGAAACGTAAAAGTGCTAAGAGCAAAATGCTAAAACTGAGGAAACTTAGAAATACGTAAAACAAATCATTTAGAAATATAAACTTTAAAAACTTAAACTCATTCAGAAAAGAACGGAAATGCAAAATTACAAAACAAAAGTGTTACGCTCATGAAAAATATTAAAACTTAACGCAAAAAAAAAATGTAAGAAAGTACAAAACACCAAAAGTTAAGAGTAGTATAAAAAACTGTTACTTAGATTCATCTAAAACATAACTAGGAAAAAGTAAAAGTAATATATACAAATTGAAAAAACTTATATCCACCTATTTAACATATCAAAATAGCAAGTACAAGACGTTAAAACACAACGAAACGGTAAAAGTATGAAACGTAAAATTACAAAACCTAAATTTATCTGGTAAAAGTTCCGTAAAAAATGTAAAAGCACTAAGAGTGAAAACTACAAAACAGCATGAAAGCTAGAAATAAAAAATATACAACATCAGAACTTAAATTCATCCAGAAAAACTTAGAAGAACAAATGTAAAAGTTCGGAAATTTTCAAAACAAAAGTATGATGCACTTGCAAAATGTTAAAACTTAGTGCAAAAACGTAAAAAGTACTATGTACAAAATGTTAAAATTTAGATTTATCTACTAAAACAGTGAATGAAGATGTAAAATTACTAAGAGTAATATATTAAAACAACACGAAAACGTAAAAGTACTAAGTTCAAAACGTAAAAAAAAATTTATTTATCTGCTATAACTTAGACTGAAGTCGTAAAATTACTAAGTACAAAGTGTTAAAATATCATAAAAATGTAAAAATATCAAGTATAAAGCAGCGAACCTAGATTTGTCTGTAGAAATCTTGATCAAAAAATGTAAAAGTTCAAACAACAAAATCCTAAAACTCTGAAAAATTGAAAACACGCAGTACAAAAACAGCAAAACCTGTAAAATTGCTAAGTATAAGGATGCAAAACTTAAATTTTTCCAGAAAAACTTGTAAAAGTACGAAACGAAGTTGTAAAAGTACGGAACTTTTCAAAGTAAAAGCGCTATGTACTTACAAAATGTTAAAACTTAATGTAAAAATGTAAAAAATTCTTCGCCAAAAATATCAAAACTCTGATTTATCTACTGAAACTTAGAATGAAACTGTAATTGAATCAAATGTACTAAGTGTGAAATAGTAAAGTAACATGAAAATGTAAAAGTACTAAGTATATAGCGTAGTCATCAAGTGAAACTTTGTACAAAAATATCAAACTTAAGTACGAAACTTAAAAGACTTAGATCTGTTTGCAGAAATCTTGATCAAAAAACATAAAAATTCGAACAACAAAATCCTAAAACTCCGAAAAATGTAAAAACACGCAGTACAAAAACAGCAGGTATAATGTATCAAAAACATAGATTTCTCCATTGAAATCTTTTAAAAAAATGTAAAAGTTCTAAGGACAAAAATGCTAAAGAAGTGAAACCATCAAAACTTGGAGTAGTATAATAACAAAACTGCAACTTCGATTCATCAAATAGGACTTAACTCTATAGTTAGTACATGCTTTGTTGTGTGGCACTGCGTATTCTTCATTTTTTCACTTCTTTAGCATTTTTGTCCTTAGTACTTTTACATTTTTTTAAAAGATTTCAATGGAGAAATCTATGTTTTTGATACATTATACTTGTTATTTAGTCATTTTTATGATGCTTGAACATTTCGTACTTGGTAATTTTACGACTTCAGTCTAAGTTTTAGTTGGATAACTCTAACTTTTTTTACGTTTTGTATTTAGTACTCTTAAATTTTTGTGTTGCTACAATGTATTATACTTAGTATTTTTACATCTTTGTTCTGATTTTTAGTAGATAAATTTAAGTTTTAACATTTTGCAAGTGCATAACACGTTTATTTTGAAAATTTTCTGTTACCTTTTCGTTCTAAGATTTTCTGTGTTTTAGTAGATGAATATTAGTTTTTTTTTTTTTGTTTTTTACTTTGTTCTTTTATTAAGTTTGACACTTTTACTCGTTTTAAATTTTATTAGATACATCTAAGTTGTCTTGATGTTTGCATTTTTGGAAAGTTTACATTTTCATGATGTTTAACATTTCATACTTTTTACGACTTTAATTGGGATTTTTTTTTAGATAAATCTAAGTTTTTTAAGTTTCGTACATAAACGATTACATTTTCGTACAAAATTTCACCTGATGAATAAGTTATATACTTAGTACTTTTACATTTTCGCGTTGCTTTAGTAGATAAATCAGAGTTTTAACATTTTGTGCGTAGTAATTCTTAAGATTTTTGCAGTACGTTTTAAGATTTTGCAAGTGTATAACACTTTTATTTTGAAAAGTTTCGCGCTTTTACATCATCGTTCTAAGTTTTTCTGATTGAGTTAAAGTTTTGCAGCTTTATACTTACCATTTTTACATGTTTTGTTGTTTTGTACTGAGTGTTTTTAATTTATCAGTTTTAGGATTTTGTTGTTAGAACTTTTACATTTTTGACCAAGATTTCAGTGGACAGATCTATGTTTTGTTGGTTTATACTTGCTATTTTCAAATTTTATGATGTTTTAACAGTTTGTACTTAGTAATTTTACAACTTCAAATTGTTTTAGTAGATAAATCAATTTATTTACGTTTTTGTACTTAGTACTTTAACATTTTCTTGCTGCTTTAATATATTTTACTTAGTAATTTTACATTTTCATCCAATGTTTTAGTAGATAAGTCTAAATTTTAGCATTTTGTGCTTAGTACTTTTTACATTTTCGCATTAAGTTTTAATGTTTTTCAAGTGCATCACACTTTTGTTTTGAAAAGTTTCGTACTTTTACATTTTTCGTTCTAAGTTTTTCTGGATGAATTTAAGTTTTATACTTAGCATTTGTATTGCAGCTTTATACTTAGCATTTGTACATGTTTTGTTGTTTTGCTCTGCATGTTTTTAATTTTTCAGAGTTTTAAGATTTTGTTGTTAGAACTTTTACATTTTTGATCGAGATTTCAGTAGACAAATCTATGTTTTGCTGTTTTTGTACTGCGTGTTTTTACTTTTTTCAGAGTTTTAGGATTTTGTTGTTTGAATTTTTACGTTTTTTTGATCAAGATTTACTTCGTTCTAAGTTTTTCTGGAAAAATTTAAGTTTTGCAGCCTTATACTTAGCAATTTTACAGGTTTTGCTGTTTTTGTACTGCGTGTTTTTACATTTTTCGGAGTTTTAGGATTTTGTTGTTCGAATTTTTATGTTTTTTGATCAAGATTTCTGCAAACAGATCTAAGTCTTTTAAGTTTCGTACTTAAGTTTGACATTTTTGTACAAAGTTTCACTTGATTTTCAGAGTTTTAGGATTTTGTTGCTTGAATTTTTACGTTTTTTTGATCAAGATTTCTGCAGACAGATCTAAGTCTTTTAAGTTTCGTACTTAAGTTTGACATTTTTGTACAAAGTGTTACTTGATGACTACGCTATATACTTAGTACTTTTACATTTCATGTTACTTTACTATTTTATACTTAGTACATTTGATTCAATTACATTTTCATTTTAAGTTTTAACATTTTGTAAGTGCATAACACTTTTACTTTGAAAAGTTCCGTACTTTTACAACTTCGTTCTAAGTTTTTCTGGAAAAATTTAAGTTTTGCAGCCTTATACTTAGCAATTTTACAGGTTTTGCTGTTTTTGTACTGCGTGTTTTTACATTTTTCGGAGTTTTAGGATTTTGTTGTTCGAATTTTTATGTTTTTTGATCAAGATTTCTGCAAACAGATCTAAGTCTTTTAAGTTTCGTACTTAAGTTTGACATTTTTGTACAAAGTTTCACTTGATTTTCAGAGTTTTAGGATTTTGTTGCTTGAATTTTTACGTTTTTTTGATCAAGATTTCTGCAGACAGATCTAAGTCTTTTAAGTTTCGTACTTAAGTTTGACATTTTTGTACAAAGTTTTACTTGATGACTACGCTATATACTTAGTACTTTTACATTTCATGTTACTTTACTATTTTATACTTAGTACATTTGATTCAATTACATTTTCATTTTAAGTTTTAACATTTTGTAAGTGCATAACACTTTTACTTTGAAAAGTTCCGTACTTTTACAACTTCGTTCTAAGTTTTTCTGGAAAAATTTAAGTTTTGCAGCCTTATACTTAGCAATTTTACAGGTTTTGCTGTTTTTGTACTGCGTGTTTTTACATTTTTCGGAGTTTTAGGATTTTGTTGTTCGAATTTTTATGTTTTTTGATCAAGATTTCTGCAAACAGATCTAAGTCTTTTAAGTTTCGTACTTAAGTTTGACATTTTTGTACAAAGTTTCACTTGATGACTACGCTATATACTTAGTACTTTTACATTTTCATGTTACTTTACTATTTCACACTTAGTACATTTGATTCAATTACATTTTCATTCTAAGTTTCAGTAGATAAATCAGAGTTTTGATATTTTTGACGAAGAATTTTTTACATTTTTACATTAAGTTTTAACATTTTGTAAGTACATAACGCTTTTACTTTGAAAAGTTCCGTACTTTTACAACTTCGTTCCGTACTTTTACAAGTTTTTCTGGAAAAATTTAAGTTTTGCATCCTTATACTTAGCAATTTTACAGGTTTTGCTGTTTTTGTACTGCGTGTTTTCAATTTTTCAGAGTTTTAGGATTTTGTTGTTTGAACTTTTACATTTTTTGATCAATATTTCTACAGACAAATCTAGGTTCGCTGCTTTATACTTGATATTTTTACATTTTTATGATATTTTAACACTTTGTACTTAGTAATTTTACGACTTCAGTCTAAGTTATAGCAGATAAATAAATTTTTTTTTACGTTTTGAACTTAGTACTTTTACGTTTTCGTGTTGTTTTAATATATTACTCTTAGTAATTTTACATCTTCATTCACTGTTTTAGTAGATAAATCTAAATTTTAACATTTTGTACATAGTACTTTTTACGTTTTTGCACTAAGTTTTAACATTTTGCAAGTGCATCATACTTTTGTTTTGAAAATTTCCGAACTTTTACATTTGTTCTTCTAAGTTTTTCTGGATGAATTTAAGTTCTGATGTTGTATATTTTTTATTTCTAGCTTTCGTGCTGTTTTGTAGTTTTCACTCTTAGTGCTTTTACATTTTTTACGGAACTTTTACCAGATAAATTTAGGTTTTGTAATTTTACGTTTCATACTTTTACATTTTCGTTGTGTTTTAACGTCTTGTACTTGCTATTTTGATATGTTAAATAGGTGGATATAAGTTTTTTCAATTTGTATATATTACTTTTACTTTTTCCTAGTTATGTTTTAGATGAATCTAAGTAACAGTTTTTTATACTACTCTTAACTTTTGGTGTTTTGTACTTTCTTACATTTTTTTTTTGCGTTAAGTTTTAATATTTCTCATGAGCGTAACACTTTTGTTTTGTAATTTTGCATTTCCGTTCTTTTCTGAATGAGTTTAAGTTTTTAAAGTTTATATTTCTAAATGATTTGTTTTACGTATTTCTAAGTTTCCTCAGTTTTAGCATTTTGCTCTTAGCACTTTTACGTTTCACATAAAGCACTTTGCAATAGTTTTGAGTTTTGTGATTTAAACTTTTCAAGTTTTACGTTTCTAGTGAAGTTATTCTATTTCACTTTTAAGATTCTCAAATCTGTTTTAGTGTTTTAACATTTACTTTTTAAGTCTCGAATCTTTATTCCACAGCTTAAATTGTTTCGGATTTTTTATGATTCAGTGTTGAAATTTTAGTTCAAAGTTTCAAACGTTACATTTTCATGCGAAGTTCTAAAATGTTACAAGTAGAAAATCATTTTGTTTTGCAAGTTCAAACATTTTTATTTTGTAATTTCTAACATTCTCCACTGTTTTACGGAATGAATCAAAGTTTTAACATTTTGGGCATAGTACTTTTGCTTTTCGTACTAAATTTGGCTGGATGGAACTAAGTTTGGAACAAGCACTAGTAGTACTAACACTCGTTTCGTGCTGTTTTAACATTTAATACTTGGTATTTTTATATTTTCATGCTGTTTAAACCTTTTGTATTTAGCAATTTTACATTTCTGTACTGAGTTTCACTGGATGAATATGCTTTGTACTTAGTATTTTTACATCATTGTTTTAAAATTTACGAGTTCAATCAGAGTTTTTTTGCGTTCATGTGTTAAATAATAGAGTTTTATAAAATATTCTTTGAAGGAGACTGCAAGTGTGATAGTCGGCATCGCATTGCATCAAGTCCTAAACTGAAACAAAAAGGTGTTGCCATTCCAAAACTATAAATTTTTGAAAAACATTTCAACTCTACTTGAAAAATGCCTGAGGGCATACAACTCAACTCCACTCGAAAAATGCCTGAGGGCATACAACTCAACTCTACTCGAAAAATGCCTGGGGGCATACAACTCAACTCCACTCGACTAACGCCTGAGGGCACGCCTGGGGGCATTGGGAGGCGGTGGGACCACGCCCCCTTCCACCGCCACCGCCTGCTGGGGTAGAACGCCCATTATTCCCCTACTGTCGTTATCAATGCAAATATCCAGTTCTGCCAACTTGTCTACAATGTCGGTAAATTTTCCTAAGTGGTCATAAAAGTCATTTGATGAGTCATTCATCTTCAACTGTATTAGAGACTTTAATAAGGTTGCCTTCCTTGCAGGGCCTCTTGGGGAAGCGTAGACATTCTCCAGTTTCTTCCATACATCAGATGACGTCTCGCAGTTCTTTATCTGTTTTAACTCAGAAGGCGCAATGCTTAAGATTATGTCTGCCTTTGCCTTTTCGTCAAAGTTTTTCCATTCTCGATACTTCTCCAACGATGCAGCGTCTGTGCTGTTAACTTCCGGCTGCTTAATATTTTCACTGACATAGTTCCAAGAATCATTTTTGACAAGTAAAGCTTTAACTTGAATCTTCCAAGTCTCAAAATTGTTTCCGTTCAAAAGTTCGATTCGCATATTCGACGCAGCCATTTTCTTTGTTTCACCACTTCCTCGTTAATCATTTAACTTAATTTCTGGGACCAGTGACCTAATAGCATAATCATGTTGTTTTCCATAGGTAGCAGAGTAGAGCATGATGCACTTTCAGCAATTAAGATTTTATTAAAACAATTAACAGGACGAAACGCACACATACAAAATAGATAAAAAGATCATATTAATTTTCCATCTTACTTCTATCAAGTCCACGCGCCTTCTGCGCAGTTTCTACAGTGTTCTAATAGGCGGCGCTGATTACGTCATAAATTGCGCAATGGATTGCGAGTGACATTGAATTATTCTCTAGCAGAAAATACTTAAGTACCGGTACCTACATAGAAATTATAGTTGCAGAAAGCGCAAGGGTTACTTTATTTTTACTGCAATAACTTAAAAATCTATAGAGCAACTTTACATTCATAATTTATACTGGGCTTTTTTTTTTTAACGATTACTTACTTCTTCAGAACCGTAGTATTTGTATCAAAATTAAGGAACTATTTACCTCGCGAGACGTCAGAGCGAATCCTGAATTAGAGTAGTCTGTTCGTTTATTTTTTGGATCAGGAATATACGATAAATTCTTCGGATTCGGATCGTATGCAACAAAACGAGAAAAGAGAATGGGCAAATGGATAAATAACGCTCTTTTGAATTGAGATAGGCAGACGTTTAGCACGGAAGTACTTTAGCACCCGCAGTTGTTACGTTTGGAACCTATATAATCCAGCTTTTCCCTCTCCGTTCAATGTTTTCCAGGCACAGCGGTAGAGTATTAGCTTCCAGTCAGGACAGTCAACGTTCTAAACCTGGTGAAGAAACTTCAGAGATTTTTTTATTTATTCAAAAATGAAATCGTACCGTATCATTTTTGAGAAAGGGCTGTTTCAAAAAATAAGAACTCAGTTTTTCAAATCTAAGTCATTTTGACGCGGAGCAACCCCGAGAACATTACTTTCTTGAAAATAAGCCACTTTATCTCAATAACAAGAATTCTGATTTAACAGTGTAGTAATTCCACTCATCTGCAGAAATTTTTTTACAAGTTTGTAAAAAATAAATAAAGTTGCTTTATCTTCTTAAATATTATCGAAGGCAGCAATTACATAAAACGAACCAAGTATCATATTAACCACCAAAAAGACATTCACTTCTGAATTTAGAATTCCCAATATAATTTTATGAGTACGAGCGAAAAATTCTCATACGCTTCGGTGCACGTGTCTTCGTCGAAACATCATCTCTTGAATACTTAAATTCATTTTATTACCCTTCTTTTTCACTCAGGCATGCGTAGCAGAAATAGTTCATTACTCCATAAATTAATGTAGTTTTGTTTTCATAAATTTTCTCTTGAGAATTCTTTAATCCAGAGATTAACAATGTTGGTCTTACTTTTTAATAGGACTCAGTAAGTGGGTAAAAGGAACGTTTCAGATTCCTGACATCAAACGTTAATTCAGTGTAATCTGAATGTTTGAAAACTGGGGCGTAACTGCACAAACCAAGTTTCTATTTTGAGAACGGAAAGTAAACTTATCTCTGAGGCAAAAAAATTGCATTGCTAAAAAAAAAGTTATTGAAATTCCATAGTTTATTTCCAAATCCAATTACTTTCGAAGTCTCTAATTTATTGCTAAATGCTTTCATTTAGAAAACTGAAAATAAACTCATCTCTGAGGCAGAATGTTTAAAATTTTTCAATCCTACGAAAGAGGTATAAAAATTCCCCAGTTTATATTTGCAAATCTCATAACTTGCTTCGAATTCTCTGATTTGTTTCCAAATGCTTGAATTTAGAAAACTGAAAATAAACTCATTTCTGGGCAGAATGTAAAAAATTTTCAATCCTAAATGAAGAGTTATTATAATAACTCTTTACCCCAATTTATATTTACAAATCCCATAACTTACTTAAGAATTCTCGACTTTATTTCCAAATGTTTTAATTTTGACAACCTTAAATAAACTCATCTCTGAGGCTGATTATTTAAAATTTAGCAATGCTAAAAATAAGTATTAAAATTTCAAAATCCCATAACTTACTTAAGAATTCTCGGATTTTTTTCCAAATGCTTTAATTTTGAAAACTTAAAATAAATTCATCTCTGAGGCAGATTGTTAAAAAATTAGCAATGTTAAAAAAAGTATTAAAATTCTCCAATTCAGATTTCAAAATCCCATAACCTACTTTTGAATTCTCTAATTTATTCCCAAATCCGATAATTTGCTTCTGAATACCTTAATTTATTTCCTAATCCCTTAATTTATTTCCGGATTCGCTCATTTTTTCATAGTTTATTTCCGATAGTGCCCTTACTTTTTTATTATTATTATTTATTTAGTTAGTTTCCTAATTTATTTCTGAATTTCACAATTTATATCCGAATTTCCAAACTTATTTCAGAACTTCCAAAGTTATTTCCGAATCCCCAAATTTATTTATAAATTTACCAATTTATTTCCGAATTACTTATTAGGTGCCAAAATTGCTTAATTGATTTTTGCAGAAAACGACGTGGTGTTTTAATGTTTACATTTTACATGTGGTACTGTAGTGTTTGTGCTGATATGTTATAGCAGGTGAGGCAGTTTCAAGCAATAATTTTAATGTTTGTACAATAGTTTAATGCTGTTGTGAAGTTTTAATCATATGCAAATGCAACAATGATCATAAGAAAGTAAAGGAAATTAGAAATAATCCACACATATAATAATTCAATCTATAGTATGGTCAAAAAGACTGTTAACAAAATAAGTAAAGTGAATTACTCATCAAGACAACAATATTTGCAGTAAATTATACGGTCCGATTCCACTCTGGGCGACGTACAACACAGAAAAGTGTCAATTACGACGTCTTAACTGTATTACTTGCTTATAAACTTGCATTATATCCCAATACTATACCTATTAAAATACAAACTAAAAACGACATTTAAATTGCAATAATTTTTTTTAAATGTAGGTGTTTTTACCACTCAGTTTTTCGTTCGGCCGATGTGATTGAAAAATGAAAGCAAAGGATTATTGTTTTCTTATTCTTGAAATTATTATTAACTTCTTGAAAAGTTTGAACCCATATAAACTATAAAGAGTAAATTTAAATAAATTTTATGACCATAGCTTGAATAGTATAGATGCTATGTCTGTTAAAGTTAATGTCTTGAATAATGATAATAAATCCTTATAAATAATGATCTATGATTTTTTAATTGTTATTATTGTTATTATTCATTTTTCTTCATATATTTTTTTTTATTTTCATCTCATTTTAATTTTTTATTTTATTTTTTACAATCAAATGAACTAAATTTCTGAAATCAATAATATTGGGTTTTGATCCCACTTAATTTATCTTATTAAAGAGAAAAAAAATTTTTAAGTCCTTAAATTTCATAGCAAATAAATTGACAAGTAATTACATAGGAATAATGTAAAAATGGTGGCGTTAATTCATGAAGGTAACCAAAACCAGTTTTTTCCCTTAATTATTGATTAACTGATGATCAATAAATAGGAAAAAATGAAGTACTAATGTCAAACATACATATGGAGTTTGGATCAGCATAAAAGGATAGTTTAAAAATGCATTAGATATTTGGCTGCAAGTGAGGGAAAATTTGAAGCGGATTTTTAACGAAAAAATGACTCAATAAAAGTTAACAAAAATTAAGAACTAATTTTTATGCGAATCAGAAAGTTAAACTTCTCAATGTTTTTTAAATTGTTACAACAGCAATACGTTTATCAACTTCCAAAATTGCGCAACATTTTTGTTTTACGGAAATGTCATATTGGTTTATGCACTCTACAAAGTTTTGCACTCTACAAAGCATTTTGAGATGAACTTATGCATTTCATCAAATATCTCTAAAGAGTTTAAAATTTTAAATTATACAATTATTCATTTTGAATAACTAATTTGATGTTCACGATCATTCATTTCAAATTGTTTGTGAGACTAAGTCCCTAAAAAACTATGAAAATATATCTGTTTTCTCCAAGAAAAAGACAAAATGTGCATTACAGCTCATTATGTGAGAATGTTTCATGTCTTTCATGTTTCAGAGTTTTATGACGGAAACTGACGAACAGAAGAAAATCAAAACAGCTGCATGTCCTTATTATCGATTCTTTGTACACATTTTTAATTTATCAATCTATCTTTTCATTCACGCCTGCATTAACTGTCTTAAAAAAATGATGAGCTCTATTTTAAATCTTTGCAGCTATGTTCCGAATATGCCATAATTCATCATTTTCCTTCCATATTCTTTTCTTATTTTCTTAGTATTGTTTTTTCATGCAGGTTTATAGTGTTTTCTAAGAACCAATGTACAAATCGCTCGTTTGTCACAACAATGTCATAACTAATTTGTTTTTTTTTCTTTCATGTAGATTTATAGTATTTTCTAAGAATCAATGTACAGTGTGTCATTCTTTTTTCTTCTTTGCTAGGAGGCTCAGGATTAAAAAAGTGCCAAACGATCCCAAACTAACATATGTAAAAGTTTCGGAAGAGTCTTTTTGCCTCCGGAATTGATTTTGAAGTTTGGATTTCTTCAACTGCATACATGTTCTATACAACAAAAGGAGAACTGCCCTTACTACGCGTACAATATTATCACACACTAGTTGTTGAAGGGCAATAAAAACTAAGACAGAAGCTTCAGCCACATTAGCCGCGTTCACATGGCACTTTTGTAACCCGCAAATCCCCTCTCCAATAGGGAAGTTTCCACCTACAGAATCTTCCTATTTTGATGCTTAGATATTGTTAAGACAGTTATAAAACTCAAGAATTCACCCATGCCGAACAAAGAAAATTGAACATTGATTTTTAATTAATTTTTAAAAATCACATCCACAAAAAACGAGGCGGAGCCTAATACGTCACTGTCTGATGTCAGCGGGCACCTCGCGCCTCGAACGGCTTCGAACTCCTCGTATTTTGCAGTGTTCATTCAACGATTCATTTAACTAAACGTGAGTCCATTTAATTAAACTACTGTCCATTTTTTATATTTTTCTTATCCATCATGGACTGTAGGATCCCTTTTAGACAACAAGTTTTTGATTGCCCATTTCCGAGTTAAAATTTGTTTTATTTATTCAGTTACGTGTATTTTTGTTGCTTGGCGACTTTTTGGTAATGTTTTCGTAACCCCAGTGAAGTTCATCATGCTATTTAGTGTAGTGCATATTACTTAGCTTATCGCTTTCTTGGCAATGAATCTTATATTTTTGAAATGAAGAATATTATTATGCTACAAAGGATTTTCGATGTTTAATTTTTTTTTTTACTTAAAGAAAATTCCGTTTTTTTACTTGCGGTTCAAGTGGGAACTCAAAAAAAACATTGGTGAGGTTTTTGAATTGATCATGTGTTTCCTTTTCATGTGAAAAAACACCTGCAAGCAATGGCGTAGCTGGACCTGGATTTCGGGGGGGGGGAGGGGGTTCTTCGGGAGAAGTCTGCTAACTTCATTGTTTTCCAAGAAAAATTGGTCCAATTCTAGACAATCTTCACCATTTCGGGGGGGGGGGGATTATTCCCAAAACCACCCCCTTATCTACGCCAGTGCCTGCAAATTAGCATAGAAAAAGCATCAAGCCAAACGATGTTGCAACTTTTATTGACTTTAAAATGCAGGTAGTGTAGTTAGATGCCATACAGAATCTTTTAAATTTCATTTCCCAATCGTGGTATATCATGTTTAACTTTATATTTTTCTGTTTAAGTCTGGAATCCCTTAAAATGCTTTCAAAAAAATTCTTTTAAAAAGGGTTATAAATATTATATTTAAATTCATTCTATTATTTTGAAAAATACTTTAGTCCTTGTTTAATCTTTCAAAAATTATACAGAGAAATGGCTGTTCATAAATGATGTCACGCTTTTTTCCTATATATTTGACCCCCTTCCCCCCCCTTTGTCACACTTCAGCGGGCCCCCTCCCCCCCTTTATCACATGTCACGCTATGTTGCATAACGCATGACGCCATACTTCTTGTTCCCCCCTCCCCTCCCTTGTCACACTGTTTTCACAATTTCAAGAACCCCCCTCCCCCCTCGAAGCGTGACATCATTTATGAATGATCCCGAAGGTAATTATGATATTTTTAATAAATAGCTCTTGCAGAGAAGAATATATATGGTGATTCAGCTGTTGGGTATGTACAACTAAAAAGGACAGCAGGAATTAGCACAGTCAAAAGTCGTGTATGTCCTGGGCACAAATTAAAGAGCCCTAACCAAGTTGTTATGGTAGTCAAAGAAGCAAAAAAATAAAATTGAATCAGCTGAGAGTTGCACTGCTGCCAAAGAATAATGTGTATTTCCTACTTGTAATAATACAAATTTCAATTTACCTAAATTTTTCCATGTCTTGAATCAAGTTATTTATGTATACTTTCATTACTTTTTAATGTAATTTTATCCCTTGAACAGGAAAATTTTCTTTCTCGTTTTCGATAACTCAAAGTATTTTCTACACTCCAAGGCCGTATCCAGAAGCGGGAAAGGGGGTTTCCCGAAAATGTTCGCAATGAAGCATATATTCCTCCCTAAAACTTTTTTTAACACAAGTGTGTCCAAGTTAACCCCCCCCCCCCCCCCGAAAACAAATTCTGGATATGGCTTTGCTGCACTCAAATTATTTCTTTCCGGTTCTGTGTTATTTCCATTGTATTGTAATTAATCAGCTCGTGTTGTTCTTACACTAATATCATTTCAATTTTAAGATAAAAATAATCCTAAGGGCCTTAATTATGCCAGTTTTCTGTTATATGTATTATATATATGTATATATATTTATTTATTTATTTGTGTTTTGAAAACTATTAGGCACGAACGAAATGTAAACTGGTACTGTAATTTTTAAGTAGATATGTTGTTATGTCTTAGTTGTACTTACAGAAATGATCTTCACAGCAATGAAAATTCTACTTCATAGAAACATCGATTCTGCATTTAAATAGCCACGCTTTTCGAACTTTAGTTAGGGTCCCTTGGAACATTAATGAAGCGTTTGCCTGTAGTGTTTTTAGTCGTTGATGTGCATCCAGGTACAAAACAATACTTGTAATTAGTATTTGACATATTGATCGAACGCAAATGTAAGAAAGAGCACAACGACAAAAGTATAACACAAAGAAACAAGAAATCCCCCCGTATATATATATATTCAGAAATAATATCTTGTATCCACATAAAATGCTTCAATTTAGCAACTAATAAATTAATAATAATAGGGTCTGTTCGACGAATTCATTCTAAAAAAAATATTTTACGCAATGAATATTTAATTTAATATATAATTTTAACAGTTTATCTTTTAATTACCCCCCCCCCCCCCTGCACGAGGAAAAAACGCCAAATAAAGCGCCCTTTTTATATTTAGTTTATCAAAAATCAACGGTGCAGCAAAACATTTGCTGGAGAAAACGCAAATTAAATCCCCCGGGACTCGAACCAAGATTGAACTGTGTACAAGCTTTCTTCCCTAACCATTCGGCCATCTTCACTGCGTAAAGCGGGGTCTATGTATCAATAAATGTTTCCTTCCAACAGGTAAACTTCATCATAGTAGAGATTTGAGTTTTTAATTACATCCAAACTCATTTTTGGCTAAATTTATTGTATATTGGCGAAATTCATTTTATTTTCTGCAAAAATTAAAACATAAACAAGCTTCAGAAGCTCAAATTATGCGTTCGCTCATTCGCAAACAGTTCGGCAATCCGATGTATCCAATTTTTGATTTACGTGTGTATGTGTTTTATTTAGTAATCATTGCTTAGGCCACTGTTTTTTAATTCTTTTGTTATATACATGCAGATTTGAACTTCTAAATCTTTTTATCCAAATAGATGAGCTCCAAACGGCTATGGCTCGCTTGTGAATGGCTGGCTTTACGCTCGCCAAGCTATATACGTCATCCAACCTGTGACGCAAATCATGCCCGATGTGCAGAAAGTTTTTTTCGCGATCCCTGACTGCGCATGAATTTAAAAAATTATTTAAAAAATAAACACTAATCGTATAACAAAATTTTTTGCACAGATGGTGTTAAAATATGTTATTCTGTAGATTAAAAATAAAATTAGAAAATCGAAAACTTCCCTATTCCGAAAAAACCCGTTTGGAAAAAACCCCGTTCACATGAGAAAAGAGGTTTTGTCTCGGAAAGCGGTTTTACCCATCATCCTTTGCGCACTGTTTACAATTTTTACGCATGCTATTGCCGTTTTCTTGCTTTCGCTTTTCTGAATGTTACAGTTTAAAATAAATTCTAGGGAAAGACTCGGCTGAGGATGTTTTAGACCTGATTTTTTGAAAAAAATAATTGCATTCACGATTTAAAAATTACATATAATTGCTTTTGTTTAACATGTTTACATTGTTTTGTTAATGCTTTTTTGTAAGAGCTGAAATCTAGTATACGAAATGATGTATCTTTTGAAAATTAAGATTTTGCATTATAAAAAATGCATCTTTCTTAAGGAAAGAGGTGTTCTAAGTAAATTAAGAGCATGAAAGATCGTTGCTTTTTTCTTACGATTCAGGAATATTTACAAACATTTTGCTCATAATATCTTAAAAGCAAACAAGGTTGCTAAGGGCAAACTGATTAACCAGAATATTGCCAATTGCATACATATGCTACATCTAGCAATCAATATCAAGACATTTTATTTTATGTACAGGTGGTGGTTATGCATCGTTTATGAGACATTTGAATATTAATTCCAAATATAGAATTAATTATGACACCCAAATGACTTATCAACAAATATAATCAGACAACAAATAAAGTTCATGATGTATTTGAAAAATAGAAATGATCAAGATTCAAGCTACGTGTGTTCTTATTAAAACCAAAAATGCAACGTTATGTATTTGTTTTTTTATTGCAGGGAGTGTAACTGAATTAAATGGAGAATTGTTATCTTAAATAAAGGGGGAAAGACCGTTCAAAGCTCTGCATTTTCATATATATATATATATGTGTGTGTTAAAGATGCAACGAATATTCGGCCACTATTCGGTATTCGGCCTGCTAAAATAGACGTTTCTTGATTTAGCCGAATATTCGGTCTTTCCGAATACTGATCATTATTCGGCCGAATAGTTCTGCTACGGTAGAAATGTACAAAAATAAAGAAATTGGTAGATTTTAAGCATTTAAAATTGCATTATAGTTATTGTAAAAGAACACATTAGTATATAATTTTAATAAATAAAAATTAATTTATAAAAAACTACTTTTTTTAAACATTGCTTTTAGGTTTGATACAGTTACAATATTGTATTTTATACTTAGCATTTGCTCACAAATGCTGGCAATAGTTAATTATGATGAAGAATGTGAGACTTTTATTTTGTTTAGTAGCACAGTGGAAGGCAGACTTTGTGTGAGTAAACTGATTTATTGTGAATATTGGGTAAGATAGCAATGGGAAAAGCCTAAAACATATCATGAATATTAAGATAGCATAAGTTATTGGGCTTTTTAAATTAAAAAAATATATTCCAGTTAAATGCATTAAATTTTAATAGATCTTCTAAAAATAGGTATGTAAAAAGCCATAAAATAAAAATATACTTTTATAGCTTTTAAAATATCTTCATGAAATTATTTGGAGCAAGGTAAACATTCTAAACAATAGTATTCCTTTAATTTGAATTTAGAAATTAGTAAAATAATGCTAATGCTTACCAATTTTATTGCATTCAAAACAATACAGAAAATACATTAATTTTAGGTAGTTCTGGATTCTTAAAGAGAATTAAATCATACAACATAGATTATTGTGTGAAATTGGTGTTTTACTTGGTGAGTACTTTTAAAATTTAGAAAATACTTTCTATTACCACGATTTTCTAGAAATTTTAATATTCGGCTTCGGTCTAGGAGAAATTGCCGAATATTCAGATAATTAATATATTCTATTTTTTTAACCGACTTCACAAAGGAGGAGGTTATATATTCATACCGTATGGATATCGGTTTTTTGTTTGTCCACCCATAACATCTCACAGGATGAGCCGATTTTCAAGATTTTGATTTTTTTTTAATCCATCGAGGGTGGTTGCTCAAACGGAATTTATCATTCAAATGACTAGTTTTCAGTGCCATTCACTCAAAGAAGGTTTGCCTTTTGATATGGATTTTTTAAAAATAGAGTATTTATGTAAAAAATGGATTTACACCAAAAATAATAAAATAAAGTCCCTTTCGGAAAAAAATAGAACCGACTGCAAATTATAAATTGCGTTAAAAAGTGAAAACTAATTTAATTCTTTAAACAACATCGATACGATTTTTAAACATAACTTTTGAAGTCGGTGCAAAATCATGATAGGTTTTGATTCATGATTACTTTTGTAATCATGAATAAATTACAAATATAAATGGCCCAGAGCTTATAACAGTTTCAATGTAAAGTAACACATGACGTAATGGTAATTAGGTAATTGTGCGCAGGCTTCAAAAGTTATATTTAAAAATCGTATCGGTGTTGTTAAAGAATTAATTTATTTTTCACTTTTTAGTGCAATTAATAATTTAAAGTCGGTTATATTTTTTCCAAAAATTATTTTATTTTGATGTACATTATTTATGTATAAGTAATTTTGAAAATCTCAATTATTTTTTTAAAAAATTCTGAACAGTAATTTCTAACCCGGTTAGTTTTATTTATAAACACCACAGGGTTGTGTAAGAAAAACCTGATATGGCACAGCCAACAAAATTATGCCTACATATTAATCGCATGCATGTGTCGTTTCAAAATAAAAGATACGTTTTTAAAAGTTTAAACCTTTATGTATTTCTTACTCCTTAGTTTTAAAGACATTTAAGGACATGAACTAATAAAAATGAACAAACCGATGTCACTATGATGAGTACGACAAATTATTTCTGCGTTTCAAGATAAGAAATTACTTTTTCAATAATGAATGAAAAAATAAAACAATACTCTTCTACCTTAGTACTAACATGTATGGAAACGTACAAGATCATAGGATTTTTCATCTTAATTTTTCTTAAATTTATTACATCTAGAGATGACAAAAGATATACACAAAATTGAAAAATAAACATAGAAAAAATTACAAGTAAGAAATAATTTTTATTGCTGTACTTTTGGCCTATTTCATTTAAAATCCTCAAGTTGCGCACACCATATGAAACGCGCGAACTGTCAATCAAAAGGTAACTCATGGGGAATCGAGAGTGCTGCGCGAATGGCATGCTGGGTAGAAACCCCGCAAAAATCCTGCTCTTGGGCAGGAGGCAACTAGACCCACCATTTACCCGATAAAAAACCGGAATGCGGTGATAAGCAGGGTACAAGCGGGTTATAAGAGTGCCATGTGAACGCGGCTATAGTGGCAAAAAAAAATCTGAAAGAGAAAGCTTATAAAAAACCTAATAGAGTCAAGAAAAGTCATGCCGAAATTTGATAGTAAGGATTTTCGTGCTGTTTCAAGATCATTATTTTTAATATTAGTAATTATTGCAAACGTGATTGTAATAAATGAATGATACTCTTAAAAATTTAATTAGTTATATATATATATCTATATATATATTATGAATACATATTATATCTGTAAACGTATTTTTTAATTTTTCAATATATAGAAAGTTATCCCCCTAAATATGAGTTTTTCAAAGTAAATCTAGAGGCAGAAAATGATATACTATTCCAATAAAATTTTATAGTTCATCTTAAAACATCATTTGGCACCTTTCCCTTGCTGTGCTCAATAGAAATCAAGAACTTTTTTAACCATAGGAGGGCGATCCATCCTAATGTAAATACGCTCATTTGTTGCAACAGTGTCATAACTCGCAAATTATGATTTTTTAGTGAATGATACAGGGTAATTGCAATTATCATTCCCTGTTGCAATAAATCAAAAATCATAACTTTTTGAGTTATGACGTTGTTGCAGCAACGTTGTAGCGATACGTTTCATCAAGCAAAATATTCTTTCTTCTGGTCTTCTGATGTTTCCCATATGTTTCTTTTTTTACATGAATGTTCATTAAAAATAAGAAAGTTATAACAAAAGGTAAAATATTAACTTTTCATGCTTTTGAATTCATTAAGTTTGAATCATTGAATGCGATAAAATCGCATCAAAAATGTCCAATGGAAATGAGCTTTTAGAGGAACTATAAATACACAATCAAAAAAAAAGAAAGGAAATAAATCTAAAAATAGCAGTCGTACGCAAATGAAAATTCACGAATTTCAATTTAGAAAAACAACGAAGTTTCTCTCTACTCTCATTCTTTCAAGCTTTTAGAACAAAAATAATGAGTTTTGATCAAATAAATTTTTTTTGAACCCAGTTTGTCCGTTTAAAAAATAAGACACTTTCATTTCTGGAACAAGAACTGAATTGTGCAAATTTTATATTTTAGCGGGATACATATTTTTTTAGACTTTATATGAGTAGAGATTTATAAAATGATATATAATTCATATCAGGAAGCATGCAATTTTAACTTTCTTCATTTGAGGTCAGTAAATAAAAATGCATTGCATAATGTGCTCTTTATTGAGAACGTTTAATTAAAATAAACCATTCTTAATTAGAAACCTTAGGATCATTCATTCTCCTGCTAGGAAAGAAAGCGTAATTTTGATGTGCTTTCACCTTATTATTGATTAAACGTGTGGGGGAGGGGGGGGGGGTGCCGAAATTATAATGAAGTATTTTTTAATCGTGCAAAATTAAATCCTTCCTAAGAATTTTCTACCAAAAACTACCAAGACTTTTTAAACTTGAATACGATGTTACTGAACTCTTCAAAGAAAGCGTTTCGTAAAATTTAGAAACAAAACGTTTGAGCGATCAAATTGATGTGTGTAATCATAATTTCACTTGTCACTTGTATGCCGTAAAACAGCTCAAAGTTGAATGCTTAATGTGATCTGATGTTTAAGAGGGTTTTGTAACAAATTGGCTGCATTTTCTGTATTAGATAAAAGAAAACTCTAAAAGATTATTTATTTTCTAAATTTACTACAAATAAAATTTCATCTACTCAATCCAATGCAATTTCTTACATTGATAGTTACAATGCAAATTTCTCTTTATTGTTTAAATTTTAAATAGTTTTTTAATTGAAAAAATTTAAACATTAAAAACTATAAAAAGTAAAACTATACAATAATATAAAATGCAGAAGTTATGTTTTTTTACTTTATTTAAGATACGGACAAAATTATTTAGTTCTTTAATAAAAGTTATTGCTTTCTCAAAATGTACAGACTCAGTTAGAATCCGAATAGTCATCAGTACACTTTTTATCATTAATTAAATATACCTCCTAATGACTCATTATTGAATAATTCAACAACTGTTGCCTTGAAGATATGAGAAAAGTATGAATTAAGGAAAAGAAACTTATTATCCTTATTAACTGTGTTATTAGTCTCAAGCAGTGGGGGGAAAAGTAATGACCCTAGAAAGATAACACAAGAAAACAAACTTTGACATTTTCATGTGCTTTAACTGTTAAGTGATTCCAAAGTATTTTTTAGCGCTGATTCTAACAATGACCTTCATGTTTCCCCATCACGTAAGGAATTTTTAGAAACCATTAATTTCAAAATGTGCGGAAAAATCGAAAAATGAGTTTTTAATGCAGACTTAAAGAGGTTCTTTTCTTGTAATTCATTCTTTTTTTGTCACACTGAATTTTGTGTCTAAACATATAAGGAGCTTTTTTTAGTATTTTTAGAATTACTGTTGCGAAAATTTGTTAGAGGTGTTAGAGGGCGCTGCTTCGCTGCTATATAAGGTGATTACAGCTAATAGTCCAAGATCCGGCTGCAGAATTCTGTGCTCATCAAGTGTTTGCTAAAATCTGAATTTTTAAGCATATTTATGATTAGGAGAATATATATCTACCAGGTTGTCTATCAAAATGTGGCCGCTAGTATTTTTAATTAAATTATTGTTAATTGATTTTTCGGAATAAAATTCATTCACTTGTTTTTTAAATAAAATATCGTCCACTTCACGGCAATATAGATAAAGACTGAAAAATCACGGTTGCCGTTGAGCACTTAGCCGCACCTCTTCGCAGCCAGGTGTAAACAGGTATGATTTTGATGCATTTATACGTTCATAACGTACATTTGTTATTTATATATCAAATTAAAGCTAATTATTTTCTGTTTATTGTGATATACGGTTGCCTAATTAAATCTGGCCGCAAATAAGGGTTGCTGGTTGTTAAAAATGGTAAATATTTAAGCTAGTGCGTAACATCACTAGTCTGACGAGGATAACGATTGCCAGCTGTACGACGCTTTAAAGCCATTGCGCATGCGTCGAATGATAGTGTTCTCAACCACCGGTTCAAACAGTAGTAGGGACAACTTGATAAATACTCCAAAAGTCTTCTTTTTCAAAATGACAAATTTAAAAACTACAACAAAAAATTTATATTGATGAAAAATAAAACCAAGGTTACTTATGTAAAAGAAAATTTTATTGTGCAAGTACTGTTTGAAAAAATATTATGTTTTATTCAAGTATTCAATCGCCTATATTATCGTTACATATTAGTTAAACATTTAAACAAATTAAAAATTTAAAATATGTATTTTATATTTCCGTAACTCTTATTTAAAAATCTGAATCATCAGAGCTTTCACTCACACTATCATCGCTGCCTAACCACTTTCATCGTTACAAATATCACAATCGTCGTCATTATCGGAAGATTTGTTCATCGAATCACATAGCACACTCTCAACTTGCGTTGGAGTTGAGTTTCCCAAGAATCTTGTTGGTTTTAGAAACCCATCTAATAGCCGCCAATAATTATTTTCCGCGCTGAACTTGATAGAATCCGGCTCAGTGGCATTTAACCACATCGAATTAACAAAGATTGTCCGCAATTTTTGTTTCAAAGATTTCCAGCACGGTGGAATGTGCGCTGAGTCGAAACTTTTAATTATTTTCATAAATTTTTCATTATTTTGTTTTGAAGCGTACATTTTGTTAAAAAATAAAAATCTTGCGGCATTTACACCTCGACACTTTGGGAGTCCATACATAAGGCACGTAAACTCTTGGACTGCATCAATTTTTTTTCATTAAAGATGTCATTGGAATTAGTCAAAGATGCAAAAACGTGTTGAATTTCTGGGTGCTTAATAAATACATTCAACGGCCGAACTTTCCCTTTGTTGAAAAATGCAGCCGTGTAGTCGCAACCCGTGTATGCGTGAAAAGCGGGAAGAGCAAGACATAAAGTTGCGCCTAATTTTATTGATAAGTCCGTACAGTTTATGTAAACTTCATCCTTATTATTAATTTTTTTTGATGGACTGTTTGTCAACCAAATTTGCAAATTAGGAAATTTATGCATATTACCTAATAAAATGATTAAAACGTCAGTGTCTGTTGTTTTCACCAAAATTTTTAAATTTTCAACTACTTTACTTATGTGGAAAACAATTCTTGTATCAGCTTCTTCATGTTTACATGCTAATTCAGTTTCTTCAGTTTTCACTACAAGATATCCAGCAGAACAATATGGAAAACATTTTTCTCCAACAGTAATATAATTTTTTTTTATTTCCTAATACTGTAGCAAAAGAATCATCGGCCCAATGGTTAGCTAAGAATTTTACCAGGGCTTCTTTGAAACGAAAATTCTTCAAGCTTTTTAAAAAATCATTGGTTCTTGTTTGCAAAGGGCCATTAATTGTGTATGGAATATCAATTCCTTCTCGATTTTGTCGTTCGCAATCTTTAATAGAAGGCGTTAAATATCTATCAAATATGATATGTACTTTCTGAGCATTTTTTGAACAAAGTTTTATCAATATCGATTCTGCTATTTTTCCAAATGTTTGTGGCAAAGCAGAGCCAATTCGATACAAATAATGGAAACCATCAATGATTTCTATGTCGACTTGTCCGGGATTAGCTGGTGCAATCTTTGCCGTCAATTGTTTACTCAAAGTTGACTTGTCCGTCTTCACCATGTCTCCTTGAACAGTGGAATAGTGCAGGAGGTACAGGTGCTAGCGGGAATGACAGACAGTACCCAATGTCAACCTTTTGATTTATAGCGATTGCTAGCAGGCGTCCAAAAATATCTCGTTCCATTTTAATTAATGTTTTTTTGTCGCCGGTGGCACTCTTAATACTTTTTTAACACAATCTGAAGCGAAGTTATGTATTTTATTACGACTTACTGGTCTCACAAATCTTTTTGAATCTTCAAAGCATTCCGAAAAAAATTTTAACTTTTGCTCTTGACCTAAAGACTTAACGTTGAGTAAATAATTGGTAACATTTAAGGAGGCCGCTTTACCAGTTGACAAATTGAACAAACTATCTTTGTCTACATTTTCAGAAAAAGGATTCGTTGTTTTCTTGATCGTTTCAACAATACTGTTTAGAGTCTTGGAGTCTTTCTCGATTCGATTCTTTTGTAGCGTATAAGAAGTATCATCTGCTTGAGATAATCCGATTTTTGCTTTTACAAATGACATAGTTTTAGTTCTGACACTATGACTAAGAGCCCATCTTTCTCGTGCAGCGATCGAATTTGTAAAATGGCTAACACCAGTCAAGGTATTACCGGCATCAGCATTAATCGTCTGCTCCAAAGTCAAGTCTACAGGTGAGCTGCCTAAGCATGATTTTGTGCGTCTAATACCAAATGCACCTTCACGAAATTCCTTAAATAGAGTTGAATTTTCAACCTTCAGCTTGATTAAGTTATTTAAATACATAGCAGCCCATTTGGCATAATTCGGTTGATTGAATGCAAAAAAGTAACCACACATTTCGAAAATAGAATCCAAGTAGAGCTCAAAATTACTGCAACGAATACTTCTAGAAAATCGAAGAAATATGCTGATAAGTTCAGTATACTGCAAGTAATATTGAGCTGTCTTTCCATGACCACCCTGAAGTGTTATTTCGCGCAGGGCCCGACTTACAAATTTGGGGGCCCAGGGCACAGAAAAAAATTGGGCCCCCTAAGTTGCTCGAACTGAAAAATTAAATTTTTTTGCTACGCTTTGCACTTAAAAGAGTACTGTCACTAAAATGCTGCGTTTTGTGGTGCAGTGGGTATGATGTGAACATATCACTAACTATTCCTGGGTTTTTTTCTCCTCGGTAAATTTCTCCTTTCTCCTTCACAAGAAAAAAAATTAAAAAATATAATAATAAACGTTTTATTGAATTTTTAAAAAATTTCTTTGAATTTAAACTATCTGCCCCCCCTAAAATCGGGGGCCCTGGGCACGTGCCCCAAGTGCCCTGTGTTAAATCAGGCCCTGATTTCGCGGAACTGTTTATAACACTCCAGTATTTTATGCAATGAATCAGGTAAAACAGTGCTCTCATTGATTCCACATGAAGTATTCATTACCGCGTTTAAGTCTTCGTTTAATTTTTCAACATCGTCCGTGTCAAATTCTGATAAATAATTCTCAAAATGAATAGTCTGCAAAGCACCAGAAGCCAAGGGATGTAGCCGCTTACATCGATTAAAATGCTTACTGTTCAAGAAGCTGTTCATTGAACCTCCTGCTAGTGCCTTAGCTTCAACTAAAATCTCTATTAATCCACTGGAGTCAATATACTTTCCAATTGCTTTAAAGAAAGCCATTTGGGTATGGAATGCGCCTAAATTAATGACTATATCGTCAAATTCTGGATTTTTAGTATGTTGAATCTGCATAGTTAATTTGGCTATTGCTAAATCGTAAGTAGCTATGATCTATTGTTGATTACAATTGTTAGCAACTTCCTTTGCAATGTTAAGAGTTTCCTGAACAACAGCTAGCGACGTTGGAGATTCATTTATTGGTGATAAGTACTCGACTATCTGAATTTTACTCTCATCAATGCCAATTTTGCAGTTATAACCTAACCATATGGGTACCGAATCAATTTGAGATAAAGACATACTCCAAACCAAATCCTTATCAATTGCAATTAATTTTTCTGAGTGACACGCATCGATTGTTTCAGTGATTGTTTGAAAAGGAAGAAACGTCATCTTGTAAAAAGTGTCTTGACAAAAGGACGAATTTCCATTGGAGTTGCTTCAAAACGCAGTCTCTTACGAGCTCTTGCTCCTACGGATTCTGAATCAGAAGTATCCGAATTGTCCCTATTATTAGAGTCATCATTTTCACTGCAAAACATAATAAATGATACCGACTGTATCGTGTAGAGCAGTGTTTCCCAACCTTTCTTCCCTTGCGAACCCCTTCTAAGATCCGAAACAAAATGGCGAACCCCCTTCAGTAGTCGAAAGTAACAGGTGACGAAGGTATAAAATTTGATAGTACATATATTTCCCATGTTGTACTTCATAACAAGAAATGAAAACATAGTTATTGCAAAACATCAAAGTTTAAATAAAATTGAAATACAGCTACGAATATTTTTTTATTATTACTTTTTCATGATTTGTTCTTTTTGAGCAATTATTAGGGTGATAAACATAAGTAATCCTAAAAAAAAAAGGTATAAAATAATTTTCCTGATAAGTTCCACTTTCCGGTTAAGATATACCGGAAATTTTGGAAATTTAAAGAGTAATTAAAATTTACAGATTTTGAAATTTCTAATTGCAATAATGCAGTAAAGTGTGAAGAATGTGAGTCCAAATTTAAAATTAGTGAATAAATATCTTCTGGTTCCATTTTAAGCTCTGTATAATCAGAAATTAGCCTAAAAGAATGCAGAATTTTGCATTTTACGTAGTAAGTTATCATATTTTCGACTCGTTCATCTCGCTTGCGAGAAAAAATGGGTAATGGTAGGAGAAACATAGGTTCTAAAATTTAAAATAAATCAGTCAATATCTTTCGGTACCAATTTGTGATCCATATTTCAGAAATCAAGCAAAAGTTGAAATAAGTGCATTTCAAATTTTGCATGTGTGCTTCTTATGCCAGTCCACTACTTTTCTGCATTATCTGGAAAACAAAATTTATTTTAAAAAAAAATCATTTTTGCACTCTATCTTAATAAGTATGTAAATTTCTTATTTCGATTGTTCTTTTTCGTCAGCGATAAAAAATTCCGCCATTGCAATATTATTTTCGCGAACCCCCTTTCTGCCCCGCCCGAACCCCTGGGGGCTCGCGAACCACCGGTTGGGAAACGCTGGTGTAGAGTATCTTTCCCAGTAGCTGTATCGACGAAACAGTCAAAATTATCGAAAGCTACGTGCGTGCTTAGCCCATCAACTCTGCTAATACCAGCCGGTATCACATTGTTTTTTTTTTGGGGGGGGGGGGGGGGAATTGTACGTTATCTCAGTTTCAATTTCTTCAGCTAAATTATAGCCTATTGTATGTCCATAGCTATTTAATGTCGTTAGAACTTTTCGTGAACTTGTCATTGATTTCATTGATAACCCGAGCGTAAGATGTTTTGACGGTTTGACTCTACCTTTGGATACAATATAAATCAGATCGCTACACACAGACTTTATTTTCACTAAGTCGTCGCATGAATTTTTACGACGAGTATCTGGTCCTTGAATTAAGTAGCACACGAAATTAAAAAGTTGTTCTGGAATACTCCACTCTCCGTGAATGACATCCTCTGGAGTTAGATTATCTGCCAGCTTCTTACTTTCTAGAGATGTTATACAGTTTCGCAATTCGTAAGCGACATCTCTGTATCGATTCCTCTCATTTGATTCTAACTTAGCTATTTCACCAACTAATCGTGACGTGTCCATGTCATACAGATAAACAATTTTTCTTTTTGGTGTCCCCATGAATGACTCTACAGTAATTCGATCGCCAAAAGCTTTCCTAATTTTATTTTCTAAGTTTTCAGCACGATATTCCTGTAAATCTTCAGCGCGTGCTTGACCTTCAGCAAATTGCAATATCAATGATTTATACTGAAATAACAAATCAGTGAGATACATAATGCGATTTTTCTCAATTTCCGCCGTTATAATTTCCAAAATTGCATTGAATGCCAACTGGTGAAATTGGCGGTTTTTGTGCCAATATTCTGGCTCTGGATGTTCCTTACATTGCCGTTTCAGTGAAATCTGATACGATGACAAACAAGTTGAATGATAAGCAACAGATTGAGGTCTTTCTAGTTTCGCTAATTGTTTTGAGTCATTTGATTTTTCGGCCATTGATTTTATTGTTTCAACCGTTGCTTCTGATTGCGGGTACGTTACATAAATTCGTCTCTTACCAACTTTTTCTCAACATGATCACAAAAAAGGCAGGCTGACTGTTTGTTTTTGGTTGTTTTCGATGAAATAGGTTGCTGGCACATTGTAGCAGCAGATGACAAATCTTGAAAAGACTGAGAATGATCATCCTCCTGCGCAGATGTACTAGGCTGCTCGTTTGAAGCAATTGTACTAAGCTGTTCGTTTACTGAAAGTGTAGTTGGTTGATCGTTCAATGTAGCCCTTGATTTTTCCTGCAAAGTAAATGTATGCATCGAAAGACAATTTGTATTAAAAGCTTGGTTCTAGAAATGTTTTTTTGATATCAGATTAATATTATTACTGCTGTATATACCTACTAGATCACAACTTACAGCAGGAATACTTTGTTCATAAAGATCTGAAGGGAGGCTCGGAATCTGTAAATTATAAGAAATACGGTGTTACAGTTAAATATTCCATTGTCATTCAATAGCATTGTTTTCATTGTACAGTAGACCTGAAAGTTAGCAAAAAGTCCTGAAAGTTAGCACTGATTTATTTATATCGTAACTATAATCTATATTATTCTTAAATTCAATTAAAATTTTACTTACGGTTTGTGTTTTGCAAAAATCTTCGAATTCTTCTCTATCTTTCTGCTTTAGAACTGTAATTTTTTTAAAACACTCTGTATGATATCCAAAGTCATCAGTGGACTCAATTGTTAATAAAGTGTCATGATATTTGTATTTTTTCATACGACGGAACAATAACATTAGTGAACACTTTTTGAATGATGCATTATGAAAGTCAAGTACATTGAATTTTTTGCGACACAGAAAACACGCCTTCATCTTTATCAATTTTATTTTACGTTAACTAATTTGATAATTCTTAGATGCACAAATAAAACAACAATATATATAACGTTGTGTATTACGAACTCCAAAACAGTGTGGTTTTTAGGTTAGAATCAAAATGTCGCAGCTGTTCAGTTGAGAACACTATCATTCGACGCATGCGCAATGGCTTTAAAGCGTCGTACAGCTGGCATTTTTAACAACCAGCAACCCTTATTTGCGGCCAGATTTAATTAGGCAACCGCATATTACAATAAACAGAAAAAAATTAGCTTTAATTTGATATATAAATAACAAATGTACGTTATGAACGTATAAATGCATCAAAATCATACCTGTTTACACCTTGGCTGCGAAGAGGTGCGGCTAAGTGCTCAACGGCAACCGTGATTTTTCAGAGTCTTTATCTATATTGCCGTGAAGTGGACGATATTTTATTTAAACAAGAAGTTCCGTCTAGAACTATACGAGCCTACTTTCCCGTATACACCAAATTCAAATTTATAATCTAGCTATCTCTTTCTCTCTCTTTCTTATTTATCTTTAGTTCTAATTATTGAAAATATACCTTTTTCAACGGATAATACATATTCATTCACTCACTCATTCATTCTTTCATTTATTCAGCCATGCATTTATTCATTCATTCGTTACCTCATTCAAGTGTTTATTCATTCATTTACGCATTCATGTATTTATTCACTCATTTATTTATATTTTCATTTATTCAATAATTTATTCATTCATTCTTTTCCTCATTGATTTATTCATTGATTTATTCTTTCACTCTTTCATTTATTCATTCATTCATTATTTCACTCATTGAGTCACTGAGAAATATCCTTGAAAATCCCGATCAAAAAATTTCATAGCAAAATAGGCTCGTAAGTTCTGGATAAACTTTCTATTTCTACATGTTCTACGTTATAAGAGCTTTCCGATAAAGTTTGTTCCAAGCAAATCGGTCCGTTAGATCAGGATTTATATAGGGTTGAAATTTCCCCGTAAGCTCTGTGTTAATTTTTTGAACTGTTCAAAAATGAACAAAAACTGTTCAAATCAATATTTCACGCCGAGAACTCCTTTCAATAAGCTTGCAATAGGAACTTGGCTCTTGTGCCCAGAGTTTACAGAATTTGCTTCAATTTTGTCCATAGGCGCTAATGTTAAAATTTTTTGAACTGTTCAAAATTGAACAAAAAATTGTTCAAATCAAAAAGTAAAATATAGAAATGAGATGTCCTCGCCGAGATCTTTCGAATGCAAAAAGAATTTTTCCAATCGGACAATTCGTTCAAAAGTTATTAGGGGGGGACAGACCGACAGACACACTTTTTCCCCATCTCAATATTGATTGTGCTGCTGATGGTTGGAATAAACCACCCATTACCAAGAAAAGAAGTTGAAATCGCAACCGTTAACTGGAACAAATACACAAGAATCCGTAAGGGGAAACCCTAAAATAAATAACAAACAAGAAATGGACAGGGAAATCAGTAACACCACCGACGCACTACAGCACGCACTAAACCTGGCGACAACGAAAGTCCGAATAAAAACAGATCCAATGCGACTCCCCCCCCCCCTTCATAAGACTACTAATAATGAAGAAAAATAAACTTCGAAAAGAAAGGAGAATCACAAGAAACAACAACCTCAACCCACATATCAATCGACTACAAAACGAAATTAAAGCATTAATTACACTCACTTCAAACAAAACAGATGGGAAACATATATCAAATCTCTATCGGCCGATAAAAACACCCTGTACAGAGCAGTTAACAAATTTAAGAAAAATAGTAAAGAAATCCCTGAATTAAAACAGAATGATATTGTATACTCAAACAACGAAGAAAAAACCGAAATCCTAGCTACGGCCAGTGAAGAAAATTTCAAGCCACACAATCAGCACCCTGACCAAAATCTAGAAAACAGAATAATCCAAAAAATTGATCATTTTATAAACAACCCACCTATGCAAAACGAAGCTCCATTCATCCCTCCCAGCAAGATACAAGGAATTTTTTAAAAACTGAAGCCCAGGAAAGCACCTGGTGAGGACCAAATCACAAACACAGCCCTCAAGCACATCCCGAAAAACGTGATCACAAATATAACAAAAATAATTAACAGCTCTCTAAAACAGCATTATTTCCCCAAATGCTGGAAAAATGCACTTGTAGCACCCATTCACAAGCCTAAAACCGCAAGCAATAACCTGGCAAACTACGGACCCATAAGCCTTCTAAACTCAATAGCAAAAATCTATGAAAAAATAATAAAAGAACTACCACAAGATCATGTAAATGAAACAAACCTCATACAAGACGAACAATTCGGATTCAGAAAAAAGCACTCAACAATACACCAATTGCTACGAGTTTTCAACAGCAGAAACGAAGGCCTCAACCGTCGCAAGTTCACACTAGGACCGTTTGTAGACGTTTCAAAAGCTTTCGACAGAATTTGGCACAAAGGGTTACTCTACAAGCTGATAAACAACGATACCCCCTACTACTTAATCAAAATAATAAACGATTTTCTACACGATAGAACATTTCAAGTCAAAATTAAAAATCGCATCTCTAAAAAAGAAAAATATAAACAGTGGATCCCCGCAAGGCAGTCATCACCATTATTATTTAATATATACATGGCGGACTTCCCCAAAGATGAAAACATAATGGTTGCTATGTTTGCGGATGATGTCGCCATTATATGCAAACACTACAACCGACGACTGGTCAAAAAGCACATGCAAGAATACCTCGACAAAGTCTGTTTATGGTATAAAAAATGGAGAATTGACATCAACGCAGAAAAAACACAGACAATCCATTTCAAGAAAGGTGCAAGAAAGAAAAACCCGGATAACATAACCCTGAATGGACACACAATGAATTTCTCAAGAGACGTCAAATATCTAGGAATAACCATCGATCGAGGACTCTACTTCGATGCACACATCAAAAATGTAATTATAAACTCACGTACCAAATCCCACGAACTAAAACCATTAATCGGATACAGAAGCGAATTAAATATTAAAAACAAAAAAATACTAAATAACCAAGTGATCCTTCCCACTTTAATGTACGGCTCAAGTATATGGGGTCAAGCCGCCCAAACCAACGTAGTAAAACTCCAAAGAATACAGAACAAGTTCATAAGAAGTATGTCCAATGCCAGCCGATATGACAGAAACAAAGACCTTCATGCGAATGTTCAAGTTATCTCAATTTCCCGCTTCATAATCAAGAGTGCCAAAAACTTCTACAATACCATAGTAAATCATGAAAACCCGAAGATAAGAGATCAAGTAAACTTTTTCACCACGACTGCAAGATACAAATATCCCTACTCCACGGTTTATACGAACTATGACTCGCTAAGCACACAGCACAACCCCCTACCTGATCCTCAACTGGACCAATGATAGTCGTCCACTGATTGTATATATTTTTCCGTCTCTAATAACCCATCATGTACATAGTCATTAACAAACACGTTTATTTTATTCAAAAAAAATACAAAAAAAAAACGAAAAAATGCTCCTGTGACGGGAAAGAAAAAGGAAGCTCTTCCAGATGAATGGTGAGATGACGCTCTCCAACCCCCCCCCCCCCCCCTCCTCCATAGCCCCGCCTAACGGGGACACGACGACGCCGAATAGGCTATGCATATAAAATAAAAGTACTTAAAATACAAGGACCTGGGGTAAAAGTGACATACTCTGATAGCCCTCATCAAATGTATGTACAGGTACAGGATAGCGAGCTTGGACCTTTTTTTGTATTCGTGCAAGAAGCACAAGTATTTTATGACTTAATAAATTTTATTCAGTTTTTAACTTGTGTGCGTGAATGTTCTAGTGTCTGCCAGCATTGCAGAAAGGAACAAGAAAATTATCGACACATTATTTTGGTGCATCGGCCGGGAAGAAACCAACTGGCTCGCATTGGTGGGGTGAGTGTTTGTGCTTGTAGTAGTCTTGTGAATTTCTTGGTTTAGGATAGTTTTTAACTGTTCAGTCGGTGTTTTCTCGTTGTTAGAAAGATAGTTGAATTAAACGTTGCTTAATTCGGAATAGTTGTTGCTTGAATTACACGTTGCTTAATTCGTAAAGTATTTGCTTTAGCAGAAAATGGTTTGAGTAATGTTGGTGGACACTTTTTTGAAATTTATGGTTTGAAATTAAAGTGCTGTATTCGATATTTGGTTCGTTAAATAGTTGGTGTGTTAAGTTTTTTAATTAGTTAAATTTGATTCATGATGAAGGATAACGTTGAGGCAGTGGTTGTTGTTGAAACAGTTGAAAAAATGAAAAGGCGACGAACTAGTCAAAGGAGTCAAGTCACTAAGCTAGTAGAGAATGTAGAGACTCGCCTGACTGATCCAGATATTTGTTTAGATGTTTGTCAAGCTTTGTTAGAACAGTTGTTGATAAAAGATGAGATTTTAGCTAGTTTAGATTCAGAATTAGAAAAAGACAAAATAATTCAAGCAAAAATAAAGCTTCAAAATAAAATGAAGTCTTTTGAAACAATTACGCAAAATACATCTGACGTGAGGGATAATAGTTCTGAGACTAGAATTTTGCCTAAATTACCGAAATTAACTATTGCAAAGTATTATGGGGATCCTTCTAATTATTTAGAGTTTGGGAACCAGTATGAAAATTCAATTCACAATAATCCGTCTCTATCTGATGTTGATAAATTTTCGCAGTTGAAATCTTTGTTAGGTGGAAAAGCACTTACGTGTATCAAAGGGTTCGCAATTTCAAGTGATAACTAAATGGAAGCAAGTAAATTGATTAATAGTACCTTCGGTCAAACGGATGTTTTAATTAGCGCGTATATTTCAAGTTTGCTAAATCTTAGTCCAGTAAAAAGCTCGAACAATTTAGTAGGTTTACGTAATTTGTATTTTGAATGTCAAACGCAAATAAGATCCCTTGAGTCATTGGGAATGAAATCTGATAGTTACAGTATGCTTTTATCAACCATTGTTATGAAACTTTTTCCTTCAGATTCAGCGCTAGAGTTTAACAAAACTCATCCAAATAGTTGTCATTCGTTTGATCAGTTAATGTTATTTTTGCATAAAGCGATAAACGCAAGGGAGAAAAGCTCTCATATGAACGTTTCAGATAATCCAGTTTACAATAGGGGCTATAATCAGAATTACGCGCCGAAACAATACCGCGCAGACAGAAGTAGCTTTTCAAGAAATTCCCCTTTAGCTACGGAATTGATGATTTCCAGAGTCTGTTAATACGTGTATTTTTTGCAAAGCTTCCACTCATAAATCGGAGCTGTGTAACTCGTTAACAGTAGAAGAAAAAAGAAATAAATTGATGAGCTCAAATCGATGTTTCTTGTGTTTGCAACAGGGTTGTCGGATTAGGTTTTGTAAAAGTGGCAAAGTTTGCACATTGTGTAAGAAAAGACATAATCGAGCTTTATGTTTTAAGCAAGAAAATAAGAGGTTAGGTCAAACTGAAAATAAGGTTAATAATGCTAATAATTCTGAAGTGATTTTAAACAGTAGCGATACCACTACTATTTCTAATTATGTGGCAGATAAAAGGAATCGTGGTGTATCGTTACAATGTGTTAAAACTGAAATAGTCGGGAAAAATTCTTCTGAGTTAGTTTTTGGTGTGTTTGACAATGGATCCGAGAAGACTTTTGTCTGTAGAGACATTTCGAGAAAATTAGGTTTGAAAGTTCTGGGCATGGAAAATTTAAGTATATTTTTGTGTGGTTGTGGTATTTCAAAGCAAGAAACATGTCGGAGGGTTGAAGTACCGTTAAGGAATTTAGTGAACGGGTCTAGATGTAGTATTGTAGCACTAGAAATTGATGTAATTTCGAAGGCAATGATAAGTTTACCAGATAGGAATCTCTGGAAAGATATAAATTCGATGGGTTATACGTTGACTTATACTTTAGATGACTTGTCACGTAATAATAAAATCTCTTGCTCATTGCTGCAGATAATTATTGGAATTTAATACATAAATTTGAACGGTTAAATTCCTCGTTAGTAGCAATAGAAAGATCTCTAGGTTGGTGTGTGCAAGGGAATTCAAAAGGTAGAAGTGCGTTAACATCGATGAATTTAGTTCTTCAGACAGAGGATTCTATTTCTGATGATTTGAAACGGTTTTGGGAATTGGAAAGCTTAGGGATACAGGATGTGAACGCGAATTGTCTAGGTATTAGGGAAAAGGAAATTTTAAATGATTTTAATGATTCGATTTAGTTTGTAGATGGAAGGTATTGTGTAGAGTTGCCGTGGAAACCTGGAATGAAAGAAAGGTTAACCGACAATAGAGAATTAGCTGATAAGAGGTTTCAAGGGTTGGTTAAAAAGTTTAGAAATAATCGTTCACTGTTTGAAAGGTTAGTCGACAATAGAGAATTAGCTGTTTGAAAGGTGTGATTGATGGTTATGTTGCAGAAGGTATAGTTGCAGTTCCGTCATTAGATAGGTTGTCTTCTGGTCAGGCATTTTACTTATCTCACGATTCGGTTATTCGCGAAGACAAGACAACCACCCGTCTGCGTGTTGTATTTGACGGCTCTGCCCATGATGATGGACAGTTGTCATTAAATGAGTGTCTTTTTAAAGGACTTAATCTTTATCCAAGTATTCTAAATCTGCTGTTGAAATTTAGACAACATCAAATAGCATTTAAAGCGGATATTAAACAAGCCTTCCTGCAAATTGGAATTGCAGAATGTGATCGCGATTTTGTGCGATTTCTGTGGAAGAATGATCTCAACTCAACAGAGCAGACTGTGTTACAATTTAATCGCGTTTTATTTGGACTAAATCCCAGCCCATATCTCCTAGCTGCAACTTGAAATTTCACTTTGAAAAGTTTCGTGAACAATTTTCTAGTACATCTGAATTGCTGTTGAATTCCATGTACGTTGACGACTTGATTGGAGGCCGAGAAAATTAGAGGAGGCTTTCGAAACTTGTGTCGAAAGCGTGACTATACTGAAGAAAGCTGGCATGGAACTTTGTAAATTTAAAACAAACTCGTGTGATTTAGCTTCTATGCTGAAAGATAACAGCATACAAGTGGAGAGTGGACAGTCCGACAACTTGCTCTAGCCGTACGAGTGTTCTTCAAAGGTGCTGGGTCTCATTTGGAATCCAGGAGCTGACGTTTTTAAAATTTCCATGACAGATATACTGAGAATTTTAGATCGAAGTATTAGCTCAAAAGTGTTACAAGGAGTAGGACGTATTTATGATCCAATTGGATTTCTTACGCCATTTGTCGTCATAGCAAAATGCATTCTTCAAGAATTGTGGAGTTCCGGCGTTGACTGGGACGATGAGCTTCCAAAGAAATTGGACCATAGGTGGCAGATATGGTGCAATGAAGTGGAATATTTTGAACAATATTGAGATACCCAGATATTACCTTAATGAATTAAAATGTTGTAAATTTACTAATTTTGAGATTCATTCTTTTCAGATGCTTCTATGTCGGCATATGGGACAGTGGTCTATTTACGTGCAGTAGCACAGGACGGTAGAATTGTAACTAGTTTTATTTGTTCGAAAAGTAGGGTAGCTCCCTTGAAATCACTTACCTTACCAAGATTAGAGCTTGTGAGGTCCTTATTGTCTGCTAGATTAACTAAGAAAGTAAGTGAATGTCTGAAATTTAATGTGACATGTTTTTACTGGACAGATTCTACAATAACACTTCATTGGATTAAAAGTAATGCTTGTAATTATAAGCAATTTGTGAAAAATACGGTTGAAGAGATTCAATCGCTAAGTGATCCAAGTAAATGGCGTCATTGCCCCGGGAATTGTGGTTTGTGGTGGAAGGGGCCACTATGGCTAAGACAACCATTTGAGTAACTAAACCTTACTACAGAAAATCTTGAGTTTCATAAAAAAATTGTATCTACTGTACAAAATAGTTGTGTTGTCAATCCCAAATTTCTGTTAAATTTAAATGAGTACAGCAATTTGTTGAAAGTTTTACGAATAACTGTTTTTGTCAAACGAGTCATTACTAAATTGAAAACCCTTGCAGTAGATGCAAGTCCTATTTCCGCATCTGAATTAAAAGATGCAGAGCAAACATGGATTAAACACGAACAAAGTGTTTTCTATTCCTTGGAACTAAATTGCATAAAAACTAATAAACAGATTCCTAAATGTTCTTCGCTTTTCAAATTAGCTCCCTTTTTAGATAAAAGTAATATTTTACGTATTATGTCTAGATTAGAAGAAAGTCTGTATTCGTCAGGTGAAATTCATCCAATACTTTTGCCAAAACAATCTAGATTTACAGAATTATTAATTGTTAGAGAGCATAATAAAATTTTTCATGGTGGTGTCTCTGCCACTCTTGCAAGAATCAGAAACCAATTTTGGATTCAAAGGGGAGGCAAATTGCAAAAAGGGTTATAGGGAAGTGTTTAATTTGCAAAAGGTACAATTCGAAACCAGCTAAACAAGTGGCGGCGCAGTTGCCCAAAAGTCGAATCTTTGATACTTCCCCTTTCAGTGTAACTGGTCCAGTGTTTGTTAAATCGGACAAAGCCAACTCTCAAAAATCTTACATAGTTTTATTTACTTGTAGTGTAACAAGGGCAGTTTAATTTGAATTGGTTACAGATATGACGACGAAAAGTTTTATTTTGGCGTTGAGAAGGTTTATTTCTAGAAGGGGCAATTGGAAGGTTATTATTTCAGATAATGCTAAAACGTTCAAAAATACTAATGATATATTAAAGGGGATTTCTAAAATTATACTAGATGATAAAGTTAAAGAGTTTATTGCGTTAGAAGGAATAACTTGGCAGTTTATTGCACCTCGCGCCCTTGGTGGGGGGGATTTTACGAAAGGCTAATGAAAAGTGTAAAAGATCCTCTGCGAACATTTCTTGGCAGAGCTTTGCTTAGTTTTGAGGAAATGACGACTATTCTTTCTGAAATTGAATTTATTTTGAATCATAGACCTCTTACTTACGTTACTAACGAAATAAATGAACCAAAACCCCTAATCCCAGCTCATTTTTTATATCCAGGTCAGGAAAATTTTATTTATCCGGTTCATTTTGCAGAAATTTTTAATGAACAAATAGCTAGAGAAAATTTAACTAGAAGGAAGTTATACCAGACTAAAATTCTTCGTGATGTCTGGCGGAAATGGAAAGAGCAGTATTTGCTTCAATTACGCAATGCTCATGATTTTGTAAATCCTACCCCTGAAAATAATCTTAAGAAGGATGATGTTGTACTAATTGAAGGTCTCGAAAAGTCGAAGTTACTTTGGCCACTTATTATAATTGAAGAGACATTTTTTGGTCGAGACGGGAAACTACGTTCCTGCTTGGTGCGTACGTCAAAGGGTCTTTATAGACGACCGATTCAACTATTGTACCCTCTAGAAATTTAAATTTGTTTCTTTGTGTATTTTTGTAAATTTGTTTGTGTATGTTATGAGTGTTATAAATTTGAAGTTCAAATGTGTTTAATGCAGTCAAAATTTGTGTTTATATATTTGATTGAGTTTTAAGAAATTGTTTCTGTATTATAGTTTATTGTAAAGTTCACAATATCTTTGCAACACTTTCAAGAAAAAAAAGGGTAAAATTTGATTGTATGTTTTAATCAAATACTTTATTTTACAAATCGAACTTTGTTATGTGTACAGAGTACAGGTGGGGTGTGTTGCGAAAATTTATTAGAGGTGTTAGAGGGCACTGTTACGCTGCTATATAAGGTGATTACAGCTAAGATAGCGAGCTTGGACTTGTTTTGTATTCGTGCAAGAAGCACAAGTATTTTATGACTTAATAAATTTTATTCAGATTTTAACTTGTGTGTGTGAACGGTCGAGTGTCTGCCAGCATTGCAGAAAGGAACAAGACAATTATCGACAATTACTTATGTATTTTTACGAGGTATGTCATAGTTTCAGAAACCACTCCCCTCTTTACACGCCCTTAATGACTAAAAATGTAAAATATTTACAATTTTACTCCATGTAAGGGATTTACTTTGTATCGCTCATGGTCTGTTACATGCTTTTGCTTTTCTGTTCTCGCTAAGAAACAGATCTTGATGTAACGTTCAGTAATCGTAAGCCTCATTTTCATTTCAGTGACGTCCTTATATTTCTTACTCATTTCTTCGTTAATGGGATCTAGGTTTTCTGAGCGGAAAACCCTAATATGAATTTATAAAATGAATTTTCAAGTTCATAGAAGTCTAAATTTTCTTACCTCTTCAGCATGTTGTCAACAGTTGATTTGAAGTTTGAATAATTCTTTTGGCCCAAAAACTTTTTAATGCATCCTAAAATAAAAGAAAAGCATTCCATTTAAAAAGTAAGTACAAAGCAGAACATGAATGCGGCAAAGACACTTCAATACATGGAATAAAATTGAAAGTGTTTTACATATTTGGCTATCAAGGGTTGGTGAAGAGGGGAGTGATTTCTTATGGTATAATATGCCTCGTAAAAAATACTTGAATTAGTTATCCAAAAATTCACTGAAAATGAAATGTAGGTTTTGTGGTAATTTTCATTAAAATTAAGGGGCTCGATCAGCCCTGCACCTTTTTTCTCTGACCTCCACCTGTTTAGACATAATAGTGCTTATGGTGAGAGAAAATTGAAGAAATTAAAAGGAAAGAACTTTTTAAATCTATACTGTCTCGGTTTTTCGATGTTTTACAAATTTTGAAATTTACGATTTCTGAAAAATTCTTACGAGAGGAGGAAAGTGGACGTCATTTTCTGGTTCAGCGCTAAAAAACACATCAGAGTCAAATATTGAAACCTGAAACTCAAAACTATCGCGCACGCATGTGTGATTACGAACAAATAGTTTTAGTCATTTTTCTAGTCTTAAGCAATTTGTTTCACATAATTCAAAGGACATGTTTTCTTCAATTAAAAAAATATATTTGACGTAGGCAAAAATTGCTTGCCTTTAAAATGCAAGAAAAGAGTTGTTTAAAATGCTATTTGATAAGAAGGGACAAAAATTGTTGTTTAAAATGAAGGCCAAAGTGCTGTAGTACAAAATCTACCATGCAGTTGTATTTAAAAAGTGCGAGTACTATTTGAGCCCAAGTGAACGCAAAAATATTTCTTCTAAATGACTTTAATGATTCCCTTAATGACTTATTTCTGTATAGTTTAATAGTTACTGCCTTTACTATATTAAGAGATCAGAGAAGTAAGTACGCGTAAGAAACGAAAACTCAATTATCTTCTGACAACAGCATTATAAGTTAGAAGCTACCCAAAAAAAGTATTGACTCTAAGACAATTAATTATCGATAAATATTTTAGCGGTTAATTCTAGTCTTAACTATTTTGTTCTACATCATTCAAAAGGAATTTTTAACATAATTAAGAAACAGAAGAAAAGAAGTAATGCAGATGAAATTTTCAGCAACTCCTTTAAAAATGCATGAGAAAATTTCCATGCAAAAGAGGTCTTTGAAAGATTGGAGGGACGGTGGGAAAGAAAGTCAGTCAAAAATGTTTCTTCGAGCATTAACATTTTTGACAAAGAGTTACACTCCCTACTATTATGATGACATTAATAGTGAAACGTTATTACAGAGCTAAGTATCACATGGATCAGTGGGGCACGGGTCCTATAGAGTTTTTAGGAAGATAATGGGAAAAAAAATTTTTTTGTTTCTTGGAATTTCCATTGGAATTTTCAACTTTTTTAAAATGAAGTTTGACATTTTAATGCTTTTTGCACTGTGCTAAATCTAAAACGTTATTTCTAAAGTTTTTGTGTTTTCATGTAGTTTTAAATTCTTCTAGATGAATCGTAGGAGATATTTTTCGGCAATCTACAATACCAAATTGTTTCATACCTTGTTTTAATGTGCTCTACGCATCCAAGTCAATTCAGTATGTTAATTCAATAAATTAAATGAACAGGCAGATATTATATCAAAACATAACTTTAATGAGTGAAAATACAAACTGGCTATTTTTGTCTCGTTCGTTCTATATATATTCATGCACGAGACCATAAGTTGAGTTGCATACATAACACACCTTTTTTTTTTTTTTTTTAATAAATGCATTATTAAATTTAGAGTCTCTAAATAAAAGTTAGTTCAAGAGTCAAGATTAATATTTTAAGCGTTGAGGAGTTTTTATAATCCTACCAAATCTTGAGGTTTTGACAGGCTTTTGTGGAGTTTTATTTTTAGGACTCTTTTGAGCAGTGTTACTGGGACTTTCCCTGAATTTCAAGGTTTTTCTTAGGGCTGCGCAGAATTTCCTGATTTTCTTTGCTTTCTTCAGCTGCTAATGCAGTTGTTTGTTTCTCCTCTTCATTCAAAGTGTCCTCCAACTCTCTCTCTTTTAAATGTATTCTGTTTCTTCGACATTGTTTACCATCTGGTGTTTCCACAATATACGATCTTGGATTAGGATCTTTTGATATTACTTTTGCTGGTATCCAATTCCTGTGTCCTTCTTGTAACAATATGTTTTGACCAGGGAAAAGATCTTTTAAATTTTTCTTATATTTTCCAGAATAAACTTCTTGAAATTTTTCCAACTTTTCAATTACATTAGGAACTTTAAATAGTGGTTTTAATTCTTTCATAGTAAATGTTGATGGTGTTCTTAATTTTCTTCCCATTAAGAGACATGAAGGAGATGGTAAATTATGTTTTGGAGAGTTGTTGTGTTCTAAAACTGCTAAATTTGGATCTCTATGTGATTTTATAGCTTTTACAATTAATCCTTTAACAGTTTGTATGGAACGTTCAATTAATCCATTTGACTTTGGATAGTACGGACTTGATGTTACATGTTGGAATCTATAATCTTCGCTGAACTTTTTAAATGCTTTCGAGCTATATGTTGGTCCATTGTCAGACATAACAATATTGGGAATTCCATGATTTCTAAAAATGCTTTTAAGAGCTAAAATAGTTGATGCTTCGGTCTTGTTTTGCAGTCTTCTAATTTCAACAAATTTTGAGTGATAATCAACTGCTATTATGTAATTTTGGTTCGACACATACATAAAATCTATTGCAATTTTTTGCCAAGGAAGTTGAGGAATTTCATGTGGTTTTATGGTTTCTGGAGAATTGCTTTTGGAGTATGCTTGACATATTTCGCATTTAATTACTTCATTTTCTATTTGCTGCATTATTCCAGGCCAGTAAATCGTTGATCTAGCTCTATTTTTACAAGTTGTGATTCCTTGATGTGCAGCATGCATTAAATTAAGAAGTTCTTTCTTCATTGCTTGAGGAATAATGACTCTATTTCCTCTGTAGATGATTCCATCTTTTAAGTGCAATTCTTCCTTACAATGCCAGAATCCTTTAAGAGAATCCGTTAAATTTTTTATGTAGTCTGACCATCCATATTTTATTAAATTTATTAATTCTTGCAAAACTACATCTTTTCTTATTTCCTCTTTCAACCTTTCTACATTTTCATCTCTTATGCATAGTAAAGTGTGAACCGTTTCTGTATGGCCCTCCAAATAGTCCGTTTTAAATTCATTTTCCAATGGATCTCTTGACAAATAATCAGCTATGTACATTTGTTTTCCTGGTGTGTACTTTAACTTTATTTTATACTTTAAAAGTCTCATCACCATGCGTTGTAGTCTAGGAGATAAATCTTGCAATGGTTTTTCTATGATTTTTAACAAAGGTTTATGATCTGTTTTAGCTTGAAAATCAATACCCCACAAATTATAATGGAATTTCTCGCATCCAAACACTAATGCTAATAATTCCTTTTCAATTTGAGCATATTTCTGCTGAGTTGCATTTAAACTAGAGGAAGCATACGATATAACTTTTCCTTCTTGCATCAAAACTGCTCCCAATCCATGCTGACTTGCATCTGTGGATAAAATTACATCTTTATTTTTGTCAAAAAATGCTAAAACAGGTGCTTCGGATATTAACCTTTTCAAATCATCGAAACATTCTTGTTCTTGGTTGCCCCAAATCCATTTTGTCTTCGTACTTAAGAGTTTTCTCAATGTTGATGTACTTTCAGAAAAATTAGGAATAAACTTTGCTAGATAGGTTACCATTCCAATAAAGCGTTGAAGCTCACTTCTATCTTTAGGAGCATTTAACTTTGTGATGGCATCTATCTTTTTATCTTCTATTTTAATTCCATCTTCAGTAAGTATATGACCTAGATATTTGGCTTTTTGAACTGCTAATTGCAATTTGCTTTTGCTAAGTTTTATTCCATAGCTTCTAAGTCTTTCTAGAACCTTTTGTAATCTTTCATTATGTTCTTCTAAATTCTTGCCAAATACTAATATGTCATCTAAATAATTTACTACACCTTCCAGTCCACATAATGCATCATAAATTGCTTTCCCAAATACTTCTGATGCACTATTCAATCCATAAAGTAGCCTTTTAAAACTGTAACGACCAAATGGTGTTGCTATAGTACAGAGTTTGGAACTTTTTTTATCCAGTGGTATTTGCCAAAACGCTGTCGATGCATCCATAACTGTAAAAAATTTGGCACCTTGAAGCTCAGAAAAAATAGTTTCTTGTGTTGGCATTTGGAAATGTGGTCTTTGTATAGCTTTATTTAGTTCTCTTGGATCCATGCATATTCTTACTGCTCCATTCGGTTTTTGTACAACAACAATTGGATGAACCCATTCCGTTGGTTCTTCAGTCTTCTCAACAATTCCTTTTGATTCCATCGAGTCCAATTCTTCTTTAACTTTATTTCTTAAAGATAAAGGAATTTTCCTGCTTGAAAATACTCTAGGATTACTATTTTCTTTAAGAATAATTTTGTGAACCATTTTCAGTTTTCCTGTACCTTTAAATACATCTTCATAATTTTGGATTATAGCTTCTGCGGAGCATTTCATTTGCGATGAATTAATGCTAGAACAGTTTCTACTAATTAAAGATAATTTTTCTAGAGCAACTATTCCCAAAATAGGCTGTACATTTCTTACTGCTACAAAGATTCTAGGTCTTCTTGAAGATTTCTAGCTTTACAGTGCAATTTACATATTCCTTTAATCTTCACTTCATGACCTGTATATGAACTTAATTTTCTACTTGTTGGAAAAATCTTAACATTTTTCATTTTCTTTATAAGGTTAAACGGAATTACGTTTACCTCTGCTCCAGAATCTAATTTGAATGAAATATTTACATTATTTACACTTACACACTCTGTCCATTCAATAGAATTTAATTGTTTAGGCGATTTGTCTTCAGATATGGATAACAAAATTTCACTATCATTTTCATTTACGTTTACCGCTTTAACGTTTCGACTTTGGCATTGTGGCGCAAAATGATTTTCTTTTTTACATTTCTTGCATAGTTTCCCCCAAGCCGGACATTGTTTAATTTTGTGATTTTTTTCACATCTCCTACAATTTTTTATTATTTTCTCATTTGGCACTGAGTAATTCTTATTCTTTGTAAAATGTTCACCAATTTTTTTTCCTTTTCTCCCTTTTTTAAAGAATGAACATTCATATTACTCTGATCTTGCATAGCTTTGAACTGCATTTTACTCAGTTCATCTGCTTTACACATTTTTATCGCTTTATTTAAATCAAGATCAGATTCTTTTAATAAATATTGTTGTAGCGTTTTATCGTTTATACCCAATACGATTCTATCCCTAATTAAGCTGTCAGTTCGGTCGCCAAACTCACAAGTGCTCGCCAATTTCTTCAATTCCGTGTCAAAAGAATCAAATATGTCAAAATCCTTTTGACTTGTGGCGAAATATTTAAATCTTTCGAACACAACATTTCGTTTAGGTTCAAAATATTCGTCAAATAATTTTATTATATGGTCATAATCTGCCTTTTGTTCATTAGTTAGCTCAAATGTATTATATACTTCTAGAGCTTCTTCACCAATAAAATTAAGCAATATAGCAATTTTGAGCTAACCTTCTTTAAAAATAATTTAACTTTGTGCAAGTAAACAATAATAATAAAATTACACGTTAATTTAAAGCACAAATGAGCAATAAAATGCAGACATATGTTTCGGGATTGCTTGGAATCCCTTTTTCAATGCGACAAGGAGCTTCTAGATGCAAAACATCCAAATGAAGCTTCATTTGGATGTTTTGCATCTAGAAGCTCCTTGTCGCATTGAAAAAGGGATTCCAAGCAATCCCGAAACATATGTCTGCATTTTATTGCTCATTTGTGCTTTAAATTAACGTGTAATTTTATTATTATTGCTTACCTTCTTTATTATTTTTCTCAGAAGCTTCTATATACAGTTGAAAACGTTGTTTCCACCGTCGCCAATTTTCAGCCAAATTGCCTTGGAACGACAGTTGTCCGGGAGTTGTGAAATTATTCATTATTTTACTTTTTATTTATTACTTCCGGATCAATTCGTATCCCACCGCTGCCACCATGTTTCATACCTTGCTTTAATGTGCTCTACGCATCCAAGTCAATTCAGTATGTTAATTCAATAAATTAAATGAACAGGCAGATATTATATCAAAACATAACTTTAATGAGTGAAAATACAAACGGGCTATTTTTGTCTCGTTCGTTCTATATATATTCATGCACGAGACCATAAGTTGAGTTGCATACATAACACAAATAATCTTTCAAAACCTTAAACTATTAAATCACTCTCAGGATATCCCAAATTTGAAATTTTCATCTGCACTAAAACACTAAAAAAATTAAATAATCTAGAAGTATAACTTGAGAATTTTTCAGATTTGCCCCTAACAGCAAAATACAAAATACACAAATATTATGTGTAAATACCATCACCATAGAATATTATATCAAAATGCACCTATATATATATTGAATGAAAGGAGATTGTTCTCAAATCTTTTTATCCTTTGAAATTAATTTCCGTGATTGTCGGTTATAAAGACTGGTATTTAAATGGTTTTTTATAAAGATCCTAATTTGTTCTATTATGCTATAGTTTTTACTTTCTTTTTCTCAGTACGTGTTCTTTCAATCACTAGATCCAGTTGAGTTAAACAGTCCAGTCAATTTAGTACGTGCCCTGTATAAATTGTTATAACAAAAATTGTGATTCCGTTTGTAAAAGGTCTTGTTCGTGCCTATGACATACGAGCATCTTGTTACGTACATCTACGTACATACATGTTGGCGTTAAACTTTTGAGCTTTAATTGGTTACGAAAATACGCGTTTTGTTTTGGAACATGTACCTTTTACTAATACTTAAACAGAAAAAAAATAATACCCATCAGGCCCGTCATTTCAAAGTTTTCCAGTGGGAGAGGCAAAGGGCATGTATTTAATGAGTGTTATAAGTTTTTGTTTTGTTTTTTAAATGCATACACACATGTATAAATGCATTGCTTTCTAAAAGTCGAGGGTGCTGGCAAACATATATATTCTTTAAAATTCGAGTTTTTTTTTTCCTTTTACTATATATATATGCATCATACGGTATTCACTTTGCTTGAACCTATTTTCAAAACAGATATGCTATTCTCAAGTTGGAACAGCGAATTTAACTTAAAAGTTTAAAAAAGTTAATTTTTTTCTGTTGCATTTTTGTTTGTACTATTTGTTTCTTTGTTTTTTATTTTCATTTATTTATTTTTATTTTCTATTTGGAAAGTGTGATTCAGCATATCAAACGTTTATGTTTTCAAATCTAGTTTCAGACTGATAACAAACACAGTATCACAAAGCATATAATCCATTATTTTGTAGATTTTAAGAACTCGGCATTTTTAGAAAAGTGATAAGTGGTAGAGTAAATGAAAGTTTCATGGTTTTATCTTCAACAGAGAAACGCAATTATTCCCCACTTACGAAACGTTCACGTGCTATTAGTCATGCTTAAACGAAAGTAAAAAAAGTTTCTATCTTAGGTTGGCTTCAACTTGGCGATGCATTTTCGCTCTGATAAAGTTCGCAATAGTTCATTCGCAGGCAGTACGTTCTTCTGTTTGGATTGTTTACCATTATTCAAGAAAGGAACTACAGATTCAAATAAATTCCTATAATTCCGAACGCTCATGCATGAGATGGTGAGTACCAAAGTAATTTTTACCCGCTAACTTGTAAAATGTTCTCTCTCTTTTTTGCTGTTTTAATTTGTTTGCATGTTTTCCAGGGGCCTTTAATCGAAAAAAATATAATTAATGGGAAAGAATTGGTAAACTGCATCATGTCCTCCGTAGATGCGGATGCCGAGAGAAAAATGCCTTCTAGTGAATGAAACTAGTGCGTCATTTTATATATTAATCGCTGATTTCAGAAAGGGCATGAGTCACATTTTTTACAAAATCGAGTTAGCAGTGGTTTTGTAGTATTTTTATAAAAAGAGATCCGTTGTTATAGCAGGGAATTACAACTAACGCTTTATTTCTTGATCGTAATCTTTTAGTGCTAAAGGGGCATGGGTTGCGGACTCATGTCGTTTCTTTTCTCAGTGACAAACTTTTCTTCAGTTGGACTCACCCCCTTTCTCAAATAACCGATTCATATAAACAGACGTAAAATAGAATCGGACATAAGACAAATTTACATACCTGTTAATAACAAACATTAATGCATGAGATAGGCCCCTCATTTCAAAATTTTCCAATGGTGGGGGCAAAGAGTATAAACTCTATGTATATTGTATGTACAAAAACAACAAAATACATGTACATATATATAAATACATTATATTTCCCAAGCCAGAGGGGGCATTTGACAACCCTAAATGTCTGGCCTGGCATGAGAGTGATTTTAAAATTACTTTTTATTCGACGCAATTACAAGACCATACTTCACCACAAAGTTGTGTTTCCATCAACGTTGTAGGCATTTGATTACATACAGCGACGTTTTTCAACCTTTCGCCACCCAGTTTTTTATTATACATTTCATCGCCCTCCCTCTTACCTCAGTTGTGTATTATGGTATAGAGTGGCTAAGGTAAAAGAGCCCGGAGTCACACTGTACGTGATATTTTGAATCGAGCGCTCAAGAGGAGTCACGTGATGTCCAGCGGCCATTTCGTTACTCATAATAATCTGTATTTACTACTTTTAAATAAAAATTAATTAGTAATTTACTTTTCTGCAAGTATTTGTACTTCTGTATTCATACAGGGCCTCTTTTATCTTGGCCACCCTGTACAATAATGATGCATTTTAATACTCGCTATGATTACTGGCTCGAAAAATATTAATTACATATATATTGCTGTTGGTGTTATCTAATAATTTCCTCTTTATTTCGTGAGTGCGCGACCACCGAAAGTCAGTGACCGCATTTGCGCATACGAGCAGCTTAAAGGGAAATATGATTAATCGAACATTGTTGATGCTCACTTACGACCTGCAAGCCCGACGAGTTAACAAGAATAAGTAAATTTCGAAAAGGTTAAGAATAGGTTATTATAGTTTTCGATAGTCTCAAACTCCCTTTCTAGATTCTTCGAGATCCCTATGGGGCGGGGTTCGTACCACGGGTTTAGGATGCTAATGTACAGCCATTCATTTATAAATGTATCAAACTTCTAAGATGTAATGAAGAATGTCACCAGACCCGCGCCAAGCCTTACCGGCGCCGTCGTGCGTATGCTTAATGAGCGCCTTCTTCAAGATTAAAAAAAATGTTGTTGTTGGTTTATTTCTCTCTTCAAAAAAAAACTTACCCTAATGTTTTTTTTTTTTTTTTTTTCAAATTTTAGTGTTGCTTTTTCTTGTTTCTTCTTTTCCCCGGTTTTTTTTTTTTTTTTTTGAAAGGTTGAGTCAAGTGTCTTTTGAGAGCTCAGTACCGTCGTGTGCCGCTCGACCTTGCACAATGGACGGCGTGGGCCTGAATGTCACATCGCTCTTCTTCAAAAGGAAAGGTACTTCAGACAATTGATGCAGTAAAACCCTATTGAAAATACTACTGCAGTATAAAAACTTAATTGAAACCAAACGAGCTTCGGGCTGCTTTTAACACTAGTTAGTGGAGAATTTAGTAAGAACTGGGTTTTAACCGTATATCGGTAACCGGCACAGTCATGAAGCAGGTAGAGATTGTTTCTTCAATTTCTGCGCAAACGAGCAGCTTACAAGGAACTCTGATCAAGCGTGTACTGATTATTAAATGTGAAATGTCGCGTGTTTCTAAACCCGCGTGGCAGTAGGGTGGAGCAAAAATTGAAATGTGGGTAAGGGAATCGGCGCAGGGTGCAGATGCTGTCTTTTTCGCAGGTAGGGGCAAGACGGGGAAGGGCTGTAAATCATATAAGGTTATAATTCAAAATTTATAAAAAGTTTAACGTAAACTTTTCGATACAATAGTCCCGTTCATTTGATATTTGCTCACCAACCAATGCTCTCACCCAAAATGATGCACCAAAAAATTACTATATTTTCATTTTTTTAAACAAAAAATCTATTTTTCCAAAGCGTATAAATTCGAAATACGCAGGATACGAATATACGTTTAAAAATGTAGAATGGACTTTCACAAATAAAATGTTTAAAAACTGAAAAATATAGAATTTCTTTAATTTCAACTTTGTTCCACATTTTTTATTCGACACAGTTTCTGACAGCTTATGTTGATTTATCGGGACCCTGGTGAACTATTTTTTTTCCACAACAATATTGCTATTCTTTTGAGTAAATTTTATGAAGATATTCAGGGGTGTACATCCCTCCCATCCCCTCAAAAGCTGCGGAGCACCCCTCTTATTCGAAAAAAATACTATGCCCCCCCCCCCCTAATACTTTCAATGGCGCAACCTATGCCATGACTCGCAGGCCCTCCTGAAGATATTTATCCATTTGAAGCCATATTATGTATGTATATATTTTTTAACAATAGCAGCAGCGGTATAATATTCTCCGCATGAACTGGTTGGTTTAAGAAATAGGCGACTACCCTAGTAGTAAACTCCAGTGAATAGCAGTGAACTTTATAAATTTTACCAAGATTTTAAGGAAAATTTATTTTAAGGGAAGTTTAAGGGGGAAATACGGTCAGGTCTTCTCGATCAAAGAAGCAATAAAATTTACTTGCTGAAAGGAAAGCGCAATAAATCTTTATTTTGGTTTTCAAGAAGGAAATTATTAACACATATTTGCAACAGAAAACGGTTGAAAAGTTCTGAAACAGTGCTGTTATTTTTTCAAGTTTTCTTTCTAATAGTCTACAGGTCACGAAAGTCTACCAAAAAAAAAAAAAAAACGAATTTGAAAATTGCTCACGAAAGTAACGAAAAAGTCACGAAAATTACGAATAGGTCACGAAAATTTTCCAACAAACAGGACCGGTCCCTCCAGGAGGCATTGGATATCCGGTATCAGACAGGTTTTTAAATATCCGGAGTCCGATACGGCCACTACACGAAAAGTCCGGTTATCCGGCATGACAAATTTGATTTTTAAAATTTAACTAATTGACATATTTTGAAAATGTATGTAAATGACAAACTTACTACGTATTTAGAGGCTGTGGGATGTTGAAAAATAGGCATAGAAGTTACAAGTTTCAAACACCAGAGTCGGATATTCGGGACGCATACGTGATACAAAGGACATCGGATACCTGATATCCGGCAGAATCAATGTCCGATGTATCACCGAACGGTCACGAAAAACTACCAAAAAGGTCACGAAATTTCACTTTTGAAAATCTGTGGACACCCTGTAATACAGTTTGATGTGCTTTCAATTCCTAGGTGCGCTGTGATGATTAAAAAAAGAAGTAGCTCAATACGCAGCTCTGAAAGTTTAAGAAATATTGTTATAGCCCTACTTCAAAGTTCTTTTGTTATGAGCTTAAAAATAATGAGTTTCACTGACATGGATTTCCTCATGTTATCTATTACAATTTTAAACCTCATAAATATCGCATTCTTGTGACTCATGAAACGAAAGGGAAAGAATAGGATACGAGCGATGCATCATACTCGAATAACTTTCACCATACTTTGTTGGACAAGATTTCCGGAGAAGTCTCACTTGTGTCACCGACCTTTGAACGCTGGATTGCAACTCAGCAAACAAAGCTATAAATTACTCTTGGCTTTCTGTAAAATATTACGTAGATCTCTTAAAGATTCCTGGTGTGTGACCGAATAAATGAATCATTTTGTTAGTTCCATTATTACTCTAGTATTTAAATCAACATATGTCACCCAAATACCAACTTTATGTCCTGACAATTTCGTATTCACTTATTATCTATCTGTGTCGTTTCCTTTTACATAAGTAAATATGTAATGTATAACAGAAGAGAAGTTATATTTCTTAAGTATGTCATCAATTTGCGTTGCGGTAAGTTGATCGTGTTTCACTTTTAACTGTGTTATTATCCAGTCTTAAATTTTGAACATTGAGATTTTGAATTTCGAGTCATTTAGAAATTTTATAGTATAAGCTGAACATATAAAGGTGGACAATTTAAAAAGGTAAGTTTGTTGAAAGAAGTTTGGCATCACGAAAAGATAAGCAAGCTGTAAAGTCTGCAGTAGTTTTATTGTTGTATTGTATTTATTGCTTTAGTAATTATGAAGGATAACTCAAAAGGCGCTCAGTATTTAAACTTATATTTTCTAAATGAATTTTTGCATGCTTGGTAATTTCTATTTACAGTTTACAAAATCTCTGCAAGGTAGCTCATAATTTATTAAGCTATGTTCATATACATTTTGTTTTATAAAATTACATAGCTGACACCCTTACAGTAATTTCTATATAATAGCATAAATACATGCCAACAGTTTGTTTTGTTCCTCAAGTGCTTGCCGTAGAACTGACAAGCAACAAGGTGTACTACCAGTATCAGATTTTTGCCAATGATTTGTCTGGATTTGTATCTTTTCTAATCTAATCTCTTTATAATCTCAACTTTTCTTATTCATTGTTTGCATTTCCTCTTTTCTTTCAGTTTAGTACTTTTCAAGATGTTTTCATCCATTTTCAATTTTTATTGTTAATCTCTTATTTTATTATTCATGCTTCAGTGAAGCATAAACAGGAGTCAGCTTGGAAAGGACAAAGCTTAATTCAGGAAGAAAAGCGTGTGTATGACTGGTGGCATCAGTTTTAGGAAGATTTACTAATCGTAATATGTTTATCGCTAATAATTACATATTTCAATCTTTCTTATATCCGCATTAAAATTATTTTTTCTGTATAATGCAAAACATTGCATAAATTATGTCATTATACTCATGTAATCTTGTCCAAGCTAGACCATAAGCGCAGCTTACGTTATTCCGAAATGCTTTTTAGTAAAGAAAATATTACTAATATGAAATAAAATGCAAACCTTTGTGCTACAACCTAAAAATTCAAAACCAACGTAAAATTAAGCACAAATTTTGTGAAAATTGCAGATGACGTGTTTTGAGGTTACAAAAACCCTTCTTGCAATGCAAGAATCTAGAAGCTCACTCTTTTGCATTGAAAAAATCTCCTTGAAACACTCCTTGTAACCTCGAAACAAATGCGCAATTTTTGCAAATTTTATGCTTAGTTTTACGTTAATTTTTCATTTTTACTTATTACTAATGTGATTAATAGATAGTCAATAAGAAATTTGCTGCATTAAATACTTCAAGACAAATTTTGTTGTGGGAGTAAAATTGTGAGGGTTATCTCAAAAAAGTAAATTTGAATAAATATTTTATAGAACCCTACAAGTAAAAGAAATTCAAGCCTGTAGTAACGAATAAAATAACAAAGTAACAGGAATAGGTTATTGAATAAACTGGAAGAAAATAGTAAGAAAATACTGTAAAAAAATAGATTTCATTTGTTTTTCCTCTGTGTTCGCGAATCTAGTTACCTTAATGTTTAAAAAGGAAATTAACTTTGCAAACAATCAAAAGAGCTTAAACTTCTTCTCATTGCGGCAGCTCTTATCCACAAATTTTTGTTCCTCACAATGCTTTTAATAAATTGAGCAATAAATAAATCCTAATAATATGTGTTTTGAAATTATCCTTTTCTATGCAGTGATAGTAAACTAATTATCTAGATTTAAATATAAGTTCCTAACTTTTAAATATTAATAAATAATTAAAAGGCATTAACATCGTCGAAAACGAGTAAAAATATAAAATTCCACTGTTGATATTAAGTAATAAAATACGGGCATATCTACCATGTATTCAGTTTGAAAATGTATATACGTATGCTTACTCAAGCGTATATAACAGTTTCACTTCCGATTTTTTAATGACATAATCTAGCTGTGACAAATATACGAGGAAATCTTTTTGTCTGGGACCATTGTTAGGTAGTTGCAAAAAAGGAGGATGGACATCTTGGTTCTTAATGTTAAATTAATTTAATTGCAATAATATTTCAGAAAATTTTCAAAATGACTAATACAAAATACACTTAAATTAATCATAAAAAATCATGCTGACTCAAAGTATCACTTTTACAATGCCATCTGCATCAAAGTCAGGAATTTGAGTCATTCCAGAAAACGTCATCTCCACTTCCACTTATAGCGTTGAAAATATCAGTCTTTTTAAAACTAGATAAAGAAGAGGAAATTATTGAAGTGTCTTTTATTACTTAAACAAGAATTACTTTAATTTGAAACACTAAACTAATCACAAATTCACAACACAACACAATACAAATATAAAATAGGAGATTAAATATGCAAGAGAGTTTCTGAGGTGTTCGGTAATGTTCCATGATATGCGAGATGTTCGATGTCCCAGTGTTCGTCTCAGCGGTTCGACTCTCTCTGCCGTTCTGTTGTTCTTCCTACTGTTGCCACTCACATGTTTCTATAATACATATGCTACAATTATATTTCCTCTTTATCTAGCATTATGAAATCTCATCTCTCATTAGTTTCATCAATGAGTGCCTTTTACTCTGCATCTGTCGAGTTTTTTTTTCTTTGTTTCCAATCTCCTTAATTCTTCAGATGTTATTTTTAAATGGTTTGCTTACCTATAAGTGCAATAGCTTCAGAAGTGATGTGAGTCCTCCAGGAACTATCATGGCATGCCTTTTGTCTTCTATAAGGTTTCTTCGCACCATGAACGAGATGTCTTTGGAATCTATGGAGTACTATCTTTGAGCAATGGCCCAGATCGTACATTATAATCAATGAGAATCCCCTTTTTTTTCTGATTCGTCTACCCCCTATAACTACAACCACTTTATAAGGCCATTGTCAGACGGTAATAACATGGTAGCTCTCCTGAGAGAAATAGCTTACCACTTTTTTGTGAGGAATCTATTTTGATGAACGTTTCTTTTAAAACCAACATACGATTTATATGCTAGGGTGTCTTACATAACCCCTGAAAAAATTGAGACAGAGCTTCAAAGCATAGCTTGAAAATGTAATTTGAGTAGTCATGCAAGTGATAAATATTTCCGCACCAATGACCAATAAAGACTTATGTTACGCGTGTTTAATTACAGAAACTATGTGATTGCAAATTCGCTCTAAATTTTATCATGTATATGCATTGAAGTACGTCCTGAAACTTCTTCACTTGGCTTTTATTCTCTGAAACAACTTTTCAATTTGATTAACGTTAATTTTGTTTGAAAAAGAGAAATAAGCATTTTCAAAAACAAATTAATAAAAAAATCATTTTTTTCAAAATACCGTTGGTGTAACTATTATCGTTTGCATTCCATCCAGAAAAAAAAAAACTAAAGGATTGCCAATATCATTTAATATTTTATGTTTTGAGTGATCCCTAAAATTATTCTTTATAGAAAGTCAAGTATTTACAAACTGCGCCTTCAATCACATTTTCTAATGAAAAACTAATAAAATGGTAAATACGAGATTTTCTTTAAAATTTGCAGTGAAATTAATGTTGGGGGTCATACGATGGAAAATGTTACCTCTTATCACAAAAAAAAATTTTGCGATATCTTTAACTGTGTTTTTTTTTCTTTAGCGAAATGTAGTTTCAGAATCTGGGAACGGTTTTTTAAAATTTTGGTTGGTTTAAATTTTATGATAAAAGAAACACGTGGTTTTTTATTAATTGCCATCAAATTCAAAATTTTCTCACCTAGATGTTTTCATGTCTCCTGTTCACTGAATTCCTTTTTAGAAAGGTCGTTCTATGGGTGAATATTGGGAAAAGTGCAAATTGAGTTTGAAACATTTCAATTTTTAAAGATTTTTTTAAAATGATATTTATAGTGTAATTTAATTACCAGTTAGTAATAGTTTTTTGTTTTTTTTTTAATTAGGGGAAAGATCAAGAGGAAGAATTGCCCTTATTTTTGAAAGGTTTAAATTTCTGGACTGTTACAGTTGTTACAATTGTTTCAACTTCTGCCCTTAACTTGTGCAAAATATACTGGCCGTATTATTTATATAAAATAATATAATATAAAACAAATAAACATGTGTAACAATCATTTATAAATGGTAATATTGTGAAAAACTAAGAAAAAAATTAGGTATTTTATAAAAAATGTCATTGAAAACTCTGATTCAAAAAGATTTTTTGAAAGTGAAATTATTTTTAGTTATAATAGATCAAGTGTGTAAGTAGGTGGGTGCGGGGATACTGCTTGAATGAAAACACTTAATGGATAAAACACTCATATCTTTAGGTAATATTATTTATGTTTTTTTAATACATATTTCGAGTGCAGAGCTTACTACCGAAAATACGGTAATGATTTTTTTAGGTGGGAGGGGGAGGTAGCGCAAAATGATTTAACAAATTACATATTTTTGAAAGCAATGTTGTTTTCAGAAGAGTCTTGGCGATCAAAACTCCGAAAATTTACAGATAAAAAGGTCTTATTTCTTTAGAAACTTATATTTTGGGAGCGAAAATAATATCTTGAGAAATCATCTTCGGGAAATTATCCTAATTTAAAAAGTAATCGAAAGTTTGGCTACGATTGTGATGCATTTAAGCTCATTTTTTTCTGCAAAAAGCAATTCTGAAACACATAACAAGGAACAAAATTTTAAACGCAACACTGTTAGAAATTTCATCATGAAATTACGGTTGAATGACCGGCAGCAGTCTGTCCATCTAATTCACCGTTAAATTTACGGTTTGGAAGCTTTTTCTATCTTTACGGGACCTAACCATTTCCAATCAGCTTGGTTAAAAAGCCGTTAATACAAAAGTTAACGGTTTTATAACCATTTAAAAATGATTTTAAAAAATTTTTACCGTTTTTGAACCATTTCGAGGCGTAAAATCATCGAGGCTTCGAAACCGTAAACGAAGCTTGCGGGAATCGAACCAGGTTGTTCTGGTATACCAACCTTGCTCTCTAACCATTCGGCCACCTGCACCACACAAAGCAGTCGTTTATTTTTCAATAAATCTTTCCTTTCAACAGGAAAATTGCATTAAAATTGAGATTTCAGTTTTTGATTGGATCCAAAGCCATCTATGGTCTAAATTTACTGTATATTGACGAAAATCATTTTATTTGCTGCAAAAATTAAAATACAAACGAGCTTCAGCAGCTCAAATTATGGGTTCGCTTATTCTCAAACAGTTCGCTAATCCGATGTCTCCAATTTTTGATTTACGTGTGTATGTCTTTCTATTCAGTAAATACTGCTTAAGCCGCTTTTCTTTGTGCTTTTTTTTATATAAACATGCAGATTTGAACTGATAAATCTTTATTCATATTTTAACAACAGCGTACGACCGGTAAGGTTTCGCAACCAAGATGGACGCCCGACTCTTATTGAGCGCTTGAAAATTACGGTTAGTTAAACGATCTTTAAGATAAAAAGAGAATAAACGATTTTTTTCGCAATCAGCGGTTTGAGTACCATCTTTTTAATGGTTATTCAACTGTTGTAATTAACTATGGTAAAATAACAATCAAATAAATGGTTATTTTACTATTTTCTTACAGAAATTTTTAACAGTGAAGCAGCGCATCGGTAACAAAGAGCTGTACCATTGTTATCGATCGGACTGTTACAGACCTGACGAATTTCCCTTATTATATTCGCTAAACATCGCTAATTAGTGAATTGAAACCAAAAATTGTAGTATTCTGTTCTCAACATTCAATTCCTTTTTTAATAGACAAACAAAATTTTTAAAATCAATTAATTTGGGTTTTAACTTGCGTTACCGAACTGATCTTTCATTTGGTAGACACAATTTGTGTATTTGAAAAAATCTTACCTGTAATTCAGTTGACCTGAAGGTCAAACTTTCAACTGGTACTTGGACTTCACAAAAAGGGGTTCTAGCACACGTAATTAGTTGGCGCAAAAAAAAGTTTTTTTGACCGGAAATAATATTTCGGAAGTCAGCGTTACCAATCTGATACGAAAACTTGGGATAAGGATAGATTTGGTTTTTTCCGCTGTAAGGCTCGACCGATGCATCGGCCTCGCCGATGCATCGGCGCCGATTGTTCAACAAAGTTGCCATCGGCATCGGCAGCCGATGTTGACTTCACAAAAACATCGGCCCATCGGCCGTGAAAAACATCTAAAAGCCGATGCAAGGCCGATGGTTTTTCGCAGGGACAACTTTTCAGAAAACATTCTGTGTTTAACTTTCTTTCTCCTCCATAGCTAGATTTCGATTTCCACACAATAACAGGCAGCACATCAGTTTAAAAAAAAGCACAAAAATAATGTCATTCTACAAAGTATTTGATAAAAAATTCGGAAAAATAGTTTAAGCGATAGCTGCCCGAAAAGCATCATTATTAAAATTATTTCTATTTGAACAGAATGCTCGCGAAATACAACAAGTTAAAGTAAAAGTAATAGAGGCTATTATGACTTATGAGTGTTATTTGTTTTTCGCACTTAGGTTAGTTGACTCATTTTTGTCCGTTTTTCGTTTAATAATGACTTAGTGCATTAGATTAGATGTCCTGGTGCAATAATCTTATAAAATCTGATTTTAGTTTATCATGTTTTTTATTACTCCGAAATTGTAAACAATGCAAAGTCAACTGAATCAAGATACGATAATAATTTTAATTTTTACCTGCGTAAACTTTTTTCTCTTAGAGGTTTTTTTTTTGCTTCGATGCCACATGTTAGTTTTTCTGCAATTGTGCGGCAATCTCGTTGCATCTGCTTTTAGTGTGCGGTTATTCTCGTATTTGATTTTTAGTTTACAACATAGAACAGATTGATCAAAAATAAGAAACAGTTTTCCAGTATAAATGTTAATTGACCGAAATTTTTGTGTCCAAGTTCAACTTGCAATTTTCAAGAATTCTCAAAATGCGAGTTCACGCGACAGGATTTAATAGCATCTTAATAAAAATGCTAAAAAATATTTATTTTCAAAGATTGATCAGTGCATTTTTTTTTTCAAAATACATCTTAATTTTTTTTAATACGATAGTCATTTTAAAATTTCCCCGTGTAAACTTGTTCGACTTCAAGTTCGACTTTCAATTTTCAAAAAATTAAATCTTAAAAAACGAGTTTGCGCGACAGGGTGGAATAATATCTTAATAAAAATGCTACAATTTCTTTATTTTCAAAAATTGAAAATGTATATACGTATATATATATTTTTTCAAAATACATCTAATTTTTATAATCACTCACATGTTTTTTAAAAGATTATTTGTCAACAGTTGGTGCTCAAAATATTTTTTTCGTTACAAAATTTCGGTTTATTTCGGTGACCTAACAGTGTGCTCATAAAAATATAAGGAATCTGTCAAGTATTTCAGTGTAATTTTCAATTCACAAGAAAAAAGCTAATAAGATTGGTTCTTAAAACTCCCCCCCCCCCCCCCCCATCATTCATTAATAATGACAAAAAGTCTCACGTCTATGTTTTTAAAGCAATATTCAGTATTTCTTGGTCATGAACAGGGGAGGGGGGGGGGGGTTCGTTACTGCGAGCGAAACTTTTTAACCCTACACTGCGCCGTGTTGTTTTTAAACAACACCTATATTTTCGTTCACTAGGCTCTTGTTTTGTATAATTTTTAACATGTGGGGCATTTTTTCGTTTTATTTTGTATGTAAGATCATATTAGTTAATATAGTTTCTCCTAGATATTGTAAACTGAGTTCAAGGTTCAACTTTTTTCATAAAATCGTACTACATGTTGATTTTGTAAAAAACTGTAACTTCTTAATTTTTTTTCTACAAATTTTAAGCAATAATTTTACTTTAAAAAATAGTCCTTAATTACTTACATAGTTTTAAAATAAAATAAATAGTATAAGTTGTGCGAAAAATTGTGGGAAAAATATATATTAGGGCGCCTTTTTTACTTGTTGTTTTAAAACAACACCGCGCATTCGGGGGTAATTTTTATGCTCCTAACATTATTCGCAGCAGAAAGAGGAACAGGTGTCACTGGTTGTTCTATTTCACTTTATTTAGTATCTTTTAGAAGGTTATTGTTATAAACATAGAGCAAATTAGCGTAAAGTGGTTGATTAAATTATTATTTAAGAATTTTGTTTAAAATCAATTCACGCTCAACCAAACAAGAAACGAACATTATCTCATAGACCCCCTACAGAAAACATAGGTTTCTTGTTTAAAATCTTTTAGTGAAATTATTAAACTTCATTGGTAATTAAAGTAAAAATTTGAACATGTAACTAATAATTATTAGTTACATGTGCAAATTTTTACTTTAAAATTTTTTATAAATTTATAAATAATAATAAAATAAATTATTTTAATAAATTTTACTACTTTAGTGCTATTGTATGATTATAATGCATACCTATTTCTCATTGATGTTGTTTCATTTATTAAAATGATTATATAAAAAAATTATTATTGTTACCCCTAAATGCGCAGTGTTGTTTTTAAACAACATGTCAAATTTTCTCGAATTTTACTTTTCCGAAAATAGGAATTTTTTTTTTTGTATTTTTTCCACTTATAACTAGCACAAACACACACACACACACACACACAAATATTTTACAAAAAATGAAAAATTGCTCAGTGTAAGGTTAATGTTAATACTTTATTTTTATTTTATAAGAGAAGCTATTTTTATTTAAAATAACTCTTGTAATGGAAAGTAAACATAGAATCGCTCTCGCTTTTCTTTTAAAAACGTGGAAAAAATTCCTGGGGGGGGGGGGGGTGACAATTTTGTTAAAGATGCAAACCCACATTATTTGTTAGTCTGTATTATAACATCTGCAGTCCTCCCCATGAAAAAAAATAATAAAATAAAGGCAGCTGCACTTGTCATTTGCAGCTGTTATAAAGAGAAAATGTTGAAGGAAAGGGAATTAGACCCGATCGGATCCAATAGTGTTGAGTTTTTTTGCAAAGATGAGAAAAAAGAATTAAAAATCCTCTCTTATAGCTATTTTTTTGACCGCCAAATAGTTTAATTACTTTACTAGAGTGATTCTTTTAGTTTTAATTATTATGTAAACTTCCCAAAAACAGTCTTTTATGGTGCTTGAATAATGCATTTATATGTTTGTATCAACATAAAAATAAATGAATGATTTAAATGATATTTTTGACAAGCTTTCTACACGTTTTAATGGTTTAAAGCGAATTTTTGCCATCGGCCGATGGAAAGGGAAAATAATCGGGCCTTCGGCCATCGGCCGACGTCGGAACAATCGGCCAACAATCGGCATCGGCCCATCGGCCAAAAAATGCCATCGGTCGAGCCCTATTCCGCTGTATATATAAGGTAAAGCTAGGATAGATTGCGCGGTCGGAGAGATTGCGCACCTGCGAGTTCGGGGGAAAGAAGTAGGGTGCACGTGCACTAACGCCATGCATTTGTACAACGGCAATAGTGGAATGTCTACTTGAAAGTGCAAGTTGATTGATATGAACGTCTGTGATTAAGCCTCGATATTCTATATTGTTTTCACAAGGTAAGTGTTTGAATTTTCATAATGCGTTCTTTGAATTTCTATAGAGTAACAGTAGTACAAAATATTTTAAACTTGAGCGATTTTTTGTAAGCTACTAAGCTAGACTAACAGTGAGAAAGCCAGCATTTCTTTCTAGAAGCCGCCATATTTAAGTAAATGTCCGCACAATCAGTCCTGCCGAAACGGGATAGTTTGCGCGTCTTGTACTTAGAAGAGATCACGCGTTTCTCCTGTTAGCGTGCAAGGAGAGATTTCGCATTATATTATGACCCATAGCTTGTTGGTAATGCAGCATAAATTGCAAATTACATGTGAAACGTATGAATCGATTAAATTCGCTGCATTAATGGATTAAAACGGCCGTTCTGAATTTTTACTAAAACATAAAATGTAAAATACTTATGCCTCTCAACACAATTTTAAGACTTGAATATTTTAAAACTTTAAATTGATTTTTGAAGTTATTCCTTTTATATAAAAAAATTAACAGGTGTCTCTTTAACAGGCATTAATCAAATATTTTGACTATACTATAGTTCTATATCGAGATTATAAAGTTGTCGTGTCTTTATAATTTGTGTTTTCAAGGGACTGTAGTTTTTTATACCGAATAAATCATTGAAAACAAGTTCATGCGATTTTATTTCTTTTGAAGATTTAATTTGTGAAATATACGTTTTGGAACTGAATGTGTTAATAAAGTAATTTGTGAACAAATTTCTTTTCTTAGACGAAAATTTTGCTAATAAATTAATAATGTGCTAGTTTTATACAAATATTCTTATTAATAAACTATTTTTCCAAACAGTTAATGCCATCAAAATTAAAAAGAAAACAAAGTGCAACGAATGTTACTGACCCGCACATATATTCGAGAGAAAAATTAAGAAAGAAGCAGCTACAAAAAAGAAGCGAACGTCTGAAGATAAGATGCTTCCAGAAAAAGTGGGAAGAAAAAAACTTGCAGGAAAGAAAACAAAAAAAATGTTTGAATTTTGACGCATCTTCGTCATCAGCCACCTCAAAAGAAAATAATGTCAAAATACTGAATCTTTGGGACCATGTCAGACAGGACAACGAGGATGAGTGCACTGAATGTCTGAAACTTTACCAGGAGACAACTTCGACCAGTGACATTAATGCCTACCGTTTCTTTTTAGGGACAGTCTGAAAAGTACGTCTAAAACATCCAAAATTAAGCATTTCAACAAAAAAATGTTTTAATGTATTCCTAACCTTATAATAACCCGTTATATAGGAATACATTAAAACAATTTTTGTTGAAATGTTTTATTTTCGGGTGCTTCAGACGTACTCTTCAGACTGTCCCTAAAAAGGGACGGTAGGCATTAATGGGTTAAGTGTGCTATTTGTAGCAGATGGTTGCACTACTTGCAAAAATAAGTATACCGATTGTGGACGACGACAACTTTGGTTAACAAACAAAAGACATTGAAACTGAAAATGAATAAGATTAATTATAATTTAAACTATTTTTAAAAAAAAAGATGGAAAGAAAAAGAAGATGCTGAATCTGCTAAATTGAAAAAGATGAGAGAAATGAAAAAAGTGTGGGAATCCTACAAGTCAGATAGACAGTACCATCATATTTTTTCTCATTCATTATCTCAAACATTAGGAAAAGTAGCGAGAAAAATTAAGAAGTCTTTACAATCCAGTCAGGGTAAAAAATAAAAATAATAATAAATAAAAAAAACAGTTGTTAAGAAAATAGCTTCTGGCATGGGATTCATTATTGCATCCAAATCTTACAAAAGAAAGCAATAATGTTAAAAATGTAAATGTCTGTGGCAAAAATAATGTGAATTATATGAAACAAAACTGCAAGAATTGTTCACAGGTAAAGAAATTTATTGAAAAAGAGATTAATTTAGTTAAAGGCAAAATTGCTTTAGTGAGTGACACAAGAGAAAATTGAAAAAAAAAAAAAACATTTAGCCCTAGAAAGTTTATTAATGAAATGATTTCTCAGTCAATAAACATTTTCTGATAAATGTACGACTTGTCCTGACAAGCAAAGTGGCTGCGAAAGCAAAAAGGTGGTCTACGTTGGCCAACTGTTAATCCGAATTGATTTTTCAAAAAAAAAAAAAAAATTAAATAAACCACTTTCATGGCAAATTAATTTAATATTAACTCGGAACAAGAAAGCAAATTGCCTCATTATGCAAAAAATATACAACAAAAAGGGCAAATAAGTGATTTGTAACGGTAGATTTCTAGCGTACTGTGGGTATTAATGTTAAGGGGACTTGGCACCTTTTGACAATTTTTTTTTATTTAAGAACTTTTACCTATTTCATTTGTATGTTATGAAGTGCTATTGTTCAACGAGATGATTTTCACATGAAAAATCAAAATTCAACTAACAGAAAATTTTAAAATTTAATTTTTTTAAAATAATTTAACAGTTTTAAATTTCCTTCTTCTTCATTTCTTGACTTTTTTTTACCAAAGTTTTTTTAAGTACTTATTATAGTATGGTTAACAATTTTAGGGATGGGTTTTGCTATTAATTAATTAGTTTTTGAGAAAAAAGTTTTTAAAGTTACATCGATGGTAGAACACAGAAAAAAAGCGACTTTTGTTACATTTTCATTTTTATTTTATTTTATTTATTTATTTATTTTTTTTTTTTTTTGAAAATATATAGCAAATTCTACCCCTAAATTTATCAAGCACATCATATTGAACACACACAAAAAATTTCAAGTTGCTACATGAATATATGTAGAAGTTTTAGCATTTTGAGTACTACAATATGGCGAAAAAACACAAACCGAGAAAACGCAGTTTAAAGAGTACAAAATCCTACTAAAACATCAGAAATATTTGAGTTTTCTTACTGCTTAACTACATTTATATTGGCTGTATCGCTTCAAAACTTCGCTCAGATATAGGAGAGTCAAACCACATTTTAAGCAAAAAATTGAAAAATCGTTATTTTCATCCATTTTCTACATTTGAAAGGTGCCGAGTCCCCATAAGGTAGCTTTGCTACGTTAGTCACACTACTTGATTCATACAAACTTCAATAAATTAATGTTGTTAATTATTAACTAAAAGAAAACTGTGATATTTTCAAACTTTATAGCTATATGTATTTCCACGATTAATTGTATGTATTTCTATTCATAAAATTCAGAAATTTTTATTTGAAGTGAAGCTATTTTTTAGAAGGTAAAGAAAAATATTTAAGTCATGCCGCTCAAATTAAGCTCAATTATTTCAAATTACAAAACTTTTAATATTTTCTGCATAAATTAGTTGGACTAACTTGTATTATATAATATCTTTACGAGAGGTCTTTCAAAGTATTTTATTGAAAAAATTCCTTTAAAAAACTCTCTAATGCTACGTTAGTCTCAATGGAATGACCCTTGGCGAATTCATAATGTTATAATAACACGACTGCATGTAAATTTTATTGCTTCCAAATAACACTACTTGCATATAAAATAATTTTTATGCAGCTACGAGTAGGCTGAATAATTATTTATCTTTAAGTTCTCTTTTTTTAACGGTCCGTTTTCTGCTTTTCAACAATTAAGGTATGGTGAAATATCCTCAACTTACGCACCAGCCCGTAAAATAAAAAATAATAATAATAAATACAAATAACATTTAATTTTTCTTTCACTGTATAAGCGATCCACGAAAAATTGATTAGAACTGCTATGAAATTTTTTCACTTTGTACAATTCTGCCAACAACTTTATTTTTTCTTTTCAGTGCGTAAGAAACTTAATAGGTTTGGAAGTATTTATCCGCAACAAAATGAACGCTTATATAATTATCACTTTATTTCAAGCTTACGAACGACCGTTTAAATTATTTCATTAGCTGAATTGCCGATTATGCATCATGGAGTGCATTGACACCACTAAATTGAGTCAGCTGCTCAACTGAAAGAAATTGGTGGATACAATATATTTTCTGTTGCAAGGGGAATCGAACCTTTAAAAATTATCATTTTTTTTTTTTGAAACGCATAGTGTTATATGCAAGTCCTGTTTTTGTTAACTTGATATAATTTTCTTCAAGATTACGTACCATAGGTTTTCATTTGTCGCCAGAGATAATTTCCAGTGACAACTTATAGCCACACAAAAGCAACCATATAATTTTATTATTATTATTGCTATTCTATTATTAATATTCTATATTCAAAAACATTGTAAATTAACATTTTCTCCATCCTAAAGTTGCAAGGTTTTGATTGTTGCCCTGCTTTCGATAGGGATAGTCTGTTTTTGAGTTTTGCCCCCCCCCCCCCTCCCCATATGCCTTTGCAGACGACATCTTCGTCGATAGATCACGTGAGAGCCCCGATATTTCAAAAGGATATAGATGCGTCTTTATAGATGTGTCTTTATAGGTGTTTTAAATTTTATTTAAAATAGTTTTCTTATCATTTTCAATTTAGCTTTCTGCAATATTGTGACTGCAAAACTGACTGAACTTTTTTATGCAATATAAAAATTTGATGAATATCCTTGCAGCAATGTAGTTGTATAAATAAAAACAATTTTATTCATTTGTTTTAAAATATTTAATTAAAATTAACTGGGAAGTTAAATTTATAGTTTTTATGAAATCTACTATATGGCCATACATAATAATATTTCTGGATTTAAATTAGAGTTCCTCACATTGTCGGTTTATTTTCGATAATTAACCTCAAGCCTAAATTTTCTTAATTTAATTCCACAAGCATATTTTTAGTTTTCTTGTCTTATAAAATATCTTGTTGTTAAGTTGTAACAGGGAACTGGAGCAGCCACTTTTTTGAGTTGCTCCTTTTCAGCTCCGCTCCTATACCTTAGTATAGTTCTACCGACAAAAAAACACCTCTGCCTGGTAGCGTGGCAAGAAGAATCCATTCATGTTCAAGGGAGAAACAGCGAGTATTAAGGAATGTGTCGTATTCCGTTCTCGTTTTAGTTCGTTTAGCACACTTTATTTGTTCCGAGCTGAAGTTATAAGTTATACACCAGTTTATAAAATTGGTTGTTGTCAATAAACAGAGAAGCAAACATTCTGGTTCGTGTGCCAATAAACGCATCTGCAAAACGAACTTCTCTAAAACTCGATTGGATTTGTCCTTTTCTACGATACGTAGAAGCGCCCAAGTGTAAAACATCAGGGGTTGGGCTATACTTGCTTTAACTCCGCTCCATGCTCAGAACTGTTTCAATGGGAATCATATTTTTTATCATCTTTATTGAGTTAGTTTAACTTTATTTACATGCGTAGATATGTGATTAAAATAAGGGTTATTCGTAGACAATTTATTATTAAAACATTTATTAAGTAATTTGTACCTCATAGGACTACACATCATTCTATGATTCTATGGGACCCGCAGCCAGATATTATAATAGGCTGCTCCCCATATTGTCCCCAACCCACCGACGGGCCCGGGCTCCCCCCCCCCCCCGAAATCCCGAAATTTTTTGCAATGTAGCATATATTCCTCCCTGAAACTGTATAAAGTACTAAATTATTTTCATTGTCTGCAAAGAAAGGATGATCATCACTGTCTGTAAAAAAAGAAAAGGAAACTGTATTACTCTCATTCTGCAGCCTCGTTCTCTTTTTTTTTTTTTTTTTTTTTTTTTCAATTATTTTTTCTAAGTTCCGCGTGTATGCTTAAAATATTTTGCAATGGACGTAACTAAATTCGGTATGAAGAAGAAAAAAAAACTATTTTACTGAAGAATTTTAAAATAGAATAATCAATTATGGCAAATCATCAATCAATAACTGGTAGCCTACTGTTTTAACATTACTACACTCGAAAATAATTACGTATTACGATGATAGTTTGAAAAAATAAGCGCTCCTTATTTACTGCCATTTACTACCATTACTACCACAGAGTTTCCTATAGATAAGCTGAAAAGTGCTTAATTTCTTTCGATAATGTACTTTTCTCACCAGACTCTTACCTATTAGTCGATAGGCCTTATAGGATTGCTTTCGCACGGAGCTGGTGGTTCGATAATGTACCCATATTAATTGCGGATTTTTTAGCAGCAAAAAAATTTTTTTTTCAGTAAACATGCTCTTTTACTTCTAAAAAATTTATCATACTTAGGAAGTCTCCCTTGTTGACGCAAATCGAAAATATTCATCATTTTTTCCCCCTTCTTTTTTTCAATGGAGACCTATGGGCCCCCCTTGCCATGGCAACGATAGCACCGGCTTTGTGATGAGCCTGGCTATCTCATAAAGTTAATATTAATTTATATTACTTCTTAAATACAAAAAATATAACTAAACTACATGGTGCGCAATAAATTCTCCCTCAGTGCCATTGCCATTGTGGCAAAAAATAGAGAAAATGTAATTGATTGCTTCGGATGATTTTGCCGAATATTGGATAACCTGCATTCCTTCTCTGCCCGATTCGGACATTCGAGCTGGATTTCTGGAATCCGGCTGAATACATATGTCGCCAGATAGTTATAATGCTGCTGGATATCCGGCCTTGATTTGTTTTCAGTTATGTTATATTCTTATTTTTTAGGTAATAAATACCTCAAAATAATATAAAGCACAAACATGTTTCACTCATCATAACTTTTAAAATATTTTTAATACATAAAAAAATAATCCATTATAATAAATTAAGAAAAACCAAAGAATGCTGCTCAGTTTCGCAGCGATTTTTTCCATGGCTAGGTATAAATGAAGAATTTTAGTTGCTGCTCGTTATTATGTTTTTTCTTGCAGTGTCAGCCGGTTCTATACACAAACTTATGACCAACAATGTTACTTAGAGGAGGGGGAAATTGCCTCTCCTCCCCCCATCGAAGCATAATGTATTTATAGTTGTGTGCAGCTTAGACCATAAACTAGATAGACAAGGTCTGGGGGCGTGGTCGGTAAGCAGGAGTCTTTCCCCGGAAAACAGGTGATGGAGTCCTTCGGTGAGAGAGGGCTTCGTCGTGCTATGTTAATTCTCGTAGAGATTTGAAGAGTGATTTATTTTAATTTCTTATTGTATGACAGAAACATTTTAGCACAATTATTTTCTATCACACGCAAGGAAACAGTTCATAGATTAATGGACAAGTGTTTTTTTATTGGTATTACCAATAATTAATTAGTAATAGTGATTTGAAAATGATCTTATATATTGAGCTCATTGAGAGTAGGAGTTAATTTCTTGCCCCCTTTTGTGAAACTTAATGTCATGCAGTAAAGCTCTTTGCAATGAATACAATTCGTATTGCTTTTACAAGGTTTTTAACTGACTTCAACCTCATTATGTATTGCCCTTGATATATCAATGCGAAAAGTAAAAACATTTGTAATATTACGTTGATAAGCCAATCAAATATATCTATTCTTTTCTTTTTCAGTTCATTGAAAAATAAGGAAGGAAAAACAAAAGCGTTTAAGCTGTTTTTCTTTTCAAAATTTGAAATAAATTTAAAGAAAGCAACAGCATGAAGAAAAAATTTTAGTTTTGAAAATAGTTTTTAAAATTTTTTAAGTTCAGAAATTGTTTACTTTAGAAAATTGTCAGTTAAAACTTTAATGTTTCTCCGATACAGTTCGTAAATCTAAAATTAATAGTCATGTGACATTAGCCTGTAGGACTGAAAACATCGGATTGGGATCATTCATAAATGATGTCACGCTTCGAGGGGGAGGGGGGTTCGTGAAACTGTGACAAGGGGTGGGGAGGGGGTATGTTGAAGTGTGACACTTTGTGACAAAGGGGGGAGGGAGTCAAATGAATGGGAAAAAAGCGTGACATCATTTATGGACGGTCCCATTGTACCCTTAATTAAAATGCGATTGTTTTTTTAATGAATTACACAAGGTGAAGTTTGTTCAAAGATTGCAAACAAACAGAATAAATTAATTTATTATCTAAGTGTTGTGCAATACAGTCAGAAATACAATATATATGTAATATATTGGTAAGGGGGAAGCATGAAATGCATTTTAAACATAATTCTGAAAATTTAACAATTTTACTTACATTGTTAAAAGTAGAGAATAAAAAATAAACTGGAGCGAACACACACATATATGTATACTTGGTGACGCAACGAACGTTCGGCCTTTCTGTGAGTATATTTCAAGCATCGTTCATGTCTTTTAAGATTTAATATTATTGAAATGTTAATTTCAACGTTGCATTTATTATTTAGGGGGCGGGCATTATTATTAAAGCAGAATGGAATTTAACTACTGGAAAAAATAGTTTAATTTCTATTGAAAATTGCTCTTGATTTTTAAATAAAATTAATTTTGTGTATTTGTTACGCATTTTTGGTATTCTTTGATATTATTTTAGAAATGGTGTCGTAGTCATATTTTAAAGAATTTCTCAACAATTGCTTTAGTTAATTTATATATATGACTTTCTTGTTCTTCATAATCAAGAATACGATACTCCAGAGATTTAAAAATAAAATTAAAATTTACGCTTTTTATTGTTAATATTGCTATTATGTTTAATAAATCAGGTTTGTGCTTTTGTGCACAGAATGGGTTTTGATCGTTTGCCTGAAAGCAATCTCAGCTCTTTTACAGATCAGAAGCAAGTTCAGAAATTGAGAAGACTTACCCACGTGGTATGGGACGGCGAAAAGCTTTGATCTCCGCCCCCCTGTCAGTCAAACTGGTCCCCACCATTCCTGCTTAGGAACTAACAATGGCGAGTGAATAGAAGGGCTCGTCTAGTTACTATATGGTCTAAGGTGTGCAGGGCCGGAGCTAAGGCAAACTAGGCAGCTGCCTCGGACGCAAACTTTGAGGGGGCGCAAAAATTCAACCACCTTTTTAGAGCAACTCGGTTGTTAATTATATAATTTTTAAAATGTAAAGATGTGATTCAGTATGTGTAGTTGATCACTCCCTTCCCGTGAAAACTTTCAAACATTCAAACTCCAAAGGCATATGCCTTTTTTCTCTTTTGTTCCTTAGAATTATACCCCCTCCCACCTCCGGGGTGAAGGGGTCATTGTTCAAAATTCTCTAATTTCCAATGGATCTCGGGACACAAAACCAGCACCGGGAAACTTCTAGCCTTCTACACTCTGTAGGGAAAGAAAGAAGCACAGTTAAATGAAGTGCTGGACAAAAAGTGCCCAAAATTTTGGGATGAATGTGTTAATTTTGAAAAATGTTTAATTAATAAATAAAATACTAATTATTTGTTCATTACTGTTTCTTTTAATTAAAAAAATAGAAGTTTGTAATTAAGGGGCGCCAATCAACTTTGCCTAGGGCGCAAAATTACCTTGCGCCGGCCCTGGTTGTGTGTACGTTTCTTTCTTTCTTTTCGTTTAATATGTATTGAGCGCACATACCCTTTGTCCCCATTCCTCAGGAAAAACTTCGAAAGCTTGCTTATGATCTGTGTAAGCTATTTTTTCTCTCAAATAAAGTGCAAATTGATCTGTGTTTTATTCAAGCTGACCCTCATAATATGACCTGACTTTTGTCACCATGAACTTTTCGACTGTTTAAACTTCTTATTGCACTTTTTAAAACTTTAATGACAGCTTTATAGCTAGAATCTTTTGAAAGTTTTGTTTAAGTTAGGATGGCTATATTGTAAGAACTAATGGGACCAAGTCCCTACCAAGGATGATTTGTGATTTGGGGTGCTAGAAGAAAACTTTGAGAAGATAACAAATCAATACATATATGCACGTAATATGAAAAGTTTCATTCATTAAATTAGTTTTCACATGCATATTTTCTGAAGTTCGTAAAATGTTATGCAAAATTGATAATTGGGGGGGGGGGGGGGAATGCAGAACTTACTTTCCAAAAGTAATTAAACTGTTTTTGGGGACAGCACAATAAAAATATCCAAGCAATTAACACGGTAAGCATACCTACTGTGATATACGATGCGTTTATTTTAAATTTTATAGCTTGAAGACATTTGTGAACTTATTAGATATTATGCGCCAAGTTTTATTATAAATTTTGTTTGAAGATTGTCTTCTCCAACCCATAGGCGTAACCAAGGGGGGGGGGGTTCAACCCCCCCCCCCCCCTTTGGGTATTGACTTATTGAGGCACATATTCAGGCTCACAAAATTTCTGGCTACGGCCTTGCAAAGCACATATTTTTTTTCCCCTAAGAAAATTAAACACATATGCATATGATTTTATTTCCTCTTTCTCTGAAGGGTTGTGATCATGACCAAAGTATGCAGCTCAAAATAAAGAGGACTTTTCATCTGGTTATAATCAACCCCCTTATCACCTTGGGGGGGGGGGGTTACAGCAAAAGGTGGCTTCAATCACCGTACAACACACACACAAACAGAGATCCTTTCAATCACTCAAGATGGTTTTCTTTCCTTCTTGATGTCTTTTTTACCCAAAGGCAGCAATTTAGGTATACAATCGCACAAGTAATAAGTTTCGTGGAAAATATTCTCTACTATGATGGAGTTTTGTTTTCTGATAACCCGGGGCTGGGGTCTGAAAATGAAGGACCCCTAGCCAACAATTGTCCTAATGGGTTAAACCCTCAAGCCAGGAAGTGATGCTCATCAAGAAACTTAAAGAGCAATTTGTATTTATTTATGACTTCCTGTCCAAACACCCATTTTGCTAAAATCTTTTTTGTAGATGAGCCGATTGGAAAACTGATGAACTGTATTTGCATTGCATTCTCATTTACAGATGTTCTCTCATCTCTTATATTTTAAATGTTTTTTTTTTTTTTTTTCGTATTATGGTCCATCACTGATTGCATTACGACTCTGGAAATCATCCGTTCAACGTTTCCAATCTCACTGCTACGGTTTAATGCGGCATTTTAATTTACAATCAAGTATTATTTATATTTAAGCTAAATTTTTAGTTATTTTCGATACATAATAATGTTTGCACTGCAGCGATTTACACGTTCGTCATCCAAAAAGAAAAGAAAATTCAATTCAGACGCTTCTACTTCTGAGGTATGTTTTGTTACAAATTTAACAAAAGTTTTAGAAATTTATTGTGGGGATGATCATTTTTGTAGGGGAATTTGGATTTTTTTCCCTAAAATTCCACTATTTCCCAGTTTTAATATTATGAATGCCTGGACATAGAAGATTGCTTATGAATATTGAATTTATGAATGATTGAATATTGAATTTTATGAATGATTGAATATTGAATTTTCTATTGCGTTTGAATTAAAAAATAAACTAATAGATCTAGTAATGAATGTTTAATGTTTTTGTGAATCAAGGCCGTATCCAGAAGGGAAGGGGGACCCACGGGCCGCCCCCCCCCCCCCCCCCAAGAAATCTTTTGCAATGTATCATATATTCCTCCCTGAAACTTTGCTTAACATAAGTGTGTCGAAGTCTGCCCCCCCCCCCCCCCGAAAAAAATTCTGGATACTGCCTTGGCTCCGGAGCAGGGGGAGCGAGTTAAGAATTAGAGGAAGGGCAGTGCATGCTTCAAAATCATACCCTTTATATACATATATATAGATATATATGACTAGAAATGATGTTAATAGGAATTTTTTACATATATGATAGCTTTTTGATGTATATATAGTAGACCTATGTTTAGATCTTTGGTGAAGTTAGAGGAGTGGGTATTTGGGGCTTCTGCAACTTAAATTTTTGTAACTGGTCTTACATCTATAATACTTAAGCTAACTCTGGAGGCAAGGCTTCGAGAGCTCTCCCCAGGAAACTTTTTGAAATCTTCCTAGCAATGCAATTTTGGGATACTTTGGTGATGTTAGAGGAAACAGAAAGGAGTTTGGTTACTTCCCCCCCCACTTTTTTTTTCAAAATAAAGTCCTATGTCTTTTAAGTTACTTTTGGTGTCGCTCGTGATAGTGTTCAATGTCCTTTCCTGAAAGTGTTACTGAAAGTAAAGTGCCTTAAAAGCGTAATTTCTCTTTTCTTTCTTTTTTTGCCAGGGGGAGGGGGAGGAATTGACTTGCTCCGAGGGGGTAGCTCCCCCCCCCCCCCCCCGGGAGATGCCTGAAATAAACACGGAGTATATTTTTAGAGACAAGTTTTTATGACTAATAAATTTTCAACTCTTTTACCCTTCTTATTGGTGTTTGGTCTGTACATTTTTAGTGTGACCCCCCCCTTTCACCAACCCTAGTTACGCCTATGCTCCAACCACTTTTTTTTTTTGCTCGTCTCAAATGTCAAATTTATTGGACGAGAGTTTGAGGCATATCCTTGAGAATAGCAAATAAACTCGAATATTTATGTGACCTGAAATAACGTTCCAGATAAGAGGACCTCGACGCAAAAATGGAAACACTAGGGGTTACCATATTGGCGACTTTATCGCCTTTAAATAAAATTCAAGTATTTTACAGAAGACGTTACGGGTACAGTTAGTTATGCTTATAATAGGTTGCAGTTAAAGAAGAAAGCATTAAAAAAAAAAGGAACACATGCGCAATCGCTAAGAAATGATCTCATTTACATTAAACATGCCCGTAACTGTTTTTAACTACTCAATTTTATATTTTCTTTATCAAATTAATTTTTATTGACTAAAAAAATTTAAAAGAAAAAAAATGCTTGTGACATCAGAGGAAGTGGTTACGCGACTTCCGGTTGTTTTGTTTACTGGATTGAATTGTGAAATTTCGAAGAACTTTCATTTTCAGAGAAAGGAAAAATTATGTAGTCCCCGTTATTTATCGTACTGAATGGACAACTTATATTAGAAACTTTCGTTCAGCAGCAGTTCTGCTTACAATTACAGTAGAACTTGGATAATTCGAAGCTAAAGGAAACACAGCCAAACTTCGAATTACACAAATATAATTTTTGTATCATAATTTATGGCCCACGAATGCCGGTAATATTTATTCCGTCAAAAATAACGTCAATAATCTTTTATGGAAAATGTCAAGACATGTATATAAAATAATTGAACATTGTATTTGTCGACAAAATAAATTTTATTTTGTACATAACAAAAAATAAAACTATAGCATATACATACGAAAACAGGAACATATAAGTAGAGTATTACTTTTACAAAATATTCTTTGGTTAAGTTCTGAAAATTATATAAAAAATTTCCTGCTACAGTTTTAAAAACATTGAGAAATTTGGAATTACTTCTCCGAACTGAGTCTTTTAATTTTAACACAGACGAAATATATCTTCTATGCATGATCTGATCATTTTAGCAGCCAATAATAATCAGTCACGTGACTAAACATTGTGAAGAGAGAGGGATTAGGCGTAATTTACTGTTGTAACCAATAAAGTGTTAAAAGAGTACCCTGAAACTTTCAGTCTCGGGGATCAATGCGGGAGGTCAGTTGTCACGTTTCCAACAGGTGAATGAAAAGAATCTTTCACAATAGAAAGCAACACAAATCTCACTGATCTACCATTTGTTGCAAACAAAAAAGTAGGGTAAAATTTTTGCAGACAAAAAAACTATTTCAACCTATTTTTGTCGATTTCAAATGAGAAAGCCTTCAAATTAAAGAAGTTGAACTTTAAATTATCAAAAAATTTTAACTAAATTTTGAATACAAAGTTCAAGGGACCAAGCAAAATCTTCGAATTAAAGACGTTAAAATTATCCAAGTTCTACTGTATTTTCGTTTTTCAATAAATGCACTCACCTGCATTTGATTTTAACTGTATTCAAATACTTATATTTGCAAAACTAAATTTGATTAATAAGCTTTTTGCATGATACTAATGAAATAGCTCATGTTCATTGACATGAGCTTTTTCATTATTATAGAATTTTATCGATCATTTTAATGAGTGAAAGTTTTGTTGGTAGTAGTCGGAAATATCATTTTTTAATGACCTAATAGTCAAGAAACAAAAAGTACTTCCACAAATTAAAAAAACTTTTAAGGGATAAACTAAAGTATATATATTATTCAGATTATCCTGAATGATTTCGCCATTATTCTAACAGCTTTAAAAAATAAAATGTAAGGGGAGGGAGGATTAATTACAGAAAAAAAGACATTAGCAATAATCACTTTAAACCGAAAAGTATACCGCTATGTAATGCTAGTGTAAGTCAAAACAAAGTAGCATACCATTCAGGATAGTGATGATTACTCTGTTACTCCTTTATTACATCATTTCCCCCGTTTTTTTTTCCTTGCCTTGGAACTATAAATACGTTTTGGGTATATATCCAGTATATATAATATACATATATTTACTCTGGTTTTGAGTTAATACCTAAATCAGAAAATTTATGGTTGAAAACCATTGTTGAATATTTCACCCTGATCTCTTTGGACTAGTTCCGAGCTTACATAAATATCTTACACAAAATACAAAGTAACTTAACACTTAGAATATAACAGCCATAAAAGAATTAGTGCAAAAAATTAGGAGAAGGAAAAGAGGAAGGCCGGTTAAAAGATGGGTAGCTGAGATGGAGAAAAACCTTAAAAATCTAAATGTCCGAAACTGGAAGGAAAAGAGAAAGAGAGGATTTTGGATTAAAATTATTAGAAAGGCCATGGCCCATCATGGGCTGTAATGGCAGGGAGTTAGTCTGTTAGTTCAAAAAAACTATATCTACCTTACACTGAACTGTACTTCTTGTTGCATTAAATAAAATGCAACAAAATTTGTATAGTTTATCTTACTTTTTACAGAGTTATTTATTAACCCTGTTAAAATGCTGGATGAACTCCTGATACTTATTACGCTTTATGAATGAAAGTTGTACACTCACGTGAGCTCGAACGTCTGTTACAGCATGCATTCTTTGTCAACAACTAATAACTACATTTTGCACACGCATGTAGCTTGCAGTTTATATTCTTCTACTGACATCGACAATAAATGCTTTTAATCCTCAATTTTACTTTTCTGTTCATTCGCATAATACTGATTAAAACTTTCAGTCACACCTTAAACTTTAACTCAAATCTTTCTTGAGTGAATGTCTCCCCTATTTGATACTCTTAGTGATCAGCCTTTAATTGTTGGGAAGAAATTAAAGTGCATGGAAAGCATACAACTTTTCTATTTATTCATCGACTATACAGGAAAAACTTTTCGCAACCAGTAAATACACCAACTTGTTTGTCTTGAAGGGTTTAAATCTAATCAGCTTATTTCTGTGAAATTGTTAACTTTTCAATTCAAACGAAGTGTAGTAGGGCTCCTCGTGCTTTACGCTGGTAACGCCAAATACGCTAAACCAGCAACTGGAAGGCTGCCCTAGTATGGCGGAACAGTCTCAAATGTAGCAAACCTAAACTATACTCTCTCAAAATTGTTTTCTTAGAAAAGGCATGGACCTCAATTTTTAGCTCAAAAAGGCAGATTAGTTACCCTTCAAAGCCCTAATCAACAAAACTTGCAAAGGTATAAAATACCGACACTATTGTTAACAACGGCCCAACAAAAACTCTCATAGTCACCACCAATAGGCAAATTTAGGGGTTAAACCCCAAAGCTGTTTGTTTTAAGCGGTATTGTCAATCTTGGTGTGTTAAGATTTACATATGTAAGTACTATTATGAACCAGCCCCCCTACAAAAAACAGAAACCTCTGACTGCTCTAAACGTTGCCTCAAACAAATAATATGAGGCGGTGAGAAGCAAAGGGATGTAAGTGAAGTATCATTTTTAGTAAAACTCATTTTTAAAGTTTAATTCCTATACTAAATTCTAGAGGTTCTTGTTTCTGATGATTAGATTTCGTGTAGGATTTTTTTAAAAACTAGCTCATCTTTACTACACCCATTTGCTTCCAACTAGTTAACTTACACTCCTTTGCCACAAAATGAAAAACATGTTTTGTTCCTTTTGCTAATTTGCACAGTAATAAAGATAGTTTGTTAGTGATATAAACTTTATTGAAAACTGCATAATATAAATTTCGAAGAATTATATTTATCAATAAACTAAAAATCATTGCCATTAGACAAACTGCCGAATACAAGATAAAAATATAATCTGCAGACTTTTATTATTATTATTCAACAATTCAGAATTCTTTTACTATTTTTTTCTTCTTCTCCACTTTAAGTTTCGTAAATAGATCGTCTGCTTCGCGTATTTAAACTAACTGAAAAATCAAATAATGTTATTTAGAGGGAAACTGATGTAAGTGCACTTGCATCCCTTTGCCACCAAACGGAATGCAGTTTTTATCTAGTAATTTTTTTAAACCACGCTTTTTTTTTGCAGTATCTGTCAAAGCTACCACTAAAATCTCTTTCCCACAAAACAGAAGGGTATTTAATTTATCATTTGCACTAGCTATCTCAAAATTTTCATTTTGGTCACTTACACCCCTTTACTTCTAAGTGCCTTATATTAAGTAAAGTAAAATTTATTGACTAGAAGTTAGAAAAAGGAAACTTTAAAACATGCAGTATGTTTGATACAAAATAAAGAGATCCAGTAGCAGGACTGCAGATATGAGAGATCTGTAAGTCGTATGAAACTTGTTCTTGCATAATGAACCAACTAGTAAAATAAAATTTGTAATATTAAATACACAAAATTTTTAGAGATTGTCTAGACAGCACTTGCTCCCCACTTTCAAGGCACACAAATAGCACCACCAAAAACTCAGAATTTGAACACAACAAAGAAAATAAACCTCGAATTTACAACCTGTGATAAGAATTTAAAAAGTATACATACAGAAATTAAAATGAGTACATGAACTTTACCTTTCAAGTATGCTAAAAGAAGCACCTAAATAAGAAAAATTAGATCAGTATTTTTAGATTAGTACTCTAAAATATTCTTGGACCTACAACTTATAAAAATCAAGCAACTGTGACATAAATATATAATATAAATTTCTAGTACAATTGAAAATTGAACAAGCTTAAAAAAACGTGGTGGCTTCCAATTCTATTGATTTGGCGACATAATAACCGTTGTTGTGACTTCTTGGCGAGGTTGCCGTAATTTAAAATGTTTCCGTCCTGCCGTAGAAAACAGTGTTAAGCTGTATTCACACAGCGCCACGGACGGACGAAATCCGACGGAAAAAACGTGGCTTCTCCTCGTTGTCATGGTTACCGAACAGGAATGTCCGTCGACGGACAATATCAAATCCATTTGATATTGTCCGTCACAGACGAATTGCTTGGCCAATCATTATGAAGCAAGAAGAGAGAGCTTCGGCCATGTTTTGTCTGTCGTGTTTATTTGGAAACGCAGCCCAAGTGAGTGATTTATAATTATTACTATTTCTGTGCAGCACTTATTTTAAAGCATTAAGAGTAATGTGCTATTTTATGTTGTAATACGCATTACTGCGTTTAAAATTTGTTTCTTAGCATCTTCTATTTTCAATTTAATTAATTAATCACGATATGAGAAAAATAATGTAATAATAGTAAGTAGCAAAGCGTAGAGTTTGAAAAGATGCATAAATGCATGTAATGTTTCGGCGCTACTTTATTTGCATTTTTATTTTAGAAAATTTTACCTATCTACTATGGTACCACATTTGCGTATTAATGTTTATTTGTTGCTCGAATTTAATATTTTGCTTATTGCACTGGACATTTATTTATTCATTTCTTTTGTAAAAATATAAAGCACTTATCACCGATATCATAAACATAACTAGTTAGCAGTCAGTTGAATTCATTGACATAACTTCATCAACAAGTCAGATCCATTGTATGAAAGATTACTTTCAGTTCATAATTTACAGGTTAAAAGATCACTCTGTCAACAGATTTGTTTTGTTTACATATCATTTTTATTAACATTGTTATTTGTGGAGGTGATTTCATGTCAGACTGTGAAGAAAATTTGCATTTAAATTTAGTTTGCTACTTAAATGTTTAAAAGTTTTAATTTATATGCGTTTCTTTACTGGTATTAAAACATAGTTTCTACACCAAACAAGCTGAAGTTACATGCAGGCAAGCCTGAGTACCTGAGTTGCTTCTTCAAAATCAATGTAAACTTTAACGACATTAAAATTTAATAGTAACAAGTTGATCACTAATTTGTTCTGGTTTAGACCTGTTGGGTAAACCTACTTATAGGGTCCATGCTACCCAGACTTGGAAACATTGCCAAATCAAATGTAATTAAAGGGCATCTAATATTTAGTTTTATCGTATCAGAATATTAACTAACACCTCAACTAATGAATTCATAGAAATGATTAAACTTTGTGCAAAGTAATAGAAATAAAATTTCACGTTAAATTAAAGCATAAATGAGCATTAAAACGCAGACATATGTTTCGGGATCGATCCCGAAACCTATGTCTGCGTTTTAATGCTCATTTGTGCTTTAATTTAACGTGAAATTTTATTTCTATAATGAATTCATGTTAATAACAATTGTATCGATCAGTGTCTCTATAACCACAGGTGTGATCGAAAGAGGACGGTGTACCCCCATATATTTACTTTAAAACACCCTTTTCTCCTCCCTTGTTTTTTAAAATTTTTAACTCGAGCATCCCCTCAGAGCTTTTGATGTCAATAACTTATGCTTGTATCTATAAGCATTCCCCAAGTTTTTTTCCAGCACTATGCACTACTGCTGATAAATACCAGAATACTCGTAAATTACTTGCTGTGTGTGGTGCTTCATGTACGATCATCAACATGCTTTCTTAACATTTGTCTTTTTTTACAGCTTTTTTTCTGTGGGAAATAACTTTTTTGGACACGGGCATTGGTGTAGGTTGCTGTTTTTTGATTAAAGATGCACAACTGACCATTTGGTACATCTACTCGGTATTTTTATACATGTAAGTATATTTTTGTAGTTGGGAGAATTGTTTTTGGTTCAATTTTTTGCAGAAATTGTGATGAAATAAAATAATATTCTTTGTTCTATATTTTGCTTGCCCTTTTTTTAATGAATATTGACCCTTAACTTACATCCAAACCAATTTTATCCCTAGACTAGGAGGAGTGAGTTTTAATATAATTACATTAAATCATAATTATTTAATGCTTGTGTTATTTATTACGTTCTTGCATTGTTACTTATTTTTTAATCTTATACGTATCACATGATCAATATTGTCGATTTGAAACATATACATATCTTCAGTTTTGCATGCTTCATGGACAAAAATTCACTTGTAGTATTTCATATAGTTGTGGACTGATAATACACATTTATTGCATAGCACAAGAAAGTGAAAAACTATACCAAAAGCAAAAGCAAGATTAAAAAATTGACACTATTGTAATTCATACATTCCATATATAGGTCTCAATAATACATGTGTATTTGTAACATAAATTGTCAAAACTAGGGGCGAATCTTTGGCCGGGCAATCCGGGTGACATCACAGCACCGGCTCATTATTATCGACTTGTAATTAACAAATTGTTCATTGGGATGATAATGGAGGCTGAGTGGTAAGCCTTTTGTGCTTCCATGCCACGGGTCCGGGGTTCGACTCCCGGGTTGGGCAGGGATTACTCAGCCTTTTATCGCTCCAGTGGGGTGGATAAAATGAGGACCAAACACACTTGGAAACTAACACTGGGGATTCTGCGTCAGGTCATTACTTGACCGGAACATCTGCTTCTGCATCCTAGGGCCCTTGGTCTCAAAAGTTGGGATGGGCACGGTAGGTCATGGTCCCTATTGGGCTGTTGCGCCATGGAGTCAGTTACTTAGTTAGAATTGTTCTTAAATTCTTACTCTAAAAGTGATTGTATCTTAAAACTACATTTGCAAAGTTTTCTTTTGTAAAATTCACAAATCATCATGTTCATTCATTGGACATTGTGGCCAAATTAATAATTCATGTGCAACCGAATTTCAATTATATTTCCAATACTGTTTTTTAATTCCTAGAAAACAACTTGGTGGAAAATGTTTTCTGCATATGTTATATTTGTAAAGATTACGTCACAGTATTAACTGTTTTTTTTTTCTTTTTTACAGATGTTATGGAAAGACAGATGACTTGTACAGGCTGAAATATTGAAATTGTACTTCTTCTGCTCATTATTGTCTTCAAATTATTGATATATGTACTTATGAATGATCAAAATTTTGTAATGTTCTTTGATTTCAGTATTATAATTAAGTACTTCAATAAATTCTTCCTTCAAAATTTTGTTTTGTGACTTTAATGTGTGAGTACCGAATTAGTTTGCAAACTTTTGAGTTATTTGAAAGAAGAAAATAAAAAGACAATGTTTTTCTTCTGAGATTTGTATCTATTAGCATAAGCATATTACTTTTATAAAAGCATTTTGCATTTATTATTAATGTTTAGTGTTAAAAGCACAATTTTTTACGCATTCTCAAAAGTATCATCTATATGTTATACTCTTTGTAGTTACTGTACAGGTTTCAAAATGCAAGGGACAATATTCTTATTTTAGAAGTGCATTTTACAGTTAGCGGGGTCACAATTTAGTAAACTGCGTTTTTTTAGGATTTCTAACAGTTGTCTCATGTTTGCAATTTATTAGGAGAAAAATAGGAAAGCTAACATGCAATTTAAGTGTTATAATAATGCCACACTTCCTTGATTATATAAAGTGATTTACAGCTCATTTTGAAGAAATATTAAATTCTAGTGCAAATAAAAACAATTCAATTTTATCTTGTAATTTCTAGATCTGATCTTTTTTAAAAAGTAATTGTTAGATATGTAATTTTTTTTCCTAAACAGAAAATTTAAATTTCTTCTTAGCATTGATTTTAAATCAAGAACGAAAAGGATTTGCGTATCATTTTCGAGCGCGCCACATTATCGTGAAAGCTGACGCAGTGGATAACAAAAGGTCAACCGCGGCACTCCAAAGGAGTTGTCCATGGGTTACCAACAAGTAATTAGCGCTTGGATGCCAGATTGGCATATATAGTGCTCTTTGGCAAGACTCTAAAAAATGCAAATTTCATGTCAACCCGGAAGTCCAGAAAGTTGTCCAACATGGCGGTTCGTGAGAAACAAGAGTTTCATTTTGATTACAAGAATCGTAAGTATGATTATTTTTATGCTCTTCAAGTATGTATCACTTTAAAATTAGTTCATTGCCCTGAAAATGTTTGTATTTATTTCATTTTCTGGATATGAGCTTGAAGATAGTTTTTGCGTTTGTTTTCTTGCATCGTAGATGCGAAAAAACACACGTAGATGATGCATGTAAAATATAGATATGGGGATGGAACTGCTGTTTATTCCACTAATCGTGTCTATTCCTTTAATCGTAATTAAAAATTAAATGAGTATAAACATTTGTTATTTGTTGCATTTATAGTGTCAAAAATGAGCTCTCCCAATTGTTACTTCAAAGATAAGTTGACTATTTTGGATAAAATTAGATAGAATATTTCTGGAATTAAATTGTTCTGCGAGTAATTTCCCTAGCTTCAGTTTTAAATTTTAATCCATTTCGTACAAAATTAGTTGTGATAACTAATCATGTTAATATTACTTGGCTTATTTAGTAGTACAAGAAAAAAAATTCATTATGCAATAAAAAGTTAAAGACATTTTATTGCAAGAAACCTGTTGTATGTTGAAAAAAAATGTAGACTTGCTAATGTGTTGTGTAAAATAAAGGTTACATGAGTAAGTTATTGCATGAATGCAAGCAAAAACAGTTATTGTTGTAAACAAACCTGTGTAGAATGTTATAAATCTTGAAAATTATTAGCTAGTTTATCTCATTAAATGGCTTTTGACTATTAAGTAAGTAATTTTAAAGACCACTCTTGTTCGAGTGCTATGAATGGTTGTATTCAAAAATGCTGACACCTTTTAATGCATCCAATTATCTCATTCAAGATTTTGCAAGCTACAAGAGAAGCTCAAATTCTTACTCATGCTGTCCATTTAAAATACTATTTAGGTTTGAAAACTTCTGTAGGTTGAAACATTTGAGTCTCTGGGAAAAATCGTTAAACATGTAGTTTTAATTTTAGTTTTCTATGCTATCATAATTCTGTCCTGCCAAGTGCTAAGTATAAAAATAGTGTTTGTAATTGAAATTGAGTTATTGTGATCAGCTGGTACTTTGTAATATTAATATTCATTTTATCTAAATCTTGGAGCCGCAAAGTTGATGCGGAGAAAAGTCAAGCTCCAACTCCTTTACATAAAAATATACATATTAGGGGTGTAATGAATATTGGATGCATTTTTAAGCAGCTCCTCTACTCCAAATCAGTGCGAATGCAATTCCTCTACCCCAAAACTAGCCCAACTGCAACATCAGAACCCTGCTAAATCTGTTTTATGGTTATATGTGAACAGACAATGTTAATATAAAAGTTTAAAATCAACTAAAGATATATATATACAGCCATAAAAATTAAAGTCTTTGATTACTTAATTTGTGCTGAGTTGCGCAATTTTTTCAAAAATTTGTATCTAATTTTATGTTGATTTTTATTACTTAGCAATTGCAAAAGGCTCTGGAAATGCATAAGTTTGCCATTACTGTCATAGAGGCATATCTGTTCCCTCTTATAATATGAGTATAACCAGTGGTGCAGTCAAGAGGATATGGCATCCCCCTACCTTTTTATTTTAACACAAGCGTCTCCCCACCTGTTTTGAATTTTAACATAAGCGTACCCCCACTTTTAGATGTTGGTATATATAAGCGTCCCCCCACCTTTTTTTCCTGGACTACATCACTGAGCATAACATATTATTATTATTATGGTACTATTAGTCTTCTGCAGGGTTCGTTGATTTAAATCAGCTTGATTTAAATCATGATTTAAATCAAGTGATTTTTTTAAAAAAATCATTGATTTAAATCAAGTGATTTTTTTAAAAAAAATCATTGCTTTAAATCAAGTGATTTTTTTTCCAAAATAATCATTGATTTTACTATGTTAGGAAGTGTTGTAAAAATGAAATATGTTGCAATTTCAACTACTGTTTCAAACAAAACTTCCTAGGTCCATTTGGCTGTGTGCATAACATATTTCGTAAGGTTGGAATTAATAACTATTCTTTTAATTTGACATTTTTTTTTTTAAATTTTACAATATTCTTCAAGCAGCTTAACAGCAAAGCATCATTCATTCAATCATTCAAATTACAATTCATAATACATAATCATGAACCATTCTGTGTTTTTTAATCTTAAAAATAGTATTTTAGATCCATCTAATGAATGCCACACAATAAATAATTCAGAATGATAGTGTTTAAAACAACAATTGTTAGAATTTAGAATTTATCCTTAAAGTTTCATCCAGGTCCCCTAATAGCTTAAGGTTTTTTCCTTTTAAAAAAAAAAAAAAAAAAAAAAAAAAAAAAAAAAAAAAAAAAAAAAAAAAAAAAAAAAAAAAAAAAAAAAAAAAAAAAAAAAAAAAAAAAAAAAAAAAAAAAAAAAAAAAAAAAAAAAAAAAAAAAAAAAAAAAAAAAAAAAAAAAAAAAAAAAAAAAAAAAAAAAAAAAAAAAAAAAAAAAAAAAAAAAAAAAAAAAAAAAAAAAAAAAAAAAAAAAAAAAAAAAAAAAAAAAAAAAAAAAAAAAAAAAAAAAAAAAAAAAAAAAAAAAAAAAAAAAAAAAAAAAAAAAAAAAAAAAAAAAAAAAAAAAAAAAAAAAAAAAAAAAAAAAAAAAAAAAAAAAAAAAAAAAAAAAAAAAAAAAAAAAAAAAAAAAAAAAAAAAAAAAAAAAAAAAAAAAAAAAAAAAAAAAAAAAAAAAAAAAAAAAAAAAAAAAAAAAAAAAAAAAAAAAAATTAACTAATGCTTTGTTGCCATGTACTTAATGTATAAAAGGATGTATATTCTGACAAAGATAAAAGAAAATTGACGTTTGATTATTATTTTTAGAATATAATTAATTTTTAAAAATAAATCTGAATATTATTTTTACTGTATACTTTTGTTAAACATGGCTGAAAGAAATAAATAGATAAAAGTAAATAACCATGGTTACTTTTTCTTTTAAATTTACTTTACTACAACCACCACAAGTTGGCAGCAGAGTCGAGGCACTCTTATTGAAGGTGAAAGAAAAAAGAAGTATTAGTAGCTTTACGACAGATAGTATTTTAGCTTGAAGAACTAAATTTTGAAAGTAAAGAAAGAAAAAAAAATCATTTTTTTACTTCAATAGGATATCTTTGATGCATCAGGTGGTGGTGGCATTGTAACTTATAATGAGATTAAATTTGATATTGGTGTGTACAGTACTTGCTTTGAAGACAAGATAAGTTGTATTTAGTGTTCCTGGTTTGCATTTTTCAAAAGGTGCGGCACCCTGTCCCTGTTTGGAAAACTGTGGATGCGCCCTGCCCTTTTTAGGGAAATTAGGAAAATACCTATTCCGAGGGGGGGAGGGGGTTAAATTCTGGTCTTGCCCCAGTTAGAAAATGACCTAGTTACATCCCAGCAGACAGTCTGCATTGGTTGAAATATTGGTATTATTATTATAAACTGCTTTGCTTCTCATAAAAATCATAAAAACAGCATTAAATTACTATGTAATAAGACAAGCTTAGTTTTCACTTGTCAGCATAACTGTTAAGCAAGCGGGGTTGCAGCAATATAAGTATGGTTAAAATGAAAAGCTAAGGCACATAGATTTGATAAAAGGAATTGTTGGATTACTGTTAAATATCAGTCCAATCCACAGATTGCATCATATTTTCAAAATACGGCCCACTACCACTTGTTTATTCGTTGAGTTGGAACTTGCGTTGCTTCATCTTCGACTTTTAGGAAATTGTACAATGCAAAACTATACAAACAAAAGAAATGTTGCTCCAAATGCACAAGTAGAGGAAATGGCAAAAAATGGAACCAAATCTCCCTGCTATGTACCATTCAGTTAGGCACCTGGAGATACAATATGCAACCAAATTTAATAATATAATAGTTAACTTGTGTTATAACAACCTTTGAGAGAGTACCAATTCACTTTGGTGAAAGATAATGTCATTTCATTTTCAATATAAGGATGCATAACTTGCCTTCTAGATTTTTAGAGGATACTTAATTGAAATAAAATTTCACGTTAAATTAAAGCACAAATGAGCATTAAAACGCAGACATATGTTTCGGGATCGCTTGGAATCCCTTTTTCAATGCGACAGGGAGCTTCTAGATGCAAAACATCCAAATGAAGCAGACAGAACAACAAAAACAAAGCTTATATAGCCTAAGAATTAACTGTAAACCAATGAGAATAAAGGTAGTGTGAAGTGGAAGTAGAAGTAGTATTAAAGGCACCAATAAGAGAGCAACAAACGAATGTAGTTGGAAGTACAGAAAGTAAAAAGGAATATCAATAAAAACAAAGAAAAAGACAACAGCATAAAAATGTGAAAATACATGAAAATTGCAAAAAAATAAAATAAAATACAAAGAATAAAATGGAAATAAAATAAGTACAGAAAATACCGAAACAAAAAGCAAAACAAAGTACACATGCAAAAGAGGGGGAGGGGGGGAGAGAGAAAAAAAAAAATTGACACAAAAAAAGGAAAACTAACAAGAAAACCAAGAAAGAACAACAAATTAAAGGAACTTATGCCAGACCTGTGAAAAATAAGGAGTTGAGGAAGAATCATTAACCAAATTAGAACTATTCCTGTTAATATGATAAGCTTCCCAAAAGTCAAGTTCTAAAGGGGAAGAACATTTTTGAATAATTTTCCCAGAATTGAAATCAATTCTGGGTTGATTATTCAAAATGATTTATTATTGATTTCAATTCTGGGAAAATTATTCAAAAATGTTCTTCCCCTTTAGAACTTGACTTTTGGGAAGCTTATCATATTAACAGGAATAGTTCTAATTTGGTTAATGATTCTTCCTCAACTCCTTATTTTTCACAGGTCTGGCATAAGTTCCTTTAATTTGTTGTTCTTTCTTGGTTTTCTTGTTAGTTTTCCTTTTTTTGTGTCAATTTTTTTCTCTCTCCCCCCCCTCCCCCTCTTTTGCATGTGTACTTTGTTTTGCTTTTTGTTTCGGTATTTTCTGTACTTATTTTATTTCCATTTTATTCTTTGTATTTTATTTTATTTTTTTGCAATTTTCATGTATTTTCACATTTTTATGCTGTTGTCTTTTTCTTTGTTTTTATTGATATTCCTTTTTACTTTCTGTACTTCCAACTACATTCGTTTGTTGCTCTCTTATTGGTGCCTTTAATACTACTTCTACTTCCACTTCACACTACCTTTATTCTCATTGGTTTACAGTTAATTCTTAGGCTATATAAGCTTTGTTTTTGTTGTTCTGTCTGCTTCATTTGGATGTTTTGCATCTAGAAGCTCCCTGTCGCATTGAAAAAGGGATTCCAAGCGATCCCGAAACATATGTCTGCGTTTTAATGCTCATTTGTGCTTTAATTTAACGTGAAATTTTATTTCTATTACTTTGCACAAAGTTTAATCATTACTATAGGATACTTAATTGTTCATATCTTTTTTTTCTTTAATTCAATTCACTTACAGCAATCTATTTCATTTATTAATTCTTATAGTATATGATTCATATTTACAATTTATTTTAAATAGTACATATATTTTAGGTTAGGTTATTACTTTCAGCTTATTTAAAGAATGATTCATAATACATCATTATTACTTTAAATGTACTTACAAGTTCAAAGTCTTTATTTGATGTTTGTTTGAAATTAACTATATGTAGGTAAGAAAAATGCTCTCACAGCATAGTTTCCTCACTCACTATCCATGCTTTATTCCATGATTTGTAACAATGTAACTGTAAAAATTAATCATTGAATAAATACAGAAAAAACAACGTACATATGAACATGCATTAAAACACGTTACACAACAATTCTAATAAATACGGTCGTCTTTAGTAATTTATTAAGTAAATCATCTATAAATAACAGAAATCAGAAGAGAAAAAATATTAACATAGCACAGATAATAAATGGACGCAAGTATAAAAACTGCAATTACTATATTCACAACAGGAACAAAATAAAATTTGTATTTTACGAACAGTAAACTAACAATGGAGAGCACAATGTTAAATTTGTAGTATAACAAAATAAAATTATTAGTATAAAAAAGATTAGTTTTCTATATTACTAGATGAAATACTTACACATACGATACAATATACACACAAGCCTACAAGGCGGGAAAATATACCACCACGAAACACGTGGTCTAATACTTGGCATGCTTTCTTTTTAACCCTTGGCGAGGTTGCCATAATTGCTGTTTTTGTTGTGTTTCCATTTGCAGGTTAGGGTCCTTTTATCTGTTAGAATCGACCTTAAATGGTCGTAAACAAATAAACAAACAAATGTCAAATTTGCGCGTGCGCATTTAAGATTCGCACAAAGATCTGTCTGTTACATAAACGCATGAATGTAATTCGTCTGCTACTGTGAATTTTAGTTTTTTGTAAGTATGTTTTACATTAGGTGAGAATTTTAGTATTGGTATTTAAGAGATATTCACTGATGCTATTGTGATTGTAAAATTATGCTTTTTTTTTTTGCCGTTTGTTCATTAGTAATTGTTTCTAAATGCGTTACTTCTCAATTTGCCGATTTTTATATGTTTACATTTATTGATGGTTAAGAAGTATTGAACTTTTATAACTGATACATTTTCAGAGTGTAGTCCATTTTACTTTATCCCAAAGGCCTTTATGTGTGTTAACATTTCTTGATTATTGATAAGATCTACGTATTCCGGTATTTTTAATGAGTATTTGTGTACTATCACATTATATGCATTTCCTGTTCGTACAAAAGAAATCTGATTTCATCTATTTTTATTGCTCAATAAAATTTTTACAATTGCATTTTTTTAAAGTAGTACAATAATTTTATACAAAGCAATGATTCAGTTATGTATGAATATGGGTACCAACTCCATTAAGCACTGCTTCTCTGGAAAACAGATTACTTATGTTATTTTGAAGTAAAAGCTAGTGTATTACATGTTTAGTTGAAGAAATTTACCACTCTAAATTAATTTAGAATATCTGATGAATCAAAAACTATTTTCTTACCTTTTTGCAACAAAGTTTGAGTATATTAGGGTTCCTATTCAGTTGGAGAAAACCTAGAAAAGTCGTAGAATTTGAAAAATGGATAGAGTGTTGGGAGAAATATCCTTACATGTTTATATAGCACATGTCTATGCGACATGTAAGCAAATACATATAATAATAAGGCTGTGTGTAACAGTAAAGCAGGGCCTGTCTTGCAAGTTTTCATGCCCAGGGCACTTTCGATTTCTGGCCCCTTTAAATGGTTAACATACTTTATATATATACATATGTATGTATATATCAGTGGCGTTCCTAACATGGGAGTGGCCAGGGGCTGTAATCTGTAATCCCCCTTCAAAAAAAATAAAACCGTTGTTGTGTTGCATGAATTTGTAGTTTTATAGATTATATTATTTGCAATAGTGCAAATAAATAAATAAGTAAAAAATAAAAATAATGAAAAAGTTTTAAGAAATTTCATCTTATTTATTTGGTGTAAATTTCAGTAAAATACATTTACTTTCAGGATACTTTGTAATAGCATCAGTGAAAACATTGAAAAGCATTTGAAATAGCAATTGTATAATTCAAGTATACATATTTTTTTAAAACTCTGTCTCATTTTGGGTGATGTCATCTCCCAACACATCCCAAAGGGATGTCAACCGGGGCAGACCGCCCCCTCCACCTCCTGTAGTAACACTACTGTATATATGTATGTATGCATGCAGCATGTGTGTGTGTGTGCTATGGTCAATGAGAAATTGGTTATTACTAAGAATAAGCTGTTATGAAAAATTACCAGCTATTATTATTAACTAAGCCGGTTATTTTATATTACAATTTTTTAAAAAGAAATTTAAATGGTATTATGGAATAATGTTCTGTCCCTTAGAAAGTTCCTGCTCAGAGCTCTATGAAAGTTTGTTGTGAAATAAAATGAAAAGAATTTGTTTAAAGTTTTAATGTTCTCTTTTGTTTAAATACTAAACTAAAAAGGTTTTTAAATGTTTAGCTGTACCTATTATAAATATATTATGCGTAATTTTGTCTATAATGCTTTTTTCTGCAGGTTTTTCATTACAAGATATTTGATGATGTGCTTAAAAAATTCATCCTTTCATTGTTGTAATTAAAAATATAAAGTGAAAAATTTTTAAGCTGAATTAGGCTAATAACTTTTTTATTGTGTGTTAAAAGTTGTAATGTTCAACGTGTTATTTTAAGCATCATTTACTTAAAAGTAGAATGATGTTCAACATTTAATATCTTCACTTGTTTGGATAATTTTACATAGTAAAAATCCTAATTTGCTACAATACTATTTAAACACTTTTTACTAGAAGATGCAACTCCGTGTTATATGCGCTTGGCAGTGACTATTTTTTCTGATTTTGCATTTTATTAGAATATATTTACATTGTGTATATTTCTTAAAACTTTTATTTTTTAGGATGACGGAAAATTATGACCATAATGCATGCATCTGTGATATTTATTTACATGAGTACCACAAGACTGATGTTTTTCATTCCATTACTTGCAACTTAGCTCCTTAAATTTCATCTTCAAATATTCATAATAAAGGTATGTTTTGTATGATTATGCTATAACATATGTTTTAAATGTCTCTTTTGTCATTCAAGCTATCTTGTGATTCACCATCATACGTTTCTGTGTTTATATATGTTTAGGGCTCTAGTTCAGAATTGGGTACTTCCTGTGTTATGGCAGGTTTTTTTTTTTTTTTCACATTGCCAGAAATAGTGCCAAGAAACTTTCAGCTATGTCAGTGTTACGAGAAAACTACGTAAAAATTATCAACAAAAAAGAAAAATGTTATGGCAAAAGAAAAAAAGGAAATTGACCTAATTTTGCACTTTTGCCCTGTTTAGCTTTAAACAATAATATTCTTTGCTTATCTAATTTGTAAGTTGTAATTTTTAATTTCCAATATCAGTCGATAAATGTGTTGTTTAACCAGACGAATGCAAAAGTAGTGTCCAATGCCTGTATTCACAATTTTGGTTAAGAGTTATTTTAATTAAGATAGGGCATTAATTTGAACTTCATTGAAATAAAACAAAATATTAAAATACACTATTACCATAAATTACTTGTGTGTTTCAAAATACTTTTTATTTAAATGTTTCAGAGCTACAAAAATGGATGGTATAGTATAATTATCTTTAATTTTTAATTTTCATGATCATAGCAGTTTCCAATTATGATATTTCTGAATTAAAAGGTATATTTTCCATCACAATTTCATAAAAGAGATGATTCTTGAAGGGGAGTCATTCCATTTCAAATCAGGCAGGCAGGTCTAAAACTTGTCACATGACCCTCACAGATTTTTTTGAAAAAATTACAGTAGTTACAACTAAGGGACATATAAAGTATCCCAAAAGGATTTTGCAAAAAAAAAAATGTATTTCTCTAGTTACAGAGGTTTAAAATTTGGGACAAAGTTGGCCGTTTTCAGAAAATCAGCAAAACACTCACTTTTAAAATGGCCACTGTTTCAAAAGTTTTTAACCGATTCGAATGATTTTTTTTCTATAAATAATGAAGGGATGGTATTTTATTTAAACACTAATTTTAAAAATTTAGTTGGCTTCATTGATAAAGAAAAAAAAAATTTCTGAAGTGAAAAAATAGTGTTTGTTCCGACTTTATGATTTTTTTTTTCTTATGAAAGAAATTTATTTTTGACAAAACAGAGGTGGCGATCTAAAGTGCTGCTATGGAAGTTTTGTATCAAATTTTATTGTAAGCATGAGATGCATATCCTCTCAGAATTTAAATTTTGAAATTTGAAAATGTTCAAAAATTACAATTTTTGAACTGTGATTACTCAAAAAGCCATTTTTTAAAAATCTGAAAATCTGCTCATTTGTTGCCCTTAAATTGCTTAATGAGCTGCTATCAATTACATTGTGTATTTTTGCCCCAGATATTTTATATGATTTTTCAAAAATGGCCTTTTGTGCGTTTCTCAAAAATGCCAGAAATTAAAACTTGTTCTTATTTTTAATATAAGATTTAATCAATATTTATTAAGAAAATACTATATGGTTACACAATTACTACAGATAATACTTAACCTTCTTAGAACTTAAATAGCTCCTTGCACAAAGCGTACCTACTGTGATTTAATGCATGTTATTCTGTTCAATCCAATTACTAGTTTCAAACTAACATGCTTTACATCAAATACCATGCAACAGCAAATGTAAAATTTATTGTAGGAATACAATCAAAACATTATTGGCTATATTAAAATACTGCTAAATAGTAAAAATTCATAAAATAGTAATGCTTACATGGGACGTACGAGCAAACAAGAAGTGGGAAGCAGTTAGAAAACTAACAGCCTCTTAAACAAATATAACTCAATGTATGATTTCTAAATAGGAAAATTTATTGAACGTGTAAATGAGAATTATTGAATGGGGCAAATTACGAATGTATCACCGATGGTTTAGGGACACTATCGAATCATTTGTACACAGATAATCTAGAACAAATATTTCAATAGCCAGAAGAATTCGGGAGGGGGGGGGGGGGACTAGACCAATATAAAGTAATGCTGAAAATAAGAAATATAACACCATCTGAACCCTCCTAGTCTTTGCATTTTTTGGGTAATAACGAGTAGAAGATGATTCAGGAACTTGATTCTACTTATTTTGCTTTAAGTACGTAACTTCATATGTATTTAAAACTATGTATATCAGTGCTGTAAGATATTTGAATATTTGATGTAAAGTGTGTGTTTAAAACTAGTAGTTGGATTGAACAGAATAACATGCATTAAATCACAGTAGCTACACTTTGTGCAAGGAGCTATTTAACTTCTAAGAAAGTTAAGTACAATTTATCTGTAGTCATTGTGTAACAATATAGTATTTTTCTTAATAAATATTGATTAAATCTTATATTAAAAATAAGAACAAGTTTTAATTTCTGGCATTTTTGAGAAACGCACAAAAGGCCAGTTTTGAAAAATCATATAAAATATCTGGGGCAAAAATACACAATATAATTGATAGCAGCTCATTAAGCACTTTAAGGGCAACAAATGAGCAGATTTTTAAAAAATGGCTTTTTTGAGTAATCACACTTCAAAAATCGTAATTTTTGAACATTTTCAAATTTCAGACTTTAAATTCTGAGGGGATATGTATCTCAGGCTTACAATAAAATTTGATACAAAACTTTCATAACAGCTCTTTAGATTGCCTCCTCTGTTTTGTCAAAAATACATTTCTTTCGTAAAAACAAATGATAAATTCGGTAAAAATATGATTTTTACACTTCAAAAACACTTTTTTTTTCTTTAGCAATGAAGCCAACTAGATTTTTTAAATTAGTGTCTAAATAAAATACCATCCCTTCATTATTTATAGAAAAAAAATTAATCTAATCGGTTAAAAACTTTTGAAACAGAGGCCATTTTAAAAGTCAATGTTTTGCTGATTTTCTGAAAACGGCCAACTTTGTCCCAAATTTTAAAAGTCTGTAACTAGAAAAATAAATTTTTTCTTGCAAAATCCTTTTGGGATATTTTATATGTCCCTTAGTTGTAACTACTGAAATTTTTTCAAAAAAATATGGGAGGGTCATGTGACACCCTCTGCCTGATCTGAAATGGAATGGCTCAGGGTATATTGTAAATTGTCAAATTGTCAATTAGTTTTGAAATTTATTTCATCTTGTTTAATTATTTCAAAAAAAAAAAAATCTAAATGGTAATAAAGCACAACAATGAAAATATAAATGAAAACTTAGTTTAGCATAATAATAATGATATGCAAATGGTATTATGAAGGAAATTAGGCCTTTAAGACATTTTTTATGCTGAAGAAGATTATTTACCATAAAAATTAAACTAGTCTGCTATAAAAACTCAGAAATCTGCTTCTTTCTTTTTGGCTCATTCACTGGCGTAAGTAAGCGCGGGCGGGATTAAAAAAAAACCTGAAATGGTGAAGATTGTATATAGAATTTGACCAAATTTTCCTGTAAAACAATGAAAATAGCTTGCTTCTCCTGAAGAAACCATCCTGGAAATCCGGGTCTAGCTGTGCTACAGGGCTCATTTGTAGTTACTAATAGAATGATTCAAAAATCAAAATATAAAATGCTCTGGTATGAGTTGTATGTAATCTGTAAAATAGGAAAACTTAATTTTAAAGAGGATTTTGCACCTTTTTCTGTTTTGTTTACCACCACTTATGTATTGAAATGTGCAATCTTTTTACAGCCTTGATAGTAAGTCTTTATAAGGGGTGTGAATATTTTTATGTAATATTTTCAGTCAAACTTAAAATTGTTGATCATTTTAATATGCATGAAAACAAATCACCAATAGAGCTTACGTAGCTTATTTGTTTTCCTTTAGTGCAACTCAACCTTAAAGATTTACATTTGGCTAGGATTTAACACTTAACAATATGATTAGATTGCATTTTATACAGTAATTGTAAACATTTTGAATAAAATTACAAAGAATAAATAATTTATAGAAAACATTGAACAAACTTATAAAATGAGGAACATTCTTGCAAAAAGGTTTTGGCTTTGAAAAGTTTTTCACAGGAAGCATAACAAATTTCTGCCACTGGGGCTCCTAACCATTTTGTACTTCAGCACCCTCACTGATTTTCAAAATCATTTGCCACTAAACTGGTGCTTTAGCTTTACAATACTCTGTTAACTTTCCAATTCTACATTCTTCACTGAACTTGCAAATGGATGTCTCCATGCTAAATTTCTAAGTAGCTCACTTTTATTTTATTTTTGGCAATCTATAACATGAAAGATCTTTTCCTTTCGTCCTTTACAAGAATGGGAATATTGTGAGAAGTCTTTCATGTGTCTATGTTTGTGTTAAGTTTCATTGATTAAAAATATGTGGTGTATATGAAACATTATCCATTGTTACAAAATGAAGCAATCTTAAAAGTTTACAGCATATATTAAATTCATGCCTACTTTTCTCATTTCATCTAGTATATTTCCATTAACAAGTTTTTTCATGTGTTTACTGCAGCCAAGTGATATTTTGGTTGTCGTTTAATTTAATTTCGATTCTGTTTTCAGGTAATCATGCACCACAGAATAAAAGTCAAAAATTATTCTTGTAAGATGCAACATAATGACAAATAATGGGTGATTTACTTATTGAAGAGGTAGATCTTCCAAAAAGGTCAGTTTTTGAAGTTAGCGGAATGTTACAAACATCATTCAACAAATTATTTGAGTTCTTAGAAAAGGGAATTCTGTGTGATGTTGTAATACAAGCTGGATCAAAATCCATAAAATGCCATCGAAATGTTTTAGCGAGTTGTAGTCCATATTTTCAAGCAATGTTCACATCTCCTCTGGCTGAGAGCAAACAACATGTGATAACAATAGGAGATATTGATGAAACCACAATGGAAATGCTCATAAAGTTTGCATATACAGCAAAAATTGAATTAAACACTACTAATGCACAAGCCTTATTGCATGCTGCATCAGTTTTACAGTTAGATGCTTTAGCTGAAGCATGTTGTGAATTCATGAATACTCAGCTCCATCCTAGTAATTGTCTTGGAATTCGTCAATTAGCTCATCAACTGGGACAATTGTGCTTAATAAAAAATGCTGATAAATATACTTTGAATCATTTCAGGCAAGTTATTTCAGAGGAAGAATATTTATCTATTTCTGTAAACCATTTAGAAGAAATCATTTCATCTTCAGATTTATTTGTGAATAATGAAATAGAAGTAAGAAATTTCAATTTTATTATTTTCAAACTTTTACCTCTTCCTAGTTCTGAAAAAATCTATTGAAGTGCTAAAAATTTGAACACCAAAGGCATATTATTCTTTTGATTTGAAATGCAACACTAGCCATATATATTTTTAATGATTTTGTGCCATAAAAAAATGTGCAGATGTTCAAAAATACATGCGTATATATTTTTTCATTTGCCGTTGTGTATGTTAAAGCATTATGCTTTTATTGCAGCTATAAAGTATTTGCTAGTGTAAACAATTATTACACTCTAATGATAAATTTTATGATTTCATTAACTTCAAAACTTATTTTTATGTATTAGTATTCACTAAATATTCAATAATTTAATAATGAAATTATCATTAAACAACATAGTGCTCTGACTTTTTTCATTTTCTACAAAAAGTATTAAAAGGTAAATGATGCTGCTAATATTTTTATTTTAAATGTTTTTTGCAACATCACTTAGGTGTATGAAGCTGTGATAATTTGGGTCAAGCATGATGTATGCAAAAGAAGAGAGTATTTGCCAAAACTCTTGTCAAATATCCATCTCCCTCTTTTACCACTATCATATCTTCGTATGTATGTAGAGTCAGATTCATTAATTCGCAAAAGCTTGGAATGCCGTGATCTGCTGGATGAAGCTCGACATTACCAAATGTGGCAAGTCAGTCATTTACCTAATGGCCATCTTCCTGTAAATAAGAGAACTAGGCCAAGGAAAAGTTATGCTGGTATGGTCTTTACCTTTTAAATATTGGGGAAATAAGTTATATAATTTTTATTTTGTTTATTTGTTTTATTTATTTTCAGTTATAAATATATTTTTCAAGTCATTATAGAAAGTATATAAATATTTTACTGATATTACATGATAAAATATAATTGCAATAAATTTGAACCTAACTTCAAGAGGCATGATAAGTCATTTTATTTGTTTATAAACATTTGACAGGGTGGTGACAGAACGGGGAAATCAGAGAAATTTTGTTCCAGAAAAAGCAGGGAAATTTGGAAAAATTTCCGAAAATTGTGAAATTTTTTTTCTTTGTTTTGATCTATTTCGAAGTTTCAATGATCTTATTTGTAATCATTAATAAAAATCAACGTTCTCAGGCTGGCCCAACCGAAAGCGCAGGGCCGGGGGAGGAATTATTTGCGGGACCTATAATATATGTGCTCATGCATTAACCTAAGTTGAAACATTCCAATGAAATAGTAGTTAGCAGCCACAAATTTATTAATTTTTTTTTTGCACAAATTTTGATTTCTATAATTGTATAACATATTGATTTCTGTTGAGTATTAAATCTTAACATATTTGATCACAAGCATTCACGTTCCATAAGGAAAATTTATTATTACAGATTAGTGATGAATGATTAAAAGAAAACTGCATAAAGATCCCTTTACTAAAATTACTTTACTTTCTTGAATACCTTAAAGCAAATTCATATACTACCTTATCACAATTTAGCTTCTTTACAAATTCTGATTCAATCGTTAAAATTGCCAAAGATGTCAACTTTCCCAAAGTATATTGTAAATAATTTTTTATTAATTTTAACCTTGAAAAAGATCTCACAGATGTTGCTACGGGCATTGGCTGTGTGCCCCGCGGGGCGGCTGCACCACTTGCCCCGCCCTCGGGCCGGTCCTGAACTGTCTCTTATTTAAATTAAATTCTAAAATTATTTTACTCCAAAAATTTCTTTATTTTGCCGTTTTTCAGACATCTGCCCACATTTTGGGAAATGCGATATTTTTGCACCAACAATGGAAACTGGACTTTTCAAATTTTCAATGTTTCTTATGCTTTGTTAAAATGTTTAAAAAAGAGTCTTTTTATTTGAATTAAAACTTTAATTTAAAATTTTTAATTTAACTTTCGTTAATTGTCATCGTAAGGGCGAACTTTCAAACGTGGAAGATAATATCTCTAGTTTTATTTTTCGTTTGCATTCTTAAATTCTTGTGTAATTCTTCCGATCATTTAAAATATACTTGAAACAAAGAATGAAACTCGAATAATATATTTAAATTTGTAAAAGTCAGCAAAAAAATTCTTGACTATGCCCAAGTTTTGGCTTCATCATGTTGATAAAACTTTTTCTATTAACCACATTCATTCATCATATAAATTGATTCTGCTCGGGAAGAACTTTGTTACATATCAGCAATTAATTACAAATAAATAATAAAATGAAAAATAAATTTAAATAATTATTTTTTAAATTTCTTATTCAGTACACAAATTAAATCGTGGAATTCTCATGCTATAGATTGAGAGCATTCATGTGCACAGTTCAGTTTTTTGACATACTAGTAATAATCCTAATTAACTTGACCGGAACATCTGCTTCTGCATCCTTGGGCCTCGGTCTCGAAAACTGGGATAGGCATAGTAGACCATGGCCCCCCAGTGGGCTGGCACGCCACTGAGTTTAGTTTTTTTTAGTTTCGCTCAGCATCAATCCTAAAATGTTTAATCTTTTATCAAAAGTTTTTTCTGGAGCTTGGTGTTTCCTAACAGAATTAAATGCTTTTGTAATCTTTAAAAAATGCATAATATTCTTAATAAAATTTAGACATTTCAAAAAAGGACTTTGAAAGTTATGCATGTTCGTGTTCTTTCAAGCAATTACTTTTTGACTCATCAAATAGTTATTAATTATTTATGTTGAATAACATGAAATTCAATTACGTAGAAGCAGAATTAAGTGAAATGTTTTGCTAGTTGAATATGAAATTGCTAACAACTGATTTAAAAAATGCATTTTATCTTTCCCTAGAACTACTATAAAACTAATTTGATACTTTATTTTTGTGCTGCAAAATTTTTTCACAAAATAACAAAAGTGAATTTTGGGAAATTTTACCTACTGTAAATTTTGTTATACCTAATATTTTAATGTGGCATTCATTTGTGTTTTGAATAGGTTTGCTTTTTATCTTTTGGGTGTATATATGTATATATTCAATCAGGAACATTTTCAAGAAAATCTCTGAAAATCGGGGAATTTTGGTATAGAGATTCTGTAGCCATATGTCCACATCTAAGTAGTATTAAGATAGTCTGAAAATATTGTATCATGTTTGTTAAAAACATTCCATAAGTGAAAAGTAAAATGCAACGTATATTATGCACAAAGTTTGCAAAAGATTGCAGTTATATATTTTGAGATTGCAAAGAGCCCCATTTTTAATGCAAAACAAGAGAGCTTCTAGGTGAAAAACATTCAACTGAAGGTTCAAAGTGAACTTCAGAAGCTCACTTCCTTTCCATTGAAAGAGGGGTTGCTTGCAACCTGGAAACATATATCTGCAATCTTTTGAAAAATGTGTGTGTAATATATTAGGAATGAAACGTATATCCGGTCTATCTGGCTAATTTTTAACTATCCGATCCACCCACTGACTAAATTACCCAGTATTCGATCTGGCACTGCAATAAATATCCAGCATGTGTTGAAATATATCCAGCAGTAGTTTGGGGAAAAAAATGATCACTATCTCCAATATGATTCCCTATACTCAACCCTTGAACAGAACTTACAACATCACAAAAAACTAGATCCAAAATAACATCATGCCTAGTCCTCTCTGTAACAACTTGATCTAAAAAACAGTCACCAATCACTTTCAAAAAAATCTTCTTCTCTACCATATCTACCGTAAAGTACCGAATAAGCGCTCCCCTGAATTTTCGCGAAAATATCGGAGGGGGCGCTTAAATGGTACAAGTGAAGAACAGTACCAAATAAGCGCCCCCTTCCCGAATAGTACGAGGAAAGTCGCCTCAGCGATGCTGCGGACGTGCTATAGCGTGTCAAATGCGCAAATAACGGAAGTGGGGACGCAAAAATATATATACATATATTACTCGTAACCCGAAAAGCGTAATTTTAATAGCGGAAAAAATTTAAATCAAGTAAAATCTATAAAAATTGATACGCAAAAATATTTTGCATGATTATTTATTTCTCTTTCAGCGTTTTTTAGATGAAGAGGGAGTAGGGAAACGGCGCCAGCTCACATTAGCCGCGTTCACATGGCATTCTTATAACCCGCTTGTACCCTGCTTATCACCGCATTCCGGTTTTTTACCGGGTAAATGGTGGGTCTAGTTGCCTCCTGCCCAAGAGCAGGATTTTTGCGGGGTTTCTACCCAGCATGCCATTCACGCAGCACTCTCGATTCCCCATGAGTTAACTTTTGATTGACAATTCGCGCGTTTCGTATGGTGTGCGCAACTTGAGGATTTTAAATGAAATAGGCTAAAAGTACAGCAATAAAAATTATTTCTTACTTGTAATTTTTTCTATGTTTATTTTTCAATTTTGTGTATATCTTTTGTCATCTCTAGATGTAATAAATTTAAGAAAAATTAAGATGAAAAATCCTATGATCTTGTACGTTTCCATACATGTTAGTACTAAGGTAGAAGAGTATTGTTACTTTTATTTTTTCATTCATTATTGAAAAAGTAATTTCTTATCTTGAAACGCAGAAATAATCTGTCGTACTCATCATAGTGACATCGGTTTGTTCATTTTTATTAGTTCATGTGCTTAAATGTCTTTAAAACTAAGGAGTAAGAAATACATAAAGGTTTAAACTTTTAAAAACATATCTTTTATTTTTGGAAACGACACATGCATGCGATTAATATGTAGGCATAATTTTGTTGGCTGTGCCATATCAGGTTTTTCTTACACAACCCTGTGGTGTTTATAAATAAAAGTAACCGGGTTAGAAAATACTGTTCAGAATATTTTTAAAAAGTAATTGAGATTTTCAAAATTACTTATACATAAATAATGTACATCAAAATAAAATAATTTTTGGAAAAAATAGAACCGACTTTAAATTATAAATTGCACTAAAAAGTGAAAAATAAATTAATTCTTTAACAACACCGATACGATTTTTAAATATAATTTTTGAAGCCTGCGCACAATTACCTAATTACCATTACGTCATGTGTTACTTTACATTGAAACTGTTATAAGCTCTGGGCCTTTTATATTTGTAATTTATTCATGATTACAAAAGTAATCATGAATAAAAACCTATCATGATTTTGCACCGACTTCAAAAGTTATGTTTAAAAATCGTATCGATGTTGTTTAAAGAATTAAATTAGTTTTCACTTTTTAACGCAATTTATAATTTGCAGTCGGTTCTATTTTTTTTCCGAAAGGGACTTTATTTTATAATTTTTGGTGTAAACCCATTTTTTACATAAATATTCTATTTTTAAAAAATCCATATCAAAAGGCAAACCTTCTTTGAGTGAATGGCACTGAAAACTAGTCATTTGAATGATAAATTCCGTTTGAGCAACCACCCTCGATGGATTAAAAAAAAATCAAAATCTTGAAAATCGGCTCATCCTGTGAGATGTTATGGGTGGACAAACAAAAAACCGATATCCATACGGTATGAATATATAACCTCCTCCTTTGTGAAGTCGGTTAAAAAAATAGAATATAATAATTATCCGAATATTCGGCAATTTCTCCTAGGCCGAAGCCGAATATTAAAATTTCTAGAAAATCGTGGTAATAGAAAGTATTTTCTAAATTTTAAAAGTACTCACTAAGTAAAACACCAATTTCACACAATAATCTATGATGTATGATTTAATTGTGTTTAAGAATCCAGAACTACCTAAAATTAATGTATTTTCTGTATTGTTTTGAATGCAATAAAATTGGTAAGCATTAGCATTATTTTACTAATTTCTAAATTCAAATTAAAGGAATACTATTGTTTAGAATGTTTACCTTGCTCCAAATAATTTCATAAAGATATTTTAAAAGCTATAAAAGTATATTTTTATTTTATGGCTTTTTACATACCTATTTTTACAAGATCTATTAAAATTTAATGCATTTACCTGGAATATATTTTTTTAATTTAAAAAGCCCAATAACTTATGCTATCTTAATATTCATGATATGTTCTAGGCTTTTCCCATTGCTATCTTACCCAATATTCACAATAAATCAATTTACTCACACAAAGTCTGCCTTCCACTGTGCTACTAAATAAAAGTCTCACATTCTTCATCATAATTAACTTGCCAGCGTTTGTGAGCAAATGCTAAGTATAAAATACAATATTGTAACTGTATCAAACCTAAAAGCAATGTTTAAAAAAAGTAGTTTTTTATAACTTATTTTTATTTATTAAAATTATATACTAATGTGTTCTTTTACAATAACTATAATGCAATTTTAAATGCTTAAAATCTACCAATTTCTTTATTTTTGTACATTTCTACCATAGCAGAACTATTCGGCCGAATAATGATCAGTATTCGGAAAGACCGAATATTCGGCTAAATCAAGAAACGTCTATTTGGGCAGGCCGAATACCGAATAGTGGCCGAATATTCGTTGCATCTTTAACACACACACACACACACACACATATATATATATATATATATATATATATGAAAATGCAGAGTTTTGAACGGTCTTTCCCCCTTTATTTAAGATAACAATTCTCCATTTAATTCAGTTACACTCCTTGCAATAAAAAAACAAATACATAACGTTGCATTTTTGGTTTTAATAAGAACACACGTAGCTTGAATCTTGATCATTTCTATTTTTCAAATACATCATGAACTTTATTTGTTGTCTGATTATATTTGTTGATAAGTCATTTGGGTGTCATAATTAATTCTATATTTGGAATTAATATTCAATTGTCTCATAAACGATGCATAACCACCACCTGTACATAAAATAAAATGTCTTGATATTGATTGCTAGATGTAGCATATGTATGCAATTGGCAATATTCTGGTTAATCAGTTTGCCCTTAGCAACCTTGTTTGCTTTTAAGATATTATGAGCAAAATGTTTGTAAATATTCCTGAATCGTAAGAAAAAAGCAACGATCTTTCATGCTCTTAATTTACTTAGAACACCTCTTTCCTTTTTCTTTAAGAAAGATGCATTTTTTATAATGCAAAATCTTAATTTTCAAAAGATACATCATTTCGTATACTAGATTTCAGCTCTTACAAAAAAGCATTAACAAAACAATGTAAACATGTTAAACAAAAGCAATTATATGTAATTTTTAATTCGTGAATGCAATTATTTTTTTCAAAAAATCAGGTCTAAAACATCCTCAGCCTAGTCTTTTCCTAGAATTTGTTTTAAACTGTAACATTCAGAAAAGCGAAAGCAAGAAAACGGCAATAGCATGCGTAAAAATTGTAAACAGTGCGCAAAGGATGATGGGTAAAACCGCTTTCCGAGACAAAACCTCTTTTCTCATGTGAACGGGGTTTTTTCCAAACGGGTTTTTTCGGAATTGGAGAGGGGATTTGCCGGTTACAAAAGTGCCATGTGAACGCGGCTAGTGCCGCCCGTTTCCTCTCCTGAATTTCCCTGTTGCAGCGGCTCATCAGATAGACAGGTGGCTCTGAACAGAACTGATTTCTTTAAAACAATACGTAGATTCAATGCCCAAAGATTTTTTTAAGGATATAATCAACTTGATGTTTAATAAGGTCGGAAATATGAGGGGTTTATTAAAAATACTGTAGTGTGAAAAGATTTCGTTTTTGCGACAGCGAACTTTTGTAAAGCCTTCGTTTTCGCGATTAAGATCTTTTCTTAGCTTTTATTTTGAATTAAAATAATAAATAAAATTTTCCTATTTAATTTGTTATACCCTCACTGCCTTCCCTATTTAGTACTGTCCAAGTAATCGATATTGCGAATCTGACATTCGGCAAGGAATTAAATCATTTGATTTTTGTCTTTTAAATATGGGATTTTGGTTTTAATTCTTCGTCAAATTGATATTGAATCAATTGTTAATTGCATTGGAAAAAAAATGTCTTGCCATAAAAGAGAACCATAGCAGTTATCTCAAAACGCCTGTCAATCACACAAAGAAACCCTTCCCATGCGATAAGGACAAAGGATGACAGAGCATATGGTCCTCTCAAATGACCCCCATAAAAAGAGGCCAAGCAATGATTACTGGAATTCAGACAAAAGCTTATCTGAACGAAAGCATGTGTTCAACGTTTTTGGTGGGTAGGGGCTGAAGTCATTTTCTGTCCTCCCCTCCCCTCCCCTTCCTGGGTAACAGACAGAGCTTTTATTTAATCTGCAATTCCCAAGAAACTTTTAATCCCTTCTGGGAACTGATAATGGAAGGCATGAGTTTCTCTTGGTCAGCACAATGAGAATCCAAGTTTAGGGGGAATGCTTATTCCCTATTTTCACAAAGGAAATTGAAGAAAATCACGGGGGGGGGGGGGGGCGCTTGTTCCCTACTAAAAGCTATTCCAGTCTATGCCCAGGAAATTGAAATCCCCCATAATGATAACAGAGCCCTTACCAGACATGTCCCTATATATCTCCTTGTCTTGATCCTGGTTAACATTAGGCGCCCTATAAATATTCCTCAAATGTAACTTCTTACCTTTATGGCTCAACAGCTCCACCCAAACCATATTAATAATAATATCCTTAGGTTTGGTATTAATGACCAATTCATTGCTAATAAAAGTTCTTAATATGGAACATAACCCCTCCGCTTCTTCTACCTAGCCTGTCTTGCCTAAGCAAGTTATATCCAGCAATGCTTACTAAATCTATCCTCATCCGTAATCAGTGTTTCCGTAATTCCAATAATATCCAACTCCTCACCTGCAATAACACTTTTTTACTCATCGATCTTATTCCTGATACTGCAAGCATTGGTATATAGAATCTTAAGCCCGCCCATTTTGCTTATCTTTAACATTTTATGATGCTTCAAATCACTACTAATAATGTTACAATTACTTAATATTTTACCCTCATTTTTAAAACTTCCAGAACAGAAGTTCAACACCATGATATTCCCCAATCTCAGTAAAATACCCCCCATCCAAAATTAGCTTTTCGATTCTGAAGCGACCAAAATCATATCACTAACCTTGATGACATCCCTAGGACTAAGATGCACACCATCCCTAGCAACCAATCACACTGACAAGAACGCGAAACATCAACGATCCTGATTGAAAGCTTTACGCAATATTCCATATCTCCAAGTTTCATATTCCTTGCCCGCTGATTTAACCAGCCCCTATGCACCCCATACTTGGAAAGCAAACCAACTATGTGGACATCAGTCGAAAGGTTCCTTGCTTGTTGCTTTATCCAACAGACTCTCCCATTCCTCAACGAACTCCTCGTTTGTGCTTTTACAGATGTCGTTAGTCGCCACTCACAGAGTAACTGAATCTCCCTGTTTACACATTTCTTTTTTTCCTACAACCTTATTAACATCCTTCACCTGAGCCCCTGGTAAACAGCACCTAGCGACCTTGTTCTCTCGACCACATTACCTATTCTGCATACCATAGAATCCCCCAAAATTACACCCTCCTTTTTCAGGTCCACATAGATTAAGAGCTGGCTACATGAAAATGTCGATCATAAGATACACGGCTTGTTTTCACATGAAACATCTCCATTAATATGTCCGAGTACATGGCCACTGGGCTGCCAGGGCAGTTGTGGCGCTTAAAGCGGGGGTAGGCCCTCAAAGTCGACGAATTTTAGCGAAAAAAAATCATAAGGTACACGGGTCATTTCATATCAATTGATTCAAGGAATTTTACCTCACCCTTTTTGATTTCTTCCAAATTTGGCTCATCAACTGTACCCCTCAAGATAATTAAAAATCTAAATTTTTAGATTTTTATCTTGTTTAGTGTTTTAGTTATCTGGCTTTTGTAAAAAAACTCACATTTTTACATGTATGCTTCAACACAAAACAGGCCATAACTCATCAAAAAATAGAGATAAAAAGTTCTAGTAAAATCATTTTGAAGTATATAGAATGCCGTTCCATATGATATGCATCATGATAAATTTTATAAAAATTTGAAATATTTTTTAAAAATTACATTAAAATTTAAATTTTAAATTTCTCAAAAAACGTATAATGATTTTTTTTTAAAAAAATTCTCAAATATTTCTGTGAATTTTATCTTTGTCTATGCAAAATTTCAACTTGGGAACTCAATGGGATCATAATTTCCCGAATTTTCAAAAATGTTTGATTTGCCAAAAAATGAACATTTTTGTGATTCAAGCTAAGGTAATGGCGATGATTTAGTTAGCCTTCTAAACACATCTATGCATGACTGAACAAGCATGGACATGTCTGTGCATGAAATGAACAAGTTCAAAATTTATTTGGGGGGTGGGGGACAACAAATGCATACACATTTTTGTCTTATCATAGCTGTTTTAAAGTATTGTTTTCAAATTATTCAATAGTTATTTTTAAATGAACAAATTGACTTATTTTATGCATTAATAATAATTTTTTCCTGATTGCCTAATTAGTTGATTTCAGATATATTTTAATGAGATATTAGTGATATGAGGGGGAAAAGTACCATTACTTCAGCCAGTCAACACCTTTCATCATATTCACATGTAATATACCCTTTCAGGTTTTTCATACATTTATGCTTCCTTCAAAGAATTTCTGTTTCTGAAAGTTATTACTATGTGAACACACTTTTGTAGTAATTTCATGTTCACTGAATGGAACAAAGCTGTGAAACTTCTGTGTTCCATCGACTGGTTCACTGAATGGAACAAAGCTGTGAAACTTCTGTGTTCCATCGACTGGTAGTGCTCTTTAAAGTACTACCAGTCGATGTCTAGTCTATCTTTTAATAACTCTATCTCTTAATGTCCAGTCTATCTTTTAACAACTCCCTTTCTTCTGAACATTCCTGAACAGTTGTATACAAAAACTGAATTGACGGAATGTTCATAACACTTCAATTGAAAAGTTGAACTGGTGTCAGGATTTGATCTGAATGCAGATTTTGAAGGCTAGCTTTGCAGTAAGATGTTTCACTGTCCCGCCTAAGTCATCACATACTCCTTTCCCATGAGATGTAGCATAGAAATGCCATTCCACAGCAGCTGCAACACCAACACCTGTGTTGCAGCTGCTTTAAATTTCCTTCCTTCTTATATTATAAAACAAATAGCTTTGTCTTTGCTTATAATGCTTCCTTTCTTTTCCAACTTTATTTATAACCCACAATCTATTCATGAGGTGAGTAAGCTACATAGTTTTTTTTGTCTTGCTTTGTCAAATACTAGCTCATAAGCGCTAATCTAGACTAACAACCAAAACTGCAAACTCTAGCAGTTGTGCCCCTTCCATCACCATTTCAGATAAGTTTAAATACTTTTTTCCCCTCACATGATTAATATCTTATTAAAATATATCTGAAATCAAACAATTAATCAGAAAAAAATATTATTAATGCATAAAATAAGTCAATTTGTTCAACTATTGATAGACAAGATAATAACTATTGAATAATTTGAAAACAATACTTTAAAATAGCTATGATAAGACAAAAGTGTGTAAGTATTTATTGCCCTCTCCCCCCAAATAAATTTTGAACTTGTTGTTCTTTCATGCACAGACATGTCCATGCTTGTTCACTCATTCATAGATGTGTTTAGAAGGCAAACTAAATCATCGCCTTTAAGGAACCATCATTTTAAAATAGATGGCAAAATGTTCTTTTTTTGGTAAATCAAATATTTTTGAAAATTTGAGAAAATATGATCCCGTTGAGTCCCCAAGTTGAAAAATTTGCATAGACAAAGATAAAATGCAGTGAAATATTAAAGAATTTTTAGAAAAAAATTCATTATACGTTTTTTGAGAAGTTTAAAATTTTTATAAAACTTGTCATGATGCATATCATATGAAACGGTGTTCAATATCCTTTAAAATGCTTTTTACTAAAACTTTTTATCTCTATTTGTTGATGAGTTAGGACCTGTTTTGTGTTGAAGCTTACATGTAAAAATGTGAGTTTTTTACAAAATCAAAGCTTGATAACTAAAAAACTAAACAACATAAAAATCTAAAAATTTAGATTTTTAATTATCTTGAGGGGTACAGTTGATAAGCCAAATTTGACAGAAATCAAAAAGGGTGAGGTAAAATTCCTTGGATCACTTGATATGAAATGACTGTGTACCTTATGATTTTTTTGCTAAAATTCGTCGACCTTTGAGGGCCCACCCCCGCTTTAAGCCCCACACCCGCCCTGGCAGACCGGTGGCTATGTACTCGGACATATTAATAGAGACATTTCCTGCGAAAACGAGCCGTATACCTTATGATCCGACATTTTCATGTAGCCAGCTCTCAGTCTAACAGTTCTACCTTTCTTCATACCAGATCCTTCTCCTGCAACCTCACTCTCTCTAACAAGCCCACCAACACTACACAATTTTGAACTTTAAGAGAATAATAATTAATTGCAATGAAACTGAACTAACATATTAAACAAAATTAACCATATTTTCCCTTATAGTTTAATAAATTCAATGCATTAAATTACATTTATTAAACTTTTAGGAAAAATATTGAGAAAAATTATAATCATAAAAAGTACTTATAATCAAAGTATTTAGTGTTATTCTTTTTTCCCTCATGAAAAACAAATTCTATAAGAAGCCTTTTTACATTAATAGCTATGAATTCACACTTCAAGAATTAATTACGATTTCCTTGCATGTAATGCATTTCCTGAGAGTTCAAAACGAACATCTACCATTGTTATTCAAGTGGTTAAAAAGAAAAGAAGAGATCTTTTTTAGAAATTGTGTACATTACTAGTGCAAGCTTTTACTCTTTGTTTAAAAAATTTTTTTGTCTAAGATACATAATTTTTGTCATTTTTACACTTCTAAATGAAGGTTAAAATTACATGAAATATTTTATTCTCATGTAAGAACATTTTCCATATGCATTTGAGTCATGGCCCATTTTCAAGGCTCATCGCTCCCCTATTTTTGTATTTTTCATCCTGGTCCCCTAGGGGGCTCCCGTTGAGAAACTGTATCTAGTGTAATGAGCAATTTAGTGGAACCTCATTTTCACCAGTTACATTTATGCAGATGTTTTTTTTTTTTTTAACTTTAAGTAAGCTGAATATTTGTGTGAATGTAAATGAATTTAAAAATAAATAAATCTACCAGTCATAATTAAAATGTATGTGTTTGGCTAGTTAGAATAAGTATTTGTTGAAAATTTTGAAGCTTACCAATTTAATGATTTGAAAAAGAAAAAGTCTATTGGGATTGCTGAACTAGTAAATCAAGAAACTCTTGGAATTTTTCCAAAGAGAATTTTTTTTCTCCAAAAGAATAAGTTTATGAATTGGAGTGTGGACAGGCCCTGTTCTTTTTTTTTTATTCGAGGATATGGGAAGGGCAAAGGGTATATTCTCTTTATATATTACATTTCAAAAACAACAAAATACAGACACATTCAGAAAAATGCATTATATTCTTAAATCAAATTGTCCCTCCTAAATGATAGACCTAGGTGTGGATCTTAACCCAATCAAATCATACTTAAATACCTATCCCGTTAAAAGAGAACTCGGATTTAACACTAAACCTACCGACGTAATTATGAACCTAAATATTTCTACCGCGATCGGTCAACTTGACCGGTAGCTAAAAAATTAAATAATTAAATCAAAAATTTTTTAAAAAATTCTTTGAAAAGAAAAAATAACTAGAAGTGCAGAGTGAAAACAAAATTATATGCATATTCTAAGAATTCTCATATACTTCGATAACGGTATTATAATGTTTAAAGTGTGTCATTCTTAGAAAAGTTTGAAAAAGGTATAAAGGTTTGTAAATCATATGACGACCTGTGGTCGTCAAATGATGCCAATGGGTTCATCATTGATTCATTGTTTTTTTATGCATAATGTTAGTGTTTTGCTCCCCCCCTCAACCCTATTACTTTGTAGCTACAAAAGTGTTAGTTAAAATCCAGAACAAATTTTTTGACCCATTTTCTCATGAACTGTAAAATAATCTCTCATCAAAATGAAATTTGTTTATTTTTTAATTTAAAATGCTTTTTTTTTTGTGAGAAGTTACTGCCCAAATTTAATCTGGGACAAAATTTTCAATGCACTTGTAGTGTATTTATTATTTAAGCCTTAACTGGGACCATGGTCATAACAGAGTACAAACTCTGACAATGTAAATAGAATGTCGATATGAATGTATGCTCAACTGTATCTCTAAATTAATCCTGTCTTATTTTTATGTGTTGTCATTAGAACTTGTTTGATTATTTTCAATGAATAATTATAATATAGAACAGCACTAAAACTGAACAAGTCAATAATTATATCCAGTACAGAATAATGAAAACTTTCACACTCATGTAATTGTTAGATTGAAAAAGTAGTTTACACGCCATTATAATTTTACATACATTGCATTTTTAATCAAATCCTTTGTTATTTCCGTAGGTATCATCTTTTGCGTCGGTGGTAGAGGGTGGAATGGTAATCCATTTGCTTCTGTTGAATTTTATAGTCCTTTTTATAAGAAGTGGGTCAAGGTTAATGATATGTCAACTCATCGAAGACATGTTGGATGCATCTCATCAAAAGGTAAATAATATCATCCAAGCATGTACTTTTTATGGGTGTTACAGCAAAAGATTTAAATGCCATCAGTTATTCTCTGCTAGGTATTGAGCAACATATTTTCTCAAATGGAAATGCAAAAGTAAAATAATAATAATCTGGGAAAAAGTACATATTTACTTTTTTCAGCTACTAATCAGCAATAGTTGCCGCATGTATTTTTTCTCTCTCTAATTTACTTTTCTCCCCAACTTGCTACCTGTTGGTATGAAGTCAAAGGATTACCATATATTGGCATGGGAGAAGTGGTAAGATTCTTCTGTAACAAGACTGCAACCCCTTTGTGCGACATGCAGATTTGTTTGTTAGAAAAATATGATTAATAAATAAGGGCAGGTTTCTTGATTCCTGCACTCTTTTAAAAAGTTTGTTACAATTTTTTAACTGTATTCCACTGTTTTTATAAAATAGAAAGTTAAATCTATAATTTACATATGCATGACTCAAGCTGATTTCATTTTTTAAATAATTAGTTATAAGGTAATATCTGGTTATACTATTGTATCAACAAATTGGTGATATTGTGCAATTGAACACTTCACCTATTTTTTTTTTTAGGCAAAGTATATGCTGTAGGAGGCTGTGATGAAAATGTGCATTTAGCAAGCGCTGAAGTATTTGATCTATTGACAAACAAATGGTCAATGTTATCTTCAATGTCCACACCCAGGTATTTTAAGAATGTAAACATATTGTTCAAAAAAAAACAGCATAATTTATATTTCTACTTACAGATTATTGGCATAGTTTTGAATAATTTTATTTTTGTAATTGTAAGAGTATGATTCCAGGATTGATGTTAAAGTTATGCACAATTAAAAGGCTCTTGTTTATGAATTAGTACTTGCTTACAAAGTAATGCCTACAAAATCACTTTAAGCAAAAGCAATCCCCTAAAAAGCTTTCAATTGAACAAAACTATTGATTTGCTTAAAACATTGGCTGTGTGATTGAGATAAGCTAATGAAGCTGCTTCTTTTTTTCCCTTTGAATTATTTTCCAAGCATAGTTCCTTCTATAATAGGTAGCAGTTTGAGTCTAAATAGCTGTAAGTCTTCCAACATCTGTAGTACTGACTAGACTGAATGAGATAGTATTTGGATGTGTATGTGAAACAATCTGCTGAGAAAAATGTATTTTGTTATGTAATATTATGGTGCCTGGAACAGTGACATATTGCGCACTTTATTTGGTTTTATTTATTTTAAGTATTATTTGGAAAATTCTGGTTGTATGCAATGCAAAAGCTACCTTGGATCTCCCCCCCCCCCCCAACTCACAAATCTACACAACTTGGGACCAAGAAAATTTTCAGATTTTAGAATTTTACAGAACCTCCAGTGGTTAGACTCTAAGCATGTTTGGTCCTTATTTTGTTGACCCACTGAAAGATTGAAGAGCTGAGTCAAGCCTGCCCAACACGGCAATTGAACTCGAACCTGTGGCAGGATAAACACTGGGGGTTTTCACATTAGGCTGACCACCTTACCGGAAAATCTGCTTCTACATCCCAGGACCTCTTGTCTCTTAAGCTGAGATGGGCATAGTAGACCTAGGCCCCCATGGGCTGTCACACCGGCGAGTTGAGTAGAATTTTGCATATTTTATCTCATTGATTTGTTTACTACACATTCTGTAATACAGTCGAACCTTGTTTCCACGACACCCGGATGTCACGTCACTTTCTCAAAGTCCCAAACTTGCAACCTATAATTTTAATGTTAAATAACTCCGCAATTCACGAGACTACGTTATTGTGCCACTCCGTTTATGACGACACTTCAAATTGTTAAAACGGGCTCGATTCTATTTTTATCTGAAACCTTTCATAAAATAATGAAGATTTCACGAAACATTTATCCAAAATTCCTGAAAATGGATTAGTGACAAGTGTTATCAACCTATAGTGGAGAAAATTCCCAGCCCCCTCGAACCTAACAATCACGAGCCAGCAAGGCATGCACAGAAGGTTTGAAAGAGACAGGTGGAAACATAAATTTGTGCTGCAGGTTTACTTGAACTTCTTCGAATTAGGGATTTGAAGTACAGAAAAGATTTTTACAATTGTCAACAATGACAGTCACAAGAAAAGAGTGACAAGTTTCATTTGCATTGCTCGTAGGATTAAATCTCTACTCAGCAGTACTTCAGAAAAAGATAAAAGGGACAAGGAGAAAGAAAGCATCCATTTTGAAACTCGACTTTTGTTTCTGAAATTCCTGGGACCTACACAGATTTTAATTTCCAGTTAAAAAGAGTTTAGGAAGACAGGGCAGGGGAGAATCACTATGGCTATTCAACTGCTGTTTTTGAAGTTGAATGGTCATTGTAAATGAGCTTTTAAAAATGCGTGCCATAATCTCTCTTTTAGACTAGCACTTTGTTAGAAAGCATCTTTCTTTGTTCTAAAAGAAGGAATTTGCTTTCACGGTCCAGTCAGATAGTGGTCTAAAGTAAAGGGGTTTTACTATTGGTTCCTCGCTGATATGGTGAAATCACTTATTGCGCTGCAGTATAAAACCCCGTTTCAACTTGTTCCATTGAAAGTGAAAATATGATTGCATCGCCAAATGCACACGTAGTTGTGGGCACTTTCACTGTTTACATTAAAAGCAACCCTGATTCTTTCTTGTTAGAGAGTGAAGTTTCAGATCTTTGATGTGGTTTCTGGCTTAATCGAGACCCAAGAAGAAGTTCGTTTGTTTTTACCATACAAATGGCTACGCTCAAAATTTCATCATTTTCGTTGGAGCATAAGAATATGAGAATTCCAACATGGTCTAAGGCACCTTTTGCAAGAAGTAAAGGCATTCCACACACGAACGACTTTTATCACAATTCTTGCTGCAAAAGAAAAAAATAGAAATTCTGTATCAGAGCAAGATGGGTATAAAAGAAAAAAACTTCGAAAGTCTTAACTTTCAAGACATTGAAGCAGCACTTTTAAGTTGGTTTTGTTTTGCGGCCAGTAATAGATGGATAGAGCGCTTCAAAGATCGCTACAATTTATCATTTTAAAAAATTGTGGAGAAGCAGCCTCGGTAAACCCAACAGAAATTGAGTGCTGGAAAAATTCATCTTTGCGGAAATTGTTAGAGTGATCGCTCCATGTGATGTCTTAAATTTAGGCGAAACCGAACTTTTTTTTCGAATGCTTCCAGATAGAACTTTGTGTTTTCAATCGGATCCCTGCTCTGGAGGGGAAAAAAGTAAAAAAGGCTTACTGTTTTGCTCGGAGCGAAAATGACGGGAACCCAAAAGCTAACCCTTGTTGTTATTGGCAAAAGTAGCAAACAACGTTGTTTTAAAAGTGTAAGGAGTTTACCCGTTACGTATAGGGCAAATTCAAAATAATGGATGACATCTGGAATTTGGGAAGAGACTTTAAAATCTTTAGACGCCAAATTTCGTTCCGCAAACAGGGGAGTCGTATTTATCATAGACAATTGCACTGCTCATACTAATGTGAACGGACTAAAAGCTTTGAACTGATGTTCTTACCAGCAAATGCCACCTCAGTTTTACAGTCGTTGGATCAAGGCGTGATTTTAAACTTTAAGACAAATTACCGAAGGCGCCTAGTCCAAAATTGGACTTTAGCAATAAATGAAGGTTGTGATTTTCGTCCAACTCTTTTAGATGCCATTAAATACATTCATAAAAGCTGGAATGACGTAAAAAAATACTACAATTAGAAATTGTTTCAAAAAAGCAGTTTTTTTTAAAACATCTCTGAGCCTCTTGATGGTTCATCGGATGATGAATCAGAAAATATTCCTCTTGGTGAATTTTTTAAGGAACTTTTAAACCGCAAAGAATGTATCCTGGAAGATTCCCATGCATATGTCGATGTGGACAATATTGTTTCCACTTCAGCCGAAGCATCAATTGCCGAAATTGTTTCAGAGGTGCAGGAACGCAAGTAAGCCATTGTTTTGTCCTCAGAATGTGAAACAGAAACTGAAATAGAGGAGAAACTTCCAAGTAAAACAGAGGCATTGAATTGCATTGATGTCATAGAAAAATACCTTTCTTCTATGACATCAATTCGTACTTCGATGGAAGAAGCGAAACAGGAAGATTTAGACTTTTTGTACAAACTACACAAAAAAATTTTAAATTGTAATTCAAAAAGTAAGTTATCTTTTCTTAATGTTTTTGCCTTGATTTATGAAATAATACAAAATGGCAGTAATTGAATCTAATTTAAAATGTAAAATAATTAATATAAGCACTTAAATGCATTATTACATTATATGTTCTTTAAAATGTGTTTTGAAGTAATTCCGGTTAAGACGTTGCTCCGCTTATGACGACACTTTGAGAAAGTCTGCAGGGTGTCGTGATAACGAGGTTCCATTATTACTTTCAAAGTCATCATTATTCTTTTTAAAAAACTATTACTTATATATGAAAGAATACTATTTTGTACTACCTAATTAAACTATAAAAAAAAAAGCTTTTTTCTAATGCATTTTATTTCATCTTTTTTTTTCATAACAATTTTTAGGAAATTTTGTTGGGTTAAGGTTTCTGATAATGATTGATGTTTTTACTTTTCAGCATCACTATATAACTCTATAGTCTCAAACATACTCATGTACAAATGATAGCATAAAATGTAAATGATGAAATTACTCTTTCAGCTAATCGATTTTTAAAATAAATACCAAAAAAAGAATGGAACCTGTTATATGGTGATAGCAAAGCATGGCATAAAAATAATTATGATTGACTTTTAATTTAAATTATCTATGCAAATTAAACCTTAAAATAGAAATCAAAATGACAAATGAGTCCTCCCTTTTTAGCATTGAACATTCATAATGTCATTTCCATCCCAAATTTTTCCTTTTAATTGTAAATTTCGTTGCTTACAGCTGAAATCTTGTGCGGATTTTAGACCATTGGGTCGGACGGATTTTTGATCGGCAAATTTCAGACAATTGATTTTATTAATTAGAATTATAAACTTTTGCATAATATTAATGAAAATAACAGGTACAAAAGTTTGTAATACACAGATGATATTAATAAGAGATAAAAATGAAATGAAAAGGAAAGAAGTTCTCTCTGAGATTGGTTCAATTTGTTATACTACTGCAAAAACACAAATGTAAAAAATAGAAAAATAAATGTGTGAATATGTTATGTATCTTTATTTAAAACTAACAAATTAGTACAGAATTAGCTGGTTCATTAACCCTCTAACTGCTTATCCCGTGATTTCCATGTATAATTGAAATGTAGTGAAAATTGTTCATCCAGTGATTTCCACCAGCGTGTATTTATTATTTTACCCCTCTGTTTCAGTAGTACAATTTCTAAAGTATTCAGACTTTAATTAAGGTTTTATTCCAGATATGGCTTTTGTTGCATAACGCTTACCAATTTTAAGCCAAAATTTGGTGTCTCAAAACATCTGTTCCTATGATTAAAAGTAATGTTAAAAAAATCTGTTGCAAAAATATATTACTGATTTAAACCCCAAAACATCTGTAGATTTCAAATATGTAATTTTAAAAATATGCATATTTTTAAGCAAATTTGGTTAAAAATTTGAGCAGTCAGAGGGTTAACCTATCAGGTTAGAAAGATGAATTAGTGCATTATTGCAAGACAAACTGAGTCAAGATTACCAGTTCCACTCATTTGACCTGTACAAACTTAATAGTGCTCCAAGTTTGGCATGACTGAAAATTCTCAATTCAAGCTTATGTATATTTAACACAATTTTATGAGAAGTGATAAAACCACAAATCTGTGTTTTTCAAAGTTTGTGTAAAAAGACTACTACTTATTTATTGTTAGCTGATATTTACACAGCAAAAATTTTTCTTATTAAGATTTTTGAAAAAATTATAATCAATTTACCTTGAATGGCTTCAGCCTTTCTTCAATTACCCAAAAATGTTGTTGCTTTGTCATCTGTTAAAATTATTTCCAATGTGATGATGTATGAAATATACATTTAGTTCTGAAAAACTCATAATTTTTTTTAAACAAAATTTGCATTATGCATTTTAATTTTGTTTCTGGTAATTTACAGGAGAGGTTTAGGGCTTTGTTCTATGGGAGGTCCCATATATGCTGTTGGTGGCTTGGATGATACTGTTTTCTATTCTACTGTTGAAAGATATGATGTCAATTCTGATATTTGGAGTATTGTAGCTCCTATAAACTGTGCAAGAGGAGGAGTTGCTGTGGTCGAATTGAAAGTAAGTTTTTGCTATTATTACTTCTATAAATATTTATTTCATTTTATTCTGTATGTTCGTATTTAATCAATGTTTATATTCAAATAAAAAAATGTTGTTCTGAAATGAACTGTGTTTGTTTTCCAATATTTTTAACTCATAACACCGGGATGGCAAACCTTTTTCAGTAAGTGTGCCAGTTAAATTGTGGCTCATTATTTTCAGGGGTCCACTGTGCCACTTGTTATCTTTCTTTTAAAAAATCATCTTTAACCCTTTCGGGACGGGTGTGACGTATGCGAACCGCCAGTGAGAGCTACCTCACAGCCGGGTGTGACGAATACGTCTCCCCGTTCTACTTAACTCAAGGGACGGGTGTACCTTATACGGGATTTCAGATGGAATGAAATATTAGTATTTCTCTTTAATACTGTTTAATACTGCCCTATGACTGTTACGGTGTAATAGGTCGAGACTGGAGAATGTTGACCTTCATTTACGTAGCATTTTTTTTATTATGTTTTTCTTGCTTCCGTATTAGGGAAGGATTTATGACAGAGTAGCGGTGGCAATGAGTAATGAAAATAAACAAGCTGGAGCTTTAACTGGATCAGTTGATATAAACACATGCAAATGGTTCGGATCATTGCAAATACTTTTATTTCTTTTTTTGTCAATGTATAGATATTCAGTGGTTGGATTCCTTGTCTTCATTTCTATTCAGATTTGGCTAGCGCTCAGAGGAGATTTTCTTGTATCATTTGACAAATGCTTTATTATTAAAATGGCTAAGAGAAAAACTACATTTTAAAAAAGAGAAATACACCCAATTAGTGAATGCTTCATTCTCAAATAGTGATGATAGTTTTGATATTTCAAAGGAACTGGAAAATCATAGGGATTCCGATACTGACACTATCCGACACATAATTTGCAGCATGCATGCCTTCTACATTCCGCAACACAAAGAGATAATTTTTATCAATAAAATAATTTGTATTATTTTATTTGTATCTATATGCTGCGTGAACTAAATTGTGATTTCTTTTTTAAAATATTTTTCATACGTAACTTTTTGAGGTAAGTCAAGAATTTCATCATTCTAAAATTAATTTTACAGAATTTCTATGGAAAATATTATGATGAAGTTTTAAAATTAATCCTGATAGCTGACAACAAGTTTTTCTTATAATGTACCAAATTTTGAAGCAATTGAATGAAAAATTAATTTTTTATGAATTTTTTTTTCCAAAGTTAGGCTTAGCAGCGCAAATCACCCGTCCTCAAGTGACAATCCATTCTGCTATCAGCCGTCTGGTGGCGGCGGTTCGCTAACTGCATGCCCGTCCCGAAAGGGTTAAAGATCATCCATTTTTGCAAGTGGCTGTGAGTTTTTGGCGACCCCAAAGCATGCAGTTCCACTAACAGGAATTATGTAAATTTTTCTCTTCCTTCCTGCTGGCATAAAAAGCCAGCTGCAAGCCTGAACTGTGAGCAGTAAGAACATCAGTCACCCGAGACTTGCATTGTCTGGTCAGCTGCAAAAGCTAAATTTTTATGAAATGTTTAAACTTGATTTTTATGTTTTGTTTAAGTTAAAAATAAAAGTTAGTTTAAACTTTGAACTGGATTCTGTATCCTTCTGATCTGGAGTCACAAAAAGGAAATGCCAATTATATTCTCCAAACATCCCCTTCAGTGGTGACCCTTTATATTGTGCACACTGAAACTCATTCCAGTTAACAAGTGAGTCTCACTCAATTATAATTGACTTTAATGTGCTACTTTTTACTGTCTACAAGTCTACAAGTGTTCTGCTTGACTTGTAAAAAATCCTAGCGCTTATTTTCATAATGAGTAAAGAAGACGGCACAGAAGTATCTAAGGTAGCCTTTAGAGCTCCTATATTCTCGAAAAAAGATCCTGAACTCTGGTTCGCTCAAGTTGAAACTCAATTTCATTTGTCCGGAATATCTGCGAGCTCAACTAAATTTCATGCTGCAGGGGTAGAAGTTGTCCTATATGTCCTATATTTTTTTTAAAATCGTAAAAATCGTCCTATATTTCCTATATTTTTTGCAGCTGTCCTATATTTCCTATATTCTCGTAATTTACTCTACATATTTTATTTTAAAATCCTAAAAAAATCACTTTCTCATGCTCTAATTTTCGTTCAAAACACATATTACTTTAGTTACTCGTGAGTTAACTTTATACTTCTGATTGTGGCAGCCAATGTGGTTTTCGCTTTTCATTCGTCAAAACATATTGTTATCTTCTTTAATTTGTTATTGAAATTAAGATCATCAATTTCATTTTCTTTATGATGCAAAAGTATTTTATCTTTGTGTAATTAAAATCAAAATGGCGAAATCTCATTGTTCAACAAAATTCCGTGCCGATTGGCTTAATAACGTTGATGTGAATGGCACTAATATTAGGGACTTTTGTATAAAGAGAAATGGTGATTTCCATGCTTGTTGTAATTTTTGCTGATATTCAGTTCCAATAAGTAACAGTGGATTTTCACACTTGAAGCAGCATGCAACTACTAAAAAACAAAGAAAATGCTGAAAACCGAAGTGATTCTTCTCAAGCTAGGTTTGTTCTCGATGCTAGTGGGAAAAGTATCAGTTTGCCTTGAAAAATCCTTGAAAGATTGCATATTAGCTAATTTTTCTCAATCAGAACACCTTCGTTTAAAGCAACTGCTTCAAGAATTGCAATTGGGAGATTTACGTCCGTCACAGTTACTTACAAAGATGCGAAATTATTTAGCAGGTAGTAAGGTGGATGACCAACTATTGAGAACCTTATGGACGCAGCGTTTACCTCTTCCCATCCAGCAAATTATTACAACTTGTCAAGATTTCTTAAGTGGTTTAGCTCTAATAGCTGATAAAATACATGAAGTATCAGAACCCTCTCAGCTTGCATCAATATCGGTTTTGGAAACAACTGCAACAGAAATACAAGACAAGATTCAGGAAATTAAAACTGAATTAAGGAAAATATCATTCTCATAAAAAAAACGAGAACGAGGAAGATCCAACTGTCGTAAAAGATCTTTGTCACCGTGTTCTTAAAATTGGTGCTGGTACCATTCACATTTTGGTGAAAAAGCGTTTAAATGCACTAAACCATGTAAACATCCGGAAAAAGAACGACGGCTACAGGTGAGCTCAGACAAGTTGACAGTCTCTTCATAACGGATAGAAAATCTGGTTTAAGATTTCTAATTCATAGTGGGGCATCGTTAAGTTGCATTCCCGTCAAATTTGCACATACTGCAAATCGAACAAACGAATTCACTTTATTAGCTGCAAACGGCTCACGAATTGCGACGTACAGTGTTAAAACCATGGAGATTGATTTAGGTTTGCGTAGAATTTTTACTTTTGCATTCGTCGTAGCTGATGTTTCGCACCCTATAATAGGTATAGATTTTTTAACTAGATACGGCTTGCTTATAGACTTTTTAAAAAAATCTGTTCTAGATAATTTAACAAGTCTTACTGTTCGAGCAATTTCCACAAACAATGATAAAAATTTCACAACTCCTGTTGGTACAAGTTCATCTTTCTATGAACTTCATTTAAAATATCCCGAGTTGTTCAAAAGTACTTTTAAACCACTATTTAAGCCACACGTTGTTTTTCATCTCATCGAAACTCGCGGCCAACCAGTTTATTCTAAAGTACGACGTTTGAAAAACTCAAAATTTTAAAAGCTGAATTCGATGCTTTATTAAACGCTGGAATTATTGTCCCTTCCAAAAGTCAATGGAGTAGCACAGTTCATTTAGTTCCGAAAAGGGATGGAAAATTGAGGATTTTTGGGGATTACTGTAGACTAAACGCTGTTACAATTCCCGACAGGTACTCAATTCCGCACATTCACGATTTCGCACATTTTTGCATGAAAAAGTATTTTTTCTAAAATCGATCTCAGGAAAGCTTACCACCAAATTCCAATCCACCCAACAGATGCAGAAAAAACTGCAGTCATTATTCCTTTCGGCTTATTTGAATATAAATTTGTGTTTTGGCCTTCCTAACAGTGCGCAAACATTTCAAAGTACTTTAGATAATTTAATTTGAAATTTAGATTCTTGCTGCGCATACTTGGATGACATTTTAGTTGCTTCACCAAACAAAGAAACTCACAAAAGCGATCTTGAACTTTTGTTTCATCGCCTTAGTGAACACAATATGATTGTCAATGCTGATAAATGCATTTTAGGACAGAAACAATTACCTTATTTAGGTTTTGAAATTTCCGCAGATGGATTAAAACTGCTGCCCAAAAAAGTACAAGTTATTCAAGATTACCCGCTACCCAAAACAATAGATCAATTGCGTATATTTTTAGCTATTATAAACTTTTATCACCCATTCATTAAAAATGCTTCAGCTATACAAGCTCCTTTATTTAAGTTCATTTGCGGAAAGAAACGCAGTGATAAAAGTCCAATAGTTTGGAATGAAAATTCTATCCAGTCGTTAATGCAATGTAAAAAATCTTTAGCTGATGCCACACTCTTATCTTTTTGTATTCCTGCAGACGCATAATGTAGGGCAATTAAAACCATTAGCATTCTTTTCTAGAAAGCTTACCAACGCTGAAAAAAGTATAGTGCTTTTGACAGAGAATTGCTTGCAATTTATGCCACAGTTCGACATTTTAGGTATATGATTGAGGGATGCGATTTTGTTGTGTATACAGATCATCGACGTTAACTTTTGTTTTCCAAAAATCGGGTGAAAAGCATTCCCCACGACAACAGAGACATTTAGAGTTTATTAGCCAATTCACAACTGCGATCAAACATATAAAAGGCAACGGAAATCTCGTTGCGGACGCGTTGTCTTGAATTGAGGAAATTACCATTTCTGTAGATTAAAAAAAAAAGCATTCGCACAAAATACCGACGAGGAATTAAAATCTTTGCTTAACTCGGATACAAATTTAAAATTACAAAAAATGCATGTTGAAAATGAGTATGAAATTTACTGCGATGTGTCGAGGAATGTGATCAGACCTTAATCCCCAGTGATTTTAGAAAAGCCATCAATGGGAAATGTTTGGCCATCTATGGGAAAAGACATAGCTACTTGGTGTAAAACATGTCTGCAATGCCAACTATCTAAAATCGGCAAACATACTAGATCTCTAATAGGTTCCTTTCAAATGCCAAAAGCACGCTTTGCTCATATACACTTGGATGTCATAGGCCCTCTGCCACCTTCTCGTAACTTCAAATATATTTTAACTTGCATAGATCGTTATACGAGATGGATTGAAATTGAAGCAATTCCTATCGAAGATCAATCTGCCAAGACTATAGCTCATGCTTTTTTAACAACTTGGGCATCACGATTTGGAGTTCCTGAAGTTATTGTTACAAACAGGGGTAAAAACTTTGAAAGCAATTTATTTTTTGAATTTTCCAAATTGCGTTTAAAAATCGTACAACTGCATGCAATCCGAAAAGCAGTATGATAAAACGCGTCCACCGTCAAATCAAGTCTGCAATAATGTTGCACGAAACTAAAGACTGGGTAGGTATTTTACCCATTGTGTTATTAGGCATCAGAAGCGGTTTAAAAGCTGATATTGGAGCGTCATCAGCCGAACTTTTGTATGGCATAACTCTTCGACTGCCCGGAGAATTTTTCCGCAACTTTTCATCTACAAAGAACTCTCAAATCGACTTTTTGAACACGTTGCTCGAAAATATGAGAAAATTACGTCCCGTTCCCGGCACAAAGCATTCTACCACAGATTTTTTTGTGCGTCCCGAATTAAAAACGTCATTGCATGTTTTTGTCTGTATCGACAGTGTGAGACAACCATTAGAACAGCCGCATTCTGGACCGTATCCAGAAAAGAAAAATATTATACTCTTCTTATACACGGAAAAGAAAGCTCGGTGAGCATTGACCGTTTGAAGCCAGCCGTTTTTGAGTTCAGGAAGAATCCCTTCCACCCCTGAAAGTATGCGCCCACTCTGGACATATTTAAAAGCCTGTTGTCTGTTTTCAAGTTGGGTCTTTCAACTCTGGGGGGATTATTGTCGCGACCCCAAAACATGCAGTTCCGCCAGCAGGAATTATGTACATTTTTCTCTTCCTTCCTGCTGGCATAAAAAGCCGGCTGCAAGCCCGAACTGTGAGCAGTAAGAACATCACTTACCCGAGATCCGCATTGTCTGGTCAGCATGCAGCATATAGCTGCCAAAGTTAAATTTTTATGAAATGTTTAAAGTAGATTTTTATGGTTTTGTTTAAGTTAAAAATAAAAGTTAATTTAAACTTGGAACCTGATTCTGTATCCTTCTGATCTGGAGTCACAAAAGGGAAATGCCAATTATATTTGCCAAACATCCCCTTCAAGTTTAGGATTTTTTTTCATTTATTCATTTTTTAATGTCATTTTTACAGAATGTGAGTGAATAAATATAATTTAATATGCACCTGGTGGGCGTGCCGCTGAAATGCCTCTTGTGGTATGCCACCTAGTGGCATGCATACCATAAGTTCGCCAATCTCAGCTGTAACATAACCTTAATGCAAACATAACCTTCCATTTCCGTTTGATTTCAAATGATCATTTTAAAAACGTTACCTATAATTGGGACACTATTACGTATGGTGTGGCAAGAAAAATATTCAAAATCTTTTTTTCACGTAATATATAAGATATTCAAGGCACAAACTGACTAACTCCATAACACAAAAAGTTGAGCAATATGATGAAATAATGTACAGTAGAGCCTCGATTATCCGAGGTAATGTGGACTGAGGATACCTTGGATAATCAAAAATTCGGATAACACGAAATCTGTCTAAATCAGTAGAGAAACGTGAAGTAAATTTAAACAGGGGCGGACTGGGAAGAAAATTCGGCCCGGGCATATTTCAAACAGACCGGCCCTTGGGAGGGCAGGTATTTTGCAGATTGCAGGAACTAAAAATATTGTCAGTAAATATGTCGATATGTATTAAAATATTAAATGTTTACGCGACAGTTATTTTTCTTATTCAGCATGGAAGTGTAATGATACGTAATACAGTATAGGACCATAAATTCGGAATCCCAAAAGACCCAAAATCCGGAACTTCTTCAAAAAAAAAAGCAGGAAATATTTTGCGCCGTGTTTTTTTTTTTTTTTTTTTTTCTTTTTTCTGGAAATATGTCATTTTAAAAAGAAGGAAAATAAAATGCAATGAACATGTTTAAGATCGGAAATGTGCAGCTCGAATTTATTTCTCGATTTTCTGAAAAGGGTTTGTTTTGCGATTAGAATTAGAGTGTTATTAATTGTTGCTTTAATTGTGAGTTAATATCATTAAATTTTGCTTTTTTTATTTCTTGTTGTTTTATTACATTTATTTTTTTAAGATGAGCTCTAATTTTCTCGCAATACAGAACATTCGCAAAATTGAAATTCGGCGTTTCTTGCACTTTCCCGATCGTCTGATCTTTTACTGCAATTGGGTAACTAGAGAATATAAAATCATATCAGAAATTACCGGAATTCTTTTCTTTTATTGTTAAGAGATTAAAATAATATCGGGAAAATTCTAGGTTTTTCGATGTTTTGCCTTCGAATGTAAGCCAACTCCAACTTCGTTTTTTGTGATAATTTCATGACTTATAGCTGGTATACGTAACCAAAAACAGTGGCGTAGCTAGACCCCAATTTCGGGGGGGGGGGGAGGTCGATTTCTCGCAGTTAATTTTACGAAAACAATTGGTGGAATTGATGATTGAAAAAATTATTATAAATAGAGTTTCTAACCAGACATTTTAATGTGAAAATTGAAGGGAAAAAACATATTTATGAACTTAAAAGCAATCTGATTTACGTTTTTATATAATTTTCGCTTCAGACAGAATTTAACTAGAACTGAAGCTGTTTTAGGGGAAAATACAAGAGAAAAATACAATATTCTGTTAAAAATTAAACACTGATCAAGTTTACGTGCCTTGGAAAGGATGGTGATTAACGAACAAGACAATTTCTGAATCTCCAGTCTGAGTGAATACAATGGAAAGAATAAAACTGTTAAGTCAATCCAAATGTTTTAAAAAATTGCTAATACAGAAAGTTAAATATGCAATAAAACAAGAATACCTTTAACAAAAAACAAAAAATAAATAAATAAATAAATAAATAAAAATAAAAATAAAACTAACCAAACACGAATTTACAGGAATAAAGATTTGTGTCACATAGAACAGAGAACTATTTTTAATCTCAACTGATAACTTTTCCCATTATCATTTTCAGCCTACTTTCCCGTCAAAGTTTTAAACAAAGTTGTTAGCATGAAAGAATGCTAAATGTATCGTGAATAATAAAGAAAAAGTTAAAATAAGTGAAGTAATTAAAAAAGACTGAAAAATGAAAATTTTGAAAGTATGCTTTTGAGATGGAGAAAATGTGTGTCTGTCGGTCTGTCTGCCCCCCCCCCCCCCCCAATAACTTTTGAAGGATTTGTCGGATTCGAAATATTTTATTTTTGAATCGAAAGGGGGGGATCTTGGCGTGGGCATCTCATTTCTACATTTGACTTTTTGATTTGCCCATTTTTTTGCTTAATTTTGAATAGTTCAAAAAATCTCAACATTAGCGCCTAAGGGCAAATTATGTGAACTCTGGGCGTAGGATCCAAGCTCCTATGAACTAGCTTACTGGAAGAAGCTCTCAAAATAAAAGATTTTTTGATTTGAACAACCTTTATTCATTTTCGAACAGCTCAAAAAAGAAAAAAAAAATTAACATAACCCTTACGGGGAATTTTCAATCTTATACAAATCATGATCTAACAGACGGAAACAAACTTCATCGGAAAGATTTTATGACGTAGAACATGTACAAATATGAAGTTATATCGGAACTAAGGAAGCCTATTTTCATATGAGCTAAATGAGAAAGAGAGATAGCTGCATTATAAGTTTGAAGTTGGTTTTTAACGGACAGTAGGCTCGTATAGTTCTGGACGGAACTTCTTGTTAGATAATGCATTAGTACTAAAAGCGGCAAAAATAAAATTACCTTCAGGAAGTGTCTAGTGAAACGAATTCTGATTCAGCAGATTGTACTTCTTCAGAGGACATCAACTTTCTCTTTTTATAACAATCATCATCAATTCTCTTTCGAATTAAAAAAACTTGTAATAGGTTTATGCTCGCTTCAATATTGCCTCTCATTCAATGCACTTCTCTAAATATATTGGGTTGGAATTCTGAAAAAAAAAAAAAAATGCGCAGGACAGACCGACCCACCGATGCGTAAGGGGTGGAGGTGGTGGATACAGTTTTCACGAGAGGAAAGTGGTTGGGCTCGAGTTCATGGTAAAATATTCATATAACAACCTAGAGGCAAAGTAAACGACCATTGGGGGAAAAAACCATTTAAATTAGAATAGTTTATGCTTAAAGAACGTGAGAAAATAGCCATTTTATGGCTACAGTACCATTTGTTAGGGGAGAGGAGAGATTGAGAAAAAGAAACTATCATTTTATCTCCCACTATCTCCCCATCTTCCTGTTCTACGCATCTGTTTCTGCATATGCAGCTGAGGCGTTATTATTGAATGGTCAGTAGGGTTTAGTTGAAAGTGGAGAGCAATTAAAGCAATTCCTGGTGGTGCTTCTAAAAGGAAGAAGTCATAAAAGGGTCTTTCTTCCGCTCTGGGCATGAAACGTAGTAAAGGACTGTTGGTAAAATTGTTAAACGAAGGAGCATTGTGAACAGTCATGGGAAAGATTCTAGTTTAGATAAATTTATTGTTAAAAGTTCGGATTGCTTGCATTTGAAAGCTATTTCCAGCTTCCTTTTTTTTATTCTAATAATGTTTCTTTGCTAGTCTTGCGTGTTCAACTTTACTTTCATTTTCAATTTTCTCCAGACTAGAGACCCATATCTAATATTAGTAGGTCTCATAACTGCAAGAGTTGCACTGAATATATTCTAGTTTTAAATTCTACTGCGAATCAAAACCTTCCCGAAAATGCTGCCAAACCAAAGATTTTCCAAAATTTTTCATGCATTTTAGCTCACCGGAATTAATCTCAACTGGAGCATTTCATGACAGTTTAAAAATATATATATTCTTTGCTTAAAATTAAAAGGAAATCATTAGAACCAATTGCGATAGCAACAAAAAGCCTACATTTAATCGATGTACTACATAAAATCATTTCAGGTTCGGGCTTGCAAGGTATTTAGGGGAGAAACCGCTAGGAAAGTGGTACGATTAGAGGTGCAAGTTTGTCACTCCTTGAATTCCCTCGATTTCTAAAGCTGTTTCCTAAAATCTGCGATTTTTTAAAAAATATCACGATTTGTGCGCAAATTGTTTAAAATTTGAGGCTTATTTTGTTTTTTACTTACACTTTAACGGCAATTTATACTGTTCTGAAGCTTTAAAATGTATAACAGATGTACTAAACTTTTAGAAGAGTTCATCAATAGAAAAATAACTATAAAACTAGTTATAGATAATTCCCCTCATGTTTAGGGGAAGTTTTTGATCCAAATCAATACAAATATTTAAATGTTTTTGACGAAGTTGACAGTTGTTCCATTGTTAGTTAACAATAACCCTATGATACCCCCCTCCCAAAATGAGTTACACGTTGAAGGAGGGCAATTCAACTCTGGAAATTCAAGAGAGAAAGTGTTCCCAACCTGTCCAAAGTGGCAATCCGATGTTTGTCAGTTTCGTCTAATAGCGCAGATGCTGAACGGTCCTTTTCTACATATAAAAACGTGTTAAGTGATAACGACGAAGCATTAAAGAAAATAATTTAATCATATACAATACTTTGTACCAAAATGCTGTACATTTAATTAAATACCTAAAATATTGCATAAAATTGAAAGTATAGTAGTAAAATTATTCCTTTTTTATTTAAGAAAATAAATTTAATTGGAGATATTCTAGTTTTTATTACATTATATTTGTGTTCTCGCGAACATTTCGTGCAATTTGCCGCGAATTTCCGGCTTTTTTTTCTGCGACAAACTTGCAACACTAGGTGCGACCTAGTACGACCCTATAACCCAAAGGCCCCAAAATTGATTTTTTTTTGCATTTTATCGCGCTTTTTTTTTTTTTTCAGTGTTCACTCTATTCAATTGTTATTAAAAAACATATTTTTAGAATAGTATAAAGCGTAAAGAGGGTTAAGGTCTCAAAAAAAGTTTTCGGACACCAACATTTCGGTGGGGTCACTCTAAGTCTCTAAGTATCTAAGTCAAAATCTGGGGGGGGGGGGGGGTTGTTCCCCCCTTATCTACGCCAGTGGCCAAAAATACTATAAATAAGCAAATGCTAATAAAAACTTCCAGAGCAAATTATATGAGCTCTGATGCTACTTACTACTTTTTTTGAATGAGAACCCAAAATCTGGAAAATTCCGAAATCTGGAAAGATGACCTCCCAGAGAGTTCCGATTTTGAGGTCCCATGCTGTATATAAATTAGCTGTTTACAGTCGCCGCACTTTAGGGCGTTGCGCAGTGAGACAATCGGCTGAGACAACTGGCCGGAGAGAATTTCTCTGGGGCCGTCCCTGAGAATTTGCATCACCTGGATTGAGAAATTCTCAGGGCTGTATTTTGTAGCTTGTAGGGATTAAAAATATTGTCAGTAAGTATGTAGATATGTATTTGAATAATATTAAGTGTTTACAAGATAGAGTAATTTTTCTTATTCACCATAGACGGCCAATGATACGTAATATGTTAATTAGCTGTTAATAGCTGCCGTCCTTTAGGGTGTTGCGCCGTGAGGCAATCGCCTCGCCGCCTTAGCCTCCCCCGCCTGCACTGCTCATAATTAAAAACATCAATTTTGCGGCTCTCAAAAGTTTGCATAACAGACGGCCGCCCAGGTTTTCTATATGGACGAGCCGGCCCTGAGAATTTCTCAAGCCAGCCTCGAGATCTCGTCCATATAGACGACTTAGGCGGTAGCCTAAAGCACAAAACTGGTGTATTTTATTTATTCATTTTCAAAATTTAAAAATAAAACAATCATTTTTGCTCCCCAGGCAGCCGTTTAGTTTGTCTATAAGGGACCAGCTGGCCCTGAGAAATTCTGCCCCCTCCCCCTTGTGGCCCAACAGCCAGACCCTAGAGATTTTGCCCCATTGCTGCATTGCACTCTCTGAAGCCCGGGTTACGGCAAAGTTTTGGTCCCCGTTTTTTTTATGAACATTGTAAAAGCTGTATACTTTATTAAAAAAAGATAGATATTTTACGACCGGCCCAGGTTGGACCGGCCCACCGGGCATTTGCCCGAATGCCCGCATAGCCAGTCCGCCGCTGAATTTAAAGGTCGTCAAAGATGTGAAAAAAGACATTTGCTGTACATATTTTCAAAATGATGATTTTCCCATGCCTAAATCTGAAGCAACTTTTTAAATTGTCTCTCCTTTATTGTGTCTGTTGATGGCTTGTAATTTAGTATCCTAAGTCACAACAGTTCGTTTGCGTTTAGCATTCAACACGTAACAATTACAATATGGTACAAACGATACGAAGATAAAAGAACCGTAAATGAACTGTTTCTAGAATAATGAAAATGCAGCTGCCATTGGTTGGTGGCAGTAAGGTGCCATCGACCCACCAAAAAAAAAAAAAAAAAGAAAAGAAAAAATGGTTCAATCCAAAGACGTTTTTAAAAAAGGCTAAAGTACCTCGGTTAACCTGGGGCTCGGATAACCGCGGCTCTACTGTACATTGATTTTTAAAATTCCATTTATAATATAAATTCAAATAAACGTTATAGAATGCATAAACAAAGATGTAGTATAAAAAATTAATAAGAAAGCATAGCTAAAAAAATCATTAGTAATTTCACAATTTTTTTGCCACTGGTAGAGTTTTAATCGATTTGGCAAGTGAAAAAAGTACTAAAGTTAAATTCAGTTTTTACCTTTTAAAGTTTTTTATTAGAGGAAAAGTTAATTTATTACATTTTTTATTACCAATTTTTAATAGAAACAAATGTTCACAGTTGTGTTATAATATATTATTTGTGACTACTTCATCAGAAATATAAACGTCTTCTTCATTAGCCGTATGTGAGGACTCTCCATTTTGATTTCTTAACAAGCTTTTATAACAATTATGTTTAACGGAAGGAAGGAATTTTAATAAGTTCATCATTTCTCCCCTTTTTTCCCTTGTCACAATTCTACCTTTAGAATATAGTAAGGCTGATCTACATTTTTCAAACTTTGTGGTCGATAAGCTACAGATTTCTTTACATTTATGGCATTAAATTAAAGGAAAAAAAATTCTGAATTTTCATTAAGAATCATCACATGATTCAATGCTTTCCACATCCACATTGATATTAGTCTAACTCATCATGATTATAACAAACAATAGCGAACAATTTAATTGAAAAAATGTGTACCTACTATTTGGCCACAACAAGATAAGGTTTTTGAAAAGCATTAAAAGATTCCATTTATTGAAATAGGGGTGATAAAAACAGGTTTGCCTTCTAATAATGATATTAACTCTGTACCAGCATTTTACTGCATTTGAGTTGCATTTTTGCAATGATTAACAGTAGAGTATGGACTTAATCAAAATGACTTCTGAAATAACTAATTATTGTTCTGTGCCCCCCAAAAAAATTGCCATTTGAGGGTGTTAATTTTTATCGTTCAGGAAATTTATTATAAATATAAAGCGTTATGACTATATCAAGTGCTTTGACACTGGAATTTAAGATTTTTCGAAAAGTGCAGTTACTCAATTTGTGCAGTGAATGGCTCATATGTTGCGACATGATAAACAAGAATGTGTACTTTTTGCAAGTTTACACTTAATGGAAATACAGAGCACCAACCTCGAAGACAAAGCCACTAGCTACATGAGCCTTCTGAACTTTTAAAGCTCCCATCGGACATCTTTATCCTAAGGTTCGCACAGAAAAGTCTAGTCTTATAGTACTGAAAATGTTTATTTCTTAACTTCATCGCAAAAACTAGAAACAATGAACTTAAGGTACAACGGTTCTCAGGTACAGAATCTATCACTTGCTCAGATCACATATATACTAAAGATACTGATACAATCAAATACAATTCTTTGCATTGCCGATATGAGTTTCTCAAAAGTAAATGCAATTAATTCCAGAAGACAAAAATTGAGATAAATAATACATTCATTTTTTAAAAATTTGGGCTTATTAATTTTGTCAGAAAAGTGTGTGAAGTCTTTTATTTCCTCCAAAGGTTATGCTTTGCAACAAAATATGATATGTATAAAATGTGGAAAAAACAGCAGGCATTTATTAGGACAAGGGCAGAATTTTAAAATCTTTAAAGATTATACCTTTTTGTAGCAGAAAAAGATGATATTTATTAAAATATCATGTTGGATATTTTATTTCATTGTTTAGTTGATTATTAGGTATTTTATACCTTTACAAAAATAAATCTCTTTTGTTTTAACAGTCAGTTTGCCCAGTTATTAAAGAAGGATTACATTTAACATGCTTGATAATGCACTAATTTCCACAAATGTGTCAGCATTAAATATTTTTAATGTTTTTTGCATAAGATTTATTAAAATATTATTTTTTATATAGTTTTATGTTAGAACCTATTCTGGGATGTCGGTAGTATTTTTGTGTTTTAACCAAAGTTGAGATACTTCATATTAAAAGAAAGCCTGCACATAAAACATAAAAAATGGCATTTATCCAAATCTGTGTCGTAAAACAATTCAAAATAGCAGAGGTAAATGTTATTGTTATTATGAATTTGTTAGTTTTCAGGTACCAACACATATTGAATGCTGAATATTTGGCAAATGTCTCTGACGGAATACCAAATATTCGGCAGCTGGACAGCTAAATGTTAAAATTTTTCAAAATGGTATTGAATTTGAAAGTATTTTTTGAACTTAGAACTAGGTTTTAAAATTGATAATTTTATTATGTAATTTATCTCTAATTAGTTTTTGTGTAAAAATTTAAAGACGACAGAAGTTAATGTATTTTCTTTATTATTTTAAGTTCAATAAAATTGATAATTTCATCTGTGAAGGAATACAAATGATGTCTTTTTTTCTGTGAGCATTTGCATTATTTAAATGCGTATTTAATCTTAATGGAAAAGTTACTGTGATAGTTTCCTTTATAAAGGTGACTCCGTACAACTCAAAATAAATTATCTGCACTTAAGACGAACACATGACATTTATTTATACATAATAAATAAATGTCTTATGTGTTGTGTCAGTGGCATAACTAGACCCGAATTTTGGGGGGGGGGGGGTTCTTCGGGAGAAGTAAAACAATGAAATTAGCTCACAAAAAATTTGGTCAAATTCTAGACAATCTTCACCATTTCAAAGGGGCTTATCCCCAAATCCCCCTCCCCTCTTATCAATGCCAGTGTGTTGTGTCATAGACTAAGACACAACACATTTCTATCTCCGCTCTTCTCAAGATCACACTATCAACTCCCAATTCTTATTTTTTTTAGTCACCTCATTCAACTACATGCTGACATCATCATGCTGCTGCTCTAATGTCAGTTACCATTATTTAGTGCAGTTTTATCTTGCTAGAAACAATTTTATCAAGATGTTTTTACAGTTCTAAAAGTCAATGTTTTCTTTTTAATTTACATATTCAAACATGAGAAATTAACCTTTCTGTTTGAAAAATTTTAATGTTTTTAACTGAGAGCATTATTTTTACTTCTAAAAATAATGAGATAACATAATAAATTATGTTACCTCAATCATAGTAATAGTCTTGGATCTATACATTTCTCTCTTACCTCTGCAAACTTTGCTTTCCCCATTGTGAAAAATACAAAAGGAAATAATCACATAGTCTATTTTGCCTTTACGAACATTTGCTGTCAGAAGCAGGAAATATTTTTGAAAAAGCTGTTGTAAAGTTTTGATATTTATCAGAAAACTTTATTTTTTTAAATCCTATTTTTTGTTTATATAATGATGCATAATATTCCTGAATCAACTTGTATATAAAATCAAAAAATAACAATTAAAGTACCTATATTTTGTAAAAAATACATTTATTTAAATATAATACTATTTTGCAACTCGTTACATAATAAAGTCTCTTATATACATGTTTTTGCTCCTATAGCAATGTTAGCTCAGTCTGAAAAAATTAAGTGTGTAAAGTATGTTTGGAAAGCAGTAATATTGTATGTATTGTGATTTAAATCTGTATTAGAAAAACTCAGTAATTGAGAAATCAATTTTTATTTTCAGTATTGAATTTAAATAGAACATTGTGTATTTGCAATACATTTTAACAGAGTTTTAAAAATCATAAGCCGGCTTTACAGCCAAAATTAGAAGCAATCTTCAAATATATAGTTTATTTTCAAGTTGTTCGAAAGTTATAGACTGATATACTCTTTTGAAATAGCTATAATATAACTTAAAATGTACAAATTTATTTATTTTATTATTCATTATTAATTTATATGCTATTAGTACAAGTATTTGGTCTAACAGTTAAACATTACTTGGCCAGGCCACATAATCTGCCAAAGGGCCAAGTACTTAGTAGTGAACAAATATTCATTACATTTCTAATTGTAATATGAATATGGTATCTTATCGAAATTTTATTTCAATAATTTTAAAGAAGACTTTAATCTTTGTTGATTGACACCTTACTTGTCTTCCTTAAGCACATAATTGGTGAGTACTTAAGATTGTTTTGAGTTCCCCCTCCCCCTACTGTTCCGATGTTCCTTACATGTTCCACTATCGCTCTATACAGTGAGATTAGTGTATATAAATGTTTGTGATGTTCTTGAGCAAAATTAGATGCAATGTATTAATGTATTTAGCATATATTATATTCTCTTTTTTCCTTTATTAACCATGTTGAACTATTTTCTGAAATGTTTGTTTCATTTAAATTAGGGTCTGATGTATGCCTTAGGTGGAAACAGTGGACCTGAATCTCTGAAAACGTGTGAAGTATATGATCCTCATCTTGATAAGTGGACATTTATTGCATCCATGAATCAGTGTAGAGCTGGAGCTGGAGCAGTTGTTGTAGATGGTTTCATTTATGCAATTGGTAATGTACTTTGTGTGTTTCTAGATTTAGCAATAAAATACAGTCGACGCTCGATATAACGACCATCTCCGTTCCACAAAAAAAGGTCCTTATAACGGGTGGTCGCTATAAGAGGTAGAATTTAAAAATGTATATGCATGCATCATGCAGTATAGTAATTCCATTAAAATTGCCAATTTTTCAAAGATTCCAACAAAATGCTCAAATTATATTTTATCATTGGAATTTAAAAAAAATTATCAGTGCAATATGTTATAATAAAATGTTAAACAGATTTTAAAGTAGAAAATATAAGGAAAAAATTACATACTTGCAAATCATTCATTTTCGGAAGAAAAAATCAGAAATGGTTGTTTGCCTTTTTAGCACATGTGATTTTTGCAAAACATAATTTTCCATTTCAGTTATTGATGACAAATAGTGTTCTGTATTTTCTTGCCTTTCAAAAAAACATTTTAAAGTCTCGATAGCATTAGACACATTTTTTATGCTAGGAGTTTTTGTTACAATTTCTTCCTCTTCTTCATCTGATGATGATGCATCAATTTCTTCCTGTCCACAATAACGGGAAATTAGTTCATCTTCTGACAGATGCTCGACACATTCCAAGTCATTATCGATTTTAGCGTAATCGTCAAAGTTCAACGTTGCATCCATGTTCATTTTCTGAGAAATTTCTTGCAGCATTTCCTCTTCTTCAACGAAATTTTCATCTTCGATTGCCGGACTAATTATTTCAGCAGTAGATTCCCTTTGCTCTTGCTTTTTAAAACCAGCATGATGGAAGCAATTCTTGATGGTTTTTTCTGAGACGTCATTCCATGCTGCTTTAGAGAGATGCAAAGCTGTTAGGACATCAACTTTGTAATCTTGATCTTCGTCGAGTGCAGAAACAACTCTTCGCAGTAGTAACTTCCTATAATTGCGTTTAAAACTCATAATGACCCCTTGGTCTAGTGGCTGAAGAACAGATGTGACATTAGGTGGAAAATATTCCACGGTGATTGATTTCAACCCATTTAGTTTGGGATGAGCCGTGCAGTTATCAATTACAAGAATAATTTTTCTACCTTGAATTGTCATTTGCTTATCCAAGCAACGTAGCCATTCCTCAAAAATGACAGATGTCATCCACGATTTGGAGTTGTTTTTGTTACGTGACAGGTAAGGTTTTGAGTCCTTTAAAACATCTCGGCTTTTTTGATTTTCCGATCACTAAGAGTGGAAGTTTTTCAGTACCAGACATATTTGAGCATAAGAGAACTGTTAGTCTTTGCTTGGCTTCTTTCCCTCCACTCGCAGTTTCGTTTTTTAAAACGAAAGATTTATCAGGTTTCATCATGAAAAACAGTCCAGTCTCGTCTGCGTTAAAAATATCCTCTGGAGTATAATTTTTGATAATTTCTTCCAGCTTTTCTTTTTTCCATGTGTCCACTGCTTCTTCATTCACAGAACCACTTTCGCCACAAAGCTTCCGGAATGAAAGACCATGTCTGGTTTTAAATTTTTGCAACCATCCGTCCGAAGCTTTGAACACAGTTTCGTCAATGTCCATTTTTTGAGCAAAAGTTAGAGCTTTTGACTTCAGCAAATTTCCATCTATTGGGACATTTTTTGATCGCATTATTTTCAACCATTCATATAAACCTTCTTCGATCTTCTGAAATTTCCCTTCACGGGACCGATTTCTAGAAGATTTGACTCCAATTTCTTCTTTTCTTAAAATTGAGTCCCGGTTGTTAATGATGCCAAATAAGGTGCTTTTGGGAATTTTGAAAACTCTAGTAATTTCGCATTTTTTTAAAACTTTTTTATCAACTTCATTTAAGATTTTAATTTTAGTATCTAGACATATCGCATTGCGCTTGTTTGAACCTGCCATCTCGTTCAATAGCGAAAATGCAACTCCTGTTTGCAGTATGCATTTCACTGAAGAACCTTATTCTTTTTTCGCTCCTTCCCCCAGAGGATAACTAATCCAAGGCACGTGACCTGGAACCTGTCAACATTCAGGTTGAAGAGCAGGTTAATTTTTCTCAAACCCTCTCATTCACAGTTCTGGAAGCAGAACTTCTGAGCTGACATGACACCACCAGTCACGGAAAGCAAGACTCCTCGTATTTCGGAGAATCGACCCTTGGGAAAACATGTGATTCAAATGACAAAAACTACCAATACATCTGTCAACCCCTTTTCCTAAAATCCGTAAAGTCCACGTGCTCTCTCCCCCTCTCTATTCTTTCCATACTATGGTGAGTGGTAATCCCCTCCCCCTGTCAAAGTTGGACTGACTGAACACTGAAGGCTGCATGCAGCTTGTCAGTAAACTATAATCAAGGTCATTTCAAGTTACAAATTTAGAAACATGTTCTTTTTGGAAAAATACCGGAAATAGTGTCCGTTGAATGCGGTCGCTGTATTGGATTGGGCGATACAGAACGGTCGTTATACCGAAAGCAAATTAACATAGAGTTCATAGGAAGAAAGTTGGGGCTTTTATCACTGGTCGTTATAATGGAATGGTCTTTATAATGCGTGGTCGTTATAACGAGCGTCGACTGTATCTTAAATATTATTAAGCATTTATTTTTGTAAAATAATTTTCCATGTGTCAGATTGACTTTGCTGTTAGCAGTAATAAAAGGCAATTAAAAGAAAATCACAATTAAATGGAGTAAAAGTATTTGAACTACATTCATATATCAGTTTTGCTTGGGAGAATTGAACATTATTCATAGAATTCTGGATAAAACATCCTTAAAATAGTGCTGTTTCTAAATACCTTTTTTTCTTATGTCATTTCTCCTTTATTAATGTCAAACTTTGTATTTAAAGTTTTGATGCATCCTTTGGTCGTAGAAAAATTTCATTTTCACATTTAATATTGTTTCAAATCCAGCAATTTCATAGATAAATTAGAAATGAATTTTTTAAAGTTACATAATTTTTTTTTCAATTAAATTGAATTTCTTTTAAACTGAATGCCTGAAGACATGTTTATGCAAATTGTAGCTTTTATTTAAATACATCTGTGTGGCCTTTTTGTTATTTCTTGTTTTGTCTAGAAATTATGCACATAATTTATTTCACCCCCTCCCCCTTCCGAAAAAAAGAGAAAGAGTGAAACATATTTATGTACTATATGCTACTTTGTAAACTTTATTAGATGTTTCACTCATGCAAAAATTGATTCTCAGTACAAATGTACTAGAGAATTTTTCCCAACTACATAAAATACTCTCTGATTTTAAGGAAAATGAAGTAAGGGCAAATTTAATCTGCTTTGACCTTACTTGTGAAATTAACTTTCTATATGAAGGAGTCAGATTAAATTAGCCCTTATTCTATTTACCTTATTCATTTTTAATTAAAATAACACTTCATCAGTTCCAACATTGTATAATTATCAGCAAGCAAATGCAAGTTTTTGCGATTGATGTTTGGCACTCATTGATTTATTTCAATAAATAAAGTAGTATTTCTTTTAAAGTTTTTAAAAAATGCTTATAGTGCAAGTACTTTAACTGCTTGAATTCCCTTTTTTGTGTACATGATTGGCATTACTTCATTTATTTGTTTGTTATTTATCTATTTTATTTATTTTTCACTAATTTTTTTGAAACCAAAATAATTCAACTTTTAAAAAACTGTCTGAGTTCATTTTTTAAATGGTTTAAAATGTTCTTTATAAGGTTCTTTTCAGTATCAACAAGAAGTTTTTTACACTTATAATGCTGAGCTGATTCTAGGAAGGACTACAATTCAAATTCTGTTAAAATGGGTAAAAGTACTGCTTACTGATAAGAAATACTCAATTTAAAAAAAAATATATCTACAGTGGCAAAAGAATCTTTTCCACTTTTTCATTAACAATATTGAAATTTAATGAATCTTTACATTTTGCGTAGTTAAAAAGACTTTAAAATATATTTTAACAGTATAAATGACCGAATATTAGAGGAAATATCTTCCTGCAGAATTTTTTTATAAAAACTAAATAAACATATATGGTGATGTATTCTATTTGATCGCTATCTTTCAATTTCTGCTATGTTTAGGTGGATTTGAATACAACGTTTCTACAAACTCGGTTGAAAAATATGATCCAGACAGTAACAAGTGGAGTTTTGTGAGCTCTATGAAACATTGTCGTGGTGGAGTTGGTGCAGCAACTTTAGGTGGTTATATTTATGCTATTGGTGGACACAATGGATCTTTTTATTTAAACACTGTTGAAATTTATGATGTGGAACTTGATAGGTAAGCTGGAAGTATTCTTTTTGCAGTTTAAAAACCTTATTTTTTCGTTTTGTATGCATCTAGTATAAATGGTCATTAACAGAATTAATACTAAAATGTTTTTCTTATACTTATTTTTTTTAAATTAACATATTTGTTGTGTCTGTATATTCTAAAAACTTCTAGTTCTAACAATTTCAAACAATCTCAATTACCCTTTTTACATGAATTTAAGGTACTAAACGAGCAATTTTTAATCTTTTTTTTTTTAAACTCCCTTTCATAAGTTCAGCATTCTTCAAAATCCTCCATCATTGCTTTTAATCAGGGTTGGAAAAAACCTGTTTTTTTTAAACCAAAAAAACCTGTTTTTTTAAACCAAAAAAAATAGTTTTTTTGGTTTAAACCGGGGTTTTTTTTTTTGGTTTAAATAGCATTTGCAGAAAAAACAATTTGACTTTTGAAAATTCATGGAGATTTTAGATTATTAATTGTGAAGAAATGTTATTAGTAATTAATTTATTGATAATTAATTAAATAACTAAGTTACAACCTTGAATTTTAATTACCTTGTAAATATAGTTTTTTTTTTTCAGGAAGTTACCTACAGTGAAACATGCGTAAGTTGACCACTTACGGTGCAGCACTTTAGTGGTCAACTTATAGAGGGTTGAGATTTTTATTTTATTTTTTGTCATTTCTTACACTATGCATTTATTCATTTGTGACTAATTAAAATATAACTTCATGTATTAACGTTACTTTAAAAATAGTAATTGGCTATTTCTTAACAATTATCTAAAATACCAGTAGATAAATTTAATCTGAATGACTTACAATATATCCTATACAACTTTAAAATTAAAGCACTTAGTTCAAGATAAATATGTTAGTTTACTTATTTGATTGTAAAGATTCCCTAAAAATACATAATTTTTCGAAATGGCTAGATTAATTACAAGAAAAAGAAGAAACTTATTTAGAGAACAAAAGAGTGCTCATATTTGTTTTCTCGAATTGGTAACTTACACAGAGGTTTAGGAGAACTTTATATTGATATTTCATCCATCCAAACAAATATTGGTCTAACATTATAGCATAAAAAATATTATCCTGGAGAACTTAAGTTTTTTTTTTTTTTTTTTATCCTTGCAAAAATAGATAAACAAATAAATATAGTAATAACACTGGTCTACAAAAAAAAACTTTTTTTCTGCCCCAAAGACTTTGTTAACTGATCTTAGAAGTATTTTTCATGCTGAACTTGAAAATGAAAACCATTTTTCTCTATCACGTAAGGATTTTCCGTGCAAGGTGCTGTAATAGTTGACATTAATAACATTTACTGTAAATTATTGCAGTACCTTACAAGCAAAACCCTTGTTAAGTGATAAGGAAAATGGTTTTCATTTTCAAATTCAGCTTGGAAAATACTTCTAAGACCAGGCAATAAAGTCCCTAGGATCCCCCCCCCCCTTTTTTAAGGGCATTGTAATTTTTACATTCGAAGCATTTCCATCAAAAAACCAAGTAATTTTCTATTAACCTTAAAAGTGTTGATTTTGACATATTCTGGCATACTTTGCCTCAGGAATGTCCCTATTTTAACATCCAGCAGTAACCTGCTAACATAGTTGCACTCCACTTCCCTTGATATCTCTTTTTGATAACTGAAATGTCCTGATGGAACCGCTCTCTTTGTTCATCGGTTACAGCTCCCATGTTTTCAGGGGGCATTTTTACACACAACAGGAAACTTTTATGATAAAAAAATAGTAGCTCATGCTCATTAAACGTGTCATACAGTATCAATCTTTTGCCTATTTGCCTTTCTATCCCAATTCTTGCAAAATTCCAACCGAGACCCGCACCCAGTGCAGTAATTTGATATGCACTTCCGTTCGGGGGTCTGGGGGGGCTGTTTGCGACGCTCCACTGAGTTTTTTCCAGCAAAATAAAGTGACCACTGATTTAACAGTTGATATTCAAGCTCTTTTGTGTACTTTATCTCAATACAAACGATGCTGCGTGATCGGAAAAACACTGAAAAAACATAAAAATCGAACATTTCCTTCCTCATAACTAAAAAACTATACGTGATGGGAAAATTTTGATGCCAGATATGGATTCACTGTGCAAAACTACTTCAGGAAAAGTGAAATTCATTCTTGGGGCAAAACACTTGTTGACCAGTGTAATTAGACAGCCTACTTACAAAGAGTTTTTTATAATACTCCCACCCAAAGTTCGCATACATAAGTGGTCAATATAGACAGGTGGTCAAGTTACAAAGGTTTCCCTACATTAAATAATATAGGGCTAATTCCGTTCCTGACCAAAAGTGGTCAACTTAGACAGGTGGCCAACGTATAAATGTGGTCAACTTTACAGGTTTTACTGTTACCTTACCTGCCGATACGACGATGGGGCCAACTTCTGACTATAAAGGCATTTATAAATTCAATTTGTTTAAATAAGGTTGTTTTCTTTCAGAGATGAACCCTTGTTGTCATACTCTACTTATACAGACCTTTCAGCAAATTATTAAAGAAAAATAATTATTATGCGGGTTGAGTTTTAACAAAAGTATATTTTATTAAATCAATAAAAAAATAAGCAAAAATAAAAGATATATTAAAAATAATGTGTTGATTTACAGTATCGGTAATATCAACAAATTATTACAAGTCTCTTAAAAGTAAAAGAAAATTAATCACTAACCGGATTTAGCAATGGTAACGCTTATACAAAATCAGCAACATTGTCTTAGAAATTATCACTATTATTTTTATTTTTTTAAAATACAAACTTTTTTTTTTTTATTTATCCTGATTAAATATATTTATAAAAACAAAGACAATTTTATAAAAGTAATACAATGTACAAACTTTATTTTTTCCTGATTAAAGATTAAATATATTTTTTAAAAAAGAGAATAATTTAGAAAACAAAACACATGACGGAAGTTAATTTGGAACAATAATTACACTTGCATAAAAAAAACATTTAAAAGTAACATCTACAAGAATTGATTTTAATTTGAATTAATAATTTAAATTATTATCTTCAAATTTGTTTTAGCTTGATATTCACTCATTTGCTTGAAAAGGTAACTCAACATTCTTATCCAGTGTAAGCATGTTCCTTTTTATGCAAAAGTGTGATGGAAAAAATATCTTCTCTTTTTTCATAAAAGATATTTAAAGCATTATGAAGCATCATGCTTTTACCCAAAAAAAATGTTCTTGAAAAATCAATCATTTAAATAACAGAAATGGTAAAAGTTGGGCTTATAATACACAGCAATGTATAATAATGCACCCTTAAAAATAAACTTTTTAAAGGAGATTGCCTCAAAATTTAGTATTTTGTGAAGTGAGGTTCATATAGTCTTTTAAAAAGTTTATTAAAAAAATTTTTAAGTTCTTGGAAAGTACTTTTTTTACCCAAGTTTTATTATTTTTCTTTTGTAATTTGATACTTAAAAATGCTTATCTTTCCCATGCCACATTTTTATTTTCAAGTGATCACAGCTGCCCTATAATTCCTTTTTTTTTTTAAACAAATCGGAGAGAAAATCGCTTCTTTTTTTCATCTTTGTTTCTGACGACACCGTCATGAGCTATTTAAGAAATTAGCTATCCCACAGCTTTTCAGGGTGATAAGAGAAAACTATCATATCTGGTATTCTTTAACTTTTTGTAGCTTTATTGGATGTGTGAATGTGAATAATTAAATTTTATTTCAAGAAAAGGTCAAGTTTAAAAAAAGGAAACGACTGGTCCTTAAAGAAAATGACATTGAGGTTTTGCTCAATGTATGAGTTTTCAATCAGAATACAAATTCTTTTACAGTATTACTCTCTTGCAGAATTTTAAAAAGAAGTTTTTTTCCTACTAAAGTTAGATGCATCCCTATTCAACAGCCACCCCAGCCAACAGATAGAATTCCCTGACCTGAAAATCCAAAATACTCGAACCTTTAAATTCAATGTTAGGTTCTGATGATTATTTACCACCCACATAGGTGCATCATTTATCTTAACACATTGTGGACCGGTTATAAATAACCTTCACTCATATGGTGTTCCCTGGCATTTAAAAGAGCTTCTTTAAAACCTAGTGATTCTTGTGATTGGTCTATTGGAAAGGGAAAGAAAGCACGAGAATTGTCGTGACCGGTCCACAATGTGTTATAGTTCTTTTAGTTTTCCATGTTGATATGCATTTTTTGTTATGTCATCTGTTACTTATTTATTCTGTCTCTACAAACTGTTCGCTTGAGGGAACACATTTAAAGAGAAAATATTACCCATGCTCTTTACCAATGACACAAAGTAGCATTATTACTTTATTTTTACTTATGTATCTGTTTGCTGAAGTTACACTTTGCACAATGAAGGCAAAACTTCAACATGCAATGGAAATGTTGGCTAAAGTGACAACTTAATTTTTTGCAATCAAATGAAATATGGCTAGCACTTTAGGAACTTGCATTGGAATTTTAAACCCGAGTTGCCAGCGCCCTTCGGGAAATTTACAACTGCTATACTATACGTACTTGTTTAACAAGAATATTTGTTACATGTCTTTTGCAATATCAATTAATGTATTTGAGAAAATAAAAATCAAATCTGAATGATTCTCAACAAAAGAAAATAATTATTTGTTTCCTTTTATTTACTAACTCTTATTAAAATGTAACTTCATAATGTTGTATATTGCATGCACAACTTCTGTTGCATATTAAAATTACATACTCATCATAATTAAACATTCCTTTTTTAATAAAAAGTATAAATTTAAGAAGTATAGCTTTTTAAGTTTCATCCAGATTAGAATGAAAATATTGAAAAAATTACTTGAAGCATGCATGTGCTAATATGAACAGATTTTTTTACTGTCATGCATCACAAATGTTTTAAATTGCTTTGTAGGCATGCATGTGTGGGGTGATAATATGTAGGCTTAATTGCATGTTTGTGCAAAGCTGGATGCAACTTAACATGCATACATGAATATACATGTGCCAATTTATTTAATTGTTAATTGAAACAAATAAATCACATACTACCTGACACAATGATGACCCTTAGTAAACTAACTCTGAGTGGAATCAAAATCTCATTTGTTTTAATTTTTTTCTCATCAACAAAGTGGGTAAGTTCTCTGAAATAAAAAATAATAAAGTTGTGGTTTTTAAGACTCGAAAGGAGTAAGAGGTTGCTACAGAAAAATTACATAAGCTACAAAGTAATAAACATTAATACTAGATTTATCAATGGGTTTTCAACCATTTCTAAATTTTCATTTTACACGAAGTTGCTACTAATTATAATAAAACTTTCAGTCACATTAACTTGTCCTACTTACTGTGTATTAGGAAAAGCCAATGCAATTGAAAGTTGCACTATAATTAGTAACAAATTATGCAAAATGGAAGCTTCGAAAGAGTCAAAATAGCTGGTCTGGTAAATCTAGTGTTAAGCTGAAATGACATGACTTTTTCCAACTAAAATTGCATCTTGTGATTTGTAATTATTTTAATAAGTGTGAAGTTTTAAAAACTTTCTATCACTAGTCTACATTTCATATTTGGTTTTGCTACAGTATACTAGCATTTTGATTATGAAATTTCATGGAACTTTTTTTTTTAATCAGAGGTATTAGCATAACATAATGAAAGATTATATTCACATATTATATACTCAAATAAATTTTGAAAGTCCATTCTTATATTAACTTATTTTGATTAAACCGCTCTAAGATGGCCACCCCTCAGAAGAACATGATTTTGAGAATACCAGTGTGTGGCAGTCTTGGAAAAGTTTTACTATGTGCGAGACTTTCAAACATAGTCAACTAATTTACATACTAAATATGTTTTCGTTTATTGCGTCAACTATTTTAAGTGTATTTATTCATACGTAGGTGGGAAATGGGAGAAAATATAAATGATTGCCGTGCTGGTGCAGGAGTGACCTGGTGTTCTTGTAATGCTGATTACTTAAGTAAGCTTTGTAATTCTAATAAACTCTGCATCAAAAATGAAGACATCATCTAGAGACATGAAAAAGTGTTTATATATATGAGATTGCTAGCATTTAATACATCTAAAGTAATTAACATATTTCATTTCATGTTTAAATTACCTTCGGCATATTTTTAAATAATAATCTTGTTTTGGAATAAATTTCTATTGCATAGTTTTGTTTTACATGATACTAAAAATTTCCTATTGTTCATTAAAATATTGTACTTGGAAAATATTAAATTTACACAAATTTCTTTGAAAACTATGGTAAAATTCCTTTCTCTTTTCACCTTGGTGAATAAAAAAAAATCTGCCCTTTTAATTATTTCAACTCTTGTTCAAAATTTATCAGTTCATGTTTTCATAAGGTTGCAGAAGTTTGAATTATGTTGAACGCTTTCTATTTACAGCTGAAATATTTCTGCCTAATTCCTCCATATTCTTGTTTTATCCAACTTCACAACACTGAAAACTGCTTTAGATGGGTTTTCCTCATCTTTGATGTTTTATTGGCAGATTGTCAGGTTACTACAGCTCATAATACTCCATGAATTTGTTACAGTAGTTAATGTGGTATCTTCATTCAGTAGCATTTAAATTATCAAGTACTTCTTCTGCGTAAAAACCGTTCATTGTTTTGCTTGGCCACATAACTGTTTCTAGTATTAACTCTTTTATGATTTACTTTCAGTAATATGTTTTTCATGAATCATATGTAGGTGGCACCACCAGTCAAGATTTTTTACCTATCTTTCATTACAGCAGTTTCAAAATAAATACAATGCTATCTGAAATTAAAAGGTAGTAAACTGGACCACTCTTAACTTCATTTATTTCGTCTCTAATTTCACCACTCGGATATTAATCAATAAAGTAGTTATCTATTTTATTTTGTTATTTTCTACTTCTCTTTTACATAACTTCTGTATCTTTTGCTTGGTAAATTTTAAGCAGGAGCTTTTGTCGACATTATAGCCACCAGACTTGTGCTCCCATCACTTGTGGATGTCTTTGTGATTTCCAAGCTATGATTCATTTTTTCAAGGTAACAACAAAAAGTTCATGAAGACATGAAAATTATTTTAATGTACATAAACCCCACCTATTTTAAAAAGGAAAAATGCATAAATGTTTAGGATTCGATACTAGCTTACCACAAAAATTACAAGTTATTCAGTAAAAAAAGAAAATAGGTTCAATGTTCATTATGAACATTAAACTAAGGTGGATATCTTTTCAACTTTTTCACTTCATAACTGCCATCCATAAATCATTTGCCATACAGCTGTCAGTATAAGGAGATTTCATCATATAAAAATCATGTGATTATTTTTATGCAAGCTTAAGGGGGGGGGGGGATAGGTGTAGGACTGCGTATTAAGAGCAATTTTCATGAATTTTTTAACATATAAGGAAAAAATTAATTTTATTGAGATTTTGAGGTTATTTTATAGATATATTGAAGAACATTTACTGAAATTTTCAAACATTTTTCTTGAAAAATCCCGGAGATATCAGCTGCTACACACTGTAAATCGCCAGCCGGACTAGCAGTTTGCGTACATTCTGGAGGTCAATTTTATCTGAAATCGTTTTTTTTTTAGTGTCTCTTCTAGTTGAATTAAAATCTTCACAAAAAATTGAAAACTTCTATATTTTTTTTAGAATGGGAAAATTAAGTAAGATTTTGAAGTTTTGTTCTTTTTTTTACAGTAAAAAAAGTAAAAATAAAGATATGTTTATGATTCTAGTTCAACTAGAGCGTATATATATATAAAGAAAATGTGTGCTAAATTTGATAAGGATTGATCAAAAACTCTGCGAGCTAGAGTGTACTCAAATTCGAAAAAAGTAGTTTCGAGAAAAACGCGTTTGGAAAAAAGAGTGGTAGTGAAGGTAAATTTAAGACAGTAATGAATCAATTTTTTATATACTTATAGATACTAATACTTATAGAAATTTCTATCCGAGGTCTCAAGTGTTAAAAGAAATAAAAGGACATCTGCTAACGTTCTCTAATACCCTTCAGGTCATTCATGAGGGACTACCTGCTCAACTGCTCCAAAAGGGGCGCTCGCTCAAATGCTTATAACTTTTAAACGACTTGGAATTTTGCTTTGAAATTTTCAGGGTATATTATTGAATAGTTGTATAATCGATTTATATGAAAAAAAATTTTAATTTTTTGAGACCTCTACACGTATTTCCCCCTTAATTGGACAATTTTATTTAAATCTTTTAAACAACAATTTTAATGTTTCAAATCTTTGAAATCACTATTTTAACTACTCCATTATCCTTATTCTATATCCATTATCACTATTTTTAATTGTATTTAAGTGTTGTTTATTTAGAAAGGATAGAAAGGATTTAACTAAAATTCTGCATCGTTTTTAAATATTTTAGCATATGTCATATTTTCTTTTGAAGTTTCCCTCCCTCCAAAATAATTATAATAATAAAATATATTTTCCATAAGCATAATCACATTTCACACACTTTAGATATGACCCCTTAGTTTCATATTAAAAGAAAATACTTATTTGATAGCTTTCTAATTTTTTAAGTACTTATGTCTTTCATGTTTTGTTTGTATAACTGTTTATTACTTGAAAGTGATATTTATATATTGCATGCTTTTAAGCTTTTATTTGAAATCTGAAAGATGAAGCAATTATTTTGTACTGTTTTATAGTGTATTTGTTTCATGGTGTTTTTGATATAAATTATGCAAGGGAATAATGTTTAAAATGTGGATATAGATTAGAAATTTCACTCTTCTTTTGAAACAAAATGTGAGCAGCAATTGAAAATGATTACTAATTTATTTTTTTAGTTTTAACTTATATTTGGCTCATATTCTAAAAAATTTTTAATCGGAATTTGATATTTTCATATGGTGCACAAAGCTTTAGAAATGGGGTTACCATTGAACTAGTAGGGATACCAACATCCCAGGAGTTCAGGTTACTCATGAGATGTGGGTCCCAGGTACATCTCCATAGAAACTTTTGATGAGTTAAGCAAAAAAAATTATTTTTTAATGCATAGAACTGGTGGAACTAAAATTCAAGGAGTTTGCCTTTTTTATATTAGTGTTTGTTTTATGTGTTAATGTGGGTACCACGACTGTGCTCCCGTGTGAACGCCTATGAGTAGATACAAAGTATTTACACAAAGATTATTTTTAGTAATCATTGTAAAATAAAAAAAAATACTTTGTATAAGAATCAATTACAATGCAAAATAAAAAATGCTGCATAAATTAAATATCTTACACAAAAACGAACATTGCTGTTTCACGGCTCTGATAGTCTTAACATGTTCACTGCTGGTCACTATGGATGAACCTTTACACCACCCCAATACCAGCTAACAAACCTAACCTATAAGCAGAGAGCAAATGCAGAAGTGCTGCTTTTCTCAAGTATATGACTGACTACTGAAGCTTAACATTACATGCCGACACGTGATTAGCATTTCAGCAAAAGCATTTTATTGCATGCTGTCGCATAATCGGAAGCAAACGTGAAAAAGCAAAGCTTCTTTGACTGCTTCTAAAATCAGACAATATGAAGCATCATTGTCTGCACTCAAAGTTATAAGAGCTATTTAATGATGGGAAACAAGGAGTTAATGGAATGAAATATGACTGCTTGTAATTGAATGTTTCTTGATTACCAATTGGTTCATAAAAAGGCAATTTCTACAGTTGTAGCCTTTTAAGATAATTCTGTTTTAACTTAAAAGGCTGCAACTTACGTTATATGTACAAAGCAGTATATTAGTATTTTCCAGCAATAAAAGTGTAGAGATTTTGACATTTTTTTACAATGAAAAACAAATAATTTTTTTAAAATAGCTTTTGCTGAATTTTATTCATTTAAAATTCAGTAAAACACTCATACATATGAGCAATTCCATGTCAGATCAATCACTTTTTGACATCACCATCTCTGATTTTAATAAAATTTGGTATAGAAGACAATTTGCCAGGGTAAGTACTCCTACCAATTTTTAAAGTTTTAGGTCTAAAATTGTGAACGATACAGGCATATAAAAAAATCTAAATGTGCAGAAAAAATGAAAAGTATTGTCCTTAGACATGACTAACTTTTCCCCTAATTATGGTTGACAGAAAATTCAAATACCACTAAAAAGCTAAGGACCTTTCTACTGATATATATTACCTGAAGTCGAACGTGTATTGCAACCGTCCCAGCACCCTAGAAGACCTACAGAGCAATATTGAGGCTGAAATTGCAAGTATACCAGAAGACGTGCATGAGAGTTTCAGAAAACGTCTGCAGCAGTGTGGATTGTGAAGGATAGACATTTGCCAGATACACTGTTTAAAACCATGTACAGTAGAGCGCCGATTATCCGGGCTGGTAGGGACCGAGGCAGATCCGGTTAAAGAAAAATCCGGATAATTGAGTTGTCAACTTTAAAGCACAAATAGGGCTAGGTTTTCTAGGCAGATTCTCTTGATACGTTTTTCAGGCTTAGGACTGGCATTTTCAGTTGTGCATATTTTATCACATTCCAAATGGAGCGTTTAGAATTTTTTTTTTCTTTTCTTCTTCATTAATTTTTTTTTAATATTTACAAAAAGTGATACAGAAGTAGCACTACACTGTACTGACAGTATAAAAAAATCACTGTGGAGTGAAGTAATTATTGATAGTCTCCTGCTACAAAGAGGATGTTGTCTTTTCATCGTTTTCCTATCAGCGCTGCCTTTTCTTCTCCGTAAAAAACTGATGCGAAGCTTAAAATTGCATCGCTGTTTTTTTTTAAATATCTAACATAGTTGATGTGCCATTGCCATATTCAAGGGCTATGTTGTTTCCATTTTCTCCTTTCTTCAATCTTAACAATTTCTATTTTTTTAATCTAAAAATAACACTACTCTTTTGCGCTTACCAGACATGTTTAAAAAACACCTTCTGCACTTACAGATCGCAATCAGAAAAATGTTTGTTCTTTTAGCTTTGTGTAAGTCCATCCAGTTGTGTAAGTCCAGTTTAGCGTGTGTAGAGTCCAGTATGAAAGCGCACGCGTGATCATTTTGCGAGGTGCACTGCACAGTCTATCGTTTAGTCAAGTGAGTTTCTCAACAACAGTTTTCCTGGAAATTTAGTTAAGCATAAATAATTTAACTCGACCCCTTGACCGGGAATGCAGTACTTCCACTATTTTTCTTCTGTTAGTTTCAATTCTTTACTTCCGCAGTAACGCCTCTAAAAAAGAAACTTAATCCTTTTATTCAGTTCCTTCTACTCCCCACCCCATGCTAATTGTAACTGAATCGAACATAACTGAGCGGAAGGGAGGGGGAGGGCAATCCCCCTTTCTAGGAATGCCAAAAGGCAGAGGAATGGTTTTCGACCTCCAATCTGAAGGTCAGGACTTTATATATATACATTTATATTTTACACAGCACAGGAAGAAAAAAACCGCAAGGTCCCTGACCGATCCGGTTGATTGGACATCCGGTTAAGCGGAGTTCGGATAAGCGGCGCTCTACTGTAATTAGAAACTTCCATTATTGTCCAATATGAAAAAAAAAATTGTAAGTTTCTAAGTGTCCATTATTTATTTTTTTATTTAATTTCCAAATCAGCAACTTACCGTGCTCTACCCTGTATTTTACTCTCTGTATTATGCGTGTACATTGACACATATACCTGTTAATATTGCATTACCTTCCCATTGTGGCCCGAGCCAAAATTATAGTGAATGACCTTGAAACTGCAATTTCTCACAAGAAAGTTATGTAATATGCCAATAGAAAAGTTTATTCCTTAGCTTTTAAATGGTTTTCGAATTTCTTGTGTACTATAATTAGGGAAAAAATTTGTAAGGACATACTTTTCAATTTTCTACATATTTTGATGTTTTTTACACACACACACATGCCTGTATCTCTCGTAATTTTAGGCCTAAAAATTGGTAGGAGCACTTAACTTGGCATATCTGCCCTTCAAACCAAATTATATTAAAATCGGAGATGGTGAGGTCAAAACGAGATGACATGGAATTGTTCATATATATATATGTGTGTGTTTTGCTGCAATATCTATCTTTTTTCCTTTTGTAATTTTATACAAAGTAGATTTTTTAAGGCATATCAGAGAATTTAAAGATTTTTAGATTAATAGAACAAATCAAAATTTTCTGTAAATATGTAGCATTTTTGTGAAATCATGAATTTTTTGGAATAAATTATGAATGTTAACATCTTTAATATCCAAGTATTAAAGAAATACCCAATGCCATAACAAGTGGGGGATAGAAGATCACCTTTCCCTATGAAGCACTGAAACTATTATGTATGTGTTTTAAGTGAATTCCTTTATAAAAAAAATACTTGCTAATGCTATTGTAATAAAACTTATGCTTGAAAAATACATTAGCATTTTCTTTAAAAACTGTAATGTCAAATTGATTGCTGCTCACTGAAAAAAAAAAAAAAAAAAACAGACTTTTCAACACTAAAAATTTATTTTGTACATATGGGGTGAGTATTTTTAATTGTGAAAAATGTATTTAGAATTCTTCAACTTTTTGAAGTGTACATAATTTGCTTTGGGTAAGTTGAAGCCTAGTATTGAAAGTGTTTATTTCTTCTCAAGGACTTTGCTTAAAGGGGAAAATGCTATTAATACTAAGTTGGGTGACCAAAATAATACCTACACACTGAAGGTAACCAAACTCTACACGGCACCAATAACACTTACCCTTTCATTCTATCCCCAAAAATAACCAAACACTGTCAACATCAGGCCTGAACTTACCAGAGCTGAACTGTAAATCTGTATTGTTTTCTAGTCTGATGTTTTGATTATCAATTGCAGTAAACTCTACCTGAGGCTGAAATGATAAGGAATTAATTGTAAAAGAAAAATGTATCATTGCAGTTTGTTATGACTGCATTGTTTCGCCTTAGACAATTTTACTGCATTAGATGAAGTTATGGATCATTCTATGTCAATTGGTCCAATGACCAACTACCTTATAAATAAAAGATCTTTGTTTACTAAACACATCATAGGACATTAAAAGAATGCATGCAAAATTCTAATTCAAAATTAGATTGACTCCCCAAATTATTGGCGCCCAAAGTTTGGATGTAATTGCAGAGAACAGAATGAAATTGAAAATTTAGACTTAGTTTATTGAATAGCTAAGCAGACTTAATTTGACATTTATATGGCAACATTTTATTCTTCATCCTAATAGTTCTGTGCAATTTGTTTTATTTTTCCTTGAATTTTTATTATGATGCCAACTTCAAAGCTGTACAGCTCAGGATTAGGAAATAAATTTGAGGTATTTTCACATGTGAAACTTGTCATCATGTATTTTATGTGCATAAGCACTCAGATTTCTCGTGCTTCTTTCAAAGTTCACATTGTGATGCCTAACTGCATACCAAGCTCAAATTCAAAAAACCCTTGCTTTCAGGAATAGCTTCTCCAAAATTAAACAAATTTTATACAACAAAAGTGATTCTTTCTAATATTATATTAGAATATATTTTTTAAGAAAAAAAGTACATTTTGTTAGTGCAGCTCAAAAATGCCCAACATGGATTTTTTTTATTTGTTCTAAAGTACGTTCAGGGAGAGAGAAAAAAGGTTGATTTTTGAGATGGTCATGCAGAGAAGATTCTGAAAATTGACCACTTAAAATAGAATGACCCTTAAACTTATCTTTGCACCTACGAATTTCAATTAAACTACCATTAACACTACAGCTTAATATTAGCCAGGGACGTAACTATGAAGGGCAGACGGGTCTGTGCCCTGGATCTTAGGGCGCTAAATTGAGTAAGTGTGCATGCATATATAAGTGTGTATTGCTCTGTATGTGGGGGGGGGGGGCACCACCAAAAGCTGGTATTTACAGTGTTGGAAAATGACCTACTTACGTCCCTGATATTAGCTATGCATAAAGAAAATTATTATAAAATATATAAAAGCTATGAATTTGAGAGCTTGCATAGTTTGCCATGTATGTATATAACTTTAAACAAAGAACCATTGCATTTTTCTAGTCATTAGTAAATTATTCTTAAGAAGTAGTCATGATTTTGACCAAAGAGATAAGATCTCTCAAGCATGTAATATTTCAATGGAAAAGATGTCAAAATAAAAAATGTTTTTTACTTTTTGATTTTTTTCTGCTGATAATATTTGATTATATGACTTTTTGCTACCTTTATCGCATTTGTTTATTTCAGCTCTTATCATACACGGATTTATTTGCTACTGGCCATCTAGACTATGTAAGAGACGCATCTTAAAAACATACCCTTCTTTACTTCTAACTTCACTTAATTCAGACATAGTTTTCTTGAAAACAAAAAAAACTAGCATTTGATCCATAATTATACCCCTGGCAGTTGTTCAGAATCATGTAATAAAAAATTCCTTTCACATTCAACCCAACAAAAGTTGCTGCTTTAAATGGAGGGTTTATTCAAATTAGCGCATTTTTGAGTTGCGACATTATTCTTGACATAACACGTAACACAAAAATCATGGAATTACAATGCATATTAGATCATAAAAATCCAAAGATAAAAAGTTGCATTATTATTTGCATGCCCAAATGATTAACATACAATCTCAAACACCATCTGCCTCTACATTCTTATTTTTTAGCTACTATTTTGGGGGGGGGGAGACATTATTTTAAAACATTTGTTGAAACCTATTGATAGCAATGTACAAGGAGTTTTCTGAACAAGCTTTACATGGGGTAGGAGCTCAAAATGTGGTGAAAATTGTATAAACAATGCTGTGACCCACCCACTATAGTGAGCACGATAAATAATATGGTAGCACAATGTTAAGTCCTCACATAAGAAAGACAATTATTTTTTTTGTGGTGAAAAAGTGGGGGTGATATTCAGATTTATATACTAACTCAAAGTTTGGGCAAGTACCAGATATTGCAAAAATCCAGCTTACATGTTCTGACTAACATATGCGTATTTCTGTACCATAATTAAACTGTACTCGTATGTATTGCATATATTTGATGTGTAGAAACTTTTTGATTGAGCATTATTGATCAACTTCTGCTATGTTTCAACTTACAATTGTTAAATTGGATATAACCAATGGCGCACCTAAGATTTTGCTTGGGGGGGGGGGGGGGGGGGAATCGGGCAAAATTAGAGATAAATTGAATATTGATTTCTTGTATAACAGATCTGGCTCTGGTTCTTCCATTGGTGCACCTCTGAATACAACTTTTGCCCTTGTCTTCAAATGTCTCACTACATTTACCACAAGTATTTTCATTGTGATCAATTTCACCAGTACCGGATCTTCGATTTTTGCAAGGCGGGGCAAAGCAGAAAAATGCCGCCCCCCTTCAATCCTCCCTTTAAATTTCTCTATCAAGTCACACGCGTATTTTTTAATATAAACACTGAAGTAGGAAGGATAGGGTTTAAAGACAAAATATATCTATATATATACATGCTGAAAAATCCTGAATGTACACTTTTGGCCAAACAGTAAAATTACGTACCAAAAGTTGCAATTAAAACCCCCTCCCCCTTAAGGAGGAATACATAAACAATGCTCTCTCGCGCGTGAAGGAAAATAATTGATTCACTGAGATTCCCTTTCCGCTTTAATTTTTTGCCTTAAGTCTAAACTCAAGCTTAGTACAAGGAATACAGTCTAGTTTTATTAATACAGAAAATAAATGAGCTTTATTAATACAACTTTTCAACTTTTTAAAAGATTAATGGTTGAAGATGGACTTACAGAATTATTAACTGCAAAATGAAAAAAAAATAAAGAAACAAATTAATCAATTAATTAATAAAATAAAATAAATAAGTAATAACGATAATTTAGCTTAGTTTAACTTACAAGGGGACATTACGAGGTGGGAATTTAAGTTCGGGACGAGACTTCGTGTGGTAGTAGTATACCCTTAGGGTGTTAACATACTTTAATAATAGGGCGCCATATTCAGCCAGTTTCGAGAAAAAAGGCTTCAAAATTTTTCAAGCCCGTTATATACCAAAAACTGTTTCCTTCTGTCGAATGGTCCAGCGGCTCAGGCGGTAGCGCACTTGCTGCACGAGCTCGAGGTGACGGGTTCGATTCTCGCCTGATACAAATTTTTTTAATCCAATTTTTTTTTTATTTCACAACCTCTTTAATGTATTTATTTAAACACTTATTATTGGAAACTTTTTCGTTTACGAAATTTTTAAAATACATTTTTATTATTATAAGTATTTACGTGGTAATAAAGTGTTTTCTGTGGAATATTATGAAATCAATATATTTATGGAATCAATATTTTTAAAGAAAAAGCAGTTACTTATCAAAAAATTCAAATGACGAAATAAAACACAGAAATAATATTCATAATATGTTACACATATTTATTGTCAAACTATAATGATGTACAGGAACCAGAATGATAATTGTCGTAGAAGCATGGAAAACAAAAGGTACCTCGACAATTCGCACAACAAATAAATGAGGATTTTTTACAAGAACAGGGTGTTTTAAGAAGATTCATTGAAAAGCATACCTCGTTTACATTCATAAAGACGTCTCTTTCGTTAGAAAGTTTACAAGCATACCAGGCATATTGGATCATATTACAAAATATTGGAGATGATAGTTGATGATGAACTATTGATTGAATTTTCATACAATCTTCGCGGGAATTTATTTCTCGGTTCTCTTCAATTAGATAAGAGCAATTTTGTATGCGCTTTATTAAATTTTTTACCTGCCTATAAAAATAAACATCGCAGGGTTGAACCAGAGGAGTGCACTTCGGTGGAATAACTTTTATAGTACAAGTTGGCATTTTATTATCATCCTGGAAAACCTCATCGTATAATTTAGGCTTCGTTTGCCCTCCCCAGGAGTCGATGAGAAGAAGAAACTTCTCTTTTCCCAAGTAGGATTTGACACAATAGTTGAGGAAGTCGATGTATAAACTTGTGGAAAGCTTTCCAGATTTCGATGACGGGATGACACCATTCTTATATTTATTTGCGTATTCATTCACCAGCTTCTTAACCCTGGGTCCAAATGTACCTGTTGCCTCTTGCAAACATACAAAAACGTTGGGTAATACTCGTCCAGACAGGGTGAGAGCATATTGTGCCGTATACGAATGCGTAACTTTATTCATTTCTTGTCTTTTGACAAATATGGTTTTTTTCCCTTTTTCACAAAGAGTCCTATTAAAAGTAGATTGATACTGACAGCCTAAAAAAATAAACAAAATGCGACATAAATTATATGAAATGGTATTTTCGAAATCGGAAATCTTTGAAATTTATATTATATTTTTAAATGTATTAAAATGTTTGAACTTTTTAGAATTTTTTTCACATACCTGTCTGATCAGTATTAATGACGTAATCCTTATTGAAATTTGGTATCAACTGTAAAGTTTGTATCCGGAAAGTTTCTGCTGAGGCCAAGATTTCTTCCATCGTTGCTGTTTCTTTTTTCGATACGAATTTGGTGATTTTTCGTTGACGAATTTGATGGTTTCTTTTAAATTTTATTACCCATGAGTCATAAGCTTTGAATTGAAAGTCTGATGAATATTGTCCTGCAGCAGCTAAAGCCCATTGTTGTAAATTTCTGGTTGTAACTTGATATTTTTGTCTAGCTTCAACGAAACGGTCGTAAGTCTAGGAATCAATAATTGAATATTTATCGAACGTATTTCCACCTTTTTTATGTATTCTTCCCACTGGGATAAATATTCCATTTTTTTCAAACGTCGACAACCATTTTTATGCAAACTTTGCAGACGCCACGTAGGGATGTGCTTTGGCAATGTTGACAACTTTTCTTATATAATCCAAAGGAATATATTCTATCTCTCTGCTCTTTTTCTTTTCTAGTTCATACTCGTCCGATGAAGAATCTTCAATTTTCTCAAAAGAAATTTCTTCACCCTCTTCATTCATATGAATCAATGCCTCATCAATTACAATAATTTTCTCACCCAGCATTTTTAATGTATTTTCATAAACTTCTTGTCCTATCAGCATAGCTTCGTGAGAAATTGTAGCTGAAGATTCCAATGCAATCAAATTATTTTCATAGAGCAGTCCTTCGTAATATACTACTGCATCCTTTAATTGCAATTTCGACATTTCACTATACAAAGATTCTTCGGGAATTTCCTATTCAACCCTCGAAGGACCAGCAATTTCTTCATTCTCCATTTTCAGCGGAACACGTGTTCGTTTTCTGCTGTACAATTTAAAAAAACACGAGAAACTTCCAACCACTGCAAGAGCTAAAAATGGAATGCGGTAGACGCTCTCGTTCGTAACGGCTCTTCGAACCCTTCGCTCCCCACACTACTAGGCGACGGTTGGCGTGAGAAAAATCTAGAATATTCTAGACCCTTCTTATTCACTTTCACTTGAGGCTCTCTGCCTATCTTTTGTATTATACTAGAATAATCTTTTGTATTATAAGAAAAAGATAAACATGTCAGGTCAAATCCGTAGCCTCGAAACGATTTCTTGGATAATTAAATGCTTTTTCTTTAAAAATATTGATTCCATAAAAATATTGATTTCATAATATTCCACAGAAAATACTTTATTACCACGTAAATACTTATAATAATAAAAATATATTTTAAAAATTTCGTAAAAAAAAAAACGTTTCCAATAATAAATGTTTAAATAAAATACATTAAAGAGGTTGTGAAATAAAAAAAAAATTTGGATTAAAAAAAATTTGTATCAGGCGAGAATCGAACCCGTCACCTCGAGCTCGTGCAGCAAGTACGCTACCGCCTGAGCCGCCGGACCATTCGACAGAAGGAAACAGTTTTTGGTATATAACGGGCTTGAAAAATTTTGAAGCCTTTTTTCTCGAAACTGGCTGAATATTGCGCCCTATTATTAAAGTATGCTAACACCCTAAGGGTATACTACTACCACACGAAGTCTCGTCCCGAACTTAAATTCCCACCTCGTAATGTCCCCTTGTTAGTATAACTTAACGTCGAAAATACAATTAAAAATACAAATTTAGAGTTTCAAAAATTAATGATATCCCAACGAAAACAATAATGTGAAAAAGGGAAAAGTTCGATAGAACAAACGGCCTTCGGAGTAGTCGGTGTCAGCGATAAAAGAATTGATAGCAAACTGGTGCCAAGTTCCATAGCAAATCTTTTAACCATAGCTTTAAGAGTGCACAATGTTCTCTAATTTATTTTTAAAAAATTAATTTCTTTTAAACGGATTTCTAACTTGAGAAGTTTTAGTTAAGATAAATTCGTTCTTGAAGACGATATAAGGAGACAATTAGAAATTAACTCTTAAGCTTGCCACATGATTTTACTAACTATTAAAAACTTCTAATTGGATGAGTTAAATTTTTGAATGTAAGTTACCTTAATTAAAAATTGCCAAGTTAAAAATCCGAAGTAAAAAAAAACATTGTTTTTAAATAAATTAGAGAACATTGTACATTCTTACAGCTATGATTAAAGGATCTGCTATGGAACTTGGCACCCATTAGATATCAATTCTTTTATCTCTGACACTGACTAATCCGAAGGTTGTTTGTTCTATCGAACTCGGCCCTTTTTTTTACATTTATGTTTTTGATGAGATTAAAAAATTTACAAGTACACTTTTACAAATTATAATATTATTAAATACTGTAGTTAAAATTTCACTCTGCGTGCTTTTTTTTCTGCAAATGCATCTATTGCCTCATCATAATGGATTTGATGAGCGGTTTGGTTTTCTATTGCCAAAATCGCGAGATTTAATAAACGTTCCTGGCTCATCGATGACCGCAGATAATTTTTTATGAGTTTCAATTTGCTGAAGCTTTGTTCACAACTTGCGGATGTGGCTGGAAGAGTAAAATAAATCCGCAATGCAATACAAATATTGTTAAACGCATCCTGCAAATCATATGTGCATATTTGTTGCAAGAGTTGTAGCGGGCCAGCCTTTTTTATATCTCCAAATAATACTGGAGCTTGAACTTGAAAAACAGCGAGTTCCTCACAGAACTCTACTGCATTGAGATCCTGTTATACTTCAGTGCAAGATCCGCTCCTGCCTTTTGCAGTTCTGTAGTCCAGGCATTTAATATTGAATAACCATTGAGGAAGGAAAAGTTTGAATTTAAAGCGGTTGCGCTTTTCATCCTCGTTTTAATTTCGGATAAAATTCTATCAAATACTGTTTTTATCGATACAGACACTAATTGAAGAGATTGAAGTGTTTGTACTTCGTCCTCGCACAATTAGTCGAACTGTTTTTTCCGCTTTACTATGCGTTTTCTTGAAAGAACAGGCTCAACTCCAGATTTTTCGGCAACTGGTTTAGCTTCTTTTATCCAGTGTTCCATTGAGTGTTCTCTCATTTTTTGCAATATTTCAGCCAAACTTTCCATTAATCTGATGGAACGCGCAAGAGTAATGTCAACCTTTTGGATTTTAACATTTACTCTATTTATTTCCTGCAGAATATTAGACCAAATTGTTAAACGAAAAATAAAATCAAAATTTTGCACTCGTACTTCGATTCCGCAGTAAGTGAAGTATTTTGAATTTCTTTCAAGGATTTTATTACTTCGGGTAAATTATTATGAAGTGCTTTCACTGCGACATATTTTGCCGACCATCTTGTCTGGCTACTTCCTTTTAAGCTTGTTTTCATAACTTTTTTCATACTATCCCATCTATTGGTGGATCCAACATAAAAACAATACACTTTTTGAATGATGCCAAATAAATTTGCTGCTTCCGGGCACGAACTGGCAGAATGCACACCGACAAGATTTAATGAGTGCGCTAAATACGGTACAAACTCGGCCAGCTCATTTTTTTCTGTGATCCTGGCTTGTACCCCCTTGTAAGTAAGCGCCATATTAGAGCCTTAAAGTCTCTTCTAAATTTTGTTGTTTTTTCAATGAAGTTCTTGAATGTTATGAAGGGAAATCCTGCAAGTTTCATGGAACCCTTTAGGGATCTCTGCGGGATCCTACAATTTAAGAAACTCTGCCATATAATCTCTATCTAATAATATAGATAGAAAGATAGATAAACAGATGTTTTGATATCAATCAAGCCCAATTAGCCTAAGACATCTAACTGCCATCGTATTAATGACGTATCCAGGATTTTTGTTTTTGTTTCTGGTAGGAGGGGGTGTTTTGAAACCGTTTTTTATGCCTGTTTAAATGGCTTCTATTAAATATCGGAATTTTGAAACAATATATCGACGTATTCTGAATTCCCCTCCCCCTCTTTGGATGCGCCCATGGTAAATTTTAATAAATTAGATGTTTAATTAATGAAAATAAATTTTACCATTTTTATGTACATTATGGAGAAAAGCTTATTTGATTATTTTCAAAAGTCTTAAAAAAACCTGAGTAAACACATACGATACTTCTTATTTGTTAAGGATTGACTGACAGGCCTTAAAATTAGCCCATTTAGATTTTTTAAAATGGGGGGGGGGGGTGATTATCCTCATGTAAAAATTGTAATTTTCGGAAATTTGAAAAAAATTCAATTCATTAATTAAGGTTCTATACATTTTAGGCTTTTAATAAAAAATGGTGTAAAACTTTTTCAAAAGATGTTAGATTGCCACACTGTGAAAAAATTTTGCCCGAAAATACACGAGAATCTCCTGGAAATCATTTATAACGTTAGTCTAACGTTAAATTACAGAAACTTAAAAACAAGAAACTACAAAATCTTTAAAAAAGGAATTACAGAGAAGAGAAAGTAGAGAACATTCTGTAAATTGATTGTAAGAGATAATGTGCTGCAGTAGTGGCGACATCTGCGAATACACTGAATTACTATTTCTCGTACACAAAGTCGATCTTATTTGTGGTTGTGATTCCTGTGCCTTAAGCCGGCGAAAAAGCCCTCTGAAGTCGAGAAGGCTGGCCACCGGGGGCCAGCAGGCCATTTACTAAAACGGAAGTTAAATATTGCACGCCAAAAAATATATGATGCATTTTTGACAAATTTTAGCTGGTAGACACAGATTTCAAGTTTTCAAGTATTCAATATTACTAACTAAACAAATCTTTCTTTGTAGTTTTACAAACTACTATTAAGAAACTTGATTATTCAATTTAAAACAAATTCTTTGTAAATTTTAAAAAACATTCAGTTTCCCTTCTATACTTTACAAAAAAAAATTATAGTGCATCTCCGTTTAGTTATTTACTTATTTCATAGGGAAAAAATCATAAAATCATGAAAAATATATTTTTTTCAATATTAATAGTCAACTACATTTTCTAATATGAAATCTAAATTATATACAGCTTCTTAATAATTTTTTGAAAACAATGATAATAATCTAATTGGTAAATACTTTTGAAACTGTGACCATTTAAAAATGAGTGTTTTGCTGGTTTTCTGAAAACAGCCAAGTTTTGGACTGAATTTTAAAAGTCTGTAATTGTGTGTGTGTGTGTGTGAGCGGGAGGGGGACGGATAATTGAGTCAAAATATCATTTTCATATCATATGAAAGAGATGCATCATACTCATACGTATATTAGAAGTAATGTGTTGGTGCCCCATATTAGGGATGTAACGAATATTCAGCCACTATTCGGTATTCGGTCTATTCGGCCTGACCGAATAGGCATCTCACGACCTAGCCGAATAGTCGGTAAGATCGAATTCGGCCTGGCCGAATATTGATGCACTATTCGGCCGAATAATTCTACTGTAGTAGAAATATAAAAAAATAAAGAAATTAGTAGATTTTAAACATTAAAATTGTATTATAGTTATTGCAAAACAATACATTAGTATATTGTTTTAATAAACAAAAATAATTTAGAAAAACCCTACTTTTTTTAAACATTGTTTTTAGGTTTGACTGTACAAAAAGATGTTTTAAAGTTATATTATAATTTATACTTAGCATTTGCTCCCAAATACTCTCAACTGTTAATAAGGATAGAGAATATGAAACTTTTATTTTGTTTTTATTAACAAAGTTGGGGGAAGTCAGACTTTGTTTGGGTAGACTGATTTATTGTAAATATTGGGCAAGAGAGAAATGGGAAAAACCAAGAATATATCATGAATATTAAGATAGCATAAGTTATTGGGGTTTTTGAAAATAAAAATATATTCCAGGTAAATGCATTAAATTTTAATAGATGTTTTAAAAATAGGTATGTAAAAAAACTCCATAAAATAAAAATATTAACTTTTATAACTTTTAAAATATCCTCATAAAAATTTTGTAAAAGTTTATTAAGAAATAGTATTTTTTTTTAAATTTGAATTAAGTAAAATTATTAGTAAAATAATGCTAATGCCTACATTAAAACTTGTCACTTTTCTTCCCCTGGTGGGTGAAATTCTCAGTTTTATTGCATTCAAAACAATGCAGAAAATACATTAATTTTAGATAGTTTAAAATTCTTAACAAACAAGAAGTAAATCATACATCATGGATTAATGTGCAGAATTGGTATTTCACTTTGTGAATACTTTTAAATTTGAGAAAGAATTTCCTTTACAACGATTTTCTGGGAATTTTAATATTCGGCCTTAGACGTCCGAATATTCGGCTTCGGCCTGGAAGACATGGCCGAATATTCGGTATTCGAGGCTATCCGGCTAAATCCCTATTAGTTTCATCCCTATCCCAAATGTCTGTCTGATCTGAAATGAAGATAGTTTTCTTCTGTCGGTAATGAACATTACGAGCATGAAAAGAAAAATAACAGCAATGTTGTAAACAAGTATTATATCGCTAAAATGGAAAATCATAATGTATAAGATAAGACAAACTTACCGAAAACCCAATTCTCTTCTCGAAGGTTAGATGAAAGTCAGTAAAAATCATTTTCATTGATGAAACTACTGCTTTTTACGAAAGAAAGAGAAGACAGAATGAGATGTTAAAATTTTTGTTCGTTTGTATTTTACATCACTCTTATAGTTATTAACAAAGTGTAAATTGAGCAAAACTTACCGATAAGGAAGCACTTCCTGTATTGTGAATGTGATGAATCAAATAACTCGTTTCGCCTGTCTGCAAGGTCACATTAGGAAGATAAATATGAAGTGGACCCCTTCGAAATTCAGAATTTAGACATGTTTCAGAGGTAGAAGGCGTGAATCTATGTAATGATATATATTATATATGTATATATTCGATTGGTCAGGACCTCTTGGCGGTCCTGCAATTGGTTAGTTACCTGTCACAGATATCAGCGCACATACCATCTGGCATTCCCATTTGCTAATTACGAAAGTGCCATAGTGTTTTCTGAACACACCTTCCAGTTTTGCGGCATGCAGCATGTACAAAAAAGCGTGTAAAATTTACTTTTGAAAGAGAGCAATCACACAAAAGTCAAAGTTTCGTTTAGTTCTATGTTCCATTCATAAGCCAGACTTGTTGTCTGCTTCTATCAATTATTCGTACGTCTTTCTGAAACCGAAAATCTTGTGGGAATAGGTTAACTCTTTTTTAAGAAATCTATTATATGAAGCCGCCCGGTTGGCGGCTTCATATAATAGTAAAACGAACAATGTTAAAGTAACTAGCTTCTGTATGCTGTATGGAACAAAAGAGTTTTTAAGCTGATGTCTGGTCTGGTGTCCTTATGGGGTCATCAGGCAGTAGGCCAGAAGTACTGCAAAAAGTCCGACCGGACGCCGAAAATCAAAAGCCTCAGTGCCGTGAGACAGCCCTTGGGGGAAAATGCTCGCATGGTTCTCCCCAACTGAACACCTAACAACTGAACACTAAAAACAGGACCATATTTTACTAAGGGGGTCCTGGATAAAAAGGGGTTCCAAGAAACACCTCTGAATGCAGACATGCGACACACAGGCATAGATTTTTTACCGCCAAAAGAAAGCGACGGTCATCTGTTTGTTGAAGGTCATTTACGTAGTTTCATAGCAGACAGCCGGGTAATTCTGAGGACGGGGCAAGATTTGTTTTCAGCAGAGCTTAGAGCTTTGAAGTGTTATATAATGGTAGGAAGATAATGCAGCAGAAAATAGTGAAAAATCAGGAATACATTTCAATTTCACTCAGAGTTTCACTTCAAGGTTTTTTTTCACTTCAGTTGAATTTGCCGCCCCCCAAGAGGTGCCGCCCGGGGCAAGGGCCCCGGCTTCCCCCCCCCCCCCTAGATCCGGCACTGAATTTCACAGTTTAGTACTTTCCGCTTTTCTTTTTTGCAGAATTTTTTTTTCTTTCCCTCTTTTTTTTTCATTTTGCTTGAATTACATTTTACTTCTGGTTGTTATGATTATTCTTAAATGCTTGATATTGTCTTCTTTTAGTACCAAAACTTCTTTTATCAAATAAAGGGACAAAAAGCAAAGAAATATATGAGCATCCAGGTTGTGGTTAAAATATACTTCAGCAAGTCATTCAAAATTTACTTACTTCAAAGCCAAATTTTTAGCTAAAAAATAATTTAAATTTCAGGTGCATTTAAATTAATCTGCACCTTATAGCTAGCATGGTTGTAAATGACTTGCTCGCAAGTCAAAAAGCGTGCATGAGGTGAAATAATATTTTTTTATTATTATTAAACAACTCCACATTTTGGCCTTTGATTCAAGAAATTTGATGTAGAAAAGAAATTACAATTAAAAAAAACTTGCCTCATTTTCTCTTGCGAATTATGAGCAATAATACGGCAAGCACGCTTCTGTCATCCACAGTGGCATCTTGGACACTTTTCACATCCCAATTTTTAACTTTGACAAAGAAAGTCAGATTGACAATCAAAAGACAAAATATTTCTCTGTAATATACTTTTCCCAACACAACTTCAAAAATTAAAATGCAAGACATGCAAAGTAGACACTGAGACAGACTTAATTTTATGCCAACATAAAATGTATTTTTTAAGACACTAAATTAAGAATATAAAGATGTATTACCTAAAGAATAAAAGCTCACAGTTAACAAGTAACTTATGAAACTACAGTTATGGTTAAAAAAACCTTGTTGTTTAATATTGCATGATGTAAAGTCAAATAGACAAGAGCACTTCCCCTTGTAGCAAAATTATGCTTACTGTTGAGCATTAGGACATGTCCCTAAGTAGTCACTACATAGTTAAATAAAACTAACATTTTCCAATTGTTTCAATCTAAATGCATTATCATTATTTTCTCATAACTAAACCACTTTAAAACTTATCTTCAGCAACCAAATAAAACTGAGTAGTTTAACAATCAGTTGAGTAGTTTTATACATTCCGGTTGAGAAAAAGAATGAGAAAAATATTTACTTTTGAGGAATGAAACTTTCTCTCAAGCCTTTAATTCTATGTTTCTGATGTCAATTTTTACTGTAATGCAATATTTTAGTTAATCATAATTTAAAATAAAAACAATGCTAATGCTGTCATTAAGCTTAGAAATTCTCAAGGTACAACACTCGTTTTACAAGATTTTTTGGAAATTTTACAAAATTGGAAACCTCCAATTGGAAAAAGGCATTTTTAGGCTATCTTTGATAATGTTAGAGGAAGGGGGAGATTTGGTGGCTGTCATCGGAAACTTTTCGAAACTGAAGTGTTAAAAAGGCAATTTAGAACTATTTTAGGCGATAAATACAAAGATAAAACAACGTAAAAAAGCACAACTTCAGAATAAAAAGTAACGCAAATAGCTATTTCGAAGCTGCAATGGAGCCTCTTCATCAGTACAAAAAAGAAATGCTCAACACGCAGCTAGGAAGCTGTGAGTGAACAGGCAAGAACCAGAGAGACAACCGGTATTTATACTAAATGTGTCGGATTAGCGATTAACCAATCAGAGGCCAGGAACAAGGCGGGAGCAGAGCCCAAGAGGAAAAGGCGGGAAACGAACATAGAAAAGGCGGAAAAGAACAGGAAAGGAAAGAAAAATTATAAAAATTGTTTCCAAATGTCGTTTTCCGTGCTTTGAATATATGTTCCTCTTCTAACTCTTTGTATGCTGAGCTTTCTTACATTAAAGCTCTGGCTTTGGATCGTGGTTATTCTCCTAAGGTCGTTGATTCTATTTATAACAGGTTAATTAAGCCTTCACCCTCTGACAATGTTTCTAAGTGCAAGCCTGCTTATACTATTATTTTACCTTTTTATCCAAAAATCAGTCGGCAAATTGCTAAAATATTGAAGAAGTATGGTTTTGATACTGCATTTTCCCCTGTGAATAAAATTAAATTTACAAATTTGAAGTATCCTATTGATTTGCACAGCAACTGGGGTATTTATAGTATTTCTTGTAAATGTGGTCTTTCTTATATAGGTCAGACTAAACGTGCCTTAAAGCACCGTCTGAAAGAACATGAAAATTATGTTAAGCGTAAAGAATTTGCACGTTCTTCTATTGCCCAGCATTGTTGGACTTTAGATCATTGTTTTGAATTTTCTTCTGCTAGAATTATCAGTAAATGCTCTTCGGTCTATGAACTTGATTTTTGGGAAGCTTATCACATTTGGAAAAATTATCATTCTTTAGTAAATGATTTTTTCAGCACTCCATACTTTCCTGACATTTGGAAACAATTTTTATAATTTTTCTTTCCTTTCCTGTTCTTTCCCGCCTTTTCCTCTTGGGCTCTGCTCCTGCCTTGTTCCTGGCCTCTGATTGGTCAATCGCTAATCCGACACATTTGGTATAAATACCGGTTGTCTCTCTGGTTCTTGCCTGTTCACTCACAGCTTTCTAGCTGCGTGTTGAGCATTTCTTTTTTGCACTGATGAAGAGGCTCCATTGTAGCTTCGAAATAGCTATTTGCGTTACTTTTTATTCTGAATTTGTGCTTTACGTTGTTTTATCTTTGTACTTACATTTTAGCACAAAGCATTTTGATCATTTGTCTTATATTTTAGGAGATATTACGGAAAGAGAATTCGGGTACACCCCCCCCCTGGAAATTTTTAGGAATTAAAGTAGTAATAGTTTAAGGCTATCTTTGGTCATTTTATGAGGGGTGGGGTCATGACTCCACTTAGATCCGGTCTGACCTCAGTTGAATCAAAAGTGTCCCAAATCATTTTACTCTTCTTCATAGTTATTACACTTACTGAACTAGATAATTCTGCTCCATGACAGAGCAATAAATTGTTCTATTCCTACACCCTTAAAGCCAAGAGAAGAGTCAATCTGATAAGTTTGGAAGAGAGCAAGAAAAATAGGATTTTTCAATAGTATGCTTAAGTACAGACTTGCCAACATTGTTACCAGCTCTTCAGGAATAAATGCACAAGACTTCAGGAGCACATCGCAAACTCATAATTTAAAGTATTTTGATACACGTGTATATAAATGTAAGTGATCATGCACTGTGTATGGCATATATAAACATATATATATATATAGAAAAGGAGAAAGAAACAAATTTCATGGGAGTTTATAAAATTTATTTTAAAAAAATGCTCAAAAAATTATTTTGTTCATATTATATACATTCGATCATTCAAATTGAAAGTAAATGAACAAATTTGTAACAACTAAAATTTCATGGGGGTAGGGGGGGGGGGGTTTCACTTTGAAATATTATGTATAAAATAATCATGATAAAGTAATGTTACGTACAGTGGAAGAAGATTTCAGATATGTAAATGAATAAAACATGTACACGTAAACAATTATTTTGCATTAAGTGCTTGATGAGTTGCTTTTTTAGCTTTTTTTAAGTCTGTTTCTAATAACGCAGCATCAAAGCAGGGTGTTCCAGAAATTTTGCATTTTTCAATTACGATTGCCTCCAACGTGGATAAGTTCATACTTGATCGAAAATCTGTGTGATTTTTTTTTGACCACACTAAAAATTCTCTCGCAAGCAGCATTGCTATGCGGTAGAAGAAGAATCATTTTCATTACAGAGGAGAGGTGTCTGTATTTTGTTTCACCACTTGGATCTTTCATTTCACCAACTAAACTCCAAGCTACATCACAACGTGTAGCCTGCAAAATTTCGCTATTCAGCGGATCAATCTGATAGCTTGAAAACTCAGATTCTATGAAATTTCTCTCATCTTGGGGTACAAAAAAAAGATCAAGGAAAAAGTCTACTGAAGCAAATTTAACTTCATGGCGAAGAGATACGTCTAAAACTTCACTATGTTCATAAATGCCATTTGTTAAGGGAAATTTCTTGGACATATATGAGCAAGTTTCAGAATAAAAATTTCGTACAGAAGAATAAAACTTCTCTACTTCTGCTGCAGGAAGATTTTTATTTTTGAGATATTGTCTCGCTTTCCCACCTATCACGAGATCAGAATCCTCTTTCTGATTTTTTTTTTTTTTTTTAGAAAAATCAATTTCAAAAATTGAAGTAGATTCTAAGATGGTTTTAGGCTTTAAAAATCTGGATACTATTGCTTTAAATAAACTGGCCATTTCTCTTTTGTACTTATAGATGAGTGGAGCTTCTTGTTGCATCATGATATTTGTGGTTTCAAATAAAGGAATAACAGATTGTAAAAAAAAAAGATACAGCTGTGTCATAAGGCTTTCAAAAGCTTGTTTTAGTTTTAAAAATGTGGAAGATGTACCTTTTTCTTCTTCACAAAAGAATTTTTGCAATGCATCCCATTGCTCCAAAAATCTATCGATGACTTTTCCCATTGAAAGCCATCTGGTCACCCCATACTTGAGAATTTTGCGGTTTTCAAGCTCACAAGCTTCTTCACATAATTTCAAAAGTTGAAGTCGTTTCGTGCTTTTTTTTAAGTAAAAATAGACATCAATAAGAAAATTTTCAACATAAAAATCGGTCATCTTTTTGGTACCATGCTGTGCAGCCAAATGTATTAGATGGCATGCACAGCCATGAATAACAATATTGGGGCTTTCTTTTTTAATAAAGGCACTTACCCCTTTGAACTCGCCAAGCATGACTGATGCATTATCCGACCCAAATGCCACACAGTTTGTCCATGGCACACCATGTTTCTTGAGTTCATCGAGTAAATTAAATATGTTTTCACCAGTTGCATCTTTCTCCAACTTAGGAAGAGAAAGCAATGTCGTACAAATTCTTTGGATTGCTTCATTAAAATAAGTAATGACGATAGGAAATAGTTTGTCATTGGAACGGCTATTGCTTCCATCGGTAGCGAGCGAAAACTTTTTATCTTTAATTATAGTAAACAATTCATCTTGCGTTGTTTTAGCAAAAGACTTGACAATTTCTGTTGTCTTCGTTCGAGCACAGCGGTATTTTGAAGCAATGTCAGAGTCCGGGAACATTCTTCTAAATAACGGTCCGGCATGATCCGCAGCTGACAGGGGCAAGTTGTGTTCCACTAAGAATTTGGCAAACAGAGACTCAGCTTTGATAACGTCCCAGATAGCATGCTTACTTGCAACAAGTTTGATTTTTCCATGATATGCTTTTGTTACGACAAATTAGACGAAACAAATGTGTAGCAAAGCTGTTGCAAGGTTGACAACTTGAGCAATCACTTCCTTGCAACACAATTTTGCTGCAAAAATGTGGCAAGTCTCATTCAACGCATGCGCAGGCCATGGAGTGGAAGTTTGGCGGTAAAGAATGCGAATGTTGCATCTGGCAACACCCACCACCCACAACCATGTGCTAAAAAGTAAGAAAACGGCGTGATCGTGCATCTAAACAATTCTTCTTCGGAGTTTTATTTCCTGATCGGATTAAGATGTGAGTATGTTTTCTTATTTGTTGGGTACTTAATTTGTTGAGATTTAATTTTAGCCTGGGGTAATATTTTAAGAACGATTCATTTTTGTACTTCTAAAATGCTGGCAGTGAAAGATTTAAGGATAAAAATAAAAATAATTTAACTTTGTGCAAGTAAACAATAATAATAAAATTACACGTTAATTTAAAGCACAAATGAGCAATAAAATGCAGACATATGTTTCGGGATTGCTTGGAATCCCTTTTTCAATGCGACAAGGAGCTTCTAGATGCAAAACATCCAAATGAAGCAGACAGAACAACAAAAACAAAGCTTATATAGCCTAAGAATTATCTGTAAACCAATGAGAATAAAGGCAGCGTGAAGTGGAAGTAGAAGTAGCAGGAAGACACCAATAAGAGAGCAACAAACGAATCCAGTTGAAAGTACAGGAAGTAAAAAGGAATATCAATAAAAATAAAGCAAAAAAGACGACAGCATGCATAAAAATTGCAAAAATAATAAAATAAAATACAAAGAATAAAATTGAAATAAAAATAAGTACAGAAACCAAAACAAAATGCAAAACAAAGTACACATGTAAAAGAGGGGGAGGGGAGGAAGGAGAAAAATAGACACAAAAAAGGAAAACAACAAGAAAACCTAGAAAGAACAACAAATTAAAGAAATTTATGCCAGACCTGTGAAAAATAAGGAGTTGAGGAAGAATCATTAACCAAATTAGAACTATTCCTGTTAATATGATAAGCTTCCCAAAAGTCAAGCTCTAAAGGGGAAGAACATTTTTGAATAATTTTACCAGAATTGAAATCAAAAGAGTGGTTGGAATTCCAACAATGTTGAGCAATGCTAGACTTATTTAACTCTTGCTTTCGTACATAACCTTTATGCTCATTTAAGCGAATTTTCAGAGCACGTTTTGTCTGCCCAATGTAAGAAAGGCCGCAACGGCAACTAATTTGGTAAATACCCCAAGTGTTAAGTTGATCGACAGGATCCTTAAGAGAAGAGAAGGAAAGTTTGTTACTAGGAGCAAAAACGACTTGAAATTGAAACCTTTTTAGGATTTTAGCAATACGGAAACTGACAGAATGAAAGAATGGTAACACAACCAAATTCTTTCTAGAAACCACATTATTGGGACCAGAAGTTTTCTTAGAAAGTTTGTTATGAATAGAATCAATTAAAGAGTGAGAAAATCCTCTATCAACAGCTACAGCTTTCAGATAGTTGAGTTCAATCTTGAGAAGCTCAGGAGAAGAGCAAATATTAATAGCACGATGGACCAGAGCATTAAAAGCCGAATATTTTTGGTTGGGAGGATGAGACGACAGTCTGTGAGGAGGTAAAGAAACAGCAAAAGGTTTACGATAGACAGAAGTAGTGAAACCAGACTCACTCTTAGAAATAAAGACATCAAGAAACCCGAGGCTACTATTAAGTTCTTTCTCACAAGAAAACTGGATATTAGGATCAATGGAGTTCATAATAGAAAGAGCATCATCAATACCTAACAAGTTACTGTCCGTTAGGACAAAACAATCATCCACATAACGAACATAAAATTGAAATTGCAATTTCTGGAACAGTTTTTCCTCAAAATAATGCATATAGAAATCACTTAAAATAGGACTAAGAGGACTTCCCATAGCCAGGCCATCAACCATAGCATAGAATTTACCATTAAATACAAAAGTGCTCTGTTGCAAGCACACACGAGTAAGGAAAACTAATTCCTCAATTTCCACAGAAGTAAAATGGAATTCAGAAAGCCTTTTCCTGAGGCAAGTCAAAGCGCCATCAACAGGAACATTAGTAAACAAAGAATTAACATCAAAAGAGGCCATAACTGAATTATTCGGAACGAAGTTATGAAGTTTCTTAACAAAATCGGTGGAATTTTTAACAGTGAAAACATTCTGACTTCTAAGTGGAGAAAACACAGAAACTAAATACTTGGAAAGTTTATATGAAGCAGTGCCAATATTGGAAACAATTGGTATGAAAGGAATACCTGCCTTGTGTACCTTTGGTAAAGCATAAAAACGTGCACAATTAGCAACAGAAGGAATCACAGACCGTTTAGCAATCAAAGGAATAGAATGAACAGACTTAACAGCAGAAGAAATAGCTTTTAACTCTTTGTCACTAGGATCTTTATATATTTCAGAATAAGGACCAGAAGCAATTAAGTCATCAGTTTTTTCAACATAAGATGATTTATTAAGAACAACAATCTGACCACCCTTGTCTGCTTTGGTAATGGCCTGGCTATGGGAAGTCCTCTTAGTCCTATTTTAAGTGATTTTTATATGCATTATTTTGAGGAAAAACTGTTCCAGAAATTGCAATTTCAATTTTATGTTCGTTATGTGGATGATTGTTTTGTCCTAACGGACAGTAACTTGTTAGGTATTGATGATGCTCTTTCTATTATGAACTCCATTGATCCTAATATCCAGTTTTCTTGTGAGAAAGAACTTAATAGTAGCCTCGGGTTTCTTGATGTCTTTATTTCTAAGAGTGAGTCTGGTTTCACTACTTCTGTCTATCGTAAACCTTTTGCTGTTTCTTTACCTCCTCACAGACTGTCGTCTCATCCTCCCAACCAAAAATATTCGGCTTTTAATGCTCTGGTCCATCGTGCTATTAATATTTGCTCTTCTCCTGAGCTTCTCAAGATTGAACTCAACTATCTGAAAGCTGTAGCTGTTGATAGAGGATTTTCTCACTCTTTAATTGATTCTATTCATAACAAACTTTCTAAGAAAACTTCTGGTCCCAATAATGTGGTTTCTAGAAAGAATTTGGTTGTGTTACCATTCTTTCATTCTGTCAGTTTCCGTATTGCTAAAATCCTAAAAAGGTTTCAATTTCAAGTCGTTTTTGCTCCTAGTAACAAACTTTCCTTCTCTTCTCTTAAGGATCCTGTCGATCAACTTAACACTTGGGGTATTTACCAAATTAGTTGCCGTTGCGGCCTTTCTTACATTGGGCAGACAAAACGTGCTCTGAAAATTCGCTTAAATGAGCATAAAGGTTATGTACGAAAGCAAGAGTTAAATAAGTCTAGCATTGCTCAACATTGTTGGAATTCCAACCACTCTTTTGATTTCAATTCTGGTAAAATTATTCAAAAATGTTCTTCCCCTTTAGAGCTTGACTTTTGGGAAGCTTATCATATTAACAGGAATAGTTCTAATTTGGTTAATGATTCTTCCTCAACTCCTTATTTTTCACAGGTCTGGCATAAATTTCTTTAATTTGTTGTTCTTTCTAGGTTTTCTTGTTGTTTTCCTTTTTTGTGTCTATTTTTCTCCTTCCTCCCCTCCCCCTCTTTTACATGTGTACTTTGTTTTGCATTTTGTTTTGGTTTCTGTACTTATTTTTATTTCAATTTTATTCTTTGTATTTTATTTTATTATTTTTGCAATTTTTATGCATGCTGTCGTCTTTTTTGCTTTATTTTTATTGATATTCCTTTTTACTTCCTGTACTTTCAACTGGATTCGTTTGTTGCTCTCTTATTGGTGTCTTCCTGCTACTTCTACTTCCACTTCACGCTGCCTTTATTCTCATTGGTTTACAGATAATTCTTAGGCTATATAAGCTTTGTTTTTGTTGTTCTGTCTGCTTCATTTGGATGTTTTGCATCTAGAAGCTCCTTGTCGCATTGAAAAAGGGATTCCAAGCAATCCCGAAACATATGTCTGCATTTTATTGCTCATTTGTGCTTTAAATTAACGTGTAATTTTATTATTAAAGATTTAAGGGTTGACTAGTATGTACTGTATTATTAGTGATATAGCTATTTATTCATTTAAGTAATTTACTATCGTGTTATTTCACTAGTAGATGTTCGATTTTTCCTCAAACACGAATTTTTTATTTAAAAAAATATTCTGATGATTTTAGATTTCATTACCTCGTATTTATAGATGCATTTTTAATTTTCTCTTTGTGTCGTTATTTTTTAGTTTTCAAATTTTGTCTGTTGCATTTATTTAATAAAAACTTCCATTTTTTCGAGATTGAATTTCTTTATTTTGTAAAATATTTAGCTAATTATAGAGGTTGCATTTTTTATTTTCTGTTTGTTAATGTTTCTTTTTTTTAAAAAATCTTCTCTTGAATATTAATTTCGTTTATTAATTTAATTTTGAAACTGAATCGATTGACTCTGTATTTGTTTTTTCTTTTTTAATTCGCTTTTTAATTTTTGCTATTGTATCACTTTTGTGAAATTTAGATGCATTTTTTGTAGCAATTCTTGAATTTTATTTTTATATTGATATGTATTTATTTAATTTGAGTGTTAAAATTACTTCTTTTTAATTTGATGTTTTTAGATTTCCTTTTTCTCGTACTAAGATGCAATTTTAATTTTTAAGATTCCAAGAAAAATCTTTAATTTTGCTTTATAATTCAATTAGGGTTTTTTTAAAAAATTCGTTATCATTTATCTGATATATAGTATCATATTTAATTTTGTTGCTGTGGTACTTTCTTGAATATTATCTATTGATATGTGTTTAGTTTTTAGGGTACTTAATTTAGGGATTTCTGTTTAATGTTTTCAAGAAATAAGGTTCCTTTTTTATCATTAAATTTTGTTTGTTGCTATTAGGACTTCTTGAATTTTATCTATTGATATTCCCATTGATTTTGAGGGCTGTTCATTAATGATGTCACTCTTTTCCCCATATATTTGACCCCCCTCCGCCCTTTGTCACATATTAAGGCAGATTTTACTTCTCTATTAACTATTTTGTTTTTAGTTACATAAAATTACAGAGACCTTTCTTTAAGAAAAAGTTGTTCAGTAGATCACAAAACCAAACTGGATTCTATACTTAATCAATATAAAATATCTTCATCTGTTTTTTCATTGTTATTATAGATATATCTAAAAGTGAATCGGTTTTTAAATTCTTTTTATTGAAGATGACTATTCCTTACTTTCACCACTTTGATTCACATTGTTATTGTTTTTATAGTTACATGAAAACACAAGTGCAATTTGTGATGAAGAAGAAAAATTAATTATGTTTTTTGAAAATTCTGACCTGATTGTTAAAAAAATAAGCAAAATAGAGTTGTTTTGTGATAGCGAAAGAGCTGTAAGAATGTAAAAGCAAAATTTTCTTTTTTATCTGATCAGGTTATCATTTTTGCTATGTGTATTTAATTGTGCGACTGAAACATTTAATATCACCTGTGGATTGAGCTATGAATTTGGAAAAAAAAAATTAATCAACCATTTTAATTATCAGTTGATAAAGTTGTCTCCGAGAGAAGGTAGATTTCTTGCCAAGGAACTAAATCAAAAGCTTTAGCAACCATATGGTTCACCAGCAACAGCTTGCAGATTTAGAACTATCCACTACCTGAACCGTTAATTTGAATAATTTAATGAATTTTATTTTAAAATTGATAGCTATAAAAGTCTCAAATATAAATAAAAGCTCAATTTTAAATAAAAAACAGTTAAAACATTATGTTATAATAATCCATTTTTTAATATAATTGATGTTAAGGGTACATTGAATTTTTTTTTTTTTTTTTTTAAGCTTTTTTAAAGTTTTCCTGTCAAGATGGAGGCAAATGAAATGCTGAAGGGATGACCTTGATTATCTGAGCTTTACACCTGAAGTGGCAAGAGCCCAACAAAAAAGACTGAAAAATTCCTGCCTTGCAACAGAAGCTTTCAAAATTGATTTTTTGTAAGTATGCTTTTCCTTGTAAAAACATTTTTTAAAAAATGAAATAAATATAGGAATATGGACAGGTTTAACTGTTGGAATGCAGTGTAAATGATGTGTAATTTCTCGCTTCATTCAAGAAAGAACCTGAAGAATTTTGTCTGGCATATTATTTAACTGTCTAAAAAGATTAAGGGATTCATAGAAGAGAGGGTCATCTTGCATGTTACTTAGTTTTTCTCTCTTCTATTTTAGAGTACCTCTGAACCAATTTGATGCATTTTTTAAAATATGTTTCTCTTGCAGCATAATTTATATTTGCATTTTCTTGTTGAAATTTATTCATCCTCATTGACGTGTATATTATTATTAATTGTCTTGAGAAACTATGTAAGAATGGTTTAGCATTTAAGTTGCATTTTTTAAGGTCATGTACAGAGAACAATTTTTTCTAGAAGAAAACTTTAATAAATAATAAGAACTGTTAAACTTAGGGCTTAAAAATGTACTAATGCAGCAAAAAACTCTAATATTCTGTTTAATTGAACCTTGAAAGTTTTTAAAATATTGTGAATAATTTACCTTGACACTGTAAGCAAACACATATGAATATGTATATTCTATGTACAAAAATATAGACCTTAACTGTAACTTACATTAGTTGTAATTTTTTCTTTTGAAAAAACAATTTTTCAACCGACTTTCAAAAGAGGTTCTGGCTGATTAATTTTTCTATTTCAAGCCCTTGTTAAACTTACAAGCTTCTGTAACATTTCTCATAGTTTATTATATTTTTATAGTGATAGTTAATGAAATCCTCAAGTCTGATTTTGCTGTCTATGGCTTATTGCAGGGAAAAATTGATTTGTTTCTTTTATTGATTTCTTAAAAAATTAGCATTATCCAGCTGGTGTTTTCATGTGAATGAATTGCCGTATAACAACAGTTCTCAACATGAGGGCATACCCCTTGGGAAGGTGTAGAAGAATTTCAAGAGTGTAAAAGTAACTGCAGTTTCCTTGATTTTGTGGTTACAATATCAACTATAATGTTTTTTCATTAATACAGCATCTATTTGTACACTCGACTATCTACTACTATTGTAAATGATTCCTTTTTTGCAGACAAGTTTCTTCAGAAGTTTTGGTGTTCTTAGTGCAGTTTTCATACACATATCTATGAATACAGAATTTCAGCAATACCATACATCAGTGATTCTCAACCACTGTGTCATGGCACTTTAGTGTGCCGTCAAATTTTAGAAATCTACGTAATAAAAATTATAATGCTTCTTATTACAAGTAAAGTTTGTTTAAATAAAAGAAGAGTACACTATAGAAGAAAACTTGTTTGTACAGTTAAATACCATGTTTTTTAATTTAAATTAATTAATTATTTTACAGTTTTATAGGTAAGTAAACAACTTTTTAACTTATCGTTTTCTTTGTGTGCTGTCAAATTTTGAAAACGTCCATAGTGTGCCCCGACAAAAAAAAAGGTTGGGAATCACTGGCATACAAGACCAAATATTTAGCAAAGGTGGATGTGGTAATAACCTGAGATATGCTTTGTCACAGCTACAACCAAATGTTCAAAAATTTGTCAAGAACTAATTAATGTTGTGAAAATGACAGCTGCATACCAACCTCACCTACACCCTTGATTATCTCAAATACATTTGATCTATATTTTAATTTTTTGGCAACTTATAATATTAATAAAAGCTTTTTGTTTTTTCTGTTGTAGGATGGAAAGATGCTTCTTGTGTGACGGAGATTTCAAAATTTTTACATGATTCAATTATTTTGGAAGTTATTTTAATAAAAGATGGTTTAGAATGGCTTATTTAAATTTTTATTTTAATAGTTTACATTTTTCCTCTTCTTTCTTTATTTATTGCTTGTGAACTTAATTTAATAATTAAAAATTCATAATTTCTCTTTTCTTCGTAAAGGGCCACTACCAATCTTAAAGTAACAAGCATTTACTTACCTACTTCATCTTTCATTTTATTTTTTAGGTGAAACACATATGAAATAAAATTTTAAAATAAAAATTGAAAAAAACTATACAAAAGGAAATTTTTTATAAAAAAATTGGCTTAGTGATTAGATATTTATTAGTAATGAATAAGGAATTTGAATTTAGCTTTAAAAATAGTGATGCAAGTTAAGCCATCTCTTTTTATTTTTAAATTATAATTTCTGTTTAGTGCATTTTTTTAAGGTCATAAATAAATAAAAATCAATCTGTAAAGTATATAAATACCAGTCAGAACAAAGAAAAGATTCTAATCTAATTAGAACAAAGATGTTTCGGAAATAAAAATGGATTTGCTTACATTTTTTAATGCGAGATTGCAGTAGTTGCACTGCTGTATGTCTTAGTATTACTTTATTGTTCTTATTTATTCATTCATAAACAGGATTTTTTTTTTTTTTTAATTTGGAATATATGAACTAAATCTTGTTTGATCATTTAAATATATTTTGCAAATTTTTCATTCACTTCCAATCTTTGTAAATATATGCAGCGTCCGAAAAATCCCGGGGCCAGGTCGCCCGGGCGACTAAAAAATATGCCTTGGCGACTAGTTTTTCAGGTGGCGCCAAATGAAAATATTATAGCTGGCTCCTAAAAAATTTTCATTGGCTCCTAAGATTTTCGGATTTTTGTCGGACTCTGAATATATGTATATATACACATACACTGTGTGTACATACAAGTTTTATATCTTCTGAAAGCAATAGTGGTAATTTATTGCTAATAATATTGATGCTACGGTATGTAGTCAACTTCATTAAATATTTTCAGTCTTGTGATTTTTGAAGAGTGGTGCTCCTGCTTCTTAATTTTGGTTTTGTATTGTATATATAAATTAAGTGTTCTTATTCATGTAACATTAAATGTTCTAAAAATAGTAAAAATAAAGCTTGTATGATAATAAGCAATTTTAGTCTTGTTTTATTTATGTTTTGTACCTAGTTGAATGATCATATTTATATAAAATTTGTTGAATGAATGATCATACATTAAAAATGTATATAATATGCCCAAAATAACTAGAAAATTCAACTCTATATGCAAATTAAAGTGTATTAATCTATATAAACTAAACCTGAATCAAAGTTGTATGTTTCTAATTAATATAGTGCAAAAAATCTTACTTAAGGATTAAAAATGACAACAGCATTCGACAATCTAGACATTCATATGCAAACTGCTTCTTTTCCTTAAAAGTGGTAAATGTGGATATATTGGGATAGGGGCCATTTCACAGTATTTTCTAAAATTGTAGAGTCCGCAACATGACACTTTTTTTGTTATGACTATGTAATTTCCAGTTTAATTATCGCTAAATTTTATTTTCAAATAATGTGCTCAACACATTATTTGAAAATAAAATTTATTGATAATTAAGCTGTAAATTATGTAGTTATAACAAAAAAAGTGTAATGTTGCGGACTGTACGTTTGGACAAAATACTGTGAAATAAACTTAAATGCCACAAATTTGCATCAAACTTGATAGGACAAAAGTGAACTTGCAAGGGATTTGCAGCAAGTTTGATACAAGAAAGGTCAATTTGATATTACAAAGCTTGCGTTCCAACTAGTTTGCTACAAATTTGCAGCAAACTTAGTAAACTAGCAAAGAGTTTGCAGCAAATTTGCACGTCAATGGTAAATTCACGAGGAACTTGCTGCAAATTTGATATAGCAAAGCTAGCTTTTGTACCAGTTTGTCTCCAACTTGCAGTGAACTTGATGTGACTTGCATGACAAGTTCACTGCAAGTGCGAAGTGTGGTGACTTCGGCACTTGCGTAAACTTGCTACAGTCTTGCTTTGAACTTTCAGGCTTGCATTATGAACTTGCTGCAAGTTTCCAATTTTGCAAAGCAAGGTTGCTGCAATTTTGTTGCAAATAAAAATTGCTATCTGGGGTCCAGGTTTTCCTTTGAAGCGAAGAGGGTTTTGATACTTTTGTTTGAGGAACACGCTTCAGCATTCTGGCGATGACGCGCACCTTCCACGTGCCGCAAACAGTCATTTTTCCCACCATGTGCTATTGAAAAGTCGCTTTTGCAAACTTGGCAATAAACGTGGTGCAAAGATTTTGACGAACTCGCTAAATCTGGCCACTGAGCTAAATACTCCTTTTTTAGCATTTGCGAATGCTTTCTTCCTGACATCGCATAAGTTGAACACTAAATTCGCAAATAGAAAAAAACTAACTGTTCTAAGCAACGAGCACCACGTGGGAAGCACTAGCCAAAGCGAAGACGAAGAGCGAGCGAAGGAAGACGCGTGCGCAGGGTTGCCAGATCTTACGGACATGTAATCGCCCAAAATCTTTCAAAAAGTAGCCACAGACAACAGAAAGTCGCCCAAAATGTTTTCACTTCAGTTTGCAAATGTACATTACCCGTGTGACGTCACAAAGGTACACACATTTTTACCGATTTTCGGCTGGATATGCAATTATCTGGAAAATGCGATTAAAAAGAAAAAAATACAGGAATGTAGCCGCAGAAAAAGACTTTTTTTTTTTTAAAAAAAAGTCCCTTTAATGGTCATCTTATAACGGAACATCAAATTAGAAAAGGTGTTTTAATGTTTCATCTTTTCACGCAATAACTGTTATAAAGCTTATATAAAATATGCTATTAATCGTTCAAAATTTCGGGTGTTTTTTTTTTTGATAGGTAGAAGTGCATGCTTCATATAAACTTTTTTGGTTTGTATCTTTACTGAATTTCCTTTTCCTGCTTAAAGAGAGTAAGGGATCCGGGGTAATTCTGTGAAAGTCTGGAAACGTAAATTGAAACTATATAATTTTCCTAGATGAGGGAGGGATTTGGCATATTCGGGGGGAGGGGGGAGGAGCTCGCAATTTTTTGGAAATACAAATAATTTTTTGAGCTTGAATGCTTAAAACGCAATATTACGCTTTCTTTCCCGACGTTAAAGGAGATAAAATTTGCAAAGCAAAAATTTTCTCTGGGCTTCCTCAATTGTACAAATATTCAAGATATAAAATAAATATAAAATCTCCTTTTGTTTGGTGATTTGCAATGTTAAAAATGCACTGGAGGAACGTTTTTTGCACAGAAAAAGAAGAGCTCAAAGAAGAAATACATGCGTTGATGTGCATGTGTGGGGGAAAATCCGAACTTTTTTGTCTGCTGCGAACCTCTCATAACCCTCGGGACGTAACGCGGGTATAAGGTCTATTTGCAAAAGGATTTGATATGTCATAACCAGGGGCGGACTGAGAAGAAAATTCGGCCCGATCATATTTCAAATAGACCGGCCCTTAGGGGGGGGGGCGTATTTTGTAGATTGCAGGAACTAAAAATACTGTCAGTAAACATGTAGATATGCGTTAAAATATTAAGTGTTCACAGGAGAGTTATTTTTCTTATTCAACATAGAAGTGTAATGATACGTAATAGAGTATAGGACCCCAATGTGGAATCACAAAAGACTCAAAATCCGGAACTTCTTCAAAACAATCGGCAGCTGGAAAAAAAAAAAGCTTTCTTTTTTTTTTTTTTTTTTTTTATATTATTATTAGGAAATAGTAGTCGTTTAAAAAAAAAAAGAAGGAAAATAAACTGCAACGAACATGTTTAAGATCGGAAATGTGCAGTTTTCAAAAAAGTTATTTCTCGATTTTTTGAAAAGGGTTCGTTTTTGTGATTAGAATTAGAGTGTTATTAATTGTTGCTTTAATTGTGAGTTAATATCATTAAATTTTGCGTTTTTATTTCTTGTTGTTGTATTACATTTTTTTTTTTTGATGAGCTCTAATTTTCTCGCGAAATTGAAATTCAGGCGCTTTTCGCATTTTTCTGATCATCTGATCTTTTACTGCAATTAAGTAGCTAGAGAATCTAAAATACCATAAATTAACGGAACTCTTTTCTTTTATTGTTAAGAGGTTAAAATAATATCGGGAACAGTCTAGATTTTTCGATGTTTTGCATTCGAATATAAGCCAACTTAGTTTTTTGTGATAATTTCGTGACATATAGCCGAGTATATACGATAACAAAAAATGCTATGAGCGAGCAATATGCTAATAAAAACTTCCAGATCAAATTATACGAGCTCTGAAGCTTACTAATTTTTCTGAATGAGGACCCAAAATCCGGAAAATTCTGAAATCTGGAAAGATGGCGGCCTCAAGCGGTTCCGATTTTGAGGTCCCTACTGTACATTACTTATCTGTTAATAGCTACCGCACTTTAGCGCGTTGCGCTGTGAGACAATCGGCCGAAACAACTGGCCGCGAGAAATTATCTGGGCCCCCCGGCCCCTGAGAATTTGCATCACCTGGATTGAGAAATTCTTAGTTCCGCATTTTGTAGATTGTAGAGATTAAAACTATTGTCAGTAAATATGTAGATACGTATTTGAATAATATTAAATGCCTACAAGGTAGATTAATTTTTCTTATTCACTATACAAGGGCAATAATATGTTAATTAGCTGTTAATAGCTGCCGTCCTTTAGGGCGTTGCGCAGAGAGGCAATTGCCTAGCAGCTTTAGCCTAGCCCGCCTGCACTGCTCAAAATTAGACATCAATTTCGCGGCTCTCAAACGTTTGCACCCCAGACGGCCGCCTAGGTTTTCTATATGGACGAGTCGGCCCTAAAAATTTCTCAAGCCGGCCCCAAGAGCTCGTCCATATAGATAACTTAGGCGGCAGCCTAATGCGCGAAACTGATGTATTTTATGTATTTATTTATTTTCAAAATTAAAAAATAAAATATAGTCGTTTTTGCTCCTCAGGCAGCCGTTTAGGTTGTCTATAAGGGACCAGCCCACCCTGAAAAATTCTGCACCCCCTTTGTGGCCCAACGGCCAGACCCTGGAGATTTTGCTGCATTGCACTCTCTGAAGCCCGGGTTACGGCAAAGTTTTGATCCCTGCTTTTTTATTAACATTGTAAAAGCTGTATACTTTAGAAAAAAAAAAATAGATATTTTGCGACCGGCCCACCGGGCATTTTCCCGAATGCCCACATAGCCAGTCCGCCGCTGGTCATAACTGTTCAACGCAAAAGACTTTTATTATAAAATCGCACCTTTGATCAAAGTCAGTGAAAAAGGAAATAAAATCTCAAAATTTTTCAAATTTCATCGAAAAAATCTTGAAAGTCGCCCAAAAAGTAGCCAGGCGACTTGATAAAATTTTCGGTCACCAGCGAGCTCAAAAAGTCACCCAATCGGCGATTAATCGCTCAATCTGGCAACACTGCGCGTGCGTCGCTAGAACATGACGTCATGGAGTTGAAGTTCTACGCATGCGCTGAGGACCCGTTCTACCACCGCCTGAAGACAGAGACTCCTTTCCTTGCTTTCAAAATACATCCCCCCCCCCCGCTAGTCGCCGTTCTTCCTCCCTCCGCGCGAGCCTAGCCTTATCTTCTCTTCGTAATCTTGAAGTTTCGGTTGCTCCTCCCATAGGTGAAAAGAATGAACTTGATTCACCGCGCGAATCGAGATCGGGGAGTTTTTCCGGAGTAAGGGCTCTACCACGAGCGATTCGGAAAAGTTCCGATTCGGTAAATTTCCGATCTCGGAACTTTGCTATTCCGGTGCCGAAAAACCGTTAACTCAGTCTCGGAAATGTGATCGACAGCTGGCTTCGAGTTTCCGGGAGTGATATCTTTTCAGCCAATCACAGAACGATTTCAAGTTTGCTTATATATTACAGCAACCCTTGCTTTCGTCCGCCATTGTTGTTTACAGCAGATTTCGATGCGTTTTGCAATATGTTTAACGAAAGCTGGAAGGATTAAACGCCATAAGAAGTGGTATGAAGGTGCAACTAACAAAAAATTGGTTCTTTGTCGGTATTTTAATGAATATTTTTTAATAAAATTTCATTACTTTGCGTTATGTTACTAACAGAACAGCTAACAATCGTTCTGCTAACAGCAGAACGACTTTGGTTGAATGTCATCAAAATCCTCTAAACGTTAGCGAACCGTGTTTTAACTTTTTAATATGTCATCGAATAAATATTCAATTAGTTAAAAATCATTATATATGTATTTGAACTTTAAGGAATGGTAAACGTTCCTTTTTTGATGAATAAACGTATAAAACGTCTTTCTGTTTGAATGCTTCAAAACGGATTCTTTACAACATTTTCTTTAAAAAATTGCTTCCAGATTTGGCGATAAATCATGGGTTACCGTAAAGTAAAGTTTAGCCGAAAGCTGCAAATTTTTTTATTTTGCAGTTAAATATTGTGGATTTTGATAACTTTTTTTATGTAAAATTTAAATAGAACTTTTAAAACTATGACTTTCAGATATATTTACAACATGTATACCACAGTGAAAAAAATTTAACACTCGAATTATGAGATCAAATTATTATTATTTATGTATTTTTTTCGAATTGAAAATAGAGATTTGTTTTATTCATGTTAAGAACAAAACAAATCTCTAATATTTGGAATTACAAAGCACTGAACTAGATGCATGATTTACTTTCGTTTACTATGTGTTTATGTATTTTGCCGTTTTTTGCCTGTAATATGAATCGAATATATACCCTTTACACGCCCTTCCCCCCTTGAAAAATCACTTGCGTGATCGCTTTGCATTGATTGTACTCGTGTTGTTACATTTCTCATATGGCGAAAACAAATGTTGATCTCAATATTAAATAATTTAGTTAAACTGTATAATTGTTTACTAAATGCAACCATGTTGGTAAAGTTTTAAATAATAACAGCAAGCAATAGAAGCGTAGGCACACACACATATACTATATATATATTATATATATATATATTATGTATATACATATTCGATGACTTCGCTACTTATTCAAGTTATAATGAGGTCTCATATGAATTAAAATTTGGGTTTTTGAAATACCCTAATAAAAGTACAATGCAAACTTTGTGGATAAAAAATCCTTTTTTGCTAAAATACATTTTCTGAAAAAATGTAAGAATTGTAATGTATGAACTTATATGCCTTGTAAAATAATTTTACTTCCCTATAGAGCATTTTGATAAAAATTTCATTTTTATCTGAAATTTTCATCAAGGAAAAACTCTTTAAACTCAAAAAAAATTTATTCTTCAAAAAAATTCATTTTGCTTTTTCGTAATATACAAATAAACATAAAGAACGCACTATTGTAAACAAATGTGTTCTTATTATTTTATTTTGCTGTGTTTGGTAAATGCAAATCCAGAACATGAACAGCACAAATTTCTTAATTTTGGGGTATCTTTCTAATGTGTCAGTGGCTGCTTATAATTTAATGACCCCCTTCTTATCGACTTACTGCATACTTATGGCCTTCCGTTTAGATAAGCACCCCAAGGCTGGAAGTACGACTTGGCTCATTATATGTATTTGAATGACACCAGATGGCGCCACCACAAATACGCCATCTTCCGTTTTTGACCTAAGAGTGAAAGGAAGGGAAATTCTCCACACCTTCCGGTACTCTCGGAACCGCCTCGGGACTTCAGGGTCAACAGATTTTACATGCACGTATCCCCAAGTGTACATAGTGGGTTTTCAATGGGTCGGGTATCGAACTCTAAATCTTCCAGTTAGAAGTCCGACACCCTAACCACTAGGCTACCACAGCCATTCTAAATATTTAATAGCATTGAATAGAAATTATGAGTCATAAATGGAAATGAAATTAGTTACATTGGTACTTTCTTTTCACATCACTACCAACTTTTGTATAAGGAAGCTTTTATGTAACAGAAATAATTTCAATTTTTTACTTTTTCAAGCAAAATAATGTTTTTTTTTTAAAATTAACATTTCAAAGTTATATATTATCAAATATTTATTAATTACAACTAATTAATATTTATATTTATTCATTGCTAATATTGCATTAAATATAAATCGATTAGATTAGACCCCTTTAGCTTTAGGACAGTTTAAGACACTTTCGAATAGTTTTGGACGGTAAAAACCAAATGTCTCGTTCGAAACTGGTTTTGCGTCCAAACTCCAACCCTGGATTCAAAGTTTGGCTTTTTAATTTATTATTATTATTATTTTTAATATGATGGTAAACTAGTGACTTGTTATTTAGGAAAGAAAAATGGGAGGAAGGGCTTTCAATTCATTTTTTTCTTTTTTGTTTTGAACTGCTCAATAGATTTATGCACTAATAGCGAATAAATTTTAAGTAGTACAAATCGTTTGCTCTTCTGTCTTTTTTCTTTTTTTTGCTGAGACATGACAGTGAGAATATCTCTATGTAATTTAAGAAAACCTATAGTGCATACATAATCACAATCACTGTACCAGGGTATATATACTATAAAAGCATCTTGAAGTATCGAAATTGGGAATTGATCCACAACTATAAAATTTATTAGAAGATGTTAAAAGAACTACTAGAAGTTTCGGCACGTTGTACATAAATAAAAAATAATACTTTAGTATATATATATTAGCAAATTTAAATGGTAAAATATTTAAAAATAGCTGCGAATTAAAATGAAACACTATATAACAAATGGAACAAGAAACAAACAAATTTAGATCAAAACAAAAAAATATGTAAATTAATAAGAAGAAATAAATGAAATCCGATATATACTCGTATATTATTCCTTATTTTTTATATCAACGACTATATATTTTTCCAAATTAAAGATATAAAGTAAAAGAGCAGAGATGAGTTTAAATATACGTTAAACAATAAAAAAATATTTTAAAAAAACGGCCAATTTATTAAAGTTATGCATAAAAAAATTAGATGAATAGCATAATCAATGGAAAAATATATGGGAATATGTTGAAAAAATCTATAATAAAACTGATGTTTGAAAAATATAATTTTTCCAGCAAAGATTTTTTAACAATTTCTTTCCAATGTATTTCTTATCTATGCTCGAGTCTCCAAATGCACGGGCTTTCAATTCTTCAAAGAGCTCTTCATTTATGTATTATTCACAGGAATTCAGAATCGGTCATTTTAATTTATAAAAACTGTTAATTCTTCCCAAAATTCGGCTCTGATCTTCATCGCATACTTAAATCTAACATTTCCGTCTCGGAACTGAAATACAGGGACCTCTTTCCGAAGTGGTAACTTTCAATCGATTCCGGCAGCAATTACCGGAGGCAGCGCGTCATGAGTTACGTGAACCCTTTATTCCGAGAATGGTCAGTCGATTCCGGGAGCAAGTTACCGGAGGCAGACCGATTCCGATGGCCTCTTGGTAAGCCTGGTTTCGGAAAGATGACGTCACGAGTCACGTGAGCACTTCAATTCCGAGAGTGAATGACTTTCCGAACCCTTCGTGGTAGAGCCCTTATACCCTGTTCGCACTGGGAAGTTAATCCGGGTTAAAAAGATTAGGTATCAGTAAATCCGGATCGAATATTTTTAAACGGTTCGCACTAGAGAGTCTGCAAATGAGATTAAATAGCCTCGAAAACGTTTTGGTTTCGAGGCTTGGGGTGACGTCATCAGATTCGCGGACAGTGTTTATATTTTGATTTTTTCATTTAATGACAACGTGATTCACAGAATTTTGATTACTTTTCCGCTTTTTTTCCATTTTTTAATGGCACACTTTTGAAGAGATTTTAAAATTTATGAAATAAGCACATTCGTGCAGCGATATTAGCTATAAAATGAAGTATTAGATTTAGAACAAGAAATAAAACCTACAAATTTAGCGGTTTTATTGACATGAATGATGTTTACAGATGGTAGAATTCGAAATTAAACAATTCCTGAAAGCATCATTAAATATTTTTTACACTATTGTTTGCAGTAAAGTATTACAAATTCCAACATTTAATATTTTTTAATTAAAAATTTAGAAATATTGCTATTTTAAATCTGTGTTTGAGATTCTGATCAAGTAGTATGTTCAGTGTGATAGTTATGTAAGCATAATTTTTATTTGACTCAAACTTAGCAGAAATTTCAAATGACTTATTTTTATTTGAACTCTACCATTAGTACATCCACACAAATTCTTCTTTCTGATTTTACTATTGTTATCAACACAAAAATTAAGCAAATGTTCCAATTCACTTCCCTTTTCTATAATTCGATTTTAACAAATTCCTTCTTTTAAGAAAAGCAGTTTCTTTTCTTCAAAGACAAGATATGGCAGTTTTATCTGTATTATGGTATACATTCTTAAATTCCATTTTTAAACTTTACCATTTTCTCTACTAAAGTTTAAAATGAACTCATAGTTTGATTTACAGCACAAAAAAAGTTATACGTACTTTACAAATGGAAATACATAGAGCTTATTTGTAAACTTTTCTTTTTTCAAAAAAAAGCTTTTATTTCATATGAATTTTTGGTTTCCACCGAAAATAGAAAGACCCCATTATATGGGGGACATGTTTTGCATCTGTGTTATTGTGAGTACAGAGGCAGTGATTTTTAGTTCTCATATTTATTAACAACTAGTAGTTATGCCAGCTCAGCACGGTTTCTAAATACAAAATGTTATTCCATAGAGAGGAACCAAAAATAAAGAAAAGAACCGTTGCATTTTTCTTGAACAATATATACATGATAACTATATAACACCAAACTGTAACATACAATTCTATGATCTTCAATTTCATGATGTAATCACGGACTCACACATTGTATTATAAATGTTTAATCCATGTGATGCTCACAGGCAGGGATCTCGACCAACTTGATTTGTTTAAAATGATGAAACTTAATACATTTTTAGAAGAGATACACAAATTCTCTGCAATTTAAAAGCAAAATCTGCTCCCCCCCCCCTTTTTTCGAAGAAGAGCTTTTTCACTATTTCACTCATAAGAATCTTCACTTATGTTTTGTAACATGTATAACAAGCTTTCAATACAATAAGCAGGAATGAACTCTGTATATTTATAACAGAAAAAAAGCTCCCAAGTTTCAATTTTACACAACACGGATTGCTCTCAAGTTTCAAACATTTTATTGATACAATTACAATACAGTATTGTTTTGCCACTTATAAATCCATAAATAATTAAATACCTATAGATTTTTATTTTTGCAATTTCAATATAGGAACATTGTAAATTTTAAATGGAAACAATGAATAAAAATATGATCACTATGCATATGTATATATTGCATATTTCTGTTTTAATATTAGATATTAATGATCAGGAGCGTAGCGCTTCAAAAATCATGGGAGGGGCTCAAACAATTTTATTTCCAAATCCTCAAAATTATTTCCAAGAAAAACCAATTAACAATTAAAAAGTGATTAGTATTCACTCATTATTATTAATATTAATCACAAAAAATCACTAATAAATGAATATTTTTATAGATCATTAAAATATATTCATAGTTTTCACAAAGTAACTGAAATCCTTATGCAGTATGATTTCTAATGGGAGGGGCTTAAGCCCCCTAAGCCTCCCCCTTTCCTACATGCCTGTTAATGATAGGAATTAGTCATTTGTAAAGATTTTTTAACAATCTAGTTCATTTAAATGTACAATATTGCAATTTTTTATCATCATCCACTCACAGGTAGATGAAGGTATTCTTGAACCTTTTCTAAATGCTATGATGGGATGATTTTGTGTCTAGTTAAACTAAGCAGAATTCATTATCTTTAAAGAGCAAAAGATGCTTATACTATAACAAACCAAGTAAACTCATATTGTTTTAAACAACCAGAGACAATTTTATAGGAACAAACATATAATGCCACAACTACCTGATTATTATGTTATGAAACAGTGGTTAACATTGGAATACTAATAAACAACAAAAATCCAGTATATCGGAAGAAATTCAGACGTGTCTCAAATCACAAAAAAGATCAACAACAGAATGTGTAGATTTAAATGTTACTAGCACATTCTTTCGCTATCCATTTTGTTTTAATCTGTACTTCTGAACTTACACAGCACAAACTTGTTAAATTCACAATCAAAAGTTTGAAGCTGACTTGAAAACAAAAATTTTTTTTTATGTATATCACCAATGAATAGTTTTAAAAATACAAGGACATTATGTACATGATGTTGATAAAGAAATAAAGTGAAATGTTTATTTCATAATTCACACTGCATGAAACAAACAAATACTGAAATACAAAGTGTTATTGGGGCCAATCAACCCAAAGGGGGGGGGGGGGGGGCTTCCTGTAAGGGAATTAACTTGGTTCCATCTTTTCAACAACTAGTAATAATAAGCTGAAATAATAAACCAAACATGATTTTCATTATAGTACAGGAAAACTTCTCTATAGCGAATACCTACGGGACAAAAATATGTCTGTGTCCACAAACAAGGAGATTTTTAACACGCAATGCCTTGCTGGGGGGGGGGGGGGGTAAAAACTGTTCGGCTAAAAGGGATGTCCGTCAGGAGTTTTACTGCATGTTATTGGACAAATAGTAGCATTTTAATAATCAGTTCATAATAATAATAATTGCAATAAGCAAACATTAAAAATTGACTAGAAATTAAAGTGAGTGATGAAAATAATAAAATCATGAAACACAACTGTAGTTAAAAAAAAAAAGTTTGAGGAGGAATCAAAGAGTCATTTACTCATACTTTTATAATTTCAATGTTTCAATTCAAAGCAACTACATGTACTTTTAAAAATAACGAGAAAATCAAAAATTATGGTCATTATGGGATTTAACTTGCAACATAGTTTTTATCATAAATAAGGAATAAACAATCCAGATAGCATGCTTACTTGCAACAAGTTTGATTTTTCCATGATATGCTTTTGTTACGACAAATTAGACGAAACAAATGTGTAGCAAAGCTGTTGCAAGGTTGACAACTTGAGCAATCACTTCCTTGCAACACAATTTTGCTGCAAAAGTGTGGCAAGTCTGTCATTCAACGCATGCGCAGGCCATGGAGTGGAAGTTTGGCGGTAAAGAATGCGAATGTTGCATCTGGCAACACACACCACCCATAACCATGTGCTAAAAAGAAAGAAAACGGCGTGATCGTGCATGTAAACAATTCTTCTTCGGAGTTTTATTTCCTGATCGGATTAAGATGTGAGTATGTTTTCTTATTTGTTGGGTACTTAATTTGTTGAGATTTAATTTTAGCCTGGGGTAATATTTTAAGAACGATTCATTTTTGTACTTCTAAAATGCTGGCAGTGAAAGATTTAAGGGTTGACTAGTATGTACTGTATTATTAGTGATATAGCTATTTATTCATTTAAGTAATTTACTATCGTGTTATTTCACTAGTAGATGTTCGATTTTTCCTCAAACACGAATTTTTTATTTAAAAAAATATTCTGATGATTTTAGATTTCATTACCTCGTATTTATAGATGCATTTTTAATTTTCTCTTTGTGTCGTTATTTTTTAGTTTTCAAATTTTGTCTGTTGCATTTATTTAATAAAAACTTCCATTTTTTCGAGATTGAATTTCTTTATTTTGTAAAATATTTAGCTAATTATAGAGGTTGCATTTTTTATTTTCTGTTTGTTAATGTTTCTTTTTTTTAAAAAATCTTCTCTTGAATATTAATTTCGTTTATTAATTTAATTTTGAAACTGAATCGATTGACTCTGTATTTGTTTTTTCTTTTTTAATTCGCTTTTTAATTTTTGCTATTGTATCACTTTTGTGAAATTTAGATGCATTTTTTGTAGCAATTCTTGAATTTTATTTTTATATTGATATGTATTTATTTAATTTGAGTGTTAAAATTACTTCTTTTTAATTTGATGTTTTTAGATTTCCTTTTTCTCGTACTAAGATGCAATTTTAATTTTTAAGATTCCAAGAAAAATCTTTAATTTTGCTTTATAATTTAATTAGGGTTTTTTTTAAAAAATTCGTTATCATTTATCTGATATATAGTATCATGTTTAATTTTGTTGCTGTGGTACTTTCTTGAATATTATCTATTGATATGTGTTTAGTTTTTAGGGTACTTAATTTAGGGATTTCTGTTTAATGTTTTCAAGAAATAAGGTTCCTTTTTTATCATTAAATTTTGTTTGTTGCTATTAGGACTTCTTGAATTTTATCTATTGATATTCCCATTGATTTTGAGGGCTGTTCATTAATGATGTCACTCTTTTCCCCATATATTTGACCCCCCTCCGCCCTTTGTCACATATTAAGGCAGATTTTACTTCTCTATTAACTATTTTGTTTTTAGTTACATAAAATTACAGAGACCTTTCTTTAAGAAAAAGTTGTTCAGTAGATCACAAAACCAAACTGGATTCTATACTTAATCAATATAAAATATCTTCATCTGTTTTTTCATTGTTATTATAGATATATCTAAAAGTGAATCGGTTTTTAAATTCTTTTTATTGAAGATGACTATTCCTTACTTTCACCACTTTGATTCACATTGTTATTGTTTTTATAGTTACATGAAAACACAAGTGCAATTTGTGATGAAGAAGAAAAATTAATTATGTTTTTTGAAAATTCTGACCTGATTGTTAAAAAAATAAGCAAAATAGAGTTGTTTTGTGATAGCGAAAGAGCTGTAAGAATGTAAAAGCAAAATTTTCTTTTTTATCTGATCAGGTTATCATTTTTGCTATGTGTATTTAATTGTGCGACTGAAACATTTAATATCACCTGTGGATTGAGCTATGAATTTGGAAAAAAAATTAATCAACCATTTTAATTATCAGTTGATAAAGTTGTCTCCGAGAGAAGGTAGATTTCTTGCCAAGGAACTAAATCAAAAGCTTTAGTAACCATATGGTTCACCAGCAACACCTTGCAGATTTAGAACTATCCACTACCTGAACCGTTAGTTTTAATAATTTAATGAATTTTATTTTAAAATTGATAGCTATAAAAGTCTCAAATATAAATAAAAGCTCAATTTTAAATAAAAAACAGTTAAAACATTATGTTATAATAATCCATTTTTTAATATAATTGATGTTAAGGGTACATTGAATTTTTTTTTTTTTTTTTAAGCTTTTTTAAAGTTTTCCTGTCAAGATGGAGGCAAATGAAATGCTGAAGGGATGACTTTGATTATCTGAGCTTTACACCTGAAGTGGCAAGAGCCCAACAAAAAAGACTGAAAAATTCCTGCCTTGCAACAGAAGCTTTCAAAATTGATTTTTTGTAAGTATGCTTTTCCTTGTAAAAACATTTTTTAAAAAATGAAATAAATATAGGAATATGGACAGGTTTAACTGTTGGAATGCAGTGTAAATGATGTGTAATTTCTCGCTTCATTCAAGAAAGAACCTGAAGAATTTTGTCTGGCATATTATTTAACTGTCTAAAAAGATTAAGGGATTCATAGAAGAGAGGGTCATCTTGCATGTTACTTAGTTTTTCTCTCTTCTATTTTAGAGTACCTCTGAACCAATTTGATGCATTTTTTAAAATATATTTCTCTTGCAGCATAATTTATATTTGCATTTTCTTGTTGAAATTTATTCATCCTCATTGACGTGTATATTATTATTAATTGTCTTGAGAAACTATGTAAGAATGGTTTAGCATTTAAGTTGCCTTTTTTAAGGTCATGTACAGAGAACAATTTTTTCTAGAAGAAAACTTTAATAAATAATAAGAACTGTTAAACTTAGGGCTTAAAAATGTACTAATGCAGCAAAAAACTCTAATATTCTGTTTAATTGAACCTTGAAAGTTTTTAAAATATTGTGAATAATTTACCTTGACACTGTAAGCAAACACATATGAATATGTATATTCTATGTACAAAAATATAGAACTTAACTGTAACTTACATTAGTTGTAATTTTTTCTTTTGAAAAAACAATTTTTCAACCGACTTTCAAAAGAGGTTCTGGCTGATTAATTTTTCTATTTCAAGCCCTTGTTAAACTTACAAGCTTCTGTAACATTTTTCATAGTTTATTATATTTTTATAGTGATAGTTAATGAAATCCTCAAGTCTGATTTTGCTGTCTATGGTTTATTGCAGGAAAAAATTGATTTGTTTCTTTTAGATTTCTTAAAAAATTAGCATTATCCAGCTGGTGTTTTCATGTGAATGAATTGCCGTATAACAACAGTTCTCAACATGAGGGCATACCCCTTGGGAAGGTGTAGAAGAATTTCAAGAGTGTAAAAGTAACTGCAGTTTCCTCGATTTTGTGGTTACAATATAAACTATAATGTTTTTTCAACAATACAGCACCTATTTGTACACTCGACTATCTACTACTATTGTAAATGATTCCTTTTTTGCAGACAAGTTTCTTCAGAAGTTTTGGTGTTCTTAGTGCAGTTTTCATACACATATCTATGAATACAGAATTTCAGCAATACCATACATCAGTGATTCTCAACCACTGTGTCATGGCACTTTAGTGTGCCGTCAAATTTTAGAAATCTACGTAATAAAAATTATAATGCTTCTTATTACAAGTAAAGTTTGTTTAAATAAAAGAAGAGTACACTATAGAAGAAAACTTGTTTGTACAGTTAAATACCATGTTTTTTAATTTAAATTAATTAATTATTTTACAGTTTTATAGGTAAGTAAACAACTTTTTAACTTATCGTTTTCTTTGTGTGCTGTCAAATTTTGAAAACGTCCATAGTGTGCCCCGACAAAAAAAAAGGTTGGGAATCACTGGCATACAAGACCAAATATTTAGCAAAGGTGGATGTGGTAATAACCTGAGATATGCTTTGTCACAGCTACAACCAAATGTTCAAAAATTTGTCAAGAACTAATTAATGTTGTGAAAATGACAGCTGCATACCAACCTCACCTACACCCTTGATTATCTCAAATACATTTGATCTATATTTTAATTTTTTGGCAACTTATAATATTAATAAAAGCTTTTTGTTTTTTCTGTTGTAGGATGGAAAGATGCTTCTTGTGTGACGGAGATTTCAAAATTTTTACATGATTCAATTATTTTGGAAGTTATTTTAATAAAAGATGGTTTAGAATGGCTTATTTAAATTTTTATTTTAATAATTTACATTTTTCCTCTTCTTTCTTTATTTATTGCTTGTGAACTTAATTTAATGATTAAAAATTCATAATTTCTCTTTTCTTCGTAAAGGGTCACTACCAATCTTAAAGTAACAAGCATTTACTTACCTACTTGATCTTTTATTTTATTTTTTAGGTGAAACACATATGAAATAAAATTTTAAAATAAAAATTGAAAAAAACTATAGAAAAGGAAATTTTTTATAAAAAAATTGGCTTACTGATGAGATATTTATTAGTAATGAATAAGGAATTTTAATTTAGCTTTAAAAATAGTGATGCAAGTTAAGCCATCTCTTTTTATTTTTAAATTATAATTTCTGTTTAGTGCATTTTTTTAAAGTCATAAATAAATAAAAATCAATCTGTAAAGTATATAAATATCAGTCAGAACAAAGATTCTAATCCAATTAGAACAAAGATGTTTCGGAAATAAAAATGGATTTGCTTATATTTTTTAATGCGAGATTGCAGTAGTTGCACTGCTGTATGTCTTAGTATTACTTTATTGTTCTTATTTATTCATTCATAAACAGGATTTTTTTTTTTAATTTGGAATATATGAACTAAATCTTGTTTGATCATTTAAATATATGCAGCGTCCGAAAAATCCCGGGGCCAGGTCGCCCGGGCGACTAAAAAATATGCCTTGGCGACTACTTTTTCAGGTGGCGCCAAATGAAAATATTATAGCTGGCTCCTAAAAATTTTTCATTGGCTCCTAAGATTTTCGGATTTTTGTCGGACTCTGAATATATGTATATATACACATACACTGTGTGTACATACAAGTTTTATATCTTCTGAAAGCAATAGTGGTAATTTATTGCTAATAATATTGATGCTACGCTATGTAGTCAACTTCATTAAATATTTTCAGTCTTGTGATTTTTGAAGAGTGGTGCTCCTGCTTCTTAATTTTGGTTTTGTATTGTATATATAAATTAAGTGTTCTTATTCATGTAACATTAAATGTTCTAAAAATAGTAAAAATAAAGCTTGTATGATAATAAACAATTTTAGTCTTGTTTTATTTATGTTTTGTACCTAGTTGAATGATAATAACACATTAGAAAATAATAATAACACATTTGTTTAGAATAGTGCGTTCTTTGTTTATTTGCATGGTACAAAAAAAAAAAAAAAAAAAAAAAAAAAATTTTTTTTGAAGAATAAAAATTTTTTGAGTTTAAAGAGTTTTTCCTTGATGAAAATTACAGAAAAAAATGAAATTTTTATCAAAATGCTCTATAGGGAAGTAAAATTATTTTACAAGGTAAATAAGTTCATACATTACAATTCTTACATTTTTTCAGATAATGTATTTTAGCAAAACATAATTTTTTATCCACTAAGTTTGCATTGTACTTTTATTGGAGTATTTCAAAAACCCAAATTTTAAGTCATATGAGACCTGATTATAATTTGAATAAGTTGCGAAGTCATCGAATATTTATATACATAATATATATATAATATATATATATATAGTATATGTGTGTGTGCCTACGCTTCTATGCTTGCTGTTATTATTTAAAACTTTACCAACATGGTTGCATTAGTAAACAATTATACAGTTTAACTAAATTATTTTATATTGAGATCAACATTTGTTTACGCCATATGAGAAATGTAACAACACGAGTACAATTAATGCAAAGCGATCACGCAAGTGATTTTCCCATGGGGGAGGGCGCGTAAAGGGTATATATTCGATTCATATACAGGAAAAAAACAGCAAAATACATAAACACATAGTAAACGAAAGTAAATCATGCATCTAGTTAAGTGTTTTGTAATTCCAAACAATGGAGATTTTATTTGTTTTGTTTACATGATTTTTTCAATCCGGAAAAAATATATAAATAATAATTATTTGATCTCATGATTCGAGTGTTACATTTTTTTCACTGTGTTATACATATTGTAAATATATCTGAAAGTCATAGTTTTAAAAATTCTATATAAATTTTACATAAAAAAGTTATCAAAATCAACAATATTTAACTGCAAAATAAAAACATTTGCAGCATTCGGCTAAACTTTACTTTACGGTAACCCATGATTTATTGCCAAATTTGGAAGCAATTTTTTAAAGAAAATTTTGTAAAGAATCCGTTTTGCAGCATTCAAACAGAAAGACGGTTTTTATATGTTTATTCATCAAAAAAGGAACGTTTACCATTCCTTAAAGTTCAAATACATATACAGTCAACCCTCGATAACTCGAACCTTGATATCTCGAATTTTTCGATATCTCGAAAAAAATTTATTTCCCTTCGTTTATCCTATGCTATCAATGTGAAAATAACCTTGTTTAGTCGAATTTTTCAATTTTAGACCCTCGATAACTCGAATTTTTTTTCTTTGGTGGTTCTCTCGGATTCCATATTCTTTGTTCAACTACTATTTCCTTGTTCCAAAACAAGAGCAAACTTGCATTCTTTACTTCCATTCTATTCAGTGGGGCTCAAGAATTTTCGACATTCTTGTCCTTTTGTAATTTTCGCCCTCTTTCTAAACCATTTTTAGTCATTGAACCATTCAAGGTCACACCTGCAGGGTGTGAGAGAAGTGGGAGGGAGAAAGAATTGCTGCTGCTACGTGGAACCTAGGGGACCAGGGCTATCTCATTCCTGTCATCTTCTTGTCTTGTACGGGGGAAAGAACTCCGGTCAGGAAATTTTCAGAGCAGTTGAGTTATACGACGAACTTGCTAGCAATGGCAGCTAAACGAAAATTAAACACGCTTTCCATTCAGGAGATGAAACGAGTTATTGAAGAAGTGGAAAAAGGTTCCAAAAAGAAAAATGAAATTGCAAAAGAGTTCGGAATACCAAGCAGCACATTATCGACAATTTTAAAAAATAAAGACGCTATTCTGGAAAACTGTGACGATGGCTTCGGTAAGAGAAAGAAAATTAGAGTTAGTGAGTTTCATGATATGGAAAAATGTCTAATGGTGTGGATTACACAATGTAGAGCGCAAAACATCCCAATCAACGGAAATTTAATAAAAGAGAAAGCCGAAGCATTTGCCTAGGAATTGGGTCATGTTAATTTCAAAAAAAGCAATGGATGGTTCGAAAATTTTAAAAACCGAAACAACATTACATTTCTTAAAATGTGCGGCGAAAGCGCCAGCGTTAATGAAGAAGTCTGCATGGAATTCAAAGAGACACTAAGTTCGATACTCAAAAATTACGATGAAAGAAATGTGTTTAATGCGGACGAAACCGGACTTTTTTTAAAATGCACTCCAGATAAAACCATGGCCATTAAAGGAGAAGCCTGCAAAGGAGGCAAAAGGAGTAAAGAACGTGTAACTTTGTTGCTTTGCGCAAACATGGCTGGGACTGAAAAATTAAAGCCCTTGATTGGAAAATCAGCAAAACCAAGGTGCTTTTCTGGAGTGAAATCTTTCCCCTTTACTTATGATTCCAATCAAAAAGCTTGGATGACTTCGAAAATTTTTGAAAATTGGCTGAAGGAGTTAGAGAGGAAAATGAAAAGAGAAAAGCGTAAAATCGTGCTTTTTATTGATAACTGCAAAGGTCACAGTATCATACCAAAATTAAATCATGTTCAAGTGGAATTTCTTCCCCCAAACACGACATCTAGACTTCAACCTCTTGATCAAGGAATCATTCAAAGTTTCAAAGTCAAATATCGCCATCAAGTGGTAAAAAAACTTTTGGCTGAGATTGAAGAAGGAACTAAGCCATCTGGAGTGAGCATTTTGGAAGCCATGAGAATGGCAGATAAAGCATAGAATGGCGTCACTTCATCGACCATTTCAAATTGCTTTAGGAAAGCAGGATTTGCAAAAAATGAACAGAATGACACCGTATGTGAAACAAACAATGCTGATATTGAAAATAACGTGCCAACAAAAGATTGGGAACGACTTGGAGAAATAATATATCTGAAAGAAATTGAATTCGGAGACTTTTTGAATATTGATGAAGAAGTTGCAGTTTGTGGGCAGTGGGAAGACTTTCTGAAGACGATGAGGAGGAAGAGATATGCAAGACTCAGGAGAAACCAACGAACAAAGAAGCTGTATTAGCTGCGGATGTTTTGAGAAGGTTCATTGAATCTCGTCCGAATATGACACCAGAGACCTTCAAAGCTCTTTCTCATATAGAAAGTGTTGTGGAATCCGAAAAAGAGTCAAATTTAAAGCAAACCAGCATAGATTCATTTTTCAAATGATGTAAGTATGATGTAAATAAGGATGTATGTGTAAGTAAATGCTTGACTTATGTAACCTACTTTTATTTTCAAAGAGGCATCTAGTTTTTTTGCACTAGCTTCTATTTTATTCTCCACCTATTAAAAATAAATTAATTTTGCTAACTCGAATTTTTTTACTGCTCCCTTGAAATTCGAGATATCGAGGTTTGACTGTATAATGATTTTTAACTAATAGAATATTTATTCGATAACATTTTAAAAAGTTAAAACAAGGTTCGCGAACGTTTAGGGGATTTTGATGACATTCAACCAAAGTCGTTTTGCTGTTAGCAGAACGATTGTTAGCTGTTCTGTTAGTAACATAACACAAATAATGATAATTTATTAAAAAATATTCATTAATATACCAACAAAGAACCAATTTTTTGTTAGTTGCACCTTCATACCACTTCTTATGGCGTTTAATCCTTCCAGCTTTCTTTAAACATATTGCAAAACGCATCGAAATCTGCTGTAAACAACAATGGCGGACGAAAGCAAGGGTTGCCGTAATATATAAGCAAACTTGAAATCGTTCTGTGATTGGCTGAAAAGATATCACTCCCGGAAACTCGAAGCCAGTTGTCAATCACGTTTCTGAGACTGAGTTAACGGTTTTTCGGTACCGGAATAGCAAAGTTCCGAGACCGGAAAATTACCGATTCGGAACTTTTCCGAACCGCTCGTGGTAGAGCCCTAAACTACACTATACGCGGGGCATCCGGAGTTGATACTCACTTCCGGAGAAAATCCGGAGCACTTGGCAGGTCTGTAAGTACAGTTGAAGCGAAGCTGAAAGTCACACTGTGGCTATTGTAACACTTGGTTTCTTTTTTGAACGTTCTCATCTTCTGAACCAACATTGTGTACGACAAAATTGTTAGTTAATGGGATTTTTTGAAGGGAAAAAGATTCAAGATTTTAAAAAAATTGTCATTGGGAAAACTTTGCCCTGTTGTTTGCAACGAAAAAACTGGGAAACAGGACTGTATTGTCAGGCCCAATCTTTGGCTACGTCCTTGAATTGTCACCCCTAAAAGGTGCCACCTTGTCAAAAATAAGTGCTTAATATTTCTTAAAGTGTCTGTTTTCGAGATAATTAATATAGGGTGCTTGAGACTAATTTAATATTGTGTGCATATGAGTTGTATGTGTCAATACTGATATGCAATCTAACTCTGTTTATTATAGCAGTAATTAGCTATAAATTTAAATCTTATATATATGTTAGAAATAAAGGCTTGGCAGAGGAGAAAATGAAGTGTGGTATTTCCAAACAATCATTCCTAGTCACATGGATTACTAGTTTGTTCTGGTGTGACGGGCCAAGGAAGAGGTAAGAAGAACCAAGTTTAGGAAGAGAATGTGATAGCTCTCAATGTAGATTTAACAATTCTTATCACGAGTAATTGGATTGAACACCGTGTTCATAAAAGCAGATAAATAAATATTCAGTAATTTAAAAAAAACTGTCTAGATAAAACAAGGAAATTTAGAAAAAAGTAATTTGCGCCTTGATAAAATAAAACTACTTGCAACTGAACCATACCGTAACAAGAACCACAATGCTTATTCTAAGGATAAAAGACGATGTGACATTCTGCAACTAATAGCCTTTATCAACCTATAAGTTATGTAAAAAAATTACTTAAAGTTTTCTGAAGAATCATGCATTTTAGACAATAAATACAGAATAAAAGCTGAATTAAATTTATAAACACCGAAAAAGAAGTCAAATTAGGCTGTTTAACTTCACTTCTACCTAATAACTTGACTTAAAATTTAATAAAAACATTTTTATTGCAATTATAAATATATAAAAAAACTTTTTAGTGCAACATTATAAATAGAGAACTATAATTAAATAATTTGTACAACACATGGCACAGATAATATAGTTAAACAAAATTGTCGGCAGTCAATCCAAATTCATTTAAGGATATCTTTTTTAAAAGTAAATAGAAGGCATGTTTAAAAATATGAATACACAACTTGATTTTAAAAGAACTATGCATTAAAGATGTAAATTTAAAGTACAGATAGTTGTTTCAATGTCATAGCAAAAATTTTTCAATGCAAACATGCAGCAATGAAAAAATGTTTTATGTTTTATAGAACTACTTATATAGGCTCCACAGGATCCTCTAATTAAAAACACCATTTATTTCTTACAAGTACAAAGGAATCAATCAATGACATAAATCTAAATGGCTGGTATTTGTCTACCAATCAAGCTCAAAATCTCAAACATAGCTCTAACAGTGACCTTTTGTAACTATTCAGCACAAGTAAAACCCTTTTGACAAACACTTCTAAACATTTGAAAAATCTACTAAGATATTTCTTTTCTAATTTCAAATCAAGTATAGTATGTACAATCCTGTTTTTGAGTACATGCAAAATTTGAGGGTGAAGAAAAGCAAAAAAGAAAGGAGTACCACCCCCCCCCCTTCAGTTGTGTTTTCAAAGTCAAGGTAGGTTTGTTTCTTCTTTTGAGGGGGTCAGATTTCATGTCTGCTTATGGGGCAGCACGGAGCTAAATTCGGCCATGTACAACTAACTGTATTTGTGCTTTGCAAAAAAAAAATCATTTAAAGTCTTCAAAAGTACTTTTTTTAAACTCTGGTCTTTATTATTTTTCTTTTGTATCTTGATACTCAAAAGTGCTTATCTTTCACATACCACATTTTTACTTTTAAGTGATCACAAGCTGCCCTATAATTCTTTTTTAACAAATTAAGAAAATACTTTTATTTTCTTAAATTTTACTTCCATCTTTTTTTTCTCTTTGTTTCTGACAATATCATCGTGAGCTATTCAGAAAATTCACTATCATTTGTGATTTGCAAAAAAATCCTCACATAAAAAGAGAAAATAAAATTAATTTTGGGTTTGGACAAAAAAATTCACAAGAATCAGTTTCTAGAAGTTAAGAAACATAACACGAACCCAAATTTTTTGGTTTACTGGTTCAAGTTTTTAATATCAAACACTTATAAACATTACACTACAATACATCATAGACTATTACATTTACTATAGTTTTCAGGAGGGAGAACATGAGACTGGTGACAAACAATGCATTAACATAAATATGCAATAGAAAGTTATGTATATGTTTTTGGTAACAAAGTAGTTCAGCACACAGGAACGACTATGTATAAAAACAAGAAACAACCCAAAGTTATACGATTAAAACCATAGAGATGGAAAACTGTTCATTGTAAGAACTATTAGATGATTATTTACACAAAATATGAAAAAAGCTCTTTTTTTAAACAAAAAAAAAACAAAGCATGCAACTCAAATGTATTAGAAAAAATTTGTGAAAACATCCTGTGAACTTTAGAGAAAGGCTGGTAGAAACGGAATCATTACCCAATGGGATGTAGTAGAAAACACCTCAACAATTTTGATTTTGCAGGAAAGAGCTGAGTAATATCACAAATCTTTCATGTTGGTCCATAGCATACAGACTAATTCAGCAAAAGCTGTTTTTTAGATTAATTACCTACTGTTTGAAAGCAATTAACCCCTTGAAGCACTAGGTTTTTTTTCGGAAAAACTGGTAAAAATGACAGAAGTTTTTTTTTTTTTTTTGGACAGAAAATGAATATATAGGTATAGTATAAATTGTTTCTGGCAATTTCAGTTGTAGAGGTGACTCGAGAGCGTCGAGTGGGCTAAAAGTTATATAAAAAATTACTATACAAACAAAGTGCAAACGGATCTCAGATGGGCATTAGAAATAAAATAACGAGATACAAGATCGCCCGTGTGAGACACGGGCATGTGCAAATTTGCCTGTATATTTCGCCCGTGTCAGACACGGGCAAATGCGTTAAGTGGTTAGACTCACTAAAACAAGGAATGAATTCCAATACCTGGAAATTCACCTCTTTGAATGTGCTGGGGTCATCTTTGATATTCCATACCCCTTCAGAATCAATAATTGCTGCGTTTCTAGCAGTAATGCATTGCTTTATATCAAGAAAAGGATGATATCAGACAATGGTTCAAATTTCAAAAGAAAAAAAGAAAACTTCCTAAATTTGTTTTAGTCATATGATGAGGAAGACGTGCAAGATTTTAGCTTGGTGAAGGAAATCAAACGACTTTTCATTTCTCTCTATGTGTGTCATTTTTACAGATTTGTGGGAATCTACTACTAAACAGCTATTCTATTGCATTTTTTCATATGTCGAGGAGTTTTATACTCTTCATCACTTTCTTAGCAAGAGACCTGCTCTATTTAGACCCCTTACCAAACTAACATCTAACTTATGGACCCCCCTTAGTGCCACAACTCTTTTTTTTACATTCAGTCCAACACTTCAGACTGAAGTTATTTAACTAGAGCTTTGTCTCGCCATAAGACGGCAACACATTCAAACCTTGTGATCGACTTTTCAGTGGCATTGACCAAAGGATCGTAATCTTTAACATCACTCCAAATGTTGTACAAGGAAAAAAGCTGAAATTCAAATGAAAAAAATTCCAGTTAAAATGCAAAAAAAAAACATTCACTTGAAAATGTATCAAGTGAAATTTTAAGCATAGAAGCAGAAGTTTTTAGGGAAAACTAGCATGTCTCTTTTTTTTGGTTATAGATAGGAATTAAATCTATCTCCCTTACAATCAGTAATCTGATAAACAACTTTCATGCTCTTATGATTTCTAAAGACTGATTTTCTGAAAACGAGCCTTTTCAGTAAATACTCTCATTTGTACTCTTGAGCTGAAGCTTCATTTTTAAAAATAATTTTAAATTTAATAAATACATTGCATGTAAAAAACCATCTACTAGTTCTTTCAACTGATATATTTAAGGATATTATATATAATGATTAAACATACTTTGGAATAATTAAGATAATTGCTTTTTTTTAATAAAGCTGAGGCACTGGTAGAATTATTGTACAAGAAAAAATTATCATTTGGAGCCCTGCTATTTGTAAAAGTAGAGTATTTGAAGACTATTTTTTCCTTTGGTATGATAGCTATGTTGGTATAGATTTTGTTGAATAAAATATTATGGCTGAAAGCCATAGATTATCTGCTATATACAAGCATAAATAGTTGCGACGCGTAGGTTATCTTTTTCTTTTTTCATGTTTTCCCTTAAGTGCCCGCCATAGGGAAAAGGTCAAAAGTTAATATGCTCCAAGACTATGCACTGCATTGCTCATGAAGCAAGGGTAAATTGCAGTAAGTTTCAAGTGATTGAACATTGAACTTTTCTTTATTCCCCATTTTTGGATGTTATATATCTTTCTGTCAGCTCAATCATGAGAAATAGGTTTGGTACAGTACATTTTAGTGAGTGTAGTAACAGCATACATATATATATGAGCAATAGGTGAAGTCTTAGTTGAGTAGTTAAGTTACACAGATGTTCTTGTACAGTATATACATATATTTGTAATATGATTGGAATGTTGTCTTTAATATTTGCATATATTTGTAATGTGGCTGGATTGTAGTTATACATAAGTTAGTAACATGTTTGGGTCATTGCAAAGCTTGTGCATGTGTCTGTAATATAGTTTGATTGTTGTACAGCATATGCACATATTTATAGCAGCACTGCAAGCATGTGCACACATCTATATCATTACTGCATAGCGTGTGTGCATTTTTTACCACAGAATTGCATAGCATATAAAAAGCAAAAATTAAATTACAGTAAATTCATATGAAAATAATAATAATAATAAACAGATAAACAGGGTTCGTACGCTTTTGGCAAAACCAAAAATAAAGACTTTTTAAGGACCTACAAAAAATTTTAAGGACCTCACAAATTTTTCCCAATTTACACAAACAGTTATGTTTATTTCAAAAGGAAGCATTATTGAAAGAGGAAATTGATTTAACATCGCATTTTTATTAGGAACACAACACAAACACGTTTATGGAGCTCTCTTTGTCTTGTTGCTTTTCTAATGTCCAATACAGTCAGGGAGTTAAATAATTATTGGAGCTAGTAATAAGAAGCACACAGCACAAGTATTTATCATAGCAAGTGAAAAATTATCAACAATGGTTAATGCTATAAAATACAAGTTAAATTAAAAACAATTTAAATAAAAAAAATTGTTGAAGAAAACGCTGCACTTTATCTTGAGAATTTGTGTTTAATTTAGATTTTTTTCATTTTACTTAACTTATGTTGCCAGCATCTCAATTTAGGCTTACTTAATTTTTTATCTCTGACATAAATAATTTTTTAAAATTATTTAGAAGAGCTTAGAAAAATTCTGAAAAAACTTTTTCAACTTGAGAAAAATATTTCATTTTGGAAACAACATACAAATAAAAAATGGAGCTTATTCGCTTAAAACTTTGTACATTACCCTCAAATAGTAACTACCAAAATTTAACTAAAATAAAGTTTCAAAAAATTGAACAATATTTTTAAATAAAAAATAAAACAAGCAGACTACAGGCTGCAAATACTAAAACAACTGTCAACTTTTTAAATAATTGATATATTTACAGGATGCAAAAAGATAGAAGTCTCAAAAGCTGTGTGCAATTTTCGGCGAAGCACGTGCTAGATGTTAGCAAGTTTCCGAAAAATAGGCTTTTACATTTTCGCGTTATAAGTTCTGAAAATTTATGTAAATTAATACATGTCTTTTTAAAAGGTTTCTTCAAAAATTTTCTTGTTTTGTAGTACAATTCCTTTAGATAAAAATACTTGTACATCAGCTTGAAAAATTGAATCTTTTTGCAAAAAATCGAATTTTTGAAGTTCACAAAAAACTAAAGGAAAACGGAGCATTTGGCAACTACGGTGTATAGGTTTAAGAAGAGGTCGATTCCTTCAATTTACTGCAAATTAAGAAATTTCACGAGATACAAATTTTGATTAACACAGCAAATATCCATCATCTCCCACACAACAAAACCCCACAGCGAACGATCGCGAAGCCAAATTGCTTGATAAAAACTTACTAAATATTAAAACATTACTTTAAAACAAATTAATTTTTTAGATACACATATATTTTATTTGGTTTTAAAAAAAACAATGGGAGAACAAACTATTTAGCGAAAGATCAGCTAAAAAGCGATCGGGAGAGTTGGAAACTCGCCGCTTATTATAGTGTAAGGTGTAAGAAAAATGATAATAAAAATAAATCATTCTTTTACCTTTAACAGTATAAAGAAGCGATAATCATACATGCGATTGGTCAAACGAAAAAAAAGCTGAAAGTTTTTTTTTTTTTTGCCTACATATTAGTTAAATGTATCTCTTATTGAGCTAGATGTCAACAATATGCATCTTTGAAGTATTAACCCCCCCGCCCCTTAAATTAAAATAAAAAGTTTCAAAAGCAATATTTATTTACTGATTACTTGTTAAGAGCTGCTCCCACTTGCTTTATTGATAATTGTTTAGAATGTAAATGATTTAGTAACAATTTTCATGCAAAAAAATATTTATTTACTTTGAAACTAAGTTTAATAAATAGTATCGAATCCCAAATTTGAAATCCCGAAATTCGGCTCTTTTTCGAAAATTCCCGATTTTTGTTTATTCATAAAAAAATTTCGCCGCGAGTCCTTAAAAGTCCGTTTTTCACATTTTATTCCCTTTTCTTTTCTTTTTTAAAAGCAAAATGAGAGAACTTGTGTGATTTATTTTTCTGTGGTCTTAAATGGTACCCAGTTACTGGGCACCATTGCATTTTGCACAAATGCTTGTTTTGATTCGACTTCTCTTACTAATATTTCAATTTTTTTTAGATGTAGCTCAATTTTCTTTTTCATACACTTGCAGGAAATAGCAAATTGGAAGCTGCCATGTGGGTGGGTACAAGTTAATTTTAACTGAATTGGGTGTTGTAGTTTGAAGCATTTTATCAAAATCCATGAACCTTTTCTTTTTGTCAAAATGTATAACACATCAATTTACTTATAACTTTTCAAAAAAACTTAAAAAAAACAAGAGTTACTTATTCATTTACCAGTTGAGAAAGCACAGAAATTTGTAGTGAAAATGCGATGATGTTTATGTAAATCCGCCATTTTTGGCCGTTTTGGGTGTGTCCGAAAACCGCGATAGTACCGAACCCGAGCAAACCAAATTTGAGGTTCGATTAAGTAGTTGAAATGAAAGAAGTTTGATTCTTGTGAAGAATACGAAACATAGCAAAACAAATAGAGCGCATGGGTACCTTCTGAGTTTAACAAAAAAAAAAAAAAATAAGTACCTGGAATAAAAAATAAGTACTATTTAAGGACTTTTTAAGGCCTTAAAAATGAAAATGGACATTAAGGACTTTCTAAGGACCTTTAAGGACCGTACTAACCCTGATAAAATTTTAAAAAATTTGTAAACTACAGTTAGTTATCTATTTGATATTACTATTCATTTAAAACACATCAGATCTAAGTTTGTTAACTGAGAGTTTTAGTTTAAAAGTAATTAGTTAAGAGTCACTAAGGGATACATTTTTGCCCAATTTCACTTAGATTTTTTTGATCATGTACAGTTCAATCAGCAAAATACTCATAATAGACAGACTTTTTTTTCTTTTTGACTGAGCATGTTTTTTATTCTAATAGCTCATAAAAGAAAATTTAAGGTACTGCTATTAAACACCACTTGTAGTAGATTTTTAATAAAATAGAATTATTAGTGAAGTGCAGTCCATACAAGGACATAAAATTTTTGCTCCAAAAATAAAATGTAAGTATTCATAATTGCAGAAATATAGGTTGATTAGCATAAAATGAAATCATTTTTAAACTAAATCTTAGTGTACTATATAGGCATCATGCATACTTATGTATCATCAAAAAAATTACTATTTAATGTGAGAGAACCTAAATAAAAGAGGCATTAACCCACTGGTGGCTTTGGCCGTGATATCACGGTCTGAGGAATGTGCGGAAAAGCAACGCCTCCGATGCACCAGGGAACCTCTTTGGGAAAAGGGGAAGGAATATCGCAAATATACGCTCCAGACCATCTTGACGTGGAAAAAGCCCATCGTAATATCACGGCTTCAACCTTTTTGAGAAAGATTTCTCATGGTGTGACGTCACAGCCCAAACCGCCAGTGGGTTAATAAAATGCTAATATCAAAACAAATAATTTATAAATAAAAATTGAAAACTAATTTATTTTGTGTGAGAGTGCTTTCACCTGCTTTTTATGTTCTGCTTCTTTATGCTTTGCAATTATATTCATTTTAAAATTATACTTAAAAGATTTTGCATGCATGATTGCACTATTGCCTGTCGAATAATTTAAAATTATATCAAACTAATCCAGAATTAGTGATCAAAATACTGTTACTAGCAAATCATCATACTAACGAACTAAACTAACATGATTACTAACAAACTATGAACTAAAATTACAATATAATACTAACAAAAATATCACAATAAAAGAATTCAAGTATTTAGAAATTGCTCAAGCCTAGTGAGCAGAACAACACAGAAGGATAAGGTACAACAAACGTTTTCATTATTATAAAAATATAAGCATCTGCCATTGTCATTTGCTTCATTGAGTATTAAAATAAAAACTTATCATCAAGAAAATATATGTATGCTTCATACATTAAGTATGAAGAGAAAGCATGCGATTTAAAAATTCTGCAGTAACATTAAGAGAATATTTTATCTTTTTATCTATTTCAGTTAACCAGACATCTACAATATGAGTAGATATTATGGTTAAATCCGGAAATGGCTCAGATGTGTCATAAATTACTAAGATAGTAAAAATTATTTTAATACTGCAGAATTTTTAAGGAAGGGTGCACTTTGTCCTTTAATTATTTGAGCTAGAGTTCGACAATACAGAGGCAGATACTGAAAAAAAACACATATCTAAAGAACAATATACTTTCTATAGCATTTCATTAGAATTATGACAAATGCAGCATAAAATAAAATATTTCTTTGGTTGTGAGCATTTTTCTAATTTCTTTTTTTTAAATAATAATTGTGAATTTTTTAGCTTACGATACTAGTTACATTTGTTTTTCATAAGCATATATATACATACATACGCATACAAATTGATATACCAAAATCACAAAGTATAATTTTGACACTAGACAATGTTGCAAGGTGCTATGAGAAATGAATCCAATTAAAGTTGTCACTCAATAAAAAATGTAAAACTTGTTCTTAACCTAAATTTGCATCTCAGCATCTGATTTCTTGTTGCAGTCTTTGGGATAATGCCATCCACTGCTTATTGTTACAGCATTATGGATACTAGAGAAAGAAGACAAGTATCAATCAATGCCCATTAAAACCTCTTAAAAATAAACATAATATTGATAAGTGCTTACTGATACTAGAATAAACAAAAAGTCATATTTTGATTTCAAAAATCTGGAAATAAAACAGCAAAAATTTACTTGTAAAGATCTAGTCGCGTTAAGAAAGAGGTTCTTAGATCAGGTAGGAGGGAGAAGAAAATGTTGTCTAGTATGAGCAGACTTTTTTTTTCTTGAAAGAGGGGTAGACTTATAAAATATATATTTTGATATGCAAATAATCAAGTCACTCTAGTGTGAAAGTTAAGATTTGCCACATTTTTATGTTTGCGAAAAATCCACTAACTCCCAAATGTTAAAACCACAAATAATAAGAGATTATGGCACATACTAGTTGATATACCATCCCTGGAAAATTATGTGCACATGATTTATTGGTTCTTGAAATGAATAGTTCAGTTGAAGAAAAATAAATTGGAGATTACTTAATGTATTTCCGACTAAAAAAAATAATAAATGATCCATAGGAATATCCCAGATAATGCAAGTTCCTCTTGCATCAATAAAAATGCTGAATTTTTGCAGAGTTTCATTTAACTTGCATACGTAACAAAATTGAAAAATATTTATACTGCAAACCAAAAATAAATTGCATTATGTTCAAGTGTTCAATTATTTCCCTCGTTTGAGTAAGTAAAACTAGACTTTATCATTGCATTATGCAAATTTATGCACCTAAAATGGATACAAAATATATTTTTGAAAGTACCAAAAATATTGAACATCTAGTGCTGATAAGTTTGAATATTCATATTAAGAATTCCTCCACATTATTTTTCATTAAAATACACAGTATCACATCATTTTGTTTTTCAAATATCAATTTTGTAAATCATTACACATAAAATAATTTGAGTAATAAAATCATTGTTGTTTTTAAGTTGGTTTCAAAACTATTTAGCACATTCTATGTGTCTTACTACAAATGACACACAAATAATGATTGAATTTTCTCTCCTTCCACCCCTCTACAGTAGGGGAAGGTTATTTGTGCCCATGCTGTTAAATCAAGTGATTCAAGCCAAGAAATTAGAACAAAGAGAATTTTTCTCACAAGGGTGTAAGAATGTGAGAAATAAATTCTAAAATAATCTGAGTAATGTTTTAAAAACATATAGCTATCTGAAGTTCTAACAAATTTTGCCATTTTCAAAGCTAATTATTTCAAAACTTCAGTCCTAAAAATATCCTATTGATTCCAGAAGTCCATACAGTTCTCATATGATAACATACCATTATCAGTTCTTCAGCCCCTTTCTCACTTTTCTTTTTTTTAAAGCGACTTTTATTGTCATCAAAACATTGAAAACTGCCCAATCCTTGACTGTGTTTGAATACTTTTATTTGGGAACTTCAACTTGTAAATATTTATTTTGGCATTGCTTCATATATCAAACTCAAATTTCAGATGCCTTGTGAAATTTTTCTTTACTGTCACACATTGTAAGCAGAGAAAATTCGTGGACAATTGTCTTTGCACCAGATTTCCAGAACACAGCAGAAGCATGAATATATATATATATATACTGGCAATGCCCGTGCATAGCAGTGTCGCCTGTAGCAACAAACCTGAACGCCTCCCTCCTGCCGTGGCTCTGGACATTATCTGTTATATGCATATCCCCCCCCCCCCAAAAAAAAAATGCACATTTTACGCAGAGAACGTGTTTCTGGAATCCCCCCCACCCCACCCAAAATAAAGCCTCATGCTAAGAGCTTCAAAGAAAGATTCCCTCTCCCCTAAGAGACGTAAATTGCAGATCCAGAAATTGTATTCCAGCAATCAAAAATAAACATTATATGATAAACATTATGGTACAGTCCTGTATTTTGAGAAATTTTCCCGTGTCCCGAGGAACTTCAAAGTGGGACGGCAAAAGTCTTGTATTCATGCGAGGATCAAAACCCACTTCATAGCTCAATCACGAAACTCCTAGAAGGTTTCTTGTCCGCCCCAATACAGATAAGTTGCATTGCCATCTATTGACAATTTCGATAAATTTTAAAGTAGGAAAACCAAAACTTTATTCATTTGCTAGTTCCGAAAAGTCAAATATTTACCGATTATGAAAGAGCACGAACATTCAATTTAAATATATATATATATACACGCACACATACAATAAAGAAATTGGAGAAAAGCATTTATTTTTTTCTTGAACCTGTAGACATTAGAAAGAAATTAAGTGTTAAAAATTCTATAAAGAAATAATAAAAAGAAACTTTCTTTGAACTTGTCAAGAAAAACTGAATTCTTACATACGGGTGCCCGACATGCAGGAAGGAAGGTCATGGAATTTAAAATTTTAAAGGGGCTGTTTTCAGGGAGTTTCGGTGGGTTTTTTTTTGGTGGGAGGTCATTGCTTTGGTTTGGGGGCTTCGTAAGGGGGTTGCGACATTGCTCTGATAGCCCTGTAAGGTATCCAATTTGTGTAAAAGAATTTCTAAATACTCACAGTTAGACTTTTTTTTTTGTTATAAAAGTTCAATATTTAAAAATAAATCAAACATTAAATTTTCAGATAATCTGGAAAACATATAAGAACTTTCTTAATATATCCGCTAAAAAATACATTCTAAAAAGTGAATAATTTATTAACTAAGCAAATATGTTTATATATTTACTGATTTTTTTATTCCAAGCATTTATATTATTTATGATTAAAAAGAGGAAGTTATTTAGTCTATTATAAAAAATAAATAAACAAACCCTCATTTTCAGAGAAGATGGGCAATAAGCTTCTATAATTTAAAAAAGGTCATTTTAAATGTTGAGTTCACTTTCTTCAGTCTCTTATTCAAACACCATCGAGTCCAGAACTCAATATGTTTACTATGAGCATTTAAAATTAATAAATGGTGGCAAGTACACTAACAGCCTCAGAAATGCATGACCGTTTCTCATTGTGCGCAGGCCTTAATTGAATTCCTTTGTGAGTTGTGTATTAATTCTTATCTATTTCTAAATGTGTAGAGATTAACACTAAAAAAGTTTTAAAAAACCTCATTTGGAGCATACTGTTTAGTTCTGGTCTTCTTATCTAAAGAAGAGTGTTACGTCATTGGAAAGGGTTCAGAGGGCTACTAGGTTGGTAAGTGGTCTCTCAGACTTAGATTATGAGGTTAAGCTTAAAAGCCTCAATATGCATAGTCTAGAACATAGGAGAGTTAGAGGGTACATGATTGTTATTTATATTCATTAAAATGGAAAATTTTGATGGGCTACAGTTATGAGGGGACATGATTCATTTGTTTAAATTCATTAAAACAGGAAATGTTGAAGGGCTGCTGTTTTGCGCTGATGGTTGAACCAGAGGTCATTGTTTTAAGCTCAGGCTACTTGAAATTAGGAAAAATTTCTACTTCAATAGGGTTATAGGCAGTTGGAATAATTTACTAGAAGGGACTGTTACTTGTAGTGGGGTAAAAACTTTTAAGAATGCTCTTGATCTTCATTGAGGATTGTTAAATTGACAAGGACCAGCGTAGCTGGGCCCTGCGCCTATTGCTGGTCATCACTTTTGTGTTTGTATTGAATTTATATTGTTATGCTTACAAAGGTCAATAAAACACATAAATGAAAATTCAAAAATGAAATTGGAAATATGATCTATACTGCAGTGCTTTGTTTCTGAACTGCACGTACATATGCTTATGTGATATAACACGACATGTGACAGGGGGCAAAGTGATATGTTGGAGAGCAACATTTTGTGACAAAGAGGGGGAGGGGTTAAAAAATATGATATTTTTGAATAGCCCCCATGCTGCACTACATTTTCCTAAAACAAGGATGATGAAAATAATCACAAGTGCATCATTTCCTTAACTGAAAATAATCCTTGTAAAAATATTAAAATATCCATGATTACAAGTTCCACACATGCAGCTTGGTTATCTCTGTATAAATGGCTCAATTTTACCAAACTATCTGGAGCAATGTAATGTAAATACTGCAAAGCATTTAAAAGTTCTTATAAAAACATCTACCCTGAAAAAACATGAGAACAGTACAGCTCGAAAGCAAGAAAAATTCAAATGGCTGTGAAGTGTAAAGTACTAGAAAAAATATGGTTCATATAATGTTCAATGCATTTACGAAGATTGAAGGTAAAGTGGTTGGTCTTATAAAAAATGCTTATTTTGTTGCTCAAAAGGTTATTTTAATGAAACAAAATATAGACATAAATACCTATGTTTAACACTGCATTTTATTTCTACAGTACATGCTCAAAAATTGGGAAATTGCTTCAGATTTGGAAGTTAAAGAATTTAAAACTTACAAATATATAAAGTTTAAGTAAGATTTCACATAGTTGAAATATAAAATTCCTCTTATTTATTACAGGGTCATTTCATGTCAACTAGACCAATTTTCAAAATCATCCCCACTCGACCATCTAAAATTTTGCAAAAAGTTTTTGGTACGTATAAAACTAAGTTAGCCAAATTTTTAGACCTTGAAAGTAAAAACTCATGTAGTAAGGGATGCCAAAGTATAGGAACCAAAATGGCTGCCATTGAAGAACGAAACAAGTAGCCATGTTTGGATGTACCTGGAGAGCCACGTAATAAAAGCACAAACCCCGAAATTTATTTTGCTCAGACAACTTTTTGGGCTTAATCTAATAGCAAAGTTTTGAAAAGCTACCAAGAAAGTTCTTTTCTATTGTGTTCAGTCAAAGTTGGCTAAAAATTCAATTTGACGAATTTTTTAAAAACTTTATGCTGTTCTAACTTGTAAGTAACTGAACTTATACACTTGTAATTTTGTATATATCTAAATGAACTACTTGTGGATGTATTCTGAAAACTTCAAAATTTTCATTAATTTAAGTTTTGATTTATAGTTACCTAAACATGCAGTGGTTTTCAAAAATGGCCACTTTCGATCATTTTTGAACAATCATATTTGAGGGGGAACTTAATAAATTTTCTTCATTCAACTTTCATGAGTCATTCCATTTCAAATCAGGCAGGCAGGTCTGAAACTTGTCACATGACCCTCACAGATTTTTTTGAAAAAAGTACAGTAGTTACAACTAAGGGACATATAAAATTTATTTTTGACAAAACAGAGGTGGCGATCTAAAGTGCTGCTATGGAAGTTTTGTATCAAATTTTATTGTAAGCATGAGATGCATATCCTCTCAGAATTTAAATTTTGAAATTTGAAAATGTTCAAAAATTACGATTTTTGAAGTGTGATTACTCAAAAAAGCCATTTTTTAAAAATCTGAAAATCTGCTCATTTGTTTCCCTTAAAATGCTTAATGAGCTGCTATCAATTATATTGTGTATTTTTGCCCCAGATATTTTATATGATTTTTCAAAAATGGCCTTTTGTGCATTTTTCAAAAAAGCCAGAAATTCAAACTTGTTCTTATTTAATCACTTTAATACAGTAGAACTTGGATAATTCGAACGTCTTTAATTCGAATTTTTCTTTAATTCGAAGATTTTGTTTGGTCCCTTGAACTTTGTATTCAAATCTATGTTAAAATTTTTAGATAATTCGAAGTTCAACTTCTTTAATTCGAAGGTTTTTCTCATCCGAAATCGACAAAACTACATTGAAATACTTTTTGTCTGCAAAAATCTTACCCTATTTGCTTGTTTGCTGTAAAGCGTAGATTCGCGAGATTTTTGCCTTGCTTTCTATTGTGACAGATACTATCCTTTTCATCCACCTATTTGGAATGTGACAACTGAACACCTGCATTGACATCCGAGACCGAACATCCTTCAGGTACCCTTGTACACTTCACTGGTTAACAGTAGAGTTCCTTTATGAAATGAACTCTCCACCTAATCCCTCTCTCTTCACAATGTTTTGACACGTAACCGATTGGTTATCACGGATCCTCGTTGGTTATATTGGATACACGTGACTATTGGTTGCGCTAATTGTGAATGTTCAAACCATGTGTGTAAAATATTTTTTGTCTTTGTTAAAATCAAAAGACTCAATTCATCGAGCCAATCCAAAATTTCTCATTTTTTTTAAACAGAAGATAATTTGTTGTATAATTTTAGTACTTGACCAAAGAATATTTCGTAAAAGTAATATTCTTCTTATATGTTCCTAATTTCGTATGTATATGCTATAATTTCATCTTTTATAATATGTACAAAATGCATTCGTGGGTCTTAAATTAAGCTACAAAAATTCGACTTCTGTAATTCGAAGGTTTGGATAATTCGAAGTTTAGCTGTGGTCCCTTCAGCTTCGAATTATCCACGTTCTATTGTATAATATTTAATCAATATTTATTAAGAAATATACTGTATTGTTACACAATTACTACAGATAAATTGTACTTAACCTTCTTAGAACTTAAATAGCTCCCAGCACAAAGCGTAGCTACTGTGATTTAATGCATGTTATTCTGTTCAATCCAATTACTAGTTTCAAACTCACACGCTTTATATCAAATACCAAGCAACAGCAAATGTAAAATTTATTGTAGGAATACAATCAAAACATTATTGGCTATCCCACAATAATGCTAAATAGTAAAAATCCCTAAAAAAGTAATGCTTACATGGGACACACGAGCAAACAAGAAGTGGAAAACAGTTAGAAAACTAACAGCCTCTTAAACAAATATAACTCAATGCATGATTTCTAAATAGGAAAATTTATTGAAAGTGTGAATGAGAATTATATTGAATGGGGCAAATTAAGAAGGTATCACCGATGGTTTAGTTACACTATCGAATAATTTGTACACAGATAATCTAGAACAAATATTTCAATAGCCAGAATATAATACCACAAGAAGTGTAACACCATCTGAACCCTCCTAGTCTTTGCATTTTTGTGGTAATAACGAGTAGAAGATGATTCAAGAACTTGATTCTACTTATTTTGCTTTAAGTACATAATTTCATATGTGTTTAAAACTATGTATATCAGTGCTGTAACACATTTGATGTAAAGTGTGCGAGTTTAAAACTAGAAATTGGATTGAACACAATAACATGCATTAAATCACAGTAGCTACGCTTTGTGCTAGGAGCTATTTAAGTTCTAAGAAGGTTAAGTACAATTGATCTGTAGTAATTGTGTAACAATATAGTATATTTCTTAATAAATATTGATTAAATATTATATGAAAGTGATTAAATAAGAACGAGTTTTAATTTCTGGCTTTTTTGAGAAACGCACAAAAGGCCCTTTTTGAGAAATCATATAAAACATTTGTGGGGCAAAAATACACAATATAATTGATAGCAGCTCATTAAGCACTTTAAGGGCGACAAATGAGCAGATTTTCAGATTTTTAAAAAATGGCTTTTTTGAGTAATCACACTTCAAAATCGTAATTTTTGAACATTTTCAAATTTCAAAATTTAAATTCTGAGAGGATATGCATCTCATGCTTACAATAAGATTTGATACAAAACTTCCATAACAGCACTTTAGATCGCCACCTCTGTTTTATCAAAAATAAATTTCTTTCATAAGAAAAAAAAGTCATAAAGTCGGACCAAACACTATTTTTTCACTTCAGAAACAATTTTTTCTTTATCAATGAAGCCAACAAAATTTTTAAAATTAGTGTCTAAATAAAATACCATCCCTTCATTATTTATAGAAAAAAATCATTCAAATCGGTTAAAAAATTTTGAAACAGTGGCCATTTTAAAAGTGAGTGTTTTGCTGATTTTCTGAAAACGGCCAACTTTGTCCCAAATTTTAAACGTCTGTAACTAGAGAAATAATTTTTTTTTTTTTTGCAAAATCCTTTTGGGATATATGTCCCTTAGTTGTAACTACTGTAATTTTTTCAAAAAAAAAATTGGTGAGGGTCATGTGACACCCTCTGCCTGATCTGAAATGGAATGGCTCATTAGATAGAGGAAAGCTTTCTCTACCAAATTTGAAATTTTTAAGAAGGTATTTTTTTCTAAGCCGGAGAAAAAGTGGTTCAAATTTTAGTTAAAAACCATGATGATATGTGAGCATTTTATTCCTCAATTTAGCTTTTTTGGAGATTTATTTGTCAGTTAAAAGGAAAGAAACTTGCATTGGGTCCTGCAGGGCTCGCCCATACTCGTATTTGACAGATAATCAATATTATTTCAAAAAATTGACTCACATTTTTGGAAGATGAGAGTCAAACTTTGAATGTTAAAATTTCGACCAAAAGACGTTCTAATACTGAAAAATTGATTTGTATTTTAGTTCAATATGCTTTATATTGTGAATTATTAATAAAAGAGCTAGAAATATTATAAAATGAAAGCAGATGCAAAAAGATTGCCGCGCGATTGCAGCAAAACGCTCTTACTGTTCCTAACAGGCGGCATCAAAGAAACGTAAAAAATAAGCTAAAAGTAAAAAATGTTCATCAAATAAAGACCCAATGAGAATCCTTTTAAACATTAAGACAAATAAATACATTTTAAAAAAAGAAAAACTTATTATGAAGAATTTAAGGAAAGAGTTTTTGCTCTCATATATATTTTTTTTAACTAAGCCTTGGCAGTCTATTTGCCAGGAGCCTGCGTGATGCATTTAAATTTCATGTTACCCAATTTACGCATAATCAAGACTTAAATTGTAACAAAAGAATTGCGAAAGCCTGATAGTTTTTAGAACTTGTTTTAATGCAGAAATAGTCCAAATTCTGTCTAGTATGTAAAAATGTATTAATTTTTCCTGAAATTAAAATCCAAACTTTTCAATTTCAACTGTGACACGAAAAAGCACTTTTTACCAAACAAAAAATTAACCATACTTTAATATATATATATATATAAAGTGAATGAATGTTGGTTTAGACACTTGAGAGAATACCCGACATAAATTCATCGAAATCAAAAACGTCATTATGCCTCTGTCAAATGTACCTCATTCACAAAAAATGACTCTTAAATCATTGTACAAACTATCATCAAGCTAGAAAGAAGTTCAAATGCATCTCCCAAAAATAAATAAATAAAAGAATAAATGCTTTACAACAACAGACTCTTCTCAAATAATTTAAAACATTATTATTGTTGGAGGCCTTGTGAAAGCAACATAGTTTAAATGTCAATTACATGCATAAGAGAATCTATTGTGAACATTCTAACATACTGGCCAAATGAAACAATTGCAGCATAAAAAATATTTTTGATGTTATATTAATTTATTTTCAGTAACATAAAAATCGTGGTAATACATTACTTTTCAAACACTTGCTATATTCCACATAAAGCAAACCAATGTAGGAGTATTTGTTACACTTGTATTCCTTGTACTGCATTCAGCATGAACTTTTCCAGCACAACTTGCGCTTGAAAAGAACAAATATTATGAAATAACTGTATAATATCTATAAAACAAGCTGCAGATTTTTAAATAATTAAAAATGCAACTACATACACATTTTCATTAAGAAGATAAATAAAATGTTAGTTTTTTTTTTTAAATTTACATATGACACTTAAACTAGCATTTAAAATACCAATAATATCAATCAACAGCAAATGATTATAAATTCACTGTGTTAATGTAATGCCACAATTAAAACTTTACAAATGAAAAAATTGCATCCTTCATAGCAGTATGACAACAGAATATATAATGACACATAAAAATTAAGCAATAATAAAATTTTTGAAATTTCTTTCTGTTGAGAGAAAAGTTAAAAAATCCTTTTTATGAATAAATGACTTGGCTTCAGTATAAAAATATTAAAAGTTAAGTACAAATAACACTAATTTCCATTAAAACAGCACACGAATAAGAAGCTGTTGAAATTTTCAGGGTGTGACTGATAGTTTCCACAATATCTACTTTTCCCCTAATGTGAAACATTCTAAATTGCAAAAATGAAACAAGATGTTTACACCATTTTGCTAAAGCATTTCTAAAAATGCTATTAAACATTTTCATGAGAAAAATCGCACCAGAATCACAACATCAGATGTACTAAGTTCAAGTTGCTTAGCTGTGTCTCAAATGACCTGTGCAGATTATGTTAATTTTTAATGCAGCAGCACCCCCCCCCCCCCACCCACCCACTACTTCTAACCACCACATATGATCTAGTAGTTGTAGACTTAAAAATCTATAAGTCATGATAACCCATAATAAAAATTCAATAGTCAGAGTCAATTAAGACAGCTTAAAATTTTTTTTTTTTAAACACTCGTTTGAATATTTAATTTAAATAATTAAAAAAGTGGAACCGCAAAAGCTTCAAACTTTTATAGTTAAAATAATTATTTCATATAAATACATTATTCTTTAAATGTTTCAATATGAATAATTATTATTTTAGAATTGACCATGAGAAGAAGGGGAAAATAAACAGCTTTGCAAAAAATTGAATTTCTTAGACTTTTAATAATAAAAGATTTTTTCTTTTTTCTTCCTTTTTTATGTTCAAAATAATTCTCATTGGGTCTTTATATGTTAAAAACTTTTCACTTTTGCTAATTTTTTATGTTTCTTTGATGCAACCTGTTAGGCACAATAATAGCTTTTTGCATCTGCTTTAATTTCAGATTTTTTTGTTATTAATTTACAATAATTCACAATATAATGCATATTGAGCAAAAATTTGAATAATTCATAATATAAAGCATATTGAGCAAAAATTCAAATCAATTTTTCAGTATAAATATGATTCCTGGTTGAAATTTAATTTATTTTGAAACAAAAAACGTAAAATAAATGTAAGCAGTGAAGCAATTCAAGTCCGATGGCACATTGCCTCTAAATTTTATGGTATTTTGCAAAAAGCATTACAAGTAAAGGTGGATTACTTACTGTTCAAGAAGGAAACATTTCCCTACTTTTTTTGTATTGAATACAAGTTTAAATGTTAAAATATATATATATTTTAGATCATTAATCTTATTTATAAAACCATTTTCATATGCCTTTTCTAAATGTTGGCAAATTTCAGAGCACACATGCGACTAGAAGTAAACAGATTTTATTAGTTTTTTTTTACCCCTTTTAAGCTTCCCCCAATGAGCAATTTTTGCCGTATTACCACTTAATTTTTTTAAATTTGTTTTGGCGCACACTACTACATACATATTAGACTATGTAGTTTATAATAAAAATTTAACTTCTGTATCATTTTGGGGACAATTTTCCAATTTGTCTATCGTCTCCGAACTACTCTTCCACAAAATTCGACTTGCATCTCCCACAACGAGTGAATTTTTGCAAATAATATAAATTTACGCACCAGATATGATTACACGCAAGACCTGGATCTAGTGTTTAGGACTGTTTTCCTATTGTTGACAAGTACAACCTGAACTCAACCTCCAACTTGGGAAGAACCAAACTATTTTTTCCATGCTATGCAGTAATGCATGATAATCCTAAGGCTTCATGTTAAATAGTTGGGGATTAAAATATGCCTTCTCCCCCAATAAGAATGACTAGTTATGCTTTTCCTGTCTTGAACTAAAGTTGTGTGATCTCAATGCAAGGGCAGTTTTTAATCAATTTTCCATTTCAAAATCTTCTATTGGCTGCTATACATTCATAATGCTTCGAAAGTTCTTACACAAACAACTGAAAAGGCTATCTGAAAAAATGATATGAAAGGGGGGAGGGGGAAGCATTTACTTGCTATTTTATTTTTATCAACATTCCAAGAACTGCATTTCAAGTAACGTCTATTATAATTGAAGTCAAGTAGGAGGGGGGATGCTATGGTTTAGTCCCTTTGAAACTTTATCATTCCTTCATTGCAAAAACTAATATAGTCTGTGGTGAGATAGTGCTTTTTTGTTGGTGAATGGGACTTTGAAATGCTGTTTGCTGATTTATAACATTTTTTTTTCTGTAACAGAGAACATCATTCATTTCAAATAAGTAGAGATTCAAAGAAAACTTTTTGGTTTAAAAAAAAAAAAAGCAAATGATTGATGAAAAGAAAAAACAAGTTAGCGCTCATGAACGAATATATATATCAGTGTATCTGCAAATTTTCGACAGTGAAATTTCGTAACTTTTGCCTGACCATTGGGTGATACATCAGATATTGATTAGATTCTGCTGGATACCGGATATCCGGTGTCACCAGTACGACACGTAAGTAATGAATAAATAGCCCTGATATTTGAAACTTGAAAATTCTATACATAGTTTTAAAAAACGTTTAGTTTAAAAATATGTAGCAAACTTGTAACTCTCCTATTTTGAAAACAATGTGAATTACAAATTTGTTACCAAATGCTTTTAAAATATCTTTATTAATTAAATTTAAAAAATCAAATTTGACATTCCGGATAACCGAATATTTCATGCAGTAGCCAGATTGGATTCGGTTATTTAAAAAGCTGTCGGATACCGGATATCCAATGTTTTCTAAGAGGGGATGGTCCCATTTGACTGAAATTTTTCATGAGCTGTTCGTAACTTTTGTGACTTATTACTTTTGTGACTGTTTTCCACATTTGTGCCTTTTTCAGGACTTTCGTGACCTGTAGAAACCTTGTGTATGGTAGAACACAAAGAGGTTATTTATTGAAAAAGTAAAAACTTTCTCAGTTTAAATTTTAAAAATGAGAAAAAAAGAAAATGAAAATCTTGATTATTTCTTAATTGCAGGCAAAATATTTAAACTGCAGGCAAAAAGCATTTAATTTCTGACCCAATGTTTATGTGCTATGGAGTGCCATTACTAATGTTCAAGGTGCATCATAATTTATTCAGTGTATTTATCTGGTATTTGAACAAAAAAACTATATAAAAAGCTTAAGTAATGTTTTCCTTTATGTACTACGCATTTAATGAGGTAAAAATTTTGCACAATATCATAAATGAGGAACCTAGAAGCAAAGGGGTGTAGGTGACAAAATTGAAAATTTGGAGATAAATAGTGCAAATTATAGCGAAAGCACTACACTATATTGTGGCAAGAGATGTTAGCGGTAGCCCTAACAGATGCTGCCCCCAATATGATTTAGAAACAAAATAGCATTTAAGGCCCCTTAAGATCCAAACTTTGAACATTTTTTTCTCGGAATTGTCTTTTGGTCACTTACATCCCTTTGCTTTTTACTGCCTGAAACGAATATTTAGATTTATTTTTTTAATTGCTCATTTGATCAAGCCAAATATTTATCTTTTGTCAAGTTTTAGACCTTTTAAATCAGCGGTCGGCAACCTAAATTGACCGACTATCTACTCTCTAAGTTCGACAAAAACCAAGATCGACTCGGAGGTTAATGGAAAGGGGTGGGTGCATATCAAGGCCGTACGTATACATTTTGGGGGTGGGTGATACAGCCTCAGTGCACACAATATTAATAAGACAGCACCTGTTTTCAAAATGCAGGTCAATTCTTGTCGGAACAAGTTTTGATGTTGCTAAAATACCTACTTTAAAATTTCTAAAATAATTTAATGTAACACTGTTAACTCGGTTAACAATATTTCAAATACTAATATTTCTTTTAAACTTAATAAAATACTATTAGTTTTTTAAATAAAAAGCACCATGTGAAAGGTAGCTATATAGGGTCAGTTGGGGTAATTGTACAGTGGCTAGAATAGATAGTGTGCCATTCGCCATTGTCCTCCAGTGCTTTTTCTGTACCCGAAAGTAAGCCTCCACTAGATGGCGCTCTATCCGACAGCGAGGTAAGTTCGAGCCCACCGAAAGACGACTTTGGGGCCAGCTGCTGCGATTAAAGGCCCTATGTACCAAAAGTCTTTCGATTAGCCGATTGTCATTTAGAAAGTTACAAGTGACACTGAAGCACTAACATGAATTGATTGCTGTTAACTACTTTCGGATTAGTTTTCCCACTAAGGAAGCAGGAAATGAAATAAATATATCCCTCATTCGTACTTTGATATAGTATATGAACAACTTTCATTTTTTTATTCTATAAAATAAATAAATGAAGAGGAACATATGCCCATTTTTGGTCTTTGTAAATTTATGCATGATAAATTGGTTTAATTCTGACCACCTCAAAGAAAACAATGAAAAAATATTTACATTAATGAAGAAGAAATGTAACATTAAAATGAAATTGTACTTGTCGTAACAACAAAATAAATTTAAAGCTAAGCTTTTTGCTTTGGTTCAAGATTTTGTTAATGATTTGTTTCTATTTTGGTTTAGTATGTAATTGAAACTTGACCAAAATTTTTTGTATCATAATGTGACAAAGGCACCCACCAGAGGGGCGGGGGGATTCAGGGGGGGGGGGTTTCAGTTTTTTAATAAAATTCTACATTTGTCTGGAACTATAAAAAGTTTTAAAAGATGTGACTCAAAACGATAAATTTTACATAAAGAAACAATATTGACGTTAATGAAGAAATGTAATATTAAAATGAAATTGTGCTTGTCGTAACAACAAAATAAATTTTAAGCTAAGCTTTTTGCTTTGGCTTAAGATTTTGTTTATTATTTGTTTCTATTTTGGTTTAGTATGTAATTGAAACTTGACCAAAAATTTGTGTATCATGATAATATTTCTCACGAGCGAAAAATATATTTCTGTTGAGAATAATAACTTTAACTTTCTTTTAATCAGCTCGCGAGATTATACGTTGTTTAAAATATGAAAAGAATAGAAAATGGATTTTCAAGATAGTAGTGTGCTCTTATATTTGTAATGTGTATTTGGTATGTTTGTTTTGTTTTATTAAATGTTATTTATGTTTTTGATAACATAATTTGCCACTTTTTTCGATTCACGCATAACAAGATGGTAGCAGAGCGTGGTTTTGTGGTTTAATGGTTGCTAAAAAGTGATGTAAATGCAATTTGATATTTCCTCATTAGGGTTAGCTTTCTTAAGCAAATGAATGAAAGAAATATTTATATTACATGCAGATTAGACTAACCGCTAATTCAGATTTGTAATATGGCTGACTCTAGTGTTGGAATTTCGAGGATTGAACCTCTAAATAGCAAAAATTATGCTTTATGGAGCACAAGAGTAGGAGCTCTCATTAAAGCTAAGCATTTGTATGATGTAATTGCACAAGAAGAACCAGTAGTAAATGAAAAAGATGAATCGAGTATTAAATTATATAATGACTGGTCTGCAAGAAACGATGAAGCGTATGGATTAATTATTTTGACTTTGTCCGCAGAGCAAGTTATGACTGTTAGAGGAATTACTAAAGCTAAAGAACTGTGGGAATTATTGAAAAGACGTCATGAAGGAGTAGAAAAACACAGAAAGATTAATTTGAAGATTAGATTAGCGAAGATTGATAAAAGCAACCGAGAATCAGTAGAAGAATATTTAATAAGAGCACAGACAATTGCAAATGAAATTTCTGATCTGGGAACTCAAATAGAAGAGAATGAACTGATTGGATATATTATGGAAGGTTTACCGAAGAAATATAGCGAAGTTGTTACAGCTGTTTCTTCAAATCCTGATATATCTTATGAATTGATGAGAGAAACTTTGTTGACATATGAAAGAAAATATGACAAAGTTGAGACTGAAATTCAAGCATTTAAATCTAATGAATTTAACAGAAAAAAGGGATGTTGTTTTTCGTGTGGAAAATTCGGGCACAAATCCTTTGAATGTTGGAACAATCAGAAGAAAATTTCGAAATATGAAAGAAATGGAAACAGAGGAAATGCAAAAGGACTAATGAATAGAAACAGAGGATTTGAAAATGAGAAATTCAATGGCAAGCAAGGTAGCTATGTTCACAAAGAAAAGAAAGAACACTCTTGTTTTTCAAAAGGATTTGCTCTTCAAACAAAACTGCATGATAAATCAGATAATTATAAAAATGATAAAGAGACATCATGGATGTTAGATTCAGCATGTTCATCTCATATGACTTATCAAGAAGAAATAGTAAGTAATCCAAAAGTCGAAGAAGTAAAAATTGCAACAGCTGAACAAAATAGAAGCATACAGTCAAGATTTAGAGGTGATGTGAAAGCTATTGCACACAATGAATATGAAGACACCAATATTAAATTAGGGGATGTCCTATACGTTCCAAATTTGAGTGGAAATCTGATGTCAGTTCCAAGTCTGGTGAAAAAGGATAAGAAAGTTATTTTTGGATGATAAAGGTGCCACTATTTATGAAAAACAAAGTGGAGAACTAATTGCCAGAGGAACATTTGAAGATGATGCATTTTTGATTAAACTTGAGGTGAAGGAAAACATGAATGAAAAATGTCATAAAACAGAAGAAATAACTAAAGAGATTTGGCATAAAAGATTAGGACATGTGAATTATAAATATTTAGACAAAATGATAAATAGAAATCTTGTCAGAGGAATTGAAGATATAAAAGGTGATGAGAAAACTTGTGAAGCATGCATTCAAGGTAAATTAACTAGGTCCCCATTTCAGCAAGTAACTGAAGAGAAAACAAAACAAATTCTGGACAGATTACATGTTGATTTATCTGGACCTATGAATATTCAATCTTTAAAAGGGAGTAAATATATGTTGTTGATTATTGATGAATTTAGTAGGAGATATTTTGTCGAATTTGTAGCAAGAAAGAGTGAAGTATCGAGAAAAATTATTGTCTTTATTGAAAGGAGAGAAAATGAAACAACGAAGAAAGTGAAATCAATTCGTTCAGATAACGGAACTGAATTCATAAACGAAACATTACTTGAATATTACAAAAGAAAAGGCATCAAAGTTGAAAAAACTACAGCTTATTCCCCACAGAGCAATGGAATAGCTGAAAGAGGGAATAGAACTATTATTGACATAGCCAGGACTTTATTAGTTGATGCAGGTCTGCCTGTATGTTTTTGGGCAGAAGCAGTTTGGACCGCAGTATATCTGAATAATTTGACGCCGACTGCGAAAAGAGAGAAAACTCCCATGGAATTATGGAGTAATAAGAAACCTACAGTACGACATCTAAAAGTATTTGGATGCAAAGCGTTTTATAGGAATGATCAAGTGAACAGGAAGAAGTTCGATGTTAGAGCAAGACCAGGTGTGTTCCTAGGATATTCCAAAGATCGCCAAGCGTACAGGGTTTATGATAAGGAAGAAAATAAAATCAAAGAGAGTAGAGATGTAATTTTTATAGAAAATGAAATGGGATATGTAGAGGAAAATGACAGTAATTATAATATAGAAGAACTTGACTACATAACAATTCAATCAAGTGACGTAAATGACTGCCAAAAGCATGATGCAGTGAATAAAGAATCATTAGTGAGCATTCCCAAAGATAATGAAGATAATCCAAATGGAATAAAGGACCCGAAAGAAAATGCTCTCAAAAGAGGGCGTTCACCTGGTAACTTAAAAGAAAGTAGTATTCAGGGAAGAAGTGAAGACGTAGAAGAAATTGAACTACCATTACTAGATCGAGGGGTTAGACGATCATCTAGGGAAAAGAAACCTATCACAAGATACTCAGCAAATGTCACTTTAGAAAATATTCCAAAGACTTATCAAGATGTATTAAATTCCAAAGAGAAACAAAAATGGACACAAGCTATAGAAGAGGAATTGAAATCAATGGAACAACATAACGTATGGAAGATCGTTGATCGACCTAAGAATATGAAAATTCTCAGAAGCAAATTTGTATTTACACTGAAAAAGGAGGGTGAAAATAAAAGATACAAAGCTCGATTAGTTATTGACGGTTCAAGAGAGAAACTGGGTCGAGATTTCAAAGAATCATACAGTCCTGTAATGAAACCCGAATCCTTTCGAACGCTATTGAAAATATCAGCTATAAATGATTACAAAGTTAGAATTTTTGATGTGGAAACTGCTTATTTAAATAGTAAGTTAAAAAGATCTGTTTATATGAATCCTCCTGATGGTTTTGATATTGAAAGTGGAAAAGTATTACTAGTCACTGGAAGTTTGTATGGACTCCCAGAATCAGGAAGATGCTGGTATGATAAACTAAAGAAAATATTGAACAAAATAGGAATGAAAGAATGCAAATCTGATCCATCTGTATTTATCAGCCAAGATACTGATAAATATATTGCTTTAGGAATGTATGTTGATGACGGGATCATTATTGGAGAATCTGAAGATCTCATTGAGGATTTTTTGAGGAATTTAAGAAAGGAAATTAAGATTAAAGAAATAAAGAATAAAATCAACTTTCTTGGAATCGACATAGACTTTTATGAAGAAGGAACTATGCTCAACCAAAAAGAATACATAACAGAAATTTTAGAACGTTTTGATATGCAAAACTGTAACTCTGTGAAAACACCAGGAGTTGTTGGAATGAATTTAGATGAATATGAAAATTCCAAACCAGTGGACATGAAATTGTACCAGGAGATGTTGGGTAGTATAATGTATCTAGTTACTGGGACACGACCAGATTTAGCATACAGTATCAGCAAGTTATCTCAATATTCAAAAGATCCTAGAGAAATTCATTTACAAGCTTTGAAGAGAGTATTGCGTTATCTACAAGGTACTAAAGAATTCAAGTTAAAGATAGATAAATGCAAAGAAAAACTACATATTAATTCTGATGCAAGCTGGTGTACCAGTAAAGATTCAAAATCATTCAGTGGTTATACCGTTAAGATAGGAAACTCATTAATTGGATGGAAGAGTAACAAACAGAAGATCGTAACTTTGTCAACCATGGAATCCGAATTGGTTAGTTTATGCGATGCAGTATGTGAAGGACGGTGGTTGATAGATTTATTAGAAGAGTTGAGACAAGAGGAATTAGTGCATCGTCCAATAAAGATATATACAGACAGCCAATCCGCAATAGATTGGATATATAACCCAAGAGTAAACAACAGAAATAAGCATATATCAAGAAAATACCATTTTATAAAAGAAGAAGTGGAAAATAAAGAATTTGACCTACATCATATAGCAGGTACGGAAATGGATGCTGATGTGATGACTAAAGATGTGAGCCAAGTGAAGATGCGTACTCATCTGCAGAAACTTGGAATCATTTTTCCCGTCGTGTGAAAGGAGGGATGTGTTAATATTTCTCACGAGCGAAAAATATATTTCTGTTGAGAATAATAACTTTAACTTTTTCTTTTAATCAGCTCGCGAGATTATACGTTGTTTAAAATATGAAAAGAATAGAAAATGGTTTTTCAAGATAGTAGTGTGCTCTTATATTTGTAATGTGTATTTGGTATGTTTGTTTTGTTTTATTAAATGTTATTTATGTTTTTGATAACATAATTTGCCACTTTTTTCGATTTACGCATAACATATCATAATGTGACAAAGGTACCCACCAGAGGCAGCGGGGGGGATTTGGGGGGGGGGGGGTTCAGTTTTTTAATAAAATTCTACATTTGTCTGGAACTCTAAAAAGATTTAAAAGATGTGAATCAAAAATTTGATTTTATATATGAAACAATATTGACGTTAATGAAGAAATGTAATATTAAATTTGAAATTGTGCTTGTCATAACAACAACATAAATTTAAAGCTAAGCTTTTTGCTTTGGTTCAAGATTTTTTTTAATTATTTATTTCTATTTTGGTTTTGTATATAATTGAAGCTTGACCAAAACTTTGTGCATCATAATGTGTTTTTAAATAAATGTAAATTTAAAAATAAATTAAATCTATATTTTAAAAAAAAAATCTAACACAAAATTTTAAGCATGCAGTTCATTTAAAAATGACATTGCAAGTGTTAATTTTTTTTTTAAAATATACATCAGATTGCAATGTGCTTTGTAAAAAACTTATGTGATAGTAATTATTGTTAATTTTTATTTATTTATTTATGTTAAAATATAGTACACAGACAAGCCTTTCTTTTTTAGGTAATATGAGCATAATAATGCAATTATCTTCAACAGCTCATTCACACTATATTGGACTAAAAAACCGTTGTCTTTAAAAAGTATAACAATATGCTCTTAACAAAATACATGGTTTTCATTTAAGACTGCATCCGAAAACTAAATAAAAATATTTTTCATGCTTGTGTTCACCTAAACGACAGCCGTCTATTTATTGCTCCAAATTCTTCTCTAGAACAGATGATTGAATATTTTTAAAAAAATCACATATTTTTTGCACCTCCTTTTTTTTAGTACTGAAAAAAGTGCGAAAACTAAGGCGAGTAAATGATTCTTTAACGTTCGCTATGCTAATCAGCTACCTCGCTGTCGATGCTAGCGCCACCTACTGGTGGCTTAGTTTCGTTTTCAACATTTTCGCGCCGAACGGCACACTAGGTATTCTAGCCACTGTAGTAATTGTAAACACGGGGTAATTGTAAACAAACTTCATAACTACACTTGTGGTGGTTTTCAAAACTTAACTGCTTGTGAGTGATAAACTGGCAGTATAGGGAAGACATTGAAACAGTTCCGCAAGTTTCGAAACAACTGTAGAGGAGTCACTATTGTTTGAAAATGGCACAGTGAAAAAGTAGTTTAACAAATTTTAGTGATCTTACATTTTCCTCTACAGCTCATCTACAAAAGCGATGTAAGCGGTTTCAACCATTTTTATTTGTCATATGGAATGCTGCTAAAAACATTTAGTTATGAATTTAATCCTCCCTGTTATTTTTCATGTGCAAGTTAGGTGTTTACAATTACCCCATATATTTCGTACTCTGGGATAATTGTAAACACTTAAATTTATCCTATTTCCAATATTTTGGGCGGACAATAAGTATTATAACTTGATGTAAATTACACTTTTGTGTCTATTTTACATAACTGTTGTTGTTGTTGTTGCTAATTCCACTTGGAAATCCATGCCCCCTTGCAGGGCGACCATGAATTAAGGAAGCTCCTACTGATTATTATTGAGCTCCGCTAGAATGAAGTACACTTGATTCAGAGGGGCTTAATGATTTTGAACCAGCTCCCAGATAAGAGATCGTCACCTAGGATGGTTCCTCAGCGGAAATTATTTCTAATTTGGTGGAGATTTGAAGCGACAATGTATTTTACATGCACAGCTCCCTTTAGCGCACTCTGTCTCAGAGTAATCAGTCGCGGGAGGTGGTCACCCTCCCAAGCATTGACCACGGCCAGTTGTGCTTCACTTTCGGTGTTCTGTGGGATCCAAGCTTAACCGACTGATTGACTGCGGGACATATATTATATAAATTTGTCGCATTACTTGATTTTTTTTTCAAGATATTTCTCGTTAAATGATCTCGGCCAACTCATAACATAACTCGGCGGACCACATGAGGTTTGATGGCGGCAGATTGAGAACCATTGCTCCGGACCTTCTTAAGCCTTCCAGCAGACTGTATGAAACAATTTTCCATTTGCATCAACCTTATTTGAAAATAAATCACTGTTTACAATTACCCCAGATCTCTGCGGTAATTGTAAACACACTGGGGTAATTGTAAACACGAGCTCATTCGCTAACAAATAGTCATAAAGAAAAAAATTTTGTACACATTTACTCACAAGAAGTACAGTAGTGGCTACAATGCTCACAATTTTGTCTCTGAATTCATTCAAGAGGTAGGGAAAGATCAAAAGTTAAAACATTGAAAAAGCGTTTACAATTACCCCAACTGACCCTACTTTCATTAACTCTCACTGAGAGCATAGTTAATATGACTACTGACATTCCATATCATAGGCAAGTACTTTTTAGGTGTGGTGAATGGTCTGACAAATTAATAAACATTTTCTAAAAATGAAAAAACTAGGCTCGCCCTCCAATTCAAAAGTCATTTGATTTTTTTTTCAAAGCTATATAAACTTCAAAATTCGGTCTCGATCAACCTAAAATGTGCTCGCGATCGACGGGTTACCGACCACTGCTTTAAATGATGGATCCCATTAAGTAATGGACAGCAACCAATGGGCCAATTGGTGTGGCCAATATTTGGAGGTTTAGTTGTAGAAAGTTTAGAATAATGTTAACCCATTCCATTGATCCTAAAAAGTGCTTCACATAAAGTAAAGAAATATTACTAATTCTTACTTACTCTAACAATAGACTTACAATAAACTCTGAAAAAGAATGACATGCATTTCTAGATCAAAACATTAAATTTTTTATATCATTTTTTGGTAATACAATATGGGACTCTAAATTTGGTAATTTTTTTCCCTCTTAATATAAACTTTAAATCTGAATCTCTTTCCATTTGAAAGGATTATTTTAAATGTTAAGTTATTTCAATGAAAGTTCTTAAATATTCTAAAATGCCAATTAAGTTGATCCTTCAGTACATTTTTATGTCCACAATGTTGGAATTCTGGAACCAATGCGAAATTCAGCAATTATCGAGATGTAGAACTGTGCTGGTCTCGTGTTTGCAGATTTGGCATAGTAAACTGTAACTCAATATTAAAAATAGAAAAAGATGTAGCCTGCTTTTTTCATACTTTATCTAATTCTATACAATCAAGATTTTTAACATACCTTCTTAACTGAATGTATATTTTTTCATAAGACACTCTCACAAGCTGGGGGGTTTTTATGTGAGACATGAAACTGGGATTTAGTTTTAACAAAATTAAGAAACTGCATTTAAAATTAGCTGAGAAAACTGAATAAAGTCACAAATGTTCAACAGCTTTTCATAACTAAAATGCACAGAATTTGTATTCCACAAATAAGTAGTACTTTAAAAATGAAAACTTAAAAAAAAATAGAAGCAATAAAGGATTAACAATATTAGAAACTGACAATTCCATAACTATAATGTATAAAATTTATATTCTACAAATAATATTTTAAAAATTGAAAGTTTAAAAAAATAGAGCCAATGAAAGTTTAACACAATTTAAGACACAAAAAAGGTACAAGTAAAGATTTATTAATCCCCTTCCTTAATTTTGTTACTATTTTAGTCACCTTCATAAGTTCGGAATTTGAAAAATGCTTTAAAAGAAACTTTTCATAACTTACAAACATTGTATATTCATTTTTAATAAGCAATGATTTATTTATCAAAATATTTACATGCCATTATAACAGATGAAAAAATTCAAAATTCAGTTAGTCCTTCAAATATTGAGAATTTTCATTTGACTACAGCATGGTCTTATTAACCTATAACAAATGGGTCACAAGTGACTCTTTTCATTATTCCAAGCAACCCACTTTAGTTGCAAAATAGAAGTATAATACATAAAAAAACTATAAAACATAAATGAACACCTAAAGAATACATTAAAAAATAGACTGCAAATAAATAACAATAACATTTTTCTTCGATTACACAGTTGCAGTAACAACATGCATTTTTATTTTTAAAAATTAAAAGAAAAAATAATATTTTTGAATACATGTAGTTTCCAATGACCCAAGACATCTTTTTGATAGATATTTTGGTTGACCTGCAGCCAAAATAGTTGCTGATGCATGCTTACACAACATAACAAGGAAAAGTAATTCAACAGAATTATAAAAATATCTCAATCACATACCATGTTTACTTCTTCTTTTAATGGCTATATCATATGCTGACACAAAAGTTTCATTTTGTATAGTTATATCAGCACCTGCATTCAACAACTCTTGAACACATCCAGCATGATTGTTATAAACTGCATACATAAGAGCAGTGTTGCCACCCTAATTATAAAATAAAGATAATCATGAAAGTGCTTAGTTTCTTACAAAATTCATATAAATGAACAGTATGTACCTTGTCTCTATAATTTAGCCTTGCTCCGTGATTTATCAGCTCTCGTATAATAACAGAATGACCTGAAATGCTGGCAAGAATAAGGGCATTTTCACCACCAATACCATTTGCACATACAGATGCTCCGCGATATAATAATTTCCGAACAGTTTCTAGTTGGCCATAAGATGAAGCCCACATAAGGGGGGTGAATCCATTTGCATCTTTTTCATCTGGGTTGAAATTATCACCTTAGAGAGCAAAAACTTTGTCTTACAATAAATGAAAAATATAAGAAAGCACAATCCTATAAATTAATGGCATAGTTTTAAGTAAAATATTTGAATTTTTTGGTTTCCTTAGATGATAAACTTGGCTCAGTTTGAAAAGAGTCCCCCCCCCCCCTTCCTTTTTTTTTTTCTCTTTCTTTTTTTTTCAAGCTGAAGGTATGTCAGTGAATTTTTGCCTTTAAATAAGAAAGACTAGGTTATAAATTATGAGAGAGTTTCCTGTAGAATAGTAATAGTATTACAAATTTGAAAAATAAAAGTATCTATAACACTTTTCTTGTGGGTAGTAAGATATTAGTTAACTAGTTAGCAAATGCCTTTAGTTTTATTTACCCTGAAAAAAGAAGATGCTGCAATAGTATCCGAAAGAGATATCACTAAGCACCCTCATCCAATAATCAAAAGAGACAACAAAAAAGTTGCTTGAAAATGAAATTGGTGTAGTTCTAACAGTTGAAACTAACAGAATCTCTATTTCAAACAAAATTCAGTTAACAGTTTTGTTTTAATTTGTTATTTTTAGTCATTAATTATGTATTTGCAATTTGTTTAAAACTTAGTTATTGACTGTGGCTTTTTTTACACTTCCAATTACAACCAAATAGTTTTAATAGCTCAGGGTTCGCGCTAGGCCGCGCGATTCCCGCAATATTTTTTGAAATCCCACTCAAAAATTTTTTTTTGTGTGCTTAAACTTTAGAAATCCCACTTAAAATTTTGGTCAAGCAGGAAAATCCCACCTTGTATTTTTCCCCAGTGTGAACCCTGTAGCTCTTAATTAATGTTGGATCAAACCTCTCATAGAAATACAGAGAAGGGCAGATGCAGTACGAGGGTTATGGGGATTACTAGAGATAGAACGAAGCTTTGGCCCCTTCGCTGAAGCATTGGTCAGGCTGAATAATGAACAGAGATTCAGCCTATAGTAGTTTATGTTGTAATTATTTTTTTGTACCATTACATAGCAGAAATTAAATTCAAAGTTTGCGTACATTGAAACCCTTGGACCTAGAAATCATTCAATAATTAATAATGAATTATATTTAATTTGAAAGTTACTAAGAAATAAATGTGACATGAATCTGTCGAATCGTACCGCCACATATTGGAGGATCTCCTGCACCCCCATCACGTCCAGGTCACCAATATGTGGCGGTCTGATTCGATCGATTTGACACCTTCAAGAGCTATTTTCTGTCCCGGCCATTAGGTAGCTTTTGGCAAAGCACGGAAGCACTGGTTTTCCATCATGAAGGTCCGGGGTTCTATCTCCGCCTCCGACTACGTTGCTTCCATGTACTCACGTCGTCATCCGCTATGTCTGGTGTCCCGCCAATTACACGCAACAAATGGAGACCCAATCACCCCATACATGGTGCCACGAGAACACTTGCACTCATCCGCACAAGGCCCTTGATCACAAGCTCTCATCAGCGCCCAACCGCGGATACGAGCCTTCCAACCTCGCCAGAACACCTGGTACTGGCGCACCCATCTTGTTGGGTAGAAACCCATTATTTTTGTTTCTCAGACACACTAGTATAACTAGAAAGTGTTTTTCAATTACCTATTTTCTTTTCTGTGGACGGCTTGTAAGGTTCCAGGTCTCGCGGTGTTCTTCTGGCGTTCAAACCTCACGCGCCATGGTTCAATGGCAGATTGTAAACATCGCTGAGTGTCATACCATGTGTTGCCAAACCGGAAAAACTTCTGATAGAATACGTGACTTGCATGGAGGGAAGATGGATCTCAACGTTTATGTAAATGAGGTCGAAGTTAAAGTTACTATTAATGACATCATGATCGAATCATCTGATCTGACGAGTATAAAAGGAGGAAGCGAGCGTTTACACTTCACTTGATTCTACCACTTCAGTATTTACTCACTCTCTCAGAGCTCGCCTCTCGGCGGAGTTGTTCATGCTTTCGCAGTACGCCTTTGCCGTGTTGGCCCCTTTGCGTAGTATGCTGAGCTATCTTCTCTCTCCGTAGGTCACGTTTCATGTAATTAGGCTGCTTATTGTCCAGAGAGCCGAGCATGTTTTTTTTAATGTTTAAATGTTTTAAGAGAGTTGTGTGTGTGTGATGTTTTAATGTTTTTCATAATTGTTTTAAAAGGTTTTTAGTCACTGTGTTGACTGTTCAGATGATGTTTTAAAAGTTCTCTTCAAATTAATATTTCTTCCGGGTGTTGAACAACCGGTGATATCGAGCCAAAGTCCTCATCTAACTTTTGAAGTCTATCTTTTCAAGTACGAAGTAGATCCTACATGGTCGGCACGGAATACTCGTATAAAATTAGATGGAGCGACAGCAGGACCTTATCAAGAATTTGATTATTAGTGAAAAGGAAGGACTTTTGGGAAAAATATATTTGAATGATCTTCAATAAAATTCTGTTCTGATCAACTTGGTGACTAACTATAGTGCATGTATAGAGATCTAATCTTTCGTCGGAAACCCTGCAGTAATGTATGTTTATATTGATTGTTAACAGTTTTAAATAAATCTATTTTTTTGCTAAACTGTTTCCTGTATCTCTCCTTCTGACACCACCTCGGACAACTAATGTTGGGATTTAATTTGGATTCAAATTTTTCTAAATTCTAATTATAAATTTAAAAATTAATTTTTTAAGCCCAACACATCTATGGTCGGTATCGTTCACTCCTCACCTCCACGCTATTGTTCATTGGAGGGGGAGTATATGGTGGTACGATTTGACCGATTTGACACCTTCAAGAGCTATATTCTGTCACGGCCATTAGGTACCTTTTGGAAAAGCACGGAAGCACTGGTTTTCCATCATGAAGCTCCGGGGTTCTATCCCCGCCTCCGGCAACGTCACCTCCATGTCCTCGCACGTTGTTGTCCGCTACATGTCTATATAAAAGATTTGGGGGTTTTATTGATCCCCCATAAAGCTCTAGATAATATTCATTTTTTTGAGGTATAATCCGTGTTGATTCAGGCAGGGGGTACCTTCATAGTCTCAGAAGTTTTTGAATTTTACATATGTTAAAATTTAGAACTACGTGAGTTATAGGTATGTTTTTGTTTTGCTCAAAAAACTTCTTGGCCCGAGATACAGGCCGCAAAAGATGGCGCCTCCGGCGCAATTTCTCACTTGCGATTATCGACAAAAACTTTCAAGTGCTCTATTTCCTGAACGGTGCAAGATATTCTGATGCGGTTTTTTATTTGAAAGATAATTATATTCTGTTTAAGATAAAAGGCTAAATTTGAAAATCTCTGTTCAACTTCTTTTGCTGCAGCCATCTGAATTTTCTTTTTTTTAATCTTTTTTATTTTTTTTCTCAAAAAAGCCAATCTCAAAAATTTTTATTTTTTTACTGTTGGTTAATACTATTAAATACTACATTCCCTGAAAAGGAGAGCTTCCACTGTTGCGTTTAACGGTTTTTACAAACAATTTAAGATTTTGCCATATATTTTATCAGTTTTATTAATAACATAGTCATATATTGGTCTCATTAAGTCAAAATTATATTAATTTCATTTTCTTTGACATGGCATTTAATTCTTAATAAATATTACGCGAAAAAATCATGACTTTTTTTTTTAATTAAAAAAAAATAGTTTTTTTTAATTTAAAACCAGATTGCTTATCATACCCATAAACATAACTTAAGATTGACATTCTGAATGAATATAATCTTTATTTAAGTGAAAATAAGAATTTTACATAGAAAAGTAGATTTATGCTAAAAATTTAGAAAAATAAATGCAATGTGCAGTGGCACATTCACCAGGTTGTTAGCAAGTAACGTAAATATATGTATAACAACTATTAAAATTATTTATGTATATCATTTATTCATAATCACAAATTGATTAATAATTAAATTTTTATAACACATACAGTTTGGTATTTTCTCGACTCCATTTGCCATTAAGTAATTTGAAAAAGAAAACAAGTTTGGCTGTCTTTTCTACCCCAAGGTTATTTTTTGAGCTTGTTGTGAACAAATCCAAATCCTTTAGTTTCAATTGCTGCTGAAATGAGCATATGAATAATTTTTGGCTGTTTATTACCCATGAACTCTCTTACAGCAGTTACAGTTTCCCACACACAAATGTTGACATAGACTGCAATTTGTTTTTCAAATTAAATTCCACAAAAAGGAAGTGCACAAATTATGAGCTTCAAGCCATTACTTCATAGTTCAGTGTTTTCTTTAAAAAAATTTAATTGCTTTTAAACCTCTTATTTTATATTTTGGGGAAAGAAAGGTGTTAATGCATGTTCATATTTTTTAAATAAAAGGTACTGTATAGTTATTTTATCTTGCTGATTTAGGTTATTTTCTAGCTTTTTCTGAATACTTGTAACAGCTTCGGCTAATTTAGTTATCTTCTTCAAATTATTTAAAGCAGTTAAGATTGGTTTTTAGGCAGATCCTCAACATTCTGTTCCATTGCCCCATTGAAAATATTTTGATACTTATTTCTCTATTAAATTTCTACTTCCTTCTTTAAATACCTGCATAAAAATTAGCCAATTGCTTATGTAACTTTTTATGGAACGATATATTAACTGCCATTCTACTTCTGAAGTTAAGATCAATGCCATTTCGTTACTATCAAGACAACATAATTAATGAAATTGTTATTTTTTGTTTTGAATTGAGGAGATGTTTATTGTCCCCATACCTCACAACTCATGATGCTAACTCAAATTCGTAATAAATTCTTCAACATTTTATTTGATTTGATTTTTGTTAGAACTATCAAGTTAAATCAATGATTTTTGATTTTAAAGTCATCTGCTTTAAATTATGTACAGGCTGATAAATATTAGAAATATCTTTTCAAAAAAGAAAAAAAGGAAAGAAAAAAAAAACAAATATATTACAACCAAAAACATATTAAAGCTTACAATATATGGACATGTTCCAAAACATACAATTTCCCAAAATCATGTTATAAGTTATAGATAAAGCAAATAGTAGTGTTTCGTGCATGTTTTTTTTTTTTTTTTTTTGTTAAATTCCTTATCAAAGAAAAGGAAGAAAAATGCAAAGTGATTGAATAATAAATCGATTCCCCCCCCCCCCCCAGTAGTGTTCATTTTTTTTCTTAACATCAATAGCAAGATATGAAAATCAAATATAAAAAAATATGTTTTACTGAATAATACATATATTAAAATTAACAATTAATAGATTTGAACTCTAGCTATGAAAAAATGAGAAAATGACATTTAAAAAAAATAAGGGAAATCAATAAGTAGCGAGCAATAAGATTGGGCAATGTATGTCTGTCTGTCTACTGGTAAATTTATTTTGTGGGAAAGGGGGGGGGGGGGGGATATGTTTCTAATATTTATTAAGAAAATTAAATTAATATAATTTTGACTTAATGAGACCAATATATGACTATGTTATAAATAAAACTAATAAATTATATGGCAAAATCTTAAATTGTTTGTTAAAACCGTTAAACGCAAAAGTGGAAGCTCTCCTTTTCAGGGAATGTAGTATTTAATAGTATTAACCAACAGTAAAAAATAAAATTTTTTGAGATTGGCTTTTTTGACAAAAAAAATATAAAAGATTTTTTTTTTTAAATTTCAGAAGGCTACAGCAAAAAAAGTTGAATGGATATTTTAAAATTTAGCCTTTTATCTTAAACAGAATATAATTATCTTTCAAATAAAAAAACCGCATCAAAATATCTTGCACCGTTCAGGAAAAAATAGAGCACTTGAAAGTTTTTGTCGAAAATCGCAAGTGAGGAATTGTGACGGAGGAGCCATCTTTGGCGGGCTATATCTTGGGCCAGGAATTTTCTTGAGCAAAACAAAAACATACCTATAATTCACTTGGTTCTAAATTTTAACATATGTGAAATTCAAAAACTTCTGAGACTATGAAGGTAAGATTTTATTTTTACCTGCCAGAATTGAAATGGACTATGCCTTGAGCATGTTTGCCCTAAAATGTTCTTCTTCATTCGCTCATGATAAAACATCCCTCAAGTGGGGAGATTTTACCCAGTATGTACACTTTCGAAGAAACCCTCATGGAAAAATAGTTTTTAATACGAAAAAAAGAGTTCAAGTATCGGCTAAAAATGTCAAATTGAGAAATTTTATTACTCTCTCTCAGTGGCACGATAGCCCAATAGGGCATTAATTTAAATTATTGAAAGATTTTGTTTACATAAACATATTGTCTGATTCCAATCACATAAAATAGTCAATGATTTAGTCTGATATGCACCCATAAAAAGTTAGGTGTATGTTAAACAACTATTCATAATAGACCTATTAACAGTTGATGAAACAGTGTACATGAATTTCATTTTAAAATACAATTGAATAACATTAACTTGAACAGTTATGAATAGGATCAAAATATATGCTCTTATTTTCTGGAACCAAAGTTACTGGTATAATGTATGTATAGTACAAATCATATTGAAGAGTAATATTAAATTTTGTATGTTAAAAGTATTAATGATGAGATTCTATGCATTTCTCATTTAAATAGCATTAATAAAAAAGGAAAATCATAACAGTGGAAAAAGTTTTAATTAAAAAGTAGACTTTTATAACTACCTAATTCTTGAAGGAAAAGTTCTCCTTGAGCAGCTAAATGGTGAAAACTTCGTTCTGAATTTATGAAGAATAAAATGAAAAGTAAGTATTAAGCATAGAAGATGAAAAGTAAGTATTAATAAAGAAAATTAAGCATTATTATTATATATATAAGAGAATTTTTGATTTTTTATAAATAAATATTTTGGTCTTTTAGTTTTTGAGTTATTAATTTTTGAAAATTAATTTTGAATAAGTATTTGATAACATTTTGACATTGTTAAACAATTTCAAATCGAACACTTTTTGACATATAGCTTAAAAATCTTTATTATCTTCTGCTTGTTATGATCTTCAAAATGATGCACAACATGATAGTAACAGTCAAAACTAAAATTCAAAAATCTCAAAGGCCTATGAAATAATAGAGATGCTGAGGGCAAGGGAAATTCTTGCACTATACAAGGATAATCATCATTCTAATATAAATGTAGCTATGTATGCAAAGAATTCATTTAACGATAATGCCACCTCATTTTCAACATATGTTCTTGCACAGGTGAAAACAAATGCCTGTAGACAGTTCTGTTGTTAAAAAAGATGCATTATAAATGCTGAAATTTTAATCCCTTGGGAGGCCAGGTATTTTGAAGATTGCAGAAAATAAAAATATTGTCAGTAAATATGTATTAAAATATTAACTGTTCATGCGACAGTTATTTTTCTTATTCAACATAGAAGTTTAATGATACGTAATACAGTATAGGACCCCAAATTCAGAATCCCAAAAGACCCAAAATCCGGAACTTCTTCGAAAAAAGAATCAGGAAATATTTTGAGCCGTTTTTTTTAAGGAAATAGCCATTTTAAAACGAAGGCAAATAAAATGCAATGAACATATTTAAGATTGGAAATGTGCAGTTTCCAAAAAAGTTATTTCTCGAGTTTCTGAAAAGGGTTCGTTTTTGCGATTAGAATTAGAGGGTTATTAATTGTTGCTTTAATTGAGAGTTAATACCATTAAATTTTGCTTTTTTTATTTCTTGTTGTTTTATTACATTTATTTTTTTTAAATGAGCTCTAATTTTCTCGCGATACAGAGCATTCGCCAAATTGAAATTCGGCGTTTCTCGCATTTTCACGATTGTCTGATCTGTTACTGCTATTAAGTAGCTAGAGAATATAAAATCATATCAGAAATTAACGAAATTCTTTTCTTTTATTGTTAAGAGATTAAAACAATATCGGGAAAAGTCTAGATTTTTCGATGTTTTGCCTTCGAATGTAAGTTCGAACTTCATTTTTTGTGATAATTTTGTAACTTATAGGCGAGTGTATACGATAACCAAAAATGCTATAAATGAGCAAAATGCTAATAAAAACTTTCAGAGCAAATTATATGAGCTTTGATGCTACTCACTACTTTTTTTGAATGAGAACTCAAAATCTGAAAAATTCCATAATCTTGGCGGCCCGAGAGTTCCGATTTTGAGGTCCCATACTGTATATTAATCAGCTGTTAATAGCCACATCAGTTTTGGGCGTTGTGCAGTGAAATAATCGGCTGAGACAACTGGCCAGAGAGAAATTCTCTGGGCCGGCCCTGAGAATTTGCATCACCTGGATTGAGAAATTCTCAGGGCCGTATTTTGTAGATTCTAGGGATTAAAAATATTGTCAGTAAGTATGTAGATATGTATTTGACGATTACAGTGGTGGTAAAAAAATTGCATCACCCGCGAAATCCATTTTTTTTTTTTAGCATTTATAAGTAATTATGAAATATTTAACGGTTCTTGCATCATATAACACGAAATGGCATTCGTACATGACGCAAGCTATTGCGTAAAAATGGATCATCCATCTAACTGTATTAAAAAAACCTGTTGAACGTTCAACGCATTCATTTACGATCTGGACTTGTGCGTTGCAGTATGTCGAAATACGTTCAACTGACACCACGAAGAAAGAGTGTTGCCGTTGCATTGGACAAAGAAGGATTGTCGTCATGTTCCATAGCAACAAGAATAAACTGTTCGCAATCGACTGTTGTTCGACTACTGAATAAGCTAGAGAGCACTGAAAGCACATCAAGAAGGAGTGGCAGTGGTCGTCCACGAATATCCAAAGCAGCGCAGGACAAGTATTTGACATGACTCAGTCTTCGGAACAGACAATCATCTTCCACAGACCTTAGAACAGCATGGGAAAACGAATTGGGTGTTCATGCATCCGGGAATCAATAATTCGTGTCTGGCACCATAAATTCAGTAAAGAATACATTCAATCACTCATCCTTTCAATGCCCCGTAGATGTCAAGCTGTCATTAAAGCTAGAGGGGGACCAACAAAATATTATGTTATATTTTATGATGTTCAAACATTTCCATGTTACTTTTGTTTATTTTTGAACAGAAAGAGTGTTACAATTAAAACCTCTCCTTACTTTTTCATCGTCCACTTGGCAATGTGGATGCACTTCACATTGTACTTGTTACAGTTTTGGCCATGTATTTTCATAAATAAAGTACACAATTATCGGATTCCTGCTGTTAAATGTTTATTTCATAAGTTTTGCATAATTTCACATACATTCATCGTTAATCAGTCGACCAAAACTTCTCACATATCCCATTGTTGTGAAAATGCGAGGGTGATGCATTTTTTTTTTACCACCACTGTAAGTGTCTACAAGATAGATTAATTTTTCTTATTCACCATAGCAGGGCAATAATAAATATGTTAATTAGCTGCCGTCTTCAGGGCGTTGCGCTGTGAGGCAATCGCCTCACCTCCCCCGTCGCCTTAGCCTCCCCCGTCTGTACTGCTCAAAATTAAAAACATCAATTTTGCGGCTCTCAAAAGTTTGCATAACAGACAGCCGCCTAGGTTTTCTATATGGACAAGCCGGCCCTGAGAGCTCTTCCATATAGACGACTTAGGCAGCAGCCTAAAGCGCAAAACCGATGTATTTTATTTATTTATTTTCAAAATTTAGAAATAAAACAAAATCATTTTTACTCCTCAGGCAACCATTTAGTTTATCTATAAGAGACCAGCCTACCCTGAAAAATTCTGCCCCGCCCCCCTTGTGGCCCAACAGCCAGACCCTAGAGATTTTGCCCCATTGCTGCATTGCACTCTGAAGCGTGGGTTACGGCAAAGTTTTGATCCTGTTTTTTTATTAACATTGTAAAAGCTGTATACTTTATAAAAAAAGATGGATATTTTGCGACCGGCCCACCGGGCATTTGCCCGAATGCCTACATAGCCAGTCCACCACTGGGGGGGGGGGGGGACTGTTTTGCGTAACATAGTGTTTAGCAAAATGATTAAGATTGTGGAACCTATGCACATAAAATGTAAAATTTCACTACATATATAATTATATTACATAATATCAAAGCATTATATCACATATTATTAAAGCATAACTGTTCATTAATTCACAATATATTGATCAATAGCATTCCATTCTTTGTAAAAGCGCTTTTACATTCTTAAATAATATTCACAATATTTAAAAAACATTCAACATATTTTGAGCAAAATAACCTATTGAAGGAAAGCCCATAATTTTCACAATATTTTTCTCCTACAACTGAAACATAAGCATTCAAGGCTGGTAATAAACAAGAAATATAAATCTTCAGAATGCAATAAATACCAGAAGATTACAATATTGAAGTACTTTTCCCCTCCATCCCCACTTCCTGTTAGGACTATGCCTTAGGAATTGCTTAACCCCTGGGCATCGGAAGTGGAGTCGGAATATTGAAGTAATGACAATGGTTGTTTACATCCTATTCTTTTTCAAAGTACATTGACAAAAAAAAGCTGATAATGGCAATATACCATTCTTTTTTGGAAACCAATATTTAATTGGTGTCGAGATATAATATTTATATAACTCAATATTAGAATCAACTCAATTTTCTTCCTACCTGGTGGAGCAGTTAATGTCTGAGTTTGGACATTTCCTCTTTGTAAATTCGTTAAAACAGTACTTGGCTGAAAGAATTTAAATGAATGTGAATTGCATGCTTGAATCATAAACTACAAGTTAATTAATAGAATCAGTGAAATAAATGAAAAATTTTAGCACTCTATTTTACTTTATCAATTAAAAGATTCTCAAAATAATGTTTTAATTTATACATAATTTTATATGAATGGGATTGGGTTGGTGCAAAATAGGTCGGAAAAACAGTAAATTGCTCATTTACAGTGAAACCTCACCTATCCGGCATTCAACTAACCAGAAAGCTTAAGTAAGTACAATTTCTACTGATCATCTTCATCTGCTATTCCCTCAAAAAATAAATAACTAAATAAAAGGAAGAAAGAAAATAAAGTAAACAGCAGAACATTTTCCAAATGCACTAAGTTTGCTAATAACGTCAGAGGCTTTATTTTCAAGGCTTTCTTTTCAAAGAAGAGAATAGAAATTAGCAATATCCAAAAAAAAACTTGCAAGATATGTAAAATTTGTTAAAATGGTTAATTTCCTCCACCCAGTCTAGATAGCTTTTGATGCAATAGGGCGTTATCTTTCTGTTTGTTCAAATGATTTTCACATGAAACTTATATTGTATTTCTTGTTTATAATTCAACTGTTTTGCATCAGATATTTTCATTTTAACTTGTAAAATTGAACATTCTTCAATGCGACACCATTTTGAATTTTAAAAATACCACGGAAGTTGAAAATAAACATTTTAAAAAGAAGGAAAATGAGCTAGTTTAAGATCAGAAATGTATAATTTTCTTAAATTGTGTATGGATTGATCAGTTTTTTTGATTACGAGTTTTGTGAAGCACAATTTTGAAAATTGTAATTTTTAGAAAAAGTTTGGATTTACAATTGCGATTTTTGCTGATTGTTTCTATTCTAAAACTTGCAATTAGTGTACTACAAAAGAAATTTATAATCTTGTACTACTTCTTAAAAACTCATTTGTTTCAGATTGGACATTTTCATTTGAACTAGCAAAATTGAAGATTCTTTAATGTGACACCATTTTGAAAACGCGTTGTTTTAAACATAACACGAAACTAAGAATCAAGAATTTTTAAAAGCAAAAAAGAAAAATGAAAAACATGAAGATTAAAAATGTCATTTACTTAATGGTGCATAAGGTTTGTTTCTTTTTGCAATCAAAAGTTTTGCAAAAAACCATTTTCAAAATTTCTATTTTTTAAAAAAGGGTTTGTAAGAAAAATTTCAGAACAAATTTTCTCAAAAATTTCATTTTTGTGAAAAACTGAGTATGCAAATCAATTTTCCTGGAGAGACTTCAAGAATAATTTTCAGAGAAAATTCATCAAATACATACTGATAATGCAATCTTAAAACATGTTCTTGTGACCTGTTTATCTATATATATAAAATGAAAGTTTGATCAACTTTCGAGTTGGCAACGCCCTTGTGGCTATACGCTCTACAGCAAAATCTACGCAACGTACGATTACGAAAACTGGCACAAAATTCTATCATATCTTGGTGGTTTGCACTTCGAAGCTGTTTTTTTGAAATTCGTTCAATATTCTTTAAATTCAACAATTAAAATATTAATCCTCCAGCATTTTCTTTACTTCACACGAGTTCTTGAAAGTGAATTAAAGTGAAGTGAGTTTCAGAAATTCCGCGGATGAATGTAAACAATGGCGCTGGCCTTGCATGTAACGATCAGTGTGTTTTAGAAAGTCTTTTCAGATTTGATTGATTATTTCAATGAAATTTATCTTTTAAAAGATGCAATCCATTAAAAATTGCAGTTACAATTACATCAGTAGCAAATAATGTTTACTGCGTGTGTGATTCCCGATCCGACATTTCCGAAAATCTTCGAGCAATTGTTCCGAAAGTTCAAAAAAAAAAAAAATCCGAAATTTTTAAAAATTAATTATTTTAAGATTTCTTTGACAATTAATTGCTGTGTTTTTCTTTCTACAAAATTTTGTACTACTTTAAAATACTTTCAATACAATAATTCTTTCCAGAAAAAAAAAAAGACTTCTGGTATATAAGACCTTTCATTTAATTTCTTGAAGAATTATTTTTGAGCTTATATATATATATATTTGCGTATGTACTGTGTGTTGAGGAGGGGGGGGGGGGGGGTTGGTTGTTAACCTATATAGTTTTTTATTTTAAATTGATGGTGCATACTTTTTCTGAAAATTTTCTGTGAAGTTCGGAAATTTTTTTACCGCTTTGAATCACTCATGGTTATTGGAGAGGCGGAAAATTTGATTTTCTTTTTTAGAATGTTGTTGGGCCTGCTTAAACAATATATATCGATTTCAAGCATTATTATTCAACTAAGCGGCTCGCCAAACCAGTTTAATTCAACTGGGATGAAAAATTTTAATATGTTATTTGATTATTAAACTTATTAGTAACATAGTATCTACTCATAAAAATAATATTCATTATTTCCAAAAACAAGTAGCGAACAACTTTAACTTTAGCAGTGAAGAATTCAATTTTTCTTTTGAAAATGTTGACAGGGCACTGCTGCAGTACCGGATTAATGGAGGGGGGTTGCAACTTCCCGTGATACACACATTCAAAATAGAATAAGTACGTTGTTTTTAAATAAAGAATTTAAAAAATAGTTGAGATATTTATGCATTTTAACGAATGCAAACATGGTTTTGAACTGAATCGAACTCGCCGATTTAATTTATTCATCCTAGGCATTTGCCTTTTTTCGAATATGTTTTTAATATTTTAATTTGTAAGCAATACAGAAAGACAGCTGGGGCCGTGCACCTTCCGCTAAATGCGTCGAACGACAGCCTATGCAAGTAATTTTAGAACTTCGATTTCAACTAATTTCGAGGAAGATCCCCTTTTCCCCTCCCCTAATCTTACCAAAAATAGTGTAAAATTGAGTTTTTCAAACTTCAATTTCGAAAAACTTCTATGGAAGAGCTGTTGCCGGCTTTCTTCCTATTACATAACTGAAGATAACCCAAAGTTGTTTTCAGCTACTTCAATATTGAAAACCATTTCATTTGGAATGGCGAGATGCAGAATTTTCAACCACCGCCCCCTTGACGACTGTAAATCCACTCTGCCCTCATACAAATATCAATGGTTACAATCAGTATTATGCAGTTAAGTGTTGTATTTGATTGTGGAGGGAAATTTAATACTTTAGTATATTAGTTAACCGAATTAATAACACAATAGTAAATACTAATCTGTAGTTACTGTTATTTGTCAAGGGAAAAAAATCTTGAAATAATTCGGTCAACAGTTTCTCTTTCTTCATTTTTTAAAATCTAATGAGAATTTTTAATGCATTAACATCCACTTGCTTGAAAAATAATGGAAGAAAGTAGGTTGCCAGCATAAAACAAGAAATAACTTGATGGCGTACACATGTTGAGAAATTTGTTCATCTTCAAAAAGTTGTATCAAGGTATCTTAGATAAAAAGATCTTTTTTGCATTATATGGGGCTATAAAAGACTGGCTGAAATAAGTTTTTTATCGGCTCAGAAGTGACTTAAGAAGTCGCCTTCGGTGTCTTGCTTGGGGGAAAAAAACAAGTTGCGCCGTAGGCGCCGCTATTTTAACTTTGTACGTGTTGGTATTTCCCTTGATAATTTGTAACTCTTGAAAAATTAAGTCTAACTTGATAAAATTTAAAACAAATATTTATTTCAACTAATAAATAAAAAACAATTTCTAACAGAAATAAAAATGCATATCATCTAAAACACATCTCAGTCAATATAATACTATCACTATAAATCAACTAAATCAATACTACATTGAACTAACAACCAACTCCCAACTTGGAAGCACATGGTTTTATACACATCGGCTAGGCACGTGCCGCTCTCTGATTCGCGATGTCGTCAATCGCGTCAGCACGCCCCCAACCGATGTACACAAACCTAATCTGCATGGGAATTGCAAATGGAATGATATCCAACATCGGCCCCTTCCCATGCAAGTTATGTTTCAATCAAAAATACATCAAATCAAAAGTTCTATAAAGTTCAAAAAGTTCTTGAACAAAGTTTTAAAGTTCAAAAATTCAGCCAGTCTCTATAAAACTATTAAACAGCAGCTCGCTAATTTAAAGTTCAGATCAAAAGATTTTTTCTTTTTTTTTTTTCTTTTCAGACTCGGAAGCAGCAATTCACTCTGCGACAACAAATCGGCCAAATTTCGTCCAAAACAAAAAAATAAAAAAAAACAAATTTCAAACGAACACCTTTTCACAAAATTTCTTAAGTTCTAATTTAGTTGGTGGTTTTGTAAATACGTCGGCATTATTTTCCTTTCCAGGAATGAACTTCAAATAAAAAACATTTTCTCTCACCAAATTCCGAACAAAGTGATATTTAACGTCTATGTGCCTCGTTCGAGCATTTTCAATGCTTGGTTTTGAAAAATCAATAGCCGACCGATTGTCGCAAAATAAATCGCAACCCCTAAGTTCAAAACCTAAATTTTTATCCATGAGTACATGCTTTAACCATAACTATTCTTTTGCTGCTTCACATAAAGCTATGTACTCTGATTCCATTGATGAAAGGCTAACCGATTTTTGCTTTGTCGTTTTCCACACAATAGGAACTTTATCAATGAAAATGATCATACCTCCTAGCGAAACTCGATCATCCCTATTTGCTGCGTAGTCAGCGTCTGAAAAACTGTTAACTTTTATCTTACTAACTTTAGATAAATTCAATTTGTATCCTTTTGTAGAACGAACATAACCTAATAATTTCAGAAGCATTTCCCAATGTTTCATCCCAGGATTTTCTTGCACTTGAGATAATACATTGACTGCATATGTTATATCCGGTCGTGTGCGATTAGCTAAAAATGCTAAACTTCCCAGTAAACTTCGATACGGAATTCGTTCCATTTCTTCTATTTCATACTTCGTGCTTGGGCAATCCAATTTTGAAATAATAGTTCCTTTTACTATTGGTAAAGAAATTATAGGAATTTTATATTCTTTAAACTTTTCACAAATTTCTTCTATGTAATTTTGTTGATGTAGATATAAGTTCTTACCGTCTTGAAGAAATTCGATTCCCAACAATTTTCGAGTTTGTCCAAGTACTTTTAGATCAAAGAATTTTCGCAGGCGTTCAATTACTTCATCAATGTGTCGTTTTTCTTTGCCAAACACGACTATGTCATCCACGTACAACAAAATAGTATTGCGTCCTTTATATACGCAGTTGCACCATTCTACTTTAACAAAATTTATACTTTCTAATGCTTGCTCAATTTCAAAGTACCAATTTCGTCCGCTTTGATGCAGACCGTATATTGACTTGTTTAAAAGACAAACTTTGCCTTTTTCTTCAACGAAACCTACTGGTTGATGCATATAAATCTTTTCTTTTAGCTCGGCATACAAATACGCGTTTTTAATGTCAACTTGACAATGCATCCATCCATAAAAACAAACCATAATGCAAAAGAATAATCTAATAGAAAAATTAACTACTGGACTATAAATGTCTTCAAAATCTTCCCCACGTTTTTGCTTGCATCCAAAAATAACCAATCTGGCCTTGAATCTCGCAATCTGATTATGTTCATCCCTTTTCACACTGTAGACCCATCGGTTTCCTAGTACAACTTTATCTGGCGGTTTATCTACTAATTTCCAAACGTTCCTAGTTTTCATAGTCTCTAATTCAGCTTTCATCGCTCTCTGCCAATCTTCTGCATTCACAGATTCATTTGCGTCTTTGAAACTTGTCGGAATTTTTACTTCAACTATGTTTGCTTCGTTCTTTTCAGATTCGGGCGTCAAATCAGTATTTGCAAATTTGATATTGCCGGAAAAAATGTTCTTACCACTAAAATCAAATAACTCTTTTTTAAAACTTAAATTCTTACTTTCGCAATATTTTTTAATGTCCTTACAAGATCTAAATCTCTGTTGAGTTCCATCTACGTAATAATAAATGTCTACTCGCGTTCCGTCTGGTCTTGTGACTGCTTTTCTTACCCAATTCAATTCTGACGCACTCTTCGCAACTGTAGATCCTTTTTCTTCATCGGAAATTTTCTCAGTTGGTTTTTCACTTGAAGTTTTACTCTCTTCGTACTTCTGTACGCTTTCTGCTTCCTCGGACTCGAATGAAAATTCGGAATCTTCAATTCCTCTTCTACGTTTTATCGTTGGGTCCAGGACTTCCACTGCATTTTTATTTTCATTAAACTTCACATTACAAGTTTCTATAACTTTTCTTTCCTTGATAAGCCAAATTCTGTATCCCCTGGTATTTAACGCATATCCGATCATTATTCCTTCAACTGCACGCATTTCTAATTTGTTTCTCTGTTGCTTCGGAACATTAACGAAAGCTTTACTTCCGAACGCTTTTAAAAATATTACTGAAGGTTTTCGCTTGAAAAACATTTCAAAGGGGGTTTTTCTTGTTTTATGGCAAATTCGATTCCAAGCAAAAGTAAAACAACATAATGCTTCTGCCCACCATTCGGCACTCATTTTACTATCTTTTAACATTGCTTTTATCCCGTCTACCGCTGTTCTATTAAAACGCTCACATACTCCATTTTCTTCTGGCGTGTAAACATTCGTTCTTTGAGCTTGAATACCATAAGAATTTAAATACTTTTCAAATTCCTTATTGCAAAATTCGCCTCCGTTGTCTGTGCGAATACTAATTAACTTGTTTCCCGTAATCCTTTCCATTTTTCTGTGATAATGCACAAATTTACTATAAACTTCATCTTTTCGTTTTAAAGTGTACGCTGTCACAAATCGACTAAAGTCATCAATTATCGCAAGAAAATATCTACTACCACTTTTCGATGGCGACGGCATCGGTCCGGCTACGTCCATATAAACTAACTGTAACGGAGAATTTGATCTCTTAGGCGACGATTTAAAAGAAATCCTATTCGACTTCGCTAATATGCAAACTTCGCACTTCGCATCTGGTTTTTCTATTTTTGGAAGACCTTTTACGCTTTGATTTCTACTAGTGTCCTGAATGTAATCGTAATTGATATGGCAAAATCTTCTGTGCCAAAGACTAGCACTTTCTGTTTGTTTAACAGTACTCGCATTTACGTTAAACCCGCTTTCAGTTCGTTTGTTTTCTTCCATATCGTACTTATACGGTTCTACATAGTATAACCCTTGTTTTCTTCGAGCATAAAATAGTTTTAGTCAATCATTAAAATAAACACAGATTTTTCCTTTACTTCCAACGAAATGTGCCCCTGCACCTTCTAAACGTGCACCGGAAATTAAATTTCTTCTCATTTTCGGATTGTACAAGACGTTTGTTAATTCTATCCAGTTAATTTTCCCATTAATCTTCACTGCAAATCTTACAGTTCCTCTTCCCAAGACTTGACTATTAGCGTTCCCCACTGCTAGAGCCATATTTACATCTGAAATTTCTTGAAAGTTCTGCATTAATTTCTTATTATTACAGAAGTGTGTTGTTGCTGCACTATCAAAGACCCAATTATACTGGCTTTTATTACAATTTTCATTGGTTACTGTTTCAGATGTTGATATATAACTTTCAACTAACATTGAAAATTTATCACTAAAATTAGGAAGACTACGATTTGCGTTGAAACTTTTACATTGAGCGATTAAGTGCCCGTATTTACGACATCTATGACAAGGTCCGATTAACTTTCTATCTTTTGTATTTTTAATAAATTTAATATTTCCTTTCGTTTCGTTAACTTTTCCCGTCTTCATACTTCTATTAGTAATGTTGAAAGCACTCACCTCAGGACTTTCATAGTCGGATTTTACCTGTTTCAGTCGACTTTCTTCTTTTACTAGCTCCTCAGCGATCTTGTCTATTTTAAAGTCTTCATCTTTCCACCGATAAATAAGTTGGATGATGCCCGTGTATTCCGAAGGTAGATGTTTAATTACTTGAAAGCCTTGAAAGAGGGGATCTAACTCATGTCCTGCATCTCGTAATTTGTTGACCGCTAATTTTATTCTGGCTATAAATAGACCCATTTCTTCGCTTTCTTTATACCGAACGTTAAAAAACTCATCTAACAGTTGAATGATTCTAGCACGCGTTTTAGGTTCAAATTGGGATTTTAACGTTTCCCATGCTTTCTGAAGTATCTTGAATTAACTGTCTAAACTCGGGCTGTATTGCGTAATAAAGTGTTGTGTAAGCTCTATCTTTTAGAAGTAAAAACTCGCTACGCTCGCGATTACTTGCTTTTTCATCTATCGTAGCAATTCCTTCAATAAATTTCCAGCATCCTTTATCTAAGAGTAATACTTTAACATCTATTTTCCATCGATCCCAATTTTCTTTATTAAGCAATTCGAATCCTTCGGGGAGCAAAGCCATGATTTCCAAGATGAAAAGTTCCAACTCAAATTCTAAATCTTGAAGATTTTAAAAATCGTACTATCACAATTTTTTCAATTTGGTATACGGACCCCGAAGCCGATATGTCTTCAAATAAGCTATAACTATCTAGGGCTACTTGGCCCATAACCTAACTGTTGGTAGTTCCCTTGATAATTTGTAACTCTTGAAAAATTAAGTCTAACTTGATAAAATTTAAAACAAATATTTATTTCAACTAATAAATAAAAAACAATTTCTAACAGAAATAAAAATGCATATCATCTAAAACACATCTCAGTCAATATAATACTATCACTATAAATCAACTAAATCAATACTACATTGAACTAACAACCAACTCCCAACTTGGAAGCACATGGTTTTATACACATCGGCTAGGCACGTGCCGCTCTCTGATTCGCGATGTCGTCAATCGCGTCAGCACGCCCCCAACCGATGTACACAAACCTAATCTGCATGGGAATTGCAAATGGAATGATATCCAACAGTACGGGCAACGCCGTTGCGGGTACCGCTAGTTGTTAATAACATTCTAAATTACAAATAAAACTTACTTGTAAACAAATTTTAAACAAAGTATATACAATGCACCAGGAGAACCATTTTTGACCAGCACGTCAAATAAATTATTGCCTTTACCAACAGTTACTATTGCAACAAATGGCCAGTAATCAAGATGCTGAAAAGTGTATGTGTCGAGATTTTCCCACTTAATGCATATTTCATGCATGCACTGTGAATTTCTTTTCCCAATGTACACCTTGCAAGTATACACTTGAAATTTTGTATATATCTAAGTCAACTACTTGTCGACGTACTCTGAAAATTTCAAAAATTTCATTAAGTTAGGTTTTGATTTATTGCTACCTAAACATGCAGCAGTTTTTAAAAATGGCCAATTTTGATCATTTTTGAACCATCACATCTGAGGGAGAACTTAACGAATTTTCTTCGTTCAACTTTCATTAGATAGAGGAAAGCTTTCTCTACTAAATTTGAAATATTTAAGAAGGTGTTTTTTCGTAAGCCTGAGAAAAAAATGGTTCAAATTCGAGTTAAAAACCATGGTGATATGTGCGCATTTTTAGCCTCAATTTAGCTTTTTTGGAGTTTTATTTGACATTTAAAAGGAAAGAAACTTGCGTTGGGTCCTGCAGGGCTCGCACATACTCGCATTAGACACACAATCAATATTATTCGAAAAAATTGACTCATTTTTAGATGATCAGAGTCAAACTTTGACTGATAAAATTTCGACCAAAAGACGTTCTAATACTGAAAAATTGATTTGTATTTTTGCTCAATATGCTTTATATTTTGAATCATTAATAAAAGAATTATAAATAATGTAAAATGAAAGCAGATGCAAAAAGATTGCCGCGCGATTGCAGCAAAACGCTCTTACTGTTCCTAACAGGCGGCGTCAAAGAAACGTAAAAAATATTCTAAAAGTAAAACATTTTCAGCAAATAAAGACCCAAAGTGAATAAAATAAAAAAATTAATTTTTTAAAAGTTAAAACTTACTACGAAGAGTTCAAGAAATTTAATTTTTGGCAAAATGGCTGCCGGTTTTTCTCCCTCCTCATGGCAATAATTGGTTGATTCTAAACCAATCATTACTTTCATATTAAAATGTTTGAAGGAATAATACGTCACAGACTTAGGATTTGACTTTTTAAATTTGATTTAATTTAGCATTTACTTATTTGTGCAAAAAGTTACTCAACAAGAAAATATTACTCTAGCATTCAGAAGTGTGATTGAAAATAAAATTCATCTCATTTTTCATAAAAACAGGAATTTAGTTTGAAACATTCGTGATCAGACAATGTCTCCAAATAACTTTTTTAAAAAAATCTGTAATTAAAGAAAAGTTTTGTTATGTAATTGGCAATGACATACAATACACACCCCAAAAGTCTTTAATAGATTATCTAAATTTTTAATTGATTACCTACGGATTCCTTATACCAACCTTCCATATTTTCGGGTAGAACTTTTTATATTTCAGAGTAAAATCATCACGACTACGACAGCGTTTTTTAAAAAAAACATTTTTTGTTTCTTTCGTTAAACTATCTAAATTGACTCATTTTCCAAAAATTGACTTACTTTTTAAAAATTGTGAATCAGCCTGGTAGTCACATATTTTCAAGCTTAGAGTAACCACTGATTCATGGTGGTTGAACCACTAATACTTTATCAGAGATGCCACTCTTAAAAATTTTTTAGAATGAACTTTTTTACCATGCACATAATAGCCAAATCACTTAATTTTTTTACAAATATGAGAACTTTTTTAAGATACACACACATACTTGAATGTACCAATATTTTCTTTAAAAAAGCCGAAAATTCTTGCCTTGTAATGTGAAAATATCATTCAATATACTTAACCAAACAGTTTCGCAGGGAGAGAAAAAAATGCGCACAATATATTTTAATCTTTCGGCAGTGATGCCGCTATGATAGGAAACGTTATTTTTAATTCTCACCACTTAATTTAAAAGTAAAGTATATTTTATTAACTTACTTCTTTATTTAGGTTTAAGCTTCTTAATCTTGTAAACAGTAAACGTCAACTTAGTTACGACGTACCTCCCGACGCTCCAATTTTTTCCAAACTAATTAGCTAGTTGAATCCGCCACTTGGGGGCGTTACCGTTTTCCCGATCGAGAAAATTCTCGAATGACCTTCACGTGTCATCGACGCTTGTGCGTACACGTGCTCAGCAGTGAGTAGCGTAGCTCTACGCAAATCACCCTCTGGTATTTAAGCGTAGTGCTTGCTCATTTCGCTCTCTCTCTCAATCCTTTTAGGACTTCCTTCGTTACGTACGAACGGGAAGTTGACGCCTTTACCAGATGACATTAATCGTATATATTAGGATATTTTTATTAGAGATAGTTGTTCCTTGAGCTGCACCGACTTCGTATGAAATGCCCGATAGTTAAGTTTTTGGTAAAAATATAAAATCTAGTCAACTTTATTTTATTATGGCTTTAGGTGATATTTTTAATGTTGTATTTTTGAATCAGTTATTGTGTTGTTTACTTAAATAAATCTCTGCTATTCTTTTAAAAATTGTATTAGCTTCGAATTACTTCTTAGCAAAAATAATGGGTCCTTTTGAAGGGATAATGGCCCATCAAGGGTTATGGGGTCAGATGCCTGTGCATTGACCTTCCCTGTGCATTGACTAGTGCATGTATGAAAGTAAAAACCGGTGCTTCGAGTCGGGGAGGTCAGCAAAGAATTTTTTTTGAATAAGTAAGAGGAAGATCTGTCTTTGGGTAAAGAGTCAATACGTTGTGTTTGTAATTGTTTATTTTTTTTTTTTTTTTTCAAATTTAAAATTCTTCTCAAGCAACGTCGTCCATGGCAAGTCCGTCATTTCCAATCGAAAAATTGAACAGCGCAAATTATGTCGAATGGAGTACAAATATGAAATTTCTGAACTACTGTGATATAACCCCCCCCCCCCTGGCGACTTTTTAGTTGGCGCCAAGAAACCGTCGCCAACAACAAGATTTTTTATGTCGCCAACTTCAAATAGAACACAACACTCTTGGCGATGATTTTATCGCCAACAATGTCACATCATACACATAGCAAAGATGTCAAGAAAAATCACTAAAAAACAGTAAAATACCAAAAATTGCAAATTATATCTTACACACAATATCAACGCTACTATGTAAAGCACGTACAGCCTTTTTCAACAGCAATTCAATACATTAACGGATCGATAATTACTCGAAAAATAGAATTAGTTACTTTACAAACACTCAAACTTGAATAAAAACTCTTTCTTAAAAGAACGCGCAATTTATGCCCAATAATAACTATTGCAATGATTCATTATTGAATAAAATGATATGCATTCTTTAATGAAAAACATAATTAAAATATCGCGCAATTCAACGAAAAAGCAATGTTTAATCAAGCTATCCGAACTTTAAAATACCACACTAGACAACAAAATTAATAACGGTCATCACTTCAAGTACATTTTGTCTTAAACTATTGGAAGCCAACATTAAAAATACCATAAAAACACTTCGTTGAAAGAACACGCATTTCATGCACAATAATGACTATTGCAATTAATTATCATTACATAAAATGATATGCATTATTCAACGAAAAACATAATAAAAATATCGCGCAATTCCACGGAAAACTTCAAATACATTTTACATTAAACTAACGGAAACCCACTTTATCAAAACTAGCAACGCCCCTAATTCCTACAGCTAATATTTTAGAACAATTGAAAATTCATTGTTTTATAACCTTACAAACACATAAAATAAGCAGATAATAAACTTACAAAAATAAAGAACTCACTTTAAACCAGTTGGCTTTTCAATGTTAATCTTAAATAGCAACAAACTTACAATCCAATATGACGAAATGGTCCGAAAATTACCACTTTATTTTTCTTTGCTTTTAGTCACAATTAACCAAACTTATGCACTTATCAACCAAAGCAATTTCGTACTTCAGATAGCACAAACTCCAAACCACGTTTCCGTCCGTTTCGAAAAATGGCGCCTTAACAAACTAATATGAATTCGTTCATCTCGCCATAATACAAAACAATTGAACCAAATTAATTCACTTTAACACTTTACATTCTTCCTTTAGCAACAGGAAATATCTCCACAAACTTTAACCATAAAATAAACTACTAAAACGCTACTTATTAGTAAATGAAAACCATCACACCCAAAAAACACGCATTGCATAATCCACTTAGGGTTGCCACACACATTACCTCAGCCAACATCGATGGCGCTGGGTAAACGAAAAGATATCGCCAACCGAAAATCATTACAAATTGGCGCGCTAGCTCGAATGTCGCCAAGAGGGGGATTATATCACAGTAGTACCGAAATTTCTTCTAATGGAGAAGGTCTGCTGGGAAATCGTGGAGGGCTCGGAAAAACTTCCGGTAGTGAGCAAAGAAGCCGAAATTACCAAAAGGGACATGAAAGAATTTATTTCCAGAAAGCGAATGGCTTTATCCTTAATTTTTCTAAATATCGAACAGGATTTAAGAAAAATAGTAGAAAATATAGACGTATGCAACTTTACGCAGAGTTAAACAATTGTAAATTGGAATCTAATGAAAAATTAAATCTATATGCAGCCCGCCTCAGGCGTATTTTCGAAAAAATAAAAATCGCTCATAAAAATTTTCCCGAAGATTTCATCATATATCAGCTCTTGCGTAGTCTTTCTGAACAGATCGATCATGTCGTACAAGGAATATTGTTGCGACGAGATGAAACTTTTAGGTTCGATAAAATAGTTGTTGACTTGATAGTCGAAGAAGGTCGCCTAGAATTACGCGATAGTAATCGGTGTAAGATCGAAGTCTCGCATACTGGAAAGAAGAGAAGTATCAAGTGCTACAAATGCCATAAAAGTGGCCACATCAAGAGGAACTGTCCAGTCTGGAATGATGCGTCCCATCAACGGACAACGAGGAGCCCAGAGTCTACTGACAATAGTTACAAAGGCCGACGTGGGAGTCCACAGCGGAATGCAAGTTTCTCCAAGGAGCGAGCCCGCTCCCCATCCAGTACACGATGTGAGTACCATGACTTTTTTTTATCTCAGAATCCAACATTAGTGAGGTAAATGAAAAATCCTTAAAATGGATTTTTGATACGGCAGCTTCACACCATTTTTGTGCTAATCGAAATTGGTTCCGAACTTTTACCCCTGTCAAAAATGTAAAAATTGCGGTCGCAATTAAAGACCAATGTTTCCCAATTGAGGGAAACGGGGAAATAAAAGTTAGATTTGGCAATCGATCTGTTGTTTTACAGGATGTCTTGTACTCTCCACGCTTGAGAAGAAATATTTTATCAGGTGCAAAATTTGACCAGGGTGGTGCAAAATTTTGGGGTGAAGGTTTCGTAAGAGTTTCCAACAAAAATGACGAGTTGATTTTAAAAGCTATTTTAAAAGACGGTGTTTATATCACGGATTCTATTAAGTCTAGTCAGCTCCCTTTAAATTGTAGTCAAGTTGTTATAAATTCTAGTCATATAAATAATGAAACTCCAGTGAAAAATAATCAAATGGATGACTTGAAACTTTGGCACAAACGCCTGGCTCATATTAACGTTAAAAGTATTAAGAAAACTAGTGATCTAGAAAGCGTTAACGGCTTGCCTAAATTTAAAAATTCAAATATATTTTGTGACGACTGTAAAATATCGAAATTTAAAAGAGTCAGTTTCAAATCATTACACGATATAAGATCAAAGTACCCGCTCCAACTTCTTCATGCAGACGTATGGGGTCCTTGCAACGTTGAAGGAAGGAGCGGGGGAAAATATTATTTATCCATAAGAGATGATTTTTCACGGAGATGTTCATTGTACCCGTTCAAAAATAAAAGCAACATATTTTACGATCGGAGAGGTTTCTTGGCAGAAAAGTAAAATGTATTAGAACTGACAACGGGACAGAATTTGTAAATAGAGATTTTTGATAATTTTTGCAATAATCATGGGATAAAACATGAATTAACGAATGTATATTCACCCGAGATGAACGGAGTTGCCGAAAATCTTAATCGCACCGTTGCTGATTGTATCAGAGTTCTAATAGAAGAAAGCGGTTTACCAAAGAAATTTTGGCCAGACGCCGTATTGTATTTTGCATATACATGGAATCGGGTCTGCCATAGTAATTTGGATAAAACCCCTTTTGAATTATATGGAGGCAATAAACCGTCAGTAAAGCATCTTAGACCTTTTGGTACTATAGTTTTTGCAGGAATCCCCCGTCATCGTAGATATAAATTAGATGCTAAAGCTCAGAAAGGCATTTTGGTGGGATACGCATTTAAAACTAAAGGCTATCGTATCTGGATACCAGAAACGGGGAAAATTATGGAAACCATCAATGTTTCATTTTAAAGAAAATTACTTTTATAAGGATGATTTCAATAGCATACCCGATAGTAATGTTATAAATTGGTCTCTAACAACCCCTAATAATTCTGATGAAAGTGGTTCGGATTACGAAGAAGCAAGGGAGAATCAGAAACCTGAGACTTCGGACGATTCTTGTAAAGAATCTACTTCTGAGGTAGAATCGAATTCAGAGGGGGAATCTTCTGATGAAGATAATAGTATTAAGAGTAAAAGGGATACTATATGGTTTAGAAAGGTGGTACCAAGACCGGATGGATCGCGAAACGATATCTATTATTTTGAAAAAGGTCACACCATCCGTTTAAGAAGTCTAAATGATGTGGATCGATACTGTAAAAATAAGAATATATCCTACGATCCTCAAAATTTTTCTTTTAGTGGCCGGGATACTGTTCAAGGGGAAATTCCAAGTAATTCTGTTAGTTCAAGTGTTAGCGAGTCCTGACTAGACCGCGAAATTAAACTGCCTAATTCTTATAAACAATCTTTAAAATCTGCAGAACAGGAGGAATGGCATAAAGCGATGGAATCGGAGATTTCAATTATGCAGGAAAGGAATGTTTGGACTTTAGCCAAATTACCGGCAAATGCTAATCCAGTAGGAAGTCGGTGGGTTTACACCTTAAAGAAGAACGAAAAAGGGGAAGTTGTCAGATTTAAAGCTAGACTTTGTGCTCAAGGGTTCTCCCAGGTAAAAGGATTGAATTTTGAGGAGACCTTCAGCCCTGTTGTCAATTTCAGTGTTTTTTCGTTTTTTCTTTTCATTATTAGTTGTGTGTCAAAAATGGTTAAATGTTCAAGGTGATGTTAAAAATGCTTACCTGTATGTTCCTATAGATGATCAAATTTTTATGTGTCAACCCCCAGGTTTTGTAGAAAAAGGAAAGGAGAAATTGTATTGTAAATTAAATAAGGCAATTTATAGCTTACATCAGAGTGGCCGCTTGTGGTTTTATGAGATTAACAATGTATTAATTAAGTTAGGTTTTAAAAAGTTTTCAAGTTGCAATTGTGTTTATTTTAATTCTAACGTAATTTTATTGTTATATGTTGATGACATTGTAATTTTTGGAAGAAAGGATTCGGATATTAATAATGCATTAAAATTATTGAATGAACAATTTGACTTAAAAGTATTGGGAAAAACGCAAAAATTGCTTGTGGTAGAATTCGGAGAGGACGAAAAGGGCCTACACTTACATCAGACTTCTTACATAGAAGTATGTGAGAGGTATAAAAATTTTCGTATTCCCAACGCGTCTTTACCCATTAGTAAGGGAATTGTTTATTCTAAATTAAATTGTCCAAAAACCGATGAAGAAATTAAAGAAATGTCAAACATACCATATAGAAATTTGTTAGAGTGCTTAACTTTTATTGCAAATCGAACCAGACCTGACATATCATACGCAGTTAACATCTTTAGTCAATTCCAAAGCAATCCAGGACTTGTTCATTGGAATGGATTGTTAAAATTATTAGGCTATGTTTGTCAAAGTAAAGATTTAAAACTTTTTCTAAATTGCAATAAAGTTCAAATTATCGCGTTCACTGATTCAGATTACGCGGCAAATCGTGATGACCGAACTTCAATCGGAGGTCAGTTAATTTTGCTTGATAATTCATCCATTGAGTGGCGAACTTTTAAAGAAAAGAGTAAGTTTGTCCACCATGGAAGCCGAATTTATCGCAATGACCGAAGCCGTAAAGGAATTGATATGGTTCGACAGAATTTTGGGCGAATGTTTTGAAAATAAAATGATAAATAGATATAATATAGATCTAAAGCTAAATCTTTACTTTTTGCTGATAATCAAGCTTCAATTGAATTTATAAAGTCACCATTAGAAAACCACTGAAGCAAGTATATTGATGTTAAACTGTTTTTCATTAGAGATCTAGTGTATAAAAATATTTTTAATATTAGACATGTTTTTAGTAAAGATAATTTGTCGGATATTTTCACGAAACCGCCGACCCAAGCCGAATTAGAGAGATTTGTTGAATTAGAGAATTTTTTTTAAATAGGAATTGTGTATACTATGCTGATTTGAACTGCTACTTGTAGTATTTCTTATTGTATTGCAGATTAAGTGTGCTTATCTACATTCATACCCTGGGACTTTGTGAATTTGAAATTAGTGACTCTAATTCGATTATTTGGACTTGGAAGTGCTGCTGATGTGATCATGTTGCTCTTTGTGATCGTCAAGTGCTCATGTTTTTTTCAATATATTATAAATGTTATGGGTGTTTCTGTATTTTACCCATGAAAGAAAAATACTGTTGTTAATATTAACAAGTTTCACTTTTTTGTAAAAGGAATTTAACATATATGTTAAAGCCTAAAGCCATGTGATAGTTTTTCTTGTAATAATAGTGTTTTTACTTTTCATTAAGATGATGAGAAGGGGAAGCATTGATAGGAAATGTTATTTTTAATTCTCACCACTTAATTTAAAAGTAAAGTATATTTTATTAACATACTTCTTTATTTAGGTTTAAGCTTCTTGATCTTGTAAACAGTAAACGTCAGCTTAGTTACGACGTACCTCCCGACGTTCAAATTTTTTCCAAGCTGATTAGCTAGTTGAATCCGCCACTTGAGGGCGTTACCGTTTTCCCGATCGAGAAAATTCTCGAATGACCTTCACGTGTCATCGACGCTTGTGCGTATACGTGCTCAGTAGTGAGTAGCTATACGCAAATCACCCTCTGGTATTTAAGCGTAGTGCTTGCTCATTTCGCTCTCTCTCTCAATCCTTTTAGGACTTCCTTCGTTACGTACGAACGGGAAGTTGACGCCTTTACCAGATGACATTAATCGTATATATTAGGATATTTTTATTAGAGATAGTTGTTCCTTGAGCTGCACCGACTTCGTATGAAATGCCCGATAGTTAAGTTTTTGGTTAAAATATAAAATCTAGTCAACTTTATTTTATTATGGCTTTAGGTGATATTTTTAATGTTGTATTTTTGAATCAGTTATTGTGTTGTTTACTTAAATAAATCTCTGCTATTCTTTAAAAAATTGTATTAGCTTCGAATTACTTCTTAGCAAAAATAATGGGTCCTTTTGAAGGGATAATGGCCCATCAACTTCGAAAACTGGAGATATGAAATTCCGACAGTTGAAGGTGTTCCGGGATTCTCCCCTGGGAAAATTTTGAAAACTATATGCAAAACAGTGCATTTTTAGGCCTTTGGAGACACATTTGGGATTGCAGAAATATTAGGGAAAAAAAGAAAAAGAAGCGTAATAGAAACGTTTCTAAAATTTAAACGCTTTTACTCATAAAAATGCAGACCAAAATTGGCATTTTTCTTTTATAAAGGGGGCAGGACCTCACATTTTTTCTAACGCCCATATTGAAGAGCCCTGTGTTTGCCTTCTCGAACGACACTTACAAGATCGCCCCTCTCTTCCTAAAAGGATGCTTTGAAAATTTGTCAAAGGAAAACTATTGGTACTATTTAAGCATAGCATACGGTATTTCATGATTACAAGGGCCTTGACTATTTTAAATTTAAATTTTAAAGGTTTGACATTGCGAAATTTTCTGCCCCTACTTAAAATTTTCGAGTTTCCAACAGTTTATACAAATAAATAATTATATTAATTAGTTTTAATCGTTAGCAAAATAGCTGATCAATCATCAAATCGGAGCGCCAAACTAGGATTTTAATTTTCTTCCAAAAGTTAAATTCTCTTATTTAATATTATTTTTCTTTTCTTTCTTCGTCGCCTTTTTTTTTTTTTTTTGTGCATTACAGCTGAATTAGCCGCCCCCCAAAAGTGCCGCCCGGGGCGCGGGCCCCGGCTTGCCCCACCCTAGATCCGGCACTGCATATCATGGTTTTAAAGATATCAGGGGTGGTAGCAGTAAGGATTTGCATTTCCTGAAATTTCAAAAAAAAAAAAAAAATCCTGAACCTTGATTCCTTTTTAATAGGTACTAAGGTACTGTAATGTCAGACATATAAGACGAAATGTGATTGTACTTTTTAAGGTTGTACTTTATGAAAAATGCAGGGATCAAACAGAAATGGATAAAACTACTTATTTTAACTAGGGGTCGCAATGGAAGATATAGAAAATATAGGACAAACAGAAAAAGTTTTAAAAATCGTGTACTATTTTAATAAAATGTGTAGATTATTAAAAGAAATAATGCAATAACATCTAAAAAATCATCAGAATGTTAAAGAAACGTTATTAAAATTATTTACATGCGTTTAATACATCTATTTTGCCCACTTCAGTTTATTATTTCCTGCATTATACACGGCCTTTGCTGCTTCACCATCTTGCATAATTTTTCGTTTTAAGACTGCTTGCAGTCTTTTGTGTCCTTCATCTCCTATGCAAAAAGAGCAGAAACGCCAAAACTCGGATTCGCGAATTTTGCGTAATTGATCAAGTGGAGCTTGTTTTAACAAAAATAAATCAAATGTAATGCTGCAAGAAATTTAAGCGCAGAAACGTATTTTTATTAATTCAGAATAAAAGCAACAATTAACAAGAAACATAACTGCAAAAACGAACCCTTTACAAAAATCGCAATCTCAAAAATGAAACTATACTTTTCCGATTGTCATTGCATTTCATTTCCCTTCTTTTTCAAAAATTTGTGTTTGAAAATCTGCAGCAAAAACGTTCCCGATATTTCTCTGAAAGTATGGAGGTCAACGCACGAGGGTTTCCGTTTATTTGTCTGAAAGTTGGAGGTTCGGCTTACATGCGAATCTACTTATACGCAAGTATAAACGGTAAAATTTTGATAAAAATAAGAACATTTTTTTATTTGTTTACTGCTTAACTAAACCTACAAAATAAGTGAAATGAAAAAAAAAAAAAAAAACGATTCCCGTAAAGGATGCAGAAAGATTACGCAAAAAGGAACGCATGCATTTCTTTGCTTGCACATGGAAATTAGGCCTACGTAATTTTTAAAGTATTGAAAGGGAAAAAAACAAAATGAGGGAGCAATTTAGGGAGATTGAGCAAAAAACTTTCCGGTTATTTGTGGAACTCTACCACTCCTGAGATATAAATGAAAAATAAACCTTTTATGTCAAGAAATATTTTCCAATGCAATTAGCAAATGATTCAATAACAATTCGACTAAGAATTAAAACAAAAATCCCATATTTAAAAGCTAAAAATCAAGTGATTGATTTTTGGACGAATGCCAGATTCGCGAATTTTCCGCAATGTCGATTACATGAACTGTAGCACTCTTTCTCTAAATAGTGAATGCAATAAGGCAAATTAAATAGGAAAAAAAAAATTTAATATTTTAATTCAAAATAAAAGCTCAGCAAAAATCGTAATCGCGAAAACGAAGACTTTACGAAAATTCTCAATCGCGAATACGAATCCTCATACCAGCAGATTTTTTAAAAAAGCGCATATTTGACTCGAATTGCGAATTGTTCACCTGTTTCCCTTTACCTAAAATAATTTTGCGTATCGATTTTTTATACATTTCACTCAATTAATTATTTTTTCTCCCGCGATGAGAATCACGCGTCCCAGGGGACGCGTAATAATTTTTCTTTCGCATCCCCCATCTCCGACTTTTTGCGTATTTGACGCGCTATAGCGCATCCGCGGCATCGCTGCTTACATCCACTTTCCTTGCTTTTTTTCACAAGAGACATGATTTTCTTTGATGTTTTTTTTATGTGAATTAATAAATGCTTCTGTTCCAATTATCACTAGTAATCGGCATCGTCGAAAATATGGAGTAAATTAAAAACAATTTTTAAAAAATTGCTGATATCGGCAATTTTTAAAATTTTGAAAATACCGAATTTTCGGTATTACAATGCGGAAAAACACCGGAGTTCTGGTGTATAACAGGAATACAATAACCTCTGGTTCATTGTTCTATAATTTTGATATCAATCCAAATCGAGTGGTTTGTGCTCGCATTCAATTTTTCGGTCGAGATTTTTTTAAAGGGTTCGTTTTTTCAAAAGCTATTTTTGATTTTTTGCTTTCGTTCCTTCTTTCTAATTTCAATAACAATTCAAATTGACGGGGGCGAATATTCAGTATTTTTTCAAGCCAAAACTTTTATTTTGCAATTTTTTTTTAAACCAATAATTTGCGAGACGGAAGTTCCGTTTGGATCATCGTAAAAAGACGGATTTCCGTCTCCAGGACGGAAGAGTGGCAGCCCTGCTTTATGTTTACACTTGTAACCCCTTTGCTAAGGGGTCATGCCCAATAGTCATGCTAGTTAGACACAGGCGTAGGTCTCTTTTCTGTAGGACCTCAAGCCTGATGCAAAAATATAAACAGTAGCCATTTTGCCAAAAATTGAATTCCTTAAACTCTTCATAATAAGTTTTTCTTTTTTTAAAATTTATTTATTTATTTATTTTAATGTTTAAAATGATTCACATTGGGTCTTTATTTGCTGATTTTTTTTTTACTCTTAGCTTATTTTTTTACTTTTTTTTTTTTTTTTTTTTGATGCCGCCTGTTAGAACAGTATAAGAGCGTTTTGCTGCAATCGCACAGCAATCTTTTTGCATCTGCTTTAATTTTACAATATTTCTAGTTCGTTCATTAATAATTCACAATATAAAGCATATTAAGCAAAAATACAAATCAATTTGTTAGTATTAGAATGTCATTTGGTCGAAATTTTACCAGTCAAAGTTTGACTCTCATCATCCAAAAAGGAGAGTGAATTTTTTCAAATAATATTGATTATGTGTCAAACGCGGGTATGCGCGAGCCCTTGCAGGATCCAACGCAAGCTTCTTTCCTTTTAAATGTCAAACAAAACTCCAAAAAAGCTAAATTGAGGCTAAAAATGCGCACATATCACCATGGTTTTAAACTCAAATTTGAACTACTTTTTCTCCGGCTTACGAAAAAACACCTTCTTAAAAATTTGAAATTTGGTAGAGAAAGCTTTCCTCTATCTAAAAGTTGAACAAAGAAAATTCATCGAGTTCTCCGTCAGATATGATGGTTCAAAAATGATTAAAATGGTCATTTTTGAAAACCGCTGCATGTTAAGGTAACTATAAACTAAAACCTAACTTAATGAAATTTTCGGAATACGTAGACAAGTAGTTGATTTAGATATATACAAATTACAACTGTATAAGTTCAGTTACTGACGAGTTAGAGCAGCATAAAGTTTTAAAAAATTTTTCAAATTGAATTTTCAGCCAAATTTGAACACAATAGAAAAGAACTTTCTTGGTGGCCTTTCAAAACTTGCGATTAGATTAAGTACAAAAAGTTGTCTGAGCAAAAAAAATTTCACGGTTGTGCTTTTGTTATGTGGCTCTCCAGGTATAGTCAACTTGTTTCGTTCGTCAATGGCAACGATGTTGGTTCCTAAACTTAGGCACAGGAGTTTTTACTTTCAAGGTCTAAAAATTTGGCTAACTTAGTTTTATACCTACCAGAAACTTTGCGTAAAATTTTATCAAAATTGGAGATGGTCGAGTGGGGATGATTTTGAAAATTGGTCCCAGTTGACATGGAATGACCCATCTAGAACTATATGAGACTACTTTCCCGTGCACACCAATATCAAATTGATAACCTAGCTATCTCTCTCTCTCTCATTTAGCTTAAAGGTTCCTAATTACTTAAAATATACATCCTTCACCGGTTTATACAAAAACTTACACATTCATTCATTCATTCATTTACTCATTTATTCCAATTCGGAATTATCCATAAAAATCCAGATCAAAACGTTTCATGTGAAAATAGGCATATTTAGTTACGGATGAACTTCATATCTGTACATGTTCTACTAGATGTACAACTTTGCTTCCGCCGTTTCCCCCCCAAAATTTGAGGCTTTAATGAAAAAAATTGGTTACAGATGTCTCATTCAAAGTATTTTCCATCGCTGGCCACTACTTTCTCCCATCTTTCGAGCAGTGTACGACTCCCGTGTCGAAAAAATGTTAATCTTTTGACGCGATCCACGAATCGATCCAATTTTTGACTTCTTCATGAGATTGGAAGTATTGGTCAGCCAGTTCGTGCGCCATTGATCGAAACAGGCGATAGTCAGAGGGAGCAATGTCTGGAGAATACGGCGGGTGGGGTAGGACTTCCCATTGTAACGTTTCCAAGTACGTTTGGACCACGTTTGCAAAGTGGGGTCTAGCGTTGTCTTGCTTCTGAATCATGCCCATGGCCTTGAGACGTTTTGAAATGACTTGCTGTGTCACTCCCAATGATAGTGACAATTCTTGTTGATTTTGCCGCGAGTCTTCACTCAGCAACGTCGCCAATTCTGCATCCCTTCGAAAACTTTCTCTCTTCCACCACTATGCCAGTCTTTGACGTTAAAATCACCGTTTATGAAGCGTCGAAACCACTCACGACACGTTCTTTCACTAATAGCGTCCTCACCATACGTACTTGAGAGCATTCGATGAGACTCAGCCGCCGTTTTCTTCATATTGAAGCAAAACAGTAACACCTCCCGCAAATGACGAGAATTTGGCTCGTAAACTGACATTTTCAATCGAGAACAACTTTATGATGCAGACACAAATCGGCTAATCTCTGAATGACGTACTGTTGACTGAGATCTAAGCTAACTGCCTGACGTCAGCGATCTGTTTATTTCGACGGTAAGTATACCGTTGTCGCCACCTATCGGAAAACGGCGGAAGCAAAGTTGTACATCTAGTACATCATAACATCTTTTTAATAAAATTTGTTCCAAGCAAATTTGTCTGTTAAAACAGGAGTTATATAGGATTAAAATTTCCCCATAGTAATGTAAATACCTATATTTTTCGAGTAATTTTCAATCCGTTAATGTATTGAATTGTTGTTGAAAAATGCTGTACATGCCTTACATTGTAGTGTTGCTATTTTGTGTAAGATATCATTTGTAATTTTGGTATTGTAGTGTTTTTTAGTGATTTTTCTTGACATGATTGTTATGTGCATGATGTGACATTGTTAGCAATAAAAATCATCGCCAAGAGTGAAGTATTCTATTTGAAGTTGGCGACATAAAAATCCATTTGTTAGCGATGGTTTCTTGGCACCAACGAAAAGTCACCACGGGGATTATATCACATCAGTTCCAAAGTAAAAGATGGACATGAGATGTCCTCAGTCCTCACCAAGATCTTTTGAATGCAAAAAAAAAATCTTTTGAATTGGAAAATTCCTTCAAAAGTTATAGGGAGGGGGGGGGGGGGACAGACAGACGAACGGACAAACAGTATACACACAGACACAAATTTTTCCCCATCTCAAAATCCAACTTTAAAATCTTTATTTTTCAATATTTAATTAACTTAATTTTGACTTTTTATTGTTTTTAATGATATTTTTACGATACCATTAAGCCTTCTTTCATTCATTTTTACTTTTAAGGAAAAGTAGGCAAAAGAGAGCATCAATAACGATCTTACTGAGGTTTCTAGCTTGTGTGACTTCCTAAATAATTCCAGCTTCCAGTTTTGTAATGATTTTTCTCTCCAAGGTCTTTCAGAAATTCTTAGCTGATCTGGGCATTCACAATTAGAGTGAAACGTGTGTAAGTTGACCACTTGTGGTGCAGTACTTAAGTGGTCAATTTAAACAGGTGGTCAACTTATAAAGGGTGGAGATTTTTTTTTTTTTTTTTGGCATTTTTTACACTATGAATTTATTTATTTGTAACTAATTAAAATATAGCTTCATGTAATAGCATTACTTTAAAATAATAATTAGCTTTTTCTTTCACAATGTGCAACACGAAAAATGTCCTTTAGATGAAAATGTCTGTTTCTTATGTATTTTCAGCTGAAAATTATGAATCTGCAATTATTTTTTGCCTACCGCGTACCATTTTCCCAAAATCAGACATTTTAGCTTTTTACGTATTTTCTGGATAAATGTGCATATTTTCGTAATTTATCTTATTATAAACTATATCTTTATCATTGACAGTGAGATCTTTGCTATTCTAGAAACCTTTTTAATGAACTTGGTTACTTTAGCGACATTTTTGGCAACAAAAGCTTCATCTACTTTCTTGAAGTTTCGAGTCGACGACAAAGGCCTTTTGAGGACTTTTTAAGGAGAAGGATGAAATAGTATGCTGCTCTGATGTGAATGTACTAGTTCAGGCATTAGGACATGAACACAATTCAGCAGATTGGGGCTTGTTTATCAGTGCTCCTCCATCTAAGGATTTTTTTCCTATTTATTCCTGTAGCATATTCTACAAACACAAAGGAAATTTCAAAATTATGAATGGCAAAAGCATATCAAATGAGCCTATGATGATCAACAATGCGCCTTTTTTCCACAATTGCACATTAAACTTGGTTTATTGAAATATTTGTAAAAGCTCTGGACAGAGAAGGAGTGACTTTCTTGCATTTCAGGAACAAATTAAAAAATTTAATTGAGGCAAAATTAAAAGAAAGGATTTTTATTGGCCCACAACTTAAGGAAGTCCTTTCATGATGAACAGCAGGACGGATTTCCTAGGATTGACCTAGGTCATGGCCTAGAGCATAGCCGTTAAGAGGGCGTAAATTTAGAAGAAGTAGCAACCAAATTATAAAATTTTTATCGATATAAAACGAGAAAGGTCATTTTTTTTCTTTTTCAATTTTATTTATATATTCTTTTAGTATCGCTAAAAATGTTATTTGCAATGTACGCATTTTGAAATAACTTTTTCGTCAACTGACTATTTATTCTTTCTTTCTTATTCTTTTATTCTTTTCTCAAACATCCATTACGAGTTAACGGGAAGCAGGTTAAAAATTCTTGCAATTTGAAGGGATAATGATTGCAGAAAGCAGTCGGACTTGAACCTCACAAAAGACAACTTCCCCTGTATCTTTCGCTACATTTGACAAAGTGCAAACAGCCCTCGCTTTTTCCTCCAAAAACAGATTTCAGATAAACAGATAAAATAAATAATTTATTTATTTTACTTCATACCCCAAAAAATTTTTTTCACAATTATATTCAACTTCTATTGATATGTTTTATTATCGTACCAATAAAGGGCGCCAAAACCTAACTGGATTTTTGCACTCACAGCATGAGATGCAAAAATCTCGTCTGCCTGCCTTTCTTTTAGAAAATGGCCAGTGCCGGATCTAGGGGGGGGGGGGGCAAGCGGGGGCCCTTACCCCAGACAGCACCTCTTGGGGGGCGGCAAATTCAACTGAAGGGGAAAAAAACTTGAAGTGACTCTGAGTGAAATTGAAGTGTATTCCTGATTTTTTACTACACTGCTGGCCACTGTAAATGCAACAAACACCCTGAAAAAAGCGTGCAAATAATATGGAATTTACAACACGCATTAGCGGAGGTGAGATATGCAAATGATTAGAATTTCAGCACAGACGCACATCACGCGCGCCTGTGGCGCCACTTGAAAGCGCTTTTTAAGGCTTGGAGATTTCGACGATTTCAAGTACGGAAATTGTGTTTTTCTTGTGGTTTCTTCCAAAAAACAATCAATTATGCCTCGTAAAACACAGCGATCATCTTTTGATTAAGTATTCGAGTTCGACAGGGGAAGGATAGTGGCCTACCCAGATTGTGGATTATCTTTCAGGGAAATTGGTAATTGTGTTGGACGAAACCAAAGAACTGTAATGTGGATATGTGATCGTTGGATGCAGGAGGGTACGACGGACCGACGTGATCGATCGCATCCACCTCAGTGCACAACTTCACGTGATGGCAGGCACATTGTGCGCATGGCAGTGACGGATCGCTCAGTCACATCACGAACCATAGCACAGCAGATTAAATCTGTAACGCATCATCCAGTGTCTGCGGGTACCATTCGACATTGTTTGCAGCAGAGTGGTCTGTCCAAAAGACGTCTATTGCTTCGTCTACCCTTGACGCAGAACCACAGACGTCTCCGCTGCCAGTGGTGCAATGAAAGAAGGATGTGGACAGCAGAATGGAATGAAATTGTCTTTACTGAGAATCTTTTGATGAGTCACGCTTCTGTCTGCAACACCACAATGGTCGGATTCGAGTCTGGAGACACCATGGAGAGAGGATGCTGAACAGCTGCGTTATGCACCGCCACACTGGTCTTGCACCGGGTATTATGGTATGGGGCGGTATTGGATATCACTCTCGCACTCCTCTAGTATGCATTGCTGGTACTCCAAACAGCCAGCGCTACATCTCCGAGGTGTTGGAGCCAGTTGTCCTTCCTTACCTTCAGGGCTTGTCCGTAGCCATATTTCAACAGGATAATGCGCGACCACACGTGGCACGCATTGTCCAAGGCTTCTTCGTCAACCGCCAGATTGAATTGCTTCCCTGGCCGGCTCGCTCTCCGGATCTTTCGCCGATAGAAATCATATGGTCCATGGTTGCTCAACGATTGATCCAGAGTACATCCCCAGCTGCCACACCAGATCAACTTTGGCAATTTGTGGAAGCTGCTTGATCTGCTGTACCCCAAGAACACATCCAAAGTCTCTTTGAATCAATGCCGAGGCGTGTGGCAGCGATGATCACTAACAATGGCGGCTACTCTGGCTACTGATTTTGGCAGGAACCACATTTCACAGAAGTCTATAAATTTAATCATTTGATACTTGGGCAACATGTTATCTACAAAATAAATTTCGTCGTGATATCTGTTGTCTTTCTTGGTGTTGCAATTTGGGTGGCCAGCAGTGTATTTTCTGCCGCATTATCTTCCCATCATTATATAACACTTCAAAGCTCTAAACTGCTGAAAACAAATCTTTTCCCGCCGTCAGTCCCGGCTGTGTGCTGTAAATCTACGTAAATGACCTTCAGCAAACAGGTGACCGTCGCTTTCTTTTGGCGGAAAAAATCTATTCCTGTGAGTTGCACGTCTGTGTTCATAGGTGTTTCTCGGAACCCCTTTTTATCTATCAATAGTTTGAAAAGTTCAGTTGGGGAGAGCCATGCAAACATTTTCCTGCGAGGGCTGTATCACGGGGCTGAGGCTTTTGATCTTTGGCGTCCAGTGGGACTTACTTTTTGTAGCACTCCTGGCCTACTGCCTGATGACCCCATAAGGACACCACACCAGACATCAGCATAAATACTTTTGGCCCATACAGCATACAGAAGCTAGTTGCTTTGCTATTGTTCGTTTCACTATTATATGAAGCCGCCGGTTGGCGGCTTCATATAATAATTTTCTTTAACAAGAGTTAACCTATTCCCACAAGATTTTCGGTTTAAAACAGACGTACTAATAATTGATAGAAGCAGACAACAAATCTGGCTTATGAATGGAACATGGAGCCTAACGAAACTTTGATTTTTGTGTGATTGCTATCTTTGGAAAGTAAATTCAGGGTGAGTAGCCAAATTTTAGTTCAAAAAGTAAGCTCTTATAAGCACTTTGTAAGCACATTTTCAGAAAAAAATAAGCACATGTTTAAGTACACATATACATTATTACTTGCATAATTAAGAGGAAAAACACGACTTGACAAAATTATATACTTCTAACAGAAATAGCTAACAAAAACGAGAAGAGAGGCTTTGCACTACATAAGAAAAACAAATAAGTTTTATTTAACAGATGCATTGCTTATAGAGCCTGTTTAATTGTAGTATTAACTAAAAAACACTGATCAAAAATATACAATAAAGTAACAAATTGCAGTTATTCCAGGTATTATTCTGATAATCTAGCAAAAAGATAGAATAAAGTAATAAATTGCAGTTATTGAAAGTAATATTCTGATAATCTGACTTTAATATAATGAATATATATATATATTCTTTATTGGGAGAGGGCAGTTTTTTATTTCACCTGAACTTTGTGCAATTCTTTTTTTTTTTTTTTTTTTGGGGGGGGGGGGGGGAGAAATGATGTAAATTTTCTGAGTAACATAATATGGCACTGCTGAGAATTTTTTAAATCTTCAGTTTTTTTTTTAAATTTAGATCCCCCTGCCATCAATATTTAGTGATTTATTGATAAAAATATAACTTTATTTTCTCAAGATGCATATTGTCTTTGGTTGATAAAAATTATTTAAAAAAATTCAAATCACTCAGGGGGGGAAGAGGGGACACGGCGTACTATGACCCCCCTTGTTGCGCCACTGCAATATCATGTACAGTACCATACTTGCCAACCTTGGAGGGGGAAAAAACAGGAGATTTTTTCAATGATCCCCCCCCCCCCCACACACAAAATGAACAATTAAACTGACTTACAAATAAAAAAAATATATTGTTCATTACAGCAGTATTAGATAAAATTTTATTGTCAAATGTTTGATCGAAACATTTTCCAGCAAAACTATTTTTTATGAGCATTAGGATGCTCTCTAGATTTTCATTTGACAGCATTGGACGAAACTTGGTTTCACTTTATAGAAAATGCATTACTGGGCGGAATGCACAAAATCCCAAAAATTACTTTTAGTTAAGACTATAAAAAGCCAGTTCTCCCAAATACTTACTAGATTACATCTACACCACAACAATTCAAACAAAATATCACGACCACATCTGGGGTGCACTCAACAAATAAACTATCCCAAAATTTTTTATTTTTTAAATTTAGCCATTTTTTAGTTATATATTGAATAAAAATAGGAAGAAATGTTCTTTATCTATTTTGTAACAATACATAATGACTCCCAAAAAGGAAAAAACCCAAACCCTAAGTTGAAGAAAAAGAAAACAAATTTAATTCTATGCAAAAAAATATTTTTAAAACAAGATAGTTAATAAGGATGCAATATTAATAGTTGTAACTAAACTAACTAATAGAACCACTAAAATTTTTTAAAAAGGCTAAAAGTTTTCACTGAAATTTCGAGTGGGTGTGGCAAAATGAGAAGTGCAAATCCTCTACTACAGAGGCTAAATCGTAAAAAATAATAAAAATAATGGTAAAGAAGAAGTTATTGATGTCCAAGAGATGGAATGAGATAGCACACAAGAACTAGGGACTTTGACCGAAGCGGATGCAATCGGAATTAAAAAAAAATCGGGACTGACCCTTGAAAGCATGTGAAAGACAAAATGCGGAAGTTTTACTGCTAATTTTCAAAAGTTTCGTAAAGCAAGTATCTACGCATGCTACTTCAAGATTTTCTCATTTAAAGAAAAAAAATTCCAAAATTACGAATATTCACGGAGCCGAAATTTTGACTTTTCAAAAATACGGAATTTCGGCAAAATACGGGAAAATCACATGAAAACTACTCGACGAGTAACTACGATTACGAGCGCCGCTTATTGAGCAAAAAAATATTGAAGCTTCAATGATTTATTTTAAACCGAAAATTACAAAAAACAGGAAAAAATTGTGTTAAACGGGAGACAGACGCAAAAAACGGGAGTCCACCGCTAAAAACAGTGTACTTGGCAAGTATGTAGTACCGAACCTCAAATTTGGCAAGCTCGGCACCAACGCTATGTAGAATTTTGGAACACGACCAAACATGGCGGATTTACGGAACCAAAAATGGTGGATTCGGAGCTGACACGCGTTTTTTTACGCCGAATTTGCAATATTTTCTTCACTCATCGACAATGTTTTTACATTTTGACTATGAATGGCGATCTGGGCCAGATGGTTTAGCAATCGGAACGCCATTTTATGCATCCGATGAGTCAACTAACGTTCGATTTCTGATAGGGAGGAAACTAAACATTCTCAATTTTTTTAGAAAATAAACATTTTAAGGAAAAGTAAGCACTTATAAGGGCCCTTATATTTTATTTTCAAATATAAGCACTTGTAAGCCCCGCTACGCACCCTGAAATTTTACACGCCTTTTTTGTGCATGCCGCAAAACTGCAAGGTGTGTTCAGAAGACAGTATGGCACTTCCGTAATTAGCAAATGGAAATGCCAGATGGTATGTGGGCTGAGATCTGTGACAGGTAACTAACCAATTGCAGGACCGGAAAGAGGTCCTGACCAATCGAAAAAAATATATATAGATCATTACATAGATTCACGCCTTCTAACTCTGAAACATGTCTAAATTCTGAATTTCGAAGGGGACCACTTCATATTTATCTTTCTAATGGATCCTTGCACCCTTACAGACAGGCGAAGATAGTAATTTGATCCGTCACATTCACAATATAGGAAGTGCTTCCTTACCGGTAAGTTTTGCTCATTTTACACTTTGTTAATAACATAAAAGTGATGTAAAATACAAACGAACAAAAATTTGAACATCTCATTTTGTCTTCTCTTTCTTTCGTGAAAAGCAGTAGTTTCATCAATGAAAAGGATTCCAGTGCCGGATCTAGGGCGGGGCAAGCCAGGGGGGGGGGGTGGCAAATTCAACTCTGATGCACAAAAAAAAAGGAGAAGAAAAAAGGAAAGAAAGAAAAGAAAAAATATTTGATAAAGAAAATTTAACCTTTGGAAGATAATTAAAATCCTAGTGCACCGATTTTATCCTTGATCAGCTATTTTGCTAATGATTAAAACCGATTAATAGAATTATTTATTTGTATAAACTATTGAAAACTCAAAAATTGAGGTTAGGGAGCGGCAAAATTCGCAATGTCAAAATTTAAAACTTTAAAATTAAAAAAGCCAAGGTTTCTTCCCCTTGTAATAGTGAAATACGTGTAAATTATGCTATGATCAAACAATACCCAATAGTTTTCCTTTTACAAACTCTCAAAGCATCCTTTTGGGAAGGGGTGCAAGCTTGTAAAGTGTTGTTTTAGAAGGCAAAAATGTGGCTCTTCGATATGGGTGTTAGAAAGAAGGGGGGGGGGGGGGGTCCAGCCCAGGATTTTAAAAAAATGCCATTTTTTTTTCATAAATTTTATAAGTAAAAGTGTTTAAATAAAAAAAGTTTTGCTTGCTTTTTTTTCCCCCTAAAGTTTTTGAAGTCCCAAATACGTCTCCTGAGGCCTCAAAATACACCAGCTTGCATATAGTTTTCAAACTTTTTCCGGAGGAGAAACCCCCGGACCCCCTTTAACTGTCAGAATTTCATATCTCTTGTTAAGAGGGGCCCTTCATATGGCTCGACCGCCTCCCCCAATGTTGAGCTGAAAGGGCCATGATGTCTGATATGGGGACATTAACGAAAGTTCTATCTGCTTATCAGTAGTCGAAAGTGAAAAAATCCTCAAAAATAAATGAGAAAAGGCCAGTGCCTAACATGTTTATTAAGTATATATGTTTAAAAAATTCTTACTGTATATTAAATCTAATGTTATTCATTAAGTAAAATATTTAGACGGAAGGAAGGGGGTGCAAAATGGGGCTTTGGCCTAGGGTGTAAAAATATGTAAATCCGTCCCTGATGAAGAGTATGAAAACAGACAGTCAGAAGCCGAAAAATCAGTCTGGCTGGTCTTTAAATCAGTGTGCTCACGTTTCCTTGGAAATGAGAAAACTGAAAAGTACAAAGATCTTGTTGGTGACATGATAAAATGCTTTTGTATTATTTGTTGCCATATATCATTAAAACTACACTTTTTAGAGTCCTATATGGACTTCTTTCCTCAAAATGTTGGCGCAATTAATGATGAGCTTTGGGAAAGGTCTTACCATGTCTAGTGTTTGAAAAGCGTTTCAGCGGTCCATCGAATGCAAGTATGCGAACTGAATATTGCTGATCTGTTATCAGGGCATACCAACAGATACCCCCAAGGTGAAACGGGCTAAAAAATCATTTTAGTGTTTGGGTTTTCAATAAGTAAGCCTCAGTTACGTTCTTATACAACAAAATTGTATAAATATGAGAAGTGGGTCTCCACCAAAAACTGTACGTGATGGATCATTTTGGTTTGGATATTTGAATCAAGCATCTTTTGTTTATATAGAATCACATAGTTTCATCTAAAGGACAAAAAAAAAGTTCAAATTTGTTGCACAGTGTTATCTAAAATATTATTAGATAAATTTAAGTTGAATGACTTACTGTGTATCCTATATTCCTATACAACTTTAAAAGGTGTAACAAGATGCTTGTTACATTGCGCGTATTTAGTTATTTTAACCGAATACTTTGGTTATTCGCTTAGATCTTGGTGACAAGCCTTTGCAATTTTATTCACGGTTCTTTCAGATTAACCGCTAGGCGTAACCACGACTTGTTACCTCTTTTTTAATTGCCTACGGGATCAAAAATTTTATACCATTTTATTCTTTCGAAACACCATTTCAAATAATTTTTTTAATTAGCTTTTTACCCCATAGTTACCCTTTTACCACTGTTTATTTTACACTTGGTTCCGTCGCTTTTCGACTTTACAAATTCAAATAATTTTAAATATGCGACGGGAACTATTTACTCTCGCGGATTAATCTTCCCCTTTCGCGCCTTGCAAGTGTGCTATAGCTGACGAATTCTGCTTTTCCCTGGCATTACGACTGGTAGCGGGTGTACTTGTATGACGCGAACCCGGGGTTGGGGGCTTTTCGCCTCTTCTCCGGGTAAGCAACCGTTCTGCCATCAAGTTTTATTTTAAAGTGCTTTTTAAGTTAACCAGCCCAACAATTATTATAGATTTGTGTATCACCATGTCTTCAATGTGCTTTTGATCATCTTTTGACAACTTTACTTTGATCACTTACTGAAACATCAAACACTGCATTGGCGATGTTTGCCTTTTAACAAGTTTTTTTTTAAATGTCAATGTGAGTTCGGCATTATCCTTCATTTACTCAAGTCATATTCTGTAGCCGACGGGCTACCATTACCTCGTTCTGCAATTTAAAAAAATGGAAGTATGCGGAGAGAGCAGCTACAGAAAAAATCGGTGCTTACAAAGAAAAACCGTTGAAAATCACGCCAGCTAACGGTTCAAAAAAAAAAACATTAATTAAATCGCCATCTCGTTCCAGAACACGTATTCATCAAATCATCTTCAACAGAGACTTGCAAAAAAACGATTTGATTTAATTTCTCCAAAAGTGACTTTCAGAATTTCTTCATCTTAAGAAGAAATTTTTTTAGATACAGTGTGCAAGAACTTAAACCTGAAACTAGATGATGAGCAGTGTTTTTTTCTACCGATGACTCCGCCTAACAACCAATGTGAATGCGTTTCGTATGTATAATTTTTGTACATATATTTATATATCCCAGATGCAATATTTTCAGTTATAAATGTTTTGATGATTAACTGAAGCAAAAAATATAAGTAGTTGGTATACCAATTTAATTAATTTTCTACTATGCCTAATATGTAAAATAAAAGTATTTATTCAGAAGTACATCATAGCTTTGGTATTATTTGATAACTGTCTGATCTTATATTTGAAATAGTTTGATTGAATTATCTGCCACTCTAACTTATGATATATAAGTACCAGTTTGGCATAAATGCTCTAACATATTTTATATCTTAACACAACGCAATATTTTTTAGTAAACTAACCACTATATCCCACCATAAAAGGTAAAGCACTTAGCTAAAATAAAGATAAATATCTTATTTATTATGTAAGTTACTTATATGATAGTAAAGATTTCTTTAAAATACATAATTTTTCAAAATGGTTACATCAGATAGAAGAAAAAACTTATTTAAAGAATAAAAGAATGCTTATTGTAGTTTTCCTATATGGTTACCTTACAAAGAAGTTTAGGCAAATTTTATACTAATGTTTCATCCATCCAGACAAATATTTGTCTAATATTATAGCATAAAAAATATTATCCTGGAGAACTTAAGTTTTTTTTTTTTTTTTATCCTTGCAAAAATAGATAAACGAATAAATATAGTAATAATTAGGTGGTCAATTTACAAAGGGCCTTCTATAATACTCCCACACAAGTTTTGTCGTATATAAGTGGTCAATATAGACAGGTGATCAAGTCACCAAGGCTTCCCTACATTATATAATATAGGGCGAATTCCATTCCTGACAGAAGTGGTCAACTTAGGTGGTTAGCTTACAAAGGTGGTCAACTTTACAGGTTGTACTCTATTTGAAGAAGGATTGTGTTTGCCTGAACACTCACTCATAATAGCTTTTTATTACGTATTTATTAACGTGTGTAAGTCAAACGGATAATGCAGAACTGGGCAAAGCATAGCATGCGCAAAAGAGTTTTTTTATCTTTCAAATTTTCAATTTTTCAATATTTATTTAATTAACCTATTTTCAACTTTTTCTTATTTAATATATTAATTATTTTTACAATACACTAAGACTTTTTTCATTCTTTTTCACTTTTATGGGAAAGCAGGCTAAAAAGTGCATCAATAACGATCTTACCGAGGATAATAGCTTGCCCGACTTCCTGAATAATTCCAACTTCCAGTTTTGTAATGATTTTCTCCCAAGGTCTTTCAGAAATTCTTAGCCGATCTGGGCATGGGCAATTATTTGAAGAAGGATTCTGTTTTCCTGGACACTCATGCCATAATAGCTTTTTATTATCTATTCATTAAAATGCGTCTGTCAAACACATAATGCAGTAGGCTGTGAATAGCATAGCTTGCGGAAAAGAGTTTCTTTATCTTCTGTCAAATATGTACACTTCTCAAAACAATTAAAGGAGCACTACTTTGGAATGATCGTATACAAGAATAAGTTTTATAATAAATATGAGAATTTGACCTTTGGTACTGGAGACCTTTAATGAGAAACAACAGAGGTTGTTTTTGTTTCTTGGCTTTGGATTAGTATAGACAATTCTGAGGTTTTTGTAAACACACCGAAACAGGAATGAAAAAGAGCAAGATTCCAAGTACTAACCAGTTGTCAATCGAACTTACAAGGTGCAGTTCACTCATTTTCTGTTAGCTTCGTCCCGTTTACGTACCATGGCAGGTGTTAGAAGATTTCTTTCCGACAATGATGTGACTAGGTCTGTCACATGGATTGAAGGTGGTGTTTCTCAACGTCAGGTGGGTCAAAGGTTAGGTGTAATTCAATCAGTGGTTTCAAGACTTTGGAACCGCTACCAACAACTAGAGACTGTCCATAGAAGGCCAGGTCAAGGGCGGAGGAGGTCCACTTCAGCCCAAGAGGACAGGTATTTACGTCTAAGTGCCCTCAGACGCAGATTTTCAACAGCCAGGGAGCTGCAAAATGAGCTAAGCCGAGCAACGGGGACCCAAATTTCCGACCAGACTGTACGAAATCGACTTCGGGAAAGTAGATTGAGATCTAGACGACCAGTTCAAGTACCTCGGCTTACAGCACGTCACAAAAGAGAAAGAATGCAGTTTGCTTGGACACACAGACGTTGGCAGCTAAGGCATTGGCATAAAGTACTCTTTTCTGATGAGTCTAAATTTACTCTTTTTGGTAATGATGGTCGGGCTAGAGTATACAGAAGAAGGAATGAACGTTTTATTCCCTGCTGCTTATCTTCAAGGGTCCCATTTGGAGGTAGATCAATAATGGTGTGGGGTGAAATAACACTCAATGATCGTACAGACCTTGTAGTCATCCGCAAAGGAATCCCTGACCGCCCAGAGGTATGTTAACGAGGTGTTGGATGTCCAGATACGTCACAGAGCAGAAGCAGGAGGGCATAATTTCATTTTTATAAACGATGGGGCCCGTCCCCACACTGCAGGGATCGTGCGTCAGTACCTACAAGCCCACAATATCACCACTTTGGGGTGGCCCGCTTACAGCCCGGACCTGAATCCCATCGAACATGTCTGGGATCAACTGGGAAGACGTATCCGGAGCCGTCAAAACCAACCCACCACTTTGGATGAGCTGGAAATCGCTCTTCGAGAAGAGTGGGAGCGTTTGCCTCCAGAAAGCCTCAGGAGGCTTATAAGAACCATGCCCCGGCGAATCCGAGCTGTGATTTCTGTCCGAGGAGGAAACACAAGATACTGAGCCATTAGTTGTAACAAAAAAACAACTTTTTGTTTACTTTTGATTTTAATAGTTAAAGGGTTTTCATTTTGGTTTTGGTAGTTTTTAATTCTCTCACCTATTACCAATACACAACAAAAATTTATTCAATAATTTAGCAAGGATTTGGTAGCCATTTGCATTGCCTTTCAAAATAATATAACATATAATCAGTTTTTTAACTGTTAAAAAAATGACAAGCTTATAAAGACGTGATCCTTTAATTGTTTTGAGGAGTGTATTTAGTTTTGATTCTATTGAAGTAGGTGGTTTGATGACCAATCTTCTGATAGATATTTTGAAAGGAAAACCAGAATTTTCTCTGTACTATGCAGGATACATTTATTTATCTTTTTTTAGCTCTAATCCTTCTTATATATTACATCTACTGTAAATTGTAAATTTTTCTTCAGTAATTCCTTGAAGTTTGTTAAAGCAGAAAGTTGATAGAATGTTTTTGAGGATTCAATCAAAAAATTATCAGGACGCCGAGAGATGCAGTCATGCTAATAACAGACGCAAAAGCTCCAGAGCCTGGCACCCTGGAATCAAGGCAGCCAAAAGGGAGAAGTTTTTGGGTTGGGGACCCATGTGTCAGTATTTGTCCTGGGCCCAGTTGAGCATTCAGTGGCCCTAAATATTAGTAGAAAAGAAAGGAGTTTACCTTATATGGAGTAAAGGCACTGCAGGTTCCATCTCTTTTCAAGCTTGAGAGACTATTAGATGATATTAGCTTTGTTTCTGTTCCATTTCTTATTAATAAGCTATCAGATGTGCTATAAATGCAAAGACATAAGGTATAAAATCAGACACTCACTAAAATATATATACATGATACAACTTGAACTCGGCTACAACGTCATACGATTTATGATGCTATATAGCCCTGTATAATGTTACAGGCGATCATCATTACTGTTCATGCGCAAATAAAGGAATTAATTTTTATTGCATAAATAAAATGTTCAAATGTGAATGAACATATGATGGAAACAATTCACCAATTTAGAAAATAATCCTACACTAATAAGTACTTCCGGTCATTTTACTTGAAATATTCATTTTACTTGAAATATATTTTACCTGACATTGTTTCGTTAGCGGATTGGTTGCTCAAAAGTTAGCAACTTTCTTCAGAAATTGTAGGGGCAGAAGTGCAGAATTGGATGAAAAAAAAGGAGAAAAGGAATCTTGATATGAAAAAAGGGAATTTCGGTACGAAAAAATGGAAAGGTTCTGATGTTTGTTTGGCATTATGCATATGCATAACAACATAATTTAAAAGAAAAAACCTTTCAAAATTGAGATTTTGAAAATTGAAGAAAGAAGAATTGATCATTTTTTAAAAAGTAAGGGGAAATAAAATTACAGCTTACTTTCATGGAAAAAAAAACCTAAATCCTTCCAGAACATTTGAGCTCAAAAAACCATCGATTAATATCCTCAAATTTTAGTTTAGTGTAAAGAAAAATCAGATTGACAATGCTTTCAGTCTTTTACATTTTTTCAACCACTATGGTGTAACATTAATTGCTTCATTGATTAACTGCTGAAAACTCATTAAAAATATTTTTATCCTAGGAGGTGACTGTTTTCTATGCCTGAAATTTTTTCAGTGCAGTAATTTAAATGATTACAGTTAAATTTCAAGCTATTAGTTTGAAGAGCAATACAAACACACTTAATCATTACATATTTAGTACTGCAGACTGCAGATAAATCAAGCATTTTTAACAGGAGCTGACATACAAACTTTCAAGTGGAGGATACCCCCCCCCCCCCATCAAACTGTACATATTTTGAAGAAAAATGGCAAATTTTTGGAAGGGAGAAAATTTACCAATACTAATTACCAATGACAAAACTATGAACTGTGCATTATTTAGTAATCTTTAGACGGCAGTAATTAAAAAACTATTTGTCCAAAAAAAATAAAAGTTCTACTCTTTTGCTCAGTATTTTATGAGGTTTTATAAAATATGCAACACCACCCAGCAACTCAAAAACATTGTTTTGAAAAAAAATTATAAATTTCAAAATCAAAATTTTAAATTTTTTTGAAAAAATATATCTTATTTAGCCTTATTTTAGCAACATTTATGAAAAAATTTGTGATGGTGCTACCGTGCACTGGCGTAAATAAGGGGGTCGCTTTGGGGATAAAAAACCCCCTTGAAATGGTAAAGATTGTCTAGAATTTGACCAGTTTTTCTTGGAAAACAATGAAATTAGCCAACTTCCCCCGAAGAAACACGCCCCAAAATCTGGGTCTAGCTATGCCACTGCAACTGTGGTATCACAAAGAAAAAAATGTATTTTTTATATTTACATTCAAATATGCAGGGGTGTACACAAGGGGGGTTTAAGGGGTTAACCCCTCCCCCCCCCCTTGAGCTCAAGTCAAAATTGTCTAGCTGTGTAAATTAGGGAAATAATAGTGCTTTATTACATACTCGAATTACTTTTAGTGGTTTCAGAAAATTATGAACCCTCCCCCCCTTGAAAAAATTCTGCGTACGCCACTGCAAGTATGCATTCATACTAGCTCGATTACCATAATTCTAATCAAATTGCTTATAGATTTTTTTTCTAAACCCATTTGCATCATTCAAATGTAGGAATTCAATTATTCATGCTGCGCACATAAGCGCTAATGATTCAAATGGGTTAAGGAAAAAATTCATTTAAAGATAACTATCATAAAACATTGTACTTGCATTAGTTAAATGCATAATGTTTTGAACAAAATTTTTTTTAAATGCATTTGAAATAACAATTCCAGTCGCAGTCATGTTTTTTAGAGTCTCAAGGAGATGCATTATACCAAGGAAAAGGAACTAACATGCTTTGTTTTCAGGGGAATATACTACATAGAGGTTTTAAGCAGGGGAGCTTGTTTCAGAAACAAATTCTACAATGGAATAACTATTTGTGTTTCTTTGCTTTGCCAAAAAAAAATTTGTAATGCCCTTTTTTTAAAATTTTGGCTGTAAAGAAAACAGTTGGTAAATGTTGTAAATTAATCCCATACGAAAAATTAAATAGAAACTTTTGAAAATAGGGCAATGCAATGAGGAAGGGTACCTGTCTGTCTGTCCCCTTGCTACTAATAGCTTTTAAGGGAATAAATACAAAAGAAAAATTCAAAAGATCTTTGCAAGAATGTCTCTGTCTCATGTTTCAATACAAAAACCACAAAACTTTACTATCATAAGGAAGATTTTGATAAAATTGAGACTGAGTGGCATTTTTTATGATACATCACCTGGTAAAAGTGTGCAATGGTGTAAGTGGAACAGTAAAAAGGCTCACTGCTGAAGAGTTTCCAAAGCCTGACAGATAGCTTACCCCATTTCGATATCCCCTGTGGGAACTGAAAAACTTGCCATTTATCCCTTTTTTATGTGAATAGAAGTGATGTGATATTTTCCCCCCTTGGCGACTTTTTCGTTGGCGCCAAGAAAACATCGCCAACAATAGTGTTTCTGTTACGCGTTTTTCAAAGGGCGCGGCGCCCTGCCCCTTTTTCAAAAAGTGCTGAGGCGCCCTGCCCTTTTCAGAACAGAAAAATGTGCCCTGCCTTTTTTTTTTTTTTTTAGAGTTTAAAAAAATGGATTGGACGAAGATTTTAAGGCTCGGCCGATACATCGGCGCCGATTGTTCAAAAAATTAGCCATGGCCTCGGCAGCTGATGTTAACTTCTTAAATTAAAAAATTACATTCAGGTTTAATTATTATGTAAACTTGCTCCAAACATGCTAGTTCAACCTCGAAAGTCCTAAGTCGGCGGGACCGTGGCGATTCCGGGTATTGAATGTTGATTAAAAAACTATGTATCATAAACAATGCGATTTTTGTTATGTAAACTTAAACTACGATGCAAATGATGAATTAAATAATAGAATTGGAATAATACACTATTATTAAATTGCATATTAAATCACAGCAAACTTTTTATAAAAATTGCCATTGTGAAATCGCACTATTTTAAAGCAACGCATTTTGAAAAGGCACGAGACATCTTGGGCGCTCAAGAATCTTTAATTTTACAAGTTCAAAGAAAATAATGTATTCGAATTGAAATACTAAGTGTTGCAGTTTCTTTGCATCAAAATCAAGGGATTCACGTAACACTCAACCATTAACTAGAAAACGAAGTTGAAACGATGAATCACCGGCACGTGCTTCGTGCAGACGTGCCTTACAAAGTCGCTTTAGGTGATGTTTTCTTTCCTTGTGATTGTTTATTCTTTATTTATTCAGTTCTGTATTAACTAGTATTACTATTAGTATCTAAAAAGAAACGGATGAAGAGAAAATTCGATCAAAAAATAATAACCCGAACCGTTCCTTTTTTCTTTCATCTAGATACACGAAAGCGATTTCGGTACTTCTCATTCCGAAGTAAAAAGAAATTAAAGTCTAAAGGATATTTTTCCACACGAGAAACATAGGCGTGTCATAGATATTGAGATGTTTTTCAAGGTCAATGGGTCGATTTTTAAGTTAACATCGGCGATCGATCGCGATGGCTAGATTTTTGAACTACCGGCGCTGATGAATCGGTCGAGCCCTAATATTTATTTGGTGCTCAATTAAAAAGGTTTAACTGTATTTCACAAGAAATGCAAAATTTTTGGCAAGTCTCTTTAAAAAAAATTAATTTAAAACAGAAATCGGTAAAATGTGCGGATCTTCGAGGTTCTACTAATTATTTATAAATATATATAAAAAAGGAATGATTTAAATGATATATAACTTTTTTGAGAAACATTCTGCATGTTTTAATGGATTAAAGCAAATTTTTGACATCGGCCGATCAAAAAGGAAAATAATCGGCCATCTTGAAACCATCGGCATCGGCCCACTGGCCAAAAAATGCTGTCGCTCAAGCCCTAGAAGATTTTCTTTGACACAAAGATTGATAAACATAGCTGTAATTTTGCCACTATCAACGGCTGAGGTGGAGAGAGTATTCTCTCAAGTGGCATTAATTGTGTCCACTCACAGAAATAGACTTAAAGTAGAAAATACTAACAATTTATTAACTATAAAGCTAAATGGAAATATAAACTATGATTCAGCTGCTACAAGTTGGCTTACTAAAAAAAATATTGTAAATTTTTCTCTAATGAACATTTTAAAACTACATTTCACACACACACATACACCACTGAAGTTTTTTCTAATTTGTTAACATTGATAAAAGCAACAAATTCCTTTATAATGAACAAATACAGGTGGGATTTTTGTCTTAATTATTTCAAAAACTTGTCGTTTGTTTTGTTTTCATATTACAATTCAATTTTTTTAATGAATTTTATTACTATTATTGCTATTGTCATTTTTTTGTAATAAATCCCATTAGCAACAAGTTTGTCCCTAACTGACCACATCATTGATTTGATTTTTTGAAAACGCTTAAAACTTCCTTTGCAATGATGCATCCCTCGTCTAACAAACCTAAGCAACCCTTCAATAATTGGCAGGCAATCAATGCCGTAGTCTGCACAACCCCTCCTGATAGGCACACCTGTGATAGAAGGTTACAGACTGAAAATTGTAGCTATCTTTTCGCTGGCATATAACAATCTGAAGTTGTAATTTTGTAAGATTCTTTCATTGCTTTTTACCTGGTTCAAGAATTTCAAGACAGATAAGCATTTAAATATATATGCACACACATAAATATTAGTGGCTCAAAAAAGATATAATGCTTTCTGGTCCGCAGTGCAAGTGATAGGTCTTAACATATTTTTGCACTTAACATGTAACTTAGTGAGGTATTATAAAAGCGCCATTTCACGTAGCAAAAAGTGCCCTTTTTTGAAAAAAATGTGAACACTAGCCAACAAGAACATTTTTATGTTGCCAACTTCAAATAGAATACATCACTCTTGCCAATGATTTTATTGCCAACAATGTCACATCATACACGTAGCAAACATGTCAAGAAATCTCACTAAAAAACAGTAAAATAACAAAAATTGCAAATTATCTCTTACACACAATATCGACACTACTATGTAAGGCACGTATAGCATTTTTCAACAGCAATACAATACATTACCAGATTGAAAATTACTCGAAAAATAGAATTATTTACTTTACAAACATTCAAACCAGAATAAAAAACCCTTTGTTAAAAGAACACGCCTTTTATGCATAATAATAACTATTGCAATTATTTATCATTGCATAAAATGATATGCATTATTTAATGAAAAACATAATTAAAATATTGCGCAATTCAACGCAAAACCAAGGTTTAATAAAGCTGTTGGAATTTTAAAATAAGAGACTCCATTACAAAATTTATAACATTGATCAATTAAAGCACATATTACATCATTTCTCTTTACGAACCCCTTCTAAGATTTGAAAGATAATGGCGAAAACCCTTCCACAGTCCTTAGTAACGGGTAACAAAACTATAAAATTTAGTAGCACATTTATTATCCATATTGCACAGTAGTTCATTAAAATATAATTGGAAAACATCAAAGTTCAACTAAAAACTACAATTACTTTATTACGTTTTTTTTCTTTAAATTCAATAGGGCAGTAAACATGTATTCTTAAAGAAAATCTTAAAAAATTCTTTTCCCAATAAAATGTGAAAAAGTTGTGGAATGGCATGACTTAACCCTTTATAGGGCCTTTTTTTTTGTAGTATCGGTATTAAAATATTTTTCGGGTTTTGGTTCGTTTCAAAGAAGAAATTCATATAAGACATTAAATAAGATTAACATGATTTTTTGTACACCCCCCCCCATGAGGGGGTGGGTGGTTGTTATATGAATATTGATGCATGTGGTGGTAGATATGCTTCTCATCGTCTTTGCAAGATTCTACCAATCAGGAAGGGTAAAATAGCTTACTATAAACATCTATAACTTGATGAATTAGGTGGGAAGCATACTTCCCACTGCCTTATAAAGGGTTAATATACTTAAAATTTTGAATTAGTCAATAAATACGAGTATCTTTCGATTCTACTTTCAGGTTGAAATGTACAAAATTCGCAAAGTTAAGAAATTCACAACAATATTGAAATTTATATCAATTTCTCATTGTCATAAAACAGAAAATTTGGAATAAAGTAGGATATATGTAAGCAAAAAGTTTAAAGTTAATGAATGAAAATCTTCCGGTTCCACTTTGGGATCTGTATGTAAGAAATTAGCCGAAAATAATGCAAAATTTTACATTTTAGTAAATTTTTGTATTTTCCACTCTCTTTTCGCGCTGGCGTTGAAAATGTGGGAAATAATAATAGAAACAAAAGTTCAAACTTTAAAATCAATCGATGGATATCTTTCGATACCACTTTGAGATCCAAATTTTAGAAATCAGGTACAGTAGACATAAGTGCATTTCAAATTTTGTTGATATACATTCTATGCCAGTCCATAACTTTCACTTATTAGTGGAAAAACCATTTTAATTAAAAAAATGTCATTTTTACATTAATGTTCTAAATGCGTAAGTAAATTTATTATTTCGTTTTTTCATTAACGTTAGCAATTAAAAATTCCGCCATTGCTATATTATTTTTACGAACCCCCTTTCTAACGCTGTACATCAATCTATTGGAAGCCTACACTAAAACTAGCATTAAAACCCTTTCTTGAAAAAACACATTTTAGGAACAATAATAATTATTGCAATTAATTTCATTGTATAAAATGATATGCATTATTCAACGAGAAACATAGTAAAAATATCGCGCAATTCAATACAAAACTTCAAGTACATTTTACATTAAACTAATGGGAACCTACTTTAACAAAACTAGCAATGCCACTAATTACTGCAGCAAATATTTTAGAACACCTGAAGAATCATTTTTTTTAACCTTACAAACACATGAAATAAGAAGATAATAAATTTGCAAAAATAAAGAACTCATAAACTGATTGGCTCTTCAATATTAATCCCAAATCACTGCAAACTTACACGTTTCTAACACACCACGTTCTAAACACGTTTCGAAAAAATGGCGCCTTAGCAAACTTAATGAATTTATTGATCTGGCCATAATTGCAAACAATTGAACCGAATTAATACACCTTAACACTTTGCACTCTTCCTTTAGCAACAGGAAAGATATCCACAAACTTTAAACAAAAAACAAAGCTGCTTATTAGTAAAAAAAAAAAAATCTAAAAGTACAACCATTACACCGACACCCCAACACCTATCCAATCATCCACTGAGGGTTGCCAAACATTACATCAGCCAACACCAATAGCGCTGGGTTACTACAGAAACGAAAAGATATCGCCAACCGAAAATCATTACAAATTGGCGCGCTAGCTCAAATGTCGCCAAGGAGGGATTATATCACAGCATAGCCCAGTTTTTTAAATGATAAACATTTTTAGGGAAAAAATGCTTTAAATGTGTTTTTTTTTTCATGCAGAAGCCATATTTTATGCTAGAATTGCTCTTTAACAGAACAAATGCTTTTTATTAACATTATTAGTAAATTATGTAACAATTATTAGAGCAACTGAAAGATAATTTTTTTTCTTCATGATGCCACAGGCTCCATTGAAATTTTTAGGGAGGGTGTTTTCAGGGTGGGTTGATCAATTTTTGGAGTATCAATGTATTAGGGGGCTTTGTAGCATTTTAGGGGGTCAGCCCTTGTGCTCTGAGGCAGGGCCGCTGTAAGCGGGCGCCATGCAAAAGGGGGGCGGCAAATTGAGGCTCGAGATCCTAAACTTCATCATAGATTTTTTCCAAACATTAAAATACTTTTTTGCCTCACAGGTGATATTCCTCTCGGGTAGTTTCTCCAGCTTTGACACTTGATAAGCTTCTTTTGTTCTCTCAAAATGACGTCCCCCCCCTTTCTCCCCTGCTTAGACCATAAACTAGACCTCCCCTGCTCTACAAGAAAGAGGACTCTTTTAAAACTTATCGGGCTATTGCCGAAATCTGAACATTAAGGTGACCTGCCTCGGGTTCAAAGAAGGGGACACACTCTTTACTGACCTATGGTAGCAATTTTTTGGTCTAAATGGTCATTCCAACGTTCTCCCTCGGGATGCCTAATTTATGATGGGATTCTAATGTTCTTGAAAAGTTTATCAAGACCATCAACTTCGCCAGGGCGGTCTATCAATTTGCCGCCCCTTCTCTTGGGAATTCAGTCAAAGGTAGTAATATACAAACAGGTGTGCTGTCCTACAGAGAAACGGAAGCCTTCTTCTTGTATGACAGTAAGTTTATACGAAAATCAGGAAAATGCATTTTTTTCCTAAAAATACAGTGAAACCTCTCATAAAGACCATTTTTTTAAGGTCTAAAACTTCGAGTTATAGCCTTAATGTGAACTTTCCCTCCATTAAAAGACCACTTTTTTCTGTCTCCCTCCCTGTAAGACCACTTTTTCAGAAGAACAGGTAGGATTATTTACCTGGGGGAATTTTGAAATACAGGTATCTCTGAGAAAAACAGGACCCAGCTAGTAGGTGGAGGAAGCTTTTTTCCCTGTTCCTAAAATTGGGTGGGTGATAAGCACCTGGTCAGGGGAATTGGACCATTGAGCTTGTTCATTGGTCCTTGAAGACCCCTGTGAAGTGTGAAGTAGTCATTTATGGGAATGAATGGTCGACATTTCGTTTGTTACTTTTCTTGGAGAGCTATGGACATTTGTAGACTTACTTCACAGGGCATTTCCCTCTTACAATACTTGTATACAGTCAATATTTTTAAAAAAAAACTTTGGAGCTCATTCTGATTCAGATGACTAGCTTCCTCCAGTGAAGCAGTGATCAATTTCCTATCAAGAAACTCTAAATGAAATCAATAGATTAATAGAAAATTCAATTCCTGCTAGAGGTGACTCTAAAGTGAACATTTTGTTTGAGGAACTCTAAGTTTAAAAATAAAGATTGTTAATGAGAAATTAATAAAATCAAAGCAAACTTCGATGAATTCTTTTTTTAAAGCTGTTCAGTCATAAAATAGTAATAAAAACAAGTTTTAGAATAGTGTTTTGTTGCATTATTGTATGAAGCGTTGTTTTAGTCTTTACCTCTATTCAGAGACCACCTCTCTATAAGACCAATTTTCTACGGTCTAGTGGGTGGTCTCTTTAGAGAGGTTTCACTGTATTAAATAAATGAATAAAGCATCCTCTCTAAAAATGTACAGCCCGGTGCAAAGTGCAACTTCGCCACTAGTGTAACTAAAGATTTATTTTAAAGTAATTGACGTCCATTTGATCCACATTTGCATTCATTTAAAGAGCATAATCGTTATTTTATTCGTCCTTTTCTTTTGACAGGGCTGCCTATTGTTCATTAAAGAAAAGATCAGAAAAAGAAAAGAACAAAATAAACAAAAAATAAAATAAATAGATTAAGAATTTTTTAAATGTATAGGTGGAAACTTGTAATTCAAATGAGCATACGATAGCGTTTCTATGTAGTTTGGTTATGTTCCAAAGCTTATTGAAGCCATATAGAAAATGCTATTAGTTTAATGCTATATCGAGTCTCTCTTTGAAAAGAATAGGGATCAAGATTAAAAGCATTATAGAACTGTTAAAGTTATAAAAACAAATAAATTTCATTTACCCCCCATGGTGATCAAACGTCCCCCTTTGTAGGAACAGTCCGCAATTAAAACTATCACCACATTTAAAAATAGCTTGTGGGGACCATCTTTTGCGAAGTTTGTGCTCCATTTCTCCCCAATTTTAAAAAAAATCATCCAAAATATTTTATAAACCCTTTGAAATGAGAAATAAACTAAATATTTCTGTGTAAAAGAAAGTAAACGATAAAATCAAAACCCAAAATCTGCACATTTAGTGCATATTATGTGCTTCTAGATTACAAGGAATCCCGTTTTTAACAAAGAGGAAGAGATTCCTTGTAATTTCGAAACACGTGTACGTATGTTTTTACAATTTTATGTTTAGTCTTTAATGACGTTGAGTTTCTCAATTAGTAAACTTTTTTTTTCACATTTCTCATTAGTGTGTGCGCGTACTTTTCATTTTGAAAATATAGATATGTCCCCATTTTGGAATTCATTTGGCAGCCTTAGTCATTCTATTCTCTTCGTCAGAAACCAGAGCGAAAATTCTATATATAAATCTACGTTTTACTTGGATGTGCTTAAAACACTCTTTTAATCACTCTGGTATCCAATTTTAAAAAAAATAATTTTTTATTCATTTGGGTTTTTACTTCCGTCTTATATGTAAAATAAAACATGATTTATCGTACGTATTTGTTTAGATATAACCTCATTACTAGAGTAACAAAAATGTAGTTCTATAAATTACTTTAAACTTTTAGCGAACTTACTGAAAAATTACTCTAAAAGAATGTTCTTTGTTCTTGTATTATTGTTTAAAGATTAAACAAAACGTTTTATTACTTTCTTTATGGTTCTTATATTGAATTAACTTTTTAAATCTGCTTTCATGGCAAAAGCGGGAAAAGGCTCCTGTAAGGAATCTATTTGATTTCGAATAAATATTTACTCACCATCAAAACTTTTTTATTTTGTTTCACACATAAGAAAAAGAGGAAACAATATGACACAAAATATATTAATGAAGCCGTTTAATGTAAGAGGCGGGGATAAAGTATGAACAATGTAAAAAGTATGAAAATGGTTTTCATATGCCTGGAAAGCATAACAGATTTTAAAAATACTAACAATAAATTTTAAAAAGAAAATGGCAATGAAGAGATGTGCATTTTCTCTTTCAATATCAGTTCATAATCTAAATTTGGTAATCCAGGGGAGGGGGTGGGGAGGTTCATGGCACAGAATGCACCATTGAAATTTTTAGGGGGGTTGTTTTCATAGGGTTTTGGCCGATTTTGGGGGGTCTGTAGCTTTTTTGGGGGTACGCCATCGCTCGAAGGGGGTGGGTGTTATGCAGGCAATCAATGATACAAGCAAATATCTCACACGAAACTCATTTTCCTCATTTAACGTAAGACAAGAAATATCCGTAGTTTTTCATAGTCTTTAAAAATAGTCGATTACCTGAACATTTACTTGATTTTAAAATAGGCGCAACGCGATGACCCAGCGGAATTGATACGACCAAATCATAGCTTTAACATACTGACTAATTAATATTGAATACTTTGCTAAAGCTAGAAGTATCAGAAAGTTTTTGAGATTGCAGCTGGTTTGTAACTTCAAAATTATAAATAATTTTGCTCCGTTATTTTGGTTCAATAGTTTAACGAACAGCTGTAGGGTCTGCAGCGTAACGAATATTTAATTCATTAAGATGCAAACCCCTTCAATGCGTACCACTCAATGTTGATCATGCACTCAATATTGAAGCAGATTTGTAAGTAGAATTTTCTGAAATATGACGTTTAATTTGTTCAGAGGTATAGAATATATCAGAACTACCATTACCTATATCAAAATAATGTTTTCTGACACTGTTATCCAGATAAAATAATAGTAATAATGATAATGGAGCCTTTGTATTGAAGGGGCGGCACAATAGGTTTTGCACGCGGGCGCTTAGATGGCTAGAAGCGGGCCTGCTCTGAGGATAGGTGGACACCCTTGATGATATAATCCTTTAATCTAAATCTATTCACTCAGATGACAGCAAAGATGATTCATGTTTAATAAACATTGTTGTCCAGCATAGATAATGAATTTTTTTGTAAAATCTCTTGGTGAAAATGGTATTTAAGTCACTGCTTGGTAATTTTTGTTAAAGTTATCAATACTGAGCAATAAAGTCACTAACTGTTACGTTATCAAGGAACAGACTGAAGTATCATAAGCTCAATGCATATTGCATTAATAAACAACAAGTACATCCACATAGCTAAAAATATATTATATTGCTCAAGTTCGGGTGTCCAGGGGGGGGGGGGTGATGAACAGAGGCGTAGCTAGGGTTTTCAGCTCCCTGGGACAACTGAAGATTTTGCGCCCCCCCCCCATGCTCCCACTTTTTGGTCGAACATATTCTCACCTTTTCAGTTCAAATAGTTTTCTTTTCGCATTTAAAAATAAAATTAATTTACATTAATTTGGCGCCCCATGAAGCTGCGCCTGGGGGCAGCTGTTCCCCCTTAGCTACGTCTCTGGTGATGAAGGTGATGAAATGACCGTCCTGGAATCACACCTTCCAGATTAAGTCTCTGGTTCCGCCACTGATTGTATACCTTCCAATACAGCACTACTATTTGTTAATTGCAAAAAATTAAGAAACGGAGAAAAGTCCCCATTCTATGTTACTGAAAAATTACTATATTACTAGAAATTTAAGCTTCAATACAAAAAAACGTACTTCATAAAAAGCTACTTTTTTTCAAGTTCAGAAAAAAAAATTATAGTTTTTATTTTAAGATCTATTTTTAATACACCATGAATTTAAAAAGTATCCGAAAAATCGATTAATAATTATTTCAGGCGAAAGGTTCTGTACTAATACAAGAATACAACTCTTTAAAGTTTAATGCTTCACAAGTTTTAATCCTTACCAAGCTTGTGTAAAATTTGCAGTGAATATCTTTTGAAATTTACGATCAAAAAAGCGGCACCGTTATCATAGCTAATAATCTTCAGGTGCTTGTCATCAGGCACCTGAAATTGTTATTTAATTGCTTTTCCAATTCTAAGATGAAGTACGATAGTGATAAAATAAAATTTGCAATTATTCACCACAAACCAATCTTCCGATATTTTAATGAAATATTGTATACTTTACAAATTATTACATACATTTATCTCTGCAAGTTTTAACAAAACGGTTAGAAAATAATTTTCTTAGTGTACGAATTTCTGTCATAATTATAGTGAGAGCAAAGATGAAATATCTTTTTAAATACGAAAATATAATACATTGTGTACAAAAGTTAAAATTTCAAAAATTATTTATCTCAAAATCCATTGGGATTTCGTTTAAAATATATCATTTCACTAAATTAAAATGTAAACATATTCAAAAATAGCTCACATGGAAACCATATCAAAAACATAAACGAAGCGTATAGTAATGATTAAACTTTGTGCAAAGTAATAGAAATAAAATTGTTTCTAGGGTACCTTATTGGCATCTTCATCGCTTTCATGGCGCTTTCTTTTACGACAGCCAGCAAAAAAATTGTTTGGCGGGAAAATCAACACCCCCTGAGGAGAGTTTCCGGATTGAAGCTATTGTTGACTCATTTTCGTTCAAACTTCAACAAAGCTTTCATATCTTTGAAACGAGCTTATCAGCAGATCACTTTTGGATCTCGGCAAGGAATCGTTCCCATAAAATAAAAGAACTCCACCCGAAATTACAAATGGAATTCAACACATTTATTTATTTATATGCAAAGAAAATAAAATGTAAACCTTTGTGCTACAAAGTAAGTTAAAAATAGCGTAGCATTAGGCACAAATTTTGCAATTATTGCAAAATTTGTGCCTAAGGGATCATTCATAAATGATGTCACGCTTCGAGGGGGGAGGGGGATTTGGGAAATTGTGACAAGAGGAGGGGAGGGGGGTAACAAGAAGTGTGACATCATGCATTATGCAACATAGCGTGATGCGTGACAAAGGGGGGAGGGGGACCGCTAAATTGTGACAAAGGGAGGGAGGGGGTCAAATATATGGGAAAAAAGCGTGACGTCATTTATGAACGGCCCCTAATGTTACGTTGATTTTTAATTTTTACTATGCGAAGAAAAGTTATCAACAGCACTTTTAAACAGTTTGCTGGTGATATTTTTAATACATAACTAAGATATACTGATATACTGAATTATTTTATTTATTTTACTTAGTATCTTTTAAATGGGGCCGTGGGTAGCACGTCGGACTTCCACCTGGAAGGTCGCGCGCTCGATACCCACTGAAGACCACCATGTATACTTGGGGATATGTGCATGTAAAATCCGTAGACCCCACTACCCCTCCCCGTGCGTAAGCAATCCTAAGGCCTTGGCTAAAAAAAAAAAAAAAAAAAAAAAAAAAAAAAAAAAAAAAAAAAAAAAAAAAAAAAAAAAAAAAAAAAAAAAAAAAAAAAAAAAAAAAAAAAAAAAAAAAAAAAAAAAAAAAAAAAAAAAAAAAAAAAAAAAAAAAAAAAAAAAAAAAAAAAAAAAAAAAAAAAAAAAAAAAAAAAAAAAAAAAAAAAAAAAAAAAAAAAAAAAAAAAAAAAAAAAAAAAAAAAAAAAAAAAAAAAAAAAAAAAAAAAAAAAAAAAAAAAAAAAAAAAAAAAAAAAAAAAAAAAAAAAAAAAAAAAAAAAAAAAAAAAAAAAAAAAAAAAAAAAAAAAAAAAAAAAAAAAAAAAAAAAAAAAAAAAAAAAAAAAAAAAAAAAAAAAAAAAAAAAAAAAAAAAAAAAAAAAAAAAAAAAAAAAAAAAAAAAAAAAAAAAAAAAAAAAAAAAAAAAAAAAAAAATATAAAACATTTAAAATCAGCAAATTAAACCTATTTTATGCTAATGTAGTATAGCGTGGCATGTGACAAAGGGGGGGGGGGGTATGTTGAAGTGTGACAAAGGGGGGGGGGAGGAGAGTCCAATATTTTGAAAAAAAGCGTGACATCATTTATGAACGGTCCCGAAATGCTTCTATTTTTTTCATAAGGGAAAAAAACACTGAAAAATGTGTCCTCTATGAAAAAATTTCTTAGAATGAACCGTTATTTGTTTAATTAAGTTAAGTAAATTTTATCTCTTGTTTACGTTCAATTTATCACTTATTTGAATTAAGCTTTAAGCTAAATATAAGTACTTAAATTAAAATACAAATAAACTTTACTACAATAATATTTGTTAAAAAAAATTTTCATTCGAAAGCTTTTAATAAATTTCACATTCGCTCAGTATAATGTGAAGAATTTTCTATATTGTCATGATAGATATGCTTAATAATTATTAACAAGAATGATAGAAAACTATTCGTGACATTTCCGATTTAACTGGGGCAAGTGTGGATCCAAGGGAGTTTACAGGTGTCACACCTTGCTCTTGACATGACCAAACCATACGAGCCTAAAACTGTTTTTAGGACCTCTAAAATTTTCTGAGCAGAGTGCGAATCCCCTAATGTCTCCAAATATAGACTGAAATTACGGTTTTGGGCATCAATTTCGATGAATTTCCAGAGAAAAGTACCTGAACCTCTCTTGCCCAGCCTAAAATTTCGCGTTTTAGATTTCAATTTCGAAATATTTCTAGGGCCGTACCCGAAATTCTTGTTTTTCCCAGTCATGAAATATAGCCTAATATAGCATTTGTAAGGCTTAAATTTCGAAAAATTTCCGGGGGAGAACCCCCGAGCCCTCCTGTTGTGCGTCGGTGCCATGTGAAACCTTTGTTAAGACACCGCTTTTAAAAATAAAGATTTCAGATACTTTAATCTATTTATCGCGTGAAAAGAATCAGTTATTAATTAGGAGCTTTTCTAATCAAAACATGTATGAGTTGCGATGCTTAATCTTTTCTTTTTGGGACCATATCCCTTTATTTCACATTCAGCAATATTTATGTAATTAACAGAGGTATCATATTTTCAAATCAGATGAGACATATCTATGTACATGTGTGCATGTACACGTGGAAAAAAATGGTATCGCCTATCTCCATAACCCCCCCCCCCCGCCCCCCGTTTTCTGCCTTCGGACACCTTTGTTCTTGGCACGGGAAAGGGGCTGCACTTTTATTATTCGCCCCGGGCGCCACTACGGCTAGTTACGCCACTGCCTTGCTGTCCAGCCAGCCAATCAAGCCTTCAACTCTTTTCTCCTTTTCGTCAGCCCCCTTTTCCCTCAAACGAGCCCTTGGGCTCTGTGGCTAGCTCAGGCCAAATTCTACCCTTTTACCAGATAGGGGAATAGGGGACAAGAAGGCAGATTGGGATAATGATGTTTACAAAGCTCTTTTTTTTGGTGAATTAAAGTTTTATTTTATATTAGATGTTAGACTATTGATGATCAACTTTTTAATTTGCACTGTAATAACTTTCAATGTTAAAAATAAATAAACAAAAGTTGCTTTAAAATATCTCAATGTACTCCATTCAAGGCACATTGGGAAAACATTGCTTAGACTATGGGGCACAATGTGTCAAGTACTTATTCTTTCCTTTTTTTAATTACATGAAAATTGTTCACACATACATGTAGGAACAATTATTTGAATACTAAAAAAGTCAAAGTTACTTGCTAGAAAGTAAGTAGAGTATATAAAAATCAATTTATTTACATGTTTATAGCAGTGATACATCAAAACACTGAAAAACAGATAAACGAAAAAAAATTATCTGAGACTCCTATTGCCAGCAAAAAAAAAAAAAAAGAGAGATAAAATAAGACATCAAAAAGTTGTTGCTACACAAAATATCTATCTAAATATCATTTCTCTTGTGGACTTATCCATTCATTTTTGAAAGAATTAGCTAGACCTAATATTCTAGAACACATGCAACTATTGTTTATGGTGAAAAGAAAAGATCAATTGTTTAAAGAAATATGGAATAGTACTCAAATAAAAATGTTTTTATTTTATTTTTACTAAAGAAATTATTAACAATTAATCAGTCGGCTAAGAAATATTTACCATGACAGAAAATGAACTTTCTTAGCTCATAAGAGAGAGAGAGAGAAACAGGCTTCCATCCAAACCACTTGAAAATTAAATACAAAAAAACACAAGGCATATCAGCTGGTGTGAAGTTATAACTTTTATTTAACACTTATCCCTTCATGTAAGTTTTCCTCATAAATGTTTTATTACGTTACTAATAAAGAATACACTTGAATTTACTTTTAAAGCATTATTACCAGCAAAACTCGGACTTTACAGCAGGTAAGCGTATTAACCTGACATGCAATGTCAAAGTTCAACTAGTATGCTTTAAGTTTTCATGCAGTTGTCCAACCATTTTCCTTCATTATTCAATCCCAAATAGTTTAGATATCGGGAAATGGAGATGTAATTTGTCCTGAAAGTAAATAAACAAATTAATAAAGTCATCATTCTTCATTTACCTACAATACCAATTGTAATTTTAGTGATCTAGAGAAATTTTAAATAAATTTGACCACTGTGACCTCATGCAGAGTCCTCAACAGTTATAATGTCAAGAAAGTTGTCTTACTTTTATCTATGAACTCTATAGTTGAATGCTTATAACATTATTTGATTACACCATTGCAAATAAACCAGGAGCTTGAATGATAGTATAGCGGTGTTTCATAGTAGCTTTATATTTATTTTAACCACAAAATTAAGAGAATAAACATGTACTATGTTGATTTATAATTCATTCTTATAAGTCGAAAGGAAGGATTTCTTTGGTGGCAGAGGAACAAAGTGAAAAATTATAAATTTTAAAAAACTATGTTGCTATTGATGTAAATTAATTATGTAAAAACTTCAAAACTCAAAAATACAAACTCAATTTTTTTTAACAGTATACATACAGAATATGTAATTTCAAACATTTATAACACTATAATATACTTACATATTGTTTTAAATTATGGTATATTTCATTGATTATGCCAACCAATCGAAAGTAATTAGTTTAATAAGTAAAAGCTTTGCTCACATACAAATGCATTTAGAATTAAACTCAAAATTCTTTTGTTAGAAGATTATTTACCAGGCTTCTTTTTACTCAAAGCTGCCTAATTAAGAGGAATAATTTTTTACCAAAATGTAGACAATTCATTAGGTACGAAATTCAGAAAGGATTTTTCCTGCAATAGCTTTGACAATATTTAGGAGGAATGATCTGTGCTTCAAGCACCACATCAAGCATTAGAATGGAATGTTTTTCCAAACTGTAGACAATTCATTAGATGCAAAATTCAGTAAAGGATTGTTCTTGCAATAGCCCTGACAATATTTAGGAGGAATAACCCATGCTTCATGCACCACATCAAGCATTAGAATAGAATAATGTTTTTCTAAAATGTAGACAATTAATTAGGTACGAAATTCAGTAAGGATTGTTCCTGCAATAGCTTTGACAATATGTAAGAGGAATATTCTGCTTCAAGCACCACATCAAGCATTAGAATGGAATGTTTTTCCAAACTGTAGACAATTCATTAGATGCAAAATTCAGTAAAGGATTGTTCTTGCAATAGCCCTGACAATATTTAGGAGGAATAACCCATGCTTCATGCACCACATCAAGCATTAGAATAGAATAATGTTTTTCTAAAATGTAGACAATTAATTAGGTACGAAATTCAGTAAGGATTGTTCCTGCAATAGCTTTGACAATATGTAAGAGAATATTCTGCTTCAAGCACCACATCAAGCATTAGAATGGAATGTTTTTCCAAATTGTAGAGAATTCATTAAGTGCAAAGTTAAGTATAAGGTTGTTCCTGCAATAACTACTGGATGAAACTCATTAAAACAACAAAAAGTAATGAATTATGTCGGACATATTCATATATGTCATATTTCATAATATAATTCTAAGCCGACTATAAATCTTGCATTATGAACGCAAATAAACAGCTAAATAGAGTTTTTATTATTCAAGGAGAAGAAAATTAACAAATGCGTTATTTGTGATACATACAAGCTCCATTGATCAGACAAACACATCTTATGCAAGCCAAAAGCAAAAATCTATATTTCGGCCACCACTTTCTTTGAAGATTCTAATTTTTTCAAGCAATAAAATTTGTTCCGCCAAGAAAGTATAGATATCATAGATGCAATTTAAATTAATAAAATGAGCAAGCATTTATCACAGCAAAATAATTGTTAATTATCTTACAAAATGACACTACTGAACTATATTGACAAAGCCAAACAATAAAAATGATGAAATTTAGTCTGACACTTATTTAGACGAAAAAAACTTTGCGTACGATAAAATGCTTCTCATGTATGTACATGAGACATTCATGTACGGCGAAAGAAGTCATTATTTCAAGTTAAGAGATGTCTAACAGAAATCTACATTTGGAAGAAAATTAGTTTAAAACTGGCTTCGAAGTGAAGGTAACACATATAATATACAAAACAAATATTGGATTGAACGTAGTTTTGGAGCGAAACATAAATCAAGTCATAAGCTCTATAATTGTACTACGAAAATTTCATTATCTCAATTAAAGACGATGATAACTGATCGATTAAGTAAAGCAATGAATTCAGCATATCGTTAATTTTTCGAAAAAGAGAATAGCAATCCAGACTTTGATGATTTTTGTCTAAGCAAGCAGCGATCCACATGCTCTTTCCTCTTTCAATTGAGCAAAAAAAAAAATATATAGTTTAAATTATGAACAGAAATAAATAAGTAAATGTTTTACTTACGAGTAATCTTTACAAAAATTAGAAAATTCTTTGTTTTAGAAAACATTTCCTAGTTTTATAATCCTTCTGAATCCACGCTAGAAACGGCATGCTAATAATAAGCGAAGGACAGGAAGAATCCTTGGTTTACTCGCCAAGTCTCCGACTGGTATCATTTCTCGCCAAAATATAGGGTTGCCTTTCATATATCTGTCAGGATTGTTCCTGCATTGACAGCACGGAGTAAAAAGAAGGAGACAAATCTCCATAGTAAAAGTTTGTCCGGACGATTCCACTGGCGCTAGATGGCGCGCATGTAAAATGTCTTGCCATGAGGGTGATTCGCAACATAATTTAGTGTTGCAAATAAAATTATTTAAAAGGGTTTTTTTAAGAGTATTTTAATCGATATAGTCAATTTTTGAGAAGCTGGTTATAGGATCATGGACTACTTTTAGATTCAGAATGTGTTTGTGATTTCTTTTTATTATATTTGGTTCATTTTATTTTAGTTCGATGGTTTCGGTTTGCGACTGATGGTTTCGGTTTGCGACTGATGGTTTCGTTTTGCTACGGATGGTTTCGGTTTGCTGTGATTGTAACTAGAGATGCAAAAAGCCCGTAAATTTTCGGGAAGAAACTGGGAAATTTGGGAACATTGGGAATTTTGAGATGTTTTCAGTCTTAAAATATTGTTACAGAACATATAACATTGTAACGCTATATTATTTTTATTTTAGATACATGACCAAGCGTCAAACATAACATTTTATATCAAATCTATAATTGAGAAAATTAACTAGTAAATTCAATAGGCTTTTTTATTGCAGTATTATTGATTCTAAAAATTTATTTGATTTGGTTGCTTTCCAGAAAATAAGATTAACCTTCAAAATATTTTTTTTTCTTTACTCGTTGATTTAAATTATTATAAGCAATAATATATCTGTTTTATTCATAGCATTTTATTACAACTTTAACGACACAGTTGAAGGGGTAATTTTTTTGACAAGAAACACTGTTTAAAGCACTATTATACATTTCAACAATTTCTTTTAAAGGCAGGTTTTAAATAATTTTATGTGTTATTTTGTTTTTTATTGATGACTTAAACAACTATGAAGTTTCACAATGGGGCCGTTCATAAATGACGTCACGCTTTTTTCCCATATATTTGACCCCCTACCCCCCTTTGTCACAATATGTCACACTTCAGCGGACCCCTTCCCCCCCCCCCTTTTGTCATGCGTCACGCTATGTTGCATAATGCATGATGTTACAATTCTTGTTACCCCCTCCCCTCCCCTTGTCACACTTTGTCACAATTTCACGAAACTCCCTCCCCCCCTCGAAGCGTGACATCATTTATGAATGATCCCTATGTAAATAAAAAATATTAACAACTACCTTTTTTTCATTCTCAACAGAAACATTTTTTACAGGTACCAACATTACGAAATAAATATGTTGTCTGTTTTAAAATGCTTTAACAGTAATGTTCGGGAAAATAATTCTATTATAACGAAAATTTCATAAAAATGTATTTATTTTTGATGTGTTAAAATTACTATTTCAAAAAAAGAAAAAAAAAAACGATCCCAGTTTTTAGAAATTTGAAACTTCCCGATATTGCTTTAAATTCTGGGGGGGGGGGGGGGGGGCGGTTATTCCGAAAATAAAGTAGGCGTTTAGCCATCTTTGCAAAGCTAATTGTAACTTTAATTTAACTAAAAACGGTTTCAACTTTAATGTAAAGTTAAGTAAAAAACATGTCCATTAAATGTGATAACGCACGCCTCCCCAAAAGCTGTGGACCCTCCCTCTCCAAGGCGTAACAAAGTCAGTTCCCCCCCCCCCCCACACACACACAAAAAAAAAAGGATGCGAGCTCCAGTGGTGGTGGGTATTGTGCAAACCGCACGCCATTGAAGTTTTTAAGGGGATTGTTTTAGGTGTCTTTGCTTCTTTTAAGGGGTGGGGAGGCTTCTTTTTTTCAGGGGTGAACAATTGGGGGGTAAGTATATATTTATTAGGGGTGCCCTTTGGGGTCATGGCACAGATTGCTCCACAGTGCCGGATCTAGGGAGGGGCAAGCCGGGGCCCATGCCCCGGGCGGCACTTCTGGGGGGCGGCAAATTCAACTGTGATGCACAAAAAAATAAATAAGAAAGAAAGAAAAGAAAAAAAAATAAGGAGAAAGAAAGAAAAAATATTTAATTAAGAAAATTTAACTTTTGGAAGAGAATTAAAATCCTAGTTCGGCGCTCCGATTTTATCATTCATCAGCTATTTTTCCAACGATTAAAACCTATTAATAGAATTATTTTTTTGTATAAACTATTGGAAATTCTAAATTTGTGGTTAGGGGGCGGCAAATTTCGAAATGTCAAAATTAAAAAATTTAATTTTAAAAAGTCAAGGGTTTTCCCCCTTGTGGTAGTGAAATACGTATAAATCGTGATCTGCGAAGACAATACCCAATGGTGTTTCTTTTAGAAACTTTCAAAGCCTCCTTTTGGGAAAAGGTGGGACCGTGAGAGCTAGTAAATGTCGTTTGAGATGGCAAACACTTGGCTCTGCGATATGGGCGTTAGTAAGAAGGAGGGGGAGGGGAGGGTCTTGCCCTCTGAATTTAAAAAAAATATGCCAATTTTTTTCTGAATTTTAATTATCATTTTTATGAGTGAAAGCTTTTGAATTTCAAAAAGTTTTTGCTTGCTTTTTTTTCTAAAATTTTTGAAGTCCCAAAGCGTCTCCTAAGGTCTCAAAGTGCATCAGTTTGTATATAGTTTTTAAAATTTTTCCCGGGGGAGAAACCCCCGGACCCCCTTCAACTGTCAGAATATCATATCTCCAGTCCCTTCATATGGCTCTGACCCCCTAATGTTGAGCTAAGGTATGGAAACATTGCCGAAAGTTGGAATTTATCAGTGACAAAAAAAGGGGAAAATCCTCAAAGAAAAAAAGAAAAAAATGGCCTTTGCATAAAACGTTGTATGAAATATCAACAATAATTGGTTGGAGGGGGCGGCATTTTTAAGTTTTGCCCCGTCTCGGAAAAGTTCAAGATCCGGTACTGTTGCTCCATTAAAATTTTATAGGGGTCGTTTTGGCTTTGTTGAATTTTGAAGGGAACATCGTTTTGGGGGATGCACCATCCTCTTGGAGCGGAAATGGTATATACATAAATATAGTATATATCAAGGGCGCACACGAAAGGAAGGAGGGGGACATGTTGCCGATTGCTCCATAGAAAATTTTAAGGGGTTGTTTACGAAGGGTGAAGGTGAGCCGAATTTTGAGAGGGATCATCGTTTGGGGGGAATGCACCGCGAAGGCCGTATCCAGACAGGGGCCCTCGGGCCCCCCGGCCAACGAAATCCAACGAAAAGGGTCCCCCGCGTAGTGACGCCACTGATATGTATATATATATATATATATATATATATGTTTTTAGATTGGGTTTTTATGGGGTCCTTTTCTAGGAGTTTAGGGATCATTCCAAATGATGTCACGCTTCGGGGGGGGGGAGGGGGTCGTGAAATTGGAACAAGGGGACGGGAGGGGGTAAAAATAAGTGGGATATCATGCTTATGCAACATAGCGTAGCATATGGGACAAAGGGGGGAGGGGTATGTTGAAGTCTGACATTTTGTGACAAAGGGGGGAGGGGGTCAAATACATGGGAAAAAAGCGTGACATCATTTATGGACGGCCCCTTAGCAGAATTTTGAAAAAGGTCATCGCTCATAGGTGCGGGCGCCATTACTCTGGGGAGGGGAGGGGAGGGGGCATCGCCTCAATATATTTATATATAAAAAAGCATGTGTGTGTGTGTGTGGTGTGTTGGAAGCCGCTCAAAAACATTTACATTATTGAAGTTTATGAACTAACTGATTCCAGATTATTAAGAGTATAAATAATGAAGTACAGTAAGCGTTAGATAAAAGAAACGACGTGCGGAGTTCAAAATCGGGGGCCCAACAGACCCGTTGTGTTAGGGCGATAAATTGCACCTCCCCCCTCACTTGGAAAATAATTTAATGTATTTCTACGTATGTACATGTATTTTGTGTTGTTTTAATGCAACGTACAATGTGTTTTTACTTCCCTCCACTTAAGAGGGTCGGGGTGGGGGGAGTGCCCCCTGGCCCCGACATTTTCCTTCGCATTCATTATGGCACGAATACCAGCTGACCGTCTGCTACCCCTCTTTTAATCCTAAATTATCTAGTCACTAGCTAATTACAGTGATTTTTTACGAAAGCAAAAAATGCATTAAATAAGATACTAAAATAACCTTCTGATTATATGTTTAACTTATAATAAAATGCAATAAAATATTGCAAATAATAATTTCAATTGTTGGAACAACGAGAGACTAATGCGTGCCCGAACGCCCGAACCGCCTGGCCGCTGCCGCCAAAACGAGCTGATTTTCCGCTACCTTTCTCCGAATACTCGGGCTCAAACGAAATTTCTCTTTCCCTACTTGATCAAACGGCAAGACATTTTACTCTAGCGCCATCTGACGGCAGTGGAAAAATCGCGCCATGTTTTCGGCTCGTTCCCCGCTTAGTTGAGGCTCCTTCCTTTTAGACTCCCTGATTGACAGCTTTTCAAAACATAATTATGCAAACGTTTACTACTGATGCCATCAGCAATATCCCAATAGCTCATACCACCCGCTTTAAAAAGAAGAAAAGCTTCAAAAGCGTGTATCATTGAGTGTTACTATGAGGCGTTAAAGTTCACTAGGCCTTTTCGGATGGTTACCACAAAATGCCTAGTGCATTGGCGATAACTAATGCTGCCAAAGTATATTGGCGATATTTCTCTTTTCTCAGCACTCGGCGTCCGTCTGGCGAGAAGGAAGCGTCACTTTCACTTGTTTGCGCGGAAAAAATTGCAGATCGGATATCACATCAGTGATTTATTCTTCATACTTGACTAGAGTAAATTAATTAATCTCTTTATGTGTTTTCCACTGATTTAATTTGTTAATATCAGGTGAGCATTTTTATTAAAATTTAGTTCTCAATAAATGGTAAAGATGTTCTTATTTTCAGGTAAAAAGGTTGATCTTTCTTATAACTTGGTGATGTTGAAATCATAAATCGTCTATGACAACAGTGCTGTTATCGACAAGTACGCATTTTATCTTTATTTTTTCAAGAAACTTTTGAAGATTTTTATCCGAAATCCTTGTCTACGCAGTAAGAACCGTTATACGGTATTTTTCTACCCTCAATGGCTTCGTGATGGAATTTGTTGCGTACGATGCTGATTTATAGTTGGCTATCCAACAGGTAAGAATTTCAAATGCTCCCAGGTATTTTTCTGGTCGTATTCATACATATTTGTCCGAAAACCGTTGATCACATTGTGTGGTGACCGAGCCACATTCTCGCGTCTAACATCGTGTACGATACAGTAACAGGTAAGTATTATATAGGATAATTCCTAAAGATGCTCCACGATGTTTTTTTTTTCCAGGTGCACTCACTTTGTTTCGAGGGAGAAATGTTTCTCCCTATTGCTTTGTACAACATTTATGTGTGGTAGCTATTAAACAGGTAAGCAATTCATTATTTGGGATATTGGGTTCTGCAAGCACCAGGGGTGTCGCTGACGCGCTATAGCGCGTAAAAGACGCGTGATACGCGAAAAGGACGAGATATTTGAAACCTCATGCGTCCTAAAGGACGCTCTATTTTCCTTTCATTACTTTCTTTCGAGTTTCTTCAAAGTAAAACCGGAGTAGAATGGAAATTATTTTCCCTGAAAAGGATTACTAATTCCTGAATGTGCTATTCCCTGAAAAGTCCATTATGGACTGAGAACAAGCTCCCTAACAACCTTCCTTATCAGTATTTTTCTTCCATTCATTCCCGCTATACACAATCGGCCCAATGGAACATATTCCTCACAGGGGGCTCAATCTTTGTCCCCAGGGTAAAATCTCACTCTGGTTGCTTCTTACCTTGCAACATGTCATATCTCCTCTTTTCTTTTCAAAGCCCCTCACTCACCCCTTTCATTACGACAGGCACGTGTCAGAGTCCAACTCTCGGACGTCCGCGAGTGTTCTACGCATGCTCTTTAATAGTTTTAAAACAGTATTGGAAGTGATTGTGCTCCAGTTATACACTAGATTCAGGCACTTGGAAAAAAAAATATTTCTAAACGTTTTCCAAACTTGGTACGATCAGGTTTACAATTATTGCTTCAGATAACCGAAGAAATGTTTTAAGTGCAATTCTAGAATTATTTTATTCAGAGAAATTCGTTTTTTATTTCAATCGCATTTTGAAAAATGCAATCTTTTTGCATCCGCTCTGGAAGTTGGAAGATTTTCATTTTTTATGCTTAGTAAGCTTTGTTAGAAGGCAAATACAGTATGGGACCTCAAAAACGGAACGCTCGAGGCCGCGATTTTTCCGTATTTCTAGATTTTGGGGCCACATTCAAAAAATTTCATAAGTAACATCAGAGCCTGTATAATTTGCTCTGAAAGTTATTAGCATTTTGCTCATTTATAGCATTTTTTATTATCGTATATACTCGCCGAAAAGTCGCGAAATTTAGCACGAAGAACGAAGCTTTTTTAGGAATCGGCTTACATTTGAGGCGAAACATCGGAAAATCTAGACTTTTCCCGATATTATTTTAACCTCTTTAATTAAACAATAAAAGAAAAGAATTCCGTCAAATTCTGATGTGATTTTATATTCTGTAGCCACTTAAATACAGTAAAAGATCAGACTATCGTAAAAATCCGAGAAACAATCGCAAAACAAAACCCTTTTCAGAAAATCGCGAAATAACGTTTTTGAAAACTGCATATTTCCGATCTTGAACATGTTCATCACATTTTATATTCCTTCCTTTTTAAAATGCCTATTTCCAAAAAAAAAAAAATATTTCACAATTTTTCTTAAAAATGCAAAAGCTGTTTTTTTTTTTTTTTGAAAAAGTTCCAGATTTTGGGGCTTTTGGATTTCGGGATTCTGAATTTGCGATTCCTGTAAATGAAATTTATATTTATTTTGATTAAAATTTAATCACCTAGGTGTTTAAAAAGAATTTTGTAAAACTGCACATTTCCAATCTTGAACATGCTCATCACATTTTATATTCCTTCCTTTTTAAAATGCCTATTTCCAAAAAAAAAAAAAAAGTATTTCCCAATTTTTCTTCAAAATGCCAAAGCTGGTTTTTTTTCCGATTTTTTTTTTTTTTTGAAAAAGTTCCAGATTTTGGGGCTTTTGGATTTTGGGATTCTGAATTTGCGGTCCCATACTGTAAATGAAATTTATATTTATTTTGATTAAAATTTTATCACAAGGTGTTTAAAAAGAATTGTGTGATCGTTAAGAGTGCAAGCTTTAAAAAGTAAAAAAAATGAATGCTCAATTACAGGTTTAATTTTATTTTGCTTCAATAATTTTAAGTTTTTGCAATATATGCAGACCAGTCGTTCAAAAGGGATTCAAACAAAGAATGAAACTGATAAAAATTAACGTTACATTTGAAGAAGTCTGAAAAGAAAAAATGGTGTTTAGGCACACCTTGCTGCAGTGGCGTAGGTAGATCCGGATTTTAGGGGAGGGGGGGGGTCTTCGGGAGAAGTGAGCTCATTTCATTGTTTTACAGGAAAATTGGCCAAATTCTAGACAATCTTCACCATTTCAAGGAGGCTTCTTCAGGAGAAGTGAGCTGATTTCATTGCTTTACAAGAAAAATTGGTCAAATTGTAGACAATCTTCACCATTTCAGGGGGGCTTCTTCGGAGAAATGGGCTAATTTCATGGTTTTACAAGAAAATCGATCAATTTCTAGACAATCTTCACCATTTCAGGGGGGTTTATCCCCAAAACCCTCCCTTATCTACGCCAGTGCTGGGCTACTTAATTATAGCGACAATCACCTTAAATCAAGACATTTATTTATCACCACGAGTTGATAGTGCATTTCCAGGATATATTATCTAAAATTCATTTCAAAACAATGCTTCATTTAGCACACGACTTTATTAAATATGTGAACTCTTGGAGTCTGTTTTCATTCTATTGATTTGGAATTTTGTTTATTCCATCTAGTAATATAGTTAGTACATAATATAGAATTTTGGTACCTGCTTTTATAAAAGAGAAAGGTTCTTTTTAGGGCTTTATTAAGGAATAGCTCTTTTTTGATGCATTATAGTTACTGTACTTTTACAAACTGAAGAAATAGCAACATACGAAAAACGAAAATGATAAAAACAAAATGCTTTGGGGACCCATAATTTTCAAGAAGGGACTCACTTTTTTTTAAATTGTGGGTCCTTGGGACCCAGTTCTCTGAGTACGCAGCGACACCCCTGAGCACATTTCCCAGACAAACTGAACAGGAAAAGTAAGCATATATTATATCAGTAATATTTTGCAGCTGCTCTAGCATGCATTTTTATGTGGAGTACTGCAAAATGAGATTTTTATGTGCATTAACTAACAGGCAAAACTAGTAAACCCAGTGGCATCGTTTAGTGGGGGCCACTGCTAAAGTTTTACTACTATTCATTTCCCCATTTACCAATGCAGAGTGACCACAAATTAATCCTGCTAGTTTGTCCTGCAGCAATGCATTCGTGAATTTCCCATATGTTTCTCTATGATTTATTATCCAGTACTTACTTATCCATATTTTTAATATCTGGAAATAATTATTATTGTGTGTGCAGGGAAAATAATCATGAGAAAGCTCCTAGTTAAAAAGCAAAATATAATATAAATGACCATCATTGCATTGAAATTCCGAATGTTCACCTGGAACATCCCACTTGCATTTCTATTAAATAATTTCAAACCTCCCCTTCCCTTCACTACTTGTAATTTGCTTTTTTGTCTCTAAAATAAGTGATGAAATCAGGCACAGATCCAGGATTTTTTGAGGAGAGAGAGATTTCTATGATTTCACCTTTCATCGAGAAAAGTTATTCAGGTTTAGTTTGTTTTTCATATAATATTTAATAATTCTTGATGTCCTGTTATCTGCACCTGAAAAGAAATTCCCCGTTTAAAAGTGCCAGTTGCAGCAATTAAAGTTTTAAAAAGAGCAGGCTAATTACGTATATAAGAGTATGAATGTTTCGTAATATCAAATGTTTTTACTTTCTTTGCAGGAACTCTTGACAAAAGCTTTGTTTTAAGCAACAGGACTGTTTTTGGAGAGTTATGTGTAACACTGCCCGGTGAAGCAGCTTCAAAGATTGTCCATATTTTGAAAAAGTATGGCTCTCTTTTGGAAGCGTTTTTCCAGGCAAAACCAAGTTGTGGTCTAATCTCCCTGGATGAGAGATCCTGCGCATTTTTTAACTTGCATGAGAGTCTACTCCGCAATTTTGTTACCTGTGTATATACGCCTAGATGCATATTTCTTTACTTTTAAAAAAATGCTTAAAGCTTACTTTTCAGATCAGATGATGGACCGTTCTGTATGTTCGCAACTATAAAACCCTTTTTTAAAATCATTGATAATTATTGGCATGAAAACCAATATATCCTTGAAATATAATTGTTTTCACCATATGTATTGAATATGTAAGCATACTGAGTGATGCAAAATGCTTGATAAAATATCTTGGGTATGGAAAAATATCTGTTTATCCTGCTTCAAACATTTTAAAAAGGTTTTTACTGTTGATTTTGCTTTCTCGTCTATAGCATTCAAACTCGATTTGCATGCCTGATAGTCTGTATACTTCATTGAATACTAACAATTCCATTATATTTGGCCGTTTATACCATTATAAAGGGTTAAAAACTTATTTATAGGTATTATGTAATTGATTTTATGCTCATATAACGATTAAAAATATTTTGTCAATGCAGGATCTTATAAAATTTCCTAAATTAAATTTGTGAACATAATGTTTCAAAAAGTTGACGCTGAAATCCATTCCAAGAAAATGAAATTTTTTTTTTCTTTAGTTTAAAAAGTGGCATTCTTTGACATAGATTAAATTGTCCTTTTCCACCCTCCCCTAAAGGATACATCTATTATGACTTCTATGACAAAGAACACCAAAACTTAATTGAAAATAAGAGTTTAATTTTTAACTTAACTTAAATTTCCCTTGAGCACATTCAGTAAGATTCAATAGACACTGAAATAATAGGAAGAAACACCTTACTACCAAAATGGATTATGTATCATGCATATTCTGTTTCTAGATGAGGGGGAATGATTTCCAATACCCATTGTGCTTTATTTCAGGTTAAATTAAATCATTGAAGTATTTAATTAAAAAAGTAGAAACATTTGCACACACCTAATTAAAACTTAATAATTAAGATGAGTATTTATTTGTCTTATTTACTAGCAGCAGTATCTAGTTGTGGTAAATTGATTTAGTTAGTATGTAAAGTAATTATAGAGTAGCAGTTAAACATTCTCTGGCAGACATTTTTTTAAAATCTACTTTAATTCTATCTTTGCTTTACTAATCTTAAAAAAAAAAAAAAAAAAAAAAAAAAAAAAAATTTGATACTCCTGCTCAATTACATTTTATTTGCCAATATGATGAATGAATTATGTATATTTTAATAATTTAATTAAATAATTTTATTTGAAGTTGATTTTTTTTGTGAATTTTTTTATTAAGTTTAAAAGTTACTGTAATTAATTTTAAAAATGTATATGATGGTTGTTGTTACATCAGGTATTTTAAAAAGAAGAAAAATACATGATTAAATAGTAAGTGGAGTGGAAAGACTAAGATGGAAGATTTGTACATTTTTCTTTTTTACTTTTGTAATAAAGTTTTTTCTGGATTTGCTTTTAATGATAATTATTAAAGAATGATTCCACCAGTATTTACTCCAATGTTAAGATTATTTTCAGTTAAAAATTTAATATTTTTTTGCAAGAAGTATTCAGTTTCAGTATAAATGAGTATTTGAAATGAAGACTGTGCTTTAACTACATTCTGATTAATACTTTTGAAGATAAAATACAGCACAAATGAAATTTTTTAAAAAAAAAAGGGCATAGTGCCACAAGGCCAGAATTACACCTACATCTTAAAAAGAAAAAATATGGTACATTTTTAGTCTTTAAATGATAAAAAATGTTTTTCTTCAAATTTCATAATACTTTTTGACAAGAATTAGTGTTGAGATTACTTTCTATTGCATTCATAGCACCTCCTCCCCCTCCTGCACTTGGCTTGTTACGCTGATGAACTAGACGTTTTTCAAAAAAGGAAGACCCGAATTCTGCCTACTTTGAATTTTGTGAAAGCTACTTTAGTGTTTGACCGAGATTCTTATTGTTATTATATATTTATATTGTGGCAAGAGAGTTAGTGATAGCAGTAACTGGTGCATGGTGCTCCACCCCAACGTGATTTAGAAAAAAATGACATTAAATTTCCCGTAAGATCTAAACTTTAAACGCGTTTTACTCAGAATCATTTTTAGTCACTTACATCCCTTTGCTTTCCACTGCCTCAATTCGCCTACAGGGGCCTTAATAAAAGCAGGGCCTTAGCGTCAACTTTTACCCACGTTAACATAGCACACTTAACATCTAATTCGAAACAAAGAGAATATATTTCATCACGCGTAGGCGAGAAGTCGGACGCTAAAATGTTTAGAAATACGAAGAATGAAGCGAAAACGTACGCTGATTGCTCCTGATACATTCTATTGAAAAAGTACAATAGTACTATTGCTTTTTGGTGCCAACTCCCCAGACCCGTCATTTCAAAAAAATTTAGCGGGAAGGGGGCAAAGGGTATATTTTCGATGTTTATTATAGGTAAAAAGCAACAAAATACATAAAAACATGTATAACTTCAATTTACAATGAAACCCGTGTAATTTGACCACTTGCGGTTCAAATATATATATATATATATATATATATATATATATATATATATATGTGTGATTTCAGGCCGATTCGGCAAAATGGAACGGGACATTTGGCTAACAACCAAGTCAGTTTAGAAAGACTGTGCTGACATAATCAATCTTACTTCAGAAAGCGCGTACATGTATGATGTCAAAAAACAGCCACGTGGATAACGAAGTGATAGTGTCATGTTTCAGACTCAGATGAGTCATATACGTTTTTTGGTTTTCTCGAACGGTGGTCCCCACGTAAGAAATCTGTTGATGACTGCAATGATTCTATAGGTGTTCTATCATCACATCATCAACTTTTGAATAAGAGCACTACATCACGCGGGACACAACGCTCTGTGTTATATGATTTGGGGCGCCTTTGCTGGCGAGGCCATCGCTATAGGGTCCTTTTATATATTCTGTCAATGAAGACCCATCAAACCATATGGGATCATTCCTAAATGATGTCACTCTTCGAGGAGGGGGGAGGGGTTCGTGAAATCGACAAATATATGGGAAAAGAGCGTGACATCATTTATGAACGGCCCCTATGCTGCATTTCGGTGAAACGACCCTTCCCTTCAGGAGTTACCTATTGCCGTTCACGTCACCAGCCAAAAAACAGTTGCCCCCATATATACACGAACCATACAACAGCAAAATCATGCCTAAAAGTTCACAGCACTAAACACTGTTGTTGTTGCTTATGCCACTTGGAAATCCAATCTCCCCTTCGCAGAGCGACTAGAAATTAAGGCAGTAATGAGCGCCTTCCGTTTCAACATGATCACCAATGGTGGAAGTATGACTTGGCTCATAATGTATTTGGATGACACCAGATGGCACCACCACAAATACGCCACCTTCCTTTTTAGACCTGTGGGTGAAGGGAAGGGAAAATCTCCACGTACCGGTACCCTCGGAACTGCCTCGGGACTTCAGGGTCCACGGATTTTATATGCACGTATCCCCAAGTGTACATGGTGGGTCTTCAGTCGCCCGGATATCGAACCCTAGATCCTCCGTTCCGAAGCTCGACATCCTGACCTCTAGGCTACCACGGCCACAACACTAAACGAAGTACAGTTGATGAACTTTCAAAGTTTAAAAGGGACGCAGTTGTTATTGTACACTTACACTTGGTCACAACAGTCTCCGTGGCCTTTCATCAACTGGGCAAGTGAGCAGCATGGTTGGGATGTAGATAATTGTACCTCATTATTACTTGTTTTGTGCTGTCACGTCGCGTTCAGCAAACAAAAACGCCAGCAAATACTCAAGTAAAAAGCAAATGGGCGGTTAATCCATCCTACAAATGTAACAACTAGCATGTTTTCTGTTTTCCGTACTTTGCTGACGATATAATGTCCGTCGACGCAAGCCCGTCATTTCAAAATTTTCCAAAGGGGAGGGGGGAGCAAATGGTATACATTCAATACATATGTGTAAAAAGCAACAAAACACATGTACAAATGCAATGTATCTCTAAAAGTCAGGGGGCAAAGGACAGGCCTGCCAACGGTGGTAATAGCTCTTGTAGGCCTGTCCGTTTATGGATCAGGAAAGGGCTATGCCCCCGCTAACCGAAAATTGATTTTAGAAACACAATCCATTATACATGTCTCCATCTATTTTTTTTTTTTTTACCCAACAACTAATATGCATTCATATGCACCTGTATAAAGCTTTGACCCAGTGTTTGGAAAATTTCGTAATGGCAGACCTGAGCTTGCATTTCCACTGGGCATTCATTCGATTATCGGTATTGCTGTCGCAGTCACGAGCAGGGGTGAGTGGTTGTGTGGGAGGGGTGGGGGCTTCGTACTTTTTAATTTAACATTATTAGCATTCCGTCTTTTAAAAACTTTAATACATTAAAAAGCAGTGAGGTGTGTCACATCTCACAGAAAATAAATTTCCCGGAAGCCTTATTGAAAGAGTTCGACATGAAAAGGGGAGGGGGGTTGAGAAAGTTATTATACACAAATACATTACCCAGGGGGGACATCGATTTTGGGAGATTCCTTAATTTGCAGGGGGTGTACCATCGTTCTGACGGGGGCGGAACCTTGCAATATCCATTTAGCCTATCCTTACATTTCTGAGATCACATTTCAAAATTTTAACTATTTGGGTCACATATTCCAACCTCATATGCGTCTAAACTCTGATATCGAAGTTCCTTAACAAATTAATCGCGCACCCTATGACCTCCGAGAACAAAGAAGCGACCAAGGTTACACAAACGATAGCTATCATTGTCAATAAATTGGAATTTGTTATGAATTAAAATATATTTAAAGGATTTACCTCCGGTTAAAGCAGTCCAATTACACACATATAATTTACAAAGAGAGGGCGGGATAGGGTCCGATCAATATCCCTGCGTTTATCAAAAGTACAGTTCATTATAAAAGACTGCAACATGAATAAGAAAGCTATAGAATGGTATTTAAAAGGGGGGTTTTAAAATGTAAAGTGGCTTTACGCAGCAACCCTATCACGAATACCCCCACCAGGGTTTGAACGTTTTAGGGGAATTTTTTTTTTTTTGGGGGGGGGGGGGCTTTGCCTATTTGAGTGGTTCTAATAATAATTTTAGATTATTATTATAATTATTTATCAATGATGAGATCAACTATTTTCCTTGAAGTTCAGTTTCCCAAATAAGCAGGAGATATACAATATTTATTTTTTGTAACCTCTCTTTGCGGACGCCATTTCTTGATCATAAAATCATAATTTGAGACTTAATTTTATTAAATATCGGGTTTTCGTGGCGGACTAGTCCTTGCGAGCAAATGGGTAAAATATTTTTCCAGGATTACCAAGCCCCCCCCTTAACTTATTCTTAATTACAAGTCAATAATGAGTCAGCGCGGGGCCCCGCCTGCCGGTCACCCGGATCCGCCCCTGCTGAATGAAATTTTTTTGTTCTGCTCAAAGATCGTTGTTTTTGTCGTTAAGTTGCTAACGTACTATTTTGTTCCATGTTTGATTGAATTGTATTGTTTAGTGGAAAAATCGTGCTTTTTTCGTCGATTTATTAGTTGACGTTACATTTTTCTCTTTACATTGATTTATTTTATTTCGGTATTTGGTCCGTTTCATTACCGATTGATAATTTTATTTAAAATTTCAAATGTTCAAAAGCTTTATCCTACGCTAGGTGTATGTTTGAATTTAGTAAATAAAGAGTCAATCCATGTAATTTCATGGGATTATAAAGAAACGTACTGTCGACCATGTTTTTTTCTCTTGATACTCACATCCCTGATAGTGATAGCTACATATAAAAGATGTTTAAAATAATTTTTATTTTTTCTTTACTATTGATCTTGGAATTTGCAGAGGTCATCAAAAGTCGTTCTCGTGGTTAAAAATAGGATTATTAGATTTTTTACATTTTGTCCCAAATCTATATGAATTAAATTTATGGCTGCTAATTTTGCAGATTGGTATTAAAGTATACTAGGTAATAGAGTTTCAAGACAAATTAGACTGCTGTAAGTTAACTATTTAAATAATGACAACAGGGGTCAAAGTTTAAGGCCAATATCAAGTTTTTGCTAACTTCCAAAGGGGACAAAAATACAGAATGAAGTACCACAAAAATTAATCACAAGAATCACACTAAGAAGCACTAATTACATGCAGATGCACTAAGTGTAATTGTGTGGTTTGTGACCCCTTTACAGCGTACAGTCACTCAAAATGTTGGAAAAAGAACAAAAAGGACTATTTGGGGCCCCTATAAACCAACAGTTGATGAAATTTTTAAAAAATATGCATGTGTGTATTGTTTTGTGGTTTTGAGAGCCATAATGAGTTATCAAAGGTTCATGTTAGACAGAAGTCATTTAAAAATTATTATCCAGTCACAGAATTTTTGCTATATAATCTTAGCATTAAAACTACTGTAATAGTTAAAGTTAGTAAAGGTAAAAAAAGAAATGCAGAGTTTCTGTGAATAAGAAACCCTACACATTTCATATTGCTTGAACTTATGTAATACATTTTATCTCATAGGTTTTAAATAAAAATATATTTTAAGGATTTATACATCTGGAGAGAGAGAAATAATAAAATATTACAAACAAATATGTGCATTTTATTCAAAATAAACCATACAATCTATAAACTCTTGAGTGTTTTCACTATTTTATCAAAAATCTACAACCAATTGTTTTGTGATGCCTTGAGCAAAGCCTACAACATTTTCTTATTGTGCCTGGAAATATCACCTCACAGAATGCCACTATTTTTAAAACTGTGGACGATTCATTGAAGATGAATTACCGGGCAATTTTCAGTATAGAAATGCTGCCAATTACTTACTTAAAAGATATTCATCTCAGGGCATTTCCATTAAAACTGTCTTGCATGTAACTTGCTGATATTTATACTCTTGGTGAACTGATTTAATGCTTAGAAAATTAATCAAATATGAAATAGCACAATAAAGAAAAAAGAAGAATTTTATGGAAATTTAAAATAATTGCTTCTAACTTCTTTTGAAACATATAAATTTAATTATACACCATAAAATTCAATGAAAACTACTTAATATAAATGTAGAAATTAATGTGCAGGAAGTATACCATAAAAACAATTGCTTCAACATAGCATTAGTTAAATTTACTTCGTTTCTTGCAGTAACCTCATGATGATAAAAATATGCAATAAAAGAATAGGTTAAAAACACGATATCAGTACAAATCAGCTTAAAATAAATAGATTGAGCATAAACTACTTGATAGTCTATTATACAAATATAGCAAATTTGCAGGGCCCGACTTAGCCTAATTGGGGCCCGGGGCAAAAACTTATTTGGGGCCCCCTCTGCGCCACTTTTAAAAAGTTCATTAAAGAAGGAAACGCAATGTAAACTTTCTATTTGATTTGGGGCCCCCTCAGACGTGGGGGCCCTGGGCAGCTGCCCCGTATGCAACTGCCTTAATCAGGCCCTGCAAATTTGTTTTTTGCAGACTTAACTTTGTGTGGAGTTAATTTTAGTTTTAGGGATCATTCACTTAAGTATCTCCAAGAAACTTCTTCATAAACAATTAATAAATAATTAAAAAGTAAAGCAAAATAAAAGACACACAGATATGTATTTTATATAAGAAGTATACCTGAAATTGATAATTGAAGTATATTTTCTCTCTTCTCTTATGAATCGAAGCATGAATTGATCATTTTCAATGTGTACTCAAGAGAGTACTCACCAAAAATGATCTGATGAATTTCAATATTTATCATAACACTCTTTTCCCACAATTAATAGATATCTAATGCAACAGATGGTTATTTTTACACATAAGAGAAACTGAATCACTTTTTCAAAGCATAAAATAAGATTTCTGTTTATTTTTGCTTGTTCAAAACATTTTCCATTTAAAGCAGTTAAACTAGCTAGACAACCATCAAATTTCTCAGATGCATCAAGATCTGGACGTAAATACATAAATATGAAGTAAAACACTGTATAAAAATTATGATATAGCATTAAGAATTTTAGATTATTATTATAATTAGGCTCTGGTTACAGATCCGCCGTCAGATCGCACTGCGTTACGAATGAGTTGTATGCATAATATCGGATAATTTTATGCTAATCTAATCGTAATCAAAATCGTAATTGGATGTCATAATCGTAATCGATTACATTTTTCAACGACTGTAATCGCTTCCGTAATCGTAATTACTTTTTAGCAAAGGATTACAATCGTAATCGTAATCATAATCTCTCAATTTCTCCCTTTGTAATCGTAATCGTAATCGATTACGTTTCTTTGTAATCGACTCCAAGCCTGGGGTATACCATGGGTTGGTCAGTGGGCGAACGCTTTATAGCGAACAACTGGATCCCTACAAATAACATCTTATTATGCAGCAGACACTTTCTGGATTTCATTATTTATGTATTTAATATATTCACCATGACATCATTAATTAAGCATTTCTACTGTATTATACAAAGATAATTTCAAATAGAAACTTTCATAGGAAAACTCGAATTTTCATGCATCAACTTCACATTATATTTCTTCCATTTACAAGTAATCAAGAATGGTTATAATAATATGCTAACCTCTGAAGTGCAATTATATATTCTCTGGCCCATCCTTGGATGAAATTGAAGGCCAAGATTTTTGCACCTTTAAAAATATTAAATTGTTGCCAGAGGCGTAGCTAGGTGGGGGCAAGGAGGGACAGCTGTCCCCGGGCACAGCGTTAATGGGCACCAAATTAGTGTTAATTTATTTAATTTTATTTTTAAATGCGAGAAGAAAATTATTTGAACTGAAGAGGTATGAATATGTTCGACAAAAAAGTGGGAGCACCACAAATCATATCTGGAATGACCAATGTAGCACAGGAGTGCATAAGAAATCAGACGAATAATTTTGCGAAGCCAGTGTCTCATTTTCCCCTTAGAAGTGTATGGTCGCTACTAAAAATGAAAGTTAAAAGAGCTGCTTTTTAGAGTTTTATCATTTAAATTCCCATTAGGGAGCCCCTAGGCCCCCAGGGGGGCGCGAAATCTTCAGTTGTCCCCGGGCGCTGAAAATCCTAGATACGCCTCTGATTGTTGCCTCTAAAAAATTTGTTTGCTTGTTCTATTTTTATGTTAAATATACTCATAGTTTTTGTAGTATTTTTAAGTTGTTTGTAGCTGAATAATGACAAATTTTCACTGGGAAAACTACCTTTTCAGCAACATCTTCCTGGATTTTAAAATTGCTGTGAGGTGCTACTTAATAGAAGAATTCAAAAGGGTAATTGATACTTGGAACTGTACTGAATGGTGTGCTGCTATGCTTTGTATTATATTAGCATACATAGTGGCATGCTTTTCGGTTTCAAATAAATCATATTGCTGCAACATAATTCTCTAATTCAACTTTTTAAATTTATAATTACAAGAATTCATTGTCAATACATGTTTAATTGTAGCGCTACAAGAACTAGTCTGCATAACATCACTCATGTATTAAGAGAAATTCATGGTTGTTGAAAATTTTGCCATCTCTGTTCTTATAAGGAAGGAAGTACATTCTTTTTAAATTGTTTCTTTTTTAGCAGTACTTAATGTAGCATGTGAAAAAGTTTAATCACTTAAACACGTTTCTATGTTATTCTTGTATTCTTTTCTATGTTATTCTTGTATACACTGAGCAACAGTTTCATTAAAATCACTACTATAAAAATAAATAAATAACGAAGAAAAAAAGAAAAGTGCTTAATTTCACTTTTATTTCCACTGAATGATATAGACTCATAAATAAATGTTACCTATCTTCTTCTTCTGCACTATCTATAATGGGTGCTTAAAAATTCTTCAAAATCCCACTGCTGCTTTCTCTGCACACACTTCATTTGAATGAGCATTACACTACTTTGTAATACAGTATGAATGGGAAACATAAAAAAGGCTGATCTAATCTATCCAATTTTGTAAATAAAGAAAGACCGAAATGCTTCCCTTTTCACCAAAAAATTATTTTCAATCTTCCTTAATAAAAGAATTAAAAGGAGTAATTAGTACATTAAGAATTATTCCAAATGATGTGCTGCTGTTTTGTCTTACATGCAAGCATTATATACTGGAGTGCTTTTCAGTTCGAAATAAATCATGAGAGAATTTTGTGACTCAATTTCTTACTCAGATTTGCAAACAAATTTTTCAATAATAATTTATTTTTTATTTTCATCTAATGATATCAGTTCTTACATAAGCAATGTCATGGCATTTCTCACGCAGTATCTGTAGCAAATGCTTGAAAGTTCTTGAAATACAACTGCTCCTTTCTTTAGAACAAGCCTTAAATTATCTTGTAATAATGTGTGCATATAAAATAAAGTTGTAACTTATATTATTTGGTTTTCATCAGATTTGAGCATATGTACACTGAAAAGCTATAACAGAGGAATTGATCAAATAATAAAATCAAATCTCTCTGCCGTAAACCATTCAGTTTTATCACATATAGGAAAAATAGGACCATCTTGAGCACAGGCATAACCCTATAACAGTTTTTAAAAATGCATTCATAGGACATACATACAAAGCAAAAATTTTTGGAGATATTGTCTGGGAAAAAACTGAAGAATGGTTTAATAATTTTAAAATGATTGATGAATCTTTGATATGATACCACTATAAGAAATATTTTCTTTCCTTCGTTCATACTTTGACGCAGATGGCGAAAGAAAATACATTTGGTACAAAATCAGAATGATCTGGATCTTTACTTGATGCACCTAAATACAAATAACATTAACTTTAAAAAGAAAGCTGAAATCAAGAACACTAGACAAATAGACAATACTACTTAGGCTTTTTATACAAAATAGACTTTAATTCAAGAACTAAGCAAACCAATTTTAGAAACTATTTTAATGGGAAATAAAGAAACAAGTCCTTTCTTTCTCATACAATGTGTGTGAAATTATATGAATAAAAATTAATTTATTCCAATTAAAAATGTTCAATTCATCTGTTTAAGACACTAATTATATTATGTTATTGAAAATTCTGTGTTTTCAGTTTTAAGACATCACTCCGGTTATGACGAGTCCCTAGGGTGTCGTGATAACGAGGTTTGACTGTATTACAAATTAATGGATTAATAAAACATCAAAACTTCAATAGAACAATTCAAGTTTCAGCAGAATGCAAACTACAATTGAAAACAACCTTTGGATTATAAATGTTTTTTACGTTTCTTTAAAATGATTAATATTTCAATGTTTATTTTCTAAAAAAGATACTTACTGGAAAACATTAGGTAAATTTTACAGAGTAAATCTTACTGATGTATTTTCTTCCCACTCACCACAGTTAGAAATTCAAAACTCAAAAACTTCAAAATTAAAAATTTTCACTACTTTTTGAGAGATGAGATCATTCATAAATGATGTCATGCTTCAAGGGGGGAGGGGGTTCGTCAAAGTGTGACAAGGGGAGGGGGGTAACAAGAAAATGTGACATCCTTGCTTATGCAACATAACGTGACATGTGACAAAGGGGGGAGGGGGTGCGTTGAAGTGTGACACTTTGTGACAAAGTGGGGAGGGGGTCAAATATACGGGAAAAAAGCGTGACATCATTTATGAACGGTCCCGATAATAAGACTGACTACACTGTTTATTAATGAACCATGCTTAAAGACGTTCAACATCAGAATTGTTCTCAAAATAACATTCATTAAGTAAATACTTAAGAATTTTTGATCAGACAATGAACAATGAAATATTTAATTCCCAAAACAAAGTACATTTCAGACTTAAAGCTAGTTTATGTTTTACCATTGAACGACATACCTGTTGAAAGTGATTGCTGCTACACGAGCATACGATCCAGGAATCCAATCCTTAGTTTTTATGCAATTATCCATTGGTTTCTTTTCTTTTTCTCAATGAGAATCCTGTAGAAATTTACTTCGGAACCTTTTCTAAATTTCTCAGTGCATCCTTATGCACAGCAACTTACCACCATTTTAATAATTGAGATCTAAAACTTTAACTCTGGTTTTTTACACGTAAACCTGCGGAACCAAACGCAATGTTTTGCCAACCGCTGTAACCACGCCTACTTTTTGACGTCACGAGCCCTTGCTCTATACAGTCCACCAAGACGTATTGTAATCATCCGTCGAGAAGGGGTGCCTGATTGGATGAATGGGTGATGCCGCTAAGAAAGTTTAGGTTTTCCGTAGCCAATCGCAGGCGACCGTCAATTAGGATTCGTTCTGTTATCAAAACAGTGTTTTTGTTTTCATGTTTTAGGGAAAATTTTCCGCTGTTCGGGATTATTTTGTTCGCTGGTTTTCCCGAGAGTCGTTTATTTTTCTTTTTGAAAATATTTCTTGTTCAAACATCGAGCATTTAGTTCTTTTCATTTTCTGTTACTAAACGTATTTATGATTCAAAGTTTGCAGTTTTACATATTTTGTAATAATATAAAAAATTGTAATAATTAGTGAAAATCTTTTATTGCGATCTCTAATTAAAGGAAATTTGGGTTATACGTCATACGATTTCACGCTACACAAAAGCAATAACTGATCAATGAGATATAAAATATTTACTTCGAAAAATTTTACATCAAGTTGTTTAATATGAACAAAATCACTGGCGTCACAGCAGTCTAAATATTGAGGGGGACGGCGCCAATTTTCGACTTGTCTTCCTAATTTTGCCAAACAGTAGTTGAAACATTTTATTATTTCAGCAATAGTATTTCACATTTTTTCTATCGATACGAATTGGGTAAACTATTTACTTATTTTGTGAACTTAAGTTGCAACCAAAAGAAGATGTGATCTAGAGAAATGAAATAAATGAAATATGTTCAGGTTCAGAAAACATTAAAGTTAAAATATTTATTCAAAAAAATAAAAAAGGTTTATTTTACTCTGGACGGAATCATTTTATGTGGATTATAATTAATGATGTATACGGATTTATTTCATTTCTTTTCTGCCCCAAAACATTTCTTTGGCTGTCTTTTTGGTAGATTTTTTTTTTTTCCGCAATGATTGCCGTAGCAACTTGATCGATGACATCTTGATGAACGAAACACATTTCAACGTGATTCAATCGCTTTTGTGCCATTGTTGCGCGCAAATACTACTTCAGCTTTCTTAATGCGCTGAAACTTCTTTCCTCCTCCCAATGGATGCTGGGGACACTGTATAGCAGAAGTCGTACCAGAATTTCTACATTAGAGAATAATCGCTTCTATTTGTAGTAATGTGCTTTCATAACATCATGTACACAAGTCATGGCTTTAAACTCCTCTTTGAAAATCGCAAGTTGAACGTTTAATTCTGAAATATTGAATTCTGGGTAGTTTACTGCAAGTTCCAGATTCTCTTCATGAAGTAGCAACTTTTCTAATTCAACTTGTCGTTAATGTACTTTTTGATCCAATATGCTGTTTTTAGTCCGGCAATTTTCTCATCAAGTAAGTGAAAGAATTCAATGCGATAGTATTTTTCACATGAAGGAAAATCATGACCCACCTGTGGACCATCAAACCGCTTATTAGGATGTCTTTTTTTTTTCCTTGGCAATTTTAGGGGTGCCAGTCCAAGTTCTATTTTGACACAATTATCAAAAATGGTGGAAAACACAGCGTCGTTTTGCATCTTTTCCAAGTAATTAACATATGTTTGAACAGATTTGAACAGTCCAGCTAACGCACTTTTCCTCCCTTGAAAGGATGTGTTCAGTTCTACCAGCAAATCAATGGTTTGTTTCCCCAAAACTAATCCCAGATAGTCGGAAACGTTTTCGAAAGCCGCTAAAAGACTTCTACCGCCATCATTAATGTCTTCAGCCAACTGATTCAAAGTGTCAATAATTAAAGAATATTTTTTCAGTATTTCTTCAATTTGAGAGCTTCGATATAAGCATCTTGTTCGGCACAGAGGTCTAATTTTACAAGTATTTCCAACGAGACATTCAAATTCATTTTCTAAAAGGCTCTGAAACAAGCCGTTTGTTTTGTTATAAGCAGAAACATTCCTATCTGATTGGCTTCTTCTACAGAACTTTTCGCAACTAACAGGGAATTGCAATTGTCTTTCATTATTTTAAGTTAGTGCAATGGGGCCCACATTGAACAAAATCTGCTAAAGGTTGTTTTTCACTCATAAACAATCGATTGAACACCTTTAATGGCCATTCATATCGGCCGCTCCGTCATATGTTGGCCCCCAAAGATTTACTATTGGAAGTTGAAGTCGAACAAGGGCATCACGTATAAGGGCAGCTATAGCTTCTCCCGTGACTGAGCGGGTTTCATAAAATCCTAGAATAGTTTCACACCTAAGTTAAAGTAGGGTGACCATGTTTCTGAGCATCAATTTGGGGACGTGTCCAGAAATCCACAGGTAATTTAGGGACTCCAAAAAAATGTTTCGGATACATCTTTGGGTACATAACAAACCAATACATATTTATTCCCTTCTATTATGAAAAATTACTCTCATTAATGTATCTCAAAGGGTATCTAAACATATTTCCTTCAAAATGAACACAGATTTTCTTTGAGCATTGCCTGTTAGAAATTGTAATACTTCTGCAACTATTTAAAAATTGCTATAATATTGTCTAAAATTTTATAAAATACTATCTAAAAGTTCTAATAAATTGCAAATTGGAAAGCAATTTGGAGAGAAAAAACAGAAATTTTTAAATTTGGTGATATTACGCGTCCCCAAGTAGTTAAAGTGTTTTGGGGGACAAGGCATTAAAAATATACAAATTTGGGGACTGTCCCCTAAATTCGAGAACTCTTGGTCTCCCTAGTTAAATTGAAGAAATCTATGGTGCTGGGGTATTTGTGAAATATAAAAAAAGAATTCGGGGGTTCCCCACTTTTTTGCCTAGGCATAGGACCACTGGTATAAAGTGAAATATGTACTGAAGCACAGTATGGGTAAAAAAAGTGCATGTTTTCCAAACCTATCATAAAGTTTTCCCCCAATTTGTAGAAATAAGAGTTCGTAACATATTTTACATGCACTGAAGACATTTCGAAACGCATATTTGCAATTTTTGTTGCACTATTTAATTACTCTTCCTGTTTAAAAAGTTTATAAAACTGTCTTAAGTTGTTCCATATGGAAATATGGATGCGACGGAAACTTATTTTCTCGGATCCCCATTGGTCCCCTCACAGATGGACAATGACACAAGATTAAATTCCAGAATGCTCACATAAAAAATAAAGCAGTAGGACTTTTTTATTCAAAATCCAACCGTACATGGTAAGTTCATATTATTGTAAGTAAACTTAGGTGCATTCAGTGGTGTAGCCGAGGGGGGGGGGGGGGCGTCCACTTACTTTTTATATTTTCTAAGAGGCCCCACTTGTTTTGAATTTTAACATAAGCGTACCCCCACTTTTTGATGCTCGCATATGTAAGCGCCTTCGCGCCTTTTTCCAGAACTACACAACTGGGTCCTTTTATTTCTAAATTTTCGTGTGAAAGGAGGAGATTGTCTCCTCTGCCAAACTATTGAGGGGAACTGTCCCCTCTGCCAAATTATTGGAGGGGACGCGTCCCCGAATCCCCATAGGTCGTGACGCCCGTGAACAAAATGCCATACATAAATTTATAACAACACTAAAAGGGATGAAAAAAGACGATTATGTACACCGCAAGCTTAAACAATAACATTAAATTTTCAGAAGAGCTGAGGATTATAATTAAGGTTTATATATTTTTGAATCTTACTAAACTAATTTTAAAAATACTGTTTGCTTTCTTGCAAACAACCAGTTTTTATTATTTTTTTTCTTGCATATAGTAATTCAAAATAATTGGATAAAAACACCGCTGTAGAAAACAGTAGCGCACCAGGAATTTATTTTGTTTTTCGCCCAAATCGGAACTGTTTACTTCACTATTGTTAATGTTAAACGTATTTTTCACGCCTAGATTATTGCCCCAGTAACTAATCTAAAAAAAATCATCATAATAAAAATTTAAAAAGGGAAAAAAGGATTGTTTATTTTATTCTGGTTTTTCTTTTTACTCTAATATATAGAAGAAAGTATTGGATTCGTAAAAATTTTCGAATTTCGTCGGATTTACACGTTTTGTGGTGGTATACCGAGCCCATTTTTACCAGTTTTAGAAAATGATTGTATCTGGATGAGGTCTTTTTTTCTTTCTTTCTTTTGTGTGTGTGTGTGGCCACTGTAACTCAAAAAGTAATGCATAGAATCGAACGAAATTTGATACACACATGGACCCCTGGGAACTGGTACTAATTATTTAATATTCAATTCGGTATTTGTCGACATAAATTATCTGACTAATTACTCGTAAACAAAAGTTCTTTTCTTATTTTTAAATGTAAGTTTGCGTATAAGAGTGATATGTATATTTCAAAAACTAAATTTTAAAAAATGAGAAAAAACAAATTATGTTCTTTAAAATCATACGCAGTATTTGTTAGTGCTCAAAATACGTTTTGAAAATATTTCACTTAACTTTGTTCCTTAAGAAATAATTATTTCTGATTGCATTGTTTGTGTTTATATCTAATTTCTAAAAAGGACATTACAATGCAATTTTTGTTGGTTAGCTTTTTACGGATCAACCCCTGAGTTAGATGTCATTAACTCAGCTCAGGAAAGCTCAGTAGAGCGGTAAGTAGCGGTAAGTAGCTCAGTAAAGCGCAAAGCGTTTACTGAGCTATTCCATTTCAAATCAGGTAGGCAAGTCGGAATATGTCTTATGACCCTCACAGAATTTTTTTTTCATTACAGTAGTTACAACTAAACTATTAAAAAAAAACTCACTGGCGCGCCAGCCCTTTTGGGGGCCATTGTGACCATCCCAGTTTTCTAGACCGAGGGCCCTGGGGTGCAGAAGCAGAAGTTCCGGTCAAGTGGTCGGCCTGACGCGGAACCCCCAGTGTTTAACTTCCAAGCATGCTTGGTCCCTTAGTTACATCTAAGGGACATATAAAATATCCCAAAATTATTTTGCAAGAAAATTTTTATTCTTCAGTTACAGACTTAAAATTCAGCTCAAAATTGGCCGTTTATAGAAAATACACAAACCACTCTCTCTTAACTGTTTACTCTTTCAAAAGTATTAAACTGATTCGAATACTTTTTTTTTCTATAAATAACTAAGGAAATGTATTTTATTTAGACAAAATTTTTGAAAATCTAGTTGACTTTATTGCTACGGAAAAAAAATGTTTCTGAGGTGGAAAAAATGTATTTTTACCGTTTTATAGTTTTTTTTTCGCATGAAATTTTTATTATTTTTTGTTTTTTTTAACAAAATGGAGAAGGCAGTCTAAAGTATGGAAGTATTAAACCAAATTTTATTGTAAGCCTGAGATGTATACCAACTTAAATATTAAAGTTCAAAATTAGAGAAAAACTCAAAAATTACAATTTTTAAAGTGATTGCTCAAAAACGTAATTCTTTCAATCTGAAAATTTGCTCATTTGAGGTCCTTTAAGTGCTTAATAAGTTGCTATCAATCAAATTGTGTATTTTTTCCCAAAAGATTTTATACGTTTTTCAAATGCCTCGTTTTGTGCGTTTTCCATAAAACCAGAAGCTTAATTAACCGACTTCACAAATGAACTAGGTTATACATTCATACTGTATGTATGTCGTTTTTTTTTTTTTTTGTTTGTTTTTGTTTGGTTATTCACTCATAACTTCGCACCGGATGAACCGATTGTCATGTTTTTCTTTTTCAATTGATCGAGGATGGTTTCCCATAGGTCCAGTTTTTTTCGTTTGACCATATTCGATTCATAGAACAAAAGTAATGGGCAGGAATGTAGTATGTTTTTTGTTTTTTCAACCGTAACTTTTGACTAAATGAACCGATTTCGACGATTTTTTCTTTAATTGACAGAGGTTTTCTTTAATGACATCTAACTCAAATATCGTACATCAATCTGACTATATTTGTTTTTTAGAAAAAACGCTACGGGTGAAAAATAAGTATTTTTTATTTTAATTGGAAAGGCTTTGCTTGATTTTTCTTTGTTGGGGAAACTATTAATAAATGTAAACGTCATTGTTCAAAAAAATTTTTGCCATTGTGCTATAATATTAAAAACAATTAGCGCAAGAGTTTGACTGAAAGCTTCTCTGCGGCAAAAATTAAATCCAATCAGTTTGTTTGCTAAAATCGACTTCAAAATGGAATTTTTCATAAAAATTATTAGATTTTAGGGCTATTTATTTAAAGAAGGTTCGCTCTTTGATATGGATTTTTTTTAAAAATAGAGTATTTATATAAAGAATGTATTTCAGTAAATGAAATAAAATAAAATAATTTTTATAAAAAAATAGAACCGATCTCAAATTACAAATTGCGCTAAAAAGTGAAAAATAAATAATTTTTTTAAACAACATCGATGTGACTTTTAAACATAGTTTTAGAAATCGGTCCAAAATTATGAGTCTAATTACCATTACACCATTTAATAATAATTTAACTTTGTGCAAGTAAACAGTAATAGAAATATAATTTCAGGTTTATTTAAAGCACAAATGAGCATTAAAACGCAGACATATGTTTCGGGATTGCTTGGAACATATGTCTGCGTTTTAATGCTCATTTGTGCTTTAAATTAACGTGAAATTATATTTCTATTACCATTACACCATTTGCTACTTCATATTGGAACTGTTGCTGATTCTGGGAATATATATATATATATATTTGTAATTGATTCATGATTACAAAAGCTTTTATCTATCGGGGCCGTTCATAAATGACACGCTTTTTTCAGATATACTTGACCCCCTCCCCCCCCCCCTTTATCCCAATATGTCACACTTCAGCGGACCCCCTCCCCCCTTTGTCACGCGTCACGGTTGCATAATGCACGATGTCACACTTCTTGTTATCCCCTCCCCTCCTCTTGTCACACTTTGTTACAATTTCACGACCCCCCTCCCCCCATCGAATCGTGACATCATTTATGAATGATCCCTATCCTAATTTTGCACCGACTCCTAAAAGTATGTTTAAAAGTCACATCGATGTTGTTTAAAAAATTAATTTATTTTTCACTTTTTAGTGCAATTTATAGTTTGAAGTCGGTTCTATTTTTTTATAAAAATTATTTTATTATTTAATCATTTAATCTTTTGTGATGTAATCAATTTTTATTAAGAAATATACTACCTCATTACTCAATTACTGTAGCTGAATTATACTTAACCTACTTAACATTTAAATAGTTCCATGCGCTAAGTGTAACTATCATGGTTGAATGCATGTCATTCTGCTCATTCCTATTATTAGTCTTAAAACTCATACACGATACATCAAATCTCATGTTACAGAGAAAGTAGAATATACTGCAGGAATGCAATCAGAAAATATTATTGGCTAGCCAGGAATGTTAATAACTATGTGGAGAAAAGGATCAAACATTCAAGTAAAAGCAGTTAAAAGTACACTTAGTGGCGTAACTATACGGTGGCAGAGCTGGCAAAATGCCAAGGGCCCTCAGCCCGATGGGGCGCCCGGCTTGAGAGGCAGCGAGCGCAGATGTAACCTAACATTTTTAACACAATTTACTAAAAATTATAAATTTTATAAAAGTATTTAAATTAATTAAAGTTAAAGCACAACTAAATACCATACACAAATTGAAATAAATTATTAAGAATTAAACGCATTCATAAGAAAATGATCAGTTTTAGAATGCATCCATTGGTTCATTTGAATCATTTGCCAGGGAAATTCTCAGTTTTCGGTCCACCTTCAGAGATAAAATAAAAAAGTCTTCGTGTATTAGAGAACTTGCTGATTTACTAATATTAAAGAATCATTTTATGTCATGCAGCTTTCCTGAAGTATGCACTGCATTAATGTTCAGCGATCGCGCGATTCCCGCAGTACTTTTTGAAATCCCACTCAAAAAAAGTTCGTTTGCGCGATTTCCCGCAACTAACGGACGCGCGTTCAAAACATCGTGAAACGAAACTACTATCCTAAACTGATAATTTGTTTGTTTGTTTGTTTACGACCATTTCAGGTCACATAAATATTCGAGTTTATTTGCTATTCTCAAGGATATGCCTCAAACTCTCGTCCAATTTGACAGATAGAACAAGACAGCACAACAGCTTTTAATATACAAAGAAGGAAATACACCCAGGGCAAAGGTGGGAATCGAACCCACGCCTCTTTCTCTCCGCGAGGGAGGCACCGGAGCCAGTCGATTTGACCGCTCAGCCACTGAGGCCACAACTGATAATTCAATACAAACTAAATGGAGTATGTTAATTTTCAACTGCCACCTTATCCTCATTAATAAAAAGAAGAATCTAGGAACCCTATCTATCATATATAATATGGGACAAAGATTGACAACTTCTTCATTCCTTGGGATTATTGAACAATTTAAGCCCTTTGTGAATGCAGATTTATCTTCATTCACAGAGGACAAAATAAAAAAAAAAAAAAAAAAAAAAGGAGTGGAGAAAGGGAATCTTTCTTGGTCCCAAGGTTACAAGAGAATGCTGGTGTCTAACAGTTTTAATTGTAAAGCATCTATAGATAAAATGACATTTGATCAGAAAAAATAGAGGAAATATTAAACTAATTTTTAGAATTTTGTGTAAAAAATCACACATCAAAGAATTTTGGTTAATTAACTAAAATACCAGAGGATCTTTTTCAAGCTTAACATTTTATAAAGCACCCATTTTTGCGATCGCGAATTTTGTGAAGGAGCCGTTTTGTGTGAACCTTGTTGATATTTATTATTTCTTTGCTGAGCATAGCTTAGATAATCATCTTTTATTACATAGTTTATTGGATCATGATCGGACAATTTAGTAATATTTTTAAAGACAAAAACAGAAAGAAAAGTTCCCACTTAAATTTTAAAAATCCCACTAAACATTTTGGTCAAGGTGGGAAGTCTCACCTTGTATTTTCCCCCAGTGTGAACCCTGATGTTATTTGTTACAGTTCCTGTGACTACAGCTATCGCTGAAAGATCATTTTCGAAACTAAAACTGATAATAACCTATTTAAGGAATTCTAATGGGACATGGCAGGCTAAGTAAATTGGGTATTCCGTCTGTTGAAAATTCTATGGCCCGATCTATAAACTTTGCTGAAGCTATTGATACTTTTGTTGAACATAAAGCTCAGAGAAAAGACTTTTATTAATAAATATCTTGTTAATATTAAAGTGTTATTTAATTATAAATGAGTAATACCTATGCGTTTGAAAATTAAATTCATTAGATATTTAACTAAAATGCACACAATATTAGTGATATTGTTAGGTAACTACTTCAGTGATGTATTAAAATTAAACTACAGCGTGATGATTTTTTCTGGGGCCCACCCAATAAATTTGCCATGGGCCTCAGATAGTATAGTTACGCCACTGCACTTACTCTTGCAAAATCACAATATTCAATAAAAGATTTCCAAATAGGGGAATTTGTGGAATATGCTAATGAGAAATATTGGATTAGGTAAATTACGAATGTATAACGAGGGTTTAGGGACATTATTGTATCATTTAAAAACCCAGATAATCGAGACAAAATATTGCAAATAGTCAAAAGAATCTGGGGAAACAAAATGTGCATGGAAAGTAGAAAATACAGCACCATCTGTTCCCTCGAGCCTTGACAAATTTTGACGGTGGGGGGGCCTTGATCTCAGGTGCACATCCATAAAAGTTAAAACAAAATAATTACTATTTTTAATGCATTTCAGGTATAGAATTCACGTTCTAAACCGCAAAAAGGTTTGCCAGTTTCGCATTAGCGTTCGTTTAGATGAGCAAATGTATCATGGGGGTACCACGGTACCCCTAGCCAACCCCATGCGCATGCTTATACTTATCCCGTCAAAAAAAGGTGACAATATTAGAAAAGTAAATTATGAACATTTTACATTTTATGTACATTTACATCTGGCGAAATATGTGATGATCTACCATGAAGTAGTACTTAAAAAACACAGTACTTACCTAATGTAGCATGTAGCTGTGGCTCACAAAAAGTACCCCCCCCCCCCCCCCCCGCGGTCGAACACCTGTTTTGACCGTAGTGTTTTATTATAAATAACAGAAACCTCAGCAGGGGGGCTCTTTCCAAGGCCCTGATGTGTACATGCCCTACAAGCCCTTTCAGTAATCGGGCACTGGGCGATGCAGAGAAATTTGCAGGCCCTTCAGAAACGAACTGGTCGTAATACTTCAGTTGTTACGTCAAAGTCAAATGGCCTTAAAATCCTGCCTATTGCACCTGCACGGGAAAACGTTCACTAGTATGTTACCCTTTAGAACTTTAGTACTACAAATTTTAATCTATTTATGGAACTCAAAATCGTTATTATCATGCATTTTGTCTGCACTTTATTATTAGAGTATCACGTGAGTGTCTGTGCCTGTGTATACTCTGTATTACACACACAGAAACACTTCAAAAAATTAAAATGTAATGTTAATAAATAATTGGTGTGTATCTCAAATAATCGTGGAAGAAGTTACGCTTCTCAAATTCATATAGAAAGTATACATATTTGAATTTTTTATTAGGATAAAATTTAAGTTAACAATGGGAGTCGACACGCAACGATTTTAGCTTATCTTTATATTTTTATTGATTACTTTGAAAGCAATACAAATATTCTTAAGAGTTAAACAGGCTTAAATCCATTATATAGTCACGTTTGCCAACTTTTACAATTTTTTTCATAATTTTTACTAAAACTGGTCAATTTTCACAATTTTCCACTTTATCAAGATTTTGGTAATTTTTAGTGAAATTCTAATTTTTCCATAAACTGAATCAGTTTACACTGAACTTCAGCATTTTCCCCCATGCTTGGTTTGGATACTGTATTTCAATGGTTGGATCATGTAGGCTTTAATGATAATGATTGTATTTTTTGGACTCTAGGAATAATGACTGAGGAATTATTTATACGTTAATGATTACGACTGCATTATTTAGAAGAGAGATTATTTTTCTTATATGTGTGTACATTCGTTAAATGATGATTTTTTCCTTCGAGCAGATCATAAACCATTCTCCGTTCTTTATGAATTCTGAAATTTTGGAAAAAAAGTGCTGAATTTCTTATCTCAGTCAGTAGGTTGGCAGGTATGCGTATAGCGTTTAGAAATCTTGCGAAACGCACGTGCAAGCCGAGTTCAATTCCTGTCGCTCTCTGAATGTCATCAAGTTTTAAATTTTCGAAATCAGAAAAGAAGCATATGAAATGCATGAACTCGTCAATTTGTTCATCATTTTTACATGGTAATCTGGATAGTGCATCAGCAAGCAACAACTCTGTACCCTTTTATTACCGAATTACATAATCATAATTTGAGAGAATTATGGCCCATCTTTGCATTCTAGCATTAACCATAGTTGGTACATATTTGTTAGGACCAAATAATGTCAACAATGGCCTGGAATCTGTCTCGATTGTAAACTTTTGCCCTTGAACAAATTTATTGAACTTTTTAATGTCAAAAATTATAGCCAAGGCTTCTTTATGCACTTGCGCATAGTTTCTTTCAGCTTTACTTAACGTTTTGGAAGCGAAAAATTCACCGCCTGGGAATTCGTGGCACAAGACAGCTCCCACACCATAGTCTGATGCATCACATTGCAAAACTATTGGCTTCGACATATCAAAATGAACCAAAACATTGTGTTTTTTTAATAACATTTTGCTAAGCTCAAAAACCTTCATACACCTTCTATCAAAATTCCATTTAGCATCTTTCTCTAGCAACTTATATAGTGGGCTTAGAGTACCAGATAAATTTGGAATAAAATGGGAATAATATCCTAACAACCCGAGATAGCTCTTTAATTCAGTACTATTTGTGGGTGTAGGAGTTTGATAAATAGCATCACATTTTTCATCTAGAGGATGAACACCATTGGAATCTTTCTTATGACCTAAAATTTGGATGCTATCTTTAAAAAATTCACATTTAGAAAGATTAATCTTAACATTATAGGAATTTAGCCTATCCATAACAATCTCTGTTATTTTAATGCATTTTTCCTTAGTATTAGCTCTAATGAATAAGTCATCTATGTAACAGCTGGTATACTGAAGGTCTTTTAAAATTTCGTCCATCTTTTGCTGGAAAAGGAAAGAAGCTGATTTAATGCCAAATGGAAGCTTAGAATATCTAAGTAATCCTTTAGGGGTGTTTAAGGTTAACAATTCCTGCGATTCAGGACTTATTTGAATTTGATGGAAGGCCTTTGATAGATCAATTTTGGAAAAATATGACCCATTACCCATGCTAGTTAAGATTTCTTCTTGAGACGGTAAGGGATAAAACTGAGTCTCACAAAATTTATTTACAGTTACTGAAAAATCCCCACAAATCCTAACAGCTTCCTTGCCATTCCCTTCTAGCTTGGGGACTGCAACAATAGGCGTCGCCCATTTAGAATGGTTAACAGGGTGCAAGACACCATTGTTGATAAGAGTCTCTAACTCTTTATCCACAAGGTGCCTTAATGCATAAGGGACAGGGCTACTTTTTGCAAAAAATGGGTATGGTTTCTTCTTTCATTGCAATATTTATAGGTTCACCCAAAATACCAGTTACATCAGATAATTTAAAGCAATTAGGATATTTTCTTTTAAAATATCCAACAGTGGATGAAACATTATCAAAATTAAAATTTTTAAAATTATCATAAACCACATTTACATAATCATCAACACTTATATTTAATATTTTGATCCACTCTCTACCTAATAATGTAGGTTTCTCATTATTACAGTCAACCACAATCAATGGTAGAGTGAAACACTTTATTTAAATAATTTACAGGTACATTATAATTGCCAATAATTTTTAAATTATCATCTGTGTATGATTTTAACAGTGGAATTGGTTGTGATTTTGCTACTTTTAATTTCAGCTGTTGAAATTTTTCTAACGAAATTATTGAGAAAGCACTTCCGGTGTCTATCTGCATATTTACCTGTACACCATTGATGTGAACATTGATGGTATATGGGTTAAAATTACCGGATTTTTCTTTTGAAACAATATTATTTAAATAAAATTCAGACTGATCACCAACACTTGTAGCACTTTCAACAAAATTCATGTTTGATGCTTTACATGCTGATTTAACGTGGCCCTTCACACCACATTGATAGCACTTCGCATTTTTGAAGTTGCACTCCCCTTTGTGGGACTTAGCACAGTGCTTGCCCGAATTCACACTTCTTGAACCTTGAGAAGGAGCCGAAGATTTCCCGGCATTCTTACGTGTAAAAGACTTGGGTTTGCCTTTATCAAAGGCATGAATTTTGAGGACATTTAGCGGTTCGCCTTTCAACGATTTTGTCTCTCTGCACGCCGTTTCCATGGCCAATGCCATTTCTGAAGCTTTTGCAAAATCCACATCTTTCTCACTGAGCAGCCTGTTCTGAATTTGTTCAGACTGTATGCCGCAAACCAGTTTGTCTCTTAGTGCATCATTCAGGAATGCACCGAAGTTGCATTTACTGGCCAGTTCTTTTATTTTCACTATAAACGTGGCCACATCTTCGTTGCCTTGTTTCAGGCTATAGAACCTGAATCGCTTCATGATGACCGATGATGCCGGAGAGTAGTAGTCCTTTAAGACTTTCACGATGTCGGAATACTTAACATCCTTCATCTCTCGTGGCTGAAGCAAGTTCCGAAGTAGGGAGAAGGTTTTCTTTCCGATCGCCGTCAGCAGGAGAGCACGTTTTTCATCCTCGGAAACGATTTTGTTCGCCTCGAAAAAGAAGTCGGCTTGCATCAGATATTCTTCGAAATTATCTCCCTCCACGAAACTTTGCAAGTGGCCGACAATGTTCGGCATCTTGGAGCGCTCGTTATTCTTTTTATCACATAAGATGCAAAATCCTATTTATACTCGTCGCCAAATGACAAGGTTGAAGAATGAATACGCTTGACTATATCAACATCTCGTTTACTTACAATGAAAAGCACATTAAAGTAAAATTAAATTAAAATAAATAACATAGAAGCATGCTGCTTCAATCATCTTGCACGTGTATCGTCTCTCGGATGGTGGTGGAGACTGGCACTGTACTTCAGTTCACTTCATTTTCTGAACTGCTGTTGCCAGATATGACAACGCACACAATTATTTACTTATTTATTTATTTATTATTTAATCTCAGGGCTCGTACAAGATTTTTAAAAAATGTCAGGTCGTACTTAAAAAGAAAAAAAAAAGCCTCAGGACAATTTTAGGACTTGTAGTGAAATAGAAAATAATAAAAGAACTCATCAAAAATAGTTTTCGATGCGACTACAATAATCACAATAGCACAATTCACTTAGTTTTGCACCGAAAAACTTTATACAATCAGAAAATGAATACTTATAATTGTTTCTTGGAACATCGAGCATAATTCATGCTTAATAAACGCTACATAGAACCTGTTAATGAACCAATTACAGCAAATATGTATGAAGGGACCGTTCATAAATGATGTCATACTTTTTTCAATATATTTGACCCCCTCCCTCCCCCTCTTTTTCACAAAATGTCACACTTCATACCCCTCTACCCCTAATTTGTCACTATGTCACGCTGTATTACATAAGCATATGTACTTGCAGTTCAGCGACAAAGCGCGGCGTTATTAGATCACGTTTCTAATTTCCTTTTTGAATTTTTAATGACATTTGTGAGCATAGTAATAATAATAATCACATGTGTACTTAATTTGAAAAAAGGAGAACACAAAAGATAAAGTATGGAACAGTAAAGTATATTAATTGCACGGAATTCTGAAAAAACGACATTCGCAAGTCGCAATTTATCTTAAAAGTTTAAATGCCTAGAAGTACATTTAAACCTTAATTAGTATCGGTGTTTACGATACAAAATGATCAATGAAACTTTAAAATCAAATGATGAAAATAAAAAAAACTTTAAAAATAAATTTAAGTTCTGATGTTAAATGTTTTTATAGAAACCGAAATGTGTACGGTTACACTTCTTGTTATCCCTCCCCTCCCTTTGTCACAATTTCTCGACCCCTCCTCGCCTTTCGAAGCGTGACATCGTTTTTGAATGAACCCAAAGATCTATAGTGTAGCCAATTGCCAATCTATAGGAAGTCAACAATTTCTTTAAGCACTGATTGCCATAAACAATAGTTCCCAACAAGTGGTCCGCGGCCCGCTAGGGGTCCTCCCCTGACTTTCTCCAAAGGGTCTGCGAATGGTAATTTTGTTTTCAATTATCCTAGACACGGAATCTAAAAACAAAACAAAAATTTTTACTTCTGGAGAACAAGTAACAAAACCCAGTAATCAAAGACTGGGCAAGAATGTGCATAAGCAATTTTTATTTTCATTTTTCTTTTTATCCTTGATTTTCATATTTAAATGTTTCAGCTCTAAGTAAGCTTTTTTACTTCTTTGTGAATGAATGTTTACGCAGTTTAATGGTATATGTTTTAAATCTAAATTCAGAATATTTAACATTAAAAAGTTTCTAACTTTTTAAAAGTACTTTGGACATTAGAACATGTGGCGCTCAACGGACATAGCATTTAGGCTGTGACATGTGACAATATAGCTGCTGATTCGACTATAAATAGTTGATTAGCGAGTATTTATTTAGTTCACTATTTCAGCCCTAGTTAAATTTGGCAATAACTTATTATGCGCAGAGTTTATACCTGGCAGACTGCTTATGGTTTGCCCGACGCCAGAGCTGTATATGCGAAATTAGTAAATTAATGAGATCACGAAGCTTTCTTCTATGTTTTTGATAAGAATACTCTGAAATGAAAGAAGAGCCGTAAGTAGTTTAGTACACTACTGGCCATTAAAATTGCTGCACCAGGAAGAAATGCAGATAGAAAATGATATTTATTGGACACATATATTATGTTAGAAATAACAACTGATTAAATTTCCAAGAAATTTGAATGAATAGATACTGAGAAATTCATTTGCATATCACAGCATCTTCTTCCATAGGCGTAACTAGGGTTGGTGAAAGGGGGGGTCACCCAAAAAATGTACAGACTAAACACCAATAAGAAGTGTAAAAGAGTTGAAAATTTACTAGTCATAAATACTTGTCTCTTACTCTTAAGACATACTCCATGTTTATTTCAGGCATCTCCTGCGAGGGGGAGGAGCTACCCCCTCGGAGCAAGTCACCCCCCCCCCGGCAAAAAATTGAGATCATAAGCTTTATAAAAAGAAAGAAAAGAGAAATTACGCTTTTAAGACACTTTACTTTCAGAAACACTTTCAGGGAAAGGACATTGAACACTATCACGAGCGACACCAAAAGCAACTTAAAAAATATGACTTTATTTTGAAAAAATTGCGGGGGGAGAGTAACCAAACTCCTTTCTGTTTCCTCTAACATCACCAAAGTATCCCGAAATTGCATTGCTAGGAAGATTTCAAAAAGTTTCCAGGGGAGAGCCCTCGAACCCTTGCCTCCAGAGTTATAGCCTAAGCATTATAGATGATGTAAGACCAGTTACAGAAATTTAAGTTGCAGAAGCCCCAAATACCCACTCCTCTAACTTCACCAAAGATCTAAACATACATCTACTATATAGACATCAAAAAGCTATCATATATGTAAAAAAATTCATATTAACATCATTTCTAGTCATATATATCTATATATATGTATATATAAAGGGTATAGTTTTGAAGCAGGCACTGCCCTTCCTAATTCTTAACATGCTCCCCCTGCTCCGGAGTCAAGGCAGTATCCAGAATTTTTTTTCGGGGATGCCCAGACTTCGACACACTTATGTTAAGCAAAGTTTCAGGGAGGAATATATGAAATATGATGGATATCCCCCTTCCCCTCTGGATACGGCCTTGATTCACAAAAACATTAAACATTCATTTCTAGATCTTAACTCAAACGCAATAGAAAATTCAATATTTAGCGCTAATCAATCTTCCATGTCCAGGCATTCATAATATTAAAACTGGGAAATAGTGGAATTTTAGAGAAAAAAATCCAAATTCCCCTACAAAAATGCTCATTCCCACAATAAATTTCTAAAAATTTTGTTAAATTTGTAACAAAGCATACCTCAAAAGTGGAAGCGTCGGAATCAAATTTGCTTTGCTTTTTGGATGACGAACGTGTCCATCGCTGGAGTGCAAACATTATTATGTATCGAAAATAATTAAAAATTTAGCTAAAATATAAATAATACTTGATTGTAAATTAAAATGCAGCATTAAACCGTAGCAGTGAGATTGGAAACGTTGAACGGATGATTTCTAGAGTCATAATGCAATCAGTGATGGACCATAATAAGAAAAAAAAAATTTAAACTATAAATGAGAGAACATCTGTAAATGAGAATGCAATGCAAATACAGTTCATCAGTTTTCTAATCGGCTCATCTACAAAAAAGATTTTACCCAAATGGGTGTTTAGACAGGAAGTCATAAATAAATACAAACTGCTCTTTAAGTTGCTTGATGAGCATCCCTTCCTGGCTTGAGGGTTTAACCCATTAGGACAATTGTTGAATTGTTGGCTAGGGGTCCTTCATTTTCAGACCCCAGCGCCTTCCCAAATTGCTGCCTTTGTGTAAAAAAGACATCAAGAAGGAAAGAAAAACCTCTGGAGTGATTGAAAGGATCTCTGTTAGTCTGTGTGTGGTACGGTGATTGAAGCCATCTTTCGCGCTGTAACCCCCCCCCCCCCCCAAGGTGATAAGGGGATTGATTATAACCAGATGAAAAGTCCTCTATATTATGAGCTGCATACTTTGGTCATGATCACAACCCTTCAAAGAAAGAGGAAATAAAATCATATGCATATGTGTTTAATTTTCTTAGGGGAAAAAAATATGTGCTTTGCAAGGAGGTAGCCAGAAATTTTTTTGTGTGCCTAAATGTGCCTAAATAAGTAAATACCCAATGGGGGGGGGGTTTGAACCCCCCCCCCTGGTTACGCCTATGTCTTCTTCCTGTCATTTAAATTTCATGTCTGTAGCATGTCGCCTTCTTGGTGTAGAAATTTTAATGGCCAGTAGTGTAATTGGCACCAAAAACTAATCACTATAAATTCCTGCAAAGATTTCATTTGTCCTTCGAATCTCATTCTCTTTCTTGCTTTAGTTTAAAAAAAAAAAAACGTTTTTAAGATTAATAATGCTAAGGAATATGGCATTTGAGGTTCAAATTTATGTTATTATAGTTTCATACACTTTGAAAAGCTATATTATTTAGTCTGAATCATCATTCTAGTAGCCCACACTAGCCCCATGTAGTGGTGCAAGTGTGAACACGAACAACGTTTTAAGCAATATATATGTAGTCAGGTGTAAAAATGGGATGTCCCAGTTTTCGGTAATTTTACAAGAGAACAATTTTAAAGTTCTCTGAACTATGCTAAATAGGAGATATTACTAAGTGCAACTACTAATTTCTCGTCTTACAGTAAAGATAGAGATGTTATACTTTGCCACCTTATAGGTTTCATTAAAATGTCTCAAACTAAGTAATTATTGCAGTTTCGCTAAAAAAGTGAGACATCACATTTTGTCGTCTGACTACTCATATACATATTGGTAAAAAACTACACAGCCAAATATTTTAATACATCAACCAAATGAAACGTAGAAGTACAAATTCTTGGTAAAAAAAATACTTCATGCATTTAAAAAAATAGTTTAATGCTTTTGTTTTTTTGTTTTTGTACAACTTCTGAAAATTGTCCTCAGTACTCCTATTCTCCCCTACATTGTTGTTTTCAAAATCATATAAAAATTGTTTGCACTAGCCCCCCCCACTCTCCTAGAAAGATATAGTAAAAAAAAAATAATGAAGACAACAATGGTAGTTCGAGAACATATTTTTTCTAAAATACTATTCGAACGTACCATTAGTTTTACCGACTTTTTATAATGTTGGGTCATTTTTCAAAATATGCGTATATATATATATATACATACATATATATATATATATATATATATATATATATATATATATATATATATATATATATATATATATATATATACTGTCCGAAAGTAAAAAAAGTGATTGATTATATTCAGAATATGTTAATTTAAACTGACTAAAAATGTTACATTTCTTTAGCGTACACTAAAAAACTTATTTCTAATGCAAAAATATATCATTTACATATTTTTGTATCTACCAGCAGTGCTGGATTAACCCGTATGAAGCCGAATAAGCACGTGCAGAAAACGAAAGGGACCTCAGAAAAACATAGTGTGCTTGTGCTTATATAAGACATTCTGTCTTATTTCATCCTGTTAATCCTGAAAAATAACGCACATGCATATTCCATTTTTATTTGCCTGTTAGTAAGAGCGAAAATGAGTAAAATACTTCTGCTAAATGATGTTATAAGTATACATACTTTTTTGAACATCTCAAGCCAGAATTGATTACAAGGCTTTAATCAGAAACTTTACAAGGAAAATTATTAGAATAGTTAAACAACTCCAAGTATAATTAAGATAGGAGAGAATTGTTAGTTTTGTTTGATTTTCAATTTTCTGTAAGATTTTTTTACTGGTTTTTAAATTTTTTTACTGTCTACATTTTGAATATGCAGATGTATAGCGGCACCAATATTTATTAGTGCTTAGGGCATCTAAAGGTCTTATTCCAGCCCTGTCTACCCGTTACATGGTAATGGACAAAATCTACATGCTAATTAATATCACTAATAAACAATTGGTTAAATCAAAATCTTTAAAAAAAATAACTAGCAAATATTATTCAAACAAAAGAAGGCACTGAATTTATATTTTTGAACATAAAAATGTAGATAACAGAAGACTTGACATTGTATAAAAATAATTCACCTTATAAGAAATTGTTTACACCACTCAACTGTTTTTTTCGCCAACTGAAAAGAAAAAAAAAAGGAACTATAGTTGTTTAATGTTTTAACTAGTATAAATGCTTTCATTTAAAATGTGTAGACACCTGTTGGTAAAAATTATAACCCATTCTTCTTGAAATGGACTTGACAAAATATGAGCGATAAAATGCTTTGTAGATCCTAAAAAAAAAAAAAAAATATGCAGGAATAATCACAGGAATTTAAAATAATGATGACTTACCTGTTGAAATGTCCCATTTTATTTTTTTTACTTTTATAATGAAAACTAAAGTGGAAAAATGTTACTGAATTATAAAATACAGAAAATGGACAGCTGTTTTTTTTATCTACTGGAGACAAAATTCGGTAACTTTGCGGTAACAATATGTAAAGGATATTTATTTTGCATTAGAAATATGTTATGAAATGTATCCTAAAGAAATGCGATATTTATAGTCAGTTTAAATTAAGACATTTGGAGTAGAATCATTTTTTTCACTGCGGGACAGTAAATGAATGAATATTTTGAAAGTGAGCCACATGATAATATAATTATCTGAAAATGAAGTCTCAGTAGAAAGTTACGAAAAATAGTATGATGCACAGAACACCCTTGTGAAAAAAAAAGGAAAAGAAACGAGATACCATAAGGAAATGGAAAATGACTATTTTTTTAATTAAAATTCAACGTGTATGGAATAGCTAATAAACTAAAATGATTTTTTATAAATTCAAGGTCTATACGGACCAGACTGCCTGTGGGAATAGAAATTTGTTCATGTGTATATAAATATAGCGAACCTGATATATCGTATAATATGTATATAAACAGTAGACGGGCATAAGAAAACTTGTCTCTTAACTGAAACCCGATTATGACCTACATGTATGAATTTTTAGGACATTGGGCCCGAACGTAACTTACTAACCACCCCTGTGTCAGTTTTTTTTTACAAGTACAATTATATGACTTTTAAATGTAATAATAGTGTAAATATAGTGTTAAGCATGGGGAGGCTTTGAGATTTGGGGCATAGATTAAAATGTTAAGAATTAATTTTTTCCCCTTCAAATTTAATATTTATAATTTGCTTGTTTCTGCATTTTTAAATATGTTTAGTTATACATCAGACAACAAATTTTGTAATAACCTTGCATTTGCATTCCAATTTCTGGTGTCCTGGGCCCGTGCCCCATGCTTTAAATCTCGCCCCTTCGATACCGATAATGATCGACTGTTTGCCCTATTTGGGAAAGTCATTGATTTTAGGGGGGTTCCGTAGCTTTTGGGGGATATATGCATGTGACTATATATGCATATATATAAATAATATACACAATATATTTATTTATATATATGCATTGAAATTTACTTATTATTTTTTTAAATCCGAAAATTGATGATGGGGGGGGGGGGGGAGATAATTTTCCGAAAAAAATGCAGCCAAAACGTTTGACCAAGATAAATCTATTTATCTATATACATAAAATCCCCCCCCCCCGCACACACACACACACACCACAAAAAAAATTGTTTCATGTAATTCTGATAGCGCAACTTGTGCCATGATTTCTTTTCCCTCCTCCGCGGACACCCCTGAATTTATGTATTTTGTATAAAATCATGTAATTATTTTATTTAAAGATCCCCCTCTTTTATTTAAAGAATGTCAGAAAGGGGTTTTTTATTCACTTAAATTTGATACACAAAAGGAAAATCTTCGTAAAATTCCTTCCATAAATGCGACTACCGACTACAAATGAAAAAAAATAAGTGCTTGAACAAAAAGGAATTCAGGAACTAAAAAAGTACGCAAAACAGAAAGAAGTTCCGAAAGAACAAACTAATCCCTCAACATCTGAAAATTTTCTCCAAGTAGAACATTGCTTTGAAAATAGAAAGAATCCGTCTGTATAGTTAACTTCGATTGGCTACAGTGAAGCTTAGCTTTCTAAAAGGCATCGCATATACGAGACGTTGGACTTCACTAGGCATTCTGAAATAAACATATCCGATTGGCTAGTTCGTATCACGTGGTACGGTTTAAGAAGTTATTTGTTATTGAAAAGGGGTTGCCTAGTTTGAACTGTTATCGCTTCAACTTAAATTTTTATGCGAAGAATAACACAGGGAATTCCCGAGTGCCTAGTGCTCGAAAGAAAAATGTGTTTTGAAACGGTTGACTTCACTAAGCATTGACGGATAATGGTGAAAATCATGAATGTTATGTATACGGTATTTTTTTGTTGCGCATAATTCGCTAATTGGTATTTAAATTATTGTGTAGTGAGATGGTTTTTTTTCGAATTTAACTTGGTATTCATTATAAATACGTTGTTAACGGTACGTTTATAAAGTAGTGGATATGCTAAAAAATTTTTTAACTCCAAACTAGTTTTTGTCAAATTTTCACTTCTTAATGAATTAAATTTGTTACATCTCCGTGTTTCATTGTAAAGTTAAGTATGAATGTAAACCTATCTTTTAGAACCATTAATGATAATTTCAAAATATCAACTAGAGATGCAATGGCTATTTGTTATTCTACTGAAATTTTGAAGAATGTTTGATTTGTCTGGGAATAGCAGATCGAATATACGAATGTAGTAAAGCTGACTACAAGAGACATCATTTGAAATAATTTTTCAAAGGCAATGCACTCGAAATATTATACAAAGAAAAAGCGCATACATATATGTGTGTTATATTGTATATCTCACAGCCCTCCTGCTTATTTGGGAAACTGAACTTCAAGGAAAATAGTTGAACTCATCATTGATAAATAATTATAATAATAATCTAAAATTCTTAATGCTCTATCATAATTTTTATACAGTGTTTTACTTCATATTTATGTATTTATGTCCAGATCTTGATGCATCTGAGAAATTTGATGGTTGTCTAGCTAATTTAACTGCTTCAAATGGAAAATGTTTTGAACAAGCAAAAATAAACAGAAATCTTATTTTATGCTTTGAAAAAGTGATTAAGTTTCTCTTATGTGTAAAAAAAATCATTTGTTGCATTAGATATCTATTAATTGTGGGAAAAGAGTGTTATGAAAAATATTGAAATTCATCAGATCATTTTTGGTGAGTACTCTCTTGAGTACACATTGAAAATGATCAATTCATGCTTCAATTCATAAGAGAAGAGAGAAAATATACTTCACTTATCCATTTCAGGTATAAAATACATATCTGTGTGTCTTTTATTTTGCTCTACTTTTTAATTATTTATTAATTGTTTATGAAGAAGTTTCTTGGAGATACTTAAGTGAATGATCCCTAAAACTAAAATTAACTCCATACAAAGTTAAGTCTGCAAAAAAACAAATTTGCTATATTTGTATAATAGACTATCAAGCAGTTTATGCTCAATCTATTTATTTTAAACTGATTTGTATTGATATTGTATTTTTAACCTATTCTTTTATTGCATATTTTTATCATGAGGTTACTGCAAGAAAAGAAGTAAATTTAACTAATGCTATGTTGAGGCAATTGTTTTCATGATATACTTCCTGCACATACATTTCTACATTTATATTAAGTAGTTTTCTATAGTGTATAATTAAATTTATATGTTTCAAAAGAAGTTAGAAACAATTATTTTAAATTTCCATAAAATTCTTCTTCTTTTTTCTTTATTGTGTCCTTTTCATATTTGATTAATTCTCTAAGCATTAAATCAGTTCACCAAGAGTATAAATATCAGAAGTTACATGCAAGACAGTTTTAATGGAAATGCTCTGAGATGAATATCTTTTAAGTAAGTAATTGGCAGCATTTCTATACTAAAAATTGCCCGGTAATTCATCTTCAATGAATTGTCCACAGTTTTAAAAAATAGTGGCATTATGTGAGGTGATATTTCCAGGCACAAGAAGAAAATGCTGTAGGCTTTGCTCAAGGCATCACAAAGCAATTGGTTGTAGATTTTTGATAAAATAATGAAAATACTCATGAATTTATAGATTGTATGGTTTATTTTGAATAAAAATCACATATTTGTTTGTAATATTTTATTATTTCTCTCTCTCCAGATGTATAAATCCTTAAAATAAATTTTATTTAAAACCTATGAGATAAAATGTATTACATAAGCTCAAGCAATATGAAATGTGTATGGTTTCTTATTCACAGAAACTCTGCATTTCTTTTTTTACCTTTACTAACTTTAACTATTACAGTTGTTTTAATGCTAAGGTTATATAGCAAAAATTCTGTGACTGGAAAATAATTTTTAAATGACTTCTGTCTAACATGAACCTTTGATAACTCATTACAGCTATCAAAACCACAAAACAATACACACATGCATATTTTTTTTTTAATTTCATCAACTCTTGGTTTATAGGGGCCCCAAATAGTCATTTTTGTTCTTTTTCCAACATTTTGTGTGACTGTACGCTGTAAAGGGGTCACAATTACACTTAGTACTAACCTTAGTGTGATTCTTGTGATTAATTTTTGTGGTACTTCATTCTGTATTTTTGTCCCCTTTGGAAGTTAGCAAAAATTTGATATTGGCCTTAAACTTTGACCCCTGTTGTCATTATTTAAATAGTTAACTTACAACAGTCGATTGTCCTGCAACTCTATTACCTAATATACTTTAATACCAATCTGCAAAATTAGCAGCCATAAATTCACTTCATATAGATATGGGACAAATTGTAAAAAGTCTAATAATCCCAATTTTACCCACGAGAACGATTTTTGATGACCTCTATAAATTCCAAGGTCATAAGTAAAGAAAAAAAAGAAAATTGTTCTAAACATCTTTTGTACGTATGTAGCTATCAGGGACGGGAGCATCAAGAGAAAAAAACATGGTCGAACAGCACGTTTCTTTATAATCCCATGAAATTATATGGATTGACTCTTTATTTAGTAAATTAAAACATACATCTAGCGTAGGATAAAGCTTTTGAACATTTGAAATTTAAATAAAATTATCAATCGGTAATGAAACGGACCAAATACTGAAATGAAATAAATCAATGTAAAGAGAAAAATGTAACGTCAACTAATAAAGCGACGAAAAAAAGCACGATTTTTCCACTAAACAATACAATTCAATCAAACAGGGAAGCAAAACAGTACGTTAGCAACTTAACGACAAAAACAACGATCTTTGAGCAGAACGAAATAATTTCCATTCAGCAGGGGCGAAAAATCCGGGTGATCGGCAGGCCGGGGCCCCGCCCGACTCATTTTATTGACTTGTTTAATTAAGGGAATTTTTAATTTTTTAAGTGGGGGAAAATATGGGGGTTCTAGGTAAATCCTGGAAAAATAATTTTTAAAAACCCAAATTTTTCCTCGCAATTAAATTTTAGCCCAAAAACCAAAAAAACGGAAAACCCAAAATTTTTTTAAAATTTAAAATTTAAAAAAAACTCAAATTATGATTATTTTGTTTTCCCGAGGGAAATGGGTTTTTCCGAAAAAAAAAACGTAAGGAAAAACCCCAAAAAAAAAAAAAAAAAAATTCCCCTAAAACGTTCAAACCCTGGTGGGGCCCCCTGACTTATTCGTGGTAGGGTTGCTGCCGCAAAGCCACTTTACATTTTAAAAGCCCCCTTTTAAATACCATTCTATAGCTTTCTTATTCATGTTGCAGTCTTATATAATGAACTGTACTTTTGATAAACGCAGGGATATTGATCGGACCCTATCCCCCCCCCCCCCTCTCTTTGTAAATTATATGTGTGTGATTGGACTGCTTTAACCGGAGGTAAATCCCTTAAATATATTTTAATTCATAACAAATTCCAATTTATTGACAATGATAGCTATCGTTTGTGTAACCTTGGTCGCTTCTTTGTTCTCGGAGGTCATAGGGTGCGCGATTAATTTGTTAAGGAACTTCGATATCAGAGTTTAGACGCATATGAGGTTGGAATATGTGACCCAAATAGTTAAAATTTTTAAATGTGATCTCAGAAATGTAAGGATAGGCTAAATGGATATTGCAAGGTTCCGCCCCCGTCAGAACGATGGTACACCCCCTGCAAATTAAGGAATCTCCCAAAATCGATGTCCTCATTGGGTAATGTATTTGTGTATAATAACTTTCTCCCCCCCCCCCCTTTTCATGTCGAACTCTTTCAATAAGACTTCCGGGAAATTTATTTTCTGTGAGATGTGACACACCTCACTGCTTTTTAATGTATTAAAATTTTTAAAAGACGGAATGCTAATAATGTTAAATTAAAAAGTACGGAGCTCCCCCCCCCCCTTCCCACACAACCACTCACCCCAGCTCGTGACTGCGACAGCAATACTGATAATCGAATGCCCAGTGGAAATGCAAGCTCAGGTCTGTCATTACGAAATTTTCCAAACACTGGGTCAAAGCTTTATACAGGTGCATATGAAAATGCATATTAGTTGTTGGGTGGAAAAAAATAAAATAGATGCAGACATATATAATGGATTGTTTCTAAAATCAATTTTGGGTTAGCGGGGGCATAGCCCTTTCCTGATCCCCAAAAGGACAGGCCTACGAGAGCTATTACCACCGTTGGCAGGCCTGTCCTTTGCCCCCTGACTTTTAGAGATACATTGCATTTGTACATGTGTTTTTTTTTGGCTTTTTACACATATGTATTGAATGTATACCATTTGCTCCCCCCTCCCCTTTGGAAAATTTTGAAATGACGGGCTTGCGTCGACGGACATTATATCGTCAGCAAAGTACGGAAAACAGAAAACATGCTAGTTGTTACATTTGTAGGATGGATTAACCACCCATTTGCTTTTTACTTGAGTATTTGCTGGCGTTTTTGTTTGCTGAACGCGACAGTGACAGTACAAAACAAGTAATAATGAGGTACAATTATCTACATCCCAACCATGCTGCTCACTTGCCCAGTTGGTGAAAGGCCAGGGAGACTGTTGTGACCAAGTGTAAGTGTACAACAACTGATTCCCTTTTAAACTTTGAAAGTTTATCAACTGTACTTCGTTTAGTGTTGTGGCCGTGGTAGCCTAGTGGTCAGGATGTCGAGCTTCGGAACGGAGGATCTAGGGTTCGATACCCGGGCGGCTGAAGACCCACCATGTACACTTGGGGATACGTGCATGTAAACTCCGTGGACCCTGAAGTCCCGAGGCATTTCCCAAGGTAGCAGTACGTGGAGATTTTCCCTTCCCTTCACCCACAGGTCTAAAAAGGAAGGTGGCGCCATCTGGTGTCATCCAAGTACATTATGAGCCAAGTCGTACTTCCACCATTGGTGATCATGTTGAAACGGAAGGCGCTCATTACTGCCTTAATGCCTAGTCGCTCTGCGAAGGGGAGCTTGGATTTCCAAGTGGCATAAGCAACAACAACAATGTTTAGTGCTGTGAGATTTTAGGCATGATTTTGCTATTGTATGTTTCGTGTATGTATGGGGGCAACTGTTTTTCGGTGGTGACGTGAACGGCAATATTTAACTCCGAAGGGAAGGGTCGTGTCACCGAAATGCAGCATAGGGGCCGTTCATAAATGATGTCACGCTCTTTTTCCATATATTTGTCGATTTCACGAACCCCTCCACCCTCGAAGCGTGACATCATTTAGGAATGATCCCATATGGTTTGATGGGACTTCATTGACAGAATATATAAAAGGACCCTATAGCGATGGCATCGCCAGCAAAGGCGCCCCAAATCATATGACACAGATCATTGTGTCCCGCGTGATATAGTGCTCTTATTTAGCAATTGCTGATGTGATGATAGAACACCTATAGAATCATTGCAATCATCAACAGATTTCTTATGTGGGGACCACCGTTCGAGGAACCAACAAACATATATGACTCATCTGAGTCTGAAAACATGCCCTGTATCACTTCGTTATTCACGTGGCTGTTTTTGACATCATACATGTACGCGCTTTCTGAATAAGATTGATTATGTCAGCACAGTCTTTCTAAACTGCTTGGTTGTTAGCCAAATTTCCCGTTCCATTTTACCAATCGGCCTGAAATCACACATATATATAAATATATATTGAACCATTAGTGGTCAAATTGCACAGGTTTCATTGTCATTGAAGTTATACATGTTTTTTATGAATTTTGTTGCTTTTTACCTATAATAAACATCGAAAATATACCCTTTCCCCCCTTCCCGCTAAAATTTTTTGAAATGACGGGTCTGGGGAGTTGGCACCAAAAAGCAATAGTACTATTGTACTTTTTTAATAGATTGTATCGGGAGCAATCAGCGTACGTTTTCGCTTCATTCTTCGTATTTCTAAACATTTTAGCGTCCGATTTCTCGCCTACGCGTGATTGTCTTTGTTTCGAATTAGATGTTAGGTGTGCTATGTTAACGTGGGTAAAAGTTGAGGCTAAGGCCCTACTTTTATTAAGGCCCCTGTAGGCGAATTGAGGCAGTGGAAAGCAAAGGGATGTAAGTGACTAAAAATGATTCTGAGTAAAACGCGTTTAAAGTTTGGATCTTAGGGAAATTTAATGTCATTTTTTTCTAAATCACGTTGGGGTGGAGCACCATGCCCCAGTTACAGCAATCACTAACTCTCTTGCCACAATATAAAATAATGCTTTCTCTATTATTTGCATTAGTTATCTCCAAATTTTCAATGCACCACCTTTGGTTTCAAGTGCCTAACTTATGCTCTGGGAATTAAGAATCTCGGTCAAACACTTAAGTAGCTTTCACAAAATTCAAAGTAGGCAGAATTCGGGTCTTACTTTTTTGAAAAACGTCTAGTTCATCAGCGTAACAAGCCAAGTGCAGGAGGGGGAGGGGGTGCTATGAATGCAATAGAAAGTAATCTCAACACTAATTCTTGTCAAAAAGTATTATGAAATTTGAAGAAAAACATTTTTCATCATTTAAAGACCAAAAATGTAGCATATTTTTTCTTTTTAAGATGTTGGTGTAATTCTGGCCTTGTGGCACTAGGCCCTTTTTTTTAAGAAAAATTTCATTTGAGCTGTATTTTATCTCCAAAAGTATTAATCAGAATGTAGTTAAAGCACAGTCTTCATTTCAAATACTCATTTATACTGAAACTGAATACTTCTTGCAAAAAAAATATTAAATTTTTAACTGAAAATAATCTTAACATTGGAGTAAATACTGGTGGAATCATTCTTTAATAATTGTCATTAAAAGCAAATCCAGGAAAAACTTTATTACAAAAGTAAAAAAGAAACATGTACAAATCTTCCATCTTAGTCTTTCCACTCCACTTACTATTTAATCATGTATTTTTCTTCTTTTTAAAATACCTGATGTAACAACAACCATCATATACATTTTTAAAATTAATTACAGTAACTTTTAAACTTAATAAAAAAATTCACAAAAAAAATCAACTTCAAATAAAATTATTTAATTAAATTCTATTAAAATATATATAATTCATTCATCATATTGGCAAATAAAATGTAATTGAGCAGGAAGTATCAATTATTTTTTTTAAAGATTAGTATAGCAAAGATAGAATTAAAGTAGATTTTAAAAAAATGTCTGCCAGAGAATGTTTAACTGCTACTCTATAATTACTTTACATACCAACTAAATCAATTTATCACAACTAGATACTGCTGCTAATAAATAAAACAAATCATTACTCATCTTAATTATTAAGTTTTAATTAGGTGTGTGCAAATGTTTCTACTTTTTTAATTAAGTACTTCAATGATACATAATCCATTTTGGTAGTAAGGTGTTTCTTCCTATTATTTCAGTGTCTATTGAATCTTACTGAATGTGTTCAAATGAAATTTCTTAAGTTATAAATTAGGCTCTATTTTCAAATAAGTTTTGGTGTTCTTTGTCATAGAAGTCATAATAGATTATCCTTTAGGGGAGGGTGGAAAAGGACAATTTAATCTATGTCAAAGAATGCCACTTTTTAAACTAAAGAAAAAAAAAACATTTCATTTTCTTAGAATGGATTTCAGTGTCAACTTTTTGAAAAATTATGCTCACAAATTTACTTCAGGAAATTTTATAAAATCCTGCCTTAACAAAATATGTTTAATCATTATATGATCATAAAATCAATTACATAATGCCTATAAATAAGTTTTTAACCCTTTATAATAATATAATGGCCAAATATAATGGAATTGTTAGTATTCAATGAAGTATACAGACTATCAGGCATGCAAATCGAGTTTGAATGCTATAGAAGAGAAAACAAAATCAACAGTAAAAAGCTTTTTAATATGTTTGAAGCAGGATAAACAGACATTTTTCCATACCCAAGATATTTTATAAAGCATTTTGCATCACTCAGTATGCTAACATATTCAATACATATGGTGAAAACAATTACATTTCAAAGATATATTGGTTTTTATGCCAATAATTATCAATGATTAAAAAAAAAGGGTTTTATAACTGCGAACATAAGGAGCGGTCCATCATCTGATCTGAAAGGTAAGCTTTAAGCAATTTTTTAAAGGAAAAGAAATATGCATCTAGGCGTATATAGACAGGTAACAAAATTGCGAAGTAGATTCTCATGCAAGTTAAAAAATTTTCAGGATCTGTCATCCAGGGAGAATAGACCACAACTTGGTTTTGCCTGGAAAAACGCTTCCAAAAGAGAGCCATACTTTTTCAAAATATGGACAATCTTTGAAGCTGCTTCACCGGGCAGTGTTACACATAACTCTCCAAAAACAGTCCTGCTGTTTAAAACTAAGCTTTTGTCAAGAGTTCCTGCAAAAAAAGTAAAAACATTTGATATTACGAAACATTCATACTCTTATATAATTAGCCTGCTCTTTTTAAAACCTTAATTGCTGCAATTGGCACTTTTAAACAGGAAATTTCCGTTCAGGTGCAGATAACAGGACATCAAGAATTATTAAATAATATATGAAAAACAAACTAAACCTGAATAACTTTTCTCAATGAAAGGTGAAATCATAGAAATCTCTCTCTCCTCAAAAAATCCTGGATCTGTGCCTGATTTCATCACTTATTTTAGAGACAAAAAAGTAAATTACAAGTAGTGAAGGGAAGGGGAGGTTTGAAATTATTTTAATAGAAATGCAAGTGGGATGTTCCAGGTGAACATTAGGAATTTCAATGTAGTGATGGTCATTTATATTATATTTTATGTTTTAACTAGGGGCTTTCTCATGATTATTTTCCCTGCACACACAATAATAATTATTTCCAGACATTAAAAATATGGATAAGTAAGCACTGGTTAATAAATCATAGAGAAACATATGGGAAATTCACGAGTGCACTGCTACAGGACAAACTACCAGGATTAATGTGTGGTCACTCTGCATTGGTAAATGGGGAAATGAATAGTAGTAAAACTTTAGCAGTGGCCCCCACTAAACGATGCCACTGGGTTTACTAGTTTTGCCTGTTAGTTAATGCACATAAAAACCTCATTTTGCAGTACTCCACATAAAAATGCATGCTAGAGCAGTGGCAAAATATTACTGATATAATATACTCAAAAAAAGAGCTAGAATTTACATAAGGTGCCAAAAACAGATATGATATATACTGACCTTTCCTGTTCAGTTTGTCTGGGAAATGTGCTTGCAGAACCCAATATCCCAAATAATGAATTGCTTACCTGTTTAATAGCTACCGCACATAAATGTTGTACAAAGCAATAGGGAGAAACAGTTCTCCCTCGAAACAATGTGAGTTCACCTGGATAAAAGAAACATCGTGGAGCATCTTTAGGAACTATCCTATATAATACTTGCCTGTTACTGTATCGTACACGATGTTAGACGCGAGAATGTGGCTCGTTCACCACACAATGTGATCAACGGTTTTCAGACAAATATGTATGAATACGACCAGAAAAATACCTGGGAGCATTTGAAATTCTTACCTGTTGGATAGCCAACTATATATCAGCATCGTACGCGACAAATTCCATCACGAAGCCATTGAGGTTAGAAAAATACTGTATAACGGTTCTTACTGCGTAGACAAGGATTTCGGATAAAAACCTTCAAAAGTTTCTTGAAAAAATGAAGATAAAATGCTTACCTGTCGATAACAGCACTGTTGTCATAGACGATTTAAGATTTCAACATCACCCAGCTATAAGAACGATCAACCTTTTTTCCTGAAAATAAGAACATCTTTAGCATTGACTGAGAACTAAATTTTAATAAAAATACTTACCTGATATTAACAAATTAAATCTGTGGAAAACACATAAAGAGTTTAATTTACTCTAGTCAAGTATAAAGAATAAATCACTGATGTGATATCTGATCTGCAATTTTTCCCGCGCAAACAAGTGAAAGTGACGCTTCCTTCTCGCCAGACGGACGCCGAGTGCTGAGAAAAGAGAAACATCGCCAATATACTTTGGCAGCATTAGTTATCGCCAATGCACTAGGCATTTTGTGGTAACCATCCGAAAATGCCTAGTGAACTCTAACGCCTCATATCGCATATTACTCCAATAAGACACGCCTGCTCGACGGATGACTAGATGGTAGGTAGACGAATTGTTGGTCATTTATCGCTACGTATTCGTACGCCGTTCGTTTTGTGTTTCCATATTTTTTTAAATATCACTTGTTTGGCGTAAGTGAAGAATACTTACATTTGGCGCATTTTAAATCCTAATCAAGACCCAAGTCCTGAAAGGAATACAATGATTTATCGTTTATAGCAGGTAGTTCTTGGAAAATATAACTTAAAAGTCGATAATAAACCCAGTTTATCAAAATATTACTAGATTCGACGGATTATATGTTAAGGAAAGTTTCAAGCAACGTTACGAAAATTTTGGGGGGGGGGGGGAGGGGCAGACCCCCCTGAAGTGGGATTTTTTTTAATATATATTGCACAACATAATATTTAACCTATTAACTGAATGTATAGAGGTGAAAGTTAAATCAGATTTGCAACTTATATGAACTAAATAATTTAAAATCAATTTTTCAATATTTTACATTTTTATTGCTCTCCTTTAACTTTGTTTGTTTTATATAGAACATTTGTTTGCTTCATTTTCTCTGCGGAAGTCTTATAGCAAATTTAAAGTAAAATGCTGCAGTAGTAGTTCATGGTTTATAAATTCATGGAATTTAAATATACTGAGTTTCGAATGATCTCTTTTATATTACGTAGCTCTTAGTTCTTTTGTAAGTGAATTATGCTTTTATACAAAATAGAAAACAATGTTTACAGCTCAGGAGAAGGTACAAAAAAAAAATATATACAGATGTTTCAAGGTAATAAATTCCTTGTTACCTTGAAACATCTGTATATATTTTTCCCTTTTCCCATGGAAAAAGATGTGACCTTATACTTAAACTGCCTTTTGCATTGAAATAGGGGTTTATTAGACCCTTGAAACACATGTATTACCTCAGTTTAAAGATCAAAATACTAGTATTTTGATCTCTAAACTGAGTTTTTTGTTTTGCATAAAAGTGTGATTTACCTAATAAAATAATGAAACATAATATAAGAAATAAATTTATTCGTCTTCCGTATTCAAATAGAAAAATGCCAGGAGATAGGAAAATGCCATCATTTATTTATTTATTTATTATCAGGCTAATACATTTTGCACAACGAGGTGTTTTAACCCAGACAACCACTGATATCTCTGAGACATCCAAAAAGATCCAAAAAACATCCTGGATATCTGCTGGATATGTTGGATATCTCACAGACATCCACATATCTCAAAATCCTGGATTTGGATCTCCTGATATCCCTGAGATATCCAGATAGTAACGTGTTTTGGATATAGATATTGGGACATCCTGTGGATATCCAAAAACATCCAAGTCATGGATTTGGATTTCTGGATATCCCTGAGATATCCAGAATGTGACATGTTTGGGATATAGACATTTGGACATCCTATGGATATCCAGACTGTTACATGTATAAGATATAGATATTTGGATATCCTGTGGATGACTGTGAGATATCCTCCATGAATATCTCAGGTATGTCCAATTCATATCCCTGAGATGTTATTTGACTTTTGGATACTGTTAGGCTTATTTATATTCACTCTGCTGCTCAAAATTGTTATATTTAGAGATTTCGTGGTTAATTAAGGTAAATAGTTTTTCTTAATTTTTTCTATTAAAACTGTGTGCTGAACTGAAAAAATTAACTGTAATTTTGATCAACTAACCTTCCGTGGTTTTTGGGTTGCGTCTCAACTACAGTGGCTAGAATAGATAGTGTGCCGTTCGCCATTGTCCTCAGCGCTTTTTCTGTACCCGAAAGTAAGCCTCCACTAGATGGCGCTCTATTCGACAGCGAGGTAAGTTCAAGCCCACCGGAAGACGGCTTTGGGGCCAGCTGCTACGATTAAAGGCCCTGTGTAACCAAAAGTCTTTCGTTCAATCGATTGTCATTCAGAAAGTGACAAGTGACACTGATGCACTAACATGGATTGATTGCTGTTAACTACTTTCAGATTAGTTTTTTCCCTAAGGAAGCAGGAAATGAAATAAATATCTCACTCATTCGAACTTTGAAATACGAACAACTTTCATTTTTTTTATTTTATAAAATAAATAAATGAAAATGATTTTGTAACAAATATCCATTTTTGGTTTTTGTAAACTTATGTGTGATACATCGGTTTAATTCTGACCACCTCAAAGAAAACAAGAATTTCTAAAGGGCAAAGTCTTGCAATGCTATAATAAATGTCTGGTTTTTTAAATCTGCATCCGAACAGAATAATTTGCTTTCGAAAGTATCGCTTTTTTTTTTTTTTTTTTTTGGCTCTCATATTGGTGAACTAAATGTGGGTTTGAATACATTCGCTATTTGAAAATATCTGTTCGCTAATACAGTAATAACAAATCTCATCGAACTTCGTGAAAATAAATTTTATTTCACAGTAATTTTGAGGTTGATTCGTTTGCCGTAAAAGTTTATCTGTTATGCGAAAGAAAAATGCACAAAGTTTTGAAATATACTTTGTGGTGGAAATTTTTAACTTTTTTTTACTTACAGAAGTTACATTTATTTGATTTGCTAAAATTTTCGAAAAAGGCGGATTCATACATTTTAAGTTACACTGAGCACTTTTGGACACGTGTGAAATATATACGCATGGTATTTGTGTGTGTCTGTAAATGATAACCATTTTGTTGTGAGCACCGTAATTAAAAATGCCTAAAAAAATGAACGAAATACGATACACACATAAGCTATACGGGTAAGAGCTGGTGGTGAAAAATTGGTAATAGCCACTAGCGTAGATGGGAGGGATGCTCCCCTCCAAATGGTGACTTATGTATGGGAGGGTTTAGAGGGAGGGGCAGGGACGTAACTAGAGGGGTGCAGACAGAGCGTAAGCCCCGGGCGCCAGATTATTTTAGGGGCGCCAAATTGACTAAATGTATGTGTTTACCTAAATACATATTAATTTTTGTTTATATAAGGGGGGAGGGGGCGCTAAATCCTGGTCTTGCCCCAGTTAGAAAATGATCTAGTTACGTCCCTGGGGAGGGATGTAAAACCAGTAATGGAGCAGCAATAATCCCCGAAGGCCCCCCCCCCCCCAAATAAGGGTCTGGCTAAACCAAAAGCCGTTACTTATTTTCGGGTGGTACAAAGAACCGTATCTTGGATTTTTCCGAGGCGGGGCGAAGCTGAAAAATGCCCCCCCCCCCCTCCATCCTATTATTGTTGATATTTCATATAACTTTAATGCGTTGGCCCTTTTTTTTATAGGATTTTTAACTTTGGGGTCACTGATAAACCCATAAAACTTTCGTTTTAATTTTATAATGTTCCCACGACTTGTAACTTTCTACTCAACATTAGGGGCTAGAACCATATGAAGGGAGCGGAGATATGAAATTCTGACAATTGAGGGTCCGGGAGATTCTCCCCCCCCCCCGGGTTAAATTTTGAAAACTATATGCAAACTGATGCATTTTGAGGCTTTATAAGAGATGAATTTGGAACTACAAAAATATTTGAAAAAAAAAAAGAAAAAGCATAACTTTTTAAAATTTTAGCGCTCTTACACATAAGATGCAGAACAAAATGGGCATTTTTTTTTAAAATCCAGGGACACCCCCCCCCCTCTTAGTAACGCCCATATTGAAGAGCCACGGGTCTGCCTTCTTAAACGACACATACAAACTCCTCTCCCTCCAAGGAAGCTTTGAAAATTTGTTTAATAAAACTATTGTATTATTTGATCATAGCTTTGGTTCAAGATTTTTTTTATTACATATTTGTTTCTATTTTGGTTTAGTATGTAACTGAAACTTGACCAACATTTTGTGTATCATAATGTGACAAAGGTACCCGCCAGAGGGGGCATGGGAATTGGGGGGGGTCAGTTTTTTTTAATAAAATTCTACATTTGTCTGGAACTACAAAAAGTTTTAAAAGATGTGACTCAAATATTAAATTTTATATATGAAATAATATTGACGTTAAAGAAGAAGAAATGTAATATCAAAATGAAATTGTGCTTGTCATAACAACAAAATAAATTTAAAGCTAAGCTTTTTGCTATGGTTCAAGATTTTTTTTATTATTTGTTTCTATTTTGGTTCAGTATGTAACTGAAACTTGACCAACATTCTGTGTATCATAATGTGACAAAGGTACCCACCAGAGGGGGCGCGGGATTTGGGAGGGGGGGGGGGTTCAGTTTTTTTAACAAAATTCTACATTTGTCTGGAACTACAAAAAGTTTTAAAAGATGTGACTCAAATATTAAATTTTATATATGAAACAATATTGACGTTAAAGAAGAAGAAATGTAATATCAAAATGAAATTGTGCTTGTCATAACAACAAAATAAATTTAAAGCTAAGCTTTTGCTTTGGTTCAAGATTTTATTTATTATTCGTTTCTATTTTGGTTTTGTATGTAATTGAAACTTGACCAAAACTTTGTGCATCATAATGTGTTTTTAAATAAATGTAAATTTAAAAAAAAATAATTAAATCTATATTTAAAAAAAAAAAATCTAACACAAAATTTTAAGCATGCAGTTCATTTAAAAAATGACATTGCAAGTGTTTATTTTATTTTTTTTAAATATACATCAGATTGCAATGTTTTAAAAAACTTATATGATAGAGTAATTACTGTTAATTTTTATTTATTTATTCATGTTAAAATATAGTACATAGACATATAGCCTTTCTATTTTTAGGTAATATGAGCATAATAATGCAATTATTTTCAACAGCTCATTCACACTATATTGGACTAAAAAACATTTGTCTTTAAAATGTATAACAATATTCTGTTAACAAAATACATGGTTTTCATTCTGCTTCCGGTTTCGTTCTGCTTCCGAAAACTAAATAAAAACATTTTTCATGCTTGTGTTCACCTAAACGACAGCCGTCTATTTATTGCTCCAAATTCTTTTATAGAACAGATGATTGAATATTTTTTAAAAAATCACATATTTTTTGCACCTCCTTTTTGTAGTACTGAAAAAAGTGCGAAAACTAAGGCGAGTAAATGATTCTTTAACGTTCGCTCTGCTAATCAGTTACCTCGCTGTCGATGCTAGCGCCACCTACTGGTGGCTTAGTTTCGTTTTCAACATTTTCGCGCCGAACGGCACACTAGGTATTCTAGCCACTGTAGTCTCAACCACAAAAGCTGGATTCACACATACAACCGACGGACGGACGGACAAAATTCGTCCGTGACGGAGAAACGTGAGTTCAATTCACACTACAAAGGTTCTGCGACGGGCAGTGGGTTTCAGCCAATGGTTGCAAGGCGTAAGCTCTATACATGAGCCAATAATGGGATGCCTTCGTCATTTGACTGCTCAGTATTTAGACATCGATTTCAGAAGCAGACGATGCATTTAATAAACTCGTATTTTCATTCAGTTCCAGAAGCGATTTCATTTCATAAAAGTGTCGTGCAGAGATAAATGTTTGTTTAATATTGATATTCATATTAGAAAATTCTGTTTATTTTCAACAAGCATAAATAATATCATTACTTCATCGGTCTTATCAATGAGCTTAATAAATGACAGAAAATACAGTAATTTTAAGTTTTGCACACAGCAATAAATTTACGTGTTCGCAGAAATGTTAAGCGTTTTACTGAAGGTAACACACATAATATGAATTCCAGGATTAGGATTAAGCAAATAGTAAAAAACGTTCTATTCATATGCGAGCGTCGGTGCAATTAATTGTAGATATATGCTCAGAAATGCTACTGATTTTGTCAGGCGAAAATGATACGCAAATCCTTTTCGTTCTCAATTTAAAATCAATGCTTAGATGAAATGTAAATTCTCTGTTTAGGAAAAAAAAATTATATATCTAAGAATTATTTTTTTAAAAAAGATCAGATCTAGAAATTACAAGATAAAATTGAATTGTTTTTATTTGCTCTAGAATTAAATATTTCTTCAAAATGAGCTGTAAATCACTTTATATAATCAAGTGTAGCATTGTTATAACACTTAAATTCCCTGTTAGCTTTCCTATTTTTTTCCTAATAAATATGCAAGCATGAAACTTTTAGAAATCCTAAAAAAGGCAGTTTACTAAATTGTGACCCTGCTAACTGTAAAAAGCATTTCTAAAATAAGAATATTGTCCCTTGCATTTTGAAACCTGTACACTAACTACAAAGAGTATAACATACAGACGATACACTTTTGCCAATGCGTAAAAAAATTGTGCCTTTGACACTAAATATTAATAAGAAATGCCAAAATGCTTTTATAAAAGTAATATGCTTGCTTATGCTAATAAATACAAATCTCATAAGAAAAACATTGTCTTTTTATTTTCCTCTTTCAAATAACTCAACAGTGTGCACATTAATTCTGTACTCACACATACAAGTCACAAAACAAAATTTTCTGTACTCACACATTGAAGTCACAAAACAAAATTTTGAAGGAAGAATTTATTGAAGTACTTAATCATAATACTGAAATCAAAGAACATTACAAGATTTTCTTCATACATAATTACATATATCAATAATTTGAAGACAATAATGGGCAGAAGAAGTACAATTTCAACATTTCAGCCTGTACAAGTCAAACCAGTCTTTTCCATAACATCTGTAAAAAAAAATTTAATACTGTGACATAGTATTTACAAATATAACATATGCAGAAAACATTTTCCAACAAGTTGTTTTCCAGGAATTAAAAAACTATTGAAAATATAATTTAAATTCGGTTGCACATGAATTATTAATTTGGCCACAATTTACAATGATTTAATATGATTTGTGAATTTTACAAAAGAAAACTTTGCAAAAGTATTGTTTTAAGATACAATCACTTTTATAATTCTAACTAACTAACTGACTCAATGGTACAACAGCCCAATGGGGGCCATGACCTACTGAGCCCATCCCAGCTTTCAAGACCAAGGGCCCTAGGAGGGAGAAGCAGATGTTCCGATCAAGTGACGACCTGACACAGAATTCCCAGTGTTAGTTCCCAAGTGTGCTTGGTCCCCATTTTATCGAATCCGCTGGGGCGATAAAAGGCTGAGTCGATCCTGCCCAGCCCGGAAATCGAATTCCGGACCTTTGGCATGGTAGCTCAAAAGGTTACCACTCAGCCTCCATTATCATCCCAATGAACAATTTGGTAATTACATGTCGATAATAATGAGCCGGTGCTGTGTGGTCACCTGAATTGCCCAGCCAAAGATCCGCACCTAGTTTTGACAATTTATGTTACCAATACACATGTATTATTGACACCTATATATGGAATGTATGAATTACAATAGTGTCAATTTTTTATTCTAGCTTTTGCTTTTGGTATAGTTTTGCACTTTCTTGTGTTATGTAATAAATGTGTAGTATCAGTCAACAACTATATGAAATACTACAAGTGAATTTTTGTCCATGAAGCATGCAAAACTGAAGATATGTATATGTTTCAAACCGACAATATTGATCACGTGATACGTATAAGATTAATAAAATAATTTTTATAAAAAAACAGAACCGACTTCAAATTAAAAATTGCGCTAAAAAGTAAAAAATAAATTCATTCTTTAAACAACATCGATGTGACTTTTAAACAGTTTTAGAAGTCGGTGCAAAATTAGGATAGATAAAATATTTTGTAATCATGAATCAATTACAAATATATATATATTTCTGCATAATTAGCAACAGTTCCAATATGAAGTAGCAAATGGTATAATGGTAATTAGACCCATAATTTTGCACAGACTTCTAAAACTACGTTTAAAAGTCACATCGATGTTGCTTAAAGAATGACTTTTTAGCGCAATTTTTAATTTGAAGTCGGCTCTGTTTTTTTATAAAAATTGTTTTATTTTTTTCTTTTTAGTGTAAATACATTTTGTATATAAATACTCTATTTTTTAAAAAATGAATATCAAAGGGCAAAACTTCTTTAAATTAATGGCACTAAAAACTAATCATTTGCATGATAAATTCCCTTTTGAAGCCTATTTTAGCAAACAAACTGATTGGATTTATTTTTTGCCACAGAGAAGATTTCAGTCAAACTCTTACTGTAATTTCTTTTAATATTATAGCCCATGACAACAAACATGTTTTTAACAATGCTTTTATATTTATTAATAGATTTCCCAACAAAGAAAAATCAAGCCAAGCCTTTCCAATTAAAATAAAAAACACTTATTTTTCACTCGTAACGTTTTTTCTAAAAAACAAATGTAGGCAAATTGATTTGTAATATTTGAGTTAGACGACCCACTATTGATTAAAGAAAAAAATCATCAAAATTGGTTCATTTAGTCAAAAGTTATAGATGAAAACACAAAAAAAAATACTACATTTCTGCCCATTACTTTTGTTCTAATTATCGAATATGGTCAAACGAAAGTACGGGACCTATGGGAAACCACCCCTGTTCGATTGAAAAAATATCATGAAAATCGGTTCATCCGGTGCAAAGTTATGAGTGGACAAACAAAAAAAAAAAAAACAACATACATACAATACAAATGTATAACCTCCTTCCTTTGTGAAGTCGGTTAAAAAATAAGTAACAATGCAAGAACATAATAAATAACACAAGCTTTAAATAATTATGATTTAATGTAACTACTATATTAACCTTTAGATTACGGCGGTACAGCATATGTACCGCAAAAAAGTTTGGCCTTCCTTACGGCTCCGGTACAGCATATGTACCAGAGCTTTCGTTCCCTTCCTGAGCGGAGAGGTGAGAAAACGATCAAGAGTCATTAGCATTTCCTGTCTTCACGAACTAGTCTTGGCGAAATACTCGGCACTGATTTACTATCTGGCGAGTAGCTTCAATGTGTTCTGGTTTAGTTACACTTATATCCTGTCAGATAACATTTATGTTTATCTTCTCGAAAGTATGCTCCGCTTTCGGACCTTTCACAAAATTCCAATTAATCAAAACGGACTCTTCAAAAAATTTCAATCAATCAAAACGGACCCTCCATAAAATTCCGAGATCCAAATCGCATTTTCCACACAATTATTTAATATGTAAGCGGCAAATAATAATAAAAAAATTTATAACTTCGTTTAAATTTCGAATTTTCACAAAAATATTTTCAAAATTCACAAAAAAAAAAAAAAGACTTAAAAATGCTGTATCGACCTATGTATATATAATATGAACTAGTCCAGCACCTGGTTTAGGAGCGGCCCATCAGTAGAATATCAGCAAACAAATCGGGAGAATTTCGTTATGTATATGGAAAAAGAATTAGAAAATTATTAATATAAACCTGATCATCAAAAGATTAAATGTATTCATGTGGTTTTGCCCGGAAACTTATCGAAATCGAAGCTCTAAATCCGCAATTTTGGGCGTCTATAGATGATGTTAGACGGGGGGGGGGGGGGGAGGGATGGTACTCTGTCTTTTTCCTGAATTTTTTTGAAATTCAAGTCATAAAACGCATATTAGGTTACCTTTGATGACGTCACAAAAACATCTGAAATTATTACACACACACCAACTCTACTCTCCACACTCCAACTCTAACTAAGGAAAAAAGATTGTGTCCAGTCTGTGCGTATGCAGGGGGAAGGGGGAGGGGGAGTTTTGACCGTTTTGACTCTTTCTCAAGCCTTCTTGATCACATCCCTACCTTCTTTCATTCACGTCAATTAGAAATGCTGTATGTAAGTCCCTTCCTGACGTATGTAATGTCCTCTTTTTCGAAAAACATTTGATTGTTTGATTTTCTATATATGAAATTTTTAATTTCAATCCTATTTTTTATTTGTTTGAAATACAAACGCCTACGATCCCTACAAAAACTTTTAACATTTCGAATTGGGGTAGTATTTTGCAGTGACACTTTAGGGATTTCTTTTTTTTTTTCAATTTGTTTTATTCTAAATATCATGTCTACCGTAACTTACTTTTGCTTTCCTCTCTCCCTTTTCATCAGTTTGAAATATATTTCGGCGGCCCATGCATTTTTGTACGATTTTCGCAATGATGTTTCGAATTAAAAAATAAAAAAAAATATGTAAATATAGAAATGCAAAACTGTCGGCTCACGACTTTGAAATTGTTACGTTAATCTATCTGTTTATTTTTTGCATATTCAGGCTCGCCACGTGTTTCTATAATGCATTGAATTCTCTCTCTTTTTTTCGTTAGAAAGGAAGGTTTGAAACGCGCATTTCGACTGCCCTTAGTTAGGCAATTATAATAATATCGATTTGCCAATGTTAATACATAATATTTTATGATTGATTTTTTAAAAAAGTTTACTGAAAAGATATTTTTTGTAATTTTTATTCATCCATTCCCCTTTCCCCCTTCTTTGTTCTTTTTCCCCGATTACTATCTTGCTTTTTTCTGCAAACTGAGGAGGGAGGGGATGTAAGATTTCCGTCTCGTGATGGCCCTGAACAAAATGCCAAAGTGGTCATTTTGAGTTTTTTCGAGCCCAGTTTTCCTATTTGATATTTTTTGTTGAACAATACGCCCTGCCCTATCTATTACAGTGGTATTTTAAAGAAATATTTGAAAGAAAAAAACAATCTTTAAAAATACTAAAAGATAACTCAATTGGATGAAAAACACTTTCAGTATTTTTCATCTTTTTATTCATTCATTCAGCGCCCCCTCTTTTTTTTTTCTTTCCCCATTGGGCCGTTCATAAATGATGTCACGCTTTCTTCCCACATATTTGATAACCCTCCCCCCTTGTCACATGTCACGCTAGTTGTATAAGTAGGATATCACACTTCTTATTACACCCTCCCCTCCCCTCCCCTTTCCTTGTCACAATTTCACGAGCCCTCTCCCCCCCTCGAAACGCGACATCATTTATGAAAGATCCCATTACTATTACTATATTGAAATTTTGTGACCCCTTTTTCCAAAAAACCTGGGGGTGAAGGGGGTAGCATCCGCCATCGTGATGGCACTAAACAAAATGCCGATGCGGTCATTTTTAATTTTTTCGAGATTAGCTTTCCAATTCGATATTCTTTAGGGAACGCTAAACCCTGCCCTACTACCCCAACGGTATTTTAAAAGAAATATTTAAAAGGGGAAAAAATAAGTGTTTAAAAATACTAAAAAATGACTCAATTGGATGGAACACTTTCAGTATTTTTCATATTTTGGTATTAATGTGAAAAAAAGGTGTTTTTGTCGCTCTCAGAGTCCCCCCCCCCCCCCCCAGGTTATAATAGAGTTCGCAGCCCGATGTGCTGGCGGCTGGCGGTAACACACTATTCTTCAAACACTTTCGTTCTACGTTCTCTAATAAAAAACACATGTACACTACGCTGCCCCAAGTCATAAATTCCGTTCATGAAATTGAACAGATACAGAGTTGGGAAGCAGAGCCTAAGATAATCGGACTAAGTAAGTTGAAATGATGAGGGGAACGTTAGTACAATAGGATGCGGGTTCGATCTCCCTTTTCGTAACAAAGGATCTCACCCCGAAGTCGTCAGCTAATAGAAAAGGACTGAGCTTTTCAGAAGTACAACAGACAAACAACCTTAGGAGTTGGAAGTACATTCTGAGTATCTTCGGTATATGACCTCTCTTCAATTATATGAGTGAATCTACGGGTCTATGTAGTAAAAATACTAAATGAAAATTATCTTTTATCCTGCGATTTTTCAGTTATTTAGGATAAAGTGAATCCGTTTTACTGCTGCTTAAGGCTTTTCTATTCTTTAATTCATATTTATGAATTTACTTGCTCTGTTCATAATCACTTTGGACTGTGATATACACCGTCAAGCAAAAAGTAAACTTAGTAGAAAAATAGTAATCTAATAATCCTCTCTTCAAGATTTTATACTTAGAAAGACTAGGAATCGTTTCGAAAAGTAAACAAATTGCGTACAACTCAAGAAAGAAAGCAAATTAAATGTCAGATCTGAAATCACAAAAAAAAAAAAAGCTATTTTATTGAATCGCTAACATAACGAATAGTCCCAACTACTCAACAAAGGGGAATAACCCTCGTTATTGTTAATTTTTAGTCGAATTTGGGCAGCAATTTTGGTGGCCTTAGCTCAGCAAAATTTTTTTAGACAAATATAGAAAAACTCACATTAGATTTCAAAAAAAGCAAATAAATAAAATAAAATAAATTGCAGCCCAAAAAAACAAAACAAAAGGGGGGGGGGGGAATTATTTTTTTCAAATTATTATTATTATTTTGTTCTGTTCCTTTTTTTAACCTTTTCGAAAAATTAACTTTAGAAATCGTGTAGTTGCTTCGAATTGGCGATTTGGAGCAGAAAATAGTAGCTGACCAAGGAAAGTTTATTTTACTGCAACCCATCTAATGAAGTCAATCACACTCAAAAGAGGTATAATGGGAGCTTGAGGACTAGACATGACCCCCGTGGTTACACTGAGGGGAAAAAAATTCCTGAATTTTGCCGTTCTATGGATGATTTTTGGAAGCTCAAGCGCCGTAATCTAAAGGTTAATAAAATCAAAACGAAAAGAAAACAGCCAATGTCAAAATGAACCGATAGGCTCAAGTAAATGATGTCACTATTCAGCAGGCTTTTGGAACAACAGTTCACGGAAGAAATACCCTTTTTTGATTTTAAAACTGAAAATGTTGCGCGCAGAGGAAACAAGCGTGCATCACGATTTTGGACGGTCGAACTCCAAAACTCCCAAAACTCCGGAGTTTCTGAATGCACTCTTCGGTGATTCCGGAGCATTGAGTAGTCTTATTAAATAGCTCAATGTGGGGCCTCAGTGGCTGAGCGGTTAAATCGACTGGCTCCGGTGCCTCCCTGCGCGGAGAGAAAGAGGCATGGGTTCGATTCCCCCCTTGCCCTGGGTGTATTTCCTTCTTTGTATATTAAAATCTGTTGTGCTGTCTTGTTCTATCTGTATTATACGAGAGGTTTGAAGCATATCCTTGAGAATAGCAAATAAACTCGAATATTTTTGTGACCTGAAATGGTTGTAAAACAAACAAACAAACAACCCATACAGCACACGACGACCTCCGGACGTCCTAATTTGATCCTGAGGGTCCTGCTAGAGCCTAGGATCATCAGGACTGAGCTAGGATATCCCCAGGTTGTTATGAAAGGACAATCCACGGAATGTTCTAATCCAACATTCTCAGGATGTCTCGTTTTTCAAGACATTAAACCTTTGTTTCGGGAAATAATGAGTCTGGGCTTTCTCATATGACTTCTTAAAGTTACTATCATGCCAAAAGCATTATCAATCTTAAAAAAAATTATCTCTAGTTTAAAAAATATATGAATCTTTATTGTACAGAAAAATATAAAATAGGGCTTAAAAATACTCATGTGGAAATCGACGATAAAATGCAACAGGAAAAAAAATATAATTTCCTGGAAAAAAAGACAGAAAACAGCACTGAAATTTTAAAAGAAAGTCTTGAAAAAATAAAGAAAGAAGCAAAATGAGAGAGTCCGAGGGTCCGAGCCGTGCCGCGCGCTAGTAGAATTTCACCCTCACTTGTAGCTGAAGGAAGACGATAGCCTGGGGAATACTACAAAAGGCGGGAACCTCTTTGCCGGAAGCTTGTTAATGGCGTCTACAAGTGCAAGCGTGCTTTTTACGAATGGTAGCGGTAAGTGTATTTATTTTGTTTTATTTTGTGTAATTCATGTTGATGCGAATGTCTCTCCTTTGTAGTTGTAAATATCTATCTCAAAGCTTTTTAAAGTTAAATTATGTAAAATGAAATGAGGCTATGATAAAGAAAAGCTCTATACGTAGTACTAAATCATTGAAGGAAATTTTTTAAAAGTGAGGTCTGAATCGAATACATTTAGTTACCAAGCCATTATATATGATTGAGAATGTTTTGATTAATTGGTACGCAAAGCATCAAAATTTGTTGAAATTTCAGGGTTTGTTTAGATTGTATTCATATTGATTTTAAGTGATTCATAACTCTTGTGTTTCTTTTTTTTGCTACATAACGAACATGTTTGATTTTTCTTTACGCAAGCAATACTGATTACTTCAGCAATTTTCTTGAAATTTAATTTATGCTTACTCATACTGTTCACTACCCTTATTTCTTCATGTAAAATTTCAAGCCATTTTTTAGTTACTAAGAATTAAATAAATATGCATGAAAAGATCTGTTGAACAAGATGCCGCACGTTCATTTTATTTTTATTTATATATCTATTTTTTCTGATGAAAGTGAAATGTGAAACACTAATGTAAAATAGATTCTCAGCGTTATTGTTTCCTAAGCATTTGTTTGTTTTTTTTTAAATTTTTAATCATAAATATTGATATACTGTAGGATTTTTTTGGCTGTATGATATTTTTTTCATCTAGCAGTGATAAATTTAATCTGGGGAGATTTGACAGTATTTCTTAGATAATATTTTATAGCCATTTAATTTTAGAAGCATAAATATTGTAGAATAGCTTTTTACATAAGTACTGAACATTTGTTGCTTTAAGTTAAGATTTATTAATAGTGTTTGTAATTTGTTACTTGCAATTATAACATTTCCAAGATAAAACTCAACTCTGAGTAATATGCTTTTATTTTTTGATGTAAATTATTTGATAAGTTATTGCAACTAACATTTGTTTTTCTCTTTTAAGCTGGAATTAAGACGAAGATTCAAGATTGACATACCTCCAGTTTTACCATGTTTTGAAGATACTTATCAAAAAAGAGGTAAATATGTTTTAGGTATTTCATTAAGTAGTGGATTGTTGGGAAAATATGCTCCTTATGGGGGGGGGGGGGATATTAAATTTATCTTAAATTAAAATGATGTGCTTTGAAGTTGTATGAGTGAAGTTAGGTATGTAGCGAGAAGAGGGGTTTATTCGAAGCATGTTTTCAGGGCATATATTTATATTTCTAAACTTGTTGCACCTGTATAACTTTAAGCATTGTGTCATCTCTGTTTGAATTTTGTAATTTGTAAACTATATATTGTTTTTTTCTTTCAGCTGACATTTTCAAAGACTGCACTGCCTACATCTAGGATGAACTGATGCATGGATTCCTCACAAAAATGCAGGTATTGATTAGCACCTATATTTACTTTTTTTTCTCTCACCTATGAATTGCAGCATTTAAATTATTGTTTTTACTATTTTTTGTTATGGGTGATTTTCTAATTTATTGATAGATTAGTATAACACAATCTGAAAATTTTTGTTGAATCAAACATAAAAACTTGTCTAGATATGAATCCCTCATAATTTACTGTATTGTGAACAGGTAATTATTTTCAAATTAATTTATTAATGTTTTAGATATTTCAAAAAGTCTTGACAAGTAATAGTTTTCTTCATGAGTGTTACCATTATTAAACATTCTGTAAATTAATCCTTATTAATAATAAATTTAATATAATCCTGTTTAATTTATCTTATGCACTTATAAGATAAATTAAACAGGATTATATTAAAAAAATAAAAAAAACAGGATTATATTAGCACTATTGCTTATTACAGAGCAAAAGCTCTGTAATAAGCAATAGTGCTATTAATATTTATTTATTTTTTAAAGTATTTGAATAGCTATTTATCTCGGTAATGTTATTGTGTTTCTTAAGTAAAGGATATAGCTTTCATTAAAAGTTTTTTATTAAAAGTTAAATGTTTCCACTGCAGGTATAACAAGTAACTGGGAAGGTTTAATTAGGGAACCTTTTTTTTATTATTAGCTAACATATATTAATACAATTCTAAGTTTTAGCTACAGTAGCACTCATGAGACAAACAAACAATCCTGTTTGTAAAAAGAAACCAAGTTTGAACTTTTTTTCCCCATCAATTCTTTGGTTACATTAAAAGTGTAATAAAACATTACTCACTTTCATGATTCTGATTGAGAAATATATGTGTTCGAACAAAACTAATGAAAAATACAATCTCCTATCAGATTTAAATGGGCAGTAGAAATATTAAAATAAAATGTTCTAATTCTGCAAGACAGAGCTTTCAGTTAATTTAAGTGAAGTGTCGGCTTTGCCAAACATAAAGTTTGCAACACATTACTTTTCTACTTATCATAAAATGCCAACTACCATAACTTAACAACTGTTCTTTTTTTTTCCCTGGGAGAATGTGGGGCAGTTTTTCTCTTTTTTATTCCTTGAAAGAATAAAACACCTTCAACAAAACATACAAAAATCATTTCTGCCATCAATAAAATTCTGTCAAGGTGTCGATTTTAAGGGGACCCAGTACCTCAAAACTGTTCAAAATATCAAAAAACTTTTCATTTTTATATTTTCTTTTATAGCCTCATGCAAAATTTCAAACTTAAGTGAACAATACTTTAAAAGATATTCTGGTTTTCCCAAATGACTTCAGCTGTTTTCATTCCACATTTAAAATCTTTAAACACATTTTTCTCTGATTTGTATTTTTGATCAAGTATCTGTATTGAAATCCCTAAGGCTTTTTTTCAGCTAAAGATACAGCTTTAAAACTTTGTATGTGCGTTTCACAGAGTAGGTATAGCAAAAATTAGCATGAGTTTGACTCTGAAGTTTGTAGTTCGTTTTTATTTCATTGTTGATTTTGAATTTATGAATTTTTTGTCCTTTTTTCTGCATTTCTAATGAAAAGAATGTATTAAAACTCAACTAAGTTTTAGGTTGTTAATTCCGTTCTAACTTATATTCTAGAATGTTTGAGAAGTATTATGCAGAGAAAGTCTTTTGAAAAAAGATATAATTGAGATTAGTTTTAAGAAAATTTAAATTAACGGTCAATTGCAAGAAGGTTCTACTTTCAAATTTCATTTCTATTTGTAATTGGAATTAAATGCAAGGATCATTTTTTATCCTATTGTTAAACCAAAAAAAAAAATTGGAAGGAGGTACTGTGCTTCCTAAAGATAAATATAAAAAAAAAACATCTACTGTGACAAAATATATCCTTAAATAAAAATTAGTAGCATGAAGTCTAGCTCATAAAATATCTATATCTGTAGATTTATTTATTATTTAGTTATTTTAAATTATGATTGTTACTTCCTTCTCATGAAATACCATTTGTAAGTAACACTCGTGAAATTTATTAAACAAATCTTCACTAGAATGAATTCTGAGTCTGTTTTTAAAAATTTAGTTGTTCCTATTCATACTCTACAAGAAATGCACTATTGCTAAATTGCTTATTTTTATACTGTAAACATTATTGGGAAATAAATGGGCAACACTCCTGATAATTAATAAAATTACTTACTATGTTGAATTGTATCCTACTGTACAACAGTAAAAGAATAAAATTTACCCATTCTTGGTGGTAAATAGTAAAAAGAAACATAAACAATATTTAAATATTTTGAAAATTAAATAATGGTAGCTTTCTTGAGTTAACACTCATAAACTCTGCATGTTTGGACAGATACTTTATTAAAATATTAGGTAAACATTTTTGTAAAATCACTTGCATTTTTGTTGAGAGTAATCATATATCCCTTCATGTTTAAAGTCATATTGAAATAAAAAGGTTTTTTGAATGATAAAAAAACTTATGTCTTATGAGGCAACTTGATTTATTTTCTTCCTTTTGCTTTGGCAAAAAAGAGCAAATAATTACTTTCATCACTTTTAGTCATTTCATTTTTCTGTCTCCTTTTTACTCAACTTCTCCAAGGCCATTGTCAAATACCTACATCAGTATAAAAGTAAAATCCCCCCCCCCCCCCACTTATTGCAACCCACTTTAAAATTGGTCTGCTGAAACTTGAAAAGTAACTAGTATTATAAAAAAAAGGAACTGCTTACAGGGTTCGTACAGTCCTTAAAGGTCCTTAGAAAGTCCTTAATGTTCATTTTTAAGGCCTTAAAAAGTCTTTAAATAGTCCTTATTTTTTATTCCAGGGGCTTTATTTTTTTTTTGTTAAAATAAGAAGGTACACATGCGCTCTATTTGTTTTGCTATCTTTTGTATTCTTCAAAAGAATCAAACTTCTTTCATTTCAACTACTTAATTGAACTTCGAATTTGGTTTGTTCGGGTCCAGTACTATCGCGGTTCTCGGACAGACCCAAAACGGCGGATTGACAGGAACAAAAATGGCGGATTTACATAAACATCATCGCAATTTTACTTTTTTTTTTTTTGTATGTTTCCAAAATGAAATATTTTTCTAAAGTTAAAAAAGAAATTTCTGAAATTTTGCAAGCTCTTCTAAATAATTAAAAAAAAAATTATGGCAGAGATAAAAATTTAAGTAAGCCTAAATTGAGATGCTGGCAACATAAGTTAAGGAAAATGAAAAATAAAAAAAATCTAAATTAAACACAAATTATCAAGACAAAGTGCAGCGTGTTCTTTAACATTTTTTTTAATTTAAATTGTTTTTCATTTAACTTGTATTTTATAGCACTAACCATTTTTGATAATATCATGATAATTTGCTTATATATGATTAATGCTTGTGTTGTGAGCTTCTTATTACTAGCTTCAATAATTATTTAACTCCCTGATTGTATTGACAGTAGAAAAGCAACAAGTCAAAGAGAGCTCCATAAAAGTGTTTGTGTTGGGGTCCTAATAAAAATATGATGTTAAATCAATTTCCTCTTTCATTAATGCTTCCTTTTGAAATAAACATAACAGTTTGTATATTTCAAAAAATTTGTGAGGTCCTTAAAATTGTTTGTAGGTCCTTAGCAAGTCCTTATTTTTGGTTTTGCCAAAAGCGTACAAACCCTGTGCTTAGCTTAATTTTCTATGTATTTATTTAGTATTAATTTTGTTATAAAATTGAGCATTTTTCCATAAACTGTATATTTCTAATACTGTTGTACTAACTCAATGCTCAAAATAAGTATGAATAACATTAATTTAAATTTCTTTTTTCTGATGCTTTAGTTTAACTGGCAGAAAAAAAAATTAAATGAATACAGTGAATGTGATTTTCGCTAGAATGGTTTTTACCGGGTTTTTCCCCTATAGCCAAAATTTGCCATCCCTGATCTGACTGTAAAATAAATATTAAATTTTCTTCAATCATCACTGTATATACAGTATAAAATCTCCTTTCAATTAAATTATTAAATATCCTTTCAATTTCTCCCCATACAAATTTTTTTATCAGAAAGTTAAGTAAGAAGTTATGAAAATATCTGGGGAGGGGGGGGGGGGGCTGCATCTGGTAAAAAAGAAACTGAAAGTCAGTGTCGTCTACTGAAAAACTGGGAAATGTAGAAATGTTTTGATTCAATTCTATTAAGTCCAAATGTTAAAATTTATTTTTTTTTCAATAAAGCAATCATAAAAAAAGAAAAACTAGTTGGTTCCTTAGTTCATAATATAGATAATATATAAATTATCTATATTATGAACAAAGGAACTTATATAAATAAAAAGAAAAGCTAGTTGGTTCCTTAGTTCAAAAAATGAAAAACAATTTTCATGTTTTGAGCGATAAATTAAACAGCTGTGAAAATGCCTTAAATGTGATGATAAATGCAGCTTTATTTTGCTCTTTGTTTATTAAATTATTTTCATATCCATACCACAATCACAAAGCAAGTGTGTATTTCACTTGGATTGTGGAACAAGAATTATGAGATATAATTTTTTGCTGCTATAGCAAAGTGACAATATAAGTGACCATTAAGTTTATGACTGTGAAGAGATTGAAACGGGGGGGGGGGGGGACGTTATAACCGAGTTGCCACTATAAACGATGTCCTTATAACAAGAACAACTGTTTATATATATGCGTATGTATGGGTGTTTTAATAATTTTTTTAATTCAAAAAGCAATTTACTGAAATCCTGAATAGTTTGAGAATGCTGGTCTGAATATTATGTAGTGAAATACCAAATAAGTGCCCTCCTAAATTTTTCCAAAATTCACGAAAATAGGGAGGGGGAGCTTAAACGATAAAAGTAAAAAAAAGTTCCAATTTTGTGCCTTACCTCCCCCCCCCCCCCCATTAATGGAAAGTAGGTAAAACAAAGTAAATGTTCATCTATTACTCATTCATGATCACGTAATTAAAATTTGTTCCCATGGATCCTCAGAAAAAAAAAAAGTGGCGAACAAATTTCAATTGCAGTAAATGCACAGCTTTCCTTTTAACCTCTGTTCGCATGTTTTCCTCCCTAATAATAAATTAAATAATCATAAATATAAACAATAGCAAGAAAAGATATAAGCAGAAGCTACAAAAAAGGGGCAAAAGATTCGTGCCGGTAATTTGTCCCCTTTCCCTGGCCTCCTCCTTCATTTTTGGTGTACTTAAATTTGCTACTAAGAATTTTTTAAACTTTTTTTTTTCGTCTTCATTTCAGATTGGATATTGATATTGTAACTTGTGAAATTGAAGATTCTTGCAGCTCAATGCGCATCCCAATGACTATGTTCCTCACCATTTTGAAAATGTAGTTTTAAAACACAGCATGAAAGCTTGAATTAATACAATGCAAACAATACTTTGTGATTGCATTTAAGATCGTTAATGAGCAATTTGCCTATTCATATTCGGGAACGGCCAGTTTTAGCAATAGCCTTTTTTTGCAAAAGATTCGTTTTCGCTTTTTTGAAATTATTTCTTTTATTTCTCCTTTATAATTTCAATGACAATCCAAGTTTGAGGGGCGAGCAGCGCGATTAATCGGTATTTTTACGTAAAGGAAATTGCGGGGAAAGAGGGGAGGGGCGCATATTCGATCACGGGCTCTTGTTTGGTATTTTTCGGTAACTCTGCTTGAAAAATACTTTTTTGGAATGAAATGGTTACCATTGTGCTGTAACACCTATAGTAAACAAAAATTTAAGGGGGGGGGGGGGACGGTTTCCATTCACAACATGCAAATTGTTTAATTGTACTTTTTATTGCTTGTGTTTTTCAAGGAAGAAATTTAGAAACATCCTCCATAAAAAAGAAAATGTTTGTGCCACTGTATTTACTATTTTATTTATTATTATTCAAAAATGATGCATGAATCATGCTTTTCTTTGACTTAAGCTTCATTTATATAAAAATGGAGAGGAAAAAAAAAACAATGTTCTTGTAAATTAAGTTTTATTCATAATATAACTTCTTTCTTTTTAGGAAATGTTAAAATGATGGTTACTGAAAGTACTGCTTGAGACAAAGAAAGAGATTAAATTTATGTATGACTTGCAATGTATTTTTAGTTATATTTTCAAATAAAGTTTCTTCATAAACCATTTCCATTTGTTTTGAATGGTCTTACTAAAAGTATGTTTTCAGATTTATTAATATTAACTAATATTGAAAGTCGAATTTCAAATGCTGATTATTGTTGTCATTCAAACATTTAATGTTTTAGCTCAGAACGTATCTGTAAATGCACTATTTCCTGATTTGAATATTTGTTTTATTATTATTATTTTTTTTTTTTTTTTTTTTGTAAAGTTCTATTTCATTTAAGTAAAAATTCTTTTCTAAAATTCTATTTTATTAAAATGAAAATTCTTTGTTGCATAAATATTTCATACAAATCTCAATTATTCACATCAAAATATGTAAAATCTGTTATTCACTATCAGATATAATAAAAACTAACATTCATTTATTTAAATGTAAGAAAACGATCTACATTTAAGTCCAGTAATTCCTTTAAAAACAAAAAAGGAGGCAGGGGGAGTAAATTGGTAAAGTCCCCCCCCCCCCCCAAAAAAAAAGTCAATTTAAGCACATATTGCATAAAGTAATTTGTGGGAATTGTTGAATATAATGATTATGGTTTTGAAATTTTTTCAGATAAACAAGAAAAAATGCTGTCACAAGAAAAAAAAAAAAATTCTAGCATGACTCCTTGTTCCATCGTTGCACTTACTAATAATGGTACTGACCCAGTCATGCCTGTCATCTGGTTGTATTTTACTTGTCTGTGGGTTGGTTTATATAAAATTCTCAATAATGCATGGCAATGAGCTGGGTACGACACTCATCCTGTCATTGTTCAAAGCATGTCCTCACAGTGTGCTACGAGTCTACGTGATGGTCTCCTGAGGATGAACGCAAGACAGAATTAGGCGGGAAGTATTGGTTTTGATGGGTGTTCTCAGGATGGAGTGGGAACATCGAAGGATCCTGTCATTGTTCATAGGATGTCCTAGAAGTCCTATGACTATCCTCGTAAAGTTCTCCAAGTCCTAACTTTGTCCTCAAAATCCAAGTTGTCCTGAGTGGTCGTGCGTTAGGATTAGGTGGGTGTTGTAACCTTTTATTCTAATAGATGGCGCTATGTGTAATTATGCTCTCTCTCTTGAATGTTTACAGTACGCAGATGAGATATTCGAATGCCGCCATGAAGTTCCCTGTTTTGTGTCTTCTATTGTGTAGTTGTTATTATGTAAATAAATTGGTGTTTGTACTATCCAACGATGTTCTCAGTAAGATTTAGCATTAACACAGTGTCGTATACCTCATAGACACAACAGTAATTGGCGACGAGGTGAAAAATAGAAGAGAAAATGAAGTTCGTATTTTCCTTTTTGTTCTGCCGCTAACTCTTCAAATACGTAAGTCACTTTTTATTTTCGAAAATTTATCGTTACGGATGAAATTTGCTGTGATGATGGTGTGGATTTTGGATGTCACTGTTAATTTTTATTGCCTCAAATTACTGCATATGAAAGTTAAATTCGTTTGAACTGGCTTATACGCTTTTTTTTTAACGAAAATTACCTGTTCTGTCTACATTCGTTCATGTTACGTGTTTATAAGTTTAATACCTAGTTTTCAAAAATGGATGCAGATCAATTTAAGCAGCTTCTAACTACTTTTGCCACTATTTTAAATCAAAATCAAGAGCAATTACTCGAGAAAATTCAAATGCAATCTGTTTCGCTTTCAAATGACTCTGCGTCAAATGTCACGGCTTTTGAAAATTATGATTCGAAAAACGAAAAATTCAAATGTTATATTGAAAGACTTGAAAATTATTTTTCTGTTAAAAATATTACCAACACTGTAAAGAAAGCTCAATTATTATGCTCTTCTATTGGTCCTGTCCATTACAATAATTTGTCAGCATTTTTGGGGCCGGAAAAGCCACTTAAAGATCTAACTTACGATGAATTAACACAATCATTTTCGCAAATGTTAACACCTAAGAAGAATGTAGTTGTCTCGCAGCATTACTTTCTGTCAACATATCAAAATGAAAACCAAACTATTCCGGAGTATGTCGCTACGCTGCAGGGAAATTTGTCAGAGTGCGAATTTCATATCCAATGTCCTTGTGAAAAAAATATTTCCATTGCAGAAGTTTTCTTACGTGCCCAATTCGTACGCGGTATTCGTGATAATTCAATACGAGAAAAATTGCTTGAATCGGATGAAACGAAGTTCGATGAAATTTTAGCAAAGGCCATTGCTTTGGAAGCTTCACGTTTACAGAGCAAAGAGCTGATGCATAGTACTTCGTCTAGTATTACTATCTCAGAAAAGGCCCAGCACGATACGCATAGAATTTCGCAATTCTCTAAATCTCGCCATGATCGCTATTCAAATAAAAACCGTGATCGATCCGCTTTTAATCGTAGTTCAAACCGTCCTCAGTCTCAAAAATATACCAAGCCTAGGAGAGATAAAATAAATTATCGTGAACTAGGAATTGATAATTTATGCTTTAATTGCGGAAAAAGTAATCACCGATCGAATGAATGTCGCATTGACCGAAGTAATCTGAAATGTAAATTGTGTAATAAAGAAGGACATGTCGCTAAAGTATGCATTAAATCTCTGTGCAAAAAGAAAGTAAATGTCAAACATGTTATTAGTCACTCGTCAGAAAATTATCCGGAACAAAATGAGGTAATAGCTTTTCCTTCGTATGGTGTCAATAATGTCACAGATGAAGTTTACTATACAAAATTTGTTGATTTATTTCAAATATCTCCAAAATCCGAAAAGTACATTGTTCAGGTATTCATCAATGGAAAGCCTCAAGAAATGGAGATTGATTCTGGAGCAAAGTACTCCATCCTCCCAGAAGATAAATTTACAGCTCTAAATCTCAGCATTGACTTAAAACCTAGTAATATTAGTTTCCGTGGATTTTCAAATAATGTTGTTCCATGTAAAGGCAAAGTAAATGTGAATGTCACCTACAAGAATAAATCCATTGTCGAGGAATTATATGTTGTCCCTTCTGGACATGCTTCTCTTCTCGGTCGCACCTGGATCAGAGGACTTGGTCTCGATTTAAAAGAGATAGATGCTGATATGTCATTGAACTTATCAAATCCCACTGAATTCATAACAAATACTCTTCAAGTCACGGTGGATGATATACTGCAAGAATTTCCTGACATATTTCAAGAAAAAATTGGTTGCGTTCCAAATTGTCAAATATCTCTTCTTCTCAGGCAAGACGCAAAACCAGTCTTCACAAGGGAAAGAAACGTGCCTTATGCTCTCAGGGAACGTGTAGAAAAGGAATTAGATAATTTAGAGAAAGCTGGAATCATAACTCCCTGTGCCACGAGTGACTGGGGCTCACCACTGGTTATCATTCCCAAACCGGACGGAGGTGTAAGACTGTGCGTTGACTACAAATGTGGTGTGAATGAAAGGTTAGTATCTGCCAATTTTCCGATTCAGTGCATCGAAGACGTTTTGTGCAATTTACGAAATTCAAAATATTTTTGCAAGCTAGATTTATTTAAAGCGTATTTGCATCTTCCAGTTGATGAGCAAAGCAGAAGCATTCAAACAATAACAACACACAGAGGAACTTACCTTATGAATCGATTGAGTTTCGGAATTAAAACAGCACCTTCAGAATTCAATAGAATTATGTCAAAAATTTTGCAAGGGCTTCCGAAATGTGAAACCTATTTCGATGACATTATCATTCATGGAGCTACATTAGAAGAATGTGCAGAAAATCTAAAATTTTGCTTAAAGCGACTCTCTGATTATGACTTGCATGTAAATAAAGCAAAGTGCTCATTTTTTCAAACACAAATAGAATATTTAGGTCATTACATTGCTCAAAATAAAATTATGAAATCACCAGATAAAGTTAAAGCTGTGTCAGAAATGCCGCGACCCAGAAACGTGGAAGAAGTTCGAAGATTCCTTGGTATGATAACATATTACTCTAGATTTATCCCCGGCTTCTCCTCAGTATCATATCCTTTACGTAAGCTACTACAGAAGAATTATCGTTTTCAGTGGACTTCGTCCTGTGAATCTTCTTTTCTAAAATTGAAGACAGAATTGTGCAATGACCGCATATTAGTACCCTATGATCCAAAATTGCCTCTTGTACTTACCTCAGATGCAAGCCCGGTTGGAATAGCAGCAATTCTTAGCCATGTAATTGATGGGCAAGAAAAACCAATTGCCTATGCCTCCAGATCCCTAACATCTTCTGAAAGAAACTACAGCCAACTCGATCGTGAAGCTCTGGCGATTATATTTGCAGTCAATCGATTCTACAATTATGTCTATGGAAGAAATTTCTTACTGGTTACTGATAATGAGCCACTCACCAGGATATTCAGCCACAATAAAGCCTTGCCTCAGATGATGTCAGCTCGTTTACTCCGTTATGCATCATTCCTTTCAGGTTTTGATTACACTGTGAAATTCAAGAAGTGCAAAGAAAATGAAAATGTCGATTGTTTGTCACGTGCCCCTATTTCCCAGGCGTCCGCAACTTTTGACATTTTGATCAATGAAGAAGTAGACGAACTGTACTCAGACTCACTATTTCAAATCTCTAGTTCCAGCATAAATGCTAATATTATTGCAAAAGAAACCTTAACTGATACAGAATTGCAAGACATAATAAGGAAGCTTCATTCCGAACCGGAAGACTCACCATTCACAATTTCCAATGGCATATTGTTTCGAAATGATAGAGTTGTCATCCCAAAAGGTCTCAGAGCTCCTATTCTGAAGGAGTTGCATGACACTCACATGGGTATAACCAAGATGAAACAGTTAGCAAGGCGATACGTATATTGGGCCGGAATCGATCGTGAAATTGAACATCTTGTAAGGAGTTGTGAAGAATGTGCTAAACTCCGTAAGAATCCGCCTAAAGTCATAGTCCATCCATGGAATGACCCAGAAGCAAACTGGGAGCGAATTCACATAGACTACGCAGGTCCGTTTGAAGGACATTATTTTTTATTGTGCATCGATGCAAAGTCAAAATGGGCAGAAATTCGTGTGCTGAAAGATGCCCCTACATCCAGTTCAACTATAAATCTTCTGAATGACATTTTCTCATTTCACGGCTATCCAAAGGTTCTTGTCTCTGATAACGCTACAATTTTTACAAGTGATGAATTTCGTGCTTATTGCTCTAGATACGCAATTTTTCAAAAGCTAATAGCTCCTGGACATCCAGCAACGAACGGCTTAGCCGAAAGAAATGTGCAGACCTTCAAACAGCGTTTAAAATCCATTTTAGAGGAAACAGGCAGTCTCAGTGAAAAAGTAAAGAGGATTTTATTCCGCTATCGTGCCACTCCACTGGCTTGTGGAATGTCTCCTGCCGAACTCTACTTGAACCGCAAAATTCGAATTCAATTAGATGCCATCTTTCCAAACCGTGCTCAGAAGTCATGTGCCTTCTCTCACCCTGTGCGTTCATTATCAGTGGGGGAGAGAGTTCAAGCTCGTGTTTACCTGAATAATAAAGAAATATGGCATTTTGGCATGGTGACTCAACAATCAGGATCACGTCATTATCTTGTGAAATTAGACTCCGGTCGTGTCTTGAAACGACATATAAATCAGCTATGTTCAAGTCGAGTGCCTCAACTTAACAGCTCAGGTAAGGTATCCCAGATTCCTTATGTTTCCAGCGGGACAAGACATCCGAGGGTAATCTTTGATGTTCCCAGAGTACCAGTTCCAGAGATGACAGTTCCTGATCCTGCTGCCTCTGATGTGCCGTCTCAACCACTTCGACGTTCTGAACGAACGAGACGTCTGCCAGCATATCTTAGGGACTATCAACTGTGACGTTCTTTTTATAAAAACTCTTATTTCCAGTATTCATCTAATTTTTCTATTTCAATGTTATTTGTGTATAATATTTCCTATTCAATAGTTTTTTAATTAGTGGGGGAGAACTGTTGTAACCTTTTATTCTAATAGATGGCGCTATGTGTAATTATGCTCTCTCTCTTGAATGTTTACAGTACGCAGATGAGATATTCGAATGCCGCCATGAAGTTCCCTGTTTTGTGTCTTCTATTGTGTAGTTGTTATTATGTAAATAAATTGGTGTTTGTACTATCCAACGATGTTCTCAGTAAGATTTAGCATTAACACAGTGTCGTATACCTCATAGACACAACAGTGGGGAATATTTTAATTCTGACAATGTTCTTGGGAACGGCAAAGAATCTTGTCATTGTTCATAGGATGTCCTAGAAGTCCTCTGACTATCCTCGTGAAGTTCTTCAAGTCTTAACGTTGTCCTCAAAATCCCAAGTCGTCCCGCGTGGTAGTGCATTAGGATTAGGAGGGGAATATTTTAGTTCTGGGGGCGTTCTTGGGATCAACTGGGGACGGCAAAGAATCCTGTCATTATTCTTAGGATGTCCTAGAAGTCCTGTGAATATCCTCATAAGGTTCCTCAAGTCCTAACTATGTCCCCAAAATCCCGTTTGTCCTCGAGTTGCCGTGCGTTTAATGCCTCAGGTCGCTCTGAGGACGTTATCAGGGCGGTCACTAGGCGGGACATTTTTCAGGTCAGAGGTCGTCCTGGGGTTCTCGAATTGGGATTTAAGGACATCCTTGGGACCACCCCTCAGGACTTGACAAGAGTACTCAGGACATCCTGAGGACCATCTTGTGCTGTATGGGAAATAGCTCAATGTTCCGGAGTTAACCCTGGCATTCATAAACTCTATTCCTGCTGGTCGCTGTGGCCATGCCCCAGAGCAACCGAGGTTTTTTGGCGGGCGTTTGAGTCACGTGGCCGACTATTTTCTTTTCCCTCTTTGTGTTCTTTTTATTTATCAAGACATTATAAGAAGGGGCCTCAGTGGCTGAGCGGTCAAATCGACTGGCTCCGGTGCCTCCCTGCGCGGAGAGAAAGAGGCGTGGGTTCGATTCCCCCCTTGCCCTGGGTGTATTTCCTTCTTTTTTGTATATTAAAATCTGTTGTGCTGTCTTGTTCTATCTGTCATATTAGACGAGAGTTTGAGGCATATCCTTGAGAATAGCAAATAAACTCGAATATTTATGTGATCTGAAATGGTCGTAAGACAAAACAAAATGAAGCGAAGTGAATACAAATCAATGTTTACTCACTGCTTTGAACAGTTATCGCTTTTCGAAAAGTGATAAACTAAATTTTATAAAGCTAATTTATTACTTAGAAAAAAGAACTAATTGCTGTTGTTTTTTTTATGGCTACAGTGCTTTCAACTTTATCATTTCAGAACATAAAACAGACCTGAACGAAGTCTTTGTATGAACTGTTTTCTTATCCACTAACCGTAAGTTACAGCTAATAAAATGACTTTCATTTCTTCAATATGCACTATCTTTGTTAATTACTTGTATTTTTGATTTAAAAGTTCACGTTGTTTTCATGTTTTCTTCTTTTTTTCTCAATATTTGCTGCTGCGTCATAACATTGGAAGTTATAAATAGAAATATATGTACTAATCCAACTCATTGACTATTAAAAAAAATCGAACTTGACATTTTCTTAGAAAAGTATTCTTGAGAATAAGACTCAGAAAATATTTTTTTGACCTCTAAGTATTGCGATCTTATAAAGGAAAGTTTTTTAACGCAAGCGGACGTTAAAAGTGAATTTTTGGAATAAATATATTTACATATTTTTTCATGAACGCGAAACTTTGTTTTAGATCATTTACAAGGTTTTCCATTTTCCCCTAGTTTTTAAGAAACAAAACTATATACAGGATTTCATAAATATTTTAAGAATTATTTTTACATATTGTGCTGCCCAAATTTTTAATAAAAGCAGTGGTTAGAGCTCTGACTACGGGAATGCATCGGGATCTGACCAATAAGTTTACGCATGCACTTTGGGAATGGGTCCAAGATGATTGGTGCTCCATCATATGGGCTGCAGTCGAGGTCTCGAAATTCGGCAAATGCATGAAGGAATAAGAATTTTAAAAGAGAAACTCATTCAGTAAGTTAAATCAGACCCCGTCTAAGTGCTGCTCTGCATGGGTCAGATATGGCCGGCGGTTTTGAAATATCGTCAAAAGCACACAGGAATTATTCATCAAGTTCTTATTGAATTACAATTATAGATGATGCATTTCATTTTTATAAATTTCTCTTATTTTCTTCCGATGGATGCAGCACTCTGGTTTATTACAATCTGGTTTTCTGCATATGATCAGCCTTATATTATTCATCCAAACTCCCAAAAATTCCTTACAAGTGACTAAGTTTTGATTGAATTGCAATTATACATGATGCATTTCATTTTTGTATGAATTTAATTGTTTTGATTTCAATCTGCCATCTATTATTCGTCCTAACTCCTACAATCCCCTAACTCCTTGTTGATTCACTAATTCAGATCCGACCCATGACAAAAAGTGCTGCTCTGTGCATGTGCCGGCAGTGGTTGGAGCTCCATTATGTATCCAGTGGTCGGGTCTGTAACATCTGCCTTTAATAATAGACGTGTAAGGGTTATGATAATAGTAGGTGATCAATACAGCAAGATACTATGATCTTAGTTTACCAATTTAAAATTCTTAGAACAGCCAATTTTTCAACACAAACTTTTGAAAACAGTCTTATATCAATATAATAAAATACGATTTTTTATTTCCCCAACTTTTGTCATAGTTTAACTATAACAAAATTATTGTCAATTGATGATAGCTTCTGGCCAGGCCCGTCATTACTTTCTGGGAGGCAAAGGGTATATTTTAATGCATATATAGGTAAAAAACGACAAAATTATTAAAATGTATAAATTCAATGTATTTCTAAAAATCAGGGGGCCCCCGTGATTGCTCAAATGATGAGCCTGCTTCTGACTTCTGACTTTCATCTTGTATCAAAAGAAAAGCTTTAGATTTAGTTGGTTCAGTATTGATTGTTTCCTAAATAAAATATGAAAAAAATGTCCTTTCACAAGTTATTTGTGTCAAGATAGGTTTGAAAGTATCAGGTATACCTAATAAAATTTATTATATATGACACTGAGTACATATTATAGTCATAATACAATGTTGTGTACACAATTGATACAATTTCAGACCAAACTGCAATTAAATTATTGAAGTTCTTTTTTCAACTTGTCTTATATCTTTTACTAAAAGCATCAACTCTATCCGGTGCATTTGGAAGTACTAGCTCAGTTTTCTTCAGGAAAACTTCTCAAATCAGAGATAAATCTAAGATCTGTTTACCTGAAAATTGTGTACTAATACTAATGTTTGGACGATTTTCTGAAAACCTATCAGTAATATGTCCTAGTAGAACTTGAGCAGGGCTTGACTAGTGATGTGGGCCAGTGACTAGTGTGTCACCCCTGCCCAGTGGGCCTGGCCCACTGGGCAGGACATTTATAAATGGCCATTTATGTGGGCATTTGCCCAAAGCATTTTTAAGTGATCTGGGCATTAATAAAAATATATTTTAATTTAAATTTTGACATTTTTTATGAGTATTACAGCTTATAAATAACATTATAGTTATTTTTACAATATGCATTTCATTAATAACGGTATAAAGGGCTTATAAATTGCTACATTTTAATGAGTATATTGATCATAAAACATGGGGTCATTCTTTGTCAATTCAACATGGCCAAAATCTCACCATCTCATATTTTCTTGAAAATTAGAAGAGGGTTACCGTCAAGTGCGCCAACTTTGTGCCACAATGTCCTTTTAGACACTAGGACTGCCTGACGGCTGTTGAGGTGTAACTAGAGCTTCGAAAAATTTTTAAGAGTTGTAAAAAAAGTTTCGAAGCTCTATTTACACCTCGGCATCTAGTTGGTAGCGCTAATGTCTGAATAGATGTTGTGGCACAATGCTGACGTTCTCGCACAATGTACTATTTTCCCAACTCTATACTCCCCCCCCCCCCTCCCCTCCGTATAGAGTTGTGAAAATGTGAAATTTTGCAAAAACCTCTACTCATCTCTGATTTACAGAGGAGTAAAATTCCACTAAGAACAGAAGACTGCAATTGAGAATGACTTTTGATGTTTGCAATGTAATTTTCACAATTTCTCAAAAATTAAGAAAACCCTGTTGCAAATGAAAATGTAATTCTTGAGTTCGATGAAAACCAAAAATCCACTTCTTCAGAGAGCAGCAGTAATTATAAGATGGAGCAAGGAAAAAATTAACCAATTTCAATTTATTTGTGTGTGTATTTTAATTTTATTATTATTATTATTAGATGGAAGTGATATGCAACCTAATATGGTTAGCTGTTAGCCTATTTACAAATCAAATGTTACTAAAACTAAAATCATTTTAACCAAAACATAAAAAAAACATTTTATATCTGCAAGGGGCAATACTAATAACTACTTCTAACAAATATATTATAAAAAAATTACATTTCATATATCAGGTTTAAAGTATTTCCAATTATCAATAAGAATTTGTTTGCCTGTTGAACAATAATCAATATATCTATAAAAAACGGATAAATGCCCTTGCATTTATGGATTTTGGGCATTTGCCCCAATTTTTAAATGTCTGGGCATTTTACAACTCTAGGCTTGACTAGAGATGGGAATGGTCGGAAAAAAAACGGAAATTTTGGGGGGAAAACTGATTTTTTTCGTTTTTTTCCCGAAGGGGTTTATTTCCACCCGGAAAAATTGAAAATTTCGAAATTTCTAGTATAAAATAATGCGTTCAGAAATTTATAATAGTTACATTCCAATGTTTTTTCTTTAAATATTTTATATTTTTAAATATTTTTTTCTTTAAATATTTTATATATTTAAATATAACGTAACACAAAGTTTCCCTTTTGTACGAGAAAAAATGACAGAAATATTTAATTTCAAAGCTTGGAATTCTTTCACATTTTCTCGGACTTTATTAAGGGGTAGGTTAAAAAATCTGAATGAAGTATTCATTGAACAATGAATAGAATGAATACTTCATTGAAAATTGTTAACCAACCCCTTAATACTGGCCAAAAAATCGTGAAAAAACCCCAAGCATTGAAACTAAATATCTCTGTTTATTTTTGTCACACAGAAGGAAAACATTTTGTGTTATGTTGGTTAGGATGGGCTTCAACTTTTACTAAATATGACTATAAATACTGGTTGACTGTATAAAAAGTTTCTGTAATTTTCACAAAATTGATTTTTTAAATTTAAAAATGCTATTATCATAAATGCTTACAATTTTTAAACATTTTTATAACTGGAAGTATATGTTTGTGACCAACGGTTGCAGAGATAAAAGCCTCCTAAGGACTTTGCTTTGCACCCTGTATAGATACATACATTTATATGATACATACATATAAATGCATGTAACAAACTTTGGAAAAAAAAACTAAGCAACTTTCCGTAAAAAAGAAATTTAATTCATAAGGATAAGAGTTTTTCATTCCCAAAACTATATTTTATTTTTTCTTATAATATTTTGATTATTGAAGTTGTAATAACTAAAATATTGTAAAGAAAAGTTATAATTTTATGATTTACAAAGTCAAACTTACAGTTACAAAGATATAATGAAAAAAACATTTACACATTTTTTTCAATAGAAACACCCCAATACTGAAAACTATTTAAAAATCCACTTTTCACTAGTAAAAAATCAATTTTTCCAGAAAAAACCCCAGAAAAAACTGGTTTTTTTCCACAACCTCAAAATTTCCGGAAATTTTACATCTCTAGGCTTGACCCAGAAAATTGTTTTATTTATTTTTATTATAACAGGGTGGCGACAGAACCGGGAAATCAGGGAAATGTCAGGGAATTCTAACGTTCTGGAAAAATCGGAGGAAAAACAGGGAAATTTGCAAAAATTTCTGAAAATCGGGGAATTTTTTCTTTGTTTTTGATTTAACCCGAAGTTACACCGATCTTACCTGTAATCATGAATATTAATCAACGTTCCTTTTTAAAAATTAAATTCTAAAATTATTTTACTCGAAAAAGTTTTTTTTATTCGCCGTTTTTCATACATTTGTTACCCACATATTGAAAAATACGATCTTTTTTGCATCCGCAATGAAATTGGACTTATCAAATTTTCGCTGTTTCTTACGCTTTGTTAAAAGGTAAGTGAGTTAAATTTCTTTTTATTTTCATTTAAACTTTAATTTGAAAATTTTAATCGAAGGTTCGTGAAGCAGAATCGTAAGGGCGAACTTTCAAACGTTGAAGATAATATCTCTAATTTTATTTTTCGTTTTAATTTTTTAATGCAAACATGATTCAGATCATTTAAAATAAAGAATGAAACTTAAATAATATATTTAAATTTGAAAAAGTCGGAAAACAAAAATCATTAACTATGCACAAGTTTTGGCTTCATCATGGTGGTAAATTTTTTCAATTGCACACATTGACATTCATTCCTCATTAAAACTGATTCTGTGCTGGAAGAACGTGTTAAATATCAGCAATTAATCACAAATAAATTATAAATTAAAAAAATCATTTCATTTCTTATTCAGTGCATGTTAAATCTTGGAATAAATTCTCACGCTGTTGGATTAAGAGATTTACCTATTTCATATGCACAGTTCAATTTTTTGACATACTAGCATTAATCCTAAAATGTTTAATCTTTGATGAAAAGTGTTTTCTGGAGCTTGGTATTTCCTAATGGAATTAAATGTTTTTTTAATCTTTAAAAAAAATGCATAACTTGCTTAATAAAATTTAGGTGTTTAAAAAAAGAAGTTTGAAGGTTATGCATATTCACACTCTTCTTTCAAGCAATTGATCTCTAATGGTGTTGTGTATTAAATTGAGTGGATATATTGATGAGGCATTTTATACTGACAAACACCTTTTATTCTTTACAAGACGAACGAACAAAAGAAACACAAACCAAAACATTGATAGATAGCCGAAGACATCTGTTGCCATATTCTAAAACACAAAAGATAACATTGATGTTTCCACTTCCGATAGCAGCACCACACAAACAATTGACATTTGACGAATACAACAATCTCCCACACTTCATTTCCTGAAATAGCAAGCAAAAAATTAAACATACTTTTTTTTTTTTAATTATGTAACATAGTCTGCTAAATAAGGTGGGGGTTGTCTTGTTCTTTGAGATCGACGAAGTCCTGATGGAGCTGCCACAGTACCCGTCACTGGAGCTTGCTTCTGGATACGAACTTCTGTTGGGATATCACACTCCTTGTTGATTACTCCCGACTGTGGGATCACTTTGTGTTGTTGTGGAAAAGTCACTTTAGTTGGAAGGGGTTTGACTTCACATCTTCTGAGCAGGCCCGGACTGGCTCCTTCCGGGGCCCTCGGCTCGGTGCTGAAAAGGGGCCCCCTACAGAAGGGTCGGGGTGTAGTGTAGGCCTCCCCCCCCAGCGCACAGAGTCTTCTGTTATCTTTCCCTTCATTTTGCTCAATTTTAGAATTTAAAAATAGTTAAACAAAAGCTACAATTTTTATTAACAAAACAATGTTTTAAAGTTTTGCTTGAGCAACCTTTTATCAAAACGAAATATACTACGTTACTATACCTAAATTAGATAGCAACTGGAGAAATATATAATATACCTACTATAAAATACAAATGCGAAAGGAAAAAGTCTGTAAGTAACCTAAGCCAAGAACGAAAGAATATTAAAGAACATTTATTCAAAGAACATCTGCCTTGTTTCATTCTTATATGCAAGTGTTTGAATAATTTTTATTATATCATAAAATAAAAAAAAATTGCTCTATTGAATTATTTAATTTGCCAAATGAAAAGTTAAAACAAAACTTTGTTTAGCAGTATTTAAAAATATATTATACATTTTATCTTTGAATTATTTTTTGTAATCTATCTCATAGGTGTTGAATATATACTACAAAAGCATTTTTTTTTTCAAAATTACTTATACATACAACAAGAAATAATAAAAGCATAATTAGACAGCAATGCCATGCAAGAGAGCACAACGAGTTCTGCAGCTATTTTTAATTATGTGGAATGCTATACATTTTAATAAAATAACATAATTTACTTTAAAAAGTTATCACTATATACACAATGGCAAACCGACTGGTCTGTTCATTTTTTAACACGGGCATAGCCGTGCGGGTACCGCTAGTATTAAATATAAACAAAACAAAAAGGCAAACAGATTTTCAAAATAAATCAATAATCACACCAGTCAGTAACATAGCAGCCACTCACCCCCCCCCCCCCCTCTCCCGCGCAAATCTTATAAAGCTACAGCTAAAAGGTGGAGAAAAGTCAGTACTAGTAGCATAGTCAGGATTTTTTTTCTGGACAGGGCTGACTTTGGCGCCACCAGAATTTTATCCTGGGGAGGGGGGGGGGTAGATACATATGTATACATTACCACAGAGTAATACCTAACAAAACTAGAGCTATAAAAAAGGATGCCTGACAGGACTCATAGTCTGAAAGTTAATTGTACAAAAAAAATTTTCCAGCAAAATCTATACCATTTATAATTACAAACTTTGATGCACAGGTATTCTGAAAGCTTGGGCCGTATTTAAATTTTGTGTAGAAAATAGTTTATCATTATAATATACTATATATATATTTCAGACTTGTCGTATTTTTATTCCTCACAACTTTTTCTGAATTTGTTTTCCTGAATGCGTGTGCGTGGGGTAGCCGGGGGGGGGGGGGGGGGGATGGATGATCACAAGAAGGCAAACAACAATACTCACGATGATTGTTTTAAACTTACAATGTAATTTTATCGAATTATTTTTATAGAGCTTTCAGTTTTTTTGAACATTTTCAAAAATAAAAGCTATTTATGCTGTTTTTTTTTCTTTGCTTCTGGAAAATTTTAAAGAATTTGTCCTGATTCGAAAAAGAAAGGTCAGATTTATTTTCATTCATTCTTCTTATTTAATTAATTAATAACTTCATATTGTTATTATAGTAATTGTTTTTTCTGGACTAGTTCAAAGATTTTATTCAAATTTTCTGCCAGCGGTCCCATGCATTTTATAATGTCACGTAGAGTGTGGCGTAGGATGGCAACAGAAGCCGAGATGAGGAAAATTCCCTGATTTAATTAAAAGAATGCTTAGAGATTTATTTCTCATTTTTTATTCATTTTAGATTTTTTTTCTTTTGAAGCAACCGTAATTATTATTTATAAATTTCTACTATGTTAAATTTGGTTACTTTCTAGCATTTTGATTTCATAAGTTTAATTTTTGTTTTTGATGATGCTGTTAAAAATTGAACATTTGTTTAGTTCCGACCGTTTTAGATGATGTAGTCATTTAAATAATTCTATTTCTAGTCATTTTATTACATTAACTAGAATCATGTTTCAAACAAGAATTCATAAGATTGTGTTAAAATAATTATACTTTAAATTATTTTTTGGGTTTATTTAGTTGACACTTGACGTTAAGCAGAAGGAAACAAGTATGTTTTTTGAAGTCAGTAGAACATATTGAAGAACACGGAGAAAATAAAAACCAAACAAAGCCTAAATATTAACAAAGGTAAATTGAGGAATAGCATGAAAATGGGAAAAAAAGAAAAATAATTCAAAATGTTTCAGAATCTTTCCCAAAAGAGAACAGAAAACAAGTCTACACATCTTTAAATCACACAGCAATCTAAAACAAATTAGGCATTAAGTTCATTAAGGCAAATAACTTAAAAGCTTATTTTAACGTGCAAAAAGGAAGTAAAAAATAAAAAATGATAAAGGTAAGATTTAAAATGCAGAAAGCATGCAAAGACGTATGCCAAAATAGTAAAAAAGGCGGAATGAAAGCTGAAACAGAAACCAAACTAGGCCAACCTCTCAGAATATGGAAAACTGTGTGTGTGTGTTCTGTTTTGCAATTCTTATTTCAGCTTAGGAGAAAGAACAAACTTATGTAAAAAAATTGAAAAATTTTACCTGAATTGAAAAGATAAGCAATAGTTTAAAATACCAAATTTTTCAACTATGCGAGGTTTGTTTTTACATGCTGCAATTGCACATAACATCTATGTAAAATAATAAATAAAATTGATTTTAAAAAGCAAAATTTTAAAACAATCATTAACTTCTCCAGAGGCGCTTAGAAACTTAGAAAGAAAGCAGTATAAAGCATTAAAACGAATGAAGGCCCACTCTCCCCGACTTTCAGAAACAATATTTATGCAGGATGTATGTATTTTGTTGTTTTTTTACTGATAATATGCATTGAATATGTACCCTTTGCCCAGTCCCGGATCTATAAATTCCACCTACTACTCCCCACAGAAAAGCAGAAGCGCGAAGTTAATTAAAAACTGAAGCAGGTTATAAACAAACGATCACTAACTTAATGACAAATTATTATTATTACTATCGAGTTTCAAGGGGGGAGGGAGCTTCTGATTTTCTGCGGGGATAGTAGGTGGAATTTATAGATCCGGGACTGGGCAAAGGGTACATATTCAATGCATATTATCAGTGCCGGATCTAGGGTAGGGCAAGCCGGGGTCCATGCCCCGGTGGGCACTTCTGTGGGGCGGTAAATTCAACTGTGATGCACAAAAAAAAAAAAAAAGAAGCAGAAGAAAAAATATATTTGATAAAGAAAATTTAACTTTTGGAAGAGAATTAAAATCCTAGTTCGGCGCTCCGATAAGCTATTTTGCTAACGATTAAAACCGATTATTGGAATTATTTATTTGTATAAACTGTCGGAAACTCTAAAATTGAGGTTATGGGGCGGAAAACTTCGCAATGTCAAAATTTAAAACTTTAACTTTAAAAAAGTCAAGGTTTCTTTCCCTTATAATAGTGAAATACGTATAAATTATGCTATGATCACACAATACCCGATAGTTTTCTTTTTACAAACTCGCAAAGCATCCTTTTGGGATGAGGTGGGAACTTGTAAAATGTTGTTTGAAAAGGCAAACTCGTGGCTCTTCGATATGGGCGTTAGTAAGAAGGAGAGGGGGTGGAGGGTCCAGTGGTGTAGTCCTGGAAAAAAAGGTGGGGGGGACGCTTTCAAATGCGAACAATTATCTTTGTCACCCGAAGCAATTTGCTTTCAAAATGTTTCCAGAGAGGGGGGAGGGCGACGGGCCCAGCCCCCCCCCCCCCCGAAATCCCGAAAATTTTCGCAGTGTAGCATATGTTCCTCCCTGAAACTTTCCTCAACGTTAGTGTTTCAAAGTCAGCCCCCCCCCCCCCCCCTCCCCGAAAAATTTTCTGGCTGTGGCCTCGTGGGTAAGCTACATAGTTTTTTTTTTTTTTGTCTTGCTTTGTCCAATGGATGCTAATAAGCGCAAATCAAGACTAACAACCAAAAGTTGTAAAATCAGGCCAGCTGGGCCCCTCCCTCACTATTTCAGATGAATTTAATTCAATACTTTTTTCCCTTCATATTATTAATATATCATTAAAATATGTCTGAAAATAAAGAATAAGTCAGAAAAAAATTATTATTAATGCATAAAATAAGTCATTTTGTTCATTTTTAAATAATTATTGAATTATTTGTAAACAATACTTTAAAATAGGGAGCTATGATATGACAAAAATGTGTATGTATTTGTTGCCCCCCTCCCCCCAAATAAATTTTGAACTTGTTAGTTTCATGCAGAGACATGTCCATGCTTGTTCACGCATACATAGATGTCTTTAGCAGACTAACTAAATCATCGCCTTTAACCCTCTCATGCATGAAAGCCTCATATGAGGTGACATAGATTTTTGCTACAAATCTTTATGCAGATTCGTTTTTGTGCTGCGATTTGCATGTCGTCCTCATCTAGACACTCCAAACAGTTCTTGGAAACCACAAAATGTTTCAGAGGGTATTCAAGCTTGTTAAAAGAATAAGATATCTTTGGGAGTCCATGGAGCATTCAAGAAAGAAGAGAAAATCTCAGTTTCGAATCAAGTTCTGTTTAGTAATTTTGAAGCGTGTTTTATATTGCTGGGAAGTTTGTTGTTATTTTACAGCTTATTTTTCCTTATAAATGAAGTTTGAACATTCAATTTTGCCATGTTTATTATTATGTTGAATAAATATGGAAAAAAAGAATAAAACATCTTCATACAAGAACACGAATTTTTGACTATACAGGACAAAATTTCTAAAAACAAATTATTACACAACAATCCTGAGACGCTAAATTAGTTTGCAACATATGAAGTATTTGTTTATAACACAAATAAATAAATGCGTGCGTGAGAGGGTTAAGGAACCATCGTCTTAAAATAGCTTGAATCACAAATATGTTCATTTTTTTGGTAAATCAAATTACATTTAAAAGGTTGAAAAAATATGATCCCATTGAGATCCCAAGTTGAAATTTTGCATAATCGATGATAAAATAGACAGAAATATGTGAGAATATTTTGAAAATTTTCCATTATACGTTTTTCGAGTAATTTAAAATTTAAATTTTAAGGTCATTTTTTTAAATTTGAAATTTTTATAAAATTAGCCATGATGCATATCATATGAAATGGCATTCATTATGCTTTTTACTAGAACTTTTTATTTCTATTTGTTGATGAGCCTGTTTTGTGTTGAAGCATACCATTTAAAAATGTGAGTTTTTTACAAAATCAAAGTCTGATAACTAAGAAACAAAACCGGATAAAAATCTAAAAATTTGGATTTTTAATTTTCTTGAGAGGTAGATGATAAGCCAAATTTGAAGAAAATAAAAAAAGGTGAATTAAATTTTTTCTGAGATTTTGGATCACTTGTATGGAATAACCCCTAAGTCACTTCCATTTTTTCCCTGTTATTTCTCTTATGCCGGTATTGCATTGGAGAAATGACGGAAAAAATGGAAGCTACTTATATGAGTTTTGGGAAGGGAAAAGTTAAAAAAAAAAAAATTAGCGTCGTTTCCCTCCATTCAAACGGTGCGACATTTGATCAGGAGTGGGGCTCAATCGCCCCCCCCCCCCTTGACTCTTAGAAAAGCATAGTATTTATACGTGTGATTATGTATTTTGTTGTTTTTTTCCTATAATATGCATTAAATATATACCCTCGGTAAATTTTGGAATGACTGGCCATTCAGTCTAGGTTTGTCTTTTGGTGGCAAAAAGGGCGACAGTTCTTAGTAAAAACAACAATCCAGGCAGTGCTCCCCACTGAGGAATGAATTTTACATGTGTCTTGTAAAAATAAAATATTTATATTTACAAAATTTCAATTTTTTTTAGTTATTGAAGTGCTTAAAAACAATGTATTAAAGCACCATATGTTATGATATTTCTACCTTGATTAATTGAAATAATATTTTTAAAATAATAACAATAAACTTAAAAACAACTTCACATTTCTTTTGTTTCACATATTCATAAATATGTAACTTTTTTTAACCCTTTAATAGGGCGGTGGTTAAAGTATACTTCACACAAAATTCACCAACTTAAAAATTTGTAGTAAACTATTTTAGCGGGTGGGGAGGTAAACGCATTGTAATTTTTAATGACCAATATGAATTTTATTTTTTAATCTATATTTTAAAAAATATATTGATCTACCATTACTAAAAGGAAACGACAAATTTTGGACCAGCCTTATAAAGAGTTAAGACGTGATTTTTAGGAAGATAGAAGTTACACATTACAACCCGAATAGTTATTAAGTGACTCATAATAAACTATTTCCTAAGTGTAATTATTTCTATTCTTTTTATTATACAGGGTGGTAAAAATTACTGAGCACAAATCATGTTTGAAAAAAAAAAAAAAAAGGAGAGAGAGAGACAACACAATGGGAGGTATCATGGTATCAAATGATTATGTTTCATTCGATTAAGTTCCGCAACACAATTCAAACATGAAAACTTTTCCTCATATTCTTTATTTTATTCCTTTTTTTACAAACATGTAATGTGCCCAATAATTTTGGACCACCCTTCACCCTGTACGTAAAAATACCGAAGCGCAAAATTACAAATATAATATATAATACGGTGTAAAAAAAAGCATATAGTATATATTTTGTTTTGAAAACAACAATTAACTTTAATCAAATGCTCACTTTCAGAGGTTAACACTGTTAAACTGAAAAATACGTCAAAAACTTTTATTGTTCAAATTTGAAGAACTATACAGTTCATCAACAATGTTAATAATTATATTAAAAACATAAAACAAATCTTATACAAATTCTTCTCAGTGGTTTTTACTATTTTCGGGTAACATAAGGATACCTGATGCATTGGGGAGAAAAAAATTATTTTTGTTTTAAATTAAAATTAGAGATCAATTTGTGTATTTTATTTGCATAACATCATAGATATCAATAGGCGCCTAATAAACGAGGGCAACCAAATGTAGTGTCTTTGGATATGTTCATTCCTCAGAAATTTGCTAGGAGGCCAATAGGAGCTAACTTTTACCAAGGCCGTAGACAGAAATTTTTTTTCGGAAGGGGGGGGGGGGGGACCCTGACTTTGAAACACTTATGTTGAGGAAAGTTTCAGAGATATGCTACATTGCGAAAAATTTCAGGATTTCGGTGGTTGGGGTGCGGGCCGTGCCCCCCCCCTCTGAATACGGCCTTGACTTTCACCATATTTTTATGTGTGTATATTTATTTCATGCCGAGGAGAAAGAGTTTGAGAAATTTTAAAAATTTCATTTAATTAAAATACAATATTTCAATGCAAAAACTTAAAAAAAAGTAAATTTATTTTTATTTTAACTAACATCAAATTTATTTTTTCAGCTTTTCATGTTTCACTTATTTAAAGATTTAGCCAAAAAGAAGGAAAGAAACTTCAAATTGAAAAAACACAAACCAAAATTCCAACTACTCAATCTTATAAAAATTCGGAGCGAGAAGAAAATGAATTATATTTCAATTTAATTTTATAATCAAAAACTAATAAACATGAGTGCATAAATCATAAAAAAGTACTTACAATTCACTTTGATTGGATGTTTCTTCTCTTATTTCAGTTGATAACTCCGTACTAGTTTTTCTGCGTTTGGAAGGGGTTAAAAATGTTTCCAACAGATTTTGTTACCTAAATCTTTTCATTCTTTCTTTCCCCCCCTGCTTTTTGAGAAATTGCTTGTTCAATCTATAACGAGTGTTCAATGGATAGAGTAGCGTACCACTACTAGCTACTAGGGCAGACAGATTATATTTTTGTGCGTTATGTCCGTCACTTTTAGAATTTAATTTGCATGTGATGTCGTTCAGCACGTGTAGACAGTATTGGTTTCCGAGAGCAATTTAAACAGACCCATATCTCCAGACTTTTTCTACGAATCTGTTTTCTTTTTTTTGACTTGGGGGAGGGAGTTCGGACGAAACCGACGATCACGAAGAACGAAAACAATTATCTTGAAGGGACCGTAGGGAGGACAGCACGGTTTATTTGTCTCAAATGGGTTTCTGGTCGGGTGATTGAAGCCTTGTAGCCCTGGGCAAGCGGCAATTTGGAAACATCATAAAATACTCAACTGAGTATCGGCTACCTGATGAACTGTGGCAACATGTGGGGTCACGACAGAGAAAAGCTATTCGGCCGGTTCCCACCCCCCATGTAGATGGTTTCAAGTAGCTGGCAATAGCAAAGTTTGTTAACAATAGAAATAAATGGAAAAGCTTGGGACTGAGAAAAATTAGTTTGCTTTTGCTTCATTCCAGTCTTATTGAATTTTTTTCTGACCGTGAAAATATAGGCCTTTATGTGGTTATAATTTTTTTTTTAGTTTTATATAAAATTGTCTTTGAAAAAAATCAAAATTAAAAAAAACCCTGAAGTACTTTTTGGTTTTTTGGGGCCTGATAATAACCGAAAAAGAAAAAAAAAAAAAGCTGAATAAATTGAAAGTGATAAAGGCATTTTAAAATGAATTTACACCACAATTTTGTGCCGTGCCATAACAGGTTTTTGCACAGATAATCTTTTGTAATCCAAGCATTTTTTTTACATTAATTTGGTTTTGAAACTGTTTAACAAAAAGTGTAATGCATAAATTTTGAATATGCAAAAGGCTTGAAGCGATGACGAGAAAACAAATGATTGTGAAAGAAAATGTTTAATATGCTTGTAGGTTTTTCGATATTGCATGCAAGGAAAGCTACTTTTTTTAAGATGAAGTCTAGGGGGGACGAAAGAGGACGTCCATTGTCCCCCAACTTTTTTGAAAAAATATCAATGTCTCACTGTTTTGTAAAAAAAAAAAAAAAAAAAACAGTACAAGCAGTGTAAATATTTTGATTTCAAAACTTATTATGATATTTGAAACGTCTCCCCCCCCCCCCCCCCCCCACACCTATTTCCTAGGCAGGCCAGCACAGCTGAAACTAATTCTCTGAATTTATGTAGTTCCCGTTTACTCATATTTTAACGCGCTTATTTTGACGAGTAATATTAACCTGCGATTGTTAATTGTTGTTTGAGAGAATCGGGGAATCCCTTTTTTTTCACGAATTTAAAGTAGAAGTAGCAAGCAGCCTTTATGTATGGTTTTAAAAGCTTCTGTCTTATTTCATAAAGCTGTTAATTTACTAATGAGTGCCTATTTTGAATATTAAATAAGTTAGGAAGCTCAGCGTCTCCTCGCGTTCTCAGCGTCCTCCCTGGAAATTATAGGTGAGGGGACGCTTGAGTGAAAATAAAGAGGTGGGGGGACGCCGTAGCCCCGTGTCCCCCCTCGACTACACCACTGGGAGGGTCCATCCCTGAATTAAAAAAAATAAAAAAGCCAATTTTTTTTCTGCATTTTTATGAATATTTTTATGAGTAAAAGCGTTTAAATTTAAAAAGCTTCCATTTTTTTCCCCCTAAAGTTTTTGACGTCCCAAAAGCGTCTTCTAAGGCCTTAAATTTCACCAGTTTGTATATAGTTTTCAAAATTTTCCCGGGATTACCGGACCCCCTTTAACTGTCAGAATTTAATATCTCTTGTTAAGGGAAGCTCTTCATATGGTTCGACCCAAATGTTGAGTTGAAAGGGCCATGCTGTGGGAACATTAACGAAAGTTCTATCTGTTTATCAGTGAAAAAGTCTTCAAAAATAAATAAAAAGCTAAGCGCCTAAAAGTTATATGAAATATTAGAATAATTGAACGGAGAGGGGTGGCATTTTAAAGTTTTGCCCCACCTCGGAAAACTCCAAGATCCGGTACTGCATATTATTACAGGTAAAAAACAGCAAAATACATTCACCCTGTATAAATAAGCCTTTATACTTAGTTATAATAATACCAACTTACCTGCGTTTGAGTTCTCATTGTGACTCGAAGGATGACTTAGAAGCTGAGAATTGGAGAATAAGAACTATTTAACCAAGTGTTCAAACTTTTGGAACTTTTAGCAATATCTGAAGTTTTTTCTTCTTTTCTTTTACTAGCACCGCTTTGATATACACAAGGATACGTTTCATACTGCTCTGAACCTGAACTGAACTTACTGAACGGTTTCTTCGTTTAGATATGTGACTAAAAGGCCGTGGACAAAGTCTTATTAGGAATCCCCCCCCCCCCCCCCAGAAATGTTTGCCGGTATCTTTATTTTCTGTTCAAAATCCCTTTTTCCAACCATTCTTTTCTCCGAATTCTATGTTTGTGACTGTAGGAAAAGATATACAAAGGTAATGTTAATGCCCCGGGTAATTGACTAAAGCAAGCGACACAGCACAAGCACAGTAGGGACTGGCGACACCACATGTGATGGCGATAATAAAAACAAACAGCCTGCAAAAATAGTCTTCAAGGCAGCTTGCACACTTCCAGACTTTCGTGTGCAACCCGATCTGTCTCTCCCACCTTCTTTAAGTTCTTTTTACCAGAAACGTATTGGCACTGATTGCAATGAAAAAAAGGAAAGATTTATTGTCCCTGTCCCTAAACATTCCTTTTTCTTCCCGCACAAGGAAGAGGGGGTTTCATCTAGCCTCTTTAGTTTTAGTTTTATCTACCTTCTCTAGGTCCTGCTGGGGTTTTATGAACTAGGGAATCGAAAAAGGAAGCGAAAATGAATAAGAACTTTTGAAGAGATGCATCAGTTTAATGCACTTGTCAAAACTGGGTAAAAAGGACTTTATCATCTATGTTTGTTAATGATGCTCACAATAGCGCTTTGGTTAAAAAGGTGATAATTAAGTGTATATATGTATATATATTTATATATATTCGTTTTCCGTAATGAGCTGAATGTAAATAAATTGACTCATTTTCCTAATGTACGTATTTCAATTAAAATTTAACAAGACAGCAATCGACAAAAATGAAAATAGCAGCGAACGAAATTTTACAGAAATCATTAATAGAGCATTAAGCATCACATAGTTCGTCAATATGTCCTTTTTATAAGCAAAATGCATCAAGTGACTGGAACTCGAAGAAAATTAAATCAAGATTTTTTTTTATTGGGATCAGATCACAAATATACTTGAAAATACTTGTAAATACTTGCGATATAGACGTTGTTAATTTTTTCCGTCGCGATAACGGTTACGGGATTCCATTATCTTTTGAACGAAATTATAAGTGTTTCTCAGTTTGCACAGGTGTGCTGGGCATCTCACTGCATAGAATATTAAGTACAGTTAAACTAATCTTTAACGGACCACCAGCGGAACGTAAATATTTGTCCGTAATATTAAAGAGGTGTCAGCAAAAGAGGGTATTTTTAGGCTTTTAGGCTCAATGCTTTGCTAGCGAGGAAATTTTTAAAAAAATGTCCCCGTTTGAGGGGTGTCCATTAGGAGGGATTTTACTGTAGTACATATGTTTGCTTTCGGGCGGGGGGGGGGGGGGACTGCACTGAAAAACTTCTTTTTTTTAAATCTAATTATTATTATTATTTTTTTTTTTTGCTACAAAGAGCTAACATTTTTTATAACATGTTGTATAATATTATAAACATAAATAATTTAACTATATCTTTTGATATATTCCTTGTTTTGAAATTAAAGAAATAATTATTTTTTTCTTTTTGCCTCAGACTGCGGTCCTGGCTCCTGAGCATCCTAATTTTTTTTTGTTTCGTTTTTTTCCCACGAAGTGAGAAAATCTTCATGACCTATGTTTCAATTACGTTTCCCTAATAATGTATGTACACATACATGAACTGAAGTCAAGGTCGTATCCAGAGGGGGCTCCCACGGGCCCGCCCTCCCCCCCCCCCCCGAAATCCCGAAATTTTTCGCAGTGTAGTATATGTTTCTCCCCGAAACTTTCCTCAACATAAGTGTTTCAAAGTCAGGGCTCCCCCCCCCCCCCAATTTCATTTGTGTAAGAAAAAATAATAAATATTTTAATATTTAAGACGTTTCGAAAACTTCCAAGAATTTTTAAGATTAAATTTATTGGACTGAAAAATATAATTTCCGACCTTAGTTAAGTTATATGTCTTAAAATTTGCATGGAATGTAATCTGTCGCGAGGCCGTACTGTATAACTCTCCACAATGAAAAAATGGGGGAGGGGGTATTTGATATAACGAAGGGGGCCCCTTATCAGCTCGAGGCCCCTGACCATTTAAGCCACCCCTGGTACTTACCAGATAATGTTATTATTGATTACTTATTGCTGCAACAATGATTAATGGATTATGTAATTGCTATAATTTATTGAATCATAATCTTACACAATATTACGTCTCAAGATTTTTATAAGTTGCAATTGCCCCCCCCCCTCCCCTCCTCTCCTCGCCCGCCTTTGCCAACAAACGTTTATGACTACGGATTGCCCCAGACCCCAGAGCCTTGAGGGCCTTCCGTCACACTTTACGTGCGGTAAACACCCCACCGTGAGAGGGGATTCGGACAATGGATCAACTGACACAGTCGCCAATCGTTCACATCAGCGTGGCGCCGCTACGCATCATGGAGCTATGCTACACATACAGCATAGCGTATAATATATTCGCAATAGGCATACTGTTTTAAACAGTGTTGACATTTTCGTATATTTGAATAAAACTGCTGTAAGATTGCGACGCAAAGCAGCCTGGGAAAAGTAAAATGAAAATATTTTTCCACCACAAAAGTAAAAATTTTTTTCTCCTCGGTCGGGGGCCCTCTAGCTTGGGGGCCCTCGGCGATCGCCGACCAGCCGACCTGGCCAGTCCGGGTCTGCTTCTGAGCTGGTCGATGTGTCTCCTCACACAATACCCTTGATCCAGTTGAATAAGGTAATGAAGTTTACCAAGCCGCATGCTGACAGTCCCGAATGTCCATGATGTTTTATTGTGAGCATAAGATCTTGACTGCACTCGATCTCCCACACTTAAATTCCGATGTAATGGAATTGGTGGAGAAAAATAGGTAGATCTGTCCTTTTTTATAGGTGGGCGTAATAGATCCAATTTAATTCGAAGTTGTCTTCCTAAGTATAATTCTGAAGGAGTTTTACCCGACCTTAAAGGAGTCGCTCTATAACGGAATAATATTTCTCTAACCTTCTCTTGAATGGACATTTCCTCGTTTGACATGGACTTTAGCTTCTGTTTTAGTGTTTGATTTCTTTCGGCCAATCCATTGGTGGCTGGATGTCCTGGAGCGATTGTTTTCTGCGTAATTCCATTTTCCTTACGGAATTCTTTAAATTCTGCGCTAGTAAATATCGAAGCATTATCTGATACCATAACTTGGGGCAACCCATGCACACTAAATATATCTTTCAAAATAGTTATAGTTACTTCACTGGTTGGAGCGTTTCTCAAAATTCGAATTTCTGGCCATTTTGATTTAGCATCAATTAATATAAGGAAGTTATACCCCATAAAAGGTCCGGCATAGTCTGCATGAATTCTTTCGAAATTGGTTTCTGGATCTTCCCAGTGGTGGTTAGCTATTTTTGTTGGACTGTGTTTAATTTCCGAATAGGCTCTACATTCTCGAACGACTCTCTCGATGTCACGAATAATGTTTTTCCAATAGCAGTACCTCCTAGCTAGGTTTTTTGTTTTTACAATTCCCAAGTGTGTTTGATGAAGTTCTTTAAGTAAATATATCATTTCGAAGTGTTTCTGGAATATAAACTCTATGCCTTTTAAATATGATGCCATCTTGAAGAGAATATTCGTGATCTTCTTCCTTTCCTTCTAAAAGTTCCTTCTTTAATATTGATAAGTTTTGATCTTTCTCGGTCTCTTTAGAGATTGTATCAAATGTTATGGTTGCTGAAGAAATTTGGTTCACAGTTTGACAGTGTATGATGTCATCCTCTTGCAATTCATTTGGGTTTTCAATTTTTAAAGGAGCTCTGGATAGGAAATCTACGTTTGCATGATCTTCACTTTTTCGATGTTGAACCTTGTAATTATAGTCACTTAGAAATGCTGCGTACCTGAGTAAACGAGATGATGTCATTGAGGGAATTTTGCAATCGTGAGGAAAAATTCTGTATAATGGTTGGTTATCTGTAATCAATGTGAACTCTCTTTCATAGATATAAGTGTGAAATTTTTGAACTGAAAATTTGATTGCTAGTGCTTCTCGGTCTAATTGACTATAGTTTTGTTCCGCTGTTGTTAATGATCTTGATGAAAATGCTATAGGTCTTTCGATATTGTCCACTATGTGGGATAACACCCCTGCGATACCTGTTGGGCTAGCATCGCATGCAACTGTGATTGGCAATGCTGGGTTAAAGGGCATAAGTACTTTTTCACTAGCTATCTCACTCTTCAATTTAATGAATGCTGATTCGCAAGAAGCTGACCAGAAAAATTTTGAATCTTTTTTCAAAAGAAGTCTTAAAGGATATGTTACAGTAGAAACATTGGCGATAAATCTGGAATAGTATGTTACCATGCCTAGAAAACGTTTTACATCCTTAGCATCTTTAGGCCTTGGAGCTTGTACAATTGCCTCAATTTTCTTTTGGGCATTTTGAAATTTTGTTTTGTTGAATCACGTAACCAAGGTACGAAATTTTATCTTTGAAAAATTGGCATTTTGAATTATTGATATGTAAATTGAATTGTTCGAGACGTTTTAAGCATGCGAATAAAGTATCTCTACATTCCTCTAATGTTTCCCCATGTATTATAATATCATCAAAAAATGTTTTTACCCCCTTTAAATCCTTTAAAATTTGATCTAATATTCTGTGAAATTCACTCAGAGCTGTTTTTATGCCAAATGATAATCTGTTTACTTTAAATGTCCCTCGATGTGTGTAATGTATTAATCGTTATCGTATTGTGTTTTATTGAGTTTTTGTATGGCAACAGCATAAGTGTTATTCTTCTGAGTCTTCTCGTTCTCAATGTAAATAGTAGTCATTTTCATGTAAGTGTCCTTAGTAGTTATAATAAATGTTCTTTTAACGGTATCTACAGCCTGTATTAATGACGGCCATTAGTAAAGAGTAAACCCTAGCCCACATATATAAAATTGGCGACAAGGTCGGGATGCTTTATAAAAGTCAAGAAAATTCGAATGGGCCGGAAAAAATGGCGTTATCGAAAGTAACGAAAAGCGCCAGTGAGGCAGACAGCCTTGAAGTGTCTAAGGAATCATTCTGAAGGTTTATTGTATTGTGATACCAAGACTTTGAAGTTTTTCTTGCTAATATTAAACAAGATACAAGAACTTTGAAGCTTCTTGCTAATAATCAAGATTAAAGAACATCTCGTATTTCGTTTTGTAATTATGGCTACTATCGGAACACTAGAACATTTCGATACTACAAAACCTTTGTTATGGGACTCATACTATGAACGTATGGAATGTTATTTTGAAGCGAATAAAATTGAAAAAGAAGACCAAAAACGAGCTGTATTTTTAAGCGTATGCGGCCCTGATACGTATTCGGTTATACGGTCGTTAGTATCTCCGGACATTCCAACCAAAAAAGCTTACAAAGATTTAATTGAACTAGTAAAGAGTCATTTTTGTCCTAAACCCTCGGAAATTTTCCAAAGATATTTATTCTATCGAAGAAGACAACTCAACGAAGAATCGATTTCTTCATTTGTTTCGGAATTGAGAAGATTGGCAGAACATTGTAATTTCGGAACATCTCTCAAGACTATGTTACGTGATAGACTGGTCTGCGGGATTAAAGACGAGAACCTGCAACGGAGACTACTATCTGAAAGTTCTCTTACGTTTTCAGATGCGCTGGATAAAGCCATCGCAGCAGAAACTGCCAGCAAGAATGTCAAAGAAATCAGAAGTTCCGATTCCTTATGTGTGAGACCCGTACATGCTAGGACAAGTAATTCAGTGCAAAAGTGGCATCAGAAAAATAATAAAAATAAAGAAGCATCAAAATCAAAGAATTGTTCTGGATGTGGGGGTTTTCATTCAAGAGCGCAGTGCAAATTTAGGGAAGCTGAATGTTACGTTTGTAAGAAGAAGGGTCATATCGCCAAGGTATGTAGAAATAAACCTCTTCCAAATAATAGAAATGTAGTTAAGAAAAATTGGATCAATAATTCTGAAAATTTAATTGACACTGTTCCTGAGCTTGAAAATCTTCAGTTAAAGTATTTATGTGTAAATAATGTGAATCATTCAAGATTAAAAGCTACTGTTTTTATAAATGACTCTCCGGTTCTAATGGAAGTCGATTCAGGTGCAAAGGTTACTATTATCGATAATTGTACATTTAAAGAATTATTTCCTACTCGTGCTCCAAGTTAGAAAAATGTCCGTATGAAATCAGAGATTATAATAAGAATTCGGTTAATATCTCAGGACAATGTGATGTTAATGTTGAGTATTCATCTTTCAAAGGGCCTATTTTGGTTGCAAGGGAGAGAAGAGAAAGTTTATTAGGAACAAATTGGTTCGAACCGCTAGGAATAGGGTTAACAGCTGTGCATTCCATCAGCGAAGTAAACCTCGACAGCGTTGTTAAAGAATTTTCAGACGTCTTCAAGGAAGAATTAGGAGCTTTTAAAGGTGCTCCAATATCGCTTAAACTAGACCCGAAAATTCTCCCTATTCAGCTCAAGGCAAGACAAGTGCCGTTTGCTCTAAAGCCAAAAATTGAGAAGGAATTGCAACGATTGCAAGAACAAGGTGCAATTGAGCCTGTGGATTACTCGGACTGGACAACTCCAGTAGTTCCTATTCTAAAGTCGAACGGAGAAATTCGTCTCTGCGGTGATTACAAGTGTACCTTAAATAAAGCTTTAGGTCAATATCCTTATCCAGTTCCTGCTGTAAATCAAGTGCTAGCTGAACTAGCAGGTAGTCGTTTTTTCATTAAACTTGATCTTTCGCAAGCTTACTTACAACTAACTGTAGATGAAAATAGTGCAATGGCTCAAACTATTGTTACTCATAAAGGAGCATTTAAATGCAAGAGATTTCAGTTTGGAATATCTTCCGCTCCAGGCATTTTTCAACAATTCATCGAAAGATTGTTATTCAGTATCACAGGAGTACTGCCTTATTTTGATGATGTTTTAATCAAGGGCTCATCCTTAGAAGAACTCACTGATCGATTCAGACAAATCTTGAAGAAATTTTCAGAATCAGGTTTGCGGCTTAACAAAGAAAAGTGCATTATCGGTGCTTCAAGTATTCAGTACTTGGGATTTCATATAGATCAACATGGAATCAAACCAACCAAAGAGAAAGTAGAAGCTATTCATAATGCACCAACTCCTAAATCCAAAGAAGAACTCCAGGCATTTTTAGGACTCTTGAACTTTTATCACGTATTTCTAAAAAATAAAGCAAATATCGCCGAACCGCTTCATCGTCTCTTAGACAAAGGTATACCATGGAGTTGGACAAAAACTCATCAGTCTGCTTTTGAAAGGGTAAAAAGGCTCTTATCAGCAGAAACCCTACTTACTCATTTTGACGAGAAGAAGCCTATCATACTAACTTGTGATGCATCAGAATTTGGAATCGGTGCAGTGTTAAGTCATCGACTTGAAGAAGGAGTTGAAGCTCCAATTGCCTATTATTCTAGGACTCTGAACAAAACTGAACGTCGATACGCTCAGATCGACAAGGAAGCCTTAGCAATCATCCAAAGCGTAAAAAAGTTTCATAATTATGTATTTGGCCATAAAATTGAAATTCGTAGTGATCACAAACCATTGTTAGGACTTTTAGCTCCAAATAAGCCCATACCTAACATGCTATCTCCAAGAATGCAAAGATGGTCAATCATGTTAAGCTCTTATGACTATAATTTAGTTTATAAACCAGGAAAAGAAATCACTAATGCCGACGGTCTTAGACGTCTTCCACAGCCACTGACAGTAAATGAAGAAACTCCTCCTAACGAAATTTTGTTATTGGAAGCTCTGAAGAAACAGCTCTTAAAATCAGCTGATTTGGCCCGTCTGACAGCTCAAGATCCCATTCTATCACGAGTTCTCAACTGGGCATGGAGGGGATGGCCTGTAGAAAAGCAAGCTAAGGAGTTTGAGCCGTTCAACATAAGGAAACTAGAACTGTCCGTTCATAAAGGTTGCCTACTATGGGGCTCAAGAGTGATTATTCCTAAAAGAGCTCAAGCTGACATATTAGAAATTCTGCATAATACTCATCAAGGTATTGTTAGAACAAAAGCTCTCGCTCGTAGCTATGTCTGGTGGCCAGGCATTGACAAGGAAGTGGAAAGAGTAGTCAACTCATGTGAAATTTGTCAACAAACCCGGAAATCACCACCAAAGGTTTTTATCCCATGGGAAAACACAAAGAAGCCGTGGTCTCGAATTCATATCGACCATGCTGGTCCTTTTCAGAATTCTTTGTTTCTTATCATAGTCGACTCATATTCTAAGTGGTTAGAAGTATTTAAAGTTCCTTCTACGGATTCGTCAGCAACCATCAATGTATTAAGAAAGTTATTCGCCACTCATGGAATACCTGACATATTGGTCTCGGATAATGGATCATCCTTCACGTCAGCTGTATTTCAAGATTTTTTGCAAAGAAATGGTATTAAGTTCATTCCTACTGCTCCTCAACATCCATCTTCAAATGGACAAGCAGAATGCATGGTACAGACTACTAAGAATTCCCTGAAGAGGATTATTTCTGGAAACTGGGAATATAGACTTGCAGCATTCTTAATGGCACAACATACAATTCCGAGTTCCTCTACAGGAATGTCTCCTGCTGAATTACTAATTAATCGGAAATTGAAAACCTGCTTAGACAAATTGCATCCTGATTTATCAGAAGAAATTAACATAAAAAAGGATGGTGACAATCTGAATAATCGCACAAAGAAAAGAATGTTTGCTCCTCTCGATACTATGTATGCATTAGGATTTCCTCCACATAAGAAATGGGTTCCTGCTACAGTTACGGAAGTCTTGGGTTTGACCAATTACGTAGTACAAACAAATGATGGTCTTGTGTGGAGAAGACATGTTGATCAACTGAGAAGTCGTGTTCCAGGAGCCATAGATGTGACTGATGATCCCGAAGAGATCAGCCCAACAATTCCACAACGATCCGAATTGTCTGCTCAGTCTTCAAGTGTACCACAAAAGCCACCGCAATCTTTAAAGGAGTCTTCATCTGTGGATGAGGCTGCAAGTAGTCCAGCGTCTTCAACAGAAGATGATGTTCATGTTCCTGATCCAGATGATGTGAGTGAACCTCAATAGAGCTCGCCTTCTCCAAGGCCTGTCAGAAACAGGCGTCCACCGAGTTGGTTTAAGGACTATAAAACTTGGGGGGAGGGATGTAATGTATTAATCGTTATCGTATTGTGTTTTATTGAGTTTTTGTATGGCAACAGCATAAGTGTTATTCTTCTCAGTCTTCTCGTTCTCAATGTAAATAGTAGTCATTTTCATGTAAGTGTCCTCAGTAGTTGTAATAAATGTTCTTTTAACGGTATCTACAGCCTGGATTAATGACGCCCATTAGTAAAGAGTAAACCCTAGCCCACATATATAAAAATGTGTTGAAATTGTTGCACTATTTCACTATCCTCATCAACTTCTACATGAAAGTAAGCCTTATAGAGATCAAGAGTACAAAAAATCTTAGAATTACGAAGACTATTTAGAATTTCATCGATTTTTGGAATTGGATAATGTGCCATCTGAAGCTGCGGATTTATTGCAACTTTATAATCCACGCATAAGTCTACAGAGCCATCCGGCTTAGGAACTACAACAAGAGGGGATCCCCAATCACTACAATCCACTCTTGTTAATATACCTTCTTTTTCGAGCAATGTCAATTCGTTTTCAACTTTTCCCCGTAAAGCAAATGGCACTTCCCAAGCTTTTAGAAAAACTGGTTTCGCATTTTCTCGTAATTTGAGTGAACATTTAAAATGAGGAATTTTACCTACCTTTTGCTCAAAAACGCAAGGAAATTGTTTTTCCAAATAAGTGATTGTATCAGAAGCGTTAATCGAGTTTATGTGTACAGGCTTGTTATTTCTATCGATTTCTGACAAATTTATATTTAAATGATGTATCCATGTTCTGCCTAATACTGGTGCAAACATATTTAGAACAATAAATAATTTTTCATTTCTTTTTGCATTTTTATAACTAACTGTAATTTCTACAAAACCCAGTTGTCTAAATATGCCGTGTGTATATGATCTGAATTGAATCGTAGTAGGCTTTATTTCCTTCGTTAATTGTAAATTATCAAAAGCTTGTTTTGGTAACAATGAAAATCCTGATCCGGAATCGACTTCAAATTTTTGTTGTTTATTCTCAATACCTACAACTACCCAATATTTATCTGTATAATTTGAAAAATTTAACTCGTCTGCATATATATCGACAACTTTTTCATTGTTAGAATAAATATCTACTGAATTAGTACTATTGTCGAACTCGTTATTTTCAACTATTTGTATTTTTGAATCAGGTTTGTTTCTCAACAAGGTGGAAATGCATATTTTTTGAACGTGGCCCTTTCGGTGACATGCTTCACAAAACAACTTTGAAGGGTTAACGCGGCAGTCACGTGATAAATGATGTCCTCGACCACAGCGTAAGCACATATTCTGAATACCTAATTCACGAAAATTTAATGTTCTATTTGCAGAATTCGACCTGCCTTGATTTCCAACAAATTGTTCTTTCCTTGAATCAAAATTTATTCTTTGACTTGATTTTTTTCTAAAAGATTTGTTCCGATCATTTGATTTACTTCTAGGCCTCGAAATTCTATGTACGTCTTCTGTTTTCACACTAGAACAGCTATGCTTTGATAATTCTTTATTATCTAGTTTTGATGCTTCCAACGCTAACGCTTGTTCTACCGCCTTTTCAAATGTTAGTTCTGATACCATAAAAAGATTTTCTCTTATTCTGGTGTCTTTTAAGCCTCGAATAAATTGTGTGCGCAAAAATAAATTTGCAACTGATTTTGTACATTCACAGTATCACAAGTTGACGTAAATTTCCAAAGTGCCGTAACGTAATCGGCAACAGTTTCGGTTTCACTTTGCATGCGATTGAGAAATCGATGCTGTTCGATAACAACATTTGGTGGTGGACACAAATGTTTTTGCAAATTCGAAATAATTTCATCGTATGAAAGATCGTTTGGTAATTTTGGAGCTATCAAGGAACACAATAAATTGTAATGAATCGATCCAATGCAGTTGAGTAACATTTTAGAACACAATACTTTATCATGGAATACGTTCTTAATTGTAAAAAGTTCTCAAATCTTTGTTTATATTGATCAAATGTTTCCGTGTTAGGATTAAAGTTCTCGAAATTTGATAAAAATTGTAAAGTACCTGTTTCGATATTCTCATTTTTACCTCCATTGTTCGAGATCAACTGCGCAATTCGTTCGTTGCTGGCTGTAATTGTTTTCAAAAGTAAATCGCATTGTTCTTGATTCATTTCTGCTTTTTTCTCTCGTCGCCACTTCTGTTGTGTATTAAATTGAGTGGATATATTGATGAGGCATTTTATACAGACAAACACCTTTTATTCTTTACAACAAGACGAACGAACAAAAAAAACACAAACCAAAACATTGATAGCTAGCCGAAGACATCTGTTGCCATATTCTAAAACACAAAAGATAACATTGATATTTCCACTTCCGATAGCAGCGCCACACAAACAATTGACATTTGATGAATACAACAAATAGGTAGCTTTTTCTATTAAATAACTCCACTTCGGGATACTATTTTTTACTAATTGGTGAATTTTCTGTAACTCTTGATACTACTCATTTTGTCACTCCTGGCACCATTTGATACTTTCCTGATGTGTAAAATTTTCAGTCCCTTTCGGGGGACAAGCCATAGTTGTTGTACATTGCATCTAATTGGGTGTGTATTGGTCCTCACCTTTCCAGTATGTTCCCCAGGGACTGGCACCCATTCTTTCATGTGGTACCACTATCAGTGTATGTCATTACCACTTCAGGATTTTGATGCCTAGGCTCATCATGAGAGGGAAGCACATGAGCTTTGATGAGTCGAAATTATACCAGGAATTTAATATAGCTGAGAGTATCCTATCCAAATAATACTCAAGGAGATCTTTAAACATGCTGCATAATCATATGATGTGGACACTGTTGATTTTCTGCATCTGGAAAATCCCCCGGCTGAGGCTGGTTTTGAACCTGCAAATTTGAGAACAAGGGGCCACCACTATGTTACCATAAGAGCCTACTAATACACTACTATAAGAGCCTAACCACTATGCCACCATGCCGGCCATATTAGACCATAGTTAGTTAGTTAGTTCCTTGTCCCCTCCCTTATTAAGTTCCTCCTTAAAATAAATTTCTAAAGATATTTTAAACAGGTGGGATAAAATTCAAGGCTGAATGTATTTGTCAGATCAACTCCTTGAAAATATATCGGGCAGGTGAACCTTGCCCGTGGAAGACTCACAGAAGATCCAAAACATTTTTAGTTATAAAAACACATGAAAATACTTTTAAACAGTTTAAAAAAAGATTTTGAGGATGGACAAAAAAATTTAAAGCAGTTGTGTCAGATATTTTGTTGGCAAATAATAGCGTCGTCTCCATCTTTACATGCATACATACATCAAAATACCAACTTACTCTCTCTAAACTCTTTTTCACAATAAATACCATGTGAGTGCTTCTGACATCTGTTGAAGATATTATAAAATAATCATTCAATTGAAGCTTTCTGTGGGGTCATTCATAAAGGATGTCCCACTTCTAGGGGAGGGGGGATCAAGAAATTGGGAGAAGGGGATAGGAAGAAGTGTGAGATCACATTTTGGTTAAAATAAAAACATTTAAAATCGGAAGATTAAATATTTTTATGCTATTCTCATTGATTTCATTTCATTTGCAAGTGGAAACCATTGAAAACATCAATGTTGATTAAGGTTTAAACTAACTTCTAGTTAAAAGTTTATTCAAAGTACAGTAAAACCCCGCAAATCCGAAATCCCGGGAAATCCAAACGAGTTTTTTTTAACTAATTTAAATTTGTAAAACAAGCAAAAAAAGAGAAACTTATTTATTTTGTCACAACAAAATAATTAAAAACTATTACTTATTAAATTTATAAAACAATTACTATAACAATACAAACTCGCAAAATATCAATTTCACTTGAAGTTGCTTAACTTCAATTGTCAAAGTGACAAAAACCTTCCAGCGAAAGCAATTGCGCTCCAACGTTGCATAAACATGACATCGTTTGCGGTGGCTGCTGCGTGTTGTTCTATGAAGCGCAATGCGATGTCAAGAGCAGAGGCAGCATCAGTATAAAAGTCACATTGACTGTCGGAGTTTCTTCTTCCTCACAACCTGGTACTTGGTGAACAAGATGAAGTAGCTCAGTGTTACCATCTTGTGTGAGGTGTAGGGGTAGGTGTTTCCTCGAACTCGTGGCTAGGCCACAACTACTTCCAGGATCTCCGCAGTAAGTTCATACTTGTATTTTGCCACGATTCTGCAACCCAGTAAATAACGTCTTTTATAGTAAGTTTCTTCATCTTCTCAAGGATAGAAAGAGAACCAGTTTCTTCAATAAGATATTGTTAGAACATTTTTTGGTAGTTCAGTTTTACATTCTGCAGAACCCTCTGGTCCATTTTCGGCTAATCCGAACATATTGAAATCCGAGCAGGCTACAGCCCCAATTAGTTTGGATTTGCGGGGTTTTACTGCAAATCTTCTTGAGCATTTACATTTATGATATAAAATTGCGTGGATAATTTTTACAGAATTCAAACAAGTAATATTTTTTACTATTGTTGTAAAACTTAATTTCTATTTTATACAAATTAAGTAAACATATAATCATTATTATTGCTATTCTCGCAAATATCATCAACAGTATCACTTGGAAAGCAATTTTAAATGATCAGGAATTGAAATAAAATCTTTACACATAGCTGAACATTGCATATTATTCTGCTATTGGGATAGAAAGCATTTGCCCATCCAAACAGGAAATAGGGAGCGGTTTTTCAAACTATTTTAAATGTAAAAAATAATGTATGTGATATATGAACAATAGTTAAGCTTATTTGCACATGTATAGTTATAATTACTGACATATTTTTATATCTAAAATTACAGACAGTTTGCGTCTAGTGCCTAAAATTTATGTCCAACACAGAGGTAAAAATGTTCTAGGCATAAAAATGACCAAATTTAAGTGTCATTTTCAGTAAATCAAATGTGTGGGAGGTTATAAGAAAATCCCATTTTTGATAGAAATAATACACGTGCAAGAAAATACAAGATAACATAGACCTAGTTAGTTTAAGGCTAGAAAAACTGAGGGGACCTGTGTGACCCCTCTCAATATTTGTTGTTCAGTAATTCCAACAGTAATTAACTGAGCACGTCGATGGTTTCTGACTTTTCCTAGCATGTTCCTATTTAAGTACTTATTTGAGTACTTTTGTATTATCCTCATAGGAGCAGGAATATTGAACCTTAAAGCTAGAATGATGGAAGGGGCCAGTGTAGCCTTTAAGGTATTTTACCACAAAAATGGTCTATTTCTTCATTCCTTTTAATGGCTGTAACAAAGTTTCATTCAGTCTAGTTTGACCTTTACCTTTTTATAATTGGTTTGAATTTAAAATACTAAATGAATGCGACAGCTCTCCAGGTGGACAGTGGTGTTTGCTGTTCGAAGGAGAAATAAATTTTAAGTTTTGATGTAAAGAAAATGCCATGCTACAAAATATCATGAACTCGGCTTTTGTATAGAGATTAGAGAAACTGCATTGGACATGTGGGCTCAGTCAAGAAAATTTTTTGAAAGAATTACACGTAAAAAATCCGGGAAGAGCCACATTGGTCTTTGGTGTGCAGGAATTTTCCATCTTTCTAGTGTTAAAGACGTTAAAACAGAAGGAATGTTTATTTTTGTTCCATCGTGTTATTGCAGGTTGCAACTGAAATAAATCGGGGAAAAAAAAGGTTTAAATGTGATTCAAAATTGTAGGCATTGAATTTGGCTCATAGACTTGGAAATCTGGTCATCAAAGTGAAATATGTTGTTGTAAAATATGCCTAACAGTAGTTTGTTTCTAACAAGATTTGAAAACTTAATAAGAATGTAATGTTTTTTAATGTTTTCAAAACCATTTTGGGTATTCAAAACGCATTGTGTGTATTCACAACAAAACTATTAATAATATAAATTACAACTAATAACAAAAATTGTACTAACCTGGAAAGAAAATAATATATGTTGTATACATCTGCTAGAATTTATAAAGCACATAATTCAGTTGCATGGGGGTTTGTTGTAACTATATCTGACTTAACTATTATCTTTTAAGGTTAGTATTTTTGTGAAGACAATTAATTGGAAATAAATGCAAATTTCTTCAAAATTGAGAAGTTATTTTTGATATGCTTACTCTGAGTTCCGAGAGAGTAATTTGAAATATTCTTGTGCTATCTAGAAGCTACGTACAAAACTTGTACTAAACAATATATCAAAGTACTGTTCCACAGTACTACAACTATTCTTTAAAAAAGCTCCTTTTTAAATATTAAAAAAAAAAAAATCTCTGAATTTTGTGATTTATAAAAACATCAAAACCTAATATAAATGTCTTCTTCAATACATTGCAGAGCTATTCTTTATTTTAAATACATATATATTTTAAGCATCATATTTTATTTTAATCAATGCTTGTTTTTTTTGAATGATCTGATTAAACTTTTGCTTGTTAATTGTAGTTATCTTATTTAAATCGTACTCTGAAATGCATATTGTTGTTAGAAAATTCTCAAAAATTACTTACAAAATAAAGCTTACTTTTATTTGTGTGAAAGTTTAATTCCAGTTGTTTTGTTAGGGTTTTCTTATGTATCAAGTGCAATTCTTGAATGATATGTTTTTAAATTACAGGTTAATCTAAATATGTCAACCTGGAAGGAATGGTTTGATGAAGTGATCAAATGGGCTGCAGAAAACCCTTGGGGTTTCATTTACTATGTGCTGCTTGGATTATCTCCGTTTTTCCTTGCAAGTACTATCTTGTCCTGGAGATTAGCTAAGCATATTGAAGCAGAAGAGCGTCGAAAAACCAAGAAATCAAAGAAAAATGCTAATATGGCTGAAATCCGTCGAACAAAAAGTGATTAATGTGGTTTTGCGTTTTTATACCATGTAGCGCAAAATATGTTTGCTTTACATTCCTTAAAAAGAATTGTTAAGTGTTCACCAAATTAAGGCGTACTGTAATAAAATATGTAGTTATTTGCATTTAAATTATATAAATGCAAATGCCTTCTGTACAATTAAAATGATTTTAATTGCAGAATATTCAAAATAGTAATTCTTAATCAAGAAATGAAGTTGACATTCCATGATGAAAGAACAACTTTCTTTTCCAAATGAAATTTAAACATGCAATTTAAGCACACATGATTATATTCATATTAATATATTAGTTTAGTAATTTCTTGAAGTAAATTTCAGTAAGTATAAAAGGACAAATAACGTCACACAAGCTAAAAATAAGCAGCATAAATACACTATAATTTTGTTCCAGAATTTATAGATGAGCACCAAATACTTACACATTTTAACTATCAATTTTGACATAAAATATACTTTGTCACAAATTTCTATTGCATAAATATATATATATAGGTTACCAGCATATATATATATAAAATCTAGCATTGTATACAATGCCGACATTTCATACATTGCCGGTGCTATATATATGGCCATAAACAAATATTGGTGTCTCTTAATACTCAATAATATGATGTAATAACAACAATTTTCAGACTCACTTTTTTATATGCAAATATTGATGATAAAGGAATTTGGTTTCAAACACTCTCAGGAAGAAGTAACATTCACTTTTTAGAAAAGAGTTTTATTCGTTTTAAGGGAAAAAAAAAAAAAACATGGTAACCTGTTACCTATGTCATGTAATCCAGCTGGGGCAACTCAAAGGTGCAATATTTACACAGCTGCCAACTTGACAGTGAAAAAATAGAAATGCAGTTATATGTGTACAAAAAATTGGCACCTAGTGCTGTGACACATTGAAGCAATTATTTAAAATTTGAATTAAATAATAATAGCAAAACAGTACATTTCAGTATACTTCAAATGAATAAATATCTGAAATAAAATAACTTATTTATTTTTAAAAATTGTCACTGGTGTAGATAAAGTCGCTTACAGTAGTAGCATCTAGCTACTTTCAGAAATTTGTCAAGTGTCTGATGATAGCAGCAAGGTTCAGTTATCTGTTATGTTGATTCTAATATTATGGCCAAGGTAGAAGCATTCAAGCTGAAATTTAGCTTATGTATTAGATGAAATTGTTATATATATATATAACAACTATTGTTATTATAGTCATGGGTCATTAAAACTGGATTAAAATACATTAGCGAATATTCATGGTATAATTTTAGTTTTTTTTTTGGTACAGAGCGACTTTTGGTTTTTCTATGAGAACGTTTTCTAACTTTCAATAAAACTTTGAAAGGGAGGGGGGTGGGAAGGTGGAAGGTTTTCCTTCCACATTCAATTTATTTTAACCAAACTAAAAATTTTAACTAAACATAAACAAAACATAGTATTTCTGAAGCAAGACTTTAGAACACTTGGCAGTAATTAGACAATTTAGAACACTTGGCAGTTATTTATTTGTGGTGCTCAAACTGAATTTGGATGCAACAAAAGTCAATACTAGAAGAAAATATTTGTATTTTAAAATTGCTATGCTGTTTTGATGATTGTCCATTCATACTGCATAGCATATGATGTTAAAAAAAATAAAATAAATGTTAATCATTCTCTAAACATTAAGCATAGCAATATCATTTGAAATAATGATTTAGTATAATTACCTTTTTTCTGTTATTTTTATTGGAATAAGTCACAAAATCCAACTAAAGCAGAAAAATATTCTGTTATGCATTTTTATGTATACGTACCATAGTACTATAGTTAAGAGGTGAATACATATTTCATGTATTGACATGCTCTCTGCCTCTTTCACTTTTTAAAAATTGCCTTTGATAATTCCTGTATTTTTATTAGCTTTATTTATAATTACATTATTTTTTAGAAATTATCATACCCATCATTTTATTGTATATATTTTGTATTTACATGGGTTTTATATTTTTATTGTAAAAAAACGTCATTATGGGTATGAAAATCATGGAATCTGGATCTTTTAAATTTGGAAAAATGTTTCATTTTTTAAATTTTTTGTTATAAAGTTTTTAATTTTTTTAGTTTTTCTAATGGAATTTATAGCTGCTTTCTTTGCAAGTTTTAGATTTTATTTTGATCTAAAATTTGAAAGTTTGAAAGTAGAAGAATTTTCAAAAAGTGAGTTATGTTTTTCTCAATAATAATGAGTGACTTTTGAAAATTGTATTATTTGCTTTTGTTATTTTGAGCTTATTGTTTGGAGATGCTATTAAAAAACTATTGTCTACACATATAACCATATATGTGTGTACGTATATGTACGTATATGTAAGAACGGCTGTCCCGTTCTATCTTCTACAGTAATGGCCGCTAAGACCCATGTAAGACGAGGCACAGGGCTTCGTTGCAATTCTTTATTGGTACATTTTAACACACAACTATCACAACATTAATATTGTTGGAACGAACGACATAAAGTCATCAGCAAGTTTCAAGAAGCAATAATCCCGATTTTCATTCGGGCAGTCGTATTTATATGGGGGAAAATCTCTTAGACTGCAGACAATGTTCCCTACACCACGTGATGGCACGTGGTTTAAATAGGAGGGCCATATGGAAAATAAAATATATTATTGGCTTTAATGCCGTAGACAGAGGCTGGCCTAAGTCTACGGGGAAAAAAATAGTCTGGAGGGAATTAATGAGGGAAACCAAATTGAGCTTAGTCATGACCATATATGGTAACACGTTAGAAAAAATTTATGAGTGGGACAACCCTGAGCTGTCAAGTTGAATATGGAAAAAGCCAGACAAAGGATACGAAGGATTTCTCCATAGCACAGCCTGACAAAGGATTTTTCGATATTACATCCCCCCTCCCCAAAAGTTCTATTACTTTAAATATTGAAGAAGTGAATTATCTGCAGCCTTTTTCCCCACATAAATTTATGTATTAAATTTTATATACACATTTTGAATGAAATACTATACAATTACAAAAATTACCGAACATTTTCATCACAGATTATTATACACTTATTTTTTCCCTACTTCTTACTAAATGATATTTACAAAATTTTATATGCAGTTCAGTTTAATTACAGTTGGATTATTCTGTTGCAGTTCAAAAGTGAATGACTTATATCACATTATTCATGTGATAGTTTGAAATTTGTTGGTGGGTAATATTTCCTTAATCTTGACACATGTACTATGTCTGATTTTTCTTTGTTGTGTGCATTGGGTTTATTGATTTCATAAGTTACATCCGTAACTTTTCGAAAAATTTTATATGGTCCACTGAACGGTTGCGAAAGTTTTCGTGAATTCGGATATTTGAATTCTTCATATATCACAATGTCATCTGCATTAAAAGTTTTGTCCACAAATCTGGCATCGTAATATATTTTATTTTTTTCATGATACTCTTTGGTTCTTTCCACTGCCAGTTTTCTAGCTTCCTCAACAGGAGGATAAATGTCTTAATTTACTGGATTTTGAAAAGTCACTGTACCGTACATTAAATACGCAGGTGGGAACTTCGTAACTGAGTGTGGAGTTAGGTTGTATTCTTGAGTCACCTGCTCTAATAATTTAGGCCATGGCACATTTCCAGAAGCTGCATTCACTTTGCACTTTAGGCGAGTGACTATTGTTTGGTTCAGACGTTCCACCTTACCATTAGTCTCTGGTCTATGAGCTGTGGTTAGTAACTGTTTAATTTTGTGGTGCTTTAGAAATTTCTTGAAATGAGATGAAGTAAATGATGGATTTCTATCACTTAATACACTTTTAGGTATTTGAACACTGAAAATTTGTTAAGAAAGTTCACGTAAGTTTCGGTAGTGATTGATTTTGATGCAAAATACCACATGTATTTAGTATGATGATCTATAAACAATGTTAAATATTTTTTCGTGGAATTGTAGTAGTTGAAACCACCCACACTATCTACTGCAACGAGATCAAACGGTTTATCAACTGGAGGCATAGACTGTAAAAGGCCAAATCTTTTTTGTCGAGGCTTTTTGTTTACCTGACAAATATGACAGTGTTTGTTAAATCCAGTTATATCTAATGTTATATTTTGCCAATAATATACAGGCGTAAGGAAAAAGGAACAACAATTTTAGTAAAACCCTTTTTACGCAGGCATAACACGTTATTAATTTCGACAAAATTACCAGTTAAATTATCATTTTTTTGAGCCTCTTGAATTTCATCCAATTGCAGTAGATGCGAAACGTGGTTTCCTATATTTTTTTCAACACATTCATTATTTACAGGTATATCTCTTGAGAGCATGTCAGCCTCGAAGTTTGTGGTGCCTTTTGTATATTTAATATCATAGTCATACATACTTAATTGTAAGGACCAGCGGAACAGACGCCCTTTTAAGTTTTTTACATTTTTGAGCCAAACTAACGCCACGTGATCGCTATGTATGACGAATTTATGGCCAAAGAGGTAGTGGTGGTACTTCTTTAAAGCATCCACAACAGCTAGACATTCCAACTCAGTAATACTATAATTCTTCTCGTAATCTTTTAATGAGCGGGAATGGAAAGCTATGGGATGTAAGGCACCCGAACTGTCTGGCTGTTTTAATATTCCCCACACCAGTTTGACTTGCATCAACACAAATATGACATTCTTTTTTAGGATCAAATATTTTAAAAATTGGTTTACAAATTAAGGAGTTTTTCAAAACTTGAAATGCTTCTTGGCATTTGTCAGTCCATTGCCAAGTTGTATCTTTTTTCAGCAAGTGGTTTAATGGATTTCTAATAGTTGCATATTTATCTCTAAATTTATGGTACACATTTATTGACCCCAGAAATCTTTGGAGAGATTTAACATTTTTAGGCGGTTGTAATTTTTTAATAGCCTCAATATTGCTATTATCGGGCGTTACAATACCATTACAAATTTCATACCCTAAAAATTCAATTTTAGTCTGTAAGAAAGAACATTTTGATGCTTTTAACTTTAAATCTTCCTGTCTGCATATCTCAAAAATTTGTTGAATATGATCTAAATGTTCTGAAAGGGTTTCAGAAAAAATTATTATGTCATCAAAGTAATTGGCTGCAAATTTTATTTTATGTTTTGTAAGTATTCGACGCAAAGTTCTTTGAAAAATACTTCCTGAATTTTTCCACCCGAAGAGTAATTTGTTCCACTCATATAAGCCACTATTAGTGACAAAAGCGAGCTTTTCAGTATCGTCGGGATGAATTGGTATATGCCAATATCCGGAAGTCATGTCTAATTTGGTAAAATATTTGCCTTTCCCTAATTTATCTACAAGTGTTTCTATCAGGGGTAATGGTTCTGCGTCGGACTTAGTAATTTGATTTAATTTTCTGTAGTCTATACATAATCGACTTTTTTTATTTTCGTCTATTTTAAAAACTAGTGTAACAGGTGCAGAATATGGCGTTGAGCTTTCTTTTATTATATTAGCCTTTAATAACTCATGAATTTGATTTTCAATTTCTTCTTGTTGCTTTGGGGAAGTTTTATATGCCCTTAATGACACCGGTAAGTCGGATGTTAACCTTACCCGTTGAGGTTCAATTCTAACTGTTCCAACATCATATTTATTTTTGGAAAATATATCTTCGTAATTTTGCAATATTTCTTTTAACTTTGAATTTTCCTCAAGTTCCGAATGTCCATCGACAGGATCGCGACATTGTAGGCCTGCAATGCCGCAACCAGTCCCAGAAACATCGGACGAAATACGAAAATAATTATTTTTTTTGCAACTAATTTTTTCATTTCCATCTTTCTCTAGACAAGTTTTCTTTTCCGTGCTACTCTTTTTCTTTTCATTTTCGTTATAATGTAATTCCGTCATACTTTCCTTAGTTTTACTTTCTTTCGGATCTTTCACTCTTTTAATTTCCTTATCAATTTTCTTGCGTATTTTTCCCGTACTATTATTTTCGTTTTTATTTTCTTTTACTTTATTTCCACAGTTCCTAACTAGGATTTCAGGTAAAATATGCAAAGACAAGTCATTCGGTTCGGAATCAGAAAAGGTGATCAGTCTTCTCTGATCCTGCATAACGACATGTCCTACACAATCTATGACCAAACGAAATCCCATGCAACTCTTTAAACCTAATATGGCATAAGGTAAATCGGTGTCTAGAACATAAAATTCCACTGGTTTAACTATATTGCCGACCTTAAGGTAAAGAATACACGTTTGGTCAAGCTGTAGCATTCCCTTCGTTTGTTTTATTTTTACAGCGATTTTTTCTTTAATCGAAACATTTAATGTTTTTGCAATTGCACTCGGGATGATATTTAATGTTGAACCGGTATCAACATTTAAATAAATAGTCTTTAAATTCGAATTTGTATTTTGAGTGTACGCGTCATTAGATAGTTGATAATCATTTTAAAATTTCGCCTCATTTTTAATAATATACCCGGGTATTATTAATTGTCATACTTCGTTAACTCTCTCATTTTCTTCTCTTAATTGATTATATTTTTGCTGCGGTGGTAGTTTAAATCGAGCATTCGATGTATTTGGCTTATTCACACATGTTTGTCCCCAATGATATGCGTTGGAGATTCCTTGTTGTGCGCAAAATTTACAAGGATTAGGGGGTAACTCCTGCGAAAAATGTGCAGTCTGTCTTTTAACTGCATTTTTTGTTTCATTGTGTCCTACAAATCTAGGTTTATTCTGTTGGTAAAAATTAGGTTGGTATACATTGTTTCTATCTTGACGAGAATAGTTATATCGTTGACGAAAATTACTTTGGTCTTGATTTTTTGATATCTAATTTTGATAAAAGGGGGGCTTCACCCTAAAAATATTTTGTTGTTCCCCTTTATAAGCGGACTTGGGTGTTTCATGTGGAACTTCATTTATTAATTTTGAAACAACCTGAAGCCATTCGGTGGGAGTTTCTGGCTCTTTTATTAACAAAAATGCCCTAACTTGGGCAGGTAGCCCAACTGAAAGCCCCTCAAGGATATGTTGATTACTAAGTTTTATTTTTTTTCCCATTTCTACTTTCTCCGTAAAATAGGAGTACAACTCTTTCGGATTTCCAGAAAATTTTAAATTTTGAAAATCAAGAAAACTACTTGCTGGAGTAAAGTAATGTTCTTCAAAAATTTGAATGATTTCATGAAAGGAATTACAGCAAAGGCATAGATTGATGTAGAGCTTTAAGGCTGACCCGCGAATAAATTTCTGAAAATTTTTTAATTTCCAATTATCATTTAAGTCGTTCTGAGCCGTTTGCTGGTTAAAGTGAGCTAACCATGCTGAAAAATTTATGCCTAACTCTGGTTCAAACAACAAAATTTCAGGTGAGCTACTCGAATTTGTGTCTTTTATTTCAATTTTTGAAGTAGAAAAGCCATCGGCCAAACTTATCTCTTTTATTTTCTCACTAATCGTTCGATATTCTGAATCCGTTTTTATTAAGCATAAATCGGCAGTTGCCTCTGCTTGAGTTTCCGCATCCTTATGGTTTAAGTTATTCCCATCCATGTTTGACTTTTCTTTGTGGGAAGACTCTAAGTCAGAATTTTCTTCATTTTCAATGGTCTTGCTCATTTTACCACTACGTAATAACATAATTCTAATAACACACTGATTTTTGACATTTTTCCTTTTTTACCTTCCCACTTTAACAACAAAAATATTCCCCGTAAACAAATGCATAACATCCAAAATATATCCAGAACTATTCATAATACTGCAAAAAGTATACCATAATTTCAATTACACAGCACATTGATAAATTTACCATTTCAAACATCTTAATGTCAAAAAAAAAAAAAAAAAACATGCTGACAAGATCCCTTTTAAAAATTTAAACCGATAATTAATATATCATCAAATGAACTTATTCTTCCAAAACACATATTCAATTTATATCATAATAAATTCTAAAGCAATATCATGTAAAAAAAAAAACCAAACGGGAGAAAAAGATATTCATATAATTATAAGATATTTATGAAGATAATTCGAAATAATACCATTTTGGAATAACACATTAAAAATTACTCTATCCAAATTCACTTTAGCACATGAAAGTAATTTCAATTCTAAAGCACCACACATTCACGATTCTTTGGTGAAATCACGCAGCAGAACGCCAACACTCTTCGCTTCTAAAAGCCACAACGGGGGCGAGCTCTTCCCCACTCTGTGAAAGTAGCGCACATCGGTTCATTGCACCGTCTGGAAAGATGATCCACGCCGCTATATCGGTGCGGCACATTGCAGATTTAGTATTGATTTTCTTCGATTGTTTTTTTTTCTGCAGGAGCCCGGATAGGAACATAAATCCTACCGGCTTGTAAGAACGGCTGTCCCGTTCTATCTTCTACAGTAGTGGCTGCTAAGACCCATGTAAGACGAGGCACAGGGCTTCGTTGCAATTCTTTATTGGTACATTTTAACACACAACTATCACAACATTAATATTGCTGGAACGAACGACATGAAGTCATCAGCAAGTTTCAAGAATCAATAATCCCGATTTTCGTTCAGGCAGTCGTATTTATATGGGGGAAAATCTCTTAGACTGCAGACAATGTTCCCTACACCACGTGATGGCACGTGGTTTAAATAGGAGGGCCATATGGAAAATAAAATATATTATTGGCTTTAATGCCGTAGACAGAGGCTGGCCTAAGTCTACGGGGAAAAAATAGTCTGGAGGGAATTAATGAGGGAAACCAAATTGAGCTTAGTCATGACCATATATGGTAACGCGTTAGAAAAATTTATGAGTGGGACAACCCTGAGCTGTCAAGTTGAATATGGAAAAAGCCAGACAAAGGATACAAAGGATTTCTCCATATCACAGCCTGACAAAGGATTTTTCCATATTACATATATATATATATATGTATGTATGCATAACATATCAAAATTGTTTCATTTTAACAATAATTAAACACTTAATAATAAATCTACTATAATAAATCTATATTCTAAATGCTGTAAAACTATTTTAGAGACACAAATTTACCATCTCAGGATATATTCTGGAAAGAAAATGAATTTGCTTGAAGTTCATGTGCGAAAATTTTGAATATTTATATGCTTCACTTTTAGAATTGAAATTAAATAAAAGTGCTAACTACATATCTTATATGAACGATATTTTGTGTGAAACATGGCATTTATTGTTTTCATTTTGCTATGCTTTCAGGTATTATTTTCAAATTTTCTGTTTATATTTTAAATTATAAAACAGAAATCAAATAATAAATATACAAATTTCGAATGTATTTGTTTCTGTTTCATTCATAAATATCTATATTCATCAACATTATACAAATTAAAACAAATCATAGATTATTTTTAAATAATCTATGACTTTTTTAAATTTGTATAATGGTTTGATTTAAATTTTTCTAATGTTTATAGTGGAATTTAAACTGAAAAATTACTAAAATTTTATGAATAAACAAATTATATTGCTTAAAAAAAATCTGAATTTTCAGTATTTTTTGACTGATTTTAACGGAAGATTTCCGTAGTGCTTCAATACATGGTTTTTCCTTCCAAAGATGGAAATATCACGTCCTGAAAATACGAGAACGGAACTTTTCCGTTTTACGGTTGCTGTATTTTCGCAACCTGATTTGGATTAATGGAGAAAAAAGAAATGGAACTCGGGAAAATATTAGCAGAAACAGAATATTTCCGGCAACTCTGCTGCTGTACCTTTCCCGTTATTTTCAGATTTTTTTTTACAGTCGTGTATTAGTCTCACATGTATTTATGTAAGTAATTAAAATGTGTACTTATATTTTATTACTACTTCTTAAAAAAATTTGCGATGTTTTAAAAGTCATTTGTATATAGATATTTTTCTATATCTAAAGGAAGGTAATTTAATAGTAGTAATTCAATATAAATTCCTTTATCAATAACGTATATATTCGGAAGACCATAAAGAACCGTTTTTTATTTTTTCATTTTTAGTTTAAGTTCAAATAAGTTTTTAATCCATGTAATCACTCTCATTATCAACAACCTTTTGCCTTCTAGTGTGCAAATATAAAGTGCTGCATCAAAAAAATCTTGGTATCATTGAATATTTAATATTATTTCTATGCGGTGATAAAAGTTTCTTTGTAAATTGTGGCAGTTGGATAACAGGGAAGAAAGGGGTTTGCTGTATGAATAATTTCTTTTGACTGTATAGGGGAGAGCGGGGCTAAACCGTACAGCGAAGCTAAACCGTACACCCATTTTTTTGGACTAGATTTCAAGCTAGACGATCCCGTCAAGCGCTGCAGTCTAGCAGCAGATTGCGCAAGTTTACAGTATAAATATCGTTTCGCTATGCGTAGGAATATCAGTGTTCTCAGTAAAAAAACCTGTTTTTACTCTTTTTCTTCTTATTTTCGTCCACTACTAAATAAAAGGAAACTGAAGAAACATTTCTTGTATGCTAGTAACTGTAAGATCATAATAAACTACTTCTCTTAAGCTCTCTTTTGGTTGTTAGCGATGATTGGTTAAGTGATAGAATTTAAGGTTATTTTAATATATTGCCATGAGGTACAGATTGGGGCTAAATCGTACAGAAGTGTACGGTGTAGCCCCTAACTGTAAAAGCTGAAAAGGTAGGGCAGAAAAATTCAAAACAGGTGAACATGGGACTAAAAGTAAAACCAAAGCGAATCCTAAACCCAAGAAAACAATTTCTAAAACAGCAGTATCTGCAAAATCTAAAAGCATGAGAAACATCAAATTTGACGATTCATCATCAGAAGACGAACTTCCTGATATGAAAGACATTGTCGAAAACGATTATTTAGATGATGTGGACTCGATGAAGTCATTTCTTAATAAAGGGTTCACAAGAGAAACTTAGGCTCCAAGGATGTTTGCATTTTGTGCGGTGATTTCGGCAAGGACAAAGAGCTGTGGTACAGGTGCTGCTTATGTTCAGGGTGGATCCATTCAGCTTGCAGTGCTGCGGAGTCTGGAGACAACTACATTTGTGATTTGTGTACAACGCTTAATGTGTGACCTTTTTTCTGCTCTCTTTTAGGTTTGTAATGAAATCTTGGAACTTTTTTATTAAAGTTAACCTGATTTTTTTTGGATTGTAATTTGTTCTAAAATTTTACAATTGTAATACACAGTTTCTTAGTTACGACCTTTATAAGTAATAAAAAGTTTTTTTACAGTAATCTATTGCATTACAATCATTACTTACCTAAATAGATGATTTTTAAACTGTACGGTATTGCCCCTTCTACTGTACGGTATAGCCCTGACCCCCGGGGTTATTTCGTACAAGGTAACTTTTTATTAATCACCAATTTTTATAAGTAAAAAGTGGAATAGTTCCAAAATGTTTATGTATATAGTTAATATTGTCATTTTTGGCCCAAAACTTAAAATAATTTCTTCTCATATTTTTGCATCGCAACATATTACATATTTTGTTAATTTCATATAAATGCATACTTTAATATCCATGTCATGTTTTTTTTATTATGCTTTTCAGATTAAAAGAGGCTAATAAACATTAAATGCACATAGGAAATTACAAATATAAAACGTTTAGCATTGTACGATAGGTTACGAACATAAAAAAACGTAAGAAAAATGCACAAATAGCTGGTAGAATTTGACAAAAGGGTCTTTTCGGCAAAATTTTTATCCGTAAAGTCATTCCCTCAGCACTGAAAAGAGCTTCCTTGCAACCCCGAAACTTGTCTCTAAAATTCTGATTCTTATTTTTGTCTTTTTTACATTGTTTGTGTTCTTAATGCATAGAGTATCAAATAGAACGTAAAAATCAGGGAATTACTTTTCTTTTTCTAAAACAGCCTATCTCGATATTTTGACAGTTTTTTTTTTTTTTTTCCACTGAAAATTACCCACCTGTATTGCATTTCCGAATTTTTATGCAAAATCACTCAGAAATTATGACTTTGACTTTTTAACATTGCTAGTGAAGTTGAATGCAGCGGCATTTATAACTTATAATCTTTTTTATTATTATTTCCTTCCTTTTTTCTTTCTTTATTTTTTACTTTTGTTGCATTTATGCTGGATCGTTTACTTCTAATTATTTATGATATCAGATTTTTACATTGAGAAAGAAAGCAGATTTCCTTACTTTTAAACAAGAAATTGCTTGTCAAACTAATTTTACACAGCATACTTTAAAACCCAGAATTATGACGCTTCGAAGAAAAACTCATTTAGTGGGAAAGTTACATATCATCGTACTGCCTGAAAATTCTGCTACGTGCACTTTATTTACGAAAAAGTTGGATACACTAAGAAGCAGAACACTGCTCTGCTTAGAATTGTTACTCAAGAACCCCTAAGGGAATGTTGAGAGGTGCACTAGTGAGAACTTATTGAATTCAACTAGTTGTTGCAACATATTAGTAAATTTGTAAAATTCTAGTACCAAATGTCTAATGGTAGGGCTCGACCGATGGCATTTTTTGGCCGATGGGCCGATGCCGATTGTTGGCCGATTGCTCCGAGATCGGCCGATTGCCGATTATTCTCCATTTCCATCGGCCGATGGCCGATGGAAAAAAAAGTCGCTTTAAACCATTAAAACGTGTAGAATGCTTGTCAAAAATGTCATTTAAATCATTTACTATTTATTTTTATGTTTATAAAAGCACTAGTAAGCCCGGCGGTCATACGAAATGACCGCTGTTCTAGGTATTATAGATTGTGATTAAAATGATTTGTGCAAAGGTGTCTGTTAATTCAAACTGAATTACCCAGGTCAGGCTGCGAGGAAGCCCCTTTGCTTACTGCCCCACACTACTATATATTTTTTCATATAGTAGTACTCCATAGTTCATTATATAACCAAATCGTTTGTGAAAAATATATATTTATCGTCGAAAGAACTTATTGAAAATTTTATTATGCTCTTCAAAACAAAAGTTTTAACGAAGCTGGAAAAAAGAGCGCTGCCACTCTAATAAAAAAAATATAAAATTACAATAAATAAATCAATTAAAAAGAAAGAAGGGATTAAATTAAATTCGCGCATACATTAATTTTTAACGGAAATTTCAAAATACAGCGAAGCCTCACTCAATATGCTAGAGAAGCGTTTTAATTAATATTAGTATATTTGTTACATTTGTACAACAATGGCAACTGCGTTGATTTGTTTGTTCACACGGCAACTGTAATTATATGGTTGGAAACGACGGCAACAATGCAAAAATAAAATAAAAAGGGTCAAGAAAATCATTAAAAATTTTTTAAAAATGAATTTATAAAAAAAAAATTAATTCAGTCACAACTTTTATTTTTGCGGCGATGAGTTTCTCGGATCGTAAACCGAATGTGGTCCCGATCGGTAAAACGGCTGGGATTCTATAGCGGACAGATAGACAGACAGAATAAGCCGCTTATATATAAGATAAATGCATTGTTCAAGCACCGTAAAACTGTTTGGGGGAAGTTTACATAATAATTAAAACTAAAAGAATCTCTCGCGATTCTAGTAAAGTAATTAAACTATTCGGAGGTTAAAAAAATTAAAAAATGCTATATCAGAGGATTTTCAATTCTTTTTTCGTATCTTTGCAAAAAAAAAAAAAAAAAACAACAACTATTGGATCCGCTCGGGTCTAATTCCCTTTCCTTCAACATTTTCTCTTTATAACACCTGCACTGCAAATGCCAAGTGCAGCTGCCTTTATTTTATAATTTTTTTTCATGGAGAGGAATGCAGATATTATGACACAGACTAACAAATAATGTGGGTTTGTATTTTTAACGAAACTGTCAACCCCCTCCTCTCAGATTTTTCTCATGATCCCCCCAACCCCCGTTTTAAAAGAAAAGCGGGAACGATTACATGTTTATTTTTCATTAAAAAAGTTATTTTAAGCTCTTTTTCTGAAATAAAAATAAAATATTAAAAAAATTCCCTCGCAGTATTATCCCTTGTTCATAACCAAGAAATACTGAATATTGCTTTAAAAATATAGACGTGAGATTTTTTTTGTCATTGCAAATGAATGCTGGGTCTTAAGAACTAATTTTATTGTTTTTTTTTCCTTGTGAGTTGAAAATTACACTGAAATACTTGACATGTTCTTTATATTTTCATGAGCACAATGTAAGGTCACCGAAAGAAACCAATATTTTGAGCACCCGCAGTTTTCTGTTGACAAATAATCTTCTGAAAACACGTGATCGTTTATAAAAATTAAGATGTATTTTGAAAAAAAAAAAAAATATATATATATATATTTATATGCGTTGGCAATTTTTGAAATTAATGAAATTGTAGTATTTTTATTAAGGTATTGTTCCACCCTCTATCCCAAACTCATTTTTAAAGAATTAAATTTTTGAAAATTGCAAGTCGAACTTGGACACATAAAATTTCGATCAATAAACATTTATACTGAAAAATTGATTCATATTTTTTATCAATATGTTCTATGTTGTACAAGAAATATCCTAAACTGAAAGCAGATGCAACGAGATTGTTGTACAATAGCAGAAAAACTGTCAACTGTCTAACACGTGGCATCAAAGAAGCCAAAAAAAAGCACTAAAAAAACGAAGTATAAAAGGGGAAAAATTAAAATAATTATCGTATAAAAAATGTTAAGGTGCATTTTGAAAAAAAAAAAAAATATGCATTGATCAATCTGTGAAAATAAAGAAATATTAGCATTTTTTATTAAGATGTTATTAAATCCTGTCGCGCGAACTCGCATTTTGAGAATTCAATTTTTAAAAATTGCAAGTCGAATTTGGACACATAAAATTTCGATCAATAAATATTTATACTGGAGTTTTTTTTCTTATTTTTGACCAATCTTTTCTATGTTGTAAACTAAAAATGAAATAATGAGAACAACCGCACACTAAAAGCAGATGCAACAAGATTGCTGCACAATTGCAGAAAAACTGTAACACGTGGGATCGAAGAAGCAAAAAAAAAAAAAAAAAAACCCGCAAAGAGAAAAAAAGTTTACGCTGGTAAAAATTAAAATTATTATCTTACTTTGATTGAGTTGACTTTTTATTGTTTACAATTTCGGAATAATAAGAAACATGACAAACTAAAAGCAGATGGTATAATATTATTTCACAGTGACATATAATGCACTAAGTCATTATTAAAAGAAAAACCGACAAAAATGAGGCAACTAACCTAGTGCGAAAAACAAATAGCACTCATAAGACGTCTCTATGACTTTTACTTTAACATATTCTAACAGCGAGCATTCTGCTCAAAGAGAACTATTTTAATAATGAAGGTTTTCGGGCAGCGATCCCTTAAACTAGTTTTCCGAAATTTTTATCAAATACTTTTGTAGAATGACATTTTTTTGTGTTTTTTTTAAACTTATGTGCTGCCTGTTATTGTATGGAAATAGAAATTGATCTATGGAGAAAAAAAGAAAGTGAAAGACAGAATGTTTTCTGGAAAGTTGTCCCTGCGAAAAACATCGGCCTTGCATCGGCTTTTAGATGTTTTTTAGGCCGATGTTTTTCTAAAGTTAACATCTGCCGCCGATGCCGATGGCCGATGGCAACTTTGTTGAACAATCGGCGCCGATGCATCGGTCGAGCCTTATCTAATCTCCTAATGCATGTGCTTAGTTTCTCAAGTAGTAACTGTGACACAGCACATTGCTGTACATAGTAAGTTGTAGGGTCAGGTGGGGTAAAATGGTCATAAAATCCACGTTTTTCAACTTTCTTTGCCAATAAATATAAGAATTTGTACAAAAGATTCAGATTTTTTGCTTGTTATTTTGCATTACATTATTAAAGAACAGATTGCATTAAATTTTAAGCAGAAAAAAATTAAGTAAAATAATTTTATGACGCCTTCTTTCTGGGATGTATGTATGACCACTTTACACCATGGGGTGGGGTAAAGTGAGTAGTGCATGGGGTAAAGTGGTCATAGTTGAAAAAAAACTATATAAAAGTATTAATAACCATAATACTTCAAAATACTCAACAAAAGTTCATTTTAGAACTAAAACAACTTTATTTCCCTCAAATGAATTTATTTATGTCCTCTATTATGGTCGAAAAATAGCCTCATCATCGTAATGTCTCGTAAGATACTTCAGTCTCTTCAGCTGCTGCATATATGTTCTTAAAACAAAGTTATGTCCCAAAACATGTTAGGATACATAATAGTAGGTATTCTTGGGTTTTAATCTCTAACTATTAGATTTTAAGTCTGTCCTTTAACTCAATGCATATAATAAAACAAATATGAAATTCAAAACGTTCCGTGAAAAATTTTAAAATAGCTTTTAATTGATGACTGAATTATTTAAATAACATATTAAGAAAATATTGCTAATAAGAGAGTTCTGGATAATTATAGCTTATTAAAAATCAATGGGAGAAAAATACATATTTTAACCTAGCTATTTTTAATTCTCTCTCTCTTTCATGTATTGTTCTTGTTCGAAGCACTGCTAGTTCTAAACATTTACAGCTTAATAATACTTACACTGTAAAAAGAAATCAGGAACGTTACTAGGAATATGCTAGGCACCTCATGTGCCTATTTTTTACCAGTAACCTGGTTTTTTACCTGGGATCAACCTGGAACCTTTCTGAATAATTAAGAAAACTTCCCAGAGAAAGCCAGTAACTTTCTTGGAATTAATCAGAAACCTTTCTGAATAACTAGGAAAACTTCCCACAGAAAGCCAGTAACTTTCCTGGAATTAACCAGGAACCTTTCTGAATAACTAGGAAAACTTTCTACAGAAAACCAGTAACTTTCCTGGAATTAACCTGGAATGTTTCTGAATTCTAAAATTTCCCACTAGAAGCCAGTTCCGTTCCCAGAATCATTTTTGATGATATAACTAACAATTTTAATATCTTAATAATTTTGCTAAGTAATTTTTGTACAAGTCATGAATTTCAAAAGCTAACTCATTGTGAATTTAACTTTTGAAATTCATGAAACTTACAATTACTTAGCAAAAGTTTTAAGATATTTAATTTTCAGGTATATCATCAAAAATAATATTGATACCTCAGAAGCATCCCTCAAGTATATAAGTAGTTTCCAGATATAAGTATTGGATTTCAAGAAACTTGTTTGAATTCTTCAAAATACCTTTATAGTTCAAAAAATCAAGATACTTACCTTGCAATGAGTAGAGTACATATCTGAACTTTTTGAAGCCTATTTATTACCTGTTTTAAGAACTCTTTTTCCTGTAAACATACTAATTTTAAAATCAAACTTGTCCATAATTTCTTTGTAAATATAATAGGACTTAATTTTATTCTAATTGTTAGCAATATGAATAATTAATAATCATGTTAAAACATAAAATGTTATGACGTTTAGGTATTTAAAAAAAAAGAAGAAAAAAGCTTGCAACAATTAAAAAGCGATTTATTAACAATTGTTTCTCACTTCTCTGCCATTTCTAAGGGAAAATATTCATTTATGAAGTATAAAAGAAATAAGATGAATTTCCATGGTTATTAGTGTAAGTCGAGACAAACTGAAAACATTTGTTTTGTAAATTAGTAGCTGCAAATAGCACATATCAAGTTTAGAATTTAAAATATTTTTTAAAAAATTGTGACCACTTTAAGTTCAATTTTTTCCAAGAGTATTTTGTTAAAAATAAAAATTTTAAGCTTTCAGAAAATTATCAATTAAATCAACTGAAGTGATATTTAATTGTTGCCACATTTCATACAACCATAGGAAATCTCAAGTCATAAATGTTATAAATAAAATAACCCTTATATCCATAGTTTAATATAATGCACAAAAATTAAAAAATGAAGTTATCAACATTATTATTTGTTAAGATCCAAGAATAATATCTTAGTATAAAGTGTTCTGCAAAAAAACAAAAACAAAAAAAAAAAAAAAAGAAAAAAACAAATTTAGACAAAAAATAAACAACAAATACAAACATTTTTAAATGACATTTTTAATCTCTAAGTTCACACATCACCTACATATAAGTAAACATAAAAATGTGATTTTTATATGAAACTGCTTGACAAAATAATAATAAAAAAGAGGCATATCTATAAAATGTGACAGGCCATCCCACAGTTTTTCAGCTTGCATGCAATCATGCATAGCAAAGAACTTCCTATCATTTAAATCTCTCAAAAAAAAAAAACTAAAGCAAACTTGGTCTAACTATATACATTATTTAACTGTGATTAACTAGAAGTATGGTATGAACATAAATTGATTCTCAGTACAAAAACATTTTCCAAACACAAAACTTTCGGGAAAATTATGCCTCTCAACCCCCCTCCCCCCAGTTTAAAAATATAAATTATATAATTAGATGAACACCTACCCTTATGTAACAATATATAAGCTTGAGATAAATAAATAAAACATAAAAATCAAATTAATGAAAGCATTGTAATATTAATTCCGAACTCATTTTCCCCCTGAAACAGTATTGATTGTTAAACTATTAAATATTTTGCTCATCCCAATGTAGAAAGAAAAGCAGATATTATTCGCCATGACAGTTGAACATTGAAGCCAGCACTCGTCGTACAGCAGACCGCAGACCATAAGCTTGTCCCCAAGGAAAACTAATTTAAAAAAGGGACTTTTATATCAAATTTTAAAACTGAAAATTATTAACAATATTCTTTACACGCATTGTTAACTGGCATTGGTAAGAGGATAGAGTCAAACCTTCCCAAGAACAATCTCATTCAAAGAAGAATTTAAAAAGTGAAAAGATGCAGAAAAGCATTCCTCGTTTTCAAGGAATGCTCAAAATACTAAATACGAGAACAAAATGCAATAAAAGAACTCGAAAATATTGTTACTGCTTTAGATTTTAATATGTTTGAAAGTACAAGTGTAGAAATTCATAGATTATTGCGAGTAATGAATCTATTTTAACTGTTTCAAACAAAAATCATGTACTAGATTTGTACCTTTAAACTAAAATTACATAATAATAATGAAAAATATTACAGTTACATGAGCAATAAGTATATACTATGCAATTTTTAAAAAACATCAAGCAATTTGTAATAATTGTGTTTCAAATGAGATTTAGTGATTTATGTTCATACCATACTTCCAGTTAATCACAGTTAAATAATGTATATAGTTAGAAGATTGCTTTAGTTTTTTTTTTTTGGGGGGGGGGGGGGAATTTAAATGATTGGAAGTTTTTTGCTATGAATGATTGCTTTTTACAGATTCATTTCAATCAAATAATTATTTCGAAGATGCCAATATAAGTAAAGCATTTTTAAAATAGGTTTCACAAATATTTCACACTACAGCAGTAATATAATCCAGATATGAACACAATGCATCTAACACTGGATGAAAATTGAAGAATTTGTAACAGCATCTCTCTGGCTACCCCCTTCTAAGATGTTCCCGGTGTAAGAACATCTGGCACGGTTGGAATATTTGGAAATTCGGATTGTAACCCTGGTCTCTAGAAAAGAAAAAAAAAGGATATACTATTCATGCTCTTACTGTGCAAGCCACAATGCACTTATTCCCCTTCTCTGAGAGTAAAAACTACATTAAGACAATTAAAATTGTATGATATTAAAAATATGTGCAATTTTAATTGCTATTAAAAGGGCTGCATTTTAACTTTAGTCCTCAAAGAGCAAGTGGCAAATGATTTTAACCAATAGGAAACATGATATACACACGAGGCACTTTTCAAGAACAAAACGTACTATAAAATGCTATTGCTGCTAAAATTATAATATAATTTATATAATATATTTTGACAAAAGCGTCAGCTTTCAAATCAAAATATCTTTAAGAAGTTTCATCAAAAGAACAAGCTTAGTGTAATCAGAGCATTTTGAAAAGCTTTATACATTATAGTTAAAGGAAAAATATACTAATAAACACAATAAAATGCTCAAAAATATATTTAGCATATCATTTTCAGAGAGGAGATAAACTAGAGTCCTAGCTGGTAAAGAAAAGAATCGTCCACTTCTGTTCCGTCTTCCATGTAAACGGTTACAGACGATGCCATCACAGCGTTTCGTTTTGTTAAAATCCCTACCTGGAATAATCTTACTCTTTCTACAAATAATTAGTATTTTTTTAAATAATATGGAGGCATGAGCTTCACATCACAAAAATTGGTTGATGCATACTGAGTTTGATGAAATGAAACTTACACATTACTGGTACAGCTGGTAACTATTCGCCAGCGTAAGTGTAGATTTCTGATTGTTTACAGTATCTAGCAACTTAGCTCTAGAAATGGTGTTTTCCTTCAAATCTGAAACACCAATACCTAATAGGATTTTTCTATTGTTGATTAGATAAGTTAGGTTTTTTGCCCCAATCGAATAAAGTCTGAGAATTCTTTACAGCTTTTGCTTGCTGTAGGATTTTTTTTATTAATGTACCAAGTACTCGGCCATTACTGGGTAGTTGTAAAAATCTCATAATTTTCTTTAAGATTACCAATAGTAGATAAATTTATAACTGATTAGTACAATAATATTCAATATAAGTATGTAATATGCAATAACAAAAAAAAAACTCAAGTATATAAAATATTTTTACGCAGCTTATATATTGGTAAACTTCATATGCAAATTCGACTATTTTTTCCATTTTTATATTTTGTTTGGTACTATCTTAAGCTGCACGAGTAGCGCCCAACATGTTTGATTTAACGATTCGCTGAAATATCACTTTATAATTAATTACAAAAAAGTAAAAAATGAAAAGAAAATAAATGAAAACATACAATGCAAATAGACTTTTTTCCGTGGGGAGGGGGGGGGGGGTGATTATGAGGCATTTTACATTATTGAATGAATTTTTACTACAACCAAAAATCATTTTTGAAGCGGATTTTTAGAAAGAGTTATGTTTAAAGAATTCTATTTTGGAACTCTTACATTTATTTTCTTTTATTAGTTTATATATATGTAGTTAAAATGTATGTTTTCATTTCAATATTCTTTTTGATTCACAACTACTCAGGATTCGGTACTGGGTCGAGTACTTGTTACGACTCGGCTAAAGTGCTACTCGAGACATAGTGTTTTTAATGAGGAAGGTGACTTTGAATGCTTTTGATGATTTACAGCTAGATTGTACATTTGTAACATTTGTACAGATTGTATTTACTAACTACTGCTGAATATTTATTACTGTCCCAAAATTGTATTTAAAATAATAATAATTCGGAATTTTTATTTGCACACCACGCATTATTGTGACATTTGGTCTAAATAAATGTCTCGCAAAAATTTAACCTATTTGAAACATAATTAAGTGTCAGCTCAATGCATTGCAAATTTTTCAAAAAGTATGCTTAATGTGCAACATTTAAGTTGCATAAAATTTTATAAAATAGCATACAACACAAAAGTATGCGTCATAAGATTTTTTTTTGGTATAATTAATCATCACAATCATATACATATGCCAGATGCAACTAATAAAACTTGGAAAACATAATTTAAACTAGATTAACAAGATATAACTAGATGAATATTTAACTTTCAAACCATCAGACAAGTATATTTACCTGCATAAGAACAACATTTTAATATCTTATTTTAAATTTGGCCTTGTTGAAAGAAACATAACATGCTTAAATATGCAGCGGTTCCGTAAACTACCTTCTAATGTAATACAATATATAAAAAAATGAGTGATTTTTGGATTTATAGTTTAACGAGACATTACATACAAAAACAAATACAGAAATAGGGTATCCAACGTTTTGCAAAATTACATTCTGACACAGGCCTTTTAAAGTTCAGAATAATTTTAAAATTCCCCGTTAAATAGGTCCCAATTACAATAACAGCTTTAAAATATCTTTCTACTGTTACAAGCGAAACGATCTTTGTTAAAAGTTATTTATGCGTGTTCCTTGTCGGAAAAACAATGCTGCTATAACAGAAACAGCAAATGTTAAAATATTGCAGAACAGTTATAAAAACGTTTCAGACAGTTCATTAGGTAAAACTCAAAATGAAAGATCACTACAAGAATGAAAATTAATCTACTTACCGGCCGTACGGGTAGAGCTGTGCTTGCTTCGAACGTTTAAACTGTCATGGCGCACCCGCCAAAACACAAAGCGTAGAGCAGAGATGTTGCCACTTCTGAACTCGAGAACCTTTTCGCAAAAAGAAACCTATTTTAAACAGGAAACTCGCAGAAACCTGTGAAAGCCCCGAACGTTGCTGGAAATTACGCGTTACGTTCCGGAATTTTCTTACAGTGTATAATAAGTCTGTTTATAAATGAATCATTGATACTTGAAAATTCTTGTATTAAAAAGTGCTTCAAAAAAGTTTTCACTACTAAACACACCATTGTAAGAAGATTATATTATAGTAATTTCAATCTCTATTGCATTTGAGCTCAGCTGTGTTAGTTCCGGTTTTCTAAAAAGTAAATTTAAAGGTTATTTTAAAAAAAACTATTACAGTATTAGTGAAACAGTACTAGTGAAATTAGTTAAAGTGTAACTGACATGTCTGGTATCTTAATTTCTAACAAAATAAGTGCGAGCACTTTAGCCTTCGAAATTTATTTTCTTGCGTAAATAGCTCGAATTCCCTCTAATAGTTAAAAATTGAAAATAAATATGGAAACTGAGCTCCTGTGAATTCCTATGCAAATCAATCCCTGGTTTACCACATAAATTAACCTAAAGTAATTTTAGAACATCGATGCCTGTTAAGCCTAATGCTATGACCACTTTACCCCATCTTACTTAGACTAGTGTAAAATAATATATAAACTAAATCTAGCTTTGCGGCTAGTGAGGAAGTATTTTTGAGATCTGTGTAAAACTATACCTTCACCGTCCATTTGCTGCAAATTCTTTAAAACAATATGTTAGAGAGAAGTTAAAAGAGCTGTTTCAATTTCAAAGTGTTGTATAAACAAACAAATAGAGTGTTTTCGCCACCTAAATAGTGGCTATTAATATAATTTTGTATGTAAAATTTAATTTTTAATTATTAAAAGCTAAAATAAAAAATTTAAACCAATTCCTTTACTTGTTTCAAAGCTATAGCTTTTTATTTGCCGTATGTCCACTTTACCCCATCTGACCCTATATATTAACGAAGTTTTATCAATCTTCTGTAAAACTGTCTTAATTTCAAAGAATCGGTTTTGTGAAGTCACATACGATGTATGAAAACAAGCGCAAACGTATGAAAGAAAGCTCGACGTAACTTTTGAATTTTCCCTTTCGTTGATTCAAATTCACTTTTGACTTTTCAAGGAGAAAGAGTATACTCCTGTATACTATACATTAAAAAAACAACTACTTATACATATCGCTTATAGAAATGAACAGTGTCATATCTGCAAAATGGACATTTTTCGAGAGAGGAGTTTAAAATTTTTACAATTTGTTTCATTTAATTACCTAATGTGTTTCAATGATTATTATAATCGATTTTGTTCAGAAAATAGTTATTGTTTGTTTCTTTCACATGATGGATGTTAATGATGTCAAAAAAATTTGAAACAACTATAAAAAGTACAGTTATGACAGTCTTGCACCAAAAAAATACAGTTTGTAAGTTATTAAAAAGTAGTCCAGGGACTAAGTTTTGTTCGTTCCTGTAGCTAAAGGGGGGTAACACTGTCCAATTTATTCAAAACTACTTGTCTCCGATTAATATTTTTATTATTTTTTTATCTAGACTTTTCCCCTTGGAACATGTTTATATTATTTGATTAATATAAGCTTTAATTAGGCCTTCATACTACCTATAAGTTATCTTAAAAAAAGCAAGCTAAAGAGTATTTAAAAGGAAAAGTAAAACAAAATATAAAAATATAAAAGTTTATTTACTTAGGAAATAGGAACGTAATTCTTACAATTTAGAACTTAAAACAGGAACGCAATTCTAATTATTTTTTATAAAATGCATTGTGATAGTTGTGCTGCAGCACCATTAACAAAGTAACCACAAAAATAAAAACATTGAAATGAATACTGCCTTATGCACCAATCAACCATAAGTTTATTCGACAAAAACTGCTGAAAGGTAATAATAAATCAGAAATGGAAACTGCCGTATCTACCAACCCGACGGATATAGATAATTTTTCATACATATACAGATCAGTTTTCACCTCATGTTTCTGAGGATGTAACATTCAATGTTGATACTTCATTAACCCATTCGAGACCGATTGCACACCGTGTGCACAATTGATATCCGAGGCTATAAGACGGCCTGCACACCGTGTGTGCAATAACAGTAATGTGCAATTATCAGTTATTCTGAGTAAACTAGTCTAAAATAAGATTTTTCTTTAACTAATGAAATCTGTAAAGTACAGGAAAATTGTACGGTGTGCAATGGTCTTATTTATGTGAATTCACTTATGAATTGGGTGATTTCCATAGTAAACATATTTTTTTTTATTAAAAATGTTTCGCTCTTGGGGACCGTGTTCGAGAAAAATCGTCGTCTCGAATGGGTTAATGAATACTTTTTTTGTTTTATTTAGCCTTGTTTTTGTCGATAAACAATTCAAAACTAAAAATTGTTGAATTTAAAATTACTTTCAAAATAGGCAATATTAACCCTTCAGAACTCGTGTCAAAATGAGTAATGTGAGAAGTCGTGCGTGAGCCATTTTTCTCACACCCCATTTCCTTCAAAAAATGATAGTAAATGAAACATTTTCATCTAAAAAGCGTTTTCTTTATTCTAAACACCAAATATTGCCCATAATAATATTATTATTCAAAATATATCGTACGTGTGTACTGTTTTTATGAAATATTATGTCACGCAACTTAGGTACTTTTATTTGTGGGGTACAAAATGTTCCTTATGAAAACTAAGATTTTTTTTTGCAAACTATATAGACCTATTTTATAAGTTCTATAAGAAGCATATTAGAGAAACATGTAGAGAAGATTGTTTGAAAGTGATTGGTGACTATTTTTTGGATGTAGTTTTTTTGCATTGTTGGAAGTTTTGTTCAGGGGTTGAGTATAAGGGATCATATTGGAGATAGTGATCACAATGCTATTAGGTTTTGGACCAACTTCGATGCTTACAAAGGTGAAAGTTTCAGATTTGTACCTAACTTCAAGAATGTTGATTATGTCGCACTTAAGCAGGGTGTGAAAAAGAGGTTTTCTTCTGCGGGTTGGAGAATACTGATCTTCAGTGGGAAGGGTTTAAGGGTGAGGGATTATGTTCATTTTAGGAAAAAAGGGGATTTTACAAATATTTGGCGGATGTGCCGGTTCTCTAGGGAGGTGAAAGAACCTCTTAATTATAAACAAGTCGCTTTTCGGCGATTTAAAGAGACTGGTTACCATGCTGAGATGATTTTGTATTGTGAAGCTAGACGTGATTTCAAGTAAACTCATGTTTGTGAAAATTGCAACACCATGAAGGACTTACGCGAGTGAGCTGAAATTTTCAGGAAATGCAAAGTAGCGCATGATATGCAAATGATTAGAATTTCAAATCCATAGCGCACGCGTTTGCTGAGCAGCGCCCTCTGAACGGCGGATGGATCCGAATAAATAGACGGCTGTAGCGAGGCGTGTATGGTTATCGGTGGTTATCTGCTGCTAGTGGTAAACATTAGCTCAATCTTTATTTATGCCTCTTCGACGAAAGAGAGCGAGATTTGAACAACTTACAGAGTTTGAACGGGGGAGAATCATCGGCCTTCGTGAAGCTGGATTGTCGTATCGTGCAGTAGCCGCTCGTGTGCAGCGTAACAGTAGCACAGTGATGCGTGTTTGGAAGCAGTGGACGGACGAGGGTCGGACAACTCGGAAATCCGGGAGTGGACCCCGAAATGTCACGTCAAATCGCGATGATAGACACCTGGTCCGCATGGCGTGGACGGACCGTACAGCTTCCTCTAGACAATTGGCAGCACAGTGGTCGATAGCTACAGGTGTTTCATTGTGTGCTTCATCAATTCGTAGACATCTGCCGCAGAGTGGACTGCGCGTAAGGACTCCTTTATACAGAATCCCCCTCACGCGAAACCATCGCCGCCTACGGCTACAATGGGCCAATCAGCAAAGAGACTGGCGTGCTGATTGGCAACATGTCGTGTTTTATGACGAATCCCGCTTTAATTTGTGGTACCATGATGGCCGCATTCGTGTCAGACGCTAATGCCGGTGAACGCCACCTTCCGGAGTGTATTATCGAACGCCACAGTGGACGAACACCCGGAGTTATGGTCTGGGGCGCCATAGCCTATCATGGACGATCTCAATTGGTACGAATTGTGGGCAATCTGAACAGCAACCGGTACATCATTGAAGTTCTACAGCCCCAAGCTGTTCCCTTCCTTCAAAGCTTGCCAGGCGCTGTATTTCAACAGGACAATGCCCGCCCTCATATTGCTAGGACTGTTCAATCCTTCTTTGCAACGCAGCAGGTACAGCTTCTTCCTTGGCCTGTGTATTCCCCGGGTATGTCACCAATTGAACATGTGCGGATTACGTTGGTCGGCGTCTCGCTCGTGATCCTCGTCCTGTTGCTTCTGTAGACGAACTTTGGGTACGAATACAAACAATATGGAATGCTCTTCCTCAGGCAGACATTCAAAATTTGTTTGACTCCATGCCACGTCGTGTAGCAGCACTTATTGCGGCGCGTGGTGGCTACACAAAATACTGATTCCGATCTCTTGTTATTGTTTGTTTGCTTTGAAAATTTAATCATTTATTTGTACCACTACCACTCAACTGTGTATTAAATTTCATTCAATTATGACGATTCCTTCATGGTGTTGCAATTTTCACAAACATGAGTTTTTTTGGTACGGAGTAAGAGAAGAGGAAATTGGAACAAAAGCTTGCAGATACAGTAACCCCTCGTTATATCGCTCATTCGGATGTATCGCGCTTTTTCTAAGTCTCCGAAAATTTTGTTTGAGTTCTCGAAAGTAAAAATATTGCATTTCTGAGTAAAGCCCTTTTCCCCCCACTAAACAAAGCTATCGACCAGGTATGTTTCCCTTTCTTCTGAAGTTGCTAGAGTTAAAATCTGCAACAATTCTCCTCCCACTCCCCAACTTACATGCCTGCAGACTGATTCGACTCAAACCAGTTGACATTACATTTTTTCTTTTTGTATCGATCCTAACTCCCATTAATACCTGAAACAGATGGAGGTTTACTGCCCGAGAAATAATACACCCATTTCTGGATACCTTTTAGTACAGAAAAGGATTCGCACTTGGCTGAATAAATCCAAATTATAAAATCCCCTCAACAAAAAAGGGCGAGAGATAGGTAAAGGAATTTGCTGGGAAGAAAATGGTTACCTTTATCTTTGACATCGTTTTCACACCATGCCCTGGTGGCATGCACAGGTTCACTCAATTTACTTGCTCATTTTGACTTATTTCTAACGGCATCGGTTGTATCGCGCATTCGGATATATCACGCTTTTTTGCTGTCCCCCGACAAGCGCGATGTAACGAGGGGCTACTGTATCATTGAAAGGAATCCTAAGAGGTTTCTTGTTTGTGCTAATCCAGGGAAACCTCGTCGTAATACTCAGGTAGGCCCACTACACTGTTAGAAATTCCATCATGAAATTACGGTTAAATGACCGGCAGCAGTCTGTCCATCTAATTGACCATTAAATTTACGGTATGGAACATTTTTCTATCTTTATGGGACCTAACCATTTCCAATCAACTTGGTTAAAAAGCCATAAATACAAAAGTTTACGGTTTTATAACCATTTAAAAATGGTTTCAAAACAAAATTTTTACCGTTTTTGAACCATTTCGAGGCGTAGAAACTGTAAACAAAGCTTGCGGGAATCGAACCCTAGGTGTCTGGTATACCCGCATTGCTCTCTAGCCATTCGGCCATCGACACCACGTGAAGCGGCCGTTTATTTATCAATAAATCTTCTTTTCCAACAGGCAAACTGCCAACCTTTAGATTACGGCGGTACAGCATATGTACCGCAAAAAAGTTTGGCCTTCCTTACGGCTCCGGTACAGCATATGTACCAGAGCTTTCGTTCCCTTCCTGAGCGGAGAGAGATCCCAGGAGGTGAGAAAACGATCAAGAGTCATTAGCATTTCCTGTCTTCACGAACTAGTCTTGGCGAAATACTCGGCACTGATTTACTATCTGGCGAGTAGCTTCAATGTGTTCTGGTTTAGTCACACTTATATCCTGTCAGATAACATTTATGTTTATCTTCTCGAAAGTATGCTCCGCTTTCGGACCTTTCACAAAATTCCAATTAATCAAAACGGACTCTTCAAAAAATTTCAATCAATCAAAACGGACCCTCCATAAAATTCCGAGATCCAAATCGCATTTTCCACACAATTATTTAATATGTAAGCGGCAAATAATAATAAAAAAATTTATAACTTCGTTTAAATTTCGAATTTTCACAAAAATATTTTCAAAATTCACAAAAAAAAAAAAAAGACTTAAAAATGCTGTATCGACCTATGTATATATAATATGAACTAGTCCAGCACCTGGTTTAGGAGCGGCCCATCAGTAGAATATCAGCAAACAAATCGGGAGAATTTCGTTATGTATATGGAAAAAGAATTAGAAAATTATTAATATAAACCTGATCATCAAAAGATTAAATGTATTCATGTGGGTTTGCCCGGAAACTTATCGAAATCGAAGCTCTAAATCCGCAATTTTGGGCGTCTATAGATGATGTTAGACAGGGGGGGGGGGGGGGAAGGGTTGGTACTCTGTCTTTTTCCTGAATTTTTTTGAAATTCAAGTCATAAAACGCATATTAGGTTACCTTTGATGACGTCACAAAAACATCTGAAATTATTACACACACACCAACTCTACTCTCCACACTCCAACTCTAACTAAGAAAAAAAGATTGTGTCCAGTCTGTGCGTATGCAGGGGGAAGGGGGAGGGGGAGTTTTGACCGTTTTGACTCTTTCTCAAGCCTTCTTGATCACATCCCTACCTTCTTTCATTCACGTCAATTAGAAATGCTGTATGTAAGTCCCTTCCTGACGTATGTAATGTCCTCTTTTTCGAAAAACATTTGATTGTTTGATTTTCTATATATGAAATTTTTAATTTCAATCCTATTTTTTATTTGTTTGAAATACAAACGCCTACGATCCCTACAAAAACTTTTAACATTTCGAATTGGGGTAGTATTTTGCAGTGACACTTTAGGGATTTCTTTTTTTTTTTTCAATTTGTTTTATTCTAAATATCATGTCTACCGTAACTTACTTTTGCTTTCCTCTCTCCCTTTTCATCAGTTTGAAATATATTTCGGCGGCCCATGCATTTTTGTACGATTTTCGCAATGATGTTTCGAATTAAAAAATAAAAAAAAATATGTAAATATAGAAATGCAAAACTGTCGGCTCACGACTTTGAAATTGTTACGTTAATCTATCTGTTTATTTTTTGCATATTCAGGCTCGCCACGTGTTTCTATAATGCATTGAATTCTCTCTCTTTTTTTCGTTAGAAAGGAAGGTTTGAAACGCGCATTTCGACTGCCCTTAGTTAGGCAATTATAATAATATCGATTTGCCAATGTTAATACATAATATTTTATGATTGATTTTTTTAAAAAGTTTACTGAAAAGATATTTTTTGTAATTTTTATTCATCCATTCCCCTTTCCCCCTTCTTTGTTCTTTTTTCCCGATTACTATCTTGCTTTTTTCTGCAAACTGAGGAGGGAGGGGATGTAAGATTTCCGTCTCGTGATGGCCCTGAACAAAATGCCAAAGTGGTCATTTTGAGTTTTTTCGAGCCCAGTTTTCCTATTTGATATTTTTTGTTGAACAATACGCCCTGCCCTATCTATTACAGTGGTATTTTAAAGAAATATTTGAAAGAAAAAAACAATCTTTAAAAATACTAAAAGATAACTCAATTGGATGAAACACTTTCAGTATTTTTCATCTTTTTATTCATTCATTCAGCGCCCCCTCTTTTTTTTTTCTTTCCCCATTGGGACCGTTCATAAATGATGTCACGCTTTCTTCCCACATATTTGATAACCCTCCCCCCTTGTCACATGTCACGCTATGTTGTATAAGTAGGATATCACACTTCTTATTACACCCTCCCCTCCCCTCCCCTTTCCTTGTCACAATTTCACGAGCCCTCTCCCCCCCTCGAAACGCGACATCATTTATGAAAGATCCCATTACTATTACTATATTGAAATTTTGTGACCCCTTTTTCCAAAAAACCTGGGGGTGAAGGGGGTAGCATCCGCCATCGTGATGGCACTAAACAAAATGTCGATGCGGTCATTTTTAATTTTTTCGAGATTAGCTTTCCAATTCGATATTCTTTAGGGAACGCTAAACCCTGCCCTACTACCCCAACGGTATTTTAAAAGAAATATTTAAAAGGGGAAAAAATAAGTGTTTAAAAATACTAAAAAATGACTCAATTGGATGGAACACTTTCAGTATTTTTCATATTTTGGTATTAATGTGAAAAAAAGGTGTTTTTGTCGCTCTCAGAGTCCCCCCCCCCCCCCCCCCCAGGTTATAATAGAGTTCGCAGCCCGATGTGCTGGCGGCTGGCGGTAACACACTATTCTTCAAACACTTTCGTTCTACGTTCTCTAATAAAAAACACATGTACACTACGCTGCCCCAAGTCATAAATTCCGTTCATGAAATTGAACAGATACAGAGTTGGGAAGCAGAGCCTAAGATAATCGGACTAAGTAAGTTGAAATGATGAGGGGAACGTTAGTACAATAGGCCGCGGGTTCGATCTCCCTTTTCGTAACAAAGGATCTCACCCCGAAGTCGTCAGCTAATAGAAAAGGACTGAGCTTTTCAGAAGTACAACAGACAAACAACCTTAGGAGTTGGAAGTACATTCTGAGTATCTTCGGTATATGACCTCTCTTCAATTATATGAGTGAATCTACGGGTCTATGTAGTAAAAATACTAAATGAAAATTATCTTTTATCCTGCGATTTTTCAGTTATTTAGGATAAAGTGAATCCGTTTTACTGCTGCTTAAGGCTTTTCTATTCTTTAATTCATATTTATGAATTTACTTGCTCTGTTCATAATCACTTTGGACTGTGATATACACCGTCAAGCAAAAAGTAAACTTAGTAGAAAAATAGTAATCTAATAATCCTCTCTTCAAGATTTTATACTTAGAAAGACTAGGAATCGTTTCGAAAAGTAAACAAATTGCGTACAACTCAAGAAAGAAAGCAAATTAAATGTCAGATCTGAAATCACAAAAAAAAAAAAAGCTATTTTATTGAATCGCTAACATAACGAATAGTCCCAACTACTCAACAAAGGGGAATAACCCTCGTTATTGTTAATTTTTAGTCGAATTTGGGCAGCAATTTTGGTGGCCTTAGCTCAGCAAAATTTTTTTAGACAAACATAGAAAAACTCACATTAGATTTCAAAAAAAGCAAATAAATAAAATAAAATAAATTGCAGCCCAAAAAAACAAAACAAAAGGGGGGGGGGGGGAATTATTTTTTTCAAATTATTATTATTATTTTGTTCTGTTCCTTTTTTTAACCTTTTCGAAAAATTAACTTTAGAAATCGTGTAGTTGCTTCGAATTGGCGATTTGGAGCAGAAAATAGCAGCTGACCAAGGAAAGTTTATTTTACTGCAACCCATCTAATGAAGTCAATCACACTCAAAAGAGGTATAATGGGAGCTTGAGGACTAGACATGACCCCCGTGGTTACACTGAGGGGAAAAAAATTCCTGAATTTTGCCGTTCTATGGATGATTTTTGGAAGCTCAAGCGCCGTAATCTAAAGGTTAAAATTGAGATTTCAGTTTTTGATTGGATCTAAAGTCATTTTTAGTCTAAATTTACTGTATATTAACGAAAATCATTTTATTTGCTGCAAAAGTTAAAATACAAACAAGCTTCAGCAGCTCAAATTATGTGTTCGCTCATTCGCAAACAGTTCGGGAATCCGATGTTTCCAATTTTTGATTTACGTGTTTCTATTTAGTAACCACTGCTTAAGCCGCTTTTTTCTTCTTTTTTTATATACACATGCAGATTTTAACTGATAAATCCGTATTCCTATTTTAAAACAACGTACGACCGGTAAGGTTTCGCAACCAAGATGGACGCCCGATTCTTATTGAGCGCTTGAAAATTACGGTTAGTTAAACGTTCTTTAGGATAAACAGATAATAAACGATTTTTTTCGCAATCAGCGGTTTGAATACCATCTTTTTAATGGTTATTCAACTGTTGTAATTAAATATGGTAAAATAACAATCAAATAAATAGTTATTTTACTATTTTCTTACGGAAATTTTTAACAGTGTAGTGGATGAGAACGGGAACTTAATTCAAAATGGCGGGGACATTGCTGATATTTTACATAATGTTTTTTCCCCAGTGTATTTAACAGAAACAGTATTTCAACGGTTGATATTAGCAAGGCGCAAGCTAATACACAGCTTCAAGGTTTTGTTTTTTCTAGGGATGATTTGTTGTTTTATTTGTAAACAAACAAGGCTCCTGGACCTGATAATGTTTACCCTAAAATTTTAGTAGAATATGCAGAGGAATTAGTGGATGTTGTCTTAACCATTTTCATATCTTCATATAACTCGGGGACTGTGCCAGGGGATTGGAAGCTGGCAAACATAACACCGCTCGTCAAGAAAGGGTCTAAAGCTAAGGCAGGAAATTATAGGCCAGTGAGCCTTACTTCAGTAATTTGTAAAAGTTTTGAAACTCTGATCAAAATAAAGATAGTGAATTTCCTGGAGGCTAATGGAGTGTTAACTGGCTTGCAGTATGGGGGGGGGGGGGGTTTAGGAAGGGTAGGTCCTGTACAACTAATTTGTTGCATTTCTATGACAAGGTTTTCATGGCTTTAGCTAACAAAAAAGGCGTAGGTGTTTATACTGACTTCCAGAAAGCGTTCGACAAAGTACCGCATGAAGCTCTTCTTAGCAAACTTGCTTATATTAGTATTGGAGGAAAACATTTTAATTTGGGTTAAAAATTGGCTGATTAGGAGGAAATAAATAGTAGTTAAGGGCAATTATTCTTAGTGGATTGACGTTTTAGTGGTGTTTCATTTTGTTAAGTTTTAGGGGTTATATTATTTATTATTTTTATTAATGATATTAGTGAGAGTATTTCTGGAAACATAAATATATTTGCTGATGATGTCAAAGTCATGTGAGTTGTTGACAAGGAAGAACAAGTCAATCAGGTTCAAGAGGATTGAAATCAAATTTCTAGGTGGTCAATTAAGTGGGGTATATCTTTTAATATTGGGAAATGTCAAGTGCATCATTTTGGTCATGGGAATTAACATGCAAGCTGTTATTTACAAGGTTACATCATTAGTGAAGCAGGAGCAGTTGTTGATCTAGTAGTATTGATTAGTCACTATTTCAAGTTTAGACGGCAGAGTAGCATAGTAAGTAAAAAAGCTAACAGGATGCTTGGGTTTATTAAATAAGGCTATTTCGAACATGTCTAAGGAAGTTGTATTGCCATCATAGGCGTAACTAGGGTTGGTGAAAGGGGGGGGGGGGTTCACCCTAAAAATGTACAGACTAAACACCAATAAGAAGTGTAAAAGAGTTGAAAATTTACTAGTCATAAATACTTGTCTCTTAAGACATACTCCATGTTTATTTCAGGCATCTCCCGGGGGGGGGGGGAGCTACCCCCTCGGAGCAAGTCAACTCCCCCCCGGAAAAAAAATTCAGATCACAAGCTTTATAAAAAGAAAGAAAAAAGAAATTACGCTTTTAAGACACTTTACTTTCAGAAACACTTTCAGGGAAAGGACATTGAACACTATCACGAGCGACACCAAAAGCAACTTAAACGATATAAGACTTTATTTTGAAAAAAATTGCGGGGGGAGAGTAACCAAACTCCTTTCTGTTTCCTCTAACATCACCAAAGTATTCCGAAATTGCATTGCTAGGAAGATTTCAAAAAGTTTCCTGGGGCCCTCGAACCCTTGCCTCCAGAGTTATAGCCTAAGCATTATAGATGATGTAAGACCAGTTACAGAAATTTAAGTTGCAGAAGCCCCAAATACCCACTCCTCTAATTTCACCAAAGATCTAAACATACATCCACTATATAGACATCAAAAAGCTATCATATATGTAAAAAAATTCATATTAACATCATTTCTAGTCATATATATCTATATATATGTATATATAAAGGGTATGGTTTTGAAACATACACTGCCCTTCCTAATTCTTAACATGCTCCCCCTGCTCTGGAGCCAAGGCAGTATCCAGAATTTTTTTTCGGGGATGCCCAGACTTCGACACACTTATGTTAAGCAAAGTTTCAGTGAGGAATATATGAAATATGATACATTGCAAAAGATCTCCCTTCCCCTCTGGATACGGCCTTGATTCACAAAAACATTAAACATTCATTACTAGATCTTAATTCAAACGCAATAGAAAATTCAATATTTAGCGCTAAGCAATCTTCCATGTCCAGACATTCATAAAAAACTGGGAAATAGTGGAATTTTAGAGAAAAAAATCCAAATTCCCCTACAAAAATGCTAATCCCCACAATAAATTTCTAAAAATTTTGTTAAATTTGTAACAAAGCATACCTCAGAAGTGGAAGCGTCGGAATCAAAATTGTTTTGCTTTTTGGATGACGAACGTGTCCATCGCTGGAGTGCAAACATTATTATGTATCGAAAATAATTAAAAATTTAGCTAAAATATAAATAATACTTGATTGTAAATTAAAATGCAGCATTAAACCGTAGCAGTGAGATTGGAAACGTTGAACGGATGATTTCCAGAGTCATAATGCAATCAGTGATGGACCATAATAAGAAAATAAAACATGTAAACTATAAGAGATGAGAGAACATCTGTAAATGAGAATGCAATGCAAATACAGTTCATCAGTTTTCTAATCGGCTCATCTACAAAAAAGATTTTACCAAAATGGGTGTTTGGACAGGAAGTCATAAATAAATACAAACTGCTCTTTAAGTTGCTTGATGAGCATCCCTTCCTGGCTTGAGGGTTTAACCCATTAGGACAACTGTTGAATTGTTGGCTAGGGGTCCTTCATTTTCAGACCCCAGCGCCTTCCAAATTGCTGCCTTTGGGTAAAAAAGACATCAAGAAGGAAAGAAAACCCTCTGGAGTGATTGAAAGAATCTCTGTTTGTCTGTGTGTGGTACGGTGATTGAAGCCACCTTTCGCTATAACCCCCCCCCCCCCCAAGGTGATAAGGGGGTTGATTATAACCAGATGAAAAGTCCTCTATATTACGAGCTGCATACTTTGGTCATGGTCACAACCCTTCAGAGAAAGAGGAAATAAAACCACATGCATATGTGTTTAATTTTCTTAGGGGAAAAAAAAATATGTGCTTTGCAAGGAGGTAGCCAGAAATTTTTTTGTGTGCCTAAATGTGCCTAAATAAGTAAATACCCAATGGGGGGGGGGGGGGGTTTGAACCCCCAAAACCCCTCCCCCTGGTTACGTCTATGATTGCCATTATACAAAAGTTTGGTAAGACCTCATTTGGAGTATGCCGTTTTGGTCTTATCAAAAGAAGGATATTACCTTATTGGAAAGGTTCAAACATAGATCTTATAAACTCTAGATACCGCTTGAGGGCGTTCCAGTGCCATAAGGGCGGGAATCGGTCTCCCTCACGTGTTCAAGAGGAAAAAGCAATCTCTGCTTCGAAGGAATTACTAGAGCTGCTAAGCGAGCCTTTCGAAATCCACTCGAATTGGGGTTCTCACAAATTTACGGGCGCAACCGCACAGGGGCTTATTGAGTTATTTTATTAAACGGGTTTGTCTGGTTTATTGACAAGCACGTAAATAGAATTGGAATAGTTGATCACTGATCGTGTAAACGTTATAAATTTCTTTTAAAATGAAATGTTCAGTAAAGCACGGTATTTCAAGTTGAATTCAAAGGTTAACAGTTCACTCAATAAAACTAAATTATTAAAAAAAAAAAAAACAGCTTAAAAACATGTATATATAATGTCAATTTTCCGTTGCTCCCGATATTTTAATGTCTTTATTCCAGGCATTCCATTTAGAGCGGGCAGTTGGGGGCATTTGCCACCCCCGGCTTTGAGGATATAAATGTATACTTTTATGAATGTGCATATGTTTTGTTTCCTCAGCATAGCAAATAAAGAGAATACACACTTTGTCCTCCCCCCTCCCCGGTAAAATTCAAAATGACGGGTCTGGTTTGGTCTTACTGATAGAGGATCGACTTGTAATTCACTGCAATTCATAAAATATATTTCGAAAAGAAAAATATAAAACAAAATGAAGCCGCAAATAATTGAAGATATTCGTTTTGGTTATAAAATAACAGTCGGGAAACCTTAAGAGGCATTTAAATTTTAATTTATATTCTTTAGACTTTTTTTAAAATTACCCAACGTAATATATATATATATATGTATATATATATACACACGCATATATATGTATGCATATATTTTGTTTAAATTGAATTTTTAAATTCATACATTTGTTCTTAAATTAAGCGTTGCTTTAGGTAAAATATATAAAAAAAAACTTTTACCTAATTGCTATTGTTTATTTGTGCCAGACATTTTAAGCTCATTAATGCATTAGAAGTATTTATATGAAATATCAACTACACACAATGACAGTGAAACATAATTTTATTGGTTTTTAAACAGAATTAATTTCGTGAAGGTATGTCTAACTTGCATCTTTATATTAGGATTATAATAAGCAATAATCTTTATTTTGATAGGTTCCAGTGATAAGTTTGAATTTTAATAATAATAAAAAAGAATTAAGTTGTTAGACTTTGTGAACTTGCAGATGATTATTTGCCTTTAAATTTCATTTAAGATTCTGAACACCGAAGATTTTGTAAGTAGTATTCGCCCCCCCCCCCCAACCTGTGTATTAGTTCACCCTTTTTTCGCTTCCAAATTTTGTCAAAAATTCTTCGACTCTGGGTACGCGCACATATATATGTATGCGTATGTTTTATTTAGATTGCATTTTTAGATTCATACATTTGTTCTTAAATCAAGCGTAAGTTTAGGTGAAGTTTTAAAAAAATAACTAAGAATGAAGTTTTTAGACTTTTTGAACTTGTAGATGTTTATTTTCCTTTAAATTTCATTAAAGATTCTTGCAATTTAACGCACAGCAATAAGCCCATCTTGAAATCTTCGCGCCGCGTGGGAAAAAATTAAAGTAAAAGCAGATAATGCGAAGCAAGATAAGACAAGAGACGCTAATTGGTGGTCCCCGTCACGTGACGTATTCGCCCTTCAGACACCCGCAAAGCGAAGGAAAAGCCAGATGACTCCGTCTATACTAATATGTCTATGGGTTCAAAGGAGGGCTACTAGGTTGGTAAGTAGTCTCTCGGACTTAGATTATGAGGTTCGGCTTAAAAGACTCAATATGTACAGTCTACAGCAAAGGAGAGTTAGAGGGGACATGATTCAGTTGTTTAAATTCATCAAAATGGGAAACGTTGATCGGCTACAGTTATGCACTGAAGGTTGAACTAGAGGTCATTGTTTTAAGCTTTTCAAATCTCAGGCTAATATTGAAATTAGGAAAAGTTACTAAATAGTTTACAGGAAGCGACTTACTTGCAGTGGGCAGTGGGGTAAAATGTTTTTAAGAAGGCCCTTGACGTTCATTGGGAATTGTTAAATTGACTAGGACCAGCCTAGCTGGGTCCTTTGCCTGTTGCTGGTCGTCACTTTTGTATTTGTATTTTTAGCCAGAGCCATTTGAACCAACAATTTTCCTTGTGAAGTTATCCTCGGAAATAAAAACAATTTTTCAGTACCAAAGAAATCTAAATCATTAAATAATTATACTATGTAACTGATTTATTCATTTATTTTAGTTTATTTAGGTACATACCTGGTTTAATATTTGATGAAACAAAATAAAAAAAATCGTTTTCGGTAAATCACACTAACACTCACTTGATGAGTAAAACGCTCACATTAAAAAGAAAAAAAAGTTTCACCCATAATTCGCACGATGAGAAAAACACTCACATTTGACTACTCTGACTAGCAAACGCCCTTGACGACAGTCAGACAAAGACTTAATGATTGCGAAACTCATCGGGGCAGCAAGAAAAGCTGTAGAAAGCAGCACCTTCGCCTAGGAGGTAGAATGCAAGATATACTTTTTCTTCTTGGTGTGAGTATTTTGCTCACGGCGCGAGTTCTAAAGGGTTAATACGTAAGTACTACAACGAGAAAAAGTTGGAAAATTGCAGATTTTTTGCAGCGTTAACCTCGTGCCTTGCAGCGTTAACCTCGCATTAGTGCCTTTTTTATGCGTTTAAAGTAGTCAAAGAGCTCTCTAATTTATCACGTTAGTTCCGATCACATTATGCTTGTTAAACTGTAATAACCAATATCATTCATGCAAATTGGATGCATATAGTGACGTCAGTTAAATTTTGTTTCGTTATATTTGATTTCGGAGTTCAGTAAGACTTACTTGACCATTATTTCGTTTACTTTTTAAAAACATTTTACGTTGTAATTTTTACGATATGCATGCTTATGGTACGTATTGTTTTCGAAAACAAAGCGAGCATTATGTATTTAATGCTAGAGTAAGAGTGACAAAAATCGTTTTATAGCAACATTTTTTTCTCTCGAGTTTTTTTATTGCTAAGTTTAAAGAGCTAAAACATCAAGGGAAGCAAAGGAGTACGAAGCTAAATTTCCCATTGCCATCTCAATAGAAAAAGTCAATGGGTTATTTAGCGAGGACGTCACGTGGCTATAAAATAATGTTATAAAATGAAGAGAGCATCCATTAAAAACGATGACGCGTTTATCTCTTTCACACTTTCGCAAGAACATAACACTTCCTTTTACGTAGGATGCTGCTAAAAATTTACGAAGGTATTTTGTTTTGATTCTTGAAAAATATTTATTTTTTCATACAATACTTGGTGATTTAGAATCAACTTTACGTTGTTTTCTTCATTGTTCACTGTTAGACATATTTCTATGTTAACTTTAGATAGATATTAATATTTACTAAATTAATTCAATTTATATAATATCTTCAAAATTTTGTACCAATCTGAGTCGGCTTTGTGTTTTGCATGCGATGCATTTTCCCCACCGACGATTGTTTTTTAATGCCTGAATAAGTAAGACAAAGTTTTGAATTACCAAAAATTTTTGCAAAAACACAATGTGTAAATTTATTATATATTATTTCCGTTGAAATTTTATCGAAAATATTAGATACGATATTTATAAATATGAAGTAAAAGACTGATTTTTGAGGAGGTGCCTTCAAAAAACGTTTACTGTTCTTAACATTGAGAAAACTAAAAAGAACTTAATAAATCGTTTAAAAGAAATTTTTTTAGAAAATTACATTGTTTTGAAGTTCTTGGGAGTATTGTATCAAAATTTAAAAATTAAATTTCTTAGAATGTTGATAAAGAAACCACTTTAAAGTCTTTGCCTTATATATAAATATATACCTTTTATTACGCGATAAAGAAAGAACATTTCAAGTGAAACAGAGCTAATATTTTCTGAACATTGTTATGCATCGTTATTTTGAGTCTCAGAACGAAAAGCTACACTTTAAGAAGAGTATTATAGTAAATTTAGAGTACCGTTATTCATAAATTCATAAAGAATAGCATTATAAATTTTCAAAAATATCAATTCAGAAATAAAATTTTTTAAAGAAGACAATTTTCACTGGTGCTTATGGATTTCTTATTCTTATTCTAATATGAAATTTTTAAATTTTATGAAAAAGAAAAATTTTTCACTTTGATTCCGTTCTAAACTTTCTATCGAATACATAAAACTATTTCCTTAAAAATATTTGTATTTTCCATACATTTCATATTACACATTTTACTAGTATTTAGTAATTTTATATAACCTAAACCTACTGCTGTTGATTTCAATCAACTGCTATGTTTTATCTGCAGTAAAATTTGAATTATAATTTAAAAAATTATATATAGTTTTATGAAATAAGGTTATTCTTTGATGAAATAATTTGGAAATTTTTGTGACGACCAAGGAATAAGTATCACCAACGACCAATGATACGTGATTGCAATAGCAATTCATTATGACTAGAAAAATGTTTGTTATTCAGATTATTTACCACCATTCGTTTCAGAAGGTAAACCTTACAGACATCATATTTTGTTAATATGTAATTATTTGGATTGAATATCTTATACTCAGCTTGGATAAAATTTTTTCAAAGTCATTTATCAACAATTTAGGTAGTTTTTCTTCCATGTAATTCAGAAAATATCTTGATCAAAGAACTCATAACAATGACGTCAGAAGTTTCACAATTGAAGCATTTTTTGTGTATTTGTTGAAACAAATTTAGAGGTGTACAAAAAATTTTCTGACAATTTGTGTTTTGCATCCCATAAGAAAAATGAAGCATGTTTTTGGAAACAGTTGCAGAACAGAAGCGTAATTGCATTGTCAGCTGATACGCTAACAAGTTTAAGTATCAGTCACCATTTACATTTAAATGATTAGAAAGTTTTGGGATTTTAGTTGACATTGCTAAGCTAAATTTTCAGAATGGAATTAATAATTATATAATGGAATTGCATTTTTCTGGTAGTAGATGCAATATAAACTTTCGTAAATTTGACAGTAAAAAAATTAACTTGTTATTGAAGGTGTCACCTAAACAGTAATTGGAATTGAATGAAACAAATTTGTGCGTAGTGACAGTTCCGGGACCATTTCTTGTTACGCCACATAGAATGCTCCTTGCATTAGGGTTCGCTGCATCATGAGTCAATTACACTATCAAAAGTTACGAAAATGCTTCAGCAGTTTTTAGCATAATGCGTTGCATTTCTCTCATATTTACTTCAACAATGCGTTAACGATAGTGTGAGTAGTTTGTTATTGGACATTCTGTTTTCATAACATCTGGTTTAAACTGCAATCGAATTCCAGAAGAACAATCAGCTTCGAAATCCGCTCTAACTAACTTAATTTAGCAGTATACATGAGTTCTTTTAAATCCAAGTGAATTAAGCAAGAGATGGAATTGCAAGTTAGCGAGTTTTGATTGGGGGGGGGGGGGGGAGCACTTTTATTTTTACTCAAATTTATTTTAAGAAATTGAGAATTATATGTATTTTTTTAAATTAAGAGTCAAAATTCTGATGACTAATCATACTCTTCATTTATTATTTTTTGCGAATGTTTTACTTTGCTAAATTTTATTTACCGGAAATTATTCTTTTTAATAATTTTTGATTTTCTAGTTTAATAGAAATATCGCAATAGCGCTAAGATAAACACAAGCAAATGAAATATTTCACCTTAGTATCTAAAATATTGTGTTTGTTATTTTTGTAATTATCACTTTAAAGCACTACAGTTTAGTATAAGAAAAATATATTAGAAATATTTTAGTATTAAAATGTAAAATTGAGTATACTGTCATGTGCGGATTTATAAGAGGAAGCATGTTTTTTTGAGGGAGAGGGTTTATTTAAGGCTAACCTTAAATAATAATAATAGTAATTATTATTATCATTAATAATGTTACTCTAAATTAAAAACAAATTTTCCCCCTCTCAGAGCCTCCGTCTTAAATTCGCCCATGCACACTGTGCTTTGAAAGTACATTTTGTTACTTCATAAATGCATAGGACAGTGTCTGAAACTCCGGCATTCTATTATAACGCCCAGGTATTACATAGAATGCCGGATTTCATACAGTGTCAGTAACATATCCAAGAAAGGATGGCTGTCAAGCAAGAAGGGCAGTTTTTTTTCTTCATAATAAAACCGAGATGAATGTGGACGACAAGCAATAAATTGTGCACAACTTATAGCAAAGTGATGGTCAATATGATTTCTGTTCGAACATATGTCAATTTTAGAAAAAATTCTAACTATTATTACTAAATAATCAAAAGGATTCCGCTGACCATGCCCAAGTATTCCTTTCTATTAGTCAAGTACTATGTAATCAATAAGTATACCATTTTATAAAAAGTCAATAATCTTCATAAAGATGGATAGTTGAGGGGCTGACATGGGGAAGACAGTAATTCACAAAAAGCAAATTTTTCAGGGGAAGCAAAAAACGGGTTTTACAGCGTAGAAAATGAGAATTTATTAACATAAACTCTTTAAAACGTAAAATAATTTTATGAATCATGCATTTAACTAATTAACTTAAAAACGAATTAAAAAAATTAAACAAATTAAAATGAAAAACTCGAAATATGTGACTTACTGTCTTCCCCATGTCAGCCCCTCAGTTATAAAAATGAAACCTTACCTATAATTTTAAAATTTTCGCACTGTAAATGCTATGTCAAAATCAGCTAGCTGATCGCTGTCTCGCGTTTGCAAGTTGCAGCGGTAGCAGCCGCAGTAGTATGAAGCGATACAGGCTCTGTTGCATTTATTTTTACATGCTCTTTGTGTATGAAAACGTTTTTTGGTTACCGTTATATGAACTATATTGCGAAAGCAAAGTATTTTATATTTAAAATTTTCTGATTGGCAAATACAAGTACAGTAGAACGTCGATTGTACGGACGTCAAGTAGATGGATTGTCGATTGTACAGACGTCAAGTAGCTGGATTGTCGATTGTACAGAAGTCAAGTAGCTGGATTGTCGATTGTACAGAAGTCAAGTAGCTGGATTGTCGATTGTACAGATGTCAAGTAGCTGGATTGTCGATTAGCTCAAATTTTTTTTTGTATACATTAGGTTCAGTTTTCGGGTAAACACTTTCTGAGTTGAAAATCAAACAAGGGTTTTGCAAAACTTAAGAAGGATTTATTTTAAAATTTACACAATAAAAGGCGTTGCTGTTTCCCGACTATAGAACGTTTAAACGTTCATTTTAATGGTACTGAAAATTGCGTATGCCGGTACATAAATAAATAGTGAATATTTGCATGTAAAATATAAAAGTAAATAATTCGTTCATTTACAGCTAATAATAATAATTCAATTGAAATAAAATTTCACGTTAAATTAAAGCACAAAATGAGCATTAAAACGCAGACATATATTTCGGGATTGCTTGGAATCCCTTTTTCAATGCGACAGGGAGCCTCTAGATGCAAAACATCCAAATGAAGCCCCCTGTCGCATTGAAAAAGGGATTCCAAGCAATCACGAAATATATGTCTGCGTTTTAATGCTCATTTGTGCTTTAATTTAACGTGAAATTTTATTTCTATTACTTTGCACAAAGTTAAATTATTACTAATAATTCAATTATTGGTTAAACGGTTATACGTTATTTTTAGTGAGAAACTTAAATCGAAAGAAACAATATCATTCTGGAGTTCCGTTGAAATATGTACAGCTGTAAAAGGGTTCCTCTCCTCAAAATAGTTTGAAGACCAATGGCTTAGAGTGTTTAGGCTAATAGATACTCACGGGATCTTTATCACGCGATCTTTCTGAAAATCCATTGGCAGGATTGAACCCGCAAACTTGGGCTTAAGAGGCTAACTCCTTACCACTATGCCATTGTGCCAGCGCAGTATAAAGTAAATTAACAATTAGCTGGAAAAAAATAGAAAAATCAATGTATTTTTGAATTTATCAAACAGTTCTTTCATTCAATGTTTGTCTTACTTCGGTTAGTTCATTTGAATTCCTTAAAGTTTAATAAGAATGAGAGGGACAGCAAATCGGTGCTGTTTTCTCTGTTTTGAGCAGACAGCGGAACTGAATTGCAGAGGTGGCAGCTTTTTTTAAAAAAGTACACCACATTTTCTTTGTTTTTTTAAAAATTAAGTACTTTTAGTTAAACAAGGGGTTATCACTTCTAACACCATTTGGCAAATCTTAACGATATACCATCAAAGCAGTTAATGAATATTACGGAGGATTTAAATCTTGTTTTGGAAATGTTTCTCGCGAGATCACTTAGTTTTTCCTAAACTTCTGATTCACTTTAAGATATTATGTTTTTCATTGGCTGTTGTAGCCCAATTTCATATAATAGGACTCATCTTTCAACGGCGTGGGCGTGTTTTACGAAGGCCGAATCAATTCAGACTGCGTGTGTTAGTTCCATTTTTTTGACACAAGCTTCAACTTTAACAATCGAGTAAACTTCCTTATTAGCCATTAGTTGCGCTCAAAAAGAAGGTCATCTTTTGAAAGTGCCGTTTGAAACATTTTTAGGGAGTCTAAGAAAAAATATCAGTCGACGTTTCGTTTATCAATCTTCGTAAAAACAATCTTTGATCTCGATGTATTTAAAATTCTGTAGCTGAATTTGGAACACAATGGTCATTCCACATTACATTTCAAAGTTGTTGTCCTGACAGGCTTATTGTAAAAAAAATATTTGTGTATTACGACATTAAATGCATAATTTTCAACTTTTAACATACATTAGTCCCTAATACTTTGGTGCAATTGCTTCCAAGAATTTTTGCCTCGTTGAGTCGTTACATTAAACTGAAATTCATTTTATTCAATATTGCTTTGAACAATTCTTCTTTTTGCTAAAGTTGAGGCTCTTTTAGTGCACTATTTCATTCTGAAAACTGCATTTGCAGATTTTGTAATGACTTCTCTAAGCTAAATCATGAAAAGCTTCTCCTAGTAAATTTTGTTTGTAACCAAGTCATTTCCCACTTTTACTTTAAGCTACCATCATAAGTAAGAGGAGATGCAACAAACATATTTACCACCGCTACTCAAGTCTTTGAAATTTTTACAACATACCAATATTAAAATCTAATTGCCTAGATTGATATGTAAGGAATTTAAATGCTAATTATCATTTTTTTTCTGAAATGAAATTCTCAATTAACGTATAAGGGACCGTTCATAAATGATGTCACGCTTTTTTCCCATATATTTGACCCCCTCCCCCCTTCGTCACAATATGTCACACTTCAGCGGACCCCCTCCCCCCCTTTGTCACATGTCACGCTATGTTGCATAATGCAGGATGTCACACTTGTTACCCCCTCCCCTCCCCTTGTCACACTTTGTCACAATTTCACGAACCCCCCTCCCCTTCGAAGCGTGACATTATTTATGAATGTTCCCTAAAATCTAGCAACATTTTATTAACTTAAGAACTGAATATTATATAGGGTCAATTGGGGTAATTGTAAACACGCTTCATAACTACACTGATGGTGGTTTTGAAAACTTAACTGCTTGTGAGTGATAAACTGGCAGCATAGGGAAGACATTGAAACAGTTTCGTAAGTTTTTAAACAATTGTGGAGACGTCACTATTGTTTGAAAATGGCACAGTGAAAAAAGTTGTTTAACAAAATTTAGTGATCTTATATTTTCCTCTCCAGCTCATCTACAAAAGCGATGTAAGCGGTTTCAACCATTTTTATTTGTCATATGGAATGTTTCTAAAAACATTTAGTTATGAATTTAATCCTCCCTGTTATTTTTCATGTGTAAGTTAGGTGTTTACAATTACCCCATATATTTCCTACTCTGGGGTAATTGTAAACACTTTAATTTATCCTATTTCTAATATTTTGGGGGGACAATAAGTATTATATTGTGATGTAAATTACACTTTCGAGTCTATTTTACATAACTGTTGTTGATGCTAATGCCACTTGGAAATCCAAGCCTCAATTGCAGGACGACCATGAATTAAGGAAGGTCCTACTGATTATCAATGAGCTCCGTTAGAATGAAGTGCACTTGGCTCAGAGGGGCTTAATGATTTTGAACCAGCTCCCAAATGAGAGATCGTCACCTAGGTTGGTCTCTCAGCGAAAATTATTTCTAACTTGGTGGACATTTGAAGCGACGATATATTTTAAGTACACAGCTCCCTTTAGAGCACTCGGTCTCAGAGTACACCCTCCCAAGCGTTGATCACGGCCAGTTGTGCTTCACTTTCGGTGCTCTGTGGCATCCAAGCTTAACCTACTGATTCACTGTGGGACAAATTTTACATAAATTTGTAGCATTACTTGATTTTTTGGAAGATATTTCTCTTTAAAGGATCTAAGCGGACTCATAACATAACTCAGCGGACCACATGCGGCCTATTGGCCGCGGATTGAGAACCATTGCTCTGGAACTTCCTAAGCCTTCAAGCAGACTTTGTATGAAACAATTTTCCATTTGAACCAACCTTATTCTAAAATAAATCACTGTTTACAATTACCCCAGATCTCTGGGGTAATTGTAAACACACTGGGGTAATTGTAAACACGAGCTCATTCGCTAACAAATAGTCATGAAGTCAAAATTTTTGTACACATTTACTCATAAGAAGTACAGTAGTGGCTACAATGCTCACAATTTTCTCTCTGAATTCATTCAAGAGGTAGGGAAGGATCAAAAGTTAAAACATTGAAAAAGCGTTTACAATTACCCCAACTGACCCTACCAACATTTCCATGCGTTATCAGTGCACTGGTGGATTAAGGTTCTATACAACATAGTGGTATGCTATATTGTTGGCCCAGCGATATATATATACATACATATATATTAGGGTGTTTCAAAAAGAAAAAAGAAAACTTAAAGAAAAAAAAAACTTTGCTTCCCACGGATTCATAAAGGCTCAGAATTCTTATGTTGGAATCACCATGCAACAATTACTGTATGTTTAGGGCACCTTCAATATTCACTAAAGTGTTGAAGGAGAAAGTTAAAAATAATTCAATATAGAAGAAATGTGGTTGTAATGCAGAGCATAACAACGCATTAAATGAAACCGTACATTTTACTTGCATCTTGAAGGTGAAGGGTGAGTCAGTTTTTTCGATACATGAAATGAATCCACATCACACTAAGTTTAAAAAGTTTCAAGAGAGGAAAAGGATCCGCACTCAAAGACTGCATGGAACAGTTCAAAAAGTTGCAAGTCAAGGATCGTAGTTTGGTAAGCTTAAAAGAATAGGCTGTCACCTTTTTCAAAATGGTACTCAGTGAGGCGAAATTATGCTTTTCGAGTTGATATAGGGAATGTGCCAAGTTTGTTCTACTAGATTAGGAGAAACTGCCCCCTCTCCGAGGGACACCGTTGCTAATAGCTTGGAGAATTTCACAGAGCAAGATCGATGTTTACGATACTTTATTCAGTATAAATATCTGCTTTTAGCAAAACTGGAATAGGATAAAGTTCAAAAATTACATCAGATACAGTCAACCGTATTCTTGTGCGGTCTTTCTATGCGTTCTTTTAAAATGAGATTTGTCTTTTAAATGCGGTATATGAATGCCAACGGTGTTGGCATTATAAAACCGTAGTAATTTTTTCTATCAATGAACATATTTACACTGATACAGTGTATGTACCAAAAACTTATAACAGACTTCAAGGTAACAAAACATAAATAAGCTCTAATATCTTCAAGTGACGAAAGCTATTTTTTTTATCGAACAATGTGTGAATCAGTAAAAACGGCGAAGCTTCAACTAGGGCCTGCACAAATGATTCGTCTCGGAGTTTCGAAATTTTACACGAACAAGCTCAAGTTCGGCTATTAATACTTCAGAAACTTGCCATCAACAACTTCCGAGAAAGTTTTCAAAAATACATCAGCGTTGGCGGACGCCCCTTATTGATTGCATTTTCAAAATTTAACGAATCGCAATATCATATGACGTACTTTTATGACGTAGAAGATTTTTTCTTTGCCTCATTTCATTTTATTGACGATTCCATATCAGAACGTTTCTTTTCCGCACCACACACACACATATGCATATCTATGTAAACATATATATGTATAATGTGTGTGTTTGTTAGTATGAACAAAGAATTTATATTACTTTAAGTATAGTTTTCATACGAAAGGATATTGCCAAACATGCATTGCGATTGTGTGCATTTTCTTCAAGTATACATAACGTTTTCTTCTAACTCTAGGATGCATAAGTACACTAATGTGTATCGATGGATCATATTAGCATAAAGTGGGTGAAAGATACACAGACACACTTTAATGATAGTTAATGACACTATATATAATTTACAAACATTATTAATTGAACTTATCTGGAATGGTATCAAATTCTCAGTGGAGAAAAGAATTTCTTCGTTGTTCAGGTAAAAAGGCTGCTTTTATGCATTTTAATTATTTGGAATCGAGCTAATGCAATGCATTCGTTGAAGGAGTTTTACTGGAATCAGTGGTGAAGTTGATGGAAGGGGTTTTCACTTATGTCACACACACGCAAACATATATATATATATATCAGGGCTCCAAAAATCTTTAAAATTTTACATGTGCTACCGGGCATGTTTGTCTCAAAAATACATACCGAACAAAATTTTTACATGCCCAGAAGTTGTTTCATTGCATATCTATACATATATAAAATGAAAGTTTGATGAACTTTCGAGTTGGCAACGCCCTTGTGGCTATACGCTCTACAGCAAAATATACGCAACGTACGATTACGAAAACTGGCACAGAATTCTATTATATCTTGGTGGTTTTCACCTCGAAGCTATTTTTTTTAATTCGTTCTATATTCTTTAAATTTAACAATTAAAATTTTAAATCTTCAGCATCCTCCAGCCATTTTCTTTACTTCACGCGAGTTCTTCATAGCGAATTGAAGTGAAGGGAGTTATAGCAATCGTTGTTGCTTTCGTCAGATACCGGCATATTCGATGAGATTGATTTCAATATATCCTTACTTGAAATTTATTTCTATGTATTTCCATTAATTTGATTTATTTTGTTTCTATGTATTTCCATTAGTTTGATTTATTTGTTATTCTATGCCTAACGATTAATTAATTTTGAGATATTCTGTTACGTTCCCTTCCTGATTCTTTTTTAGTTTCAGCTGTTCTTTCAATTTATGATTGTTCTTTATCGCTAATCGTGTAGTTTATGATAATGTTTACTTAAGTTTAATTTTTTTCAATTCATGATTGTTCTTTATCGCTAATCGTGTAGTTTATGATGATGTTTACTTGGGTTTAATTTTATTGCTCTTCGTTGATCGCTAATCGTGTAGTTTTTTCATTTCAGCTCAGCTTTACCGTGTTGTTTTTCCTTTGCATCAATTGTATACATTTGTTTTGTTAAATTTATTTATGTGAGGATTAATTGGATCAAAAATCATTTTTGGCTTAAATTTATTGCATATTGGAGAAAATCATTTTATTTCCTGCAAAAATTAAACACAAACAAGCTTCAGAAGCTCCAATTATGGGTTCATTCATTTGCAAACAGTTCGGTAATCCGATGAATGCAATTTTTGAGTTACAAAAATTTTTTTCAGAAAAAAAAAAGAACTTCTGGCATTAATATATAGACCTTTCATTCAATTACTTGAAAGATTATTTTTGAGCTTTATATATATGCATATGTACTGTTGTGTTGAGAGGGAAGATGGGATTGTTAACCTAAGTATATAGTTTTATATTTTAAATTTTTGGCGCATACTTTTTCCGAGAATTTTGTGTGAAGCTCCGATTTTTTCCCCGCTAAGAATCAACCATGGTTCATGGTTTACTGGAAAGGTGAAAAATTTGATTTCCTTTTTTAGAATGTTGCTGCTAGATTTTGATCATTTATTGAAATGTTCGATATTTTTTTCGTTCAGCATTATTTTTTTAATTTGCAACCTCCCGTGGATACACACATTCAAAATAAAATTAGTACGTTGTTTTTAAATAAAGAACTTAAAATATAGTTGGTATTTATGCATTTTAATGAATTGTGATCATTGATTGATATGTTCGATATTCTTTTCTTTCAGTATTATTTTTTAAATTTGCCTTTTATTATACAGAAGTGTCAATCGCTTCCGCTCTTTATTGTGTTGAACCTAGAATGTTCTTGGGCCTGCTTAAGCAATTTATATCGAATTCAACCATTATTACTCAATTAAGTGACTCGACCAACCAGTTTAATTCATCTGAACTGTTCATAAAAATAATAATCATTCATTGCAACAAACAAGTGAGTGGCAAACAACTTTCGCTCGAGAGGTGAAGAATTCATTTTTTCTTTTGACAGGGCACTGCTTCAGTGACGTTATGGGGGGGGGGGGGGATGTCCCTCATATGATGCACACATTTAAAATAACAAAAGTATGTTGTTTTTAAATAAAAGATTTACAAAATAATGAAGATAATTTTAGAAATCCCACAAATGAATGTAAACAGCATTGGGGTCTCTGGTTGTTTTGTAACTATTCAATGTCTGCCGATTTAATTTTTTCATTCTAGATGTTTGCCTTATTACGAATAATCCTGTTAAAATTTGATGCTCCATGTATTGGAATAATAATTTTTTTTTTTTTTCAAATGGAATTGGGATCATTTATTGGATTTGGATCATTTATTGAAATGTTCGATATTTTTTTCTATCAAAAATTTTTTTTTTTTAAATTTACCTTTTTATACAGAATAATAATTTAAGTTTCATATTCATTTTGTGTTGTTTTTGTTGTACGCTTTTGTTTTTCTAGAAGGACTTCTAGGAATCAATGCTTTATTCCTTGGAATAATAATATTCTTTTTTCCCTTTTGGCGTTTTTTTTCTGTTAATTTGCTTTCTTTTGGGAAAGTGCATAAAATCAGCTTACAACTTATTTGAAAGGAAAGATCCTCAATTTTCAAAACAATAAAAAGCTGTACATTTGTTGTGTAACAACATTGTGTGTTTACACAGATGATACAGTGTTAAAATTTGCAGTTTAATCCTTATTTTTAGCAATAATTTATCAATTTCACTTTGATTCCTAAAAAGTGCATTATTACCACAATTTCATGTTAACTGCATTGGTCAAGCATTTATTTATCTTTTTAAAAGCACTATCGGTCACATGTGAACAGGTCCGGAGCAAGTATAAGCGTTGCCATGAAGCAACAAAATATTCTGTGCCCCTATTTTATGTATTTTGTTGAGAATAGCGATTAAAAATATTGTCATTAATATGTATTTCTGTATTTAAATATTAAATATTCACAGGAAAGACTTTTATTCAAATATAATATAAGTATGTTGTTTTTAAATAAATCATTTAAAAAATAGTTGAGGTATTTAGGCATTTTAATTATGTTAACTTCAAATGTTTGCTTAATATTTTATGAATACTTACATATTCATTATTAGTTCTAAATATTTCCACTTGATCAGAAACTGGAGAATTTGAAGAAACCGGGAAGCCTCCTTCGATTCCATGAACAATGCCAAATATAGAGGGGCAAGCTTAAGTGTGAAGCCTAAGCATGAACCAAAAAGGGGATCATGACCCCTCTTAATGTGACCAAAGGTAGCCTGAAATTAAATTTCTGGAACTTTCACGTCAAAAAGTTTTCTGGAAAGCTCACAACTCCTCCCTCTTCTCTTAATGCCCCCAAACATTGCTCAAAAGTGTGTTGTAGGACTTGAATAAAAGCTTCCAAATCGCTTTTCCTACCCTTAATGTCACCAAAGGCAGTGTAAATCCAACTTTAGTTACGAAAACGATTTTAGAATATAACCCGAACATCTCTTCTTTTTGCAAATTTTATAAAATGTTGCGCAGAGAGCCGCTGAATCTCCTAATGTTCTTAAGATGGCCTAAAGTTGTGTTTTGAAGATTTCGAATTTAAAAATTTCTTTTGGAAATGACCAAACTGTCCTCTCTTCCGTCACCAAAGTTAGAGTAAAATTTTTTCTTAAGAGCCTTAATTTCAAAGAATTTTGGGTGGAGACTTTTTGGTCATTCTCCTGTCTCCTAGAAATAGACTAAAAAATTGATCTTCAAATTTCAATGGCAAAAATTTTCTGGCAGTTTGAACCTTCCCCTTATGTCGATAATATACCTAGCTTAAATAAGTATATGCTTTTAGTATTTAAATTTGCAAGAAATACAGGAAGAGAACTAGGACCGTCCACCTTCCGCTAAACCCCTCGAATGACAGCCTATGCAAGTAATTTTAGAACTTCGATTTCAACTTATTTTCAAAGAAGAGCCCCCTTTCCCTTCCCCTAATCTTACCAAACATAGTGTAAAATTGAGTTTTTCGAATTTCAATCTCGGAAAACTTCTATGGAAGAGCTGTTGCCGTCTTTCTTCCTATTACATAACTAACGATAACCCAAAATTGTTTTTTTGCTACTTCAATATTGAAAACCATTTCATTTGGAGGGAGCAAGAGGCATGATTTTCAACCACCGCCCCCTTGACAGGACTGTAAATCCGCTTTGCCATACAAATGTCAATGGTTACAATCAGTATTATGCAGTTAAGTTGTATTTGATTGTGGAGGGAAATTTAATACTTTAGTATATTGGTTAACCTTTCTTCATTTTTTGAGATCTAATGAGAATTTTTAATGCGTTAATGTCCACTTGCTTGAAAAATAATGGAAGAAAGTAGGTTGCCAGCATAAAACAAGAAATAGCTTGATGCCGCTGCTAAAGTACACATGTTGAGAAATTTGTTCATCTTCAAAAAGTAGTTTCAAGGTATCTTAGATAAAAAGATCTTTTTTGTATTATATAGGGCTATTCTATTATCAAGCGAAGAGCGAACAGTGTCTGTAGGAAAATTTTTAGTTTTAATCTTATACACAGGATATTCCAATATCCGCTACCAAAGAAATGTCTATTTGACTTTAGGGGTGACACCCAGCCAGGACGGAGAAAAAAAATAGAACCTTTAAAAGCTTAAAACAATTTTTTAAGTTTTCTTAAAACAATATATTTGCAATGTTTTTTAACCGCTAATCCTAACAGCTGCCACCAACATATACTTTAAATATTATGAGGCTCATGATACAAATGGTGTTTTTATTTTTCAATCTGCAATTTTTAAAAAAAAATTATTATATTTCCTTAAAACTCATACTTTATGGTTACATGATTTTTTTTTCTTGGAGGCCGGAATCTTTTCCACGGGGTGACGTCTATCACTACCCGCCCTGGGTGTCACTCATGCTAGCTACAACACTGCATTCCATACAATTTTCACTATCAACATACTTCACATCTAGCCTTCACTGTTTTTGTTTTATTTCATCAAACTGTCTACATATACAGTTGTGGCGGAGCGAAGTTTCTCCCGACTGGCAACGCGCAGTAGATCTGCGCAGACGAGCTGCTTCTCGGCGGATATAGCCGCACTCGCTATTGTGCTCCCGCTTGGATACGATGTACCTTGTTTTGGTTTGTGTTTGGAAATAAAGAGTTTATTTTTATAACTAACGAGTTTGTCGCATGGAGTCATCATACGCTTTTACATTCACGATCTCCCACAAATGGTGACCCGGATCACGCAACTTCATTGGTTATTTCCGAAAAGTCTTTAATTTGTTGCATCGTTCAACTTTCGGTTCTCGGAACAAAGGATGGCAGAGTCGGCGGCCGTTAAGGTACCTGTCTACAATCCCTTAGACCCAGCCTTGTGGTTTGCAATGTGTGAATCAACGTTTGAACTGGCTACGCCGAAACCTATTACAGATGCTAAGACAAAATTTAATCATTGTGTGGCGCATTTACCACCAGAAACAGCTTCACTGGTAAGAGATATAATTCTCAAAGCCCGTTCTGATGCGTCATATGACGAATTAAAGACTGCTATTTTGGATCGTTGCGGCGAAAGCCGCACACAAGAAATACGAAAATTGCTAGTTGGAGAGCAATTAGGAGACCGGAAGCCTTCCGAATTACTTCGGGAAATGAATCGTCGTGCGGAGAATCACAGCATTTCAGATGCTCTACTGTTAGAACTTTTCCTGCAACAACTGCCACAGAACGTACAGTCAATTCTCGCTTCTGTCCAGCCTCTCGACTCCCAAAAAGCTGCAAGTATTGCTGACAGAATAATGGAAGTCACATCCCCACAAGTAAGTGAAATTTTTCCTCGAAAATCCAGTGTTGAGGCGGATACCATTACGTTTGAATCTCTTAATTTAGAAGTGCAAAAACTTCGTAAGGAAGTTTCTACTTTACGTAGGCAACGAAGTTTTTCTCGAAACCGGAACCATTACCGGAATCGAAGCCCCTCAGCCCGTGCTGTTTCGGATTCAACCCCCTGCTGCTGGTACCACAAGAAATTCAAAGAAAAGGCAAATAAGTGCACACCCCCGTGTTCTTACACGGAAAACGGAACCGGGAAAGTGTAGCGGCGACGTATACCTCTTTATGTACGGGAAGGAAGGAAATTTTTACTACAGTTAAATCCTGACTTTTTCTACTAGGCGATTACCGAAGTGGAATCGCCCATTGTGAATACCCTGCAGCCCCCCACGGTGATCTCCTCGTTCCTAATTGCAGAGGCGTGGTAGGCTGTCATTGTAACGCTTCGGGGCCGCTTCAAAAGTGGGCAACTCGTTTCGCTGATTGATTCTTGAATACTTTCCGGAAATAGTTAAATGAGTTCGCAAACAATTTTTTTCTGGAGAATGTAAAGTAAATAATTATAATGATAAATTATAATGTGCCTATTTATATTCATGCTCAAAAGTTGTCAAACAGTAATTTAATCAAGAAAGTAAATAATATATTTATTGTTACTTTCCTTTATTTTTCAATTGCAATCGTATTCCAAATTGTATCTCAATTGGAAGTATTATCATTTTCTGAATAATAATCTGGAAGTATTATTATCCATATAGAATTATCTATACGGATAATTTGATGTTAATAATTTTAGCAAACTGTTCGTGGTTGAAACTTAAAACTTATTCATTCACATACTGCAGAAAATAGGAGGCCTGTATTTCTCATTTTATTCCTTATGTCTTTCCGTAATTTGAAGCACTGTTGTTGTTTCTTAAGAAATTTGTATGTGTATATATACTGCATTCAGATTGAGATTTATTAGGTAATGAGTTTTCTGATACTGAAACTTTACGAATCATAAAAACATCAACACACTGAATTTATGTACGAGAAGGCATTAAAGTTACGAAAGTAATTAATCTTCTCAGCATTGGGGAAAGAAAAAGAAAGTAAAGAAGAGCTAATTATTGATGTATCAAATAAAATATGCTCTCTTTTGCAGTGGCGCATTTGGAAGGGGGGCTTGACTTGCTTGTTTCGCCCCTCCCCCTCGTTCCTCGCAGCATGAAAGCGCCCCCAAATCTTAAATTGCATTCACGCCCCCAGAATAATATAACATACTAGAAATTCGAAGGAGCGCCGCCCCTTAACTTTCTGCTGAAAGGGGGCAGACCGAGGGCCCTCTTTCCTATGCCACTGCTCTTCCGATGTTATAATAATTTGATCTGTAGATGTAGAAAAGCTACATAAGAGAAACTGGTTTAGTAATATCTCTCTATTGCATGTATCAGTTCAACATTTTCAAAATTCTGCCAACTGTATACCGCTAATTACATGTACTCACAAATATTATCGAGTAATTATTTTTAATTAATACGATTAACTTGAGAAAAGATGGAACTAACATCGAATGTGCAATGCTTCCTGTTTTTAGGACAGAAATGCAAGCTAAATATAATAAGATGACACACACACACGCAAAATTGTATTATATCTTTAATTAAAAAGTGAACTTACGAGGCTACAAATGAAATTGCAGTATATTTATATATATGGCAAGAAAGAGCATGGTTGAAACAAATCAACGCATGAACATACACCAATTAAAAATGGCTTATAGATGCTTGACATACAAAATTTCGCTGTGAAGTGAAAGTAATTTGAGTTACATTAAAAATACTTCCTTTGTGCTTGAAAGCACAAAAGCAGAACTATCAGTTATATTTTGCAGACCGTTTACCAAATAAACAAATGAACAAACATAACAAAAATATAAAGGTGCATAAAAATACTCACATTATTAGACATACTTCTGAAATTGCAACTATACCAGCACTAAGAAAATTTTGCATTAGAGTCATCCCAGAAAACAAGACATTCGCGTCCCACACGTGACAAACAGCTATACTTAGTTTGAAAAATAATTTTAAAAGACAAGGAAACTCAAGAAATCACACATATGAATGAAAGTGAAATTAACGCATTTTTGAAAGAGAGAGAGAGAGCGAGATTATTATTCACCTGAAAAAAGTAAAACTGTAAATAAAAGGAAATTAAAACAAATCAGGGTCTTATAAATATGTACTAACTAAAAATAACCCACTGAAACACGGACATATGAAAATAGTAAAGTAAAACGAAATCTTAGTTACTGAAATTACTTCTTTTACATTTTAATTAAACCTTATAAGTAAATCGTAAACGTGTGGTTAAAAACCTCCCTTTTACTAATGCATTTACCAACATATGAAATGCAATAGTACTATGAAATAGTAGCGAAATTTGTATCAATTTAAAATGAGTTTCATAATTAATGATGCATAAACGCAGGCAATTCAAAAGTACAGAACAAATAGACTATTATAACAATTTAAAATAAATTAAACTCTCGGAAATATGAAAATAGTGAACTGAAATGCATTCTCCATTACTTGTTTTCTACTCGACAAAATGAAACTAAGCAAATCATGATTGTCTAGGTCCAAATATATTTTTTACCTTTTCATGTATTAACTCATAGTAAATTTTGTATTGTGATACGTAAACACGGGCAGTTCAACAGTACCTAGAGAGAATACATAAAAGGTACAAAAACTAAGGTTTTCATAAGAATACCAAAATTAAAATAAAATGAATATACGGAAATTGACTGCAATGCAATATACATTACATCTTTGTCTACAATTTAAACTTACTGAGATTGAAGCAGGAAAAATAGTGCTCGTTGAACGTAAGAATAATTAAAACAAATAGAACATTATTTATGAAAATGTACAACAGTTAAAAAATAACCCACGGAAACACATAGACATGAGAACAGCGAAGTAAAATGCGTTCGTAATTCACTAAATTTACTATCTTTTTTAAAAATACTCCACAGAAATGTGAAGTTAGATGAAAGGATACTAAAATATGTATTAGAATTCATGATATAAACTAAAGCTATTCTACAACATAAGGATATAGAAAGTAAAAAAACTAAAGCATTAATAAGCAGAATACCAAAATTCGAATCAATCAACGCACGAAAATTGTCTACTATGAAGGGTACATTATATATTCAGATGTCATTTGAACTTACTCCAATTCGTAAAGGAAAAAGAAGTGTCCTGCAATTCATTTTACAAACAGACAAACAAAGACTATAACATAATTAAAACAAACATATGAATAAGCAACCAAAAATACGTCTTAGAAATTCCAACATATGAAAAGAGAGAAAAGATGTGCATTCGCAATTTACTAAAATTTTTTGTTTTCTATCCAAAAAAAAAAACTAAAACAGCTAAGTCAATCATAAATGTATAGTTAAAAATATCTTACTATAGTAAAAAATATTCCACCGAAATATTTCTAAAACACGTATTAATATACATTTTTTTTTGTAGTTTCTGATAAGTAAACACAGGGATTAGAAACACAAGAAAGTAAAATTAAAATTAATATGCCAAAATTGTTTGGCAATCCTGTATCGATTATATCCATATTTACATTACAACGTGAACTTACGGAGTTGGGAAAAGGAAACAAAACAATATTATTAATTATACAAATATAAATTGAGCATGCCTAAAACAAATTAGCGTCACAAATATACAAATAATAATAATTTTCTAATAGGAATTCAAATACATAAAAATTCTGCATTGAAAGGAAATGCAACTGCAGAAGCACGAAATCTACTGACTTTATACTCAATTCATTTTGAAATTTTCGTGGTATGGACCGAAACAATCTATGCATAAGCAAACTTGACATCTTGTGCACATCCAAGAGCTCTCTACTCGTCTGTTGGAAAAAGTTGTGAGTTTTAATTTCCGGCATTGTACACATGTCTTTTTGCGTCCTATAATTTTCACTCGGAGGTGATTGGAGTCATTGTTCGAGTTCAGTTTTCTAACTTTACGATTTTTCGCAGCAAAAGACTCGATCAACTGCATGCGAAACTCTAGCAAAGTAAGAGGTTTTTTCTCTAAAGGAAAATTGGATACTGTGTACAAAATGAACGAGTTATTCACAGCAGCATTGAATAAAAACCAGAAGAGATATACCCACCATTTTCTAGATTTTCGAGCAACATCATAATACTTTCTGTTTTGATCTGCCAGATCTACGCCGCCCATGTTTTTATTGTAGGAAGAGAAAACTAATGGGCAAGAAATGGCATTTTTTACTCCTCCAATTCTTCGGTGTACTGCTACTTCTACATGCTCACAATAATTCGAGAGCATAAAAATTTCCTTTTTATCCTTCCATACTGTGCAAGTTAAATTTGGATATTCTTTGCACTGCAGTGCTTCATATTCTCCCGTTGTCTTCAATTTTAGTTTTTTCAATCTGGACGGAAGATCCTTGCGGTTGGTCATAACTGTTCCACTTGCACAAATTCCTCTTTTTAACAAATCCCGCATTAGAGGAACACCAGTGAAAAATCTGTCGAAATATACCCGGTGTCCGACATCCAAATTTTTTGTTAGATGATTAACCACATCGTAGCCTAGTCCATTACCGGAACGGGGCAATTGGTCTTTTTTCCCACAGTATACTTCGAAATTGTATGTGTACCCTAAAAATGGAGTGCACATCATCCAAATCTTAATGCCTCTTTTAACTGGCTTTTTTGGCATGTACTGCACTATTCCCAAGCGGCCCTTGTACTTCACCATGGCTTCATCGATGGATAAATCATTGTAGGGACAAAAGTGATTTTGGAAATTTTTCCTTAGCTCCGTCATGAAGGGATCGACTTTTTGCATCATGTAATATTTGTCACTGCTTGGAGGTACTTCTTCTTCCCTGTCTGACAAATGAAAATATTTATATATTTGGAAAAAACGATCTCTTGTCATTATTTCCTTCACTTTATCATTTCCCAAAATGGGATTTTCCGACCAGTAATCTCTAAGTTTAGGAAGTTTGGCTATTCCCATGATTAGTATAATGGCAAAAAAATTCCACAGCTCTTGGACGTGTTGTAAAGGAGACCAGTTACGTTTTTTTCCACTTTGAAAGTTAGGACGGTGAGCATATTCGGCATATTTGTTAGTGTTCCTCAAAATAATTTCGCTCATTTCGTCTGTGAATAGAAGCTTGAAATACGAATCGGCACTGGATCCGACAGGAAGATTGTGTATTGGTCCTCCTTTGCAATTTTCAGGTTTTGTTTTAATTAAAGTGTTGTCAATGATCTCAGACCATGTTAATTTCAAATCTGAGCATCGAGTTTTCGTTTTTGCATTATTAGCTTCATTTTCCTGGCAAGAAATATTTTCTTTTTCTGATTCATCATGTTCAACGAGATCAGTTTCGTCCAAACCAATATCGTCTTCTGAATCTGGGTCAGCAATATAAGATGTATTTACATTTACATTTACACCTTTAGGCCAACCATCATCTTCACTGGAAAGCTCACTTTCCGTTCCTGATGCAAATAAAATTTCATCAATTTCTTGCTGTGTTAGCTGTCTGTGACGTTTAGACATATCAAAACTATATCTTATAGAGACAATGCTGATTGCTGAACCATACAAATTTTGGAAAACTCTCAAATGTAGTGCTAGCAGTCAAACAAGTCGCACGAATGAAAAAACTAGACTGAAAAACAAATTTTGTCATTTTCTTTCCTTCGGACATCGCGCATCTTCTCGTTGATAACAGCCATCAATCACAGTAATTATGTTGTCATTAGGGCACCTGCCATTATGGCAAATGTAAATCACCGTCACTCGATGAAAGCGTTTCGTCAGAAGAAAGGTGTTTGTTTGTTTGTTTGTTTTTTTTTTTTTTTTTTTGTTTTGAGGGGTGATCTTTCAGCACCAAGTACCCTACCCGCGAAATATTAGTAATGACGTCCACTTCAGTCAGCGAGAGAGAAAACTAAATTTTGAAAGATTTGTAATAATTTGAGGGTGTGTGTGAGTTTTTTTCTTTCTTTTTTCCCTTATGAACTTGTTTTCCACATTTTTCATAGGTGAAATAAATTGCTCATAGCCTAGAAATGTAATCATTCAATAGATTGAAAGAAATTGCATATAATAATTATCATACCGAAAAATTCCGTAAGAAATCTTAAGTTGAAAATTTGAGTAAGCTGGAAATATTTATTCAATGAGAAGGAAGGAAAAAATATCCTTTTTTTTTAAATCTATTTTTGAGACATTAACTCAACCTCAATTTTATTTTGTCGATATAATTTGCCGGAAAAAGAATTCCAGAAAAGTAGCTGGTATTTAAAAAAATGTGCGTATACTGTAGCTGGGATATATAAAAAATTAATAACTGGCAAAGATGTTCATAAATCTTAACCCACAGCTTTTCGTGGGAACCCCTTTATAGTTTATCTTAAAGAAACATCCTTTGGAAAACAGCATCAGTAGCTAATTAGGAGCATATTTTCAGTTTTTTAACTTCCAGATAATTAATAAATGATTAAAATCATTCCGAGTTCATAATATGTTAGCATATGTTGGTTGCATATTGTAGCACAGTTTTGAGGTAGCTTAGATTCACGTAACTTTCTTCTATATGTTTCGTATGAGTGTTCTTTTTTTTTTTACATTGTAAAAAAGTTCTGCAAAGGTACAAAAAGGAATCTTAGTATTTCTGTAAGTTTACAAAGAACTTGTATCAAGTCAAATAATAAAGTTTTTTTATAACAATTTTTCAATAAAATTCTTGTTTTTCTGTGTACACTCTGCACAACTACAGAGAAAGATTTGTTAAATTGCGTAAAACTGAGCGCTCGAGATCTGTAATTAGCAGTTTAAAAATTGTTCAGAAAGGCATTGTATATTGCTGGCGAGCATTTTAATTTTAGCAATGGTAGGCAAGCCCAGCCGTCATAATCTTTGCAACACCGGAGGCAAGATCGTATCCAGAGGGTGTCTACGGGCTCCCTCCGAAATCCTGAAATTTTTCGCAATGAAGAATACGTCCCACCCTGAAACTTTCCTTGACATAAGTGTGTAAAACTCAGCCCCCCCCCCCCCGAAAAAAGTTTCTGAATACGGCCTTGTTCGGAGGGAGCCACTATTGCGGCTCATTATCTGTTGCTATCAATTTACAGAATATTCTCTTTTCTATTATCTGTAATTTTCTTTCAAATACTTTTGTAGTTTCCTCTTTTTTGCTCATTGTAGACTGTCAGATTCCGGACAAATGATTTTCAAGAGATTTATCATACATTTTCGAACAAAAAATTTTGCAGGAGGGAGAGGGGAGGCGGCTTTTTGAATTTTTACTATCTGCTAGTTTTTTTTTTTAATGTCCTCTATTGTTTGAACAAGAGACATACGTGACAACATGATTTGCATATCCTTTCAACGAAATCAACAAATCACGCTGAAAATAATAATTTTTCAATTGCAGCTCCAATAATGAACGATTGCATCTATCACCATTTATTTTTATTTTTCATCACCAATTTTCATCGGGATCGCTCATATGTGTACTGAATTTCGTTCATTTTTTTTTTTAAATTACAGTGGTTACCATAAAGCGGTTAACACATCAGACACACAAGCACATATACATATATTTTTCAAATATGTCCATAAGTGTTCAGCGTAACTTAAAATGTATAAACTACCACATTCGAAAACTCTAGCAAATCCAATGTAAATTTTGTACGTAGAAAAAATTCCAGTTTGCCATATGGCCGACTAGAAAGATGGAAGTCAAACAGATTTTATGTAAAAAAAAAGCAGTATGAAGGTGCTTTATAAAATATAATAATAATTATAAAGTAGATATAATAATAAAGAAATTAAAATTAAGAAAAAAATAATTTAGTAATAATAATAATAATAATGAAGTAAAATAACAAGCGATACTAGCACGGCGATGCCCGTGCGAATAGCTTTAAAAACGTCGCCTGTGACGACGTTCAAGAAGAGCGCCGCCCTGTCCTCCTGATGCTGCCCTTATTACGTGCGCAGAAAATATATTCCCGCAACCCGCTCCCGATCTTTCTCTCCCCCCCCCTGCAAAAAATCCTTGCTAACAACTTAAGGAACCCCCCCCCCCCGAAAAGCAGCGTGTTTCATTGATCTAACTATAACGACGTATTCGCATACGTAATTAAACGTCTAGTACACAGAACACGTTTTACCGCAACTCCCCCTCCACAACAACGGTGTCAAACGCGTAGAAAAGCAAGGCAACACCCTCCCGAAACGCGCTCTTAAAAACATACTGTTTTAAGTTGGACATTTTGTTAAAAATCAGTTACTGCAGGTGTTACTGACTATCACATAGGATTTTTCAATAAATTGTGCGTTTTTCCTTCGCATAATGGATAACCAAATCCTACGGCAAACCAAAAAACCACAAAATTACTATGAAATAAAAATGTATTTTTACGAAGTTCGATGAGATTTGTTGTTATAGTATAGCGAGCAGCTATTTTCAAATAGGATCGGTATGGAGCTCCCCTCCCCCCCGAAAAAAGCCATAATTTAGAAGGCTAATTATTCTCTTCGGATGCATTTTAAAAAAGCAATTCGTTATTATACAGCATTTCAATAGATGTCTTTGCCCTTTAGGTGCCTCTTTGATATGATCAGAATTAAACCGATGTTGTTCGTATTTCAAAGTTGGAATGATGAGATACTTATTTCATTTCCTGCGTCTTGCCTTTCTTGCAGAAATAGCTAATTCTCAAGTAGTTCAGCCATCAATCCATGTTTGCGCATCAGTGTCACTTTCTAATGACTAGCCCCAAGAGAAAGATCTCCGATACCACAGGGGTCCCCCTTCCTCACAACAGGAGTTCTATTTTCTGCCTTCCACCCCTGTCTTCCCGTCTGACGGCCCATAACGGCCGACTTCGGTCTTAACTGACAAAGCCGTTTTCGGCCGGCCTCGGACTTATAGAGATACTGTTCCCTCCGAATCGCGTCGCCTTTTCATTCGCGACAATAGAACAAATCTGCGATTTTTGTGTGACACTGGTTCCGACGTCAGCATAATAGCTGCAACTAAAAAGGAGTTGTGTCAAAAACCAGTCATGACTTTTTCTGCTGCGAATAGAACACCTATTCATGTTTATGGACGTAGAACTTTAAGTTTAGACTTTGGACTTCGTCGAACGTTTAATTTTTCTTTTTATGTGTGCAAAGTTAATTCAAATATTATCGGTTCTGATTTTATGCATTATTTTGATTTAACCGCAAAGGAATTGCCACAATTGAATGAAAAATCAACTATTACCAGATCAGGCCGGCGCGTGCATTTCCCTAAGATTCTTGTAAAAGAATATATCATTTAATTTCATGTTTATTGATTGTTTATAGTATCTTGTATTTGCATTGTGTGTATTTCATTTTTCTGTAATTCTATAGCATATTTCCATTTGTACATAATGCTGTATAACCATATATAATCCAGTCTTATGCATCGTGACTTTGTCACTGGGGGGATACTCTGTGGCGGAGCGAAGTTTCTCCCGACTGGCAACTCGCAGTAGATCTGCGCAGACGAGCTGCTTCTCGGCGGATATAGCCGCACTCGCTATTGTGCTCCCGCTTGGATACGATGTACCTTGTTTTGGTTTGTGTTTGGAAATAAAGAGTTTATTTTTATAACTAACGAGTTTGTCGCATGGAGTCATCATACGCTTTTACATTCACGATCTCCCACACAGCCCAGCATTTCTTCAGCGGAGCTTTTGTTTTTCTTTAATAGGCTAAGGGTGATCAGAAACTGTTAGATTTTTCAGATGATCTTTACTAAATGGCATTGTCTGATCAATTTATCAATTCTCCATTTAGCTTACTTTAATTTGTAGCAGTTAAAATTTCATATTTAAAATTATATCAATTCATTTTTCTGGTTTGATTTCAAAATGTATGTCTATCTATAAAACTACTAATATATACTTATTTTTTACTTTTTGTATCACAATTTATTCTTTTTATTGGTTGAAATAAATATTTATGAAATAACATTTATATTTTTGAATTCAGACTCAGAAAGAATGTACTGCTTGCTATCTATCAGACTGAGAGTAAAAATAAAACCTATGTAAAAGTTTTGATGATGTAATAAAGATAAATATGTCACATGATACAAATATAAATCAATAAATATGTTATTAGTGAGTGATAGATTGAAATAATTTTATACCTAAGTCAAAGTAGATATACATTTGTGGAAAAAGACTGGCTGAAATAAGTTTTTTATCGGCTCAGAAGCGACTTCAGAGGTCGCCTTCGGTGTCTTGCTTGGGGGAAAAAACAAGTTGCGCCGCAGGCGCCGCTATTTGAACTTTGCACGGGCAACGCCGTTGCGGTTACTGCTAGTTATTAATAAAAACATTTGAATTTGTCGTATATAGTATTAATCAGACAAAAAAATAACAGCTTTATATCTGAATCAAGAATTATTTTAACGTTAATCTAAATTATTGAAAAATTATATTGCAAATAAATATTACGTAATAAGTCGTTACAAGTCAAAATTTGCATAATTTTAATTGAACCACCGATTTCATGGCTGACATGCATATCCTTCAACATGTCAACTTTGAGCTACGGTAAGGATGCGGTGATCTTTCAATAAAATACGAAATAATAAACTTTTGGAAATAAATATTTGATTAAATTGCATGCCCTGCCGGGCGTGTAAGGGTGGAATATTCATGACCGATTGGAATTTTTATATGCCCCGGGCATGTCGGGCAATATGATTTTTGAGCCCTGATATATATATATAATTTTAATAATTATTTATATATACATATATTATATGTGTGTGTGTGTGCAGTTAGATAGATAGATTGAAACGCAGACATATATGGGTGATTTTCAAATTTGGTGACGGACTGGGTTTGACACAATCTGAAAATTTTTGTTACACCAAACATAAAAACTTACCTACGTATGAATTCCTTATAATTTATTGCATGCTGAACAGGTAGTTTTTTTCGATTTAATTTATTTATTATTTTGGTTATTTCAAAAAGTTTCTTGACAAGTGATTGCTTTTCTCATGAGTGTTACCGTTATTAAACATTCTGTAAAATAATCCTTATAAATAATTAATCTAAAATATCTTGTTTAGGTAATCTTAAATACTTTGTAAGAAGTAAAAATAGCATTAAAATTGACATATTTAAAATTTTTAAACTATTTTAATTGCACTTTATCTCAGGAGTGTCACTTTGTTTCTTAAATGAAGCATATAACATTCAATAAAAATGTATTTCATTAAAAAGTAACTGTTTTCACTGCAGGTATAAGAAGTAACTGGATAGCCTTAATTAGCAAACCATTTTTTAACAGGTAACAAATATATTAATACAATTCTAATGTTTAGCTACTGTATGTAGCTAATACCGTCAGTGTATCACTCCACCAGTCTACCGGTTTTATAGAGAGCAGTAGTTTTCAACCTGCATAAGTCTGTGGACCACTAATCCAGAAACTGAATCATGTGCCCACCCCCACGCCGACTTGTGGGAGGGGGAACTTTCAGGGGCATGGTATACCACCTACAAGCAAGGAAAAAAAAAAGTATTTTGAGTAATTTTCATGGTGCACTGAAATGTTAAAACTATTCCACCCTCATACATCAGAAAAGATAGACAGTAAAGCTTTTTTGTGCAAGACCGGACTCTCTTTGCGGACCACTACGGAAGTTCTCACGGACCACAGGTTGTGAACCACTGACATAGTGTTAAACTTTTTCGAATTCACGTAAAAACTTGTAGTGTTATACAGTATAACATTACAACTGCAATAACAATACATATTTCACAACCACCGGTTGTGAACCACTGGCATAGAGTGTTAAACTTTTTCGTATTCACGTAACAAGTTGTAGTGTTATTACGGTATAAAGTTAACAATATCAATAGCAATACGTGGTTCACACCACTGGCATTGAGCGTTAAACTTTTTCGAATTCACGTGAAAAGTTGTGGTGTTATACAGTATAACACTACAATTTCAAATACGAATGTATGTAGTATAACGTATGCTACATACATTCGTATTTGATATACATTCGTAAAAACAATATTTCGTTGAAAAAATATGCATTTTGTAAAACTTGTGGTTATCAATTAAAAAGCTTAAATAGTTTTAGGATAAAAATGGCATCTCAAGAGACGGAATTGTCAGGCGGGATTCATCAAAAAAATGATCAGAAAGCTTTTCTCACCGTAGAGACTCATATGCCAGGATCTGCATATAAAGGCAAACTTAAAAATGACAGTGATGACAACAGCCTTCAAGACATGCAAATGTCGGATGGGTAAGTGTATATTTTCATTAATAGGAAAAATACCTTGTGGTTTTGTCTTATGAATATTTCGCTAGTTATACTGTGTCTAGAAAAAAAAAATGACAACAGTTTAGAAGACGTCATGTATCAAAATAAGCGTTTTTCGTCATAATTTAACGGAAATGAAGAGTAAAGGTGTCATGACGGTTTAATAATAAAACTTATTTTTGAAATCATGGTCGTTTAAAAATAATGCTAGAACACAAGAATGCATATCAAATAAAATTTAATAAGCAATAAATACAGTATTGTTTCAAACAGTTATCAGCCTCAGTTTGTCTCAAAATGGAGATGGCGGAATTGGAAAACACTAGGAATTTGGAACACTTCTACGACAGCGAGCAAAAATCATTCAACGTAGTGCTTTAAGGGGCTCTTCAAGCGGAATTGATTTTGGGGTGGTTTCTCTTTTTAAATCAAAAATTACAATTAGAATGATGTTTTTAAATTTGAGTAGCAGTCATTATTCAATAACTAAAATGCAGTTTACATTCTTCCAGCAAACAGCTTCTATCTGGAAACTTAATAACCGAAATTCAATTAATTATACTAGGGTTCGCCCAGCGGTCGAAATTCGACCGTAATTCATTAGATTTCTCAAGTTCAGCCTCGAATGTTAAAACAGCTTTTAGACATTTTAGTTTTTCTGTTTCACAACAGTTTGTTTTGTTTAGATATTCCGATTAGAGATAATGTCTCCGCAATAAGCCTGATTAACCACTAAGTTAGTTATTTAATTTAATGCATTTATAATATATATTATAGGGAACTTTTATTTTCTGCACTCTTTGTCTTGTAAACAAAATAGAAATAAAATTTTTCGTGCCACCATATTATTATTGAATAAACAAAGAGATACTGTAATATTTGGCTCTGGCAAGAAGGCTTCCGATGAAAGAAGGATTAACTGATTTCATTTGTTAAAATAGGGGTGAGAAAAACAGGTTTGTCTCAACAATAATGCACAAGGAAGCTATTGGCTTGGAGCCAGTATACGACTTTTCCCCAATAAGAAATGAACTGTCTCAAGGTCAGGCATCTTCTTTTCAGAACTAGCTATAACACAATTTGTATGTTCTTTCTTCATTTTAAAGTTTAGTTAAATTTATTACCTTGTTTCTTTATTATTAAATGCTAAAACACAACTTATCAATAATTTAAAATTTTCTAAAACATTTACATGGATTAAGCAACATACGGAACACAGAATTACTTATATATCTCATCAAAGCGCTAATTTGAAACACCGAATTAATGTTTTTTTTTAATGTGAATGTTTTGCAGATATATAGTGTGGGTTGTTTGTGGGGGTTGGGGATTTGTTTCCTGAATATATAGAAATAATTTATGCGGCTTTTGTTGGTGTTTTTGCTATTTTTTTCCAAGAATTTGCATCATCATCAACTTCTACGTATCATTAATAAGTTAACTTTAATAATTTTATGCTAACGAAAATATTTACTACTAGGATGAAACTATTAAATAACGCCGTTTACAATTTTTACAAGCATAGCGTAGAAGACGCAGTCTTTCGTATGGTAATAAAAATCTTACCGACATTACAATCAGGGCCCTCATTCCAAGTGAGCGCACATCGATTCGATCGTAGTTCCCAATCCCTCACTAGATGGCGCAAACGCAAAATTCACAGGACCGCAGGGAAACCAACGAAAGCTTTAATTCCATGTGGTTCGTATCGTTGTTTTGCGGCTTTCTTCATCGAAGCGCGCTTCGACAGCTCTTGTGCCATCGAAGTCGTTCGGACTTTGGGGTATTGGTTCGTTGAGTCACCGAAATATGAAAAGGAATATTTTACACGAATAGGGACGTTGTATTTGCCCTTCTTTGATGGTGTTTTTGATACATATTGAGAATTATTTTTGATCAATAAATTAATTTTGGTTTGCCCAAAAATATAAATATAAATTAAATAAATACTTTTAAACATTAAGTTTTCTTTTTGTTTTTTTCATAAATTAAAGTTACATATCAATGTGTATCCATCAAAAGCTATTTAAGAAACTAATTCTTTTATGAATATGTTATTACTAATTACGGTTTCAATTTATGCATATTTTTGGTGTTTTTTAATTTAGAAATATTTTTAAAGCCCCAGATTACTAAATTTCTATGTGTCAGATTTTTTAATCTAAAAAAGAAGTTGAAAAATTATATTAATGAATAACGTGAAGATATATTTACATATTCATACGGAAGAAAATTCCATAATTAAACGAAAAGTAGGTTGTTTTTAGAAAAGATAATCCTTTTTTAACGCATAATTTTTTATGTACATCCATAAATTATGCACTGTTGTTTAATCTTAGGTTATGAGTCAAAAAAACAACTAACATCGTTAATTACTTCCATGAATATTTTTTTTCTAATTATAATTAAATTCTAATCATACTTTAAATAAATTTTAAAATAACCGTATAAATGTATGGCCAAATGCTAATGTTTTAACCTTAAAAATATTTTTTAAGAAATTATGTTAATGTGAGGGGAGCCCAACTATCCCCCCACTCTGAGAGGTAGCACATCCCCTAAAACTATGACTCCTTACGTCGGTCGAAAAGTCGATCAAGGGCCCCAAAGCCCTTGAAACGAACTGCCCCCTTTCCAAATGTCAATGGTGCAGTCTGCGCGATGAACTCCTTCCTGGGGGCACCCCTGCAGGGTGTCTACATATTTTCAAAGTGAAGTTTCGTGACATTTTCCGCACTTTTTTGTGACCAATCGGTGACACATTGGATATTGATTTTGCCGGAGATCGGATATTCCCGATGTTTGAAACTAGTAAATTCTATACACATGTATTCTATAGACATAAAAACTGTACAGAGTTTGTAATTAACAAAAAAATTTTCATGACAGATTCATTAATTTTAATAATAAAATTATACAACCGGATAACCGGATATTTCGTGCAGTGACCAGATTGGATTCCGAATATTTAAAAATCTGTCGAATACCGGATATCCGATGCCTTCTGTGGGGATCGGTATCGTTGGATGGAAAATTTTAGTTATCTATTCTTAGATTTCGTGACCAATTTCCGAATTTGTGACTTGTTCGGGACTTATGCGCGTTCTGTAGACATCCTGCCCTGTCAATGTATATTAAGCAAATTTGCGCCCTGTCAATGTATATCACTCAAATGTACGCCCTGTCAATGCATATCACACAAATGTGCGTCCTGTCAATGCATATCACGCAAATGTGCGCCCTGTCAATTTATATCACGCAAATGTGCGCTCTGTCAATCTGTCAATGCATATCATGCGGAAGCGAAATATTGTCTTCCCCCTATTTGCGTTAGTCCTTAATTAGGGTTTGCACGAAAGAATATTGCTTAGTTTAAATAATAAAAAAAAATAACTTCCATTATACTTGTGGGAATGACAGATGCAAATTGAATTTTTTTTAACCTTTCATGAAACAAAATTGAAGTGGTATTTCAGTAAGTATATGAGATTAGTATATAAGAAGGAGGGGAGTAAAAAATCAATTTTTGACGTGAATTAGGTGTGACTTAGACGTGAGCATATTAACGGAGGAAACCGGATGCCCCCCCCCCCCCCTCTGAAATTGATGCGAGTTTTCGCAAAAAAAAAAAAAAAACCCTCGCCTTTCCTCCCTACTTTCTCTCCCCTCCTCCTGTTACTGGAAAATTGATATATTTTCCCCCAAAAATGTTACGAATTTTTGTTTTACTTTTCATTTTTACATAAAAATTATTATTTCTAATCTTTTTTTTTTTACTTTTTTTTTTAATTTACTCATTCTTTATCTTTGTTAGGAATGCAAAAGTTTTTTTGTCTGTTTTGCATCAATAAACTGAAATTGGCGACCCTTATTTCCTAAAATTATGAGGTGTAAATCACTCAAGAACGCGTAACAAAAAACTAAAAACAATACCGCGCTGCGAACTCCAAAGAAACGCTTTGATTGGCTGCTACACCAGTTTGATACGAAATCCCTTTTTCCCCTACGCTTCTGAACGAAGGAGGATTTGGAATCTACGCTTTCGAAGAGATGACTGCTAAGCCGGTTCTGTAGCGGCAATCTCTTCGAATCGATGCGTCGAAGTTTGGAATGAGCCCCCTGATATGAGTTTACACTCTTAAATAATTTATAAAATTACAAAGTGTTTTTGAAAAATGTATTCAAATAATTAAAATAACAGCGTACTTAATTGAATTTCAATTCCAAAGAAGACGATATTAGCTCTCTTAACCAGCATACAAATTATCTTAGACTGCCATGGAAGCAAGTAAATGAAAAAAAACCCCAACAGATTTTGTTTAAAGTCGCAACACAACTTCTTCTCGCCAAAATAATGTTTAAACTCTGAACTAATCAGACTTTAAACTTGAGCGCAAAAGTATAAAAGTAAAAGAAAAATAGACTAAAGTTTGATGAAGTGACCATGAATAGCATAATTAAGTGCGTTAATCTAACAACGGTTCAATTATCTATGAGTAAAACAAAATACAAACGTTACTTTTGTCAAACTGGAAGCAATAACATGATGTCCGTAATACTGAATGCGCAAAAAAAAAAAAAAAAAAAAAAAAGCTTATGAATTAAAAATGCGAATTGATTTACTGATATTTACAAAAAATTGTTCTATCATTTTATCAGTTTTATTGTTATTGCCAAAGAAAAAAAATCGGCTCTTCCATTATTTAGATTTGCAACCATGAAATTCGTGATTGTGTTTAATCGTTGAAGCAAAGTCGTTTTTGGAAATTCGTGAAAAATCACGACGGAGGAGTACTCGTTTTTTTTTCTTCTGGATAGTTAACCGAGACGATGCGTAATGAATTTTCATGTGTTGAACAATAGGAAAAGTTCGTATATCTCATAGGTATAACTAAAGTATCAGTAAAATATTATGTCAAGTTCAGAACGCTCATTAAAAGTTATCTGAATGTACGCAATACGTGAATGTAATGCGCTTTTCTTATAGTTAATATGACAATACATTATTCATAAAATAATAATAAAATAATATTTAGAATAACATTCAAGTAAAAATGCAAGCACTATAACCACATAAACATACACTACTACCACGAACATACGCACTATAAAACATATGCTGAATTCGAAATACAGACAATCGATGGAAATCGTTTTGTTATGTGTTTTTAAAATTTCCCCCTCATTCAAATAATTGCAAAATAAAGGATCTTTAAAGCATAATTTAGGTTGAAAAATTGCTTACTTGATTATTCATAGCTTGAGCTAGATTGTAGAATTTGTCTTGTTAGCAGAAGTATCTTTGATTCACTTCTAATCGTAACAAACACAACATTACAACGATACCTACAGTAAAACTTCTGTTCATGGTTTCTTGAGCATTTTGTTGACCAGAATATGCTATCCAATGGAAGTATCATTGAATATTTAATATTATTTCTATGTGGTGATAATTTTTTTTTTTTGTAAATTGTGGCTGTTGGATAACAGGGAAGAAAGGGGTTTTCTGTATGAATAATTTTTTTCTTTTGACTGTATATCGTTACTTTTAACGAAAGGTTCTGTTGCATTATGAAACTTTTAACACTGCCTTCTTTGGATCTATTAAATAAATATTCCCAAGTTTCAGTACTTTCAATCAACAAAATTTTTATTTATCTTTTGTTTGATTTTAGAATATTTCTTTTTCGTCATATTTTCGTTCCGACTTCCCTTTTGCGAGGTACTTCTCATGTGCACAGGAAACATTTGAAGATAGTTAATATTGTCATTTTTGGCCCAAAACTTAAAATAATTTCTTCTCATATTTTTGCTACATAATTTGTTAATTTCATATAAATGCATACTTTAATATCCATGTCATGTTTTCTTTAATTATGCTTTTCAGATTAAAAGAGGCTAATAAACATTAAATGCACATAGGAAAGTATAAATATAAAACGTTTAGCATTGTACGATAGGTTACGAACATAAAAAAATGTGAGAAAAATGAACAAATAGCAGTTAGAATCTGACAAAAGGGGTTTTTCGGCAAAATTTTCATCCGTAAAATCATTCCCCTCAGCATTGAAAAGAGCTTCCTTGCCACCCCGAAACAGTCTCTAAAATTCTGATTCCTATTTTTGTCTTTTTTTGCATTGTTTATGTTCTTAAAACGCATAAAGTATCAAATTGAACGTAAAAATCAGGGAATTACTTTTTTTTTCTAAAACAGCCTATCTCGATATTTTGCCAGTTTTTTTTTTTTTTTTTGCACTGAAAATTACCCACCTGTATCGCATTTCCGAATTTTTATGCCAAATCACTCAGAAATTATGACTTTGACTTTTTAACATTGCTTGTGAAGTTGAATGCAGCGGCATTTATGACTTATAATCTTTTTTTATTATTATTTCCTTCCTTCTTTCTTCTATTTTTTACTTTTGTTTCATTTATGCTTGATCATTTACTTCTAATTTAGGATATCAGATGTTTACCTTGAGAAAGAAAGCAGATTTCCTTTTAAACACGAAATTGCTTGTCAAACTAATTTTACAAAGCATACTTTATAACCCAGAATTATGACGCTTCGAAGAAAAGCTCATTTAGTGGGAAAGTTACATATCATCGTACTGCCTGAAAATTCAGCTACGTGCAATTTTTTTTACGAAAATAGTTGGATACACTAAGAAGCAGAACACTGCTCAGAATTGTTACTCAAGAGCCCCTAAGGGAATGTTGAGAGGTGCACTTGTGAGAACTTATTGAATTCAACTAGTTGTTGCAACGTATTAGTAAATTTGTAAAATTATAGTACCAAATGCCTAATGGCCTAATGCATGTGCTTAGTTTCTCAACTAGTAAGGTACATAACTGTGCCGCAGCACATTGCTGTATATAATAAGTTGTATATATTAACGAAGTTTTATCTATCTTCTGTAAAACTGCCTTAATTTTAAAGAATCTGTTTTGTGGAGTCACATACGATGCATGAAAACAAGCGCAAACGTATAAAAGAAAGCTCGACGTAACTTTTGAATTTCCCTTTTCGTTGATTCAAATTCACTTTTGACTTTTCAAGGACAAAGAGTGTATGTTCATGTATACTATACATTAAAAAAAAAAAACAACTAATTCCCAGACAGCACAACTTTGTCCTTAGGACGTCCAAATGATGTCATTTCATTACTTCTTCGAAAAAACAGGTCGTCCTAGGGACGTGTTTTTTTTATCCTGCGACATCCAAATGACATCCCAGGGAAGAACTAAGGTCCGCGGATTGTCTGTCCTCAAATGGTCCCAAGGATGTCCGATCGTTCATGTTTAGGATATATTTTGGATAATCACGCTGTGCGGTCCGCAGGACGTTAAGAGGACAACATATCAAAACGTCCTAAAAACATACCAGTGAGGTTCCTAGAACGTCCAAATGATGTCATTTCAGGACTTCTTCGAAAAAACAGATCGTCCTAGGGACGTGTTTTTTTTATCCTGCGACATCCAAATGACATCCCAGGGAAGAACTAATGTCCGCGGATTGGTCTGTCCTCAAGTGGTCCCAAGGACGTCCGATCGTTCATGTTTAGGATATATTTTGGACAAGCACGCTGTGCGGTCCGCAGGACGTTAAGAGGACAACATATCAAAACGTCCTAAAGACATTCCAGTGAGGTCCCTGGGATATCCAAATGACGTCATTTCAGGACTTCTTCTTCAAAAAAAAAATATGTCGTCCGTAGGACATTCTTTTTTTATCCTGCGACGTACAAAGGACATCCCAGGGAAGAACTAATGTCCGAAAATTGTCTGTCCTCTAATGGTCCTATGGGCATCCGATCGTTCATATTTAGGCTATATTTTGGACAATGACAATCGTCCGCGCTGTGCGGCCCCCAGTACGTTAAAATTACAGTAATTCTAAGCGCCCTAAAAACGTTCCAGTGAGGTCCCTAGGACATCTGTGACTACTGTTCCGGCCCTCTTTTGGATCTATGCATCATTGCTCCTCAGGACATTGGAAGGACAACATATTTGAATGCCCACAACACTGCCCTCGTTAGAATGATATCCCAAGGATGTCAATGAATTGTTTATCCTCCCAATGTACTTGAGACTACTTTAGAAAATTCCCATCACTTCCTTTAGGTATTATTCGTTGCTTATACCCACAAGATGCAATTTTAATTCATCAACTCAACAGTAACATATTTTTCCATGTATATAATTCTTCTGATTAAATGTTCTAAAACAGTTATCTTGTAAAAGTAAATTTGCAGCTTGCAGCAGGAAATACTAAAGTTTTAACCAAATACTACTTTGAAAAAGAAGTATCCACATAACAGCTACAGAGCTGAATAAAACCAGTTGTGAATAATATTTTTAATGTTAACGCTTTGAGCTACATAATCATATACCGTTACATGTAATTTATCATATGTTCATTATGAAGATGATAATAAGAGTACTTTAATGAATATAGTGAAACAATTTTTGCATACAATTAAATAGGAACTACTCCATATATCAGCAATTTAAATATATTTTAATCAAAAATTTGTCTCTAAAATCTTTATTTGAAATTTCCCTTAAGCAACCCATCTTTATATTTTTAACTTCTACTCATTTGAAATACAAGTTATACCAATATCTCAAGTAAATAATTTAATGCACGAGAAAATATTTTCAGATAACTTGTGATAACTTTTGTTTCTAATTTCATGTAACCTTGGAATTTAATAACAACTGATAATTACTGCTTAGAGTAAATACAGTGAAACCTCTCATAAAGACCACCTCTATAAAGAGACCACCTCTCATAAGGACCATTTTTTTAAGGTCTAAAACTTCCAGCTATAGGCTCAATATTAACTTTCCCTCCATTAAAAGACCACTTATTTTCTGCCTCCCTCCCAATAAGACCACTTTCAGATGAACAGAGAGGATTATTTCCATAGGGGAATTTTAAAATTACCTTATTTCTGAGAAAAACAGGACCCATCTAGTACGTGGAGGAAGCTAATGTACCTGTTCCTGGTATAGGGTGGGTGATAAGCACCAAGGCAGGGGAATTGGACGAATGTTACGTTTCTTGAAGAGCTAAGGCCGTTTGTAGAGTTCACAGGGTATTTCCCTCTTGATTTTCCCTCTTAAAATTATTGTAAACTAAATGATACTACAGTCAATATTATTTAGATTTTTTAGAAGCTTATTCTGATTCAGAAATACAACCTTCCTCTAGTGAAACAGCCATCAATTTGCTATCAAGAAACACTGAATGAAATAAATGGATTAATAGAAAATTCAATTCCTGCTACCAGATGACTCTAAATTTGTTTCAGGAAATCAAAGATTAGAGATAAAGATTGCTTTGATTTTAATAATTTCTCATTACAAACTTCGATTAATTCTTTTTTTTTAAACTATTCAGTCATAAAATAGTAATAAAAACAAGTTTCAGAATAGTGTTGTTGTATTATTGCAAGGGATTTTGTTTTAGCCATTACCTCTATTCAGAGACCACCTCTCTATAAGACCGATTTTCTACGGTCTGGTGGGTGGTCTCTTTAGAGAGGTTTCACTATTCATACTTATTTTAAGAACATTTTGTACTGTTGGATTCATATTCATTCTTATTTTGATACTTCACAATACACAGTTTAAAATTTCAATGAAGGACATATATATGTATTATTTTGAAAATGCATCAGGAAATTTTACCAGAAAACAATTCTTAATATATAAATATAATTATATATATTCTATATAATTATGAGTTTTTTAATTAAATGATAGTACGAAAACTAAAATCAGAAATGATATAATCAATTAGTTTATGAAGTGTTGAAAGTGTAAAATAAACCAGTTCAGAAGGGAAAACCTTTTTTTATTGAAACATAATAGTACATAAGTATAGGAATTATAGAGATGGGAAAATTTTTCAACATTTTCGCTGCTTTCTCCTTTTTTGAACAGACAAAAAATTACGAAAACAAATAATTATTCACATGTTTAGAAGTAAAAACACAGTACGAAAAGAGGAAAATAAATAAAGATAACTATTTTAAACTTCACTTCACCTAGCTTTATTTCCTAACAAAAATTATCCCCCGCCCCCCTTCAAGTATTTTTAAGTTTTATGAGAATTACTTTTTGTTTTGCAATAGTTTATTTTAACATATTGTGTGTCAAAGCTCTATATACCATTACATGATTTAAAGTACAAGTAATATACTTCCAAGACTACTGAAAATGATATTCATGACAATGATAAATAAAGTGGCTTATTATTAATTAAATTTTTATAACTAATAGGCATCTGAATGATGAGAATCAATTTTCTTAATTCATAAAATATAGTTCAAAGAAATTCTAGAACTCATCAATTTAAATACAACAAATGAGAAACAGCTTTTAAAAATATAAATAATGAAAATAAATGCCAGTACGGACAAACTGATATAAGAATAATTGTTAAATACAATCATTCAGGGAAACTTTGAACAATGCCCATTGAACGAAGACATAATTTTTAGTATATTTCACTAAACTTAAAAATTAAGAGTAGAAAACTGATTTATAACCTATTTGGCTGGGTGCAGCACATGACCTTCTATTTTCTTTAGCCAAATATGCTAAAAGAAATAACGTTTTTGAAAGCTACCCTGAATGACTGTACTACACATATAGTTTTTATGCTTGCCTGATAGGAATTGTCCTGGAATTTTCCTGACCGTTAGGCAAATAGCAAAATTGTGATTACAGCCCTCTATAAACAGGTAGTGATACATAAGAAATTTATATGAAGTTTAAAATAATAACACAGACACTTAATGCAGAAAAATATAGTTCAAAAGCAACCAATTTAATAAAAGTAAATAAACAGAAAGAAAAAAGAACAGATTAGATTATAAGATAGAAGGAAATTGTTATTTAAATTGACATTCCAAATAACAATTTTACTATTATTTATTGTTCGTAATGACTATTAATCTTTTTATTTATGATGGTAGTCAACTTTAAAATAAATAATGAGATAAATAAGGTGTTAAAATAATTAGGGGTAAAAACTAAATATTGAATAATTATTAAATACTGCACATACATAAAAATAGAACTTGCCCTGGCTTTCTCCTAACCAGTATGCAATTGGCATGAAATTATTATTGTGACGCAGTAATGATACCAGGATATTTAGATGAAGCTCAAAATAACAATAAAGAAGCTTGATATATGATTCAAAAGTTACCATCTTAAAGATAAAATTGATACAACAAAAAAATTTATATTTAGAAATAAAAGAGAACTAACATATAAACACATTTGCTATTCAAGTTGAAATTGCAGAGAAAATTTAACAATTCATCGGAAGACAAATTTTAACTGGAATAAAGAAAATCAGATCCTTATATAAAAAAAGTACATTATATCAATGGAATTAGAATAAATTAGCTACTGGTTACCTAAAAACAAAATTAATCTTTACCATTCTTTGACTTATGTAATTAGTACTTTCTTGTCTCATAATCTAATAAAATTTAAATACAATCAAGGTAAAAATCTTGAAAAAAATAACGGCGGAATAACAAAAACAAAATATTACCTAAATATTAAATACTGTCCCTTCTTTTAAAATTGTAAAGCTGCCTCATAATTGTCTTGGTTTTCTTCTAATCACTATGCAAATGTAGAGTACCTCTTACAAATAATCCAGCAAGTCACAAAATAAATTCTTTCATTTTTTTGTGTCATGGGCAATGTTCTTTCAGAAATTCTAACATTGTTAATTTTGTTGAATATTTTGTAGGGACGCGATCCGCTTTTACAGTATAACAAAAATCCATTTTTCGAACTGCTCGCCATTCTTTTCTCTATGGTAGTCACCAGTACTTGAAGATGCTTTGTAAATAAGCTCAACTCCATCGATTAAATCCATCTGACCTGCGTACCTGCGTGCTATATTGAACCTGCGTACACAACAATAAGTCGGTTTTTTGAGCTAGTATTGAATGAAATCATCCTGTCAACACTTGCCATAGGTTAAGTTCACGTCTACCCAAGTTTCGTCGGTGTAAGCCAAACATCGTTTTTCCTCTCTGAACTATTTATTGTTCTCAAATATTTATTCCTCTAGAACACAATGTCGGGCCTTTCAATAAAAACTCTTCGTGTGTTAAAACATTTCTTCCATCGAAAATTAATTGAATGCAGTTTTCTTCAGGGATTATTCTCGAGCTTGAGAATGCAGTCTTTCCCCTTATAAACGTAGAAGTCATTTTTACAATTAGAAGAAATTTTCCAGTGCAAAAATATTTATGACTACTAGTAACAAATCCCCAAACGAATGAAAGCAATTTAAAAAACGAGAAAGAAAGCGAGGTATATAAAATATTAAGCAGAAATGAGTGTCTAGCAACGACCGAAGTACAAAGCGAAATGCAACTCTCGCCTATTTCCTTGGCGCCAACTCGCACAAAGAATTCAGTCTTACCTAAACTGCTATGGAAAAATCCATTACCATAGTGACCGCCACTCGTTTGTCTGCTGTCTGAGGATAGAAAGGTTGCTCAAAAATATGTGCAGAAAAATTACTCAATTTTACATCAGCAATCTCAATTTTATAATAACTTTTGAAAATATAAATCGGCATTATTTTTCCAACAGTTTTGTCTATTTTTGTTTGAAATAATAAAGATTTAAACTTTTTCATAAAAATCTCAACCCTGCTTTTTCTTATGGTAAGCCGTGAAATAAAGAAGGAAAATAAGAAGGGAAACTTAGAAAAGAAAAATTTGCTTTCAACTTGAAAGATATCCTAAAAACGTCTGATTTAGTTCAAACACGTTATATGCTTTAAGTGAGGTTCTTAGGACAGCTGAAAAGCAAGTCCGTGGTACGACCTGAAAGGATTCGGATCACTTTTAGACATCCATAGGTTAAACAAAATGGTAGTTCCAGGGACGTCATGCTTGACGCGTCCAAGGATGTCAAAATGTGGACATCCTGATTCTTACGATAAAAATTGGATGGCTTATGCGAAATTTTACAATATCGGAGAAAAATAAGTTATTATTAAATCTATTTTTCTACTGGTAACCCATAAAATAAAGAAACAAACGAAAAAAATAACATAAAAATTTTCTTCCAAGTTGACAGAAATATCCTGAAAACGTATGATTTAGTTCAAACGCAGGATATCTTTTGAGTGAAGTCCCTAGGCCAGGACATCGGAAAATAATGTCCGTGGTTCTGCCTAAAATGATGTGGATCACTTTTGGACATAAGTAGGCTAAACAAAATGTTAGAAACAGGGACGTCCTGCTTGCCGCGTCTAAGGACCTCCAAATGTGGTTAATTAAGATTTACGATAAAATTCGAATGGTTTGTGTGAAACTTTACGGTTTTTGAGAAAATATTTCTCATGCTTATAAGAAAATATGCGTAAATATATTATGTGCAGTAAAGTTGATCAATTGTATATCAGAAGTATCTTCAGAAAACATAATTTGATATTGTTTTTCATGTAATATTTACTATTTCTGCTTGAAATAGCAAAGCTTACAATTTGTTTTTAAAATAATAAACCTAGTTTTTTTCTTTAGTAAGCCGTTAAACAAAGAACGAAAAGATAAAAAATGTCTTCCAAGTTGACAAAGTTATCCTAAAAACGTATGATTTAGTTCAAACACGGGATATCCTTTGAGTGAAGTCCCTAGGACATCCGAAAATAAAGTCCGTGGTACGACCTGACAGGTGGCGGACCACTTTTGGACATTCGCAGACTAAACAAAATGTTTGCTCTAAGGACGTCATGCTTGACACGTCCAAGGATGTCAAAACGTGGATATCCTGAGACTTACAATAAAAATTGGATGGCTTCTGTGAAATTTTACAATTTCAGAGAAAATATTTTTTATGTCTTAAAGAAAATAGGCTTAAATATATTATGTGCAGTAAAATTAATCAATTTGTTATCATCAGTAACTTTAAAAAACATATATCAGCATTATTTTTCATGTACTTTTAACAACTTTTGCATAAAATGGTAAAAACTTCAACTTGTTTTTTAAAATATTAAATATGTTTTTCTTCTGGTAAACCGTAAAATGAAGAAACAAAAGAAAAAAATTAAAAAATAAAAATTTTATTCCAAGTTGACAAAGATATCCTACAAACGTATGATTTAGTTCAAACGTGGGATATCCTTTGAGTGCAGTCCCTAAGACATCCGAAAAGAAAGTCCGTGATACGACCTGAAAGGATGCGGATCACTTTTGGACTTCCGTAGGTAAAAAAAAAGTGGTAGTTACAGGGACGTCCTGTCTGACCCGTACGCGGGATATCCTTTGAGCGCAGTCCCTAGGACATCCGAAAATGAAGTAAGTGGTACGACCTGAAAGGATGCGGATCACTTTTGGACGTCCGCAGGTAAAACAAAGTGGTAGTTACAGGGACGTCCTGTCTGACCCATCTGAGGATGTCCAAATTTTATCGGTTTTGACATCGGACCAGATTTGGACGTTCTGGACATAAAATGGACATCCAAAGGACGTTCTGTGCTGTCTGGGTTATACATATATGTAAATAGATGTATTTCTCACAGAAAGAGAGGAGGGTGGGGGTAATAATTGAACCTCCCTTGACTCCCCTAAATGACGAGCCTGGTCACCTGAGTAATTTTTGCGTTACTTAGAACCAAAGTGCAAATCAACTGTGGGCAACTCTCGTAACAGCTAAGAATCAAATCAAATCTCGTAAGAGAGCAAATCAACTCTCGTAAAAGAGCAAAGAATTGCATGACGTACGCCATGTATGCCCCTCGTAGTATAAAGGTTAACTTTTTGCATCTTTCTTTCCGCCATTTTTATGATACCCTTATCTAAATATAGATGTGTTAGATAAAATATCTAACACATATTAGTCAAAAGTGCTTATTGATTTAAGTAATAAAATAGAAGCATTTTATTTTTAATTTTGCTTTATCTATTCCTATTCTATGTTATCATTTCAGATTCAAGAATGATGGAACTTTACATGCTCTAAGTGGTTTATATGCTCAAATTGTTGTGGTTATTGCAGCAATACTGGTCTTCACTGAACTTCTTCACGGACCAGTTCCCTTATTCTTCTTCGATGTAAGTTAATTTGTTTTATTAACTTCGGGTTGCAAAAGGGAAAAGCATTATGATTTTCAAAATAATCATGATTTAAAATTCACTATAAAAAGTTAACATAAAAAATGCTTTTCAATACTTGATGTCTAAGCAAAAAAAAAAGATTACATTTACATCATGGACTGACCCAAACATTTTTTTCAAGGGGAAAAAAATGGATAAATAAAAATTGAACTAAGCCTTAAAGAATAAATAAATAGGGCAAAACTATAATGAGATTATTGTTTGAAACATTATCCGATTAATTGGGGGAGGGGGGGGGGGTAGGCCATGAATGCTGCTGTTATGGAGCGGATGGCAATATTATCTGGACTTCTGTATTGTAAAAAGGGTTCTTAATGTCAGGATAATTCAGAAGGAAGAGTCATTTGATATAGCAAAACAAAACATTGTGAACAATCAACGAAGGCAATTTTTACTTATAAGGAATGAACACAACTGTAATTGAATGAAACAAATTTTTACTCAAATGATCCATTAGGGCCATATGATGAATTCAGGCCGCATTTCCAACTATAACTATCCGTATTATTCCGTTTCAAATTATTCAAAGCAGTTTGGAGATAAAAGCAGTTGCTACTACTGCACTAGCGAATATGCTTCGTCGATATTTGTATTTGATTTCCAAGCTAGTGAACTTTTACTGTAGTAATTAAATGAGGTATTATTCCTTTGAAAATTGTTTTCTTTTGAAACCTACTTAACACTTAAAATGTGTATTGGAATTATACAAAACACTTGTGAAAAATAATCAAATATAATTTTACGGGGCCAGGCATAGTGTTTAATAGTATATAATATCATCCTAAAATTATTACAAAACAAATGCTTCCTACCCCGACAGTCCTAAATCAACCCATGGTTAGAAACAGTTTACTTAATAAAAATAGATGTTGGATATTATATTCGACCCTATTATAAATAAATATTGTACTACCGTATGAAACTTGTATTAGATTGAATTTCTAACGAACCTTTAATGCAAAAATTACACAATAGTCATTCTCAAAAAGTAGTTTGAAGCAATTGTTGCAAAAAAAAAAAAAAAAACGTAGCATAATCATAATTTTCTATTTTTTTTTTCAAAAATACCCTTTTGGATAATTGTTCTTGACAACTTTCAGAGATATGTTTTCATATTTTTGATTGGAGGAGCGATTCTTTGTTTCATATGTGCTTATGTAACAATTTTAACAAGCAAATGCCCAAGATGGATGAACCGGAGTTACGGAGAAAGAAGCTACAATGCTTCCTTTTCATCACGCTTCGTGAAGACTCTCCTTTTTTCCGATATTAGCATTTATTTGAGAATCGGATCTGTTGGTAAGATTTTTTATTTGTTATTCTTTTTATTATTACTCACATTATGCAGTTGAAATGTTTTAAATTTAGATGAAAAGTCAAGTAAATTTTAATAAGGAACATTTATTAAATTTTTCGATTAGAAAAGTGTAAGTTTTTAATGCAAAAAAGCAAATAAATAAATAATAATAAATAAATCAATAAATGAAAATTAAAAAAACAAACAAAGAAAGGGAAAAAAAAAGAAACCTATTTAAAATAATAAACTATATTTACGTGAATAAATACAATAAAGCGCGTATGGTACGAATAGCATTTATGCATCTACATTAATTATGAACTATACGTAGATTTTATTGCATTCAATTTTTATTCAGTCTTCAATTGAGGCAGTGAGAAGCAAAGGGATGTAAGTGGGATCAAAAAACGATTCTGAGAAAAATGCGTTCAAAGTTTGGATCTTATGGGACCTTTAATGTTATTTTTTTTTTCTAAATCACGTTGAAGCGGAGCACCTGTTACAGCTACCATTAACATTTCTTGTCACAATATAGAATGCTTTCCCTATCATTTGCTCCCGTTATCTCCAACTTTTCAATTTTGTCACTTACACCCCTTTGCTTCTCACTGCCTCAATTCATCTCTTCTTTTTTTACCACATTTACCGAAATGTTATTTAAAAACGTACTAACGATGGTTCAACGTAATTTTTTCTCAGTTTACATGACATTACTTTTAGAAAATTAAGCATATCACCGGCATTCTGGTGAAAGGGACTAAATTCAAAACTCCAGTTTTGATACATAGAATTTTTAAACTTCCAAATCGTTATGAAAAAATATTAAAAACATTTTAACCGATCCCTAACATCTGAAGCAAATTTAAAAGTTGCTTTTGTAACTTTTCAGCTGGTTATACTATGAAATCCTGTGAATTCTAATTCAGTGCAGAAGTCTATCAATTTTCCCCCCTTTTCCTTTTTGCTTTTTTGATGAGCAGAACGCCGACGAAGTGTTTTAGATTTTAAGTCACTTTACTCATTTAAGAAAATATGTAATCGGTTAATGTGTTAATTTGTTATTTTACAATTTTGAACAGCTTTTTTAAACTTTTGAAAACAGAGTTTTAGATGTTTTTTTAATGATGGAAATTTGAAAACATAATTTTATTGTTCCCGTCAATTTATAGCATAGCAATAGTAATTAATAAAATATGGTTAACACATACTCGCATGCGAGCCATTCCATTTCAGATCAGGCAGAGGGTGTCACATGACCCTCACCGATTTTTTTGAAAAAATTACAGTAGTTACAACTAATGGACATATAAAATATCCCAAAACGATTTTGCAAAAAAAAAAATTATTTCTCTAGTTACAGACGTTTAAAATTTGTGACAAAGTTGGCCGTTTTCAGAAAATCAGCAAAACACTCACTTTTAAAATGGCCAATGTTTCAAAAGTTTCTAACCGATTCGAATGATTTTTTTTCTATAAATAATGAAGGGATGGTATTTTATTTAGACACTAATTTTAAAAATTTAGTTGGCTTCATTGATAAAGAAAAAAAAGTGTTTCTGAAGTGAAAAAATAGTGTTTGTTCCGATTTCATGATTTTTTTTTCTTATGAAAGAAATTTATTTTTGACAAAACAGAGGTGGCGCTCTAAAGTGCTGTTATGGAAGTTCTGTATCAAATTTTATTGTAAGCCTGAGATGCATATCCTCTGAGAATTTAAATTTTGAAATTTGAAAATGTTCAAAAATCACGATTCTTGAAGTGTGATTACTCAAAAAAGCCATTTTTTAAAAATCTGAAAATCTGCTCATTTGTTGCCCTTAAAGTGCTTAAGGAGCTGCTATCAATTATATTGTGTATTTTTGCCCCATATATTTTATATGATTTTTCAAAAATGGACTTTAGTGCGTTTCTCAAAAAAGCCAGAAATTCAAACTCGTTCTTATTTAATCATTTTAATATAATATTTAATCAATATTTATTAAAAAATATACTGTATTGTTACGCAATTACTACAGATAAATTGAACTTAACCTTTTTAGAACTTAAATAACTCCTAGCACAAAGCGTAGCTACTGTTATTTAATGCATGTTATTGTGTTCAATCCAATTACTAGTTTTAAACTCGCACACTTTACATCAAATATGTTACAGCACTGATATACATAGTTTTAAATGCATATGAAATTATGTACTTAAAGCAAAATAAGTAGAATCAAGTTCTTGGATCATCTTCTACTCGTTATTACCAAAAAAATGCAAAGACTAGAAGGGTTCAGATGGTGTTATATTTCTTTTGGTATTATATTCTGGCTATTGAAATATTTGTTCTAGATTATCTGTGTACAAATTATTCGATAGTGTCCCTGAACCATCGGTGATACATTCTTAATTTGCTCCATTCAATAATTCTCGTTCACACTTTCACTTAGAAATCATGCATTGAGTTATATTTGTTTAAGAGGCTGTTAGTTTTCTAACTGTTTTCCACTTCTTGTTTGCTCGTGCGTCCCATGTAAGCATTACTATTTTAGGGATTTTTACTATTCAGCAGTATTGTAGGATAGCCAATAATGTTTTGATTGTATTCCTAGAGTAAATTTTACATTTGCTGTTGCTTGGTATTTGATATAAAGCGTGTGAGTTTGAAACTAGTAATTGGATTGAACAGAATAACATGCATTAAATCACAGTAGCTACGCTTTGTGCTAGGAGCTATTTAAGTTCTAAGAAGGTTAAGTACAATTTATCTGTAGTAATTGTGTAACAATACAGTATATTTATTAATAAATATTGATTAAATATTATAATAAAGTGATTAAATAAGAATGAGTTTGAATTTATGGCTTTTTTGAGAAACGCACAAAAGGCCATTTTTGAAAAATCATATAAAATATATGGGGCAAAAATACACAATATAATTGATAGCAGCTCATTAAGCACTTTAAGGGCAACAAATGAGCACATTTTCAGAATTTTAAAAAATGGCTTTTTTGAGTAATCACACTTCAAAAATCGTAATTTTTGAACATTTTCAAATTTCAAAATTTAAATTCTGAGAGGATATGCATCTCAGGCTTACATTAAAATTTGATACAAAACTTCCATAACATCACTTTAGATCGCCACCTCTGTTTTGTCAAAAATGAATTTCTTTCATAAGAAAAAATCATGAATTCGGAACAAATACTATTTTTTCACTTCAGAAACACTTTTTTTTCTTTATCAATGAAGCCAACTAAATTTTTAAAATTAGTGACTAAATAAAATACCATCCCTTATTTATTTATAGAAAAAAAATCATTCGAATCTGTTAAAAACTTTTGAAACAGTGGCCATTTTAAAAGTGAGTGTTTTGCTGATTTTCTGAAAACGGCCAACTTTGTCCCAAATTTTAAACGTCTGTAAGTAGAGAAATAATTTTGTTTTTTGCAAAATCCTTTTGGGATATTTTATATGTCCCTTAGTTGTAACTACTGTAAGTTTTTCAAAAAAATCTGTGAGGGTCATGTGACAAGTGTCAGACCTGCCTGCCTGATTTGAAATGGAATGACTCATGCATAATTTTTTAAAACTGAGAGAACCTAAGTTGTAAGTAAAAAAAAGTTATATTTTTCTTTTAGTTTTTGGTATAGGGGCTCTGGTATCAAGTGGTTTAGAAATAGCATCAATATTGACAATTCATACCGACTGCATGGACAAAATGAATTTGTTACAGCCAACTTTGAGGGGAGTTTTCAGCTTTCTGCAAATGCATTTTCTTTTCATGAGCTCCAAAGTAAGTTTCATTTAAGTAAAATCTTAAAAACAAGCTTTGGGGGTGATTTATAAGTTTATTCAGTAAAAATAGAAGGGGGCGGGAGAAGTGCTTAACCATAAAAAATTGCACGTGCTCTAACTCCAGGTACTTTTTTCTATTATTTGTATATTTAGCTGATTGATTGAATCATAATAGAAAACATATATTCATCTAGGGTAAATAAATTGTCAAACAGAATGTTTTTGAAACATTGGAGACGTCTCTACCTTTTTTTAAGACATAGAAACTTCTTAACTTCTATTTAGACACCATTTTTTCTCAATCTGGCTTTAGTATTTAAACTTCCTTAACCCTCTAAAAATAACAGAAATATATTTGATTATTCTATACTTTGTAAGTAACTTTTTATAGCTGCTAAGGTTTTCGTCATTTTCAAAAAGAAAAAATCAAACAAAATTTAATATTTCAGGAAATGGTAAACTCCTTCCGTTGGGTACGCCACACTGCTCTTATGCACTTAGTTGCCACAAACTTGGCGGTATGGATTCGTGTCATGCTGTGGGAAAGTACAAGAGACTGGCTGGATGCTCTTCATTATAAACACAACTCTAGCGTCGAATGGGATCTGGCAAAATTCGACATCACCATGCATACTTTAGATTCAGATGAGAAACATACTGACACTGAAAGGCACAAACCTTATCATCGAATTCATGGTACGTTTTCTGTTTAGTTCTTTTATCATTTAAAATGAAAATGTGTATAAGTTTTAGAACAGATCTACAACACTGTTAGAAATTTCATCATGAAATTACGGTTAAATGACCGGCAGCAGTCTGTCCATCTAACTCACCGTTAAAATTACGGTTTGGAACATTTTTCTATCTTTATGGGACCTAACCATTTCTAATTAACTTAGTTAAAAAGCCGTACATACAAAAGTTTACGGTTTTATAACCATTTCAAAACAAAATTTTCACTGTTTTTGAACCATTTCGAGGCGTAGAATCTTTGAGGCGTAGAAACCATAAACGAAGCTAGCAGGACTCGAACCCCGAATGCGTGGTGTACTAGTCTTACTCTCTATCCACTCGGCCACCGTCATCACGTAAAGCGGACGTTTATTTATCAATAAATCTTCTTTTCCAACAGGCAAACAGCTTTAAAATTGAGATTTCAGTTTTTGATTGGATCTAAATTTATTTTTGGTGTAAATTTACTGTATATTGACGAAAATCATTTTATTTGCTGGAAAAATTAAAATACAAACAAGCTTCAGCAGCTCAATATATGGGTTCGCTCATTCGCAAACAGTTTGGGAATACGATGTCTCCAATTTTTGATTTACGTGTGTATGTGTTTCTATTTAGCCACTTTTGTTTTCTTCTTTTTTTATATACGCATGCAGAATTTAACTGATAAATCCGTATTCCTATTTTAAAACAGCGTACGACCGGCAAGGTTTCGCAATCAAGATGGCCGCCCGATTCTTATTGAGCGCTTGAAAATTACGGTTAGTTAAACGTTCTTTAGTAGAAATAGAGAATAAACGATTTTTTTCGCAATCAGCGGTTTAAGTACCATCTTTTTAATAGTTATTCAACTGTTGTAATTAAATATGGTAAAATAACAATCAAATAAATGGTTATTTTACTATTTTCCTACGTAAATTTTTAACAGTGAAGAGTTAAGTAAAATGTATTGAATTATAAAACGGCTCTTGCGTACACACATATTCACTAATCGACAAGAACATATCCGTGAGATTAACAATCGAATATGAACCAAGCTCTTTTAGAGTGAGCATTCCTTTGTTTTATGACTTCAAAATGTAGAAAAGATAGTGTTATCGCAAAGTTATACTTTTAATGTTATTTTAGTTTTAAAAACAAAAATCCAGTGTGTATATTTAATTGAAGATATTCGTGGATGACCATGCTAAGTAGCATTATTTATTTTTTAAATTAAGGAATGGACTTTTTTATGTAAATGAACTCATTATCTTCTTTCAATATTATAACACGTCCCCTTTTTGCTACTTCTTCAAATAAAACTTTTTTCAATGGTGAGCTAAAGCTTATTCAGTTTGATGTAGTTGAGCTGGAAAGGGCCATCGACACTGGAGTAAAACAGTAGCAGAAAAAGAACAATAATATTTTATTTTTATGAGCAGTAATATTCGGATTGTCTGAAGTGCAGAAAAAAGAGCGAAGATAAAAATGTTAACACATTTTCTCAGATTCACCATTTTCCTCAATCCATTAATCGCTTCATTTGTGAAGTGATATCATATCAAATGAAACTTCCCTTCAGACGCTGGCAAAATTTATTATCGGTTTCAAGAAGCATTTAGAATTTGCTGGCATTAGACCTTGTTTTCAGTGTAAAAAACGAAAAGAGTTTAGTTGAATAGATGAAATATTTAAAATTCATTATTTCCAAAAAGTTGAAATTTGCTTTAAGAAAATAATCCGATAAGATTTTTTTAAGAATCTTAGACATATTTCTAAAATTATTTTTTGTAAAATGTGTGAAAGAAATTATGTTTTGTAATATCATTTGATGTCATATGTTTCAGTTACGACTTCCCGACAGTGCAACTGGGCCGAAAATTTAGAGAAAGATGATGCTGAAGGTATTATTGCATATCATATCTGCATGCAAAATTCTACAATTGGGGCCATATGGGAAAAAGCTACTCCCTATTTATATCCTTTCACGGTACAATATTCTTTAGTTGCTGCTGCTGTTATTTACATAACTTGGACCAACCTGAGTACTCATCGCAACAAACTCCAGCGCTTCGCTGCTGTTTCTGTTTATGGAAAGGATCCTAGTAGTGGTACTAGTAGTAGTGAAGATGTCAACTGCAGTGGCTCTACAAGAGGTTTGTTTTTGGGTCTGCTAGTACTTGTTGTGGGTCTTATAGGGCTTATTTTATTTTTTGTGCTAGCACATGAAAAGGATTTCAATGTCCTGTTTCTGATAGCATCTTTAGAAATCGGTATTTTTGGTTTATCTACATTGGCAACCATTATTGGTTTACTACAAATCAGAAAAATGAAGAGCAAGACATCTAGGCAAAGAAGACTGCTGGAGTTGCTTCAAAGAGTTGGTATGCTTGCTGTTTATATCTATGGAATTTGCAATATAATTGTGGGTGGGGTTTCGATGACCACCTTACAGAATTTCTTACTGTTTTTACATGGAACATTAATGGTTACACAAGCGTGCCTACAATCCCTTTTCATTTATCAAGTTTCAAAAAAGAGGCTTAGTCCACTAAATTTGGATGAAAAACCTGGGCGTCAAGTTGTAATTTTTTTGGTTTTCATTAATTTAGTGTTGTGGATCCTCGAATCCTTCACTACTCAGAATCAAGTGAGGTATGAGCTGCAGTTAAAATTCTTTGGTTATATCGCTTGGCCTGTGATTACTCGCATATTTTTGCCATTGGTGATCTTGTACCGATTTCATTCGGCCGTGGCTCTAATGGAAGCTTGGAGAAAATCATATAAAGTAAAGCAAAACTGATGACGGAGCATTAGTAACATGTATGTCAACAATCACAGAATACCAAATGTATTTTATGTTTAAATGTTGATGTACTTTTGTAGCTTTTTATGTACGAAGTTTCCTTCAATTTTAAACGTTTGTACCTATTCATAACAATGTAATAAATTTTTATTTTCATTTTAAGAAGATTCATTTCACTTATCCATGAGAATTGTAATAATTAAATTTACAGACAGCGTTACGAACTTCAGTAACATTTCTCGTTAGTGTAGCAAGTATAGAGCTAAGCTTCTCGGAACTAAAATGGATGAAAACCTCACCTTGTATCGTACCAAATTTTTAACTGAAAACTCAATTGCGGAAAATATTAACCACATAATTTTAATTCAAGCTCTTACTGATAAGAAGGATCGAAGAATTATACATTTTAGTTTGGGTATAACTCGGAAACTATAATTATGGTATGATTATTGGTTAAATATATTGGTTATTAGAACACTTTTTTGTCTCTACGAGAAATTTTTATTTGGCATTCATTTTTGTCATGTTTTAGCAAAAAGCAATAATAATAATTTCGGCATTTAATTACATATTTAATAATTAATTTTTTTTTTTAAAGTGTGAAGACTATTTTTTTCCTATTAAGTACTTTTTTAGTATTTTGCTGCAAGAAGTTAGACATTTCTGACAATATTTAATTTTTCTGCACCATATGGAAATGACTTATTTGCGCAGAGCCACCCGCAATATACAATTTTACTCTTAAATTTCAAATAAAATATATCTCAAATAAAATAAGCATAATGAAGAATACAACATAACAATAGAACACAAAAGATAGAATAAAAATAACATAAATGAAAATAGATTTCATATTATTACTGTATAAAATTTATTATTGACTTAACAATGAGGATAATTATTTCCAATCAACGTGGAAAAACAAAATGACTATAATGTCATTGACAAATAATGTTTTTGGTAAAAACAACACATTACCTTTGTTATAAGGTAATGTGTCCAAGATATTTTGCGTAGTACAAACATCTTCTAAACGTCTACGCATAGGCCATTGGTTTATTGACCTGAAAAAATCTTTCAATGCAAGTAGCATTATTTAATTATTTTAACAGTTGATTAACCCTACACTGCGTAGTGTTGTTTTTAAACAACACCTATATTTTTCGTTCACTAAGCTCTTGTTTTGTATTTTTTTTAACAAGTGGCGCATTCTTTAGTTTTATTTTGTATGTAAGGTCACATTAGTTAATATAGTTTCCCCTAAATCTTGTAAACTGGGCTCAAGATTCATCTTTTTATTTCACAAAATCGTATTTTGTAAAAAACAACTTAATTTTTTTTTACAAATTTTAAGCAACAATTTTATTTAAAAAAGTCTTAAAATGTTTACACAGTTTTAAAATAAAATAAATATTAGTTGTCCGAAACATTTCGTGAAAAATAGATATTAGGGCACCTTTTTTTACTTGTTGTTTTAAAACAAAACCGCGCATTTGCGGGCAATTTTTATGCTCCTGCATTATTTGCAGTGTAAACAAGAACAGCAGGTGTCACTGGTTGTTCTCGTTGTTCTACTTCACTTTATTTAGTATCTTTTAGAAGATTATTGTTATAAATGTATAACAAATTAGTGTAAAGTGGTCAATTAAGTTATTATTTAGGAAATTTTTTTTTTTAATCAATTGACCCTCAACCAAAGAAGAAACGAACAATATCGTATAGACCCCCTACAGATGTTAAGTTTCTTGTTTAAAATCTTTTAGTGAAATTATTAAACTCCATTGGTAATTAAAGTAAAAGTTTGCACATGTAACAAATAATTATTAGTTACTTGTGCACATTTTTACTTTAATAAATTTTATAAATTTATAAATAATAATAAAATAAATTATTTCAATAAATTTTAATTTTCTGCTATTTTATTATTATAATGTATACCTCTTTATTATTGATTTTTTTGCATTTATTAAACTGATTATATAAAAAATATTACTATTGTTACCCTAAATGCGCAGTTTTGTTTTTAAACAACATGTCTCATTTTCTCGAATTCTATTATTCCGAATGAAATAATTTTTTCTACTTATAACTAGCACATACAGACACACACACAAAAAAATGTTTCACCAAAAAAAAAAAAAGCGCAGTGTAGGGTTAAAAAAAAATACATGATTTAGCTCTTCTCTTTTGGTATTATTTTAGTACACTAAAAATATACAGTACTAACATAGCTTAAATAGAAGTATTCCTTAAAGTATTGTATTTATTCAATGAAATAGAAGCCTTTTGATTCATTAATATATATATACATATAATATATATATATATATATATATATACGTATGTATACATAAATATATTAGTGCTGGCTCCCGCTTTGGCATAATGCATTCGTAGTATATCTAAAAGTTCTGAGTGAACTCAATGATAGAATATTAATTTCAAATCTTGTTATGCATTATCTAATCTGAATTTTTAAAAAGGGACGCATGTACTCAATGTACAAGTTATACTTCTTTCGGGTGAGTAGTGAAATTAACAGAAAGGATATTTGTTTTCCTTCTACTCCTATTTTAGCACAGAGCATTTTTGATCAATTGTGATAACGAATATAATACAAATGTTCTTAATATTAACTACGCGCTTATAGTATAGTAGCTATAAATCTCTCAAACTACGCGGAAATCTTGATTCCAAATTTCGAAATGGAGTTTTATTACTCAAGTGGTATTCATTTTTCGTTTCTCTGCAAAGTTATTGGAGGGGAAAAATGGAGAAATGCTTTTGGAAGAAAGAAAGGTTTACAACGTATAAAAGCAAAAAGTCGAAATGTAGGCTTTTGAACTTTTTGGTATACACAGTTGAACTTTCTTAATACGAACACGGTTAATACGAAATCAGGGCTAAAACGAACATTTTGTTCATTAAGTTTGGTTGACTATTTAATTACACTAAATATCTCACGAAGGCTAAAATACAAATTTCGGCTAAGACAAACAAAATTTCTGACCTATTCACGAAAAAATTGCATGATAAAATTTAATGTACCTAAAAACCAACTAACAAATAAGGATTTTTTCCAAAATTGTTAAATTTTAAAAGGTAAGTTCACTTTTTCTCAATGTACTAGTAAAATTCAGAAGTGTATATTAGTAAAAAAAAATTATTTGTTTTCACTGTTTATGTTACTTTTTATTATTAAAAGTAGTAATTATTTTAAAAATATAAACATGCATTTCTAATACTTTTTTTAAACACAATTTTACTTATTCACGGTTGTTATGAACAACGGATACTTATTCACGGTTGTTATGAACAACGGATACTACGGACAAATTCGCGAATTTTTGGCATTTCGTATTAAGCGAGTTCAACGGTATTTATAAAGGCATTCCGACAGCTCCAATTTATGACGTCCCCCCAAAGAGAAATGAAAGCAAAGTCTGTTCCTGATGTCGTGCGTAACTTTTATTGTATGATGAAATTAAACTCTCATCGACCAAAAGAAGTATAACTTCTTTAACCCTTTATAGGGTCTTTTTTTGTAGTATCGGTATGTTAAAATATTTTTCAGATTTTGTTTTGTTTCAAAAAAGAAATTCATACTGGACAGTAAATAAGATTAGCATGATTTTTTCCATCCCCCACCCCCTTTCAGGGGGGGGGGGGATAATTATAATATTTGAATATTGATGCATGTAGTTGTAAATATATTTCCCAGAATTTTTGCAAGATTCTGTCAACCAGAAAGGGTAAAATGGCTTACTTTAAATATCTAAAATTTGATGAATTTGGTGGGAAGCATACTTCCCACCGCCTTAGAAATAGTTAACTGACAAATAAATAAACAACTGCCTTGATTTGGTACACTATACGGCATAACAATCGGATTAAAACGAAAAAAAGAAATGTTTGAAATCATTTCAGTGAAATCAGTTAAAAATGAGAAAAAGTTGTCCCACTTAAAGCAGGAAAACAAAAAGATTGCCCGTGTAAATATATTTTTGGCAAATCATCTGATCACCTAATAACAAACATAATGTGCCCAAACTACTTTAACTAGTTCCAGACATATACAAATATTGCGCGTAGCCTCATTGGCCTGGAAAATCTCTCAACCCAAATAGCACATATGCTTTTGACTCTTTTAGTAGATCATTATAAAAATATATGCTTCTAAACACCATAGCTTTTGACAATTTAGTAGTTTAATCTATAGTGTATATATTTTTTAATATTTCATTTTTTCAATATAAACCTTTTAATTATTTAAACAATTTATGTTTTCACTAGTTCCAGACATATAAAAATATTGCGCGTAGCCTCATAGGCCTGGAAAATCTCTCAACACAAATAGCACATATGCATTTGACTCTTTTAGTAGATCATTATAAAAATATATGCTTCTAAACACCATAGCTTTTGACAATTTAGTAGTTTAATCTATAGTGTATATTTTTTTATTATTTCACTTGTTCAACCGAAAACTTTTGATTAATTAAGTAAATTTTAGTACAGTTCATTTCTCAGTTAAAGAAAAGCACAGCCTGTACACAAATGTTGAGCAATATCATGCACAGAAGTTAGTTTTCAAACGTTGTTTAGATGCATTTTTATATAAATTTCGTATCACAATTAACGTTAATGTTTTGAATCATTTGAGTAAGATAATTTAACAAAGGTATTTTTTTCCTATTGAGTAAGGCAAAAAAGGAAAAAGATGTCAAATGCACATACTTTTAGCAAATACAGTATAAAAAGTGCACTGAGCTAAATACACAATTGGAGTGATAGTTCCCTTTCAAAGCCAATGAATGATATACTAGTGTTTTAAAAAAATGCTTTACTCTCAGTTTTTGGCTTGGTGGTATAGGGAAAAAAGAATTAGTATTGTTATAAAGTATTTTCTTATTAATAAAGCAAAAAGCCTTCATTCAAATATACATTTAGTTGTATTCTTTTTTAAAACTGCATACAAGTTATAAAATTCAAAACTCAGCAGTTCTTTCTTTCTGAGCTTTAGCTCTATAGTTTGTTAAGGCCTGCGATCAAAGCGCCTTGCCTTCCTTTCTTATGGTGAAAATAAAACTGTCCTGTATTTTCTTTCCATTTTCTTTTTTTTTTTTTTCAAAATAAATAGTTAGGCTTAACTTTTGAGAAAAGTAGAAAATTTTAGAGTGAAGCGAACGCTTCAACTCGACATAGTTAATAAGCATGATTAAAATAAGGATAACAAGCTCCTCCCGTAAAACGGATATCTAAGGAGCTCTGGATCGAATTGTCTATTTCCGTGTTTCTTCAAAATATCTATAAAACTTTTTCTTAATGTTTGTTTCGTTGGGCACTCCCATATAATATGATTAGTGTTTTCTATTTTATTTGAACAATTGGTACAAAGTGGAGAATTTATCTTTTTTCATTTAAATAGTTTTTCTTTTGTAAGGAAGGAATCTGTAATAATTTGGTTTAATTTTGTTTCCATTTTTCTGTTTATAATCCAATCGGGTTTTTTGTCAAAAAATTTTTCTATTCTTTTAAATTTGTGATAATATTTTGATTTTTCCCATTTATTGTTTTTATCGTTTTCTCTTTCTTTTTCTATTAGTCCTCTTACGTCTTTTCATGGACATATTGGTATTATGGGGGTGTTATCTTCTTCAGCTTCTTTTGCCAACTTGTCCACCAATTCATTTTCGTAAATTCCCTTATGACCTGGTATCCATACTAATTTAATATTCGTTGTACTTGGTAATTTTTCTAGATGTTTCCTTGTATTCTTTATCATTAGGTCTTCTTTATTATTTGGGTTTTTTAGTGCGTTTATGGTGCTTTGTGAGTCTGTTAGAATTATCGATGGTTGATTTTCTCTTAGTAGGAATTTTGTTAAGTACCGAATTGCTGCTAATTCTGCAGTAAATGCAGAGCAAAAAGGCAGTATTTTTAATTTTCTGGTTTTTCTTTCTTTTTGATTTAAGATTGCAAATTATACTTGGTCTTTTTTTGATCCATCTGTGATCCATAGATTAAAATTCTTGTACTTTTCTTGGAACTCTGTAAAGAAGGAATATATAATTAGCTCATTTTTTCCTTTTTGGAATTCTGCTTCTTGTGTAATGTATTCTATATTTTCTTTCATATCCACTGTATCAAGGTCTTCTTTGTTTATCCAATTTAATTTTATTTTTGTCATTTCTTCATATTTTTCCCATTTTGCTATAGTTTCTCGGTAAGCTCTTCTTCCCCTGTTTTTCTTTAGATGTTCAACTGAGCAGCTATTTTTTTTATTTTCTTTGAAATTCTGTTTCAATAAAAATTTTATTGTATTCCATTAGGTTCTTTCTTTGATGTCTCCCATTTTAGCCAGGTATCTGATAAGGTCGTTTGGAGAAAAGTTGTTAACTCCTAGTGATTTTCTTATGGCGCAATTTTCTATGGTGCTAATTTTCTTAAATTCTTTTTAGTATCCTCTATTCTTATGATGTTACCGTAATCAGCTTTTGCTATAATTGTTTGTTTTACAATTTTTAGACCATTTTTTTGTGCTTATTCCATTTTTTTTCTGTTCGTGAGCCATTTTATAACATTTAGCATTTTGTTCATTTTCCTGCATGTGGTGTTAGTGTGTTCTGTCCATTTTAAGTTATTTTGATATGTTATTCCTAAAATTTTATGATTTGTTTTCCATGAGATTTTTTCGTTTTTTATGTAAAAAATCTTGTTATTCTTATCTTTTGTTAGTGAAAAGTCTATTAAAACTGATTTTCCGCTTGCAATTTCTTGTTTGTTGTCTTCCATCCATTTGCTTAGTTTAGCTAATTCCATTTTTAGGGTTTCTTCCGCTTTGTCTCTTTTTTTTGCTGCGATGACCGCATATGCGAAAATCTTTGCCTTTTGTACATAGTCTCCAAGTCTGAAATATAGCTGTTAAATAAGAAAGGTAAAATTATTGTTCCTTGTGGAAAACCGCTGTTTGTGGGGTTTTTTTTTTTTTTTTTTTGATATTTCGTTGTTCCAATTTACTATGTTTTCCCTATTGTGTAGAAATTCCTGTATCCATTTTATAACTTTTGCATCCATTTTCATCTTGATTAGTTTTTTTATTAAATTGGGTATCCAGATATTGTCATATGCTCCTTTAATATCAATAGAACAGACGTATATGAAGTTTCTATTTTTTCTGTGTTCTGTTATGTAGTTGTGGAAATCATATAGATAATCATTAGTTCCTCTTTCTTTGATGAAACCGTATAAATAAGTTGGAAATATGTTTTTTTTTTTTTTTTGATAGTCCAATCTGTAATGCGGTCTATTAATATCTTTTCAAGAATTTTGCATGTGTTTTGTGTTAACGTGAGGGGTCTGTAACTTTCTATGAGGCTGGGATTTTTTCCTGGTTTTTTTATCGGAATTATTTTGGTTTCTTTCCATATTTCAGGTATGTAGCTTTCTTTGAGACTTAGGTTATATATGTTTCTTAATTCTTCGATTCCTTCATCTGGGATATTTTTAAGTATTTTGTTGTTTATTTCGTCTATTCCAGGTGTGCTGTTTTTGGTTCTTTTCAATGTTAGTTTTATTTCTTTTTCTGTTATTTCCTGTGAGATCTTTTTGTTTTTATCTTGGTCTGTTTCTCTAATTTCGATTTTTGTGTTGTCCTTGTTCTTTTTATCTGAAAAGTATTTAACAAACAGATATTTTGTTAAATACTTTTTCAAAACTATTTTCTATTTTATACAAACTATTTTCGTGAATCTAATTGTCTGGGAGATCTTTATTCCTTCCTCTTCTAATTGTTGGGCAATATATTCTAGTGGTATCTCTGTATCAATATTCTTGATCACATATTTCGCATTTGTAACATCCTCTATTAATCTAGCTGTTATTTCAATATCTAGCAGTTTTTTTATTTTTACTATCTTGTTAACTGTAGTTAAGCTTTTTGTAGTAATAATTAAATTCTGCTTACTTGTTAAGTTTATTTTGTCTTCTTTTCTTGTTATTTTGTCTAATTCCTCATTTAATTGTCTTGTCTTGCGAATTGGTAATACTTCCGTCACTCCCGAGATGATAATTTTCACTTCTTGACATCCAATTTGTGGAGCTGTTTTTACTTTTTCTGTGATATTTCCACTGCGTTCGAAGATTTTATCATCTTTTTCACTTTCTTTATCTTTCTTGGTATTTTCTTCGTCTTCCGCCTTTCTTTTCGTTTTACCAGTCATAATTCCTATCTTTCCTTCATATTTAGCAACATAAAACTATGAAGAAAAAAAACCAACGATGCTTTTGTTAAAAATAAAAACTGCTGTCGTAACAGAAATATGGGGGTCCCAAATTGATGGGCATTTTTTTTTCTCTCAATCAAAAAAATTAGAGGTGCTAAGGGGGGAAAATTCTCACACTTCCGATCAGGTTGGAAGCGGTGCACAGCTTACAATGCAAACGGGAGGTTAAATTAATCTAGTTTTCCGTAAAATTGTTATTTCTTGTTTCTATACCACTTTACGGTTCACGCGCCTTTATGTCGTGCACCTGGCCGCGACAACTGCCAAGTCCCTTCTTGTGACTTCTTGAAACACTTTTTCGTAAGTAACTTCACAGGGCCTTCCAACAAGGCCTTTCCGTACTTAAATTCCACACGTTCAAAAGTAAACACACTTTTTACCAACCTCCTCACGCACTCTCCACATGCCCTGCCATCAACCGATTCCCCATTTTCGACTGTTTACTATTTTTGCTGTTTTTCAATTCAGCAGTTTTAAAGCCATACCCGAGTTTTACAGATACCAATTTCACATTCGAAGCATAGAAAGTAGTACCTTTTTGCCACTAGTGAGGTCGAAGCACTCCAACTTGTATTATAGCTCAGCGAACAAGTGCAACGTGTTATATTCCATATAAAATAAATATATAATACTACTGGTAATAATATACATATAGACAATTCAAATACAACATGGAAATTTAATCTTAAAATGGAATTATTTTTGTAAATGTTTCACAATAAGTAAAATTTATAACGCAGAAAAACAAAAGCAAAAAAAAAAAAAAAAAACTTAGTAAATATACATGGACTGTGGACGGAGACCAGATAGAAATGCCATGGTGATCAAGAGACATCTTCATTAGGATCCTAAACATACAATAATAAATTATACTGTAAAAACATGAAATATACACCCAAAACATTATTAATTTCCATTAACAAATTGCCAAAAGAAAATTAATGAGATAAAGTATAAAATCATACATATCTACATATTTCCTAAAATCACAAAAAATACCATTTAAATAGTACAAATAAGTTCAAAGAAAAATTATATTAATGAAGCAGATTATGTGAAGAATAAAAGAACAGCGCAATTCTGTTTGGGGAAAAAATTTATCCCTATCATTTTATGAAAAAAAAGGTAAAATCAGCACGTGAATTTAAAAAAGACCAATTTTATAAATATTTCTATTTGAAGGAAATATATAAGTTTAAAATAAAGCATGTTTTGGGTAAATATTGTAGAAAGTCTTAATTTATCACAAGTAAGATACAAGTCATGCAAAATTAAACGAATACCAATAGCATGTTAATATGAGTTAAAGACCATACAACCATGTGCCTAGTAAATTTGTTTGAAAAAACCGCCAAAGCTTTGAATTTTTATATCTAAATAATTTGTATTCTGGACAGACTAACTAAATGCCACACAATGAAAGGAGGGAAAATGGTTTTGTGAAATTAAATTGTAGGAAATATAGAAATAAAACGTAAAATGTAAAATAAAGTGTTTACAAATATTTCCAAAATTAAAAGACTGAAATAGACTAAAATCATTTCTATGAGCTTATTTGTTACGAGATTAAGTTACATTATTCTGAAAGTACTAAAAATTATAAAAAATAGGAGCTGAAAACTATTTCTATGAAAAAAAAAACCGCAATAGGTCTTATTTCGGCTCAGTGATATTCTTAAGTAGAAATTTCCAAAAACAATTTATACTATACCTATATATCCATTTTCTGTCAAAAAAAATACTCGATCATTGTTTACTAATTTTTCTGAAAAAAAAAAAAAAAAACTCGTGCTTCAAGGAGTTAAAATTCAATGCATGACTTTATTTAATGTAATTATTGTCGCCTAAAAACGTTTTGTCTTTTTATAAAGTGTTATAACATACGAATAAAATATGAATTACTAAAGAAATAAAGTAGTTTTTCATGGTTTAGGCCTTTAAACTATCGGTATTCAAACTGTGTCCCGCGAAGCCCCAGAGTTTCGTGGGTCATCCCATGGTTTTCCGTAGGCTATGCCCAAATATTTCTTTATATGTCAACCACTATATAAACAATAAATATACTATTTTTAAATGTTCAATAATCTTCATAAGGATGGAAAGGGATAAAAATGAAATCGTGCTTATAAATTTAAATTATGTGCTGTAAATGTTACGTCACAATCGTTGGAGTCAGTTGATCACTGTCTCACTCTTGCAAGTTGCAGCGGAAGCAGCCGCAGTAGTATGAAGCGATACAGGCACTGTTGCATTTCATTTTGACATGCTCTTTGGGTATAAATACATATTTTGGTTGTCGTTATATGAACTATATTGCGAAAGCAAAGGTAAGTGATTTATACTTAAAATTTTCTGATTGGCAAATACAAGTACAGTTCTACTATCATCCAGGGCAAGCTGCATGGCAGAGTGGTATATGAAAATTGCCGTTTTTGTTCTCGTTCCAGTTCGTTTAGAATACTTGATTTCTTCCGAACTGATGCTATATGTCAATTTTTAAATTTAGTTGCTTTCAAACATTCTGATTCGCGTACTAAATAAACGCGGCAAAACTAAGCTCCCTAAAGCTCGAATGGATTCGTTTTTTCTGCCATGCGCAGAACGTCCAAATATCAAAAGTCCGTGGTCGAACTGTATAGTAGTAGAACGTGGATTATCCGGATGTCAAGTAAATTGTCCGCAAGTTAGTTCGGACAATCTTTTTTTCTTCCTTGTATAAATTAGATTCGGTTTTCGGGTAAACATTTTCTGAGTTGAAAATCAAACAAAGGTTTGCAAAACCTCTGGATTTGTTTTATAATTTTACGCAATAAACACGTTGCTGTTTCTCGAATATCGAATGTTAAAACGTTTATTTTAATGACAATGAAAATTGGGTATACCGATACATAAATGAGTAGTGAATATTTGCAAGTAAAATATAAAAGTAAATAATTTATCTATTTGCAACATGTAATTTTTGGTTAAATGGTTATACGTTATTTCGGTGGGACACCTGAATCGAAACAGTCAATATCATTTGGGGGTAATGGGGTCCCGTTGATATATGAGCCATTCCATTTCAGATCAGGCAGAGGGTGTCACATGACCCTCACCGATTTTTTTTGAAAAAATTACACTAGTTACAACTAAGGGACATATAAAATATCCCAAAAGGATTTTGCAAAAAAAAAATTTATTTCTCTAGTTACAGACGTTTAAAATTTGGGACAAAGTTGACCGTTTTCAGAAAATCAGCAAAACACTCACTTTCAAAATGGCCACTGTTTCAAAAGTTTTGTTGCTTCATTGATAAAGAAAAAAAAAGTGTTTCTGAAGTGAAAAAATAGTGTTTGTTCCGACTTCATGATTTTTTTTTTCTCATGAAAGAAATTTATTTTTGACAAAACAGAGGTGGCGATCTAAAGTGACGTTATGGAAGTTTTGTATCAAATTTTACTGTAAGCCTGAGATGCATATCCTCTCAGAATTTAAATTTTGAAATTTGAAAATGTTCAAAAATTACGATTTTGAAGTGTGATTACTCAAAAAAGCCATTTTTTTTTAAATCTGAAAATCTGCTCATGTGTTGCCCTTAAAGTGCTTAATGAGCTGCTATCAATTATATTGTGTATTTTTGCCCCAGATATTTTATATGATTTTTCAAAAATGACCTTTTGTGCGTTTCTCAAAAAAGCCAGAAATTCAAACTCGTTCTTATTTAATTACTTTAATATAATATTTAATCAATAGTTATTAAGAAATATACTGTATTGTTACACAATTACTTGAGATAAGTTGTACTTATCCTTCTTAGAACTTAAATAGCTCCTAGCACAAAGCGTAGCTACTGTGATTTAATGCATGTTCTTGTGTTCAATCCAAATACTAGTTTTAAACTCGCACACTTTACATCAAATATGTTACATCACTGATATACATAATTTTAAACGCATATGAAATTATATACTTAAAGCAAAATAAGTAGAATCAAGTTCTTGAATCATCTTCTACTCGTTATTACTAAAAAAATGCTAAGACTAGGAGGGTTCAGATGGTGTTATATTTCTTGTGGTATTATATATTCTGGCTATTGAAATATTTGTTCTAGATTATCTGTGTACAAAATATTCGATAGTGTAACTAAACCATCGGTGATACATTCTTAATTTGCCCCATTCAATAATTCTCATTCACACTTTCAATAAATTTTCCTATTTAGAAATCATGCATTGAGTTATATTTGTTTAAGAGGCTGTTAGTTTCCTAACTGTTTTCCACTTCTTGTTTGCTCGTGCGTCCCATGTAAGCATTACTATTTTAGGGATTTTTACAATTTAACAGTATTGTAGGATAGCCAATAATGTTTTGATTGTATTCCTAAAATAAATTTTACATTTGCTGTTGCTTGGTATTTGATATAAAGCTTGTGAGTTTGAAACTAGTAATTGGATTGAACAGAATAACATGCATTAAATCACGGTAGCTACGCTTTGTGCTAGGAGCTATTTAAGTTCTACGAAGGTTAACTACAATTTATCTGTACTAATTGTGTAACAATACAGTATATTTCTTAATAAATATTGATTAAATATTATATTAAAGTGATTAAATAAGAACGAGTTTGAATTTCTGGCTTTTTTGAGAAGCGTACAAAAGGCCATTTTTGAAAAATCATATAAAATATCTGGGGAAAAAATACACAATATAATTGATAGCAGCTCATTAAGCACTTTAAGGGCAACACATAAACAGATTTTCAGAGTTTTAAAAAATGGCTTTTTTGAGTAATCACACTTCAAAAATCGTAATTTTTGAACATTTTCAAATTTCAAAATTTAAATTCTGAGAGGATATGCATCTCAGGCTTACATTAAAATTTGATACAAAACTTCCATAACATCACTTTAGATCGCCACCTCTGTTTTGTCAAAAATGAATTTCTTTCATAAGAAAAAAAAAATCATGAATTCGGAACAAATACTATTTTTTCACTTCAGAAACACTTTTTTTTCTTTATCAATGAAGCCAACTAAATTTTTAAAATTAGTGACTAAATAAAATACCATCCCTTATTTATTTATAAAAAAAAAAATCATTTGAATCTGTTAAAAACTTTTGAAACAGTGGCCATTTTAAAAGTGAGTGTTTTGCTGATTTTCTGAAAACGGCCAACTTTGTCCCAAATTTTAAACGTCTGTAAGTAGAGAAATAATTTTGTTTTTTGCAAAATCCTTTTGGGATATTTTATATGTCCCTTAGTTGTAACTACTGTAAGTTTTTCAAAAAAATCATTGAGGGTCATGTGACAAGTTTCAGACCTGCCTGCCTGATTTGAAATGGAATGACTCATATACAACGGTAAAGGGGTTCTGCGCCTCAAAATACTTTGAGGACTACTGCTTTAAATTATTGTTTTGTAATTAACGTCCCTTGTATTTTTGTGCAATTTTGAATATAATGGGTTTCTCAAAAACTATTGTTACTGTTATCAGTTTCAATAAGTGTTCCAATGCTGCTTTGTGTTAACTCTTCCAATATGGATTAGAAGGAGATTAAAAAAAAAATACTGTACGAGTTTAAAACGCATTTTCAAGTGAGGAGACAATAATTATAGTAGTTTCCCATGCACTTTAAACGTAAAACTGGAATCAATTTTTTTTAAATTTTTTATTTATTTATTTATTTATTGCTGATAACTAACTTAAAGCTTTAAATGCATTCTCTAAATGCAAAAAATAACTTTACAGTGAAAAATAAACTTGAATTTTTACCTTGCCACTAGCAAAATTTGAAATGCTGAGATTAGCACTCTTAAACGCTTTTGCATTTATCGTAGAGACTTCATATCTGCGTTAAAAAAAATGCAAACCACTTCAGTTAACGATGAAAATCTTGGGCAAAACTAAACAAGTCTTTACAATCAAAAGTATTTTTGCCGAATAAATATAAGCTTTAAAAATTTTGTACGCTTTAATATTCCACCAGCAGAAGCACGAAACAGTAGTAGGCTTGTTATCGTACTACTGTATCCCCCCCCCCACCCCACATGGGGTGGATGAAACGATCAAGTACTTCCCATGTCGGGAACAAAGCCCAGCAGGTCGCCTGGGTGAAATATGGGATTAACGACTGGATCATATGGGACTACGCAGACTCAACTAGTCGAGATATTTATGACTGAATGTCTAGTTTTGTAAAAACATGAAACTCCGCATGCAAAAATATATTTACCTGGTTCTTTCATCGCCTTCGCTTTCTTAAAGTCAATCTCCTTTTGGGCCCTAAAATTAAAAAAAATAAATAAAAAAAAAAACATGAAATAATACAGAAAAATAGTCTGACTTTTGAAGGCATTGAAGAAACAGTTACTTAATGATAGGGGAGAGTTGGGTGATATCGGATAGCGGGTGGTATCGGACAACCGTACTTAACCAATTAACTGCCGCGGGAATATAGCCACGCTATGGCAATGCGTTAACTGCTCCGTGCGTATATATACGCCGCTCCGAAGTGCGATTTCCAAAGATTCGGCTGTAACTTTATTGATAGCAACTCAAGGCAAAGAATTGCACTTCGGGAAGGCGTACATATACGCCCGGGGCAGTTAACGCATCGCCATAGCGACACGTATATATACGCCCGCGGCAGTTAAGGGGTCAATTATTTTAGCACACATGTCCATGTCAGCCCCTCCTCAGTGACGAGAAGGTTCACAAGAATCTTAAGGCTGCTCTTCAGTCAGAAAAAATTTCGTGGTTAGGCTTAAGATGGCCTTCGAAGGGCATGAAGGGAGTGTGTCAACCTCAAGTGATTGACATTTCAACGACCAATGAAATGTAGGATAGCTCTTGGAAGAAGGGTCTACTGTCCCCCATAACTGATCTGTCACTTCAGGCCGAGACCCCCTGCAGTCAGTGTATTAGCTTAGCTAGCGGCATGCACGTGTTTTCTACTACTTAGACAACGTTGCTCCTTTTCCGGTTCCAAAATTGTTCTCTGTGGCTGAGAGTTGAAACGAAAAGAAAAAATATTGTTACTCTTCTTTCATTCTCCCGAATTGTTTGAAAATTGCATATTTAGTGCTGTAAAAATGAAAATGTAAACGATACTTTTAAAACGAAGGTTTGTCTTTCTGAGAACTTGCTTCTAGACCTAATTTAGTACAAATTGATCAATCAAAATTTGCGATAAATTGCTTGATATTCAAAAAAAAAAAAATTATTTAGCGAAAACTTGCTGAATGCTGTTCTCAGTTATTGTTACATAAAGAGCGCTAATTCGTCTCTTGTATAAAGCTTAATTTAAGAGCAGAAATTTTTGCGTTAGTATGATTAAAATTAAATGAATAAATAAGAAAAGAGGTAACCTAAGCAACGAGTTTTGCTCGAAACAGGAGTAGCAAATGAAGATTTGTTAAGCTCCACTACTCTATTTTTTTTTTTCTGAAACTAAATGTGAATGTATGCGTTTCTTTCTTTATTTTATATAATTTATTTAGTTATTTTGCATTTTATTTTATTTATTTATATACACTTCTTCAATTATGTTTTGCTAATTATTGCATATTGAATACTTGATCAATATGATGAGACCATCCCATTCGTTTTATTTCTTTCCTTTATATTTCTGTCATTTAAAATAAAATTCCCGAATCATTTTTCGAATAAAACATCCTGGTTTTCTTTTTCTCTGACAAAAGAACGTTTTCAATGGTTCTTTACTTTCTGTGTAGTTCCGCTTCATTGGCACTTCAATATGTAGTCAAGTAATATGTGTTTATATAAACGTGCGCAGAGCTTTAGCAAGGGGGGGGGGACGCTACTGTGCTAAAGGGGGTACCAAAATACACCCATAAGCAGGGCCGTCCCGACGGTATTCGGCGCCCTTGAACTTTATAAAAATAGCCGCCCCTAGCCCTCTTTCATCATACAAACTAAAATAATATAAATTCAAATTGTGTATAATTTTATTGCGTTTTCAATTACTTTAAAAACTTTAATAATTACAAAAATGAAACAAATAATGTATTTTTTTATTTCTAATGGGCTGCTGTTGGCTTCTCGTAATTGAAGACCTAGTGTGGTTCACAGGGATTGGTACCATCTAATCATCTCTATCAAGCACCACAGTAGGTATAGTACCATCGCTACAAGTGAATTTTGACGCTAAGTTCTTTCACTTGAAAGATGGAGTATCTGATAGGAGTCACTATCATTGGGTCTGCTTACGTGAAGACAACTAGAATTTTGTTGAACTAATTTTATGAAACACGGATTATTGTTTTTTTTTTTTTTTTTTTTTTTTTTTTTTTTTTTTTTTTTTTTTTTTTTTTTGCTCTTACGCTGAGGCGCCCCCAAGATGATGGCGCCTTTGTACTTTGCACACTGATAAGGCCGGCCCTGCCCATAAGATTTGGGTCCCAGATGCATCTCCAGGGAAACTTATGACAAATTAAACGCAAAGAAGCATATCTATTGAATACAAACGCGAAAGAGGTTGCCAGTTTTGTAATTAGCTTTCATTTTTATTTGCTAATGGGGGTACAATGATATCTCTAAGCCCCGCACGCACACCTATGAGTATCTACGTATGTATGTTGTAAAATATATATTGCTCAGCAAAATTAAATCACGAATTTGAAACTGGGGATGTGCATAACATACTTTCGCTGTTGCAAAAGTATGCGGCAATTACAAATTCACCAAAAAAAAGAAGAAAAAGAAGGCAGGGAAGAAAGGAAAAAAAGAACTTAAAAAAAAAGAAAAAATAAGCAAATGGTTGGCAATGACTGTTTTGAAACAGTGGCCTTTTTTCCGAGTGCATTTATTTATTACTTTTTTCCTTCATTATGTACGAAACATTAAATATTTATTGAAATATTAGGGTTTAAACGACTTTTAAATTTTTTCCGTAATACACTGAATAAACGAAAGCGATAAATATTGTATTTGCCGTTAAAAGCTATTCAGAGCAGTGAATGGAGCTGGAGCGGACTTGAAACTATAACATAAGATTCGGAGGGGAGCTGTAGCATAGCAACACAAAAAAATAAATTAACATAAATAATAATAATAATAATGATAATAATAACTCTGCTCCAGTTCCCTGCGCAAAAGGTACTCAAAACTTTCAAAATGGCAGCCTGACTACTGGGGCGGCATATTCCTCGGAACCAGAAGTCCCAATTTCTTATCCTGGCAACAAACGTTGCTTTGATAAGCGAGCTGAGGTGGTTGCTGTGATAATTTCTGTTTAATACTTATCGAGAAGTAAGTTGAGAGTTTTCCTGGTTTTCTCTTATGATTGAATGCACAAAAACACCATTAGAAGACCTCGCAGGGCGACAGCTTTTTACCAAGACTTGTTGAATCGAGATAAAGTTTGTATGGTTGCAGGTTGAGGTGAGGGCTGCCAATTTTAAAACTGCAAATACGGAACAGACGGGGCACATCGACAAGGGGGGGAGGGGCTTGAGACGCACATTTGCATCATTTCTTCTGTGCCGATTCTTCATGTGCGAGCTTGCCTGTTTTTATTATCCAGTAAATAAAAACGGAGGAGCGCGGAAGATCGCACTTCAAACTGAAGCAGCATAGAACAGAAATGAATATAACCAATAAAGATTCAATATGCGATGCGACTCAAAATGACAACGGTTTTCCCGAAGGATATAATTTACGCAAAAGGAGATAAGTACATCTGGTTAAAATAATAAGGAGTAAATAAAGGAAGTCCATCTACAGCGCATTTAAAAACAGTTTCCGGAGTATATACTTCAAAAAATGTTTCAATATACCTTTTGAAACTTGAAGACGGAAGTACATGATTAACAGTGAATAATCTGAAAATAATGTACATGCACAAAAAAATGACAAGAAGATTTAGTGACAAATTCAGTTATTCAAATGCAAAACCTGTAATGTATGGAATTATCTTCTGAAATGAATTCTACATAGTTATTTTCCTTGTCATGTTTGTTTGTTTTGTGTTTTCTGGGATGTGCGAAATAAAAAGATTCGTTGAGATAAATTTCATTACAAAATGCAAATTTGCAGGATCGTAACATACAGTTAAAAAATGAGACAATAACTTTTAAATTATGAAATTTTTCATGCATCACGAACGGATTTCTCTCCTTTTCGTAAAAAAAAATATTAACAACAACAAAAATAATAATAATGAAAAAATAAATGTCATATGATGACTCAAAGTCTAAAATCAATGTTAAATTTAATGCATATTGAGATCCCGTCATATTAAACTTCAAAATTCAAGAAAAAATTTACCATTTGAAAGAAAAGGCATCCCTATTGTAGTGATTAGTAATCTGATAGAGAAAATGAACAATTCGGGTTCACATGCCCATCAGAAAACGTAATTATTATTATTATTTTGGAGACTTTTTTTCTCCGGTGAAAAGAGCAAAAAATGACAGATGAAATCAAAACAATTTTCAAATTAATTAATTCCCATGCTAACTAGGGAATTTTTAAGCTCAAACCCAGTCATTGGAAATGGTTGATATTTTTTTTTTCAGGGGCAAAATTTCAAATCGCGAATATAATATTGCAATAGCTGGATTTTTAATTGCTAACGCAAAACAAAAAACAAAATTAAAAATGTTCATACATATTAGAACGGAGATTAAAAATGATTTTTTTTTTTTTTTTGTATAAAATTGTTTTCCCGATAATAGGGAAAAGTTGTGGGGCATAGGAACTATACGCATAAAATTTGAAATGCACTTATTTCTGCATTGCGTAAATTTGAAAATTTGGATCGTGAAGTGGTTTATTGATCAAAAGGTATTAATTGATCTATATTAATTTTAGAGGCATGTTTCTACTACCATTTCTCACTTTTTCCACGCTAGTGCGAAGGAAGATATTTTAATTTCAAATTTTGTACTCACATTTTAATAATACTTTATTCCAACTTTCCTGCTCTATCTCAATGAAAATTTGAAAACATGTAAATTTCCCAATATTTCTGTAAATTTCCATAACTGTTGCGAATTTTGTATATTTCAACGTGGGAATGGAACCCTAAGATATTTATTGATTGATTCTAAATTTTTTTTTACTTATATTTCTGGTGTCATTCCACTATTCCACAACTTTTTCACAGTATTGAGGAAATAATTACTAAAAACAGAGCTTTTGCAAATTCGTATGTTTACTGCTACTATTAATTATACAAAAAGAACAAATAATAAAAATAAGTAATTAATTTTTTAAATGCTTGTATTACTAATATTATTATTATTATTGTAGCTATTATGTTAGTTTTTATTTCCATTTAGATGTTTTAAGAATTGTTTCATTACGTGTTATGAACTGTTGTGAAGCTTGAAAAATGAATGTGCAAGCAAATTTTATTGTTTTCCTACCCGTTTGCTAAAGGACTACCAAAGGGATTCGCCACTTTCTTTCCGAGTTTTAGAAGGGCTTCGCTAGGAAAAAAAAAAGTTGGGAACCCCTGACTTAAATCATATGCAGAAATTTTGCATAAGAGACATAGTTCTTTTTTCTTTAATGACGCGAGTTCGCATGCATAAATTTAATGTAGAGAAATAATTAGTCCTCATTTGAGCTGCGAAACTAAAGAATAAAACGTCAACATAATCAAAAATTGCGGACACGTGTTTCAGAATTACAAGGAGCCCGTGTTGCAATGCAAAGAAGTAAGCTTATGGATGAGAAACAACCAAACCGTTTTTATTCTTTAGCTAATAAGATATTATTTCGTAGTGCCACACAGCAAACATTGCATAACCAGGAATGGGCAGCCTTTGGAAAGCTGCGGGCTAAACTGAAAAGGCTAAAAAAGTCGCGTGCCGTAGAGATAAGCAGGTGTCAAGTTACCGAGATTCCGTAACTTCAATCGCTGATATTGGTCTGTATTGTTATTTACTTGTCATTCAAGTTATAAGAGTGAATTCCAGTGTACGAAATTATTCTCGTTTATTATTTATCTATTATTATTTTGAAAAGTTAATACATTACAAATAAATAAATATATAAACATTAAATCAAAATACCTCATGAGAAAAAAATCCATAATTTTTGTTTGCTTTTCCCTCTGAAGAGAAAACAAATTCCCCAACACTATTAGGCTTGCTAATTTGCAATTAACTTTTTTCTCGTGTTCTTAGAAAGGTACAAGGGGAATGAGGAAATTTTCTAGGAACACTTTCAAGAAAAGAATTCATTTATTGATGAAAAAACACCGCTGTAAAATTCCCAGAATTGTGCACCGTGGAAAAATACCGGAAGAAAAAGTTAGTAAGAATACAAAATGGAGGTCGACTTACATGGGTTTCTGAAAATTGTGTGTCAAGTTAGAGAGTTTTTCGCCCATTGAAATTAGCATTGGGCCAACCGTTAGGGGAGGGATATGTCGACTTACCAAGGGTTAGTCGACTTATCTGCGCGTCGAGCTACCGAGGTTCCACTGTATTTAGTTTAGTCATGTGAACTGTGAAGAAAATAACTTTTGCGATTCAGGAAAAGAAACATGTGGTTTGTTTTCTAAACAATGTCCCATGCTTTTCGCCACTCCCCGAGGAAGTCTACTGTACAGTGGAACCTCGCTATTCGGGAAACAAATTACTTCTAGACGAGTTCAAAATGAGCATAATTTCTCGATTTTTTTCTTAAAAAAAGCCAAACTGGCGACCCAGCTGACCCCTGGCGCCGTACGAATTGAGGGACAAGTACGAATGGCGGATTTCCACTGTATATGTTCTACGTCATAACATCTTTCCGATAAAGTTTATTTTAAGTTAATCGGTTGGTTAGCTCAGGATTTGCATACGAGTGAAATTTTCCCGTAGGCGCTGTCGGTTTTTTTTTTTTTTTTTTCTGAACTATGAAATTCGGAGTGGATAAAAAAATATTTCACGCCGAGAGCTCCTTCCAATACGCTTGTTCAAAGGAACTTGGATCTTCTGCCCAGAATTTGCATACTTTGCTTCGGGAAAAAATCCCGAAGTCGCTAATGTTCAGAATTTTTGAACTGTTCAAAATTGAACGAAAAATTGTTCAAATCAAAAAGTAAAATATGAAAATGAGATGTCCTCGCCAAGATCTTTCGAATGCAGGGAAAAAAATCTTTCGAATCGGACAATTCCTTCAAAAGTTATTGGGGTGGGGGGAGACATGCGCACCCAGAACCCCCCCACACCTGCCATTGTCTGGCGCATCGGATTTTTAGATGCCCCCGAGGGCTTGCCCTCGGGGACAAATGGGGCCCTACAGGGGGGGGAGACAAACCGACAGAAACAATTACTCCATCTCAAACCCCTACTTTCAATTTTTTTTTAATTTTTCAATGTGTATTTATTTACTTCACTTGTTTATGACTTTTTCCTATTTTTAACGATATTCTTGTGATCTGATACATTAGCCTTCTTTCGTTGTTTTTTTTTTTTTTTTTTTACTTTTACGGAAAAGTAGGATAAGAAGAAGTAAAAGATATCGAAAGATGGAAAAATCTTATGAAAGGAAAGGCTAATAAATATTACGAATGGCATAAAAAATCATTAAAAAAAAGGAAATAAAAGAAAGAAAGGAGGTTGTTAGTATCTCCCCCCCCCCCCCCCCCCAGCTGTCGACCTTTATATGTAATTTTGTTTTTCAAAATTACAGCTCCACCGAAAGATGTTGGTTTATTTAATCAATATTTAATTTTTTTTTTTGCGGTTTCTAAAACACAAATTATTGAAACATTGAATTCAGAAAGAGGCCAATATAAAATTTTGAAATTACATTCATTTTCTCAAAAATCCCTTTTTAATTTACGAAAACATTTAAAGTTTATCATTCCTTTATCCCTTCAGTAAAAAACAAAAAAACTCTATCTCACTCAATTTAGTTATATCTGTGGCATACACAGTTGTCTTTAAGAGGGCAGGGGGGGGGGAGTAAAGGCAACGCTTTTCTCTTCAGAAAGTTTTTGAAGAAAAGAAGAATGGATTGTGTAGAAGAAAATTAAATCAATAACCTGCAAATGAATAATTACTTACATTAAATAATTTCTCATTTGATTTACTAATTAAAGAGCAGTAATGTTTTCAAGCTTACATTTTTAAAAAAATGTTTTTTTCCCCAATTGTACAAACATTTAATTCGTGAAAAATATTTTTATAGTACCGTGGGAACAGGAATTTGCCCATATAAAGGATTACGTATAAGTCATAGCTTCTCCAAATTTCTTCCAAAAAGCTCTCAATTTTCTTCCCTTTCGAAAAAAACATGTGGTCTGTCTTCTGTGTCTGGCCGGTTTGAGGGTCTGAAGAGGTTGACTACACTTTCCCCATTGTCCGAATCCGAAGCAGCAATGCTTCCCGAAGTGAGAGTCATTAAGCTAATCGACCTCGTAAATCATGCCCCCTTGCATGGGAAGCGGTGGGAGGCGTGGCTTATAGGAATTTCGAGCTTTTTTTGGAAATATTTTCAAACTTTGGACGGATTTTTTTTGTCTTTAAAAATATTTGCATTATTTCAAACAAAAGTTCAAAAGAAAGCTGGAAATGTTTTGCTAGTCTTGTTGTTTTTAAAATTTCGGTAATATGCTTTGAAAATATTTTATAGAGCGAAACGTCTAACAGTACCACGTTTTTTCCAAAATTCATTTTTTAACGATTTTTTAAAAGTACGGTAAGTGATATTTTAAAAAAGTAAAAACTAAAAGACCGAGATATAGGCTTGAAAAATACTCAAAAAAATTCCGGACTCGAAAACTTCAAAGGAACTTTCTAAAACTTAGTCCAACTTTTCCCGTAGGTTAACATTGGTTTCGAAGATTTGAAACTGTGACTGAAGAGCAGCCTTACGAATACTTACGGTTCGTTTTCCTCTGAGGGTTTTTTCAGTCTTCAAATACTAGTTTCAATGAAATATTTCTTTCAGAGGAAATATGCTTTCAAAGCATTTTTTCTTCTAAATTAACAATGGAAAGTATTTCAAAAGCAAAAATTAGGTTTAATATTTTCCAATTTGTAACTAATTCGTTATTGGGTATCTTATGAAAAATAAAAATGAAAGTAATATATTTCTTTTTTTTAAAAAAATGGATAATTTATGGATAGCGGGTAACGTTTGTATGGCTACGGAAAAAATTTTTATGTCACTTTTCCCATCTTGAATAAATTCTCGCTTTATAATAAATAAGGAGGCTTTAAATCAACGTGAACATATTTATGAAGTTTACTGTATGAAACTTTCAAGTGGTAGGTAAATTTATATTTACTTATAGTTGATAAAAAAATAGAAAATGTTAAAAAAAAAAGAATGATATTGTTTGCATAGGCTTTGAAGCCATGATAATTATATTATTCATAGTCAGTAAGCACTTCAATCTATCAACAGTACAATTTGTAAAATATTTTTAATGGACAAAAAAAAAACATAAGATACATAGGCTTGAAAATCATAGTCACTTTTCATTCGGAAACAATAAATAAATGTTATGCAGTAAAATATCATCACAACTTTGAAACACTTAGAACTCAATCGTTGATAAAACACATTCTGATCATATGCAATTTTTACAGTCGGGTGCAAATTTAAACTAAAATTCTTAAGAGATTTATAACTTTTTTTGTTCTAAAAAAATACAAAGCACCTTTCTTTGAAGTGACGTCTTCCTGCGTGTTATACATAATTAGGGGTCATTCATAAAACATGTCACATATTTTTCCAGTTTTTTAACGGCGTTACATTACATAAACATGTACTTGAATCTCAGAAACGAAAATGCTACATAATTAAAAGTGAAAATGTTAATGCATTCTTAGTAGGGATGTAACGAGTATTCGGCCACTATTCGGCATTCGGCCCTTTGGCCGAATATTCGGCCTGGCCGAATAGTCATTTCACAACCTAGCCGAATATTCGGTCTGGCCGAATACTCTGTAAGATCAAATTCGGCCTGGCCGAATATTGATGGACTATTCGGCCGAATAGTTCTGCTACAGTAGAAATGTAAAAAAAAAAAAAAAGAAATTAGTAAACTTTTAACTTCTAAAATTGAATTATAGTTATGACATTATAGTTATAGAAGACATTAGTTATAAAGTATTATTAAATAAAAATAATTTAGGAAAAAACTACTTTTTTTAAACATTGTTTATAAGTTTGACTCAGCAAAAACATAAAAATTACTTAACATTCCTTTATTTCTTTTACAGAGCAAAAACATATTTTAATGTTTTAATATTGTATTTTATACTTAGTATTAGCTCCCAAAAGCTGGAAATAGTTAATTATGATGGAGAATATGAGACTTTTGTTTTATTATTATTAACAATGTGGAAGTCAGACTTCGTTTGGGTGGACTGATTTATTGTGTATATTGGGTTAGGGAGAAATGTGAAATGCCTAGAATATTTCATGAATAGATAGAATAAGTTATTGCGGTTTTTGAGAACAAAAATTTATTCCAGTTAAATGCAATACATTTTTTATAGATCTTTTAAAAATAGATATGTAAAGGACCCATAAAAGAAAAATATTAACTTTAATAACATTTAAAATATCTTCATAAACTATTTTGAGCAAGGTAAAAGTTCACTAAGCAATAGTATTTATTTAATTTGAAATAAATAATTAGTAAAATAATGCTAACGCTTACATTAAAACCTGTCATTTCTATTCCACTTGTGGGTTAAATTCTCAGTTTTATTGCATTCAAAACAATACAGAAAATGCATTGACTTTAGATAGTTTAGATTCTTAACAAACATAATTAAAGCATACATCATAGATAAATGTGTGGAATTGTTGTTTGACTTGGTGAATACTTTTAAATTTTACAAATACTTTATATTACGACAATTTTCTTGAAATTTTTGATATTCGGCCGCCGAATATTCGGTATTCGGCCTAAGACATTGGCCGAATATTCGGTATTCGGCCTAGAAGAACTGGCCGAATATTCGGCTTCGGCCTGAAGATCTGGCCGAATATTCGGTATTCGGCCAAATCACGATTCGTTACATCCCTAATTCTTAGTAATAAAAATAGTAATAGAAGAGAGCCATTAAAAAGTTATTTTAGAATTTCAAATAGATTTAAATAGTACCTTGACCTTATGAACACAAAACACTTTTAAACAACTTGAACTAAGAAGGGGAAAAAAGCCTCAACGTAATTTTATTTCATAGAATTGCTAATGTAATTTCTGACCTAAGCTTATATGAAAAAAGAAAAACATAGAAAACAAATGCTATTATAAATTTTTATCTACTCTTACTAAATTTTTGTTGTAATTAATGTTAAAATTAAAATAAAATGTTTATTGAAAAAGTTTATTTATGTATGAAATTTTTATTCGTAATAAATAGTTTAATCGTTATTAAAAAGGATGGTTTTTGTTAACTTTTGCCTTATTCTACAACGCTTGTCGTTGAGAGTCTTTGAAATATGGTGATATCTACATCTGATTTTAATATAATGATTTGCAATTAGTTTTATTAAATTAAATGCATGCTCTGTATTTTTGTCATTACCACCGTGATTCGCTTCTTTAAATAGGGAAATGCAAGTAAAATTAGCTAGTACTAAATTTGTTATCGTTTCTTTTACTTTGACCATTTTTGGTAAACCTTTGTTAAGGTGCTCACGGATGCACTTTTCCGTTTTCTTGCAAATTTTGACTACATCCCTTGACGGTTTCGTTAATCCTCCTTTATTTTTCCTAGTAAATAGGGCTGAATATGCAATTGATGAGTTGTTATTAGATCGAATGTCCTTTAAACACTCATCACATTTAATTCGTAACAAGATTGACTTTGAGCAAAAGCCGGCAATATAGGTAACAACATTCCTGCTGTAGGCGGAAAGTTTTAAGTCATCTTTTAAATCACTGTTACCATTGTCAAATGATACATCAAAATGTAAAAATGTATTTATCTTGTGGAAATGTTTTTTCAAAAATTGTTCCCTGGTCATATTGTAAAAGTTCTGTATCGTCTTGTAAAATACAGTTTGTGTTTTCAGAGTTTTTCACATCTAGGTGGAGCAAAAGCTGCCTGTATGCTGCTCAAAATTGCACAGCTGAGGGGTTATTATTCAAGCCGCCTTTTTGCCAAATCCTAAAAAAAAAAAAAAAATTCTAAGTGATCCTGACTTAGTTTATAAGTAGCCAGGTACTTTAGTTTTTTTGTAAAAACATAGTCATCTACAATACCTTTCACGCTTTCAATGTCACAGAGAAAGCCTAAAACACCTGTTTTCATATTTGTTTGGTGTATAGGTTTCTGTGACGTTGTATATTTCAGCTCTCTGAGATATTCAGATACATGAACAAGGAATCTGCTCCAAATGTGTTCGTTTTCAAGCCTAAGAACAGCTTTTTAGCCTTTTTCAGAGGGATTTGTGCTACTCAATAGGTCAAATAGCCTATCCATGTACTGGCAAAATGAAGCAGTCGCTGTTGCTCCAACAAAATCGGGATGCTTAAGTAATTTTCTAGGAACAGCAAGGCTTCAGACACCGACGAACTTACAACTTGGGATGCTAAGTTCACTTTCATCTTCTGATTTTCAAAATGTACGTGTTTTTTCTTTATTTTATTTCCCAAATGGATACCTTCTCTGTCTTGTATCTCATCTAATTTTGTGATGAACTTCCATTTTATCAGGCCAGAATCTTTATCAGTGAGCTCTACTGACGCAAATAACTTGCGAATAAGCTTCAACATATGACAGGCATCGAGCATTATATATATTTTTCTGTTATGGACGGAATTCATAAAAAAGGACCTCATATTGTGGGCATCAATTCTTGCACCGAGAAGTTCGGCCATGCGGATGTTCGTTCTTGTTCCGTCAAATGTAAGTGAGACTACTGTAACTCCAGCACCTTCAACTTCTGAGATACAGTATTTCACTAAGGCTGCTTTTTCGTCTGCTTCACAGCCATCAATTAGGTAGTAGGCTACGGGAATACTCCAGGAAGTATTAATTCCTACAATTAAGAAAACAAGAGCTTCTTTAGCTTCGTTAGGCACATCATGGCAAATACCTCTTCCAAGACTTTCATACACAGCTTTCATCTTTTTTGGACTTCTTTGAACTGAATACGAATGATCACTGATCAGATCATTGTCACTTTGACGAGCAATGATGGGTTGTTTATCTGTAATGGATGCGACACGACTTCGCTTCAACGGTGATTTCCGTTTTTTATGCTCCTGGAAAAAAATCAATCAATAATGTAATAACATTTTAAACTAATTGAAACATACAATTTCTTTCAGTGATTCTTCTTGCGATTAATGCATTTTTGCTTTGCTACGCAAGAAATCCAATTCAATATGTTATTGCACATTTGATTAGCATTTGCAGGGAAATTATTGTGCTTTCAACAATTAAATCATGCGATTCTAGAATATTGGCTGAAGCTATACTTATGTAATGGGATGAAAGACATAGGGGTCATGCATAAATGATGTCACGGTTCGAGGGGGGAGGGGTTCGTGAAATTGACAGTTAGTGATAAAGAGAAGGGAGGGAATGACAAGAAGAGTGACATCATGCTTATGCAACGTGGCGTGACATGTGACAAAGGGGGTAGGAGTATGTTAAAACGTGACATCATTTATGAACGGTCCAATATCAAAAATCGAAAAAACTAAATGGCTGATCAAGCCTACTAATTTTTTCCAATTTGATTGAAATTTTCATACCACAAAAAAAAAAGGAAAAGAAAAAGAATAGTTAAAAAAAAAAAGTCCGCTCAACAACAGGTTTCAGTGTATGTAATATCCAAAAAAGATTATTATTAAACATTGGTAATTTAAAAATCCTAAATTAATTTATTAAATAAGGTCAAGCAATACATTAATTATATAACTTACGTCCGTACCCGCGCACCGCTCCCTCTCTCTGATTTCCGATGTTTCGGAGCCCAGGTTATGGATTGTCTAGCATAAGTTGCACTGAAAAAGAGGTTCCGCGTAACCCAGAAACACGTGTCCAAAGTTTAATTGCGATTTTGTGCCTAATACAATGTTTCTGATCTTCTTGCCCAAAGGTTTAATTTGTTCTATGTAACTGTGGTGAGTTATTTTGGTGAGTTAAACGATTACTTTGTACAAAAAAAAATACAATAAAAAAAGTCTTAAAATATTGCGATCAAGAAAAAGTAAGTGAAAAACAGACTTAGAACACTCTTTTTCTCAATATTCGCATTTACTAGTAAAACATACGTGAAGAGCTGAGGTTTGCTCGTCTAGTACGGTTTCTAATTTAAATAGTTATTTTAATAGTTGGCAGTTTACAACGTTTGTTTTTTCAAATTATTAGTGCAAGGGTGGGGAGGGGGGGGGGGGCATTCCAAATCTACCTAAGGGCGCCGAAGAGCTAAGTTTGGCTCAGATAATTTATTGAACAATGCATATTTCTACAGTACTGAAAATTACTTATCTTTTTTAAATGTTTTGGAAAATCAAATACAGACGGAACAGCCATAGGTTTCAACTTTCGAATATTAACATAGCCTTTTAAGAAGTCCTCTTCTGTAAAATGCTCAGAACATACACGATGATTCTTGGTAGGAGTAAAGTTTTCTCTTTTAATAGCTGTCACCCACTGATGCAAAAGCTCTTTGTTGTGCAAAGGAAACCTGTGAGCAATATGGAATTTTTTTTTTTACAGTAAATTTGAGCAAATAAAGAAAAAAAATACAATTTAATATCGTAACAGAAGACACATAGCTACTTTTTCATAAGTACTCAATAGATAAATTATGCATAAAAATGTTCTGGTGATACTTACACCATTTTATTTAAATTTTTTTTAATAATAATTACGCAAAATATTATTTTTGATTTTAAGATTCTTGTGCTTCATTGCTAATAAAACTTCTGACACCTTATCATTGTAAAAAACAGTTATAATTTTGATACGTATTGAAAATTATCTAAACGCGTGTTAGGTATCAGGAATTATCATCAATACTAAGCTGCTCTAAAATAAATAGCTTTTTTTCTTGTGAAATTATTAATTGTACAATTGCTTTTAAAAAGCTAAAATTTCGTATTAAAAAATTACATATTTAAACTGGCACTTTATATTTGGAACTTTATTTTTTTCTAAGAAATTTGGTTGGAAAAATGAAAATCGTATACATCATATATCTAATAAGAAAACACGCTTTAAAGTACTAAAAATATGATAAAAGCGTTATAATTGTATTTGTATATATAAAGTCTTAGTGATTTTTCACATTTGAAAATTTTGATTCCTGTTATTTGCTTATTATTATAGTTCTTCAAATTAAATTATGTGCTTTATTTTGATCATAAATACAGAATCTTTCTTACCTGAAGAAAGAGACATTGCTTCCTTTTTTCGCTCTGTTCGTACACTTGAATGCTGAACATGAAGTGGGCATAATTAAGTTTCAATAGGCTCCAAAACGCTGAGAGGCCAAGTATGCGAGTACTCCAATGTGACACACTTGCCCACAAAATGGCGCACGTGTCCAACTCAAAGGAGAATCATTTTTCTCCCCGTTCTCCGGTAGGCTGACCCATCTTGAGCGACAGCGAACCGGTTTCCCACGTCGACGACGCAATAGAAAAGAGAGGTGGGGAGGGGGATGAAGCAGATGGAGCACCCGTAGCTTGCTGTGTGTAGGGTGGGACAGAAAAGAAGAGGGGAAATTGCGGAGTAAACAAGAAGGGAAATCACTGGCGCACAATCTATTGATTGTTCTCTCTCCATCAAGCGACAGAAAAAAGAAACTGCAAAAGGCTGCTACAAAGAGATATTCCGCAGATACAATTTAAACTGCTTTTTTCCCGTAATTGTTTTTACCTGTATTTTCAGTGAAATATCTTGATACTGGCGCTGATACAACTACACACTATAACAAATACAAAAATTAGGAAATTAAAACAAAATAGCATAAAGTTATGAAATTCTCAACAAAAATAAAATTCTGAAGCTCACACACATTTATGATCTAGAAAACTGAATATGAAACATTTTACACTGAAAAACCACCATAATGCAAAATCATAACGCTTTTACAATAACCGAAACTCTTGATATTTAAAATAATTTAAGTCTAAAGTCAAAAGCATAGCAACAGAATAGAGAATTTTTCAACTATTTCGAAAAAGTAAAGAACATTAAAGAAGGAAAAGGGGGGGGGGGGATACCATTTTACCTTGTTCTGCAATATCAGCAGTGAATTATACTCAAACTGTGTTATTTTCAATTTAAAAAGAAAAGGATCATTACTTCAGAAGTCATTTTTCCCCCTTTAAGTTAAAAAAAAATATGGAAAGTTTTTATTAATAAAAATAATTACAAAAGCACATTTCTCAAGCTCGAATAACAGTTCTAAAGTTAATATAATTATGTCAATTTCTTCGAATTTTAAGAAATATAATTTGGAACATGGAATTTATCAAAATTCTGTAAAACACACCATATTTAGCTATCTGCAAATAGAAATGCAAAAAAACCCGGAAATTTTGAAGTGAGGGAAAAAACCCGGGAATTTTCGGGAAGAAACTGGAAATTTGGGAACATTGGAAATTTTGACATTTGACATGTTGAAATTTGGACAAACTTAAGCTTTTTCCAAATAAACATAAATTATTTACTCAAAAAAAAAAATGTTTTCAGTATTCAACTATTATTAGAGCATATAACACTGTAACGTTATATTATTTCTATTCCAGAAATATGATCAAGGGCGGATCTAGAAAATCTTCAAGGGGGGGGGGGGCGATTTTGGAAATCTCGGGGTTCAATGTAAGGATGGATGGAGGAGATTCTTCATTCCTTTTCAACAGTCCCTCCGCACCCCCCCCCCTTTTTTTTCAAACAGCAGGAACAACAAAAAAAAATGCTAGTGTAGTGATATTTAAAATTTTACTAACACATTTTTTCAATGCATATACGTTTATTCAAAGCCCTTATAAAAGGAACACAAGCTGACGTTGTTTTGCTTTCGCAATTCTGTCTATATTTTTTTCAACGTCCAATGTAATATCTTTATGGATATGCAATAACGCTAATGCAGTGAGTCTATTATCACTCATTCTGCTTCTTAGCCAAGTTTTAACCGAGTTAGGATTTCCTTCAAGCTTTCTCAAGAAAAATGTAGGCCTGTAAATACATTTTCTAAATTTGAATTGATATGTCTAAATTACAAAATAATAGCAATTATTAGTAATATATTTTCTAAAATTTTCAAAATGTAATACTAAATATGTACTAAAAAAACCATCAACGAGTATGTGCAATTTATATAAACATCTGTAATTATGAATGTTCAATGAAATGTTTCAGACTCGAGGTTGTAGCGTAAATGCTGCAGGACCACGTGCTAAGGGTTGGCTAGCTGTCACCAGTTTGATGGGTAGAAGAAAAGAGCAGGGAATCTCTTTCCCATTACTCCGAGGATTAGCAACTCAGCAATACTAAAGGACAAAGGGACAGGGGGAAAGCATAGAACTTGAAGGGCTATTAGGCTGGGATTCCAAGAACATAAAAAAATGGCTGGTCCCGGGGCACAAAGAGTAAAAACTCACTTAGGAGTGTCGTTGTAGTATCCACTTGAATCAGCCCAAGGGGGGGGGGGGCGATCGCCCCATCGCCCCCCCCCCCTTAGATACGCCGTTGAATATGATCTAGCGTCAAACACTTTTATATCACAACTATAATTGATAAAATTAACTTGTAAATTAAATAAGCTTTTTTGTTGCAGTATATTGTTGATTCTAAAAATGTAATTGATTGGTTACTTATACAGAAAATAAGATAAATCTCCAAAATCGTTTTTCTTCTTTATTCATAAATTTCAAATTACTATAATAAATAATGCATATATACATAACTTATCTGTTTCATTCATAGCATTTTATTGCAACTTTACCAACACATTTGGAGGGGTAATTTTTTATGAGAAGCATTACGTTTAGTTACCAGTGTAAGCTCAAAATATTCAAATTAGTATTTCGGAAATAAAATCGAATATTTTACAGTTTTTGGGAATTTTCAAATACCCGGGGAAAAAACCGGCCGTTTCGAAAGCTTTGCAACGCTACCTGCAAAACCCTTCAGTAGACATTGTAAAGTAGCAAAAATTGTCAAGATTATTTTTGATGAAATTTATTGTTAAACACTCCCAAATTATTTTGTGTTTTACATTCTAAATTCCGGAGCTTGGAAATGTTCAAGATACAATAGCGATGTCACTGTATCTTTTAGTAGTAAGGAGGTATTAAGGAGGGTGCTACTGTAACAAATTTTAAAATGGTTGAATTTTTTTTAATTTGAAGCATAAGAAAAAATAACTTTTCAACAAGCTCAAAAAGTGAATATAAAAATGACATACGGACCATGATTTTTGCTCCACACAAAGTCCGACAGCCAGGCTAGGCATTTTATGCATGTGTATGTTATCATCGGGAAAATAGATTATTATTCGAAGATCAAGGTAAATGGAAAAAGATTTAATAACAGTATGTAGGAGCTTACGATAACAGCTCAAGGTGAGTTTTATGTGCTGAACCTCGCGCTTTATTTTTGGTAGATTAATGAATTTTAGTTAAAAGTCAAGATATAACTTTCTCTTTGAGATGATTTCTACTAAAGACGCATTATAGCAGAATTAACTTCCTCTTATTTGCGAATTATCAGCATATTTCATCATGTGTATATATATATATATATATATATATAGAGTCATTCCATTTCAAATCAGGCAGGCAGGTCTGAAACTTATCACATGACCCTCACCGATTTTTCTGAAAAAATTACAGTAGTTAAAACTAAGGGACATATAAAATATCAAAAAAGGATTTTGCAAAAAAAAAATTGATTTCTCTAGTTACAGACGTCTAAAATTTGGGACAAAGTTGGCCGTTTTCAGAAAATCAGCAAAACACTCACTTTTAAAATGGCCAATGTTTCAAAAGTTTCTAACCGATTCGAATGATTTTTTTTCTATAAATAATAAAGGGATGGTATTTTATTTAGACACTAATTTTAAAAATTTAGTTGACTTCATTGATGAAGAAAAAAAAGTGTTTCTGAAGTGAAAAAATAGTGTTAGTTCCGACTTTATGATTTTTTTTTCTTATGAAAGAAATTTATTTTTGACAAAACACAGGTGGCGATCTAAAGTGCTGTTATGGAAGTTTTGTATCAAATTTTATTGTAAGCCTGAGATGCATATCCTCTCAGAATTTAAATTTTGAAATTTGAAAATGTTCAAAAATTACGATTTTTGAAGTGTGATTACTCAAAAAAGCCATTTTTAGAAAATCTGAAAATCTGCTCATTTGTTGCCCTTAAAGTGCTTAATGAGCTGCTATCAATTATATTGTGTATTTTTGCCCCAGATATTTTATATGATTTTTCAAAAATGGCCTTTTGTGCGTTTCTCAAAAAAGCCAGAAATTCAAACTCGTTCTTATTTAATCATTTTAATATAATATTTAATCAATATTTATTAAAAAATATACTGTATTGTTAGACAATTACTACAGATAAATTGTACTTAACCTTCTTAGAACTTAAATAGCTCCTAGCACAAAGCGTAGCTACTGTGATTTAATGCATGTTATTCTGCTCAATCCAATTACTACTTTCAAACTCACACGCTTTATATCAAATACCAAGCAACAGCAAATGTAAAATTTATTGTAGGAATACAATCAAAATATTATTGGCTATCCCACAATACTGCTAAATAGTAAAAATCCCTAAAAATAGTAATGCTTACATGGGACGCACAAGCAAACAAGAAGTGCAAAACAGTTAGAAGACTAACAGCCTCCTTAACAAATATAACTCAATGCATGATTTCTAAATAGGAAAATTTATTGAAAGTGTGAATGATTTATTGAAAGTGTGAATGAGAATTATTGAATGGGGCAAATTAAGAATGTATCACCGATGGTTTAGGGACACTATCGAATAATTTGTACACAATGCGTTTAAATGTATGCGCTTAAAACTATGTATATCAGTGCTGTAACATATTTGATGTAAAGTGTGCGAGTTTAAAACTAGTAATTGGATTGAACACAATAACATGCATTAAATCACAGTAGCTACGCTTTGTGCTAGGAGCTATTTAAGTTCTAAGAAGGTTAAGTACAATTTATTTGTAGTAATTGTGTAACAATACAGTATATTTTTTAATAAATATTATATTAAAGTGATTAAATAAGAACGAGTTTGAATTTCTGGCTTTTTTGAGAAACGCACAAAAGGCCATTTTTGAAAAATCATATAAAATATCTGGGGCAAAAATACACAATATAATTGATAGCAGCTCATTAAGCACTTTAAGGGCAACACATGAGCAGATTTTCAGATTTTCTAAAAATGGCTTTTTTGAGGCACACTTCAAAAATCGTAATTTTTGAACATTTTCAAATTTCAAAATTTAAATTCTGAGAGGATATGCACCTCAGGCTTACAATAAAATTTGATACAAAACTTCCATAACAGCACTTTAGATCGTCACCTCTGTTTTGTCAAAAATAAATTCCTTTCATAAGAAAAAAAAATCATAAAGTCGGAACAAACACTATTTTTTCACTTCAGAAACACTTTTTTTTCTTTATCAATGAAGTCAACTAAATTTTTAAAATTAGTGTCTAAATAAAATACCATCCCTTCATTATTTATAGAAAAAAAAATCATTCGAATCGGTTAAAAACTTTTGAAACAGTTGCCATTTTAAAAATGAGTGTTTGCTGATTTTATGAAAACGGCCAACTTTGTCCCAAATTTTAAACGCCTGTAACTAGAGAAATAATTTTTTTTTTCAAAATCCTTTTTTGGCATATTTCATATGTCCCTTAGTTGTAACTACTGTAATTTTTTCAAAAAAATCGGTGAGGGTCATGTGACACCCTCTACCTGATCTGAAATGGAGTGGCTCTATAGACAGTTGATTATCGATCCATCGTTCCCTCCAATGTATCGTCTTGATTTAATCTTACTCAGCAAAGTCGGACCGAAGGACGTTCTGTAATGGTCGCCGTGTAACGTCCTGAGGGCGGTTGTATGTGACGTCCTCCTGACGTTTTTTTCTAAATTTGCAGAAATATATTAAGAAATAAACGAATCAAAATATTACAGAATTGTTGAAAGCAAATGAAAAACACATTTTTTACTTTTAGATAGCTTTCTTTTCAATTAAAATCTCATTTTTGCCATTGGTCAGATATTCGTCAGCAGCCTCGGTCTCCACGACGTCATAAAGTTTCGCTTACAAGACGATGCTTGCAACCTTTTTACGCATGGAAAAGGATATTTCCGCGTAAAGATATATTCCCTAGAATAAAGGGAAAAAAGAGAATGTTGATCGATTTAAAACCTAATTCCTATTTTTTAAACACTAATATTAGTTAATGCGGTAGCAATAAAAAGTAAATCATCGATGATTTTGTTTGCATTTCGATTTCGTGATATTCATCCGCCATTGTCACATGGTCAACTCTCAACTTTTAAGCACCTCGGCTTCGGCTTGTGTATGCGTTAGGCTTATGGTGTAAGGTAAGTTTATTATTTTTCTTTTACATCATACGTAGAAATGTTTGATTAATCTTACATGTTTCTTATTTGTAGTCTACATACAAGTTTTTAAGATGCCTATTGATGTATTAGCTTCAGCTGAAACGTATAACTGATTTTTAGCAAATTCTTCACATGCGTGCGATAGATGCTTATTTGCGATATTTGTATAATAATTGTTTCGTGGTGCTTTTGTTTTAAATGTTACTATCTTCTGCGAATCTATAAAGTAATACACTCGTAGAAGAAATTTATTATGTAAGTTTCTGTTTATACTTCCTTGTACGAAAGTTTTTCGGTAATTTGTTCCTTTTGTGTGTAAATAATGAATCCAAGTGTGACTGCTGTGTACGATTACTAAGTGTAAACCAGTAGCGTACGCAAGGGGGGAGGTTTAGGGCTTTAACCCCCCTTGAGGCCTAAACAATAGTTCTTTATTACATACTCGATTTTTTTTAGTAGTTTCAGAAAATTATGAACCCTCCCACCCTTGAAAAAGTTCTACTTACGCCACTGGAAAGTACCATACTCTGTCCATCATAGTGGGCATTTGCTCTTAAAAGTAAGCAGTATTCATAAAAAAGCACAATATATAATTTTGCTACAAAAACCGATGTTTTTACACCACATGTTCCATTTATCTTACTATGCATAATATAACAATTATAATAGTTGCCCCCCTTGAAAAATTTCTGCGTACGCCACTGGTGTAAACTGTTTACTTGGCGTTTCTCGAGTGCAATTCATCAATGCTACATTTAACGGTATTTAAAAGTTTGTTTTTCTGTTGAAATAAAGTGAAGCGTTTATTGCTAAATACAAATGGATGTGTCGTAAAACAAAATATCTTTTGCATTAATGGTCTCGCAGTTTTTGCGAAGAAACACTTATGGTATAAAAGCTATATTCTTGAATAAAATAAAACAATACTACAATAAATAGCAAAATTAAACATTACATTTCTGATCTTCAGTAAAATGCATTTAAAAAAATCCTCGCTTTATTTTTTGAATGCAAAATTTTTTGAATAAAGGTTTGCTGCTTGATCTGTCAAACGAATAATTTTTTATTCTTGTGCAAGTCATATTTTTCTTACAATATTTTTATTTTTACAAATTGAAATTTTATTATGAATAAATTTTTGTTCATTATTCTGTTTAAATTTTTCAAGAAGTTCCATTATCATTTCATTTGTAGTATATTGCAGGGGTATTGAACCAAAGCTATAGGTACTATATAATATACATTGATATATGTTATCATGGTTGATGTTATCAATCTTTTAATATTACCTAAATCAACTCGTCTCATTAGTTTGTACATATAAACACGTTATGAAATAATTTATTTCATTAATTATAATTTATGTAGACTGTGTGTGTGTTCAAAATTTTGTTTATTGGTAGCAATTTACAAAAATTATTTTGCTTAAATCTGAAAAAATTATATATATTTAAACGGGTTGCAAATTGTTTTCTGAAATCTGTTCCGAGAGGTTTCATGCTGTCACATGAGAGAAGCACTTCTTATATATCCAAATGTGCAGTAAGAAATGAATGCCAGTTTCAGAAGCATTATTATTATTATGAACATTATATGAATGTCTTGCTTGGTAAAAACGCAGATAAGCAATAATTGATAACATTTCATATTCTTACTACATTTTCTCATCATTATTATTTTTATTTTCTTTCCCCATAAGTATATTCATGTTATTTCTGTAACATATAAGTTAAGATTGTGTGCTGATATCAATATTAATTGACAACATTGTATCCGCAAGAGTATAAACAGAGAAATCTCCCTATATTTATCTAAGCCAATATTTCCCAAAGTGTAGTACGCATATCCCCCCCCCTCCCCAGTGGTACCCAAAGAGCTTAGTGGGAAGAATATGCGGTGCACTGCCCAGACAACCACAGATATCCCTCAGACATCCAAATAGATCCATAATACATCCTGATATCTTCTGGATTTGCTGGATAGCTCACGGATATCCACACATATCCAAATTCTGGACTTGGATTTCTGGATATCCCTGAGCTATCCAGGTAGTAACATGTTTTGGATATGGATCTTTGGACAACCTCTGGATATCCCAGGGATATCCAAGTCATGGATTTGGATTTCTTCATATCCCTGAGACATCCAGATAGTAACAGGTTTTGTATATCTTTGGGAAGACCTTAGAATAGCCTATGGATATACATGGATATCCAAATCATATCCCTGTGAGGTCCAGAATTCCTTATCCCTGAGATGTCCAGTCATCGCTAAAATGTTTGACTTGTAGATATTGATGTATTTGCCTATATTTAGGCTTCAGCAGCAAAAATTCTTTACTTAAATATGTTGTAGCTATTACATCATTAATAATACATAACTAATGTGTGTTTTCATTTTGTATGAAACTGTGAATTCAAGAATTGACTGCAACTTTAATGAACTTTGCTTGAACTTTGTTTATCAAAATCGCGGCTTGCCCGACACGTTGATCAAGTTCAATTTGGATATAATTTTCAGTTTGTATACTTCTTTCTAAATTTTTTTTTCATGTTATTAGGCTTATTATGATGAAATAGAATTATTTTGTGTTGAAATGATTTAGTTCTTTGTGTTATCTTTTTTGCCACGATTGCTTTAATTTCAGCGACTTATGTTTTTTGTTGACTAGTTTTCAAAAATCAAATAAAAGGAATTAACTTTCCAATTCTATTAAATATTCGAATAGTAAAGATTGTTTTAATAATGTGAGCGATACTCTTGTCTAACGCAAATGCTTACTGATTATTATTTCTAATAATGAGACGGATTTTCTTCCCGGAGATTAATTTTACGTTTTGATAGTAAAATATGTTCAGTATCAACTCCACAAACACTGTATGAAGAAACCTACATCTTGTAGGAAGATTTAACCAACTGGTCAACCAAAAATAAAATAACAATGCTACATTCTGTAATTAATATTTTTTAAATACTAAAAACTCAATGAGGCAAGGTTGTTACAAACCTTTTTGTTTAATCACAATTCAAAATGAAATGTCTGGTATATTGATGCTGAAAATGGCATATGGAATTATTGTACCAAATTTTGGTACTGTCCGACTTTGAAGAATAATTTTGTTACTGATCGACCTTTGTAATTATGGCACTGGAAGTAATCCTGAGAGACGGCTGACACTTCCAGATTCTGATATAACAAATATTCTGGTGCATAACGCTTTCCTTTATAACATGCAAATATTACTGTAACAGCCCAAGCAGCACGAGTACGTTTTTAAAACGTAAAAAAAAGGATGTCAAAAGACGTCAATTATTTGGTCAAAATGTCTCAACATTAAACGTAAATCCAGACGTTTTCCAATGACATCTTCTAAACGTCAATTGCTGACGTTTCCGATCCGTTTGCACGTTTTTTAAACGTCACTTGATGATGTTTTGTAGCCGATAATCGTTTAGGTTTGCGCACGTTTTAAAAACGTCACATGATTGTCGTTAATTAGTCGGCACTGCGATGTGGTTTGCATACGTTTTAAAAACGTCATTTTATGACGTTTTTTAGACGACTTTGCTGTTAGGTTGTTCACCTTTTATTTACGTCGCGTATCTGCGTTTTGTAATAGAGTCGCTTTTACTTTTTATAAATGACAGTAAATTAATTTCTATCGACATAACTTTTTAAACATTGATAACATTTATAAAATCCTCAACCAAAAGCAGCATTTTGATAGTAATAAAAAACAATATTTTATAGTCAATTTTAACTGTTTTTAAAATGATAATACTTGAAGTCACTTATTTATTTTAAATGCTGTAAAAAGTAGGCAATATTTTCCCAGAACCTTCAAGTTTTGGTACAAGATTTTAAAAAAACTTTTTGACAAGCAAATGCCTTAGGTACTGAATTCAAAAATACTAAAAATAAAACTACCAATAATAACAAAAACATTTCTTTTTATTCAACTGATACACATAAATATAACACAAAACAGTTTTCATAAAAAAATTCTAGCAAAGTTTAAGGAAAACTAAAACATACTGTAATGAATAATTTTAACCTGTTTCAGAGCAGACTTTTGAAGCAGTTTTTAAACGTTTCAAGTATAGATCATTATCAATAGATAATTAACTAGGCTATAATTAATAAAATATGTCATTAACAAAAAAATTATAATTTCATTTCTAAATAATTCAATTTACTTTTAAACATTTAATTACAAACACTAATATAATACACAAAGAAAAGTTGAAACTTTACTTTTTAAGTTGTGCATTAAAAATTAATGCTACATTAGAAGTTATTTAAAATTGTAAAACATATGATCTAGATTTTAATTTTATTACATGTAATTTATGCTATTCTTTTCCCGAAAGCGTATCCTCACACCAGGGTTTAATGCTCTTCCTCCAGAAATCAAATTCTCAGAGGAGAAATATGAAAAACTTCAAAAGTCATATGTTCTCACTGCTTTAGTAACTAAATTAGGATACTAAAACCAATAACAAAACCGATCAATTTTATTTAACTAACCAATTATGAGAGAAAGTAACCAAGTTTTCAAATATTGATCATGGTTAAACAAAGAAATGGGGGGGGGGGGGCACAATTATATATGCATGCATTAATATAAGACAGAGAGATTAAACAGTTCATTTTTGCACTGACAATACACTTTCCAATGGAAACAAAGTAGAATTTAGAAACATTAATTAACCACTTATATTCATTATTTAACAGCCAACAATAAGAATCAGTTTGCAAAACAAATCTGATAAAATGCTGTGCTTTCAATCTTATAACATCTAACTGCATAAATAAATAGAAAACAATTTATTAAGTACAAGTATGTATAAAGACAAAATTTTATGAATTTTTACTTTTAGATAGCAATTCGTTTCTTTTAGTTTATCTTAATGAAGATCAATATTACAAAATTTAAGAAATAAATTGAACATCTTTACAAAGATCAAATGTGCAGCAAATAGTGTAAAACCAAAACATTTTGCTTTTTGAATGTATGCAAACTCTGACCAATTTATCTTATTTTTTATTATATTTTAACACAATATTTCAAAATTCAATAAATATTTAGAACCACAACAAAATTTAAATTCTATGCAGTTGAAAGGCATGAACTATAGTTAGTTTTCGTAACCTTTTTGGCAACTTGCTCCCACTCAAGCAAAAAGTAAGTTTACAAAAAACACTTTACATCAGTTTAGAAACCATAAATTATTATTTCATACAACAATATAAAAATTTAAAAAGAGAATAAAATGTGAAGCAAAATTCATCAGATATTGCAACTGAAACTGAAATAGTCTTCAACTTTCTCGACTTTAGCAACCTAAATCCCTCTGCACACTTCCTAAAAATAAAATAAATAATATAAAAGCTGACATATATTTCTCTATTTCAGATGGGAATGAAGTGCAAGTAACATCAGTAAATTTTCTTATTCAAAAATTAATGATCAATGGATTTTACCCACAGTGTGGCACAGTCTAGGCCAGCGTTTCTTAAGCTATGTTCCGGGAAACCCTAGGGTTCCAGGAAGATCACTCAAGGTTCCATGATATTTGTATTTTTTTCTTTGATACTCCCATAACGTTTGAAATTACTTTTTGAAGAGAAAAAATAATAACAAGAAATTTTTATTTCTGTTGTAATAATCTGTTTCAAGAACCTTGAATTAAAATCCTAATATTAAAAACAAGGGTACACATAGTAGAAGTCTACCTTAATGTTTCATGGATGAAAACAATTAAGCTGGATGAAAACAATGCTGGTCTAGGCTATGCGGCAGGTGGTGTTTACCTTTGGCAATCAGTAACTTTAGACTTTCATTAAATAGTTGTTTTAATTGTAATATTTATTAATTAACAAAATAAAGGTATTCAATATTGCCCCAATATTAATTTAATGATAAAGGTCCCTATTAAATTATAGGCCTCACTGCACATTATTTATGAACAATAACTATTTTTGCCATTGGTTCATTTTTTCATTACTCCCTTTGTTCTTTCCAGTTTTTGAAACAGTCCTACCAAAAATACCAATTCTGAAAATGACAGCATTCTTGTAAAGGACTACACAATTGAATTGTTTTAGAAAGAACTAAAATCATTTTTCAAATTTTGCATCATACACTAATATATATATATATATATATTTTTTTTTTTTTGACAAGCTCTGTCTTATATAAACAAGTTTTTTCTAATGTCCACAACAATGAATAGAGATTAGAATACATTTTTATCAAAACACTTATTTACAAAGTAAATAAATAAAAAAAATAAAAAATAAATAAAAGATTAATTTCATAAAACTAATTGTATCTGAGGTATTTGGTAGAATAAAAAACTATAAAAAAAGCCCCCGCCCCCAACCAAAAAAGAAACAAAACACATCAGTTAAAAAAGTCAATAACAATTCATTAGTACTAGTACCAGAATTTTTGTCATTGCCATTTTTCTATGTTAATGATAACACAGTCAACTTTACAACAAATGAATTAAGGGATAGACACAATAATAGTCTTGCTGAACAACCACCAGATACAGTAGCACAATATTAAATCCTTAATTAAGACTTATACTGAAATTAAAAAAAAAAATCTCTCTGGGTGGGGATTACAGGTGCTATGAGGTGTCATCGTATTGGAAAAAATTAATCGTAATAGAATGGGGAAGTCTGTTTTCAACAAAGCAGTGTTTTGTTGCAATTTATGCAGATTTAGGAAAGAACTATTTCGTTTCTTTACTATAGCTTGAAATGAGAATACGTTTTTTTTGATATACTGGGGAAAAGGCTGAACTATAATGAACAAATTTGAAAATACATTTACATCAGCCATTTGAAACAAAAAAATACATAATGACAAAACATTACTTTCACACCAGATTTAATACTTTACATATATATTTACACATATGTTTTTATCAAGCTTGCTAGAACTAAAGTCTTAACATTATTAAGGAAATTTATTGTGTCGATCAAACTGTTCTTTTCTATAATAAAGACCCAAACTGAAGGAGTTTTTCAGAGCAAAAATTACTTCCTTTAGATACTTAGGAAATAACAAAAATAATTTAATAATTTTTTAAATAAAACATATATTTATACAAATATTTTTCGCAACTCTGAATTCAAAAAGGCAATACTACAATACATTAAAACAAGTAAAAAATAAATAAATTATTAGATTATCAATAATGTAATGCATAATTAATATTTAGTAGGTACCTGTCAAGCTTTATCTATCGCAAAGGGCTTCATTTTGCAGACAATGTCATAGAATTCTAATGATATATGCAGTAAGTCTCTCCCCCTGAAATTAAAAGAAATTAGTTTTCTTAAACAGTTTCAAAATATTTACTTGGGGGGTGAGGCGCAGTGGGTAGGAAGCCTACACACTAAATGCGTACGTCACTTGCCGAACGCAAGGAAAGTTGAAATCTTACCGACTCTCTTCGCTTGAAGCCTTAGGTTTTAGCTCAGAAACCTACCTCGCACTCTACGCAAGCTTCCTTGGGTGTCTTACGCTTTGGTGTGTAGGCCCCTTAAAATATGTGATTCTTAACATGGGAAATAATCAACAACAACAAACCCAGTAATATAAATATTTATTTTCTATGTTATTGATCAACATGTCAGAAATCTAATTCAGTTTACTGTAAATAGCAATAACAAGTCTTGTGCTGCAAAAACAAATAATGATCATAAAATAAGAGGAAGAGAAAAACTTAACATTTTTAGAAACCGGGTACAGATGACCATGAAATGTACTGGGGATTATCTAAGGTGACTTTCAGACAGTGTTGCAGTGCTTTTTTTTCTTACCGGAACGCAAGACTAGACGCGGAGGGGGGGTGGGGGGGTGGGGTTTATTAAACCGTCGTTTACGTCATGCATACTTCACTCAGAGCTTACAAATTTTACGGTTTGTCCCAGGGTTGAAAAAAAAAAAACTTTTTTTGGTACCAAGTTTTTTTGGTTTAAACCGGTTTTTTTTGGTTTATATAGCATTTTTAGGAAAAACAATTTGACTTTTGGAAAAGAATAAATGTTATTAGTAATTAATTTCTTGATAATTAATTAAATAACTAAGTAAAAAGCCTTGTATTTTAATTACCTTATAGTTTTTTTTTCAGAAACTTTACTACTATTAACATTATAACACTATACTTAAAACAGACCTTTTATCAAACTATTAAAGAAATAATTATTATGTGGGTTGAGTTTTAACAGAAACATATTTTAATAAATCAATAAAAAATAAGCAAAAGTGAAAAATTCATTAAAAATATTTTGGGTTGATTTACAGTATCAGTAGTATTAACAAATGATTACAAGTCATTTACAATATATCTATATGTATATATAGTAGGATTGCTTGATTGTGGTTAGAGGGTAAAACTGGGAAATTTCACTAGTGGCCAGTAGAGGCAGATTTTGTACAGGCCACTTTTTTTGAAGCAGCTGAGACTTTTTAGGGTGAAAAATGATAAACACAACGGTGTTTTGAACTTTTTTGTATCGATTAGTAGTGATATAAAATTAAATAACCCAATTAAATGTGCTAATATTTAAAAAATTAAATACTTTTTAAAAGTTATTAAAATATTATAAAAATTTAAAAATTAATTTTTTTTAAGGATGAACTCACCTACAAGGGTTACACCTTACTTTGATTTTTAGTAAAAATATTTTCCCATCTCTCCCAATTATTAAAAACCATTGTACATACATTAACTTGCGCAAAAATGAAAGATCATTGTACAAAATATTGCTTACCCGGCTGAAACAGTTGATAAAACTTACCACATTTTGTTTTTAATATTAAGGGATTTTTGAAAATACTTATAGCAATTGAAATTATATATTAATATAATTTTATGAACGAAGTTTAATCACAGAAAACTATGATAAAATGATAAGTATTGATTATGAAAATGAATTTTCGGATAAGAAATTTATTTTAAAGATGAACTTACGGCTGTAGGTCAGTAGATTGTAGTTCATTGGCTTATGAGTTTTTGGGAAGGTACGGACGAAACTGATTGCAAACATTTTGCGAAATAATGAGATGGGAAAGTGAAAACACGTGTTTTCGAACCTAGCACTGCACTTCCTCGAAATTTTTAAGGGGAGAAAAAATTGACAACGAGAGTGGCAATTGTTAGGTATTATTTTAGTCGCCACTTCTTTTCATTTAGTTGCCCTGTGGCCAGTGGTGACCGCTCTTAATTTTGCCCTCTAATTGTGGCTGAAACCTAATTAAAGACTAAGAAGCGCTTTATTTTTTTCCGAGCTAATCTTAGAAAAAGCCAAATAAACATGTAGATAGTAGTCAATCAAGCAGGAAAAATTTGCACCAATTAAAAGAAAAAATAAAATTGTTAATTTACAAATTCAGTAAGTCATTATTTATCTAATGCTGTGCTTGTAATTTCTGCATACATTGAATTTTTGCTATTTTTTACTATGTATAAAATTAAATGAAAAAGGTTTGTTTTTTTTTTAAATTGTTATCTGTAACATACAATTGCAAATTGGTTATTATGAAGATATTTGTGATTTCTAATGTATGTGTTTTAACTCCAGGAATTGCAATTGCAGTATCATTTAATTTTCAGAACGATACTTTTTTCAAGCTAATTTTAGAAAAACCCAATTAGTCTGACATGTAGGTAGGAGATAAGAAAAAATTGTACTGATTTTAAAAAAAAGTTTGTTAATTTACAAATTCAATATTTATCTAGTGCTGTGCTTGTAATTTCTGCATCAATTGGATTTTGCAATTTTCAATAATGTGCAAAATAGATGAAAAAATGTTTCGTTTATACCAAGTGGTTTTTTTTAAAAACCCATTTGGTTTAAACTGGTTTAAACCAACACGGTTTAAACCAACCAACCCTGGTTTGTCCGTAGTTTCTACGGTAAATATCTGCCGATTACTGTAAGGAATAATTTGATTACGGAATCTTTTTTTTCGCAATTTTAATGAAAGATTTTAAAAAATTAATCTGTACTCGTGTATAATATTTAAAACTAAACGCGGTACACTGCTTTGCGGCAGCTTTTACCGGTCACTTGATTTCTAGTTACTAGTTTAAAATGCTATTTGTCTAGTTTACTAGTTTAAAACAATGCTCAAAAACCATTAGAAAAAGATCAACATTTCGTCTTCCGGTCGCCTCTACTCCACCCGCCAACACGTGACGATTGAAGAGGAGAGAAAATTTTACATCAGGCGATCTCACATGCGAGAGAAAATTTCACATCATGTAGATCGGTGGTGAGTTCTCTACTCCATCCCCCCTCCCCTGTTAGCATAAAGTCTTAGGGTTGCAATCCCCCGGGCACGGGGAAGTGAAGTCCAACGAATGCTCATTACTGCTCCAAGATAGTTAAGTTTGCTGGGCGCGAGCCCAGTCTAACTCTTGCCGTGTGAACTTGGCCGTTGGGAGTAGCTCTAATGTCATAGAAGAGACATGTACGAATAATGTCACTTCCCATGATAAGTTCCCTCATCCAGCTATGCAGAACGCACAGACTCTTTGCTTTTCTCATCCTTGTTGTGATTTCGAGATTCTTTTGCGAGTGTGAGTATGGAGTGTTATACTCATCCAGGTGTAATAACGGGTAGAGAGGGCATTGCAATACATTTAGTAGGGAGAAGTGGGGTCCTGCACGTGTCACGTCAGAGGAGGCTACAGATTTTCTTGTTTGGCGAAAAGGGGGGAGAGAGTTTTCTATATTTGACGAGTTCTTTTGGAATTGTTACCTGTAATCCGTAGCGCATACTATCCTTTCATGTTAAAGGTAATCAAAATGGGATATGAAACTAAAAATAGAGAAAATTTAAACATATGATATTATGTAAAATAGTGCTTATTTATATTTATAATCATAATAATTGCAAAAAATATTATTATTATTATTTAATATAAAAACAGATATTAATAAAACAAGTTGCACGCAATGTCATACATTATAAATTTTCTAGATAGCAATAAATAACAGTCTCTATAATAAATTAAAACATCTGAAAATCCATTACATACATCGTGTTCAAATTTGATAAAATAATAAGGAAAAAACATTATATATTTTTTGTTGCTAGTTTTGCAGTTTCATTCAAAATACCAATTAAAATGAAATAAGCATAAAATTTCAGACACGTATTTCGGTGTTACAAGAGACGTTTTCTATTCAAAAGATGAGAGCTTATGGATGTGAAGACATCCGAAAAAAACTCTTATTGGAAGTTATTGAAAACAGGAGAACTTGAAAACCCAGAAAAACATGCCCGTATAACAAATTGTTGCTTAAAAAAACGCCATTGTGTTTATATTTTTATTTTTTACAAAAAAGTATTTGTTTATTTTCTAATATCGTATTTATGAAAAAGAAAATGTTTTTCAAAACTTTATTTCAATTTTTAAAGTAATGTTGTTCTCCACCTTTTATTTGTTTTATTCTACAGAAAAAATAAGAATATATTTAATGTTTAATCCTTTGAAACGAATATTAAGTGCTTTTTTACAATAACTGTTGCTTCATCGAAAAAATTGTTTAAGTTTAGGGTATCTCACGCTTCAAAAACTTCAAAGAGTTATGCCTATGCCCAGTTTGTAGAGTGACATTGCTGTTGGTCTAAGTTTTTCTCTCAATGTGATGATCATACATTTTAGTTTCACTTTGAATACAAAGAAGAGTTTGTCCTTATATTTGACAGAACTCGATTTAAATACATACAGCATACTAAGCTCCAAGTCAAAACTCAGTAAGGTACAAAAAACTTATTTCTAGTAATGTGAAACGATTAAAAAAAATCCATTTTTGTCTGGTTAAGTCAGTTTTGGAGAGAAATTGGAACTTTTAAATAAAATAAGTATTACTGAAAATAACATTCCAGAATGGCATTCCACCAAGTAGAAATATAGGAGAGGGCTGTACTGGCACATTCCGGCCCCACTATACCCTGCCCCAGACAATGTTTCCAGAGATTAGTCTACACCTGCTGGTCACTAATGTAAAAATCCCTAAATGCTTTTTAAGCAGGTATTTGAATTTTATGAATCTGCCCAAACAGTCTCTTTTGTCTATGGAATTTCTTTTTCTATCAAGCAACTACTGAATTACACAAGAGCTTTCTTCAATGTATTTTGTAGTGTTTTACATTACATGGTGCTCACATAGCCACAGGTGAACAAGAGGGGGGGGGAGTAAACGCCTCAGAACCCTTGGTTGGAACCCTATATTGACAATCCTAGTATGTTAATGCATACAGATGCAAGGACTGTTCAGGAGAAAATTAAAGCTGCCCAATTGTAGTATACAGGATGCAAACCTTTTCCTGGATAACTTTCCCCGTTTCCCTCCAATCTTGCTTTCGGTAAGAAAACCATTAGCACTGCAACACCATATTTTAGGTTTATAGTATATATAACTTCAACATCTTGTGACATGTACACGGTTCTTGAAAATAGGAAAGAAGGGCTGCCATCTTTGGCTATTTATCGAACTGTACCGAGACTATTGTCACAAAAGAATATGGCTTACTGGCTCTAAAACAATGCAAGCCTACATGCAACAAGAACAAACTCGTTCAGTCCATGAAGGTTTTAAATGGTAGATTACTTCAGCTCTTAGGTTATGCAGGAAAGATGCTGCTGATTTTTAAGGTGGAAGAGTTCCAAGGTTGGGAAATATCAGGATTTTAACACTAGATTGACCAGACCAGTCATTTTGACTGCTTCCAAGTTTTCATTTTGCATAATTTGTTACTAATTATAGTACAACTTGCAATTGCATTGGCTTTTCTAATGCACGGTAAGTAGGACAATGTGACTGAAAAAGTCTTGTTGTAATTATTATCAACTTGGTGTAAAATGAAAGTTTAGAAATGGTTCAAAACGGCCATGTCAATCTAGTGTTAATACTGTGGTATATTATTTACAGATATTAATATTATCGACATATTCTATTTTATATATAACTGTGTGTGTGTAGGGGGGGGGGGGGGTTTCCAGAAGTACACCCATTGGCCCCAGCAAGCAATTTTTTGGACATGCCTTACAAATGCTTCAATGCTCTCAATTCTAAAAAAATTGCATGAAATCCCATCTTCTGGGCATTATCTAAACCTCTAGAATACCAGATGATTTCCCCCAAATTTCAAAATGTGCATACATCTATGTATATAACCACTTCAAAATAACTCGACTTCTGGTTTGTGTAATGTACAATTAACATAAAAGTATTATTTTTTTAATTAATTTTACAGTAATTTTTTTTTTCTAAATATTTTTTAAAATACACACAACCTTTCTTTTGCAGATCTAATTTAAAATATATATTATGAATGAGAACATTGTACAACTTTACATCTGTAAAGTAGTTATAAAAAGTATGTAAATATATAATTCACCATGAGACACTAGTTAAAAAATTGCATTTACGTACTTAACAAAAGAAAAAAAGACTGAAATGCGAACATTTTATTAAAATACTTCAAACATAAAAAGCAAACACCCTTCTTCCCCCACTCCCAAAAAAATTAATAAAAAATCATGAGAATGCACTCTGTGTAAGAAAATAGTTAACTCCCTAAAACAAAATATACTACAAAACATAATATAAATATACGTTTAAAAACATAACAATTGAAATAATATAATGTATGTTAAAAGCATAAACAATTACTTAAAACATAATATGAATGTTTAAAAAACATTCTGCTTAAATCTTTCAATATGAGTGAACTTAATGGTTTACCTATACTTAGAACTAATTCGTTGAAACCTGAATTGGTTAACTTTTAATTATTTATTTGGTTTTACTGGCAATAGAATTTTTCTACTTCATATTAGATAAACACTAAAAATTAAATATTTAATAACTCTTTAAAGAATGCGGATAACTTCTTGAAAATTTATACTCCCATTAAGAATACATAATTGCATATGATTATGCATTTTCCAGTTATTTAAATGAATGCATGCATGAGTAGTAGCACTCGGGAGCGGATGTGAGACATTCTAATGTTTAATTTATGGTTATCAATACCCTCTCACTTTCTTAATAAAAAAAAACTTGCTCAGTTTAATAGATATCTAAAGCAATTCTATATGTTAACTTACATGGTGGCTTTTGTCTGTTTAACACATTCACTCCGGCGCTCAAATTCATGCTACGCTTCATCTGGCGGCGACCAAAGAAAGTCTATTATAGTGCGGGTCACCGGTGGTACGCACCGGCGTGAACGTGTTGACGAAATGCCTTCCCACTAGCAACCCAACAAATGTGCCGACCAATGATGCACATTAGGTGGACGATGCCAGGGTCACTAGGTCCAGACTCAATCAAGGATAGCACATGCGTTGGGCGTTACTAAAGCGGAAAAGGGACAATTGCTAATGAGTTGAGTTTATTTAAGTGGTTGGTTTGCCGTTCTCAAGGTACTCAGGCCTTAGAATGCTTAGACTAGTATTTTTTAAATTTTCTTCGACTTAAACCAGTTTTACAGCATAAATCTCATTTTAAGTTTAGCTTTAATGGTACCTTTTCTGCCCGATATCTTCATCAAATCACCACCTCCTGTAATACTTGCTCCACTAGTATAAAATTTAGGTCCTGATAAAAGATTTCTTCTTACTTTTGGTGAATAGATAACCTCATTTAACAGAATTTCATAATTTTTAAATTTAAGAATAACCTGGCCTTTCCCCCAATTGGGAATTTTTGACCTTTAACTGCAATGGCCAACTCTTTTCCTTTTAAAAGAACAAAATTAACGAAATCCTGTCTATTACGACAAAAATAATGAGCGGCGGTGGCATCGAATATCCTTCTCATTTTTTTGCGTTATTGGAATTTGCCTTATAGATCAAGTAACTCTCTCTTACTTACTACATTCAGCAGATGGGGATCTTGACATTCTGTCAGAATTTCTTTGAAAGTTCTTTCTAGGTCTCCCTCACGTTTGTTGCGAGTAGCTGGATGGACTACTGTTCCTTGCCGGGTTGTAATTCTGGATGGGTTTCTCCTTTGCCCTATTTTTTGAGCAGTTTCATTGAATGTGGCCCGCATTTCCGCAAATATGACATCTTACGACTCTTTTTTTGTTACTACTTTTGTTCCTCATAAATGATTATTTGGCGAAGAGCTCACCAGTGTCCTTTTCCTTTAAAGGACAATATTTTCTTCGGCCACCAATTCAGTCGGGATTTTTTCAAACTTGAAATCTTTGTTGTCGTATTTCAAAATGTTCTGTGCAGTAGAGCCAAAACTTTCTGGCAGATGACTTAGTAAATAGCAGCACAAAACTTTTCTTAGAGTGCATTTTCATTAAACAACTTCTGTCAAAGTTGTTTCAGCCTGTTGACATACACGTTGACTTTTTCATTTTGTCCTTTTTTGAAACTCAGGAACTCAGAAAACAGATACATCTCCATGCTCCTGTTGTTAGGAAGATAATGAACTTTGAGCCAATCCCATGCTTCTGCCATATCTTTCATCTTTCCCATCAACTTACGGTACTTCTACTCTATGTGCAGGTATATCAAGGAGAGCGCGATAGTGGCATAGAAGAGTAGTTCTCTACTAAAGGTTTCTCAATATTAAGCATTAACAATGCTTTTCACTATTAATCAAAAACAAAAGTGATTAGTATTAACCTTGAAGTTAAATAATAATTAAGTAAATATTCATAAAAAGTGCCGTTTTCCAACATAAAACATTAACCCCATTTGTAAGTACAGACTACAAAGCAGTTTAATACTTTATGTTTTTACTGTCATTCCTTGTTTTACAATAAATTTGTGCTCTTTAGGGCATAAACATTAATCTTCATAAAACATTTAAATTAATTTGTGTAAAGCAATGTAATATTTACTTAGTTCAAGGTTTTTTGATGTTAGGTACAGTAATAAAAACCTATTTGCTATATTTAAAATTCAAGACTTTTTTTTTTCTAAATCATAGAAAAATGTCAAGTATTTTTAAAGTAAAATCTCCCAACTGGAACTGAAAGGGAAAATGAAAATGACAGAGGGAAAACTGAAGCATGGAAATCTGCAACCTCATAATTTAATCACGTTTGAATATAAAATGTGCAAAATATATAAATTAAATACAAAACAATGCACATTTGTACCTATGTACCTTTATCATCGTTAATTTTAGAGTGCAATTACTTCTACAGCTAAGAATGATACTGCATACTTCGGAAGGAATGATGCATAAGTGAACCATCAACCCCTCCCTCCCCAAAAAAGTTAAATGCCAAATCCTAAAATTTCAAAAAACATATTTGGCATCATATTAAATTTTCCAAATAGGAGTTATAACTATCTTTACTGAAAGTAACATACATTTGAATATATTTCTTTCAGTAAAAAATATTGTAATCCTTATAGTACAATTTAACATGCTAAGAATGCTTTCTCAAAATTAGAAATTTATTGTTTGACTGGTTTCTGAAATAAACAGATCAATTTTTAATGTATTGTTGCTCAACAGACTTATTGTAAGACAAATATGCAGTAGAACTCTGTTATAACGTCATTCAAGGGACCAAAATGTTTTTGACACTATAGCCATGTGATACTACAGGTGATACACAAAGTGTATAGGTGAATCAAGGGACCAGAATTTCTCGACATTATAACAGAGTTGTCACTATTAATGAACTCACTATAACCAAGTGTAACTGTATATGCAAATATTGCAAAAAAAAAAACATTGTGCTTGTGAATAGAGCTAAAAGACACATTAAAAGAAACAAGAATAAAATTGCGATCTAAAAAAAATTCCTCAAAGTCAAAGACTAGGAATCAGTTTATTGCACACTGACCAAAGCTAGGCATCACAAAAATTACTTCAATGTTAACATTACACACATCTTTAAAGAAGTACACATAACAAATGAATAAGGAAAACTTAACAGTTCTTGAAAATAACATAAATGTAAATATATTCTAACGTTTTTGATCACCAAATTTGGAAAATAAAAATAATTATTAATTTAAAACAATCCGAAATGAGTAACATTAAGTATTTAATATCACAACCACACAAAGGAACACAGGAAAAAGTAAGTAAAGTTGTATAATAAGCTCAAAATTTTAATATATTTAAAACTGACTTGAAATTATGAAATTCATGTTTAGATACTGAAACAAACCTAGCATTTAAAAAAATTCTTATTAATACAAAAAAAATGACATTGAGGTGATTATGAAAAACAAAATTTGGAATGAAGTGAAAAGCAAATGCTTAATTTTATAAAATTAACTAAGTTTAATCTTTGACCTAAAAATCTTTATTAAAGTATTATCTATCTGCACATTAATATCGCACATTCAATTGATAAGAGGTCAATGAATCAGGATTCTGGCATTTGGCGGGAATACAATGTCTTGAAAACTGATCAATAAAATTAAATAAAATGAAAATTAATATAGAAATTTCAGTTTAAAATCTAAAATGATTCCTGCTTAAATAGGAGAATAACAATATGTAAATCAATAGACTTTGTACTGTATGAAACTGAAAGTATAGTAAAAATATTAAGTCTTATAAAAATCAACAAATTTCAATTCTGTTACACCCCACCGCCACTGCGATCAACGGTTAGGGTACTGCGATCATATTGAATATCAACAGCAGCGGCAAGTCGACTTTGAGAGATTGCTCCTGTCTTAATAGCAGTCATCAACTGAAAAATAAATAAATAAATAAATTACAACAATAATAAATAAACAAAATAAATCAAATGCAAGTTTTAGTAGACATTTTAAAATTTGAACATTAATTTTAGTTTATAACTAAAAAATTCATCAAACTGACCATGAATAATCATACCTGAAAATATTATTTGTTCTAGAGGAAATACATAATGCTTTCACTCATTAATTAATTCATTCATTAATTTCTTTATGCATTTGCTCATTTATTCATTCATTCTTTCACTTATTCATTCATTTAAAATTATCCCTAAAAAATTCAGATCTAAAAGTTGGAAGGAAAGGCAGGCTCATTTAGTTGTTGATGACCTCTTTGTTTGAACGTGTTCTACATAATTAGTTCATTCCAATAAAGTTCGTCCCACCCAAAGCCATCTATTGCATTACATTGAAATAGGATTCAAATTATTTCCCTGTAGGTGCTAATTACGCCTGGGAAATTTTGAAAATTTTAAATTTGATTTAACATTGATTACACTTTTAGAACATGAAACCTATTTTTATTTATTATAATCGATGAAATGATACCTCTCTCTTAATGTCCTCCAATTATATCCACATGCTTACCATCTTGGAAAAAATAGTTATAACAATTTAATTTTGTTCTGACCTTAATCTAATTTGAAGAGTTAATAGTACTCATTTAAAAATTTTTTTTTAAAAATCAATGAAATAAGTTTTGTTCATTTGTTTACTTGCACAATAATGCATGCAACAAATGCTTTATCGATTCGTACATTCATAACTTAAACCTTTCAAAAAAAATTTTTTATAGGCAATTATTCCCTACTAGATACTATTAACTAATACAAAAAAAAAAAAAAAAAAAGGCAGAGTGTCTTATTATTTATGTCAAACATTTAATTTCTTGTTACAATTTACATATTTCACGAGAAATGATGTTAAGGTAACAAGTATTCATTTCAACAAAAAATTTTAAAACTCAAACCAAAAACATATTGAAAAAATAAAACATTTCTGCTTTATTATTATGTGAACAAAATTATAAAGTAAAAATAAAAGTTGAAAAAAATAATTATAAAGTTTTAATAAAGCATAATGAAAGAGTCACAGAGTCAGGCTAAATAAAAACATACAAAAAAAAGTAATAATAATAGAGAAGCCACTAAGATAATAAAGAAGGAAAAAATTTGCACTCTAATAAACAAATGTAAATGAATTCAAGATCATCACAAGGTCGAAAAAGCGAAAGTAAGCAGCCAGCCGATATCAAAAGCTATTATAAATCGAAAAATATTGCCATGCAAATTCTGTCTCTGTGGATACAGAGAAGTTCCGATGATCACAATACAAGAGAAGATAAAGAAGCGCTTCGTACTGCGTTCTCCTTATTCTGCCGTACAGCGATTTAGTAGTATTGGCATACTACAACTGCTTATAGAATCGTGCTCCCTCAATCGTTAATGTTTCATTCAGTGCAATGATTAAGTTGAGATCAAAATTCCATAATTTGGTTTGAGCAGTGGTATTCACCCCATGGCTTGCAAAAACTTACCTTGCATTTGCAAAGTAATGACAAGTTTTTAAATGTATACTTTAAAAATTTTAGAAATACAAATTTATCATTAAAAAAAGTTTTAAAATAAATACAAATCTAGCATGCACAAACTTTTTTGGGAAAAAATATTGTTTTTCTTTAGCCTACTTTCCTATAAAAGTAAAAAATAAATAAAGCAAGTATAATCGTAATATGTATCATAAATATGTAATTTGTAAATCATAATAAGGATTATGATTTATGTGTATCTAAAACGTAATGTAATAAATACTAATGGATCGTAAATATCAATAAAAATAAAGATAAGTATAAAATAAGTGCAGTAATTAAATAAAGATTGAAAAATAAAAAAAATTGAAAGTAGGGTTTTGAGATGGAGAAAATGTGTCCGTCTGTTGCCCCCCTCCCCCAATAACTTTTGCGGAAATTGATCGATTGGAAATATTTTTTTTTTTTTTTTTTTTTGCAATTGAAAGATTTTGGAAAGGATATCTCGTTTCCATGTCTTACTTTTTGATTTAAACACTTTTTGTACAATTTTGAACAGTTCAAAAAACTTAACATTAGTGCCTACAGAGAAATTTTAATCAGAAATAAATCTTGATCTAACAGATGGATTAGCATGAAACAAACTTTATCAGAAGGACCTTATGGCGTAGAATATGTACAGATACAAAGTCCAACTGGAACTAAACGAGCATATTTTCCAATGAAATATTTTGATAGGGATTTTTAAAGTTTTTTCTGAATGAATGAATAATTGAGTAAAAGAACGAATGAATATGTATTAACCGTTGAAAAAGGTATATTTGAAGTAATTAAGAGATAAAGTTAAATGAGAAAGAGTGAGAGATAGCTAGATTATAAATTTGAAGTTGATGTACATTAGGGTGGCCCTTAACCATACGTAATTTTTTGAAGGTTAAAATTTTGTTGCTCCCAACCCCTGATCCTGTTCAAATGATGAAACAAAAGGGATATGCAAAATTTCAGCTTAATCATTCAACTTTTAGGCGACCCTCAAAGAGCTTGAAGTAATGCATATTGATTAATCCCATTACAAACACGTATATTCTTCCCTAGCTCCTAGCTTGTCCGTTACTTCTTTGAGAAATGTATGTGGAATTGTTTGGTCTTCCCAGCAATTGTTTAAAAACATTTCGAATCAAATTTCCCCAAAGTAAATTATGAAAAAAAATTCAAACAGCATTAAAAATTAAGACACATTTGATTTTTAAAAATAAATCACATAACTTCGATAAGAGCAAAGCGTTTTTATTTACTATAATACTTTTGATAGAATTACAACATAATGCAAGTGAAATAACAATAAATATTATTTTTTCATTAGTAAGGATTCAGTAGCAATTGGGGGTTTTTTACGCTCTCCGGCAACAATTTGTAATATAAATTGTTTCTCAGCTTCATCTTTTGTAAGAATGTTATTATAATCTTGAATGAGTTTGATACCTCTTTCTGCAACGTCATTCACAACAATGATGGCCTGAAGTTTTTCAATTCCACTCTTATAACCAACATCTTTCCATGTTGAAGGGTCATTGTACAGAAAATCGGAGCTGATAGAAAATCTCGCGAAGAAATTTTTTGTACTAGAAGTTACAAAAGACGGAAAGTTGATTTTGAAAATAATGAAAAACCGTTTGGGTGAAGAATGTATCGCTTAAATTGATTTGTATCTTCTTCCTGTTCTTCACTTCCTTCAACCTCCAGCATAACTTGAGCCATACTTGTCTTAACATCTATTGGAACATTGTCATCAAAAAAGGAAAGAGCCACAGTTTCGGGGACAAAGTACCAGAGATGTTTTGAAATTTTTTTTGCAGTAGCCTTACTGATTTCTGGATCAATAGCCTGATAATTTAGCAATTGATACATGAAAAGAAAATCATGAGAGGGTGCTTTAATTGCATCTGGTGACAAGAACCATGCTCGAACATACACTCGAGCAAGAAAAATACATATTCTTCTTAAAGAATTCTTCTCCTTATAGATAATTTAAATTGATCTTGAAATAAGAATATTTTAAATGCATAGATTGCTTTTGACATCTATCTATCATGACTTACAGCTCCTGGTATATGAAAAGATACGCCGTTCTTTGGAATGAATCCAAGAAAGATCATTGTTAACTCCAACAATTCTCGATAATCATCCCGCAGTTGTTTATGAGTAGCAAACTGATCTTCAATAAAATGAATAACAGTTGAGTGGACATCATAAAGCACTTCCTTTTTATCAGTTATGTAAACATTTTTGTCAATTTTAACCCAAGTTTCTCTAAATCTTTTGAAAAGTGGCATGTCTGGACCAGTAGTCGCATCCATCAGCAAGTCGAAACACCTTCTCAAAACTAATTCAAAAATGTGATGACGACAAGGGAGGTACAACAGGTCACGATTGAACAACTTTTCTAGATTTAGGCAGGCACCATTTATTCGGCCTGTGGTGCTTGCTGTAGTATCACAGCAAAGTGCCCGAATTTTGTTGGTTATACTTTATTTCTCGACTGCACGGTAAACAGCAAACGCTTGCTCTTATGAAGAAGTTGGGATTTCAGGCACTCCCAGCAGTTGCTCTTTGCCTTGAAAGATGACTGTTATTGCCAGCCTATCAACCTTTTCTACACCTGTTAGTGCCGGGAGCAGCTTTCCATCCCAGTGTAACACTAATTCTTGGCAGTTGTCTAATTTAAATTTGTTCTGGATTTTTGTGTATCTTGCTTTCCTAATTTTTTTTCTGAGATTTTGAAAAGAAGTACGATTATAACTAGCTGTTCAGTAACATGCCCGAAAGCTTCTGAAGCAGCCATTAATATGAAAACTGCATTTCTATCAGTAATTTTGCACCTATCAAAAACTTCAAACAAATTTATATAGTAAATATTAAATAACAGTAATATCTTGAAAAATAACTTTACAGATGACAATTTCAAAAACTCATGGTCGATGAAGGCCGCCAGAATGAAGTCCAATTAAGCTAAAATTTTGCACATATCATTTTTTTGATGATTGGAACAAGATAGGGGGTTGGGAGCTAAGCTTTTCGAAAGTTGAAAAATAAGGGCCACCCTAGTGTACATGGGAAAGTAGGCTCATACAGTTCTAGACTGAACTTCTTGTTTTAATGTGAACTTTTAATTACATTGCATATACTTTTGAATAATGACTTCAATGGGATAAACTATTAGTCATATTAGAATCCTTTTCGCCTCTATGCGAGTCCAAATTTGGATGTCATCAGTATTTTTGAATTTTTGTTTTGTTTGAATGTGTAGTGTTTACAAACATGGGATCGCAAATTGTTTACTTCTAAAAAAACAACAAGGAGGTGGGGAGATGTCCATGACACAAAACAATTTGAAGACCACTGCAATTTTTACACATGAAGTTTGACTGGCGTTGTCAACTAACATTAAAATTCTAGAATATCGTTAAAACTCTCATATAAATTGAATTGTCAATGTTGGCTTGAAAATATCACTAAAATTAATATATTGCCTCATATTGATATAATGCCAAATCCTAGAGCTTATGTTAAGGCTTTTTTATTTAACATTTAACTTTAAAAATTAAACAAAAACTCATTCAAATAAAAAAACATGAATGAGGTGCTCTTGCCAAGATCTTTTGAACATAAAAAGAATTTTTCAAATTGGACAATCACCTCAAAAATTAATTGGGGAGAGGAATTAATTGGATCAGTGCACGGCCCATACTTCTCCAAAACCAAACTTAAAGAGCAGCTGCTGGACCTCGGTGTGATACATTCTTTCAAGTTTGCCTACAGAACTCAGCTCGTACGGAAGGCGCTAAATATGCTTGGAAGCGATAAGTTTGAGGATGCATCGAATTATAAAATCAATGCTCTTGAAGCTATGGAAATCATTTGATATTCAGTGTAGCAATTTTGTCTACCACATTATCTATAGGCTCAGTTGCAGATTGTTCGATTTGAAATCCAGCTTTACGAAAAGCATTTTTTAAGCACACATTGATGACACTATTCCATTGAAATCCAGCTTTACGAAAAGCATTTTTAAGCACACACTGGTGACACTATTCCTCTTGGAATAGCGTCACCAATGAGTGCTTAAAAAATGCTTTTCGTAAAGCTGGATTTCAAATCGAACAATCTGCAACTGAGCCTATAGATAATGTGGTAGACAAAATTGCTACACTGAATATCAAATTTCCTGAATATGTTGATTGTGATGTGAATGTGCTTACGACAGAACCGAAAACAATACCAGACATCTCCAACTACTTGCAGGATGACGAAAGTGAAGATAGTGATGACGATGAGGATGAATCAGGCAAGAATGGAGATGAAGTATCGGTGCCATCCTTTCAAGAAGCGTTAAATGGATTAGAAACAGTAAAGAAATACTTTTTATGTAACGAATCACAGGAAGATTCGCTTAAAAAAATTTTTGCTATCGAAAATGCCATGTACATGATCCATAAGAAAAATTCAAAGTAATCGTGTATTACAGATTTCTTCAAATAAATTACCGCTAAGGCTGCTATTTATTTGTACTAAATTTATCAAAGCACAATTACAATGCTTAATCTTTATGACTTACAATTTTTTTTTTCACTACTCATACTGAACACGACTTATATGCTTTTATTGTTCCTACGATATTGATTGTTTCTACAGTTAAGTCGTTCCGTTTTTAAGTCGTTCCCTGTATCTCTAAAAATGTCCCTAAGTTGAGGCTTATTGACATTATCAGGGTTGCCAACTCTTTTTCAGTGACCTGAGGAGCAATAACTTAAAATATGAGGAGTTTTTGAAGTTCTTCAGGAGCAACGTGTAAAATAAATATAAATTTTACTAAGACATTTAATTGCTAAAATGCGCAATAGGTAGAAGCAAAAATAACAAACATTTTGTTAAGTGCAGTTTTCAAAATTAAGTAAAATACATAGTTGCAGGTGACACAAAATTTAAATACTAGATTATCATAAATTAAGTTTTTTTTAATGAACAAATTTTCATCAAAAATTACTGAATGCTGTTTCAAAATACAACCTGAGAGAGATAAAAAAAAAGTTAAGATCTGAGAGCTAATTGTGTTTCTTTTTTCACTTTTGAAAGTTCTTCTGCAGAAAACTTGGTTTCATAGCATACATTACGGGTAGGCTTACATTTCTCAATAATTATAGCCTCCAGCGTTTCTATTTTTAAATTATTTCGATTATCAGTGACATTGTTTCTTATTAAGCTAAAAACCCTTTCACAAGCAGCATTGCTATGAGGTATCAATAAAATATTGTGGATGAACTTAGGCAAAAGTTTATATTTAGTCGAACCATTTTCATCTAAAATGTCTCCTATCTTAAACCATGCTTCATCAATTCTTTTAGAATTGATGATATCATCTGTGAGAGCATCAATTTGATAAAGTAAAAATTCACCTTCAATAGAGTCTCTCTCCTGAAATTGATAGCCAAAAAAATCAAAAAAGAAGTGTAAAGATGAAAGTTTGGCTGAAGCCCTCTTTCTAACATCCGCAATCTCAGCATGTTGAAATATTCCTTCATTGTATGGAAACTTTTTTAATACATAAGAGCATGCCTTTTTAAAATAGTTGCGAACATTCACATAGAATTTTTTCTTTTGCTCTTCTCCTACACTATTAAGTAGCTGGCGAGTTTCAGCGCCGATTACAAGATTTTCATCACTCTTTTGAAATTTTTTATTTGAAAAATCTATTTCGAAAAAAACTTCAATGGATAAAAATGCCGTGGGATTAATAAAGCGTGCCAAAAGTTCCTTAAAAAAATTTTCAATGCTACTGTAAAAAACATGCACCATTGGAGCTTCGTTCTGAAATAAGCAATTAATCTTGTTAAACACTGGTATAATAGAATGCAGAAATAACAAGTACAGTTTCGTCATTGGATCCTCAAACTGCTCTTTTAATCTAAAAAAAGTGGATGAACTTCCCTCCTCTTCTTCGCAAAAAAACTTTTTTAAAGCTTCCCATTGCTCTAAAAAACGAGTGATTACAGCTCCCATTGATAGCCAACGTGTAGACCCATATTTTGTTATTTTGTGGTTTTCCACTTCTGTGAGTTCCTGGCACATTTTAAGAAGTTGCAATCTTTTAGTGCTTTTTTTCAAATAATAATAGACATTCACTAAAAAATCTTCAACATCAAATCCCTTTATTTCACGTGCAGCATGCTGTGCAGCTAAATGTATCAAATGACACGCACAGCCATGAACAAAAACTTTATCATTTTCTTTAATCATAAATGAACTCACCCCTTTGTAATGTCCCAGCATAACAGATGCATTGTCTGCACAAAATGCAACACAGTTTTCCCAGGAGAGGCCAAGTTTTTTAAGTTCGCTGTCCAAGAGTTCAAAGATATTTTTGCCTGTTGAATCTATTTCTAATTGAGGCAAGGATAAAACAGATGTAACAATCTTCTTCAAATTTTCATCTCTAAAAGTCACTACAAGGGGATATATTTTCTGCGATGTAGTTGTATTGCTACCGTCGGTAGCCAAGGAAAATTTATTAACTTTAAGATTATCAATTATCTCTTCTTGAGATGTTTTTGTGAAACTCTTTACAATGCTTGTAGTTTTAGTACGAGCGCAGGAATAATTTTTTGCTATTTGAGAATCTGGACACATTTCTTTGATCAATTTAGTAAAAAGATCCGATATAGATAAAGAACAATTGTGTTCCACAAGAAATTTCGTAAATAAAGCCTCTGCTTTAGTCACTGCCATCGATGATGAATCACATCCAGCCTGCTTATTAAACATAGTTGTCAAGTTCTGACTGTCCGCTTTCAATTTAGCATTAGTCAAATGCCGGGATCCTTCGACGTGCCGACGGCAATCACTTTTTCCGCCATGAGCAATTTTAAAATCAGTATTGCAAACACTACAATATGCATGTGTATCCGATAACTTGGACCGTTTTAAGACCGGCCATGCATTTTCATATTCCGATTTAAATGTTTGATTATGAGATCGCTTGCGATCCATTTTCGGAAAGCAAAAATTAAAAAATCGTAAAACTAATATCAAATACCATACAATATGAATTTGCAAAACAGCACGTGCGAAGCAAAGCCGGTAAACACACTCACACTCACTACAGCGCAAACACAACTACAAAACAAAAATGGCTAGTCGCAGGAAACAACCTTACTTCTGTATAAATATCATTGGCTGCTTTTCTTCAGAATCTGACGTCATTCTACTGCTACTGTCTTCCTATTTGCTGAAAAGATTCGCGTCGTGAAGGTCCGCGAGGGTGATTTTACTCCTTTCTGAAGGGAAATTCACGTAGGGGAAAAGTCGTTATCCAGGCAATCGTAGGGAATTTTTCACTGGCGCCGTTAAACGAAAGTAGTTGAAGAATATTGTTTCGAATAAAAAATACGAATAAATCAATAACTTTGAAAATTTTTACTCTTTAGACAATATTTTTAATTTCTTGTGGCATTTTTGCTTTACAACGGATGCAGATAGGATGCAGATAGATTTCCGGGGCAATTAATATAACGTGCGGAGTTGCGGATTTTTCACACTCGCGCGGAGCTGCTCCGCGAGTTCCGGAGCACTTGGCAACCCTGCATTATACAGAGCTGTTTATCATGCTGTATCAGAACGTCACAAATTTTTCGTCACTTATCAGCAATGAAGCTCTACTTTATCTATGATAAAAAATGTTTAATAATTTTTCAGAAAAAATACTCATCCCGTTTACTTCGTTTTTCCTGCTTTGTTCGTTTTTTTTGTCGAGTCCCTTGAAAAACGAACTACCGAGGTTTTACTGTATTCATATTTATGAACACTTTACACAAATATATTCATACTTAAGTTACTACTGGATTTTCCAGCAAGGAAAGAACTGTATAAGTAGAAATGCAATTTGTACCAAACTTAACCATTCAGCATACAACCTGTACCTGATACAAAACACAAAAATCTTGTCAATAAATAATTTATAGGTGAAAAATTTCGATTCTCTAAGATGAAAGAGGCATTAAAACTTGCTGTAGGTTAGAAATAAACACAGAAAACATACATACCAATAAATACTCATCCAGCTCAACTTGTCCATTTTTATTTAGATCTACTTCATTAAGAATATCATGTAATGCTTCATCATCAACTTGCTCCCCTTGGGCCTGATTAAAAAATTAAAATATTTTCCATACTATATTTCAAGCTTGATAAAAACTAAAAATCATTCAAATTTCATGAAATCAGAATTTATATAAAACTAAATCAAGACGTGCTTTTGAAATGATATAAGTGAAGTATTTAGCATGAATACTCATACATTTAACTTTTTGAGACTTTTTTTTTTTAAATATAAAATATGATTCCAGTTATATTATTAAAAAAAATCCAGTTTTGCATTTCAGATGTACTTTCAAGGACAGTGATGACTTTTGTGAGAAAAAGAATGGATAAAATATCTTGCAAAATTGAAAACTGAGGTAAGATTGCTGGAAAATTAGGAAAGCCATTGCTAAGAAATAGTAAAAGAAATGGAACAGTATAGAATTAACAAAATCAACATTAAAGACACATAATCTTGAAAATTTGTTTTGAATTCAATCACCAATTCTTATTACCCATTTATGCCAAACCTATAGCCATTGTGTTGAAGAAAAGTTTAAGAATTTTCCTACTAATTTGGTTAAGATTATTAGTGTCATGGATTCTGTAATTAACAGGGTTCGCGCTAGGCCGCACGATTCCCGCAATATTTTTTGAAATCCCACTCAAAAAAAATCTTTTTTGGGCTTAAACTTTAAAAATACCACTTAAAATTTTGGTCAAGGAGGAAAATCCCACCTTGTATTTTTCCCCAGTGTGAACCCTGATTAATTATATTAAATACAGGATATCTGTTACATTTCAAGTTTTAATATTGTTGGACTTTCCATGAGATTTCTGCCTATAACTTTGTTACTTACACCGGGCAAAAGGATTTAAATAAGTGTTGATTACCTTTGTCTATTGAGTTTATCACTGATTTTATGATGAAAATCAAAAGAATTTTTGCAACAATGAATTTTGATCAATGCAGAGATTGATCACGGAAAGGGGGAGGAGGAAATATCAGATATACATAACATTTCTAACTAAATATTTCAAAAGTGCTACAAAAGTTAAACTTATATATTGTTTCTTCTCTGCTATTGAAAGCCTTAAGTCGCAATTTGGAAGGTGAGAGAATAAAAATTCCGAGATAAAACAAAGGAAGGTGGGGATTGAAAAAGTTAATCTTCACAATTTTTTGAAATAAAAATTAAATTACCTGGAAAGAAGCAAGATTTTACAGCTTTTATTTGAATTAATTACTTTTCTATGAAATGTTTCTCATGTTTAAGAAAAATTCTTTGGTGTGTGTGAGTGCACAACTGTAGTTGCATTTAGGTTCATACTAAAAATTAAATTTCATACAAATACCACAATTAAGATAAATTTGAATTTTTTTTAAATACTAATAAATAATGAATGATGCAAACTAACGTTAAAATGAGCGTAACATGTCTTCCATAATATTAGCAATAAATTAAGAATGTTCTCTGTGTTGAACTACACACATAAACAAATAATAGAATGAAATACAAATAAAAAATGTTTTTGAAATGTTTTTAAAATTAAGATTCTGAAAGAAATTTATGGAAATATACAGGTTTTTTTTTTTATAATTTAAACAAATAAGTAAATAATTCAAAAACAATAATAACACTGAAGACCTTTTCATTAAAATGATTTTTGAAATGAATTAAAAAGAAGCAACAGATAGTGATGACCAACTTTTGCCAAAAGCTGCAAAACTTTTGGATTAAAGGGAACAAAGAAAACTTTTATTTAACTAGAAGTTTGAAGAAACTGATGGTCTTACAACACAATGAAACAATACCTAAAAAATATACTTCAGAGTAATACAACTACTAAATGAGAAACAAAAACCTTATTTAAACCGTCCCCAAATTTTAATTTTGATCAAGAACTAATTACAATTAATTTTTATTACCGTAAAATCCCGAAAGTAGCCCCCCCCATCGAATGTAACCCCCCCTTTCTCGCCGAAAGTGGAATTATTCCCATATTCCTTAATATAACCCCCTCCCCTCCCCAAATGACTGACGATTTTTTGTTGTATTATTTTCTTATGATAATGATTAAATATGTCCAATTTCTTTTTGTACTTTGTGTTTTACTTTATTTGTTTATTTTTTAATAAATATTCAAGGTCTCTATGCTTGAAAATAAATTTCATGTACTCGGCGTTGATTCGTTCATTAGCCGCCATCTTTGATCTTGTAAGTCCGCCGTTTTTGGTCGTGTTTTGAAATTCGACACATTACGAAATACCAATATACGCTGGCCCCGAACATGCCAAATTTGCGTTTTATGTGTTTTAGATTTAAATTATAGGGATTTCTGCTAACGTAAGTGCTAAATTCTTTCTTGGCGTTGATTCGTTCATTAGCCGCCATCTTTGATCGTGTAAGTCCGCCACTTTTGGTCGTGTTTTTAAATTCGGCACATTACGAAATACCGATATAGCGCTTGCCCCAAACATACCAAAATTGCGTTTTATGAGTTTTAAATTTAAATTATGGGAATTTCTGCTGACTTAAGTGCTAAATTCTTTCTTCAGTCAAAGATGCCATCCCCATGCGATCGATTTTCTATTAGAAAATTATCAGACAGATTTTTGTTTATTTATTTTTTGAATCTTGTTTTATATTAATGTTTTTAAAATCAATTTAAATGGGTTATACTGTTATTTTTCTTCGGTAGATGCTCTTAATTAATACTAAAAACATTTTTTTAAATAATGTTTTTCGAAAATCTCGATTATAACCCCCCTATCTGAAATTTGCCAGTTTGGTTTCTAAAAAGAGGGGGGTTACTTTCGGGATTTTACAGTATGTAGCAGTAATTCATTAGGGTTTTAAATGCAGGAACACTCAATTGTATCAACTTAATACTTGTATGGGATATGGTATATAACTAATTTTACAATACAATCACACAATTTTTATCTCCATTGCTCTGTATTTTATGTCCCTTTTAGTTTAAGCATAATATAATTTATTCTACAATTTTAGAGCAACCTAAGGTATTTTATGGTATGTTTCAAACTAAGAAAATTAATAAAAATATCATGTAAAAAATACCTTAAGATTTAGTTTCAAATCATTAACAGTTATATATCCCTTTCTGTCTTTATCGAGAGTTTGAAACTTTTTGGTGAAAGAATAGATTTCTTCTTTTGAAAAATTAACTGGCGCAACTCTAGCTTTACGGTTAACATCTTGACCCATTTCAGAACGCAGGAATGCCATTGCCTTCTCAAATTCTTCCTTTAAACCAAAGGAAAAAACTAATTATAATAAAATAACACAAACAGAATTTCTCTCATAAAAACAAACACATAATTATTAAGTGTAAGTATTGATCAATATTAAATTAAAAATAAAAATAAAAAAATCTATAGAGAAGAGGATATGATTCAAAAAATTATTGACAATAGATATAGTAAAGAATAGCATCTGCACCATACAAACTAATGCACATAAGCATAGTAATGTGAAAATGTTTTCTGATCAGAGCTCATTACAATAAGTAAAGATCTTGATTTTGTGTTTTCCAAAATAGGCTGTATATTAATATTCATAGATAGCAGGAGCTTCAATAAGTACGTAAAAGCTTAGTCAAAGATTATGGAAAAGGACTTCATTGCTCGCAAACCGGGTAGGGTCAGTTGGGGTAATTGTAAATGCTTTTTCAATCTTTTAACTTTTGATCCTTCCCTACCTCTTAAATGAATTCAGAAATAAAATTGTGAGCATTGTAGCCCCTACTGTACTTCTTATGAGTAAATGTGTGCAAAAATTTTGACTTTATGACTATTTGTTAGCGAATGAGCTAGTGTTTACAATTACCCCAGTGTGTTTAGAATTACCTCAGAGATCTGAGGTAGGTGTAGACAGTAATTTATTTTTGAATAAGGTTGATGCAAATGAAAAATTGTTTCATACACAGTCTGCTTGAAGGCTTAAGAAGTTCCGTAACAATGGTTCTCAATCTGCGGCCTGGTGCGCTGAGTTATGTTATGAGTCGGTCGAGATCATTTAACGAGAAATATCTTGCAAAGAATCAAGTAAAGCTGCAAATTTATGTAAAATTTGTCCCGCAGTGGATCAGTCGGTTAAGCTTGGATCCCACAGAACACGAAAAGTGAAGCACAACTGGCCGTGGTTAACGCTTGGAAGGGTGACCATCTCCCGCAACTGATTACTCCGAGACCGAGTGCGCTAAAGGGAGCTGTGCACATAAAATACATCCTCGCTTCAAATGTCCACCAAGTTAGAAATAATTTCCGATGAGGGACCAACATAGGTGATCTCTCTTCTGGGAGCTGGTTCAAAATCATTAAGCCTGAGCCAAGTGTACCTCATTCTAGTGGAGCTCATTAATAATCAGTAGGAGCTTCCTTAATTCATGGTCACCCTGTAAGGAGGTCTTGGATTTCCAAGTGGCATTAGCAACAACAACAGCACTTATGTAAAATAGACACAAAAGTGTAATTTACATCAAAATATAATACTTATTGTTCCCCCCCCCCCCAAATATTGGAAATAGGATAAATTTAAGTGCTTACGGAGTACGAAAATATATGAGGTAATTGCAAACACCTAACTTGCACATGAAAAATAACAGGGAAGATTAAATTCATAACTAAATTTTTTTAGCAGCATTCCATATGACAAAAAAAAAAAGGTTGAAACCGCTTACATCGCTTTTGTAGATGAGCTGGAGAGGAAAATGTAAGACCACTAAATTTTACTAAACAAGGGGGTGCCATCATATGGCTCTATCCCCTTATGTTGAGCTGAAAGGGACATGCTGTGGGAACATTAACGAAAGTTTCATGGGTTTATCAGTGACCCAAAAGTGAAAAATCCTCAAAAAAGCTCATAAAAGTTATATAAAATATCAACAATAATTGGATGGAGGGGGGGGGGGCAGCATTTTAAAGTTTTGCCCCGCATCGAAAAACTTCTAGATCCAGTACTGTTCATAAATGAGTCCAGATTCACACAAAGAGATTCAGGGCATCTGCTGATCTGGAGGGAACAATGCACTACATTCCATCAATTCTACTGTTGAAAGTCACAGTTATACAAGTGGTGGAATCATTGTTTAGGTAGGTATCTCACTTGGTGGTCACACTGACCTGCATGTGCTGTATGGAAGAATTCTGACCTGTTGTGAAACATTGGGATGAGATCCTTTATGCATATGTCCGCCCATATGCTGGTGCTATTGGTTATGACTCCCTTCTAATGGTTTCTAATGCAAACCTCACTGAGCTGCGGTTGTTGAGGAGTATCTTGGGGTCACTGTTTGGAGCAAATGGAATGACCAGCTCAAGCTTAAGACAGGAATCCAATAGAACCTCTTTGGGTCTATTATGGCAGAGATGTTGCTTCTTTAAGTTCTCTTCCAAGTTCGTTACATGAGCTAAAACAAGGCTTACTTAGTGTCTTGTCTTCGCTTCCCATTTCGATGTCCAACCATTTAATTGACAGCAAACTAAGTCTATGCTGCCAATGCATTCAAGTTAGGGGTGGACACATTCCTTATTAGAACCCTTTTTTGGAATGTTTCTATTTTTTACAACACAAAACTGTGATGTACTGTATTCTCCAAAAATGGAGTTTTCCTCCAAGAGTAATGTTAAAAAACAGTTTTGTTATAAAACATTTTTTCATTTAACTTGTGCAAATTTCTATGATGCATTCAATAAATAATTGTTTAATACACATTTTCTCTAAATTAGTTGTTTCTACATTCATTGGTTTGCAAATTAGATAAAAACTGGTTGTACGATTACTTTTGGAGGTCAGTGTATTAGAAAAGCTCCAATCAATTTTCAAGGTAAAAACTCATTTTGATGTTGTATGACAATAATGTTTCTGACACGTTTGTAAGGGAAAGATGTGATGTTCTTGTTGTTAATTCTTCCGAATTACATTCGTCAAACATCCACTTAACACAAAAATCAGAATGAATGCTAATGGTTGAGTTAATCAAAAATACAAGCCGTTTAACCTTTAGGAGCAAATGCCTCAATCAGTGAATTACTTGGAACAGCAAACTAACAAAATGCCTTGTCATTTAGGGTCATAATTATAAAAACTAAATTTTTCAATTCAATTTTTCCAATTGTTGATACATCATACGAAGAACATACAAGTGGCTATTGGGATTAATTTTAAAGCTTTGTTGTTACATTTTCATTAAAAATCCTATAAAACCAATTTTCAAACGAACAAATTGTTAACTTGCATCAAACAAATACATACAAAAAAATGTCAAAACAATAAAAGGCTTTATTCCAAACTTACACATCATGCGAATGAAAATAAACGTTGAGAAAAATACTTTTCATTAAAAAAAATTCACATTTGAAAGCAAGCAAAAGAAAGAAATATTAAACACGTTCACGCCGGCGCGAACCACCGGTCGCCCACATTAGACTGTCTCATCGGGCAGCACGCACCACTGATGGCCCGCACTATAGACTGCCTCATTGTTGGCTTCAGAAATTAAAGTTACATTTAAATTTAACTTAAAATGAACTAAAATACTTCTAAGGATATGCCAACGAAATTTGAGAGTGGACTTTTTCCGAGAGAGATACATAATAAAGTATTTGAAAATAAATGAACATTTAATAAACAAGTTTAAAAGCATAACAATTTAAAAGACCTCAAATAAATATCACATTCCTGATATAAAGCATCAACATTAAATAAAAACAAAATATTCACCAAAAGTCCCCGAGTTATAAGTACACTTGAAAGAAAAATCACCAGAGTCTAAGGCTAACGATTTACTCTCACCGGTTCTAAGACAAAAAAAAACTTCGATGCTGAATATTCATCTAGTTGGTTAATCACAGTCAATCCGTGCAGAGAAGTGAACTGGAAAACCTCACACAATATGGTTGGCCAGGTGATGTCCTTCAGGAACTCCAGAATTGGAATAGGGAGATATTTAATTTCATTGATGACTTTTTAAAAAAAAAACGGGACTTTGATTCATCTCCATGACAGATAAAACGATCCAACAAGAAAAAAATACTAATTAAAGATTCATTCCAGAGGAGACATGCCTCAGACGACAAAGAGGAATTAACCTCCAAAAAAAGAGCTTCAACAGAACCACAACACAATGTGCACTCACATCAGTGAAACATGAGAGTAGCCAAGCACTGATGCCAGCTGCCACGCCTGCCTTAATTACGAGTTGCGATTCCCCACGCAAGCACCTACGTCACCTATAATTTGCACGGGGAGTACACAACTCAAGATCGGCTACATTTTTTAGATGAAAGAGTAATTGGCTTGAAAGAAGAATGATCCATAACTTTCAAAATTTTCTTACGAAACATTGAGAAAATTTAATCAGTTTTTAAATATTAAAAAATCATTTAATGTTAATGGGAAATACCATGTTCTAGAAAAGAGTTTTGGTCTCAAGATTTAAACAATTTGGGATGAATGCTAATATGTTAAAAAATTGAAATGTGCAGATGGAAAGGCAAATTTCCTTATCTACAGAATGAGCATTTATTCCAGGCATTTACATACTAAATAAATAATACCATTTTTTTTCAATAAAATGAAAAAATGTGTAAATGTACAATCAATTTGTGATGAATAAATGTGTTCCTTTACGAAATTTTTATCGCCATGAAGGAGCCAAAACTCGTGCATAGTTAATGATTTTTGTTTTCCGACATTTTCAATTCAAATGTAATAATCAAGTTTCATTCTTTATTTCAATTTTAAACAAATGGGAGAACTAACTATTCATGGATTATCAAATTGAAATAAAAATTAGAGATTTTATCTTTGATGTTTGCTTCACAGCAAATATATAGCATAAATATGTTTTATTAACTAATATATAATAGTAGAAATATGTGTTAAAGCTGTCTTAACCCACTGACGGTTTGGACTGTGACGTCACGCCATGATAAATCTTTCTCAAAATGGCTGAAGCCGTGATATTACGATGGGCTTTTTCCACGTCAAGATGGTCTGGAGCGTACATTTGCGATATTCCTTCCCCTTTTCCCAAACAGGTTCCCTGGTGCATCGGAGGCGTTGCTTTTCCGCACATTCCTCAGGCCGTGATATCACGGCCAAAGCCGCCAGTGGGTTAAATTCCTTATTGGTCTCCTGTGGTGAAATGGTTAAGTATTTACCTTTTTACATAAAAACTATATAATCAGAAATGAAATCACAGAAAAATGATGTCAAAGTATGACAATACAAGTGAGGTGGTTTAATGTTACTTTCAATGAGGATCTGCTAGGACCTCTAACTTATTGATATTATAACCAATGTGTCAGTAAAAGCAATTCCCTTATAAACGAGTTAAGTTTCAATTAAAATAATACTGTCCAATAGTCCACTCTTTCTTACCTCAACAAATATATATAGTTTTAACATAGTCATCAGTTGCTTAGTTTCAATTATTGAAGCTATGGGTAAATTTTGTATAACATTCAACTGTAAAAATTTAAAGATTTTTTTTTATCAATTGAAATACATATCTAATACAAAACTGATTACCATTACTTTCAGTTTTATGCAACTAAACTGGTTCTTTCAATTTTATTTCCCTTGTTGAATAAAAATAAATAATAATTAAGGACCTAAAAACAAAATTATACACTGTTATTTAACTTGTTAACCAATTATTGATTAACAAATTCAGCACATTTAATGCCAACATAAAGCCCCTGTGTGGAAAGTTTGTAGAATAAATTTTCCTGAACAAATCATTGGCTGTGTAAATTTATATCATTTCCGAAAATAAATTTTATTCTGAACTTTTTGCCTGATGTCATAAAAATGTTCATAACAGTAGATTTATAACTAGTGAAATATTAAAATCTTAAGAAAAATAATGTGAAGTATGTTAAACATATGTACATTAAAAAATTATATACCTTTTGTCTAGTTTTATTCCATTTCAATACGTCTGCCATAATAGAAATTATTGCAGGTAGAGCTTCTTCAGTTGCTTGAACATTTAAAAATGATAAACGCAGACGACGAGCTATAACATCAATTGCAGTGCATGCATATTCTTGTATAGCATATTTAACCTAAAAGGAATAAACTGTTGAAAAATAACAGGTAATAAATTCATTTTCTTGATGTTTAATTTTGGGTTTATCTTTTAAAATCTCAGAGATGCATACTTGCACGACAAACCACAAAAATAAATAAATAAATAAATTGGAGCCTAATAAAAATGGACTAAAATAAGAGTTTGATGAAAATATTGTACTTATGGATAATATCACTTATGGATAATATCAGATTTAAACAAGTAATTACTAATTTCTATACCTCAGCTTCTATGTATGGATACTGTGGATGCAAACGTCTACCTATTATAGGCCATCTTTTACCAGTCAAAGAAGCATGTTTTGCTACAGAAAATGCTCTATCTCCGTAAGTATTTGCTAAGTGTTGAGCAACCTAAACATATTTTCAAGGAAAACAAAGTTAATTGCTAATATTGAAGAAATAATGATTTTAAATAAAATCGCATTTTATTACCTCACTTTCTACACCATAATCTTGAACTAATCTAATGTACATGTTTGGAGTCCAACCACGAGCACCTTCCAGCAACAGTCCATCTGTCTGGCATTCAGATTCAGGTTGCAAATTACAAGTTTTGATGGCTGCATCTACAGTTTCTTTTGCCATCACTCGATAAGTAGTCCATTTACCACCTGATGTTTTTTTTTTGAATTGTGGAAAGAAAATGAATAAAAGAAACAAATTATCATTACTACTATAATATAATCATATTTTTACAGACTAAAGAAAATTTGGTAGGAAACAGCTTTCTTCTGATAAAAATATACATTGTGCATAAAACATATATAGTTAGAGAGGCAACAAAATGTGTTTTGCTCCTAAAGAAACTAGAAATTTAAAACCTCTTAAAGTGACCTAAAGAAATGTAATGCACCCAACAGGGGCTAAAATTCAGGGCAGGATGATGGGATAATCACCCAAATTTCTCCGATCCCCCTCCTTGAAAATAGACGACACAACCCTCCTCGTGGCAGATTTGAAAAATTTCAGCGAAAACATTAAAATTTGCATTTTTTCCCAGTTGTAATTATCATTATTATTTAAAATAAATAAAATTAAATTAAAAAAAAAAAAACTACAACAACATTTTGGGTGTGAAGCAAGTACTTGGTCAAATAATATTGCTATTTTTCCCCTTCTAACAAATTACAATCCCCTCCAAGCATAAAGCTTGGAGGGTAGTATCCCATTTAGTTGAAAATTTGAATTTCTGTGTCAAACATATTAACTTTGCCAAGAAAGAGACACTAGGTTTAGGGGCTCGGCAGTAACCGACATCTTGGATAACCATGGTACAGTAAAATCTCCGCGAGCGACCACCTCCCCGAACGACCGATATTTCATAGCACCGAATTTTCACCCTATCATCTTAATGTTAAAATACCTCTATGAGCGACCATGCAAACCTCTATGAGCGACAGTTTTTATAGCCTATTCTCAGAAAAAAATCTTGCTATTTTCAGCTGTAAAGTAAACAAACTTCACATTCCAATACGATTTTTATCTTGGAACGACCTATGCCATTTTACCGTACTTTAGGCTGGCGCACCTGACAACCTATTTACCCACTTTTGAGGGGGGATGTGTGCTTTTCTTTTCTCCACCAGACACCTGTTAGCGGTGATTGCTTTCTTCCCGAAGCTGATGGCCACGGGGGGAGGGGGGGATGTACTGGGCCAGGTGTAAAGACCGAATTTGTAGAATTGTCAACAACCTGGTGTAACGGGGGGGGGGGGGGGGGAGATCACGGAGATGTCTCCAAACTTTCCCCCCCCCCCCAGGTGGCTGACCAATGAATGGAGAAAGAATGTGAACTGACCCATTGTGTGACCATAACGTCCAACGAGGTTGAAATTCAGTTTTAGAGAGCATATTTGACATTCACCAAAAAATTCATTTGCTTTGCGTTTCTCGATCGTTTAACATGTCGAAAAAATGAGTAATCTTAACTTTGGACCAAAGGGTTGAAGTCCTGAACTTGGCTGAGAAAGGAAATTCAGAAAGAAAGCTGGCGGAGATTTTTCGATGTGGAAGAACCCAAATTAACAACATCATAAAGGATAAAGCGTCAATCAGGAAAGAATGGGAAGATTTCAAGTTCCGGGGCCTGAAAAGAATGCGGACGGAAAAGTTTCCCAACATAAACGAAGCACTACTGCAATGGTTCAAGACGGCATGAACGAAGAACATTCCTATCAGCGGTACGCTTATGCAGGAAAAAGCCTTGGAGATTGCAGGTGCCTTAGGGATAAAGGATTTTAATGCCAGTAATGGGTGGCTGGAGAAGTTCCGAACGAGGAACAACGTGTTCTGTGCTTTGTGCTGCGAAGCTGCTGATGTCGACGAGAATTTCTACGATGACTGGTCATCAAGATTACCATTGCTAATAGCCGGGTATGATGACAAAGACATCTTCAACATGGATGAAACTGGTCTTTTTTTCCGCTCCCTGCCCAACAAAAGCATGATGCTAAAATCCCAAGATGCTAAAGGAGGGAAGCAAGCAAAGGAAAGGATAACCATAGCGTTTTGTGCCAGTGCCACTGGGGAAAAGCTTCAGCCTTTAATGATATGGAGATCAAAAAAGCCAAGGTGCTTCAAAGGGATCGATATTGCAAAACTTGGCGTTGAATGGAAGACGAACTCCAAGGCATGGATGACTGCCGCAATATTTGAGGAGTGGCTTGCCGACTTCGACAACAAGATGGGAAAACAAGGAAGAAAAGTTCTCCTTGTTTTAGACAATGCGACTTGCCACAAACACCAGCTTGTTTTGAGAAACGTTAAGTTGCTCTTCCTCCCACCCAACACAACGGCAAAGCTTCAGCCTTTGGATCATGGCGTTATCAAATGGTTCAAGGTGGAGTATCGGAAGCACGTTTTGAGATCATTTATTAGTCGCATGGAGGAATGTGAAAAAAAAAAAAAAAAAAAAAAAAAAAAAAAAAAAAAAAAAAAAAAAAAAAAAAAAAAAAAAAAAAAAAAAAAAAAAAAAAAAAAAAAAAAAAAAAAAAAAAAAAAAAAAAAAAAAAAAAAAAAAAAAAAAAAAAAAAAAAAAAAAAAAAAAAAAAAAAAAAAAAAAAAAAAAAAAAAAAAAAAAAAAAAAAAAAAAAAAAAAAAAAAAAAAAAAAAAAAAAAAAAAAAAAAAAAAAAAAAAAAAAAAAAAAAAAAAAAAAAAAAAAAAAAAAAAAAAAAAAAAAAAAAAAAAAAAAAAAAAAAAAAAAAAAAAAAAAAAAAAAAAAAAAAAAAAAAAAAAAAAAAAAAAAAAAAAAAAAAAAAAAAAAAAAAAAAAAAAAAAAAAAAAAAAAAAAAAAAAAAAAAAAAAAAAAAAAAAAAAAAAAAAAAAAAAAAAAAAAAAAAAAAAAATATCTCTACGGAGCGGGTTTCCACATGTCCTGAGTTTATTTTTTGGAGTATCCTCATGCGGTTTTTTGCATATGAATCACCGAGGAAAGCTTTGTCTTTTGAATTTTGAAGTAAGGAATAAAACTTTTTCAGAAATGAGAAAAATACTTGCGTTGCTAACTTTAAAACGCTCTCAAATACGTCTTAATCAAAATATCAAAGAAAATGAAAGTAAAAGACAAAATTTACACTGTTTAGCGTCTGAATCCGCAAACAGAAGTTCATTCCGTTAAATTTAACAGCTGGAAAATCAAAAACAAAAGTAGTAGATTTATTGCAAAAAACTGAGAATTTATTCACTGCTTTGCAGCGCCCTCTGGATTCGTAGGGATTTTCGACGAAGAGAGGGGAAGGGGGCATCAATCAACTGTCATCCTTTAGGCAAAATTGATTAACGGTTGATTTACTACAACTGACGTTAGCGGGAGTTTCCAGGCAATGGACAAGCCGCTTTTCTTTTGCTCCCTTCTTTGCCTTTTGAGCGAAAGGATCTAGAATTGAAATATATGTGGAGGGAAGCGTTTTCCGTAACCTATTTTAACTCATAGTTTTCCTAATGTCTCCTCAGTTATTGGAATTTGTTCTACGTAATGGTAGAACCAAGACATACAAGTCGAAGCTTTGAAATTTTACTTTACTAAGTTAAGAAAAGTTTTTAAGCATTCCATTTAGGCAGAACCCTACAAAAATGTATATACATGTATTATGTGCATTTTTGATATAATATTAGAAATCGAAATACAATAAATGAGTAAAATAACGGATAGAAGAAAACGCGTAAGAAACTTCTTATAAATTTCAATTTAATCATACTTTTTAAGTGCTTTTTTTAAAAACATTTTTCACAGCAATAATTTTCAAAAAGAGAAATGTGTGTGAGTGTGTTTTAAGAGGATACGACAATTTTTAAGAGATGATACGACAATACTGTAATTTGACTAGTTGGTTGAAAAAGCAAAATATTCGAAACCCGAATATTAATTCATGTAAAAAATGAATATGTAATATTTACGAAGGGGGCAGGGGAGTAAAAAAAATGCACTTGACTGATTTTATGTTACAAGGTCATTGATAATACACAAAGTTTAAAAATTCTGTTTTGACAATTTTTATTTAGGGAAATATTTAACGGTCTCAATGGTATATTCATTTGTTTTCGCTTCAGTAAGTTTTATTTATTCATATTCATTATTTCGCTTCAGTGCCATCTAGTGAAGAGTTTGGAACTAATCCCGCCGTCGGGATTTCGATCTTGGAATAGGGGCCCAGAGCTCCGCGCCCCCTGGCGTGACGTCACGATTCCAAAGGGGTGCGAACTAGCGTCCACCAATTCGAATCGGTGGACGTTAGTTCACATTATGTGCGAGCGCTCTCAAAGTGTAACGTCACGCCAATAGGCGTGGAGCTCTGACGTCACTCTGTTTAAGCCGCCTGCGCGTGGACTCTCCGTTTTCGTTTTCTGCGTTGAGTGTGTGAGAGTATAGTTTTTGATTCTAACAGATCTAAGGAAATTAACGTTCCAGATAAGAGGAGTTTGCTCTCATTTATTATTGTTATTAAAGCAATATCATTTTTTTTCCAATAAAAACTTTGTGTAATTTTTTTTTACTTTTTTTAACTACAGTTATTATTATTTTTTAAACTTTGTGTATTTTTGTTTTGAATAAAAATAAGGAACATTGGGTTAATAAATTATTAAAATTAAAAATTCCTTTTTGCTATCTAACAAGAGCTTTCCTTCAGAGCTCCCTAAGCAGTAAGAGCCTTTTAGATTCATTAACATCTTTGGAAAAGTAGCTAAAGCTTTGTGTGGTTTTTCAGAATGATGTTAAAAGATGAAATTTTTTTATGTACTATGTAATTGTCTATTCATTTATTTTGAAAGGAGTGAGTTTGTGAGGTTTTACTGTGATCTAATTGCATATTTTCCTTAGATATTAGATGTCAGTTTGTTACCATTGTAGGACAATTTGAGGTTTATGTTGTGTTTCCTTATAATATAATAATGTATCGGGGCATTATTATAATAAACATGTTTATAAACTTTACCTGTGAGAGACCTTAATTGAAAAGTTTGATGCACTAAGTGCAAAGTATAAAATTATAATGCCTTCATATATAATTTCCTATTTTATATTTTATAAGTTACCTTCCCAAAATTACTGCTATATTTTTGACATTGTTACTGTTTAAGCAGTGAATTTTTTAAAAATTCTTTTTATCTTAAAGTGCTTTCTATTTTATTTGCTCTTAATATATTTTATATTTCTTCTTACAGATAATTGGATATCTCAGATTATTATCTGAAGTGCTAGTTGAATTCTAGCCCTGATGCAGTTATTATAGAAAACTGCATCAATGTTTTAATTTTACTGGAGATGTTTTGAAGATGAAAAAAATAGTTCAGGAGTTGTTCTTGATATTGTGCTGTTTTTGTGTGAAAAAAAATTGCATTCAAAGTTTAAGTTTTATGTGGTATTCAATCTTTTTTTTTTCTGTAATTTTGCTTTCATTTGAATGCACATGTAAATATATCAAGATCCCCATAGGACATACCTATTTTCTTATTCATTAGAAGCGTAATACTACCTAATAAATTGATTAGATAGTAATTGCCGCCCCCTTAAGGAAGCTGCGCTGTGAGGCAAGCGCCTTGCTGCCTTTGGTTCTCGCTGGCCCTGTGTTCTTGAAATTATTGCTTTACGTTTACTTACCCTTCTATACTTCAGATGAGGCGGCTTCTTTCATATTTCTCTCAAAAATGTAATAATAATAATAATAATAATAATAGTTCTTCAAGTGGTAAAGATTATGCTATCAGTGTAGCTGTTGACTTTTTCAATTTTATAACGTTTTGTGCAATCTTTTTTACAACAATATACTCTGAATGCATTGTACATTAATGTATAAGGACATACACATAACAAATATTTACACGAAAAGATGCACTGATATTTTAGAAGTGGCATTACTTTACAACTTTTTTTTTTAAATTCAAGCTTTGATTGTACTTTCTGGATTAAATGAATTTCGTATTTTTAAATAGTGTCTAAATTTAATGAAAACATTTGGAAAGAAGTTGGATTTTTTACCTTTAAAAAAAAAAAACCAGCATTGATAGTTGATTTCGTAAATATTAAAGTAAATCAATTAATAAAGGGGGCACCATTTGTACCAAGCTTTTTGGTTTGTTGCTAAGATGTTCTGCTTGATTTTTAATTGAAATAAAGTTGCGCCCCCATTTTTATCCCCCTCCCCCTCCCCAGTAGGGGAATAAGGCCGTTTCTACCCCAGCAGGCGCAACGCGCAATGTGCAAGCGCAAGGGGGCGTGGCCGTTGCGCCTCCCAATGCCCCCAGGCGTGCCTTCAGGCGTTAGTCGAGTGTTGAGTTGTTTCGCCCTCAGGCATTTTTCGAGTTGAGTTGAGTTGTATGCCCTCATGCATTTTTCGAGTAGAGTTGAGTTGTATGCCCTGAGGCATTTTTCGAGTAGAGTTGAGTTGTATGCCCTCAGGCATTTTTCGAGTAGAGTTGAGTTGTATGCCCTCAGGCGTTTTTCGAGTAAAGTTGAGTGGTTTTTAAAAATTTATAGTTTTGGAATGGTAACACTTTTAAATTTCAGTTTAGGACTTGATGTAATGAAAACCGATTGTGACGCCATCTACGAGAAGAAAATGGAACTATTTTGGAACTTAGACTAATTTTCAATGCTTTCTCTCAGAATTCAAGCAGGAACTATTTTATACTACAAAAAATAATTATAATGTATAATGAATTAAATTTATTATCGCTGTTTACATCCTATTATGTATTTATTTCTTTTTTAGACTTAGAAAGATTTTCTTTTTCAACCTTTTTAATGTTTCCACTTAGCATCCGCACAGGAACTATTTTATAAGTTAATTATTTTTACACTGTGATTAGAAAATTCTCGTCATTTTTACTTAGAAAAGACTTATATATTTTTTAGTTTTTATTTATTTATTTATTTATTTTCAGACTTAGAAAATTTTTCAGTTGCAAGTGAGAACGAAACGAGTGTTAGTACTACTAGTGCTTGTTCCAAACTTAGTTTCATCCAGCCAAATTTAGTACGAAAAGCAAAAGTACTGTGTCCAAAATGTTAAAACTTTTATTCATTCTGTAAAACAGTAGAGAATGTAAGAAATTACTAAATAAAAACGTTTGAACTTGCAAAACAAAATGATTTTCTACTTGCAAAATTTTAGAACTTCGCATGAAAATGTAACCGTTTGAAACTTTAAAGTAAAATTTCAACACTGAATCATAAAAAATCCGAAACAATTTAAACTGTGGAATAAAGATTTGAGACTTAAAAAGTAAATGTAAAAACACTAAAATAGATGGGAGAATCTTAAAAGTGAAATAGAATAATAACTTCACTAGAAACGTAAAACTTGAAAAATTTAAATCACAAAACTCAAAACTGTTACAAAGTGCTTTATGTGAAACGTAAAAGTGCTAAGAGCAAAATGCTAAAACTGAGGAAACTTAGAAATACGTGAAACAAATCATTTAGAACTATAAACTTTAAAAACTTAAACTCATTCAGAAAAGAACGGAAATGTAAAATTACAAAACAAAAGTGTTACGCTCATGCAAAATATTAAAACTTAAAGCAAAAAAAAATGTAAGAAAGTACAAAACACCAAAAGTTAAGAGTAGTATAAAAAAATTGTTACTTAGATTCATCTAAAACATGACTCGGAAAGAGTAAAAGTAATATACGCAAATTGAAAAAAACTTATGTTCACCTACTAAAATATAAAAATAGCAAGCACAAGACGTTAGAACAGAACGAAAATGTAAAAGTATGAAACGTAAAATTACAAAACCTAAATTCATCTACTAAATGTTTGGTAAAAAAATGTAAAAGTATTAAGAGTGAAAACTAAAAAAAACAGCATGAAAGCTAGAAATAAAAAATACAAAACATCAGAACTTAAATTCATCCAGAAAAACTTAGAACAAAAAAATGTTAAAGTTCAGAAATTTTCGAAACAAAAGTATGATGCACTTGCAAAATGTTAAAACTTAGTACATAAATGTAAAAAGTACTATGTACAAATTGTTAAAATTTAGATTTATCTACTAAAAGAGTGAATGAAGATGTAAAATTGCTAAGTGTAATATATTAAAACAACACAAAAACGTTAAAGTACTCAGTACAAAACGTAAAAAAAAGTTATTTATCTACTATAACTTAGACTGAAGTCGTAAAATTACCAAGTACAAAGTGTTAAAACATCATAAAAATGTGAAAATATCAAGTATAAAGCAGCAAAACATAGATTTGTCTATAGAAATCTTGACCAAAAAATGTAAAAGTTCAAACAAAAAAAATCCTAAAACTCTGAAAAATTGAAAACACGCAGTACAAAAACAGCAAAATCTGTAAAAATGCTAAATATAAGGCTGCAAAACTTAAATCTTTCCAGAAAAACTTAGAACGAAGTTGTAAAAGTACGGAACTTTTCAAAGTAAAAGTGTTATGCACTTACAAAATGTTAAAACTTAATGTAAAAATGTAAAAAATACTTCGTCTAAAATGTTAAAACTCTGATTTATCTACGAAAACTTAGAATGAAAATGTAATTGAATCAAATGTACTAAGTATGAAATAGTAAAGTAACATGAAAATGTAAAAGTACTAAGTATATACCGTAGTCATCAAGTGAAACTTTGTACAAAAATGTTAAACTTAAGTACGAAACTTAAAAGACTTAGATCTGTCTGCAGAGATCTTGATCGAAAAACGTAAAAATTCAAACAACAAAATCCTAAAACTCTGAAAAAAGTAAAAACACGCAGTACAAAAACAGCAAAACTTATATTTGTCTACTGAAATCTTGATCAAAAATGTAAAAGTTCAAACAAAAAAATCTTAAAACTCTGAAAAATTAAAAACATGCAGTACAAAACAACAAAACATGTAAAAATGTTAAGTATAAAGCTGCAAAAAAATTCATCCAGAAAAACTTAGAACGAAAAATGTAAAAGTACGAAACTTTTCAAAACGAAAGTGTGATGCTCTTGAAAAACGTTAAAACTTAATGCGATAATGTAAAAAGTACTACGCACAAAATGCTAAAATTTAGATTTATCTACTAAAACAGTGGATGAAGATGTAAAATTACTAAGTATATATTAAAGCAGCAAGAAAATGTTAAAGTACTAAGTACAAAAACGTAAACAAATTGATTTATCTACTAAAACATAGACTGAAGTTGTAAAATTACTAAGTGCAAACTGTTAAAACATCATAGAAACTTGAAAATAGCAAGTATAAACCAACAAAACATAGATTTGTCCACTGAAATCTTGATCAAAAATGTAAAAGTTCTAACAACAAAATCCTAAAACTGATAAATTAAAAACACTCAGTACAAAACAACAAAACATGTAAAAATGGTAAGTATAAAGCTGCAAAACTTAAATTCATTTAGAAAAACTTAGAACGATGATGTAAAAGCACGAAACTTTTCAAAATAAAAGTGTTATTACTGCAAAAATCTTAAGAATTACTAAGTACAAAATGTTAAAACTCTGATTTATCTACTACAGGAACGCGAAAATGTAAAAGTACTAAGTATATAACGTATTCATTAAGTGAAATTTTGTACGAAAATGTAATCGTTTATGTACGAAACTTAAAAAACTTAGGTTTATCTACAAAAAATCCCAACTAAATTCGTAAAAAGTATGAAATGCGAAACATCATGAAAATGTAAACATTCCGAAAATGCAAACATCAAACCTTAGATGTATCTAATAAAATTTAGAACGAGTAAAAGTGTCAAACTTAATAAAAGCACTAAGTAAAAAAAAAAAACTTATATTCATCTACTATAACACAGAAAAACTTAGCACGTAAAGGTAACAAAAAATTTTCAAAATGAACGTGCTATGCATTTACAAAATGTTAAAACTTAAATTTATCTACTAAAACCCAGAACAAAGATACTAAGTATAAAAAATACTAAGTATAATACATTATAGCAACACAAAAATTTAAGAGTACTAAATATAAAACGTAAAAAAAGTTAGAGTTATCTAACTAAAACTTAGACTGAAGTCGTAAAATTACCAAGTACGAAATGTTCAAACATCATAAAAATGACTAAATAACAAGTATAATGTATCAAAAGCATAGATTTCTCCATTGAAATCTTAATCAAAAATGTAAAAAAAGTTCTAAGGACAAAATGCTAAAGTTGCGAAAAAATGAAAAATACGTAGTGCAACACAACAAAGCATGTACTAACTATAAAACTTCTAATCACGAATTCATCCAAGGAAGGAAAAAAAAAACTTGGAAACAAAAAAAAAAAAAAAAATATGTAAATCCGAACGAAAATTTTCAGAAATAAAACTGTTATCCACTTGCAAAGTGTTAAAACTTAATGCAAAAATATAAAAAGTACTGTGTATGAATGTTGAAACTTAGATTTATCAACTAAAACACGGAATGAAGATGTAAAAATATTAAGAATAATATATTAAAGCAACACTAAAATGTAAAAGCACTATGTACAAAACATCAAAACTTAGATTCATCTAGTAAACTTAGTACAAAAATGTAAAAATACTAAGCATAGAACCTCTAATATACATTTATTTTAGTAAAAAACGGAACGAAACTGTTAAAGTACTAAAGCAAACGCATCAAACAAGGATTAATCTATTAAAACAGTATAAAAGAAAGAAAAGTACTACATACAAACTGCAAAAACTCTTAGAACTAAAATTTAAAAATGTAACAAATCATAAAATTTTAAAACTTAACTTCATCCAGAAAAACTTAGAACGGAAATGTAAAATTACTGAAGTTTACAAAACAAAAGTGATAGGCATTTGCAAATTATTAAAAGCAAAAATGTAAAAAGTATTAGATACAAAAAGTAGGAAACATCAAAACTTGGAGTAGTATAATAACAAAACTGCAACTTCGATTCATCAAGTAGCACTTAACTCTAAAATTGTGAAAGAAAGGTGAAAACTGATATTCACCTTTTAAAATGTAAAAATATTAAGTACACGATGTTCAAACAGAACAAAAATGTAAAGGTACGAAATGTAAAACTCCAAAAAGTTAAATTCCTCTACTAAAAAAATGGTTTGAAAAGTAAAAGTACTATGTACATCAACTAAAAGCAGCATGAAAAATTAAAAATAGCAAGTACAACACGTTAAAACAGCACGAAAATCTAAAAGTACTAAGTACAAAGCTTCGAAACTTACGTTGATCCAGAAAATGCAAAATGTTAAAACTTAATGTAAAAACGTAACAAGTACCATATACAAAATGTTAACACTTAGATTTATCTACTAAAACCTAGAATGAAGATATAAAAATACTAAGTATAATATACTAAAGAAACACAAAATTATAAAAGTGCAAAATACTAGAACTATCTATTAAAACTTCAAAACATAGATTCAGCATCAAAACACATAATCTGTTTACAAAAATCTTAATCAGAAATGTAAGAGTTCGAAGAACAAAGTGCTAAAACTTAAAAAGTAAAGAAACGCAGTACAAAACAATAAAGAATGAAAGAGTACCAACTATAAAGCTTCAAAACCTAAATTCATCCAGAAAAATTTAGAACGAAAATGTAAAGCTACGGAAAGTTTCAAAATAAAAGTTTTATGCACTTGCAAAACTTAAATTCATCTACTAAAAATTCGGTTAGAAAAGTAAAAGTACTAAGAACAAAAAATTAAAAACAGCATGAAAATCTAAAAGTACTAAGTACAAAACATCAAAACTTAAATTGATCCAGAAAAACTTAGAATAAAAACGTAATTGTACGGTTATTTTAAAAATAAGAGTATTATGTATTAGCAAAACGCTGAAACGTAAGACAAAAATGTGTAGAATGAAGAAGTAAAAATACAAATGTACGATATACTAAAGCAACACCTAAAACGTAAAAGTACAAAATACAAAACATAAAAAATATGGAGTTATCTAAATAAAACTTCAAAACGTAGATTTGTCGAGTGAAATCTTAATCAAAAATTTTAAAATTTCGAAGAACAAAATGCTAATACTACGAAAGATTAAAAATACGCAATACAAAACAATAACGCATGAAAGAATGCTAACTTCATATACCAAAATCCCTTAAATGACAAAACCTAAAACCATTAAGAGAAACTTAGAACGAAAAAGTTATAGTACGGAAATTTACAAAATAAAAGTGTTATGCACTTGCAGAATGAAAATGACTTAGCCTTAGCAAACTAAAAAACTACTGAAGAATGTTAAAACCCCTAAATTTTAAAAATAACATTAAAGTTAAAAAACAAAAATGTAAAATTTTATAAATGTTAAAGCGAAAAAAAATTAAAACTGGAAAAATTTAAAGAAATGTTGCCAAAAACACAATAAAGAAACGTAAAAAAAAAAAAGCTTAAATAAAAAATGCTTTAATCTTAAAGTCACAAATGAACTCATTCTTCTCGAGAACAGAGAAGTGACTGATTAACCGACAATGAAGAGGGAAAACCCAACCAAGAACTGACTACCCCAACTATAAATTTTTACCCCACAGTGAACATGTTCAGTCGGGGAAAATATTTTAGTTGGGGAACCAGTGTTCGGTTAGGTTTCCCTTCATTTTCGGGTTTAAAGTCACTTCTCTGTTCTCGAGAAGAATGAGTCCATTTGTGACTTTTGATTAAAGCAGTTTTGATTTAAGCTTTTTTTTTTTTTTCCGGGGGCCCTTTTTAATTTTTTTTGTTTTTTTTTAAACAAAAAATTTTTTTTTAATTTTTTTAAAATTTTTTTTCCCAAATTTTGTGGCATCAGTCTAAGTTTTATAGATAAATCTTCATTTTTTTCGTTTTTATTTAGTACTTTTACATTTTTGTGTGGGTTTAATATATTATACTTAGTATTTTTTCATCTTCATTGTAGGGTTTTTGTAGCTAAGGCTAAGTCTTATCATTCTGCAAGTGCATAACACTTTTATTTGTAAATTTCCGTACTATAAATTTTTCGTTTAAGTTTCTCTTAATGGTTTTAGGTTTTTCATTTAAGGGATTTTGGTATAGAAAGTATTCTTTCATGCTTATTGTTTTGTATTGCGTATTTTTAATCTTTCGTAGTATTAGCATTTTGTTCTTCGAAATTTTAAAATTTTTGATTAAGATTTCACTCGAAAACTACGTTTTGAAGTTTTATTTAGATAACTCCATATTTTTTTTTGTTTTTTATTTTGACTTTTACGTTTTAGGTGTTGCTTTAGTATATCGTACTTGTATTTTTACTTCTTCATTCTACACATTTTTGCTTACGTTTCAGCGTTTTGCTAATACATAATACATATAAATTTTTAAAAACCACTCAACTTTACTCGAAAAACGCCTGAGGGCATACAACTCAACTCTACTCGAAAAATGCCTCAGGGCATACAACTCAACTCAACTCGAAAAATGCCTGAGGGCAAAACAACTCAACTCCACTCGACTAACGCCTGAGGGCACGCCTGGGGGCATTGGGAGGCGCAACGGCCACACCCCCTTGCGCTTGCACATTGCGCGTTGCGCCTGCTGGGGTAGAAACGGCCTTATTCCCCTACTCTCACCCGTCTCTCTAAGTTTATTCATATATAGAGACTTATTTTCATTAATGCTCGCTGTTAGACTCTAAAATCATTGCATGACGTAATTCTTTTAGATGATTTTATTAGAGGTAAAATAAACAGCTTATAGTACAGTACACTAACAAACAGTTTTGTTTCCTGCATTTCAAACTTTATCCAAATTCTTAACAGTAGATAACTTTTAATCAAATAAAACTACAGAAAAATTCTAGCTTGAAATTTACGTTCAAAATTGCAGCTTCATTACAATTATATTTTAATTTTAGTTTTCTCTCTCTCATTTTTTTTTCTGTAAAAACATAAAGGATTACTTTTTGCATAAGTGGTTTCCAAAGGGAACCGTCGTCCCGCACGTCAAAGCCCCTACAACGCAGAGACCACCCTGTTTGTTTGTAATTTGTGACTTTCGGTAATGTTCCTGATGAACTCCCCACAGTTCGGAACTTCTTGTCATTATTTAGTGGCACAATAAACGAATGCACCTGTTAAAGCATTAAATAGGGAGGGTTGGTTCTCCGGTTGTTACATAGCCTTTGGGGTGTGAAGTAGGTTCTCTTGTGGTCTGGAATCCCCTTACTGCGAGAGTGATAATGTGTAATATAAATCTATAATGGACACCTGTTAATGTGCTCACCTTTGGACGAAAATCATTTGATAACAATTACCAAGTGCTAATATTAAAAAATAAAAGTTTAATACTTTAAAAATGCGAATAAATACTATGCAGTAGATTTTCGGAGACTACGTTAATTTACGTGTAATTGAAATTGAATGAATATATTTAGCGTGAAATAATAGTTACTAGAAAAGTACAATAAGACTTAGTAAATTATTGATACAAAAATAAAATTTAAAAAAAAAGAAAGGGAGTAGGAGAAGGGGAGGAATCACCGATTCTGATTGTCTGCTTTTTTTTTTTTTTAAGTTTAACCCCGTCTGACTGAATTTTCAACAAAGTGTGTTAGTTTTTTTTTTCTCTTTAAGCTAAATGCGGAAGCTACTTAATATGTCCAATATCAATCACACACAATTTCAAGCTTTATTAATCATAAATAAAAATTGTCCGAGAAAGCGGACACAACGCAAAACATAAAAATTTTATGACAAAGAATTGTTCCAAATTAAAATATTGTCGTTTGTGTTAAATCCTTATACAGTAGTATCTCCATTAAGGGACACCTCTAATTAAGGAACACTTTTTCTGGTCCCAGTCCCTTTAAATAGGGACCACAATGTATTTACCTCTGGATAAGGGACACTCTATTTAAGTGATATTCAAAGAGAAAAGTTTCAAAAATTAAAGTTATACATAGGCTTGCCATACGTCCCGGTATTTTGCTCTTGTGCTTTGTTTTGTTTTAAAATTTGTCGAATGTGATTGCAAATTTTAATTTGTTTCTTATTTATGAGAATTTCGCACCTGGGTTTTTTTTTTTTTTTTTTTTTTTTGCGTTCAAGTAATCCAATTTGTTTTTTTTTTTTTCAAATTTGTCAAATGTGATTTCAAATTTTAATTTGTTTGGGATTTATGCAATAAAAAAGAAATAAAGAATTATGAACAAATGTATATGATTTTTTTTTTAAATCAAATTCATACTTCAACTTAATGTTTGGTTGCATTTTGACAAAGTTTTAATGAACAATCTCATATTCTAAATCAAAAGTATTTTCAAATTATTTCTGTCATCAATTCCTTTAAAATATACTGCACACAATAATTTCTTTAAACTAGTTGAAGGTGATTTAAATTTTCTGAAAAAAATGAACTGGAAAAAAAATCGTGCATTTCCCACTATTCCTTATTTTTATTCAAAACAAAAATGTGTGTTTTATTGAAAAACACATTTTTATTGAAAAAAAATACACAAAGTTTAAAAAAAATAATAATTAACAGTAGTAAAAAAAAGTAAAAAAAAAAAAAATACAAAGTTTTTATTGAAAAAAAATTATATTGCTTTAATAACAATAATAAATGAGAGCAATCTCCTCTTATCTGGAACGTTAATTTCCTTAGATCTGTTAGAAGCAAAAACTGTACTCACACACTCAACGCAGAAAACGAAAACGGAGAGTCCACGCGCAGGCGGCTTAAACAGAGTGACGTCAGAGCCCCACGCCTATTGGCGTGACGTCACACTTGGAGAGCGCTCGCACAATGTGAACTAACGTCCACCATTCGAATCAAGTAAACAAATCAACTGGAAGTTCGCGTCATCACTTCCTCTGATGTCAAAGCTCGTTTTTTTTTTCTTTTAATTTTTTGAATCTTTTAAAACTTTATGAAATAAAAATTAATTTCATAAAGAAAAATACAAAATTGAGTAGTTAAAAACAGTTATGGGTGCGTTTAATATCCAAAAGATCATTTCTTAGTGATTGCGCATGTATTCCTTTTTTTAAATGCTTTCTTCTTTAACTGCAAAAAGCATTTAATTTCTGACCCAATGTTTATGTGCTATGGAGTGCCATTACTAATGTTCAAGGTGCATCATAATTTATTCAGTGTATTTATCTGGTATTTGAACAAAGAAACTATATAAAAAGCTTAAGTAATGTTTTCCTTTATGTACTATGCATTTAATGAGGTAAAAATTTTGCACAATATCATAAATGAGGAACCTAGAAGCAAAGGGGTGTAAGTGACAAAATTGAAAATTTGGAGATAAATAGTGCAAATTAAAGCGAAAGCACTACACTATATTGTGGCAAGAGATGTTAGCGGTAGCCCTAACAGATGCTTCCCCCAATGTGATTTAGAAACAAAATAGCATTTAAGGCCCCTTAAGATCCTAACTTTGAACATTTTTTCCTCGGAATTGTTTTTTGGTCACTTACATCCCTTTGCTTTTTACTGCCTGAAATGAATATTTAGATTTATTTTTTTAATTGCTCATGTGATCAAGCTAAATATTTATCTTTGTCAAGTTTTAGACCTTTTAAATCAGCGGTCGGCAACCTAAATTGACCGACTACCTACTCTCTAAGTTCGACGAAAACCAAGATCGACTCAGAGGTTAATGGAAAGGGGTGGGTGCATATCAAGACCGTATGTATACATTTTGGGGGTGTGGGATACAGCCTCAGTGCATACAATATTAATAAGACAGCACCTGTTTTCAAAATGCAGGTCAATTCTTGTCGGAACAAGTTTTGATGTTGCTAAAATACCTACTTTAAAATTTCTAAAATAATTTAATGTAACACTGTTAACTCGGTTAACAATATTTCAAATACTAATATTTCTTTTAAACTTAATAAAATACTGTTAGTTTTTTAAATAAAAAGCACCATGCGAAAGGTAGCTATATAGGGTCAGTTGGGGTAATTGTAATGGCTAGAATAGATAGTGTGCCGTTCGCCATTGTCCTCCAGCGCTTTTTCTGTACCCGAAAGTAAGCCTCCACTAGATGGCGCTCTATTCGATAGCGAGGTATGTTCGAGCCCGCCGGAAGACGGCTTTGGGACCAGATGCTGCGATTAAAGGCCCTGTGTACCAAAAGTCTTTCGTTCAGCCGATTGTCATTCAGAAAGTGACAAGTTACACTGATGCGCTAACATGAATTGATTGCTGTTAACTACTTTCAGATTAGTTTTTTTCCGTAAGGAAGAAGGAAATGAAATAAATATCTCACTCATTCGAACTTTGAAATAGGAACAACTTTAATTTTTTTTATTCTATAAAATAAATAAATAAAAAGGATTTTGTAACAAATGTCCATTTTTGGTTTTTGTAAACTTATGTGTGATACATCAGTTTAATTCTGACCACCTCAAAGAAACAAGAATTTCTAAAGGGCAAAGTCTTGCAATGCTATAATAAATGTCTGTGGTTTTTTAAATCTGCATCCGAACAGAATAATTTGCTTTCGAAAGTATCGCTTTTTTTTTTTTTTTTGGCTCTCATATTGGTGAACTAAATGTGGATTTGAACTTACTAAACTTTAAAGGAAGGGCTAAACTTTAAAGGATTATATGGGATAATATGTTCAAATTTTGTGTGGAATATACTATGAATTATAACCAGTCAAGAAAATTAAGTAGAGGCTTGTTGGAACGTCATTATAATAATATATTAAAATAATATGGTAGTTTGGCTGAAAGTTCCTCTGATAAAGGTACCCACCAGAGGCGGTGAGGGGGGAGCTTAGGGGTGTTTTTCAGTTTTTGAATAAAATTCTACATTTTGGCTGGAACTACAACAGGTTGTAAAAGATGTGACTCAAAAATTAAATCTTATATATGAGACAATATTGACGTTAATGAAGAAGAAATGTTAGATTAAAATGAAATTCTGCTTGTCATAACAACAATAGAAAGTTAAAGCTAAGCTTTTTTGCTTTGGTTCAAGATTTTTTTTATTACATATTTGTTTCTATTTTGGTTTAGTATGTAACTGAAACTTGACCAACGTTTTGTGTATCATAATGTGACAAAGGTACCCACCAGAGGGGGCGGGGGGATTTGGGGGGGGGTTCAGTTTTTTTTAATAAAATTCTACATTTGTCTGGAACTACAAAAAGTTTTAAAAGATGAAACTCAAAAATTAAATTTTAGATATGAAACAATATTGACGTTAAAGAAGAAGAAATGTTATATCAAAATGAAATTGTTCTTGTCATAACAACAAAATAAATTTAAAGCTAAGCTTTATGCTTTGGTTCAAGATTTTTTTTATTATTTGTTTCTATTTTGGTTTAGTATGTAACTGAAACTTGACCAACGTTTTGTGTATCATAATGTGATAAAGGTACCCACCAGAGGGGGCGGGGGGATTTGGGGGGGAGGGTTCAGTTTTCTTAAATAAAATTCTACATTTGTCTGGAACTACAAAAAGTTTTAAAAGATGTGACTCAAAAATTAAATTTTATGTATGAAATAATATTGACGTTAAAGAAGAAGAAATGTTATATCAAAATGAAGTTGTTCTTGTCATAACAACAAAATAAATTTAAAGCTAAGCTTTTTGCTTTGGTTCAAGATTTTTTTTATTATTTGTTTCTATTTTGGTTTAGTATGTAACTGAAACTTGACCAACATTTTGTGTATCATAATGTGACGAAGGTATCCACCAGAGGGGGCGGGGTTCAGTTTTTTTTTAATAAAATTCTACATTTGTCTGGAACTACAAAAAGTTTTAAAAGATGTGACTCAAAAATTAAATTTTATATATGAAACAATATTGACGTTAAAGAAGAAATGTTATGTAGAAATGAAATTGTTCTTGTCATAACAACAAAATAAATTTAAAGCTAAGCTTTTTGCTTTGGTTCAAGATTTTTTTTATTATTTGTTTCTATTTTGGTTTTGTATGTAATTGAAACTTGACCAAAACTTTGTGCATCATAATGTGTTTTTAAATAAATGTAAATAAAAAAAAAATTAAATCTATATTTTAAAAAAAAATCGTACACAAAATTTTAAGCATGCAGTTCATTTAAAAAATGACATTGCAAGTGTTTATTTTTTTAAAAAATATATACATCAGATTGCAATGTGCTTTTTAAAAAACTTATGTGATAGTAATTACTGTTAATTTTTATTTATTTATTTATGTTAAATTATAGTACATAGACATATAGCCTTTCTTTTTTTAGGTAATATGAGCATAATAATGCAATTATTTTCAGCAGCTCATTCACACTATATTGGACCAAAAAACCCTTGTCTTTAAAATGTATAACAATATTCTCTTAACAAAATACATGGTTTTCATTAAGACTGCTTCCGAAAACTAAATAAAAACATTTTTCATGCTTGTGTCCACCTAAACGACAGCCGTCTATTTATTGATCCAAATTCTTTTCTAGAACAGATGATTGAATATTTTTAAAAAACTCACATATTTTTTGCACCTTCTTTTTTAGTACTGAAAAAAGTGCGAAAACTAAGGCGAGTAAATGATTCTTTAACGTTCGCTCTGCTAATCAGTTACCTCGCTGTCGATGCTAGCGCCACCTACTGGTGGCTTAGTTTCGTTTTCACATTTTCGCGCCGAACAGCACACTAGGTATTCTAGCCACTGTAATTCCTCCCTGTGTAATTCCCATGCTCTGTGCCCACGGAGTAAAAAGAAGGAGACGAATCTCCATAGTAAAAGTTTGTCCGGACGATTTCATTGGCGCTAGATGGCGCGCATGTAAAATGTCTTGCCATGAGGGTGATTCGCAACATAATTTAGTGTTACAAATAAAATTATTTAAAAGGGTTTTTTTAAGAGTATTTAAATCGATATAGTCAATTTTTGTGAAGCTGGTTATAGGATCATGGACTACTTTTAGATTCAGAATGTGTTTGTGATTTCTTTTTATTATATTTGGTTCATTTTATTTTAGTTCGATGGTTTCGGTTTGCGACTGATGGTTTCGGTTTGCTAAAAGCCCGTAAATTTTCGGGAAGAAACTGGGAAATTTGGGAACATTGGGAATTTTGAGATGTTTTCAGTCTTAAATATTGTTACAGAACATATAACATTGTAACGCTATATTATTTTTATTTTAGATACATGACCAAGCGTCAAACATAACATTTTATATCAAATCTATAATTGAGAAAATTAACTAGTACATTCAATAGGCTTTTTTATTGCAGTATTATTGATTCTAAAAATTTATTTGATTTGGTTGATTTCCAGAAAATAAGATTAACCTTCAAAATTTTTTTTTTTTCTTTACTCGTTGATTTAAATTATTATAAGCAATAATATATCTGTTTTATTCATAGCATTTTATTACAACTTTAACGACACATTTGAAGGGGTAATTTTTTGACAAGAAACACTGTTTAAAGCACTCTTATACATTTCAACAATTTTTTTAAAGGCAGGTTTTAAATATTTTTATGTGTTATTTTGTTTTTTATTGATGACTTAAACAACTATCAATTTTCACAATGGGGCCGTTCATAAATGACGTCACGCTTTTTTCCTATATATTTGACCCCCTACCCCCCTTTGTCACAATATGTCACACTTCAGCGGACCCCTTCCCCCCTTTTGTCACGCGTCACGCTATGTTGCATAATGCATGATGTTACAATTCTTGTTACCCCCTCCCCTCCCCTTGTCACACTTTGTCACAATTTCACGAAACCCCCTCCCCCCCTCGAAGCGTGACATCATTTATGAATGATCCCTATGTAAATAAAAAAAATTAACAACTTCCTTTTTTTCATTCTCAACAGAAACATTTTTTACAGGTACCAACATTACGAAATAAATATGTTGTCTGTTTTAAAATGCTTTAACAGTAATGCTCGGGAAAAAAATTCTATTATAATGAAAATTTCATAAAAATGTATTTATTTTTTATGTGTTAAAATTACTATTTCAAAAAAAAAAAAAAAAAAAAAAAACGATCCCAGTTTTAGAAATTTGAAACTTCCCGATATTGCTTTAAATTCTTTGGGGGGGGGGGGCGGTTTTTCCGAAAATAAAGTAGGCGTTTAGACATCTTTGCAAAGCTAATTGTAACTTTAATTTAACTAAAAAAGGTTTCAACTTTAATGTAAAGTTAAGTAAAAAACATGTCCATTAAAAGTGATAACGCACGCCTCCCCAAAAGCTGTGGACCCTCCCTCTCCAAGGCGTAACAAAGTCAGGTGTGGTGTGTTGGAAACCGCTCAAAAACATTTACATTCCTGAAGTTTATGAACTAACTGATTCCAGATTATTAAGAGTATAAATAATGAAGTACAGCAAGCGTTAGATAAAAGAAACGACGTGCGGAGTTAAAAAATCGGGTGCCCAACAGACCCGTTGTGTTTGGGGATCAATTGCACCTCCCCCCTCACTTGGAAAATAATTTAATGTATTTCTTCGTATGTACATGTATTTTGTGTTTTTTTAATGCAACGTACAATGAGTTTTTACTTCCCTCCATTTAAGAGGGTCGGGGGGGGGGAGTGCCCCCTGGCCCCGACATTTTCCTCGCATTCATTATGGCACGAATACCAGCTGACCGTCTGCTACCCCTCTTTTAATCCTAAATTATCTAGTCACTAGCTAATTACAGTGATTTTTTACGAAAGCAAAAAATGCATTAAATAAGATACTAAAATAACCTTCTGATTATATGTTTAACTTATAATAAAATGCAATAAAATATTGCAAATAATAATTTCAATTGTTGGAACAACGAGAGACTAATGCGTGCCCGAACGCCTGGCCGCTGCCGCCAAAACGAGCTGATTTTCCGCTACCTTTCTCCCAATACTCGGGGTCAAACGAAATTCTCTTTCCCTACTTGATCAAACGGCAAGACATTTTACTCTAGCGCCATCTGACGGCGGTGGAAAAATCGCGCCATGTTTTCGGCCCGTTCCCCGCTTAGTTGAGGTTCCTTCCTTTTAAGCCGGATTCACACATACAACCGACGGACGGACGGACAAAATTCGTCCGTGACGGAGAAGCGTGAGTTCAATTCACACTACAAAGGTTCTGCGACGGGCAGTGGGTTTCAGCCAATGATTGCAAGGCGTAAGCTCTCTACATGAGCCAATAATGGGGTGCCTTCGTCATTTGACGACTCTGTATTTAGACATCGATTTCAGAAGCAGACGACGCATTTAATAAACTCGAATTTTCATTCAGTTTCAGCAGCGATTTCATTTCATAAAAGTGTCGGGCAGAGATAAATGTTTGTTTAATTTTGAAAAAGAAAATTCTGATTAACAAACATAAATAATATCATTACTTCAGCGGTCTTATCAATGAGCTTCGTAAATGACAGAAAATACATAAATTGTAAGTTTTGCACACAGCAATAAGCTTACATTTTCGCAGAAATATTAAGCGTTTTACTAAAGGTAACACACATAATATAAATTCCAGGATTAGGATTAAGCAAAGAGTAAAAGATGTTAGATTCATATGCGAGCGTTGGTGCAATTAATTGTAAATAGATATTCAGAAATGATATTGATTTTGTCAGGCGAAAATGATACGCAAATCCTTTTCGTTCTTGATTTAAAATCAATGCTAAGAAGAAATTTAAATTTTCTGTTTAGGAAAAAAAATTACATATCTAACAATTACTTTTTAAAAAAGATCAGATCTAGAAATTACAAGATAAAATTGAATTGTTTTTATTTGCACTATAATTTAATATTTCTTCAAAATGAGCTGTAAATCACTTTATATAATCAAGGAAGTGTGGCATTATTATAACACTTAAATTGCATGTTAGCTTTCCTATTTTTCTCCTAGTAAATTGCAAACATGAGACAACTGTTAGAAATCCTAAAAAAACGCATTTTACTAAATTGTGACCCCGCTAACTGTAAAAAGCATTTCTAAAATAAGAATATTGTCCCTTGCATTTTGAAACCTGTACAATAACTACAAAGAGTATAACATATAGATGATACTTTGCCAATGCGTAAAAAATTGTGCTTTTAACACTAAACATTAATAAGAAATGCAAAATTCTTTTATAAAAGTAATATGCTTATGCTAATAGATACAAATCTCAGAAGAAAAACATTGTCTATTTATTTTCTTCTTTCAAATAACTCAAAAGTTTGCAAACTAATTCGGTACTCACACATTAAAGTCACAAAACAAAATTTTGAAGGAAGAATTTATTGAAGTACTTAATTATAATACTGAAATCAAAGAAAATTACAAAATTTTGATCATTCATAAGTACATATATCAATAATTTGAAGACAATAATGAGCAGAAGTACAATTTCAATATTTCAGCCTGTACAAGTCATCTGTCTTTCCATAACATCTGTAAAAAAGAAAAAAAACAGTTAATACTGTGACGTAATCTTTACAAATATAACATATGCAGAAAACATTTTCCACCAAGTTGTTTTCTAGGAATTAAAAAACAGTATTGGAAATATAATTTAAATTCGGTTGCACATGAATTATTAATTTGGCCACAATTTCCAATGAATGAACATGATGATTTGTGAATTTTACAAAAGAAAACTTTGCAAATGTAGTTTTAAGATACAATCACTTTTAGAGTAAGAATTTAAGAACAATTCTAACTAAGTAACCGACTCCATGGCGCAACAGCCCAATAGGGACCATGACCTACCGTGCCCATCCCAACTTTTGAGACCAAGGGCCCTAGGATGCAGAAGCAGATGTTCCGGTCAAGTAATGACCTGAAGCAGAATCCCCAGTGTTAGTTCCCAAGTGTGTTTGGTCCTCATTTTATCCACCCCACTGGAGCGATAAAAGGCTGAGTAATCCCTGCCCAACCCGGGAGTCGAACCCCGGACCCGTGGCATGGAAGCACAAAAGGCTTACCACTCAGCCTCCATTATCATCCCAATGAACAATTTGTTAATTACAAGTTGATAATAATGAGCCGGTGCTGTGATGTCACCCGGATTGCCCGGCCAAAGATTCGCCCCTAGTTTTGACAATTTATGTTACAAATACACATGTATTATTGAGACCTATATATGGAATGTATGAATTACAATAGTGTCAATTTTTTAATCTTGCTTTTGGTATAGTTTTTCACTTTCTTGTGCTATGCAATAAATGTGTATTATCAGTCCACAACTATATGAAATACTACAAGTGAATTTTTGTCCATGAAGCATGCAAAACTGAAGATATGTATACGTTTCAAATCGACAATATTGATCATGTGATACGTATAAGATTAAAAAATAAGTAACAATGCAAGAACGTAATAAATAACACAAGCATTAAATAATTATGATTTAATGTAATTATATTAAAACTCACTCCTCCTAGTCTAGGGATAAAATTGGTTTGGATGTAAGTTAAGGGTCAATATTCATTAAAAAAAGTGCAAGCAAAATATAGAACAAAGAATATTATTTTATTTCATCACAATTTCTACAAAAAATTGAACCAAAAACAATTCTCCCCAACTACAAAAATATACTTACATGTATAAAAATACCGAGTAGATGTACCAAATGGTCAGTTGTGCATCTTTAATCAAAAAACAGCAACCTACAGCAATGCCCGTGTCCAAAAAAGTTATTTCCCACGTAAAAAAAGCTGTAAAAAAAGACAAATGTTAAGAAAGCATGTTGATGATCGTACATGAAGCACCACACACAGCAAGTAATTTACGAGTATTCTGGTATTTATCAGCAGTAGTGCATAGTGCTGGAAAAAAACTTGGGGAATGCTTATAGATACAAGCATAAGTTATCGACATCAAAAGCTCTGAGGGGATGCTTGAGTTAAAAATTTTAAAAAACAAGGGAGGAGAAAAGGGTGTTTTAAAGTAAATATATGGGGGTACACCGTCCTCTTTCGATCACACCTGTGGTTATAGAGACACTGATCGATACAATTGTTATTAACATGAATTCATTAGTTGAGGTGTTAGTTAATATTCTGATACGATAAAACTAAATATTAGATGCCCTTTAATTACATTTGATTTGGCAATGTTTCCAAGTCTGGGTAGCATGGACCCTATAAGTAGGTTTACCCAACAGGTCTAAACCAGAACAAATTAGTGATCAACTTGTTACTATTAAATTTTGATGTCGTTAAAGTTTACATTGATTTTGAAGAAGCAACTCAGGTACTCAGGCTTGCCTGCATGTAACTTCAGCTTGTTTGGTGTAGAAACTATGTTTTAATACCAGTAAAGAAACGCATATAAATTAAAACTTTTAAACATTTAAGTAGCAAACTAAATTTAAATGCAAATTTTCTTCACAGTCTGACATGAAATCACCTCCACAAATAACAATGTTAATAAAAATGATATGTAAACAAAACAAATCTGTTGACAGTGATCTTTTAACCTGTAAATTATGAACTGAAAGTAATCTTTCATACAATGGATCTGACTTGTTGATGAAGTTATGTCAATGAATTCAACTGACTGCTAACTAGTTATGTTTATGATATCGGTGATAAGTGCTTTATATTTTTACAAAAGAAATGAATAAATAAATGTCCAGGGCAATAAGCAAAATATTAAATTCAAGCAACAAATAAACATTAATACGCAAATGTGGTACCATAGTAGATAGGTAAAATTTTCTAAAATAAAAATGCAAATAAAGTAGCGCCGAAACATTACATGCACTTATGCATCTTTTCAAACTCTACGCTTTGCTACTTACTATTATTACATTATTTTTCTCATATCGTGATTAATTAATTAAATTGAAAATAGAAGATGCTAAGAAACAAATTTTAAACGCAGTAATGCGTATTACAACATAAAATAGCACATTACTCTTAATGCTTTAAAATAAGTGCTGCACAGAAATAGTAATAATTATAAATCACTCACTTGGGCTGCGTTTCCAAATAAACACGACAGACAAAACATGGCCGAAGCTCTCTCTTCTTGCTTCATAATGATTGACCAAGCAATTCGTCTGTGACGGACAATATCAAATGGATTTGATATTGTCCGTCGACGGACATTCCTGTTCGGTAACCATGACAACGAGGAGAAGCCACGTTTTTTCCGTCGGATTTCGTCCGTCCATGGCGCTGTGTGAATCCAGCTTTAGACTCCCTGTCTGACGAGCGTCTGAATTCTTAAATTTCCCTTATGCTATGCGCATGCGCTAGGAACAAACTCGCCAAATCAAATCTCGCCAAACATACTGCTATCTTATATTAACCCTTTTCTTGCTTCAATCATGGAGAAAGGATTTATTCCTCTGCACGCGTTCTTTTGTGTAATTAAGATGCCTGAAGTAGGTTATGTTGTTAAAATCTTTTCTTCAATTAATGCGTATTTAATCAATCAGGTGATCCAGTTTTAAACATGATTCTTTTCTTTTCCATTTTATTGTTCAAGTTTGTTTCTTGTTCTCGTATATATTTCAGGATTTTTTTTGTTTGTAACTAGGAATTGTATTCAAATCGTAAATATCTTAGAAATGTGTAACTTTTCTGCTAAATCCTGTACATGATAGGATGTTCTCTTGAATATAAGTGCAGTTTCTTCCTTAGTGTTTTAAGTGTAATGCAATTTCAAATATCCTGCTGAATAAAGCATATTAGCTGCGATTTGAATACTTTGCACCCTATTATGTAGTGTAAACTTTAATCAGAGAATGACTAAAGCTTAAAATTAGCTACCTTTTTGCAACGATGCCTTAATACTTAGAATCAAGGTAATTTCAAAATGTATCATTCTAATTTCAGCTCAATATAACGTTCGTAGTGAACAATATTTTTCATTTATTCTTTAATTCCTAGGCATTAGGTATATGTTGAATTTTTAACAAAATTGATGTTTTAGAGCTCAAAATTTGTCCAACAGTTTGAATCAAATGTTTATACTTTATTCGCTTCTCATGGATTTTATTATTATTATTTTTTTTTTTTTTAGAGAGTCATTGCGAACTAAGAAATGTGAAGCTCTAGTTGAATTTTAGCCCTGGTGCAGATGTTTTAAAATTCTGCATCATGGTTTTAATTTTACTGGTAATCTGAAGCTGACAAAGAAATTGAGAATTTTCTCTTGATAATGTACTAATGTGTGCATACATGAAAAAAAAGTCATTGGAGTTAAAATTTTATTCAGTAAATTTCATTGTTATTTGCCTGCAGTTCAGCTTGCACTCTTCTGTTTTTATACTTTATTTGCTCTTGATCTCTATGCTTTTAGAGAATGCAAGTGAAAAATTATCCTTACTAAACTAGGTGAATTTTAGCCCTATAGACAGCAGAAGATATTCCAAACTGCATCAAGGGTTTAATTTCACTGATGAATATTTTTAAAAAGTGTTGGTAGAAATAAAGTGTTTTTTATGTGTTTGGTAATATGTCATTTCTGTGTGTGGGCGGAAAAAAATGCATTAGAATATTTTATCTAGTAGAACTATTTTATAGCTTATTGTACCCTCTAATGCATATTATTTACATCAGTTAATAAATTGCAAATGATTATTCTTGTCCCTAATTTATTCTAATAAAGAAAGCACATTCATGTGTTGGTACACAAGCACTATACATATATTTCCAAGTATAATTCTTCTGCATATATATATAGAATTTATATTCGTATACATGTGTGTATATATATATTTACACATATATTGCACTTATTAGTTTGGATTCAGTGATTGTTTTGTTATTATATTAATATTCTTTGCTTTTTTTTTTTTTTTAGGACTTGGGCAATCCTTTTACAGGTTTTATTCAATTCCTGATTTTTAAGGTTTATGTTGTGTTTCTTAAAGTAATATTTTTCAATAATGATATTGAAGTGCATTGGGAAAGTTATCATGCGATGTCAGAAGTTACATGTACTTGAATTTTAATTAATAGATATGACTGTATTTGACAGTAAAAGCTGTTATTTTAGGTTTCATTGATTATATGAAAGTAAGCATCTTCTCTTCAAATACTATGTTTATCAATGAAAATGAAATTTAAAATGCTATTTAGTTTTAAAATATTAATACTGAGTCATAATAATATAATTTAAAATGCAAACATTCTTAAATTTTGTGATGCACTAAATGCAAGCTTTCAGATTTACGGAGTACAAACTGTTTGAATTACTGCTCAACATGCCAGATATATCTACCATTAAAAATGAAGTGTAATTATATTATTTCCTATATATGGGGGGTCCGGTGCATAATGGATTCTCCCTTTAAATATGTTACTATCCATTCATATAAAGTCTCATAGACAGTAGCGTAGTTATGGTTGTTTGCAACTAAAATGCCAAAAATATCATATGGGAAATACTTGGGTACCCGTTATGAGAAAATTTTATATTTTGAGCTGCTAAAAATAATTTCTCCATCTTGAAGTTTTCTTTGAATTTTATCATGCCTGAAATGTCTATGAGTATTAAATAGTCCTTCCAGAAAGGTGAAATCATGCTGTATTTAAGTTTCTAGAAATTATTTACACATTTATAGTTCATATATAATTTTAGTACCTTTATTTGTTTCATTTCAACATGAGGCACAGTGGAACATCAATCTGTTTAAAACTGCAGCTTAATTAGTTTACTTAAATTCACATGTACACATAACTTCCAAAGGGTTTATATGAAAATAATGGTAATGAAAATAGTAAATTTCTCAATAATAAAATAAATATTTGAATAATACAGAAACACTAAAGTCATTCGTTATTTTGTTGCGAAAATTTTTAACATAAAGGACATCACATTCATTAGAGGACATTGTTATACTTCTTCCTGACCTATTTGTGTCCTCAGGAAATTCATGGATGTGTTTTCAAATGTGGCTTACAGTATTTCATCATTAAATTTTAAAACTTACAATAATCACTTAATAAAATTTCTCAGTTTCAATGGTTTCTTTTTTATTTTGATTTCCTTTAAAATTTGGTAATTTTATTTCGTGATATTGTTTGCATTATGTTTCTTAGACCAAAATGCATTAGAATGTAATCTCAGAAGAAAATGTAATTTATATCAAGTTAATCTAGGATGGTCTATGGTCCACTGTATCTCAGGAATGGTTCACAGTGGACTATTTTGTTGAATCCACACAACTTATATTTTTACTCATAATGCATTCCAGATATTGTTGCAAAAAAAATTAGGTCATTACAACAAAAGTTTGAAAAATGTCTGTAATTTTTTCAAGCACATAGCTTTTTCCTGTTTTTTTAAAAAATAAGGGCAAGGGCTCCACTGCCCTGGGTCTCTCCTGTAGTGCAACAGTGTCAGATTTGTACATTTTATAAATTTACATATTTTGCCATCAATTTTTTTTTCTGCATGTTTGTACATTGTGCAGAAAATGAGCATATTTAGGGGAAAGCTTGCAGGTTGAAATCCCCCATCTGCAAATAGCCAGAATCAGTGGCGTACGCAGAATTTTTTCAGGGAGGGGGGGGGGGGGGGTTTATAATGTTCTGAATCTACTAAAAGAAATTCGAGTATGTAATAAAGCACTATTATTTAGGGCTCAAGGGGAGGGGTTTAAACCCCTAAACCCCCCCCCCCTTGCGTACGCCACTGGCCAGAATCAACATACATGTACTAACATTAGTTCCCCCTAAGATATTTTTCAATATGCAGCAGCTCATGGTGCAAAGGTATTAAATATATGTGCTTCATAAATTCATATATATTGGTATTAAATTTATACAGTAAAACATGTAAAATTGACTTTTGTAAGCTGACCACCTGTCTAAGTTGACCAATTTTCTCAGGAATGGAATTAGATCTATATTATATAATGTAGGGAAACCTTTGTAACTTGACCACCTGTCTATATTGATCACTTATGTAAGCCAAATTTGGGTGGGAGTATTATGAAAAACCTTTTGTAAGTTGACCGCCTAGTTATAACTATATATATTTTTTTAATCTATTTTTGCAAAAGATTTTTAATAAAACTAAAATAACTTCTCCAGAATATTTTTTATGCCATTGACCAGTATTTATCTGGATGGAGGAAACATCAATATAAAGTTTACCTAAAGCTCTTTGTAAGTCACCTATATGGGAAAACTACTATGAACACCCTTTATTCTTTAAATAAGTTTCTTCCTCTTCTATCTGATATAGCCATTTTGAAAAATTATATATTTTTAGGAAATCTTTACCATCGTATAAGTAACTTACATATTTAATGAGATATATATCTTTATTTTCTTAAGTACTTACTTTTAAAGTTGTATAGGATACATATGTTTGTAAGTCATTCAAGTAAAATTTTTCTAAGCATTTTTTAGATAATTGAAAGAAATAGCTAATTACTATTTTAAAGTAAAGTTAATACATGAAGCTATATTTTAATTATTTTAAGTAGTTACAAATGAATAAATGCATAAATGACAAAAAAACAAAAAAAAAAAACAACTGTAAACCCTTTAAAGTTGACCCCCTATCAAAGTTGACAACTAAAGTGCTGCACTGCAACTGGACATGATACACAGGTTTCTCTGTATATAAGTGCAAACTATTTCAATTACAGTTCAATATGTCACTCTTTTGAATGAAGAATGTATGGTATTGGGAAAAACAATAAATTTCGTGTTGCCAAGTTGTTTCGATTTTGAATTGTGTCACTTTTCTTGTGTTTAACATTTAAGCTATATATTGAGCCAGAAAGCTGCCATTGTGTCCGGCAAGAGTCCCCCCCCCCCCCCATATAGGAGCGTATGACTATATTTGCTCATATAGTTGCAACCTCTATTGAAAAACTACATCAGACTTGATTTTTTGGCATGCCTTCTGTTGCTCTTTATTTTAACTTAATCCTTTGCTTTTTTTTTTTCTCACCCCGATTGCACACTCCCACAACCATATTTTTTAGGGTAGCAATCAACTTTTAATACTCATTAAAATAAAGATTTAATTGGCGGCAAAATAGAAGAAAAATTTAGGACGTTGTGTGTTCAACTATGGGTCTTTTGGTTCTTTCATGTATGTGTGAGGCTCTTTTGGGAAGGTAGAAAGTGTGGTTCCTATTCCTTATTAATTTGATGTTTTAAATGGAATTTTTTTTAAAGTGATGAAAATGAAGAATTTTGAAAAGCAGCTTATACGAATACAAAAACGAGAATCAGCAAACAGAAAAACAGGCTCTGGGCCAAGCTAGGCTAATCTTGGTCAAATTAATACCATGCAGTTACCTCAAATCTAATTTTTTGCATCGTTTCATCTATACGTTTATTTTTTTACTACAATTATTATTATTGCTGCATTGGGAAAAAAAGAAGTCCCCTTAAGCTCTGAAACACGTGCCTGCAATTCTTATCGTTTAAAGCGCTTAACGTTATTTTTCAGCTCTTTACAAAAATCAGTTTGCTTAATCAACTTGTTTGAAAATTCTAATTGTGTTTTGCTTTTATTAATCACGTTCAAAAACAAATATATCTAAACAGTTTTCTCCAAATAATATGTCTTTTCAATATTCTGCAACGCAACCGTAACGGTAAATAATTGCGCAGCATTGCGAACTACAGCGTTATTAAAGTACCAAACCAAGTGCAGCCATTGGCAATCATTTATCGCTATTTGGTTTCTGAATGTGCGCCAAGGCGCATGCGCATAGACTGGGGAAATTTAAGGATTCAGACCAGGGAGTCTAAAAGGAAGGAGCCTCAACTAAGCGGGGAACGGGCCGAAAACATGGCGCGATTTTTCCACTGCCGACAGATGGCGCTAGAGTAAAATGTCTTGCCGTTTGATCAAGTAGGGAAAGAGAAATTTCGTTTGAGCCCGAGTATTCGGAGAAAGGTAGCGGAAAATCAGCTCGTTTTGGCGGCAGCGGCCAGGCGGTTCGGGCGATCGGGCACGCATTAGTCTCTCGTTGTTCCAACAATTGAAATTATTATTTGCAATATTTTATTGCATTTTATTATAAGTTAAACATATAATCAGAAGGTTATTTTAGTATCTTATTTAATGCATTTTTTGCTTTCGTAAAAAATCACTGTAATTAGCTAGTGACTAGATAATTTAGGATTAAAAGAGGGGTAGCAGACGGTCAGCTGGTATTCGTGCCATAATGAATGCGAGGAAAATGTCGGGGCCAGGGGGCACTCCCCCCACCCCGACCCTCTTAAATGGAGGGAAGTAAAAACACATTGTACGTTGCATTAAAACAACACAAAATACATGTACATACGTAGAAATACATTAAATTATTTTCCAAGTGAGGGGGGAGGTGCAATTTATCCCCCTAACACAACGGGTCTGTTGGGCCCCCGATTTTTGAACTCCGCACGTCATTTCTTTTATCTAACGCTTACTGTACTTCATTATTTATACTCTTAATAATCTGGAATCAGTTAGTTCATAAACTTCAATAATGTAAATGTTTTTGAGCGGCTTCCAACACACCACACACACACACACATGCTTTTTTATATATAAATATATTGAGGCGATGCCCCCTCCCCTCCCCTCCCCAGAGTAATGGCGCCCGCACCTATGAGCGATGACCTTTTCCAAAATTCTGCTAAGGGGCCGTCCATAAATGATGTCACGCTTTTTTCCCATGTATTTGACCCCCTCCCCCCCTTTGTCACAAAATGTCACACTTCAGCATACCCCTCCCCCCTTTGTCCCATATGCTACGCTATGTTGCATAAGCATGATATCCCACTTATTTTTACCTCCTCCCGTCCCCTTGTCCCAATTTCACGACCCCCTCCCCCCCCCCCCCGAAGCGTGACATCATTTGGAATGATCCCTAAACTCCTAGAAAAGGACCCCATAAAACCCAATCTAAAAACATACATATATATATATATATATATACATATCAGTGGCGTCACTACGCGGGGGACCCTTTTCGTTGGATTTCGTTGGCCGGGGGGCCCGAGGGCCCCTGTCTGGATACGGCCTTCGCGGTGCATTCGCCCCAAACGATGACCCCTCTCAAAATTCGGCTCACCTTCACCCTTCGTAAACAACCCCTTAAAATTTTCTATGGAGCAATCGGCAACATGTCCCCCTCCTTCCTTTCGTGTGCGCCCTTGATATATACTATATTTATGTATATACCATTTCCGCTCCAAGAGGATGGTGCATCCCCCAAAACGATGTTCCCTTCAAAATTCAACAAAGCCAAAACGACCCCTATAAAATTTTAATGGAGCAATCTGTGCCATGACCCCAAAGGGCACCCCTAATAAATATATACTTACCCCCCAATTGTTCACCCCTAAAAAAAGAAGCCTCCCCCACCCCTTAAAAGAAGCAAAGACACCTAAAACAATCCCCTTAAAAACTTCAATGGCGTGCGGTTTGCACAATACCCACCACCACTGGAGCTCGCATCCTTTTTTTGTGTGTGTGGGGGGGGGGGGGGGGGCGGGGGAACTGACTTTGTTACGCCTTGGAGAGGGAGGGTCCACAGCTTTTGGGGAGGCGTGCGTTATCACATTTAATGGACATGTTTTTTACTTAACTTTACATTAAAGTTGAAACCGTTTTTAGTTAAATTAAAGTTACAATTAGCTTTGCAAAGATGTCTAAACGCCTACTTTATTTTCGGAAAAACCGCCCCCCCCCCCAAAGAATTTAAAGCAATATCGGGAAGTTTCAAATTTCTAAAAACTGGGATCGTTTTTTTTTTTTTTTTTTTTTTTTGAAATAGTAATTTTAACACATCAAAAATAAATACATTTTTATGAAATTTTCATTATAATAGAATTTTTTTCCCGAGCATTACTGTTAAAGCATTTTAAAACAGACAACATATTTATTTCGTAATGTTGGTACCTGTAAAAAATGTTTCTGTTGAGAATGAAAAAAAGGAAGTTGTTAATATTTTTTATTTACATAGGGATCATTCATAAATGATGTCACGCTTCGAGGGGGGGAGGGGGTTTCGTGAAATTGTGACAAAGTGTGACAAGGGGAGGGGAGGGGGTAACAAGAATTGTAACATCATGCATTATGCAACATAGCGTGACGCATGATAAAAGGGGGGGGGAGGGGTCCGCTGAAGTGTGACATATTGTGACAAAGGGGGGTAGGGGGTCAAATATATGGGAAAAAAGCGTGACGTCATTTATGAACGGCCCCATTGTGAAACTTCATAGTTGTTTAAGTCATCAATAAAAAACAAAATAACACATAAAAATATTTAAAACATGGCTTTAAAAAAAATTGTTGAAATGTATAATAGTGCTTTAAACAGTGTTTCTTGTCAAAAAATTACCCCTTCAACTGTGTCGTTAAAGTTGTAATAAAATGCTATGAATAAAACAGATATATTATTGCTTATAATAATTTAAATCAACGAGTAAAGAAAAAAAAATATTTTGAAGGTTAATCTTATTTTCTGAAAGCAACCAAATCAAATAAATTTTTAGAATCAATAATACTGCAATAAAAAAGCCTATTGAATTTACTAGTTAATTTTCTCAATTATAGATTTGATATAAAATGTTATAGTAATGATTAAACTTTGTGCAAAGTAATAGAAATAAAATTTCACGTTAAATTAAAGCACAAATGAGCATTAAAACGCAGACATATGTTTCGGGATCGCTTGGAATCCCTTTTTCAATGCGACAGGGAGCTTCTAGATGCAAAACATCCAAATGAAGCAGACAGAACAACAAAAACAAAGCTTATATAGCCTAAGAATTAACTGTAAACCAATGAGAATAAAGGCAGTGTGAAGTGGAAGTAGAAGTCACTTCTACTTCCACTTCACACTGCCTTTATTCTCATTGGTTTACAGTTAATTCTTAGGCTATATAAGCTTTGTTTTTGTTGTTCTGTCTGCTTCATTTGGATGTTTTGCATCTAGAAGCTCCCTGTCGCATTGAAAAAGGGATTCCAAGCGATCCCGAAACATATGTCTGCGTTTTAATGCTCATTTGTGCTTTAATTTAACGTGAAATTTTATTTCTATAAAATGTTATGTTTGACGCTTGATCATGTATCTAAAATAAAAATAATTTAGCGTTACAATGTTATATGTTCTGTAACAATATTTTAAGACTGAAAACATCTCAAAATTCCCAATGTTCCCAAATTTCCCAGTTTCTTCCCCTAAAATTTACGGGCTTTTTGCATCTCTAGCTACAATCACAGCAAACCGAAACCATCCGTAGCAAAACGAAACCATCAGTCGCAAACCGAAACCATCAGTCGCAAACCGAAACCATCGAACTAAAATAAAATGAACCAAATATAATAAAAGGAAATCACAAACACATTCGAATCTAAAAGTAGTCCATGATCCTATAACCAGCTTCTCAAAAATTGACTATATCGATTTAAATACTCTTAAAAAAACCCTTTTAAATAATTTTATTTGCAACACTAAATTATGTTGCGAATCACCCTCATGGCAAGACATTTTACATGCGCGCCATCTAGCGCCAGTGGAATCGTCCGGACAAACTTTTACTATGTAGATTCATCTCCTTCTTTTTACTCCGTGATTCAGACCTTCGTAATCATAACACAATTATTGTTGCCAATTTTGATAACAAAAAGTCCTTTTACCAAAATTTGCTTTGATGTATTACAAACCCAAATTATAATGATGGCCAAAATTGCTGTTCGAATCTGTAATCCCCACGCACTTTAAGTCCAGTCACTGTTAGAGTCTTCCCTCCTCTTTGTCTCCTGTCCCACCCACCGTAAGAGTCCCTTTTTCTTCATGTCCCACCCACTGTATAAATACGAAATTAATACAGTGGTGTTGAGGATGAACGTCGGGGGATGGCGTCCTCGTACTTTTTTATTTACATGCAAGTGCCCCCTCCCTACTATTTGATTTCTAAAACTTAAAGTGTCTCCCCACCATTTTTTCCAGGACTACACCCCTGAGGAACACCTCTCAGCTTAGGTGTGAAATACGAAACATTCATAAAAATAGTTTATTATTTATCTTTTTCTCCCTTCACCAAATTTATCTGGTGCAAGAAATATATTTTCTTTGTAAGTTACTTTGTGTTTCATTAAATTTAAATCTGTTACATTCCAGCCTCCTGAAAATTTCTCCCTCCTACTACTTTAAAAACTAATACTACTACTTTTAATGTGACATTGACATGCGCAGTCGATTGCAAACTTTCAGTGTTCCATGCAGGTTCCATGCTTGTTCGCGTGCTGCTCGTCTTGTTTTGGCAGAAAATTGTGACTGGTTCTGTTTATTTAAAATGATGATTTCTTTATTTATTGAAATTTAATTTTATGTTATTGATGCTGTGAAACATTACAAAATCTGCTGCTGCTTTCGATTTCGTGAGTTAGTTTCTTTTTTTATCAAATTTTAGTCATGATTTAATAAGTTATCTTGTGACTTACAATGTATTTCTCCTTTCAAATGTCATAACTACAAAATCACTTCAAAACTTATTGCAAATGTTTGTGTTAAATGAAATGTTAATCTGAAAAACTTGATCCCGAAACTTTAATTTTTTTTGCCGAATATCTGAATTTGTTTCGGTTGCCTTTTTTCGGCCAGAAGACTAACAAAGTGTTACAAAATGGAGACGAAAAAATATTGTTCTAAACGCATCTTTTTTTTCTTCTTGATTGTTTGTTTCATAGTTTAAATTCATTTCATGTACTTAAGGTAAGCATAGTTATTTTGGAGCTAGTTGACATTTTCATGCTTGGATAAGACTGTGCGTTGATCTCTTTGTACAAGCACGCACCACATGTCAATGCAATTATAGATTTTTATAAAAATATTTCGGCTAATTTTCGTATTGAAGTAATTTTTGTTTTGATCAGTACCGATTTTTTTTTTACGATTCCTTTTTTATTGTAAAATAATATGCATATGTACATTTATTGCTTGATTATATTATCGTTTTGTGGGTTTTCAAAGATAAATGTTACTAAAAAATATAAAAATGATTTATTCAACGTTATTACTGAAAATTATGAATAAAGTACGCAGGATGTCTACAGGTGACGAAAGTCGTAATAAAGTCACGAATCTGGAAATTGGTGACGACGGGAATTGAATATGCTTAACTTTGGTATTTTATCCATTAGCTGGTGGGGCAAAGAGAGAAATCGTAAAATAAAATAATGTAAATTGAATAGGTCTTAAGCTACTATTCATTGTCTTCCATGGAAAATGAATGAAAGAATGCATGCTTATCTTCTCAATCAAATATTGGGAGTTAAAATTGGTTCAGACCTTTTTCTTTGTGGTAAAATATGCATTTATTTCAATATAAAATATATATACAGAGTACGCTAAGTTCCAGAAGAGATACCGCATCGGCATAAATGCCACTCCCTAAGAAAATTGCCTAGAAAAAATAAAAAATGCACAGATACGTCCCGGTCAGGAACGTTGCATTACTGTGAGCCACCCATGGGATCATTCATAAATGATGTGGTACTACTGTGATATAATCCCCCCCTTGGCGACATTGGAGCTAGCTCGCCAATTTGTAATGATTTTCGGTTGGTGATATCTTTTCATTTCAGTAGTAACCCAGCGCCATCGATGCTGGCTGACGTAATGTGTGGCAACCCTAAGTGGATGATGGAATGGGTGTTTTTGGGTGTGATGGTTGGACTTTTAGAAAGTTTTCTTTTACTAATAAGTAGCTTTTTAGTAGTTTATTTTATGGTTAAAGTTTGTGGAGATCTTTCCTGTTGCTAAAGGAAGAATGTAAAGTGTTAAGGCTGCTCTTCAGTCAGAAAAAATTTCGTGGTTAGGCTTAAGATGGCCTTCGAAGGGCATGAGAGGAGTGTGTCAACCTCAAGTGATTGACATTTCAACGACCACTGAAATGTACGATAGCTCTTGGAAGGAGGGTCTACTGTCCCCCATAATTGACCTGACACTTCAGGCTGAGACCCCCTGCAGTCAGTGTATTAGCTAGAGACGCTAGTATTTCGCTAGCAGCATGCACGTGTTTTCTACTACTTACACAACGTTGCTCTTTTTCCGGTTCCAAAATAATTCTCTGGCTGAGAGTTGAAACGAAAAGAAAAAATATTGTTACCCTTTTTTCGTTCTCCCGAATTGTTTGTAAATTGCATATTTAGTGCTGTAAAATTGAAAATGTAAACGATACTTTTAAAATGAAGGTTTGTCTTTCTGAGAACTTGCTTCTAGACCTAATTTAGTACAAATTGATCAATCAAAATTTGCGATAAATTGCTTGATATTCAAAAAAAAAAAATAAATAAATAAATTAAAAAAAAAATTATTTAGCGAAAACTTGCTGAATGCTGTTCTCAGTTATTGTTACATAAAGAGCGCTAATTCGTCTCTTGTATAAAGCTTAATTTAAGAGCAGAAATTTTTGCGTTAGTATGATTAAAATTAAATGAATAAATAAGAAAAGAGGTAACCTAAGTAACGAGTTTTGCTCGAAACAGGAGTAGCAAATGAAGATTTGTTAAGCTCCACTACTATTTTTCTTTTCTGAAACTAAATGTGAATGTTTGCGTTTCTTTCTTTATTTTATATAATTTATTTAGTTATTTTGCATTTTATTTTATTTATTTATATACACTTCTTCAATTATGTTTTGCTAATTATTGCATATTGAATACTTGATCAATATGATGAGACCATCACATTCATTTTATTTCTTTCCTTTATATTTCTGTCATTTAAAATAAAATTCCCGAATCATTTTTCGAATAAAACATCCTGGTTTTCTTTTTCTCTGACAAAAGAACGTTTTCAATGGTTCTTTACTTTCTGTGTAGTTCCGCTTCATTGGCACTTCAATATGTAGTCAAGTAATATGTGTTTATATAAGCGTGCGCAGAGCTTTAGCAAGGGGGGGGGGGGACGCTACTGTGCTAAAGAGGGTACCAAAATACACCCATAAGCAGGGCCGGCCCGACGGTATTCGGCGCCCTTGGACTTTATAAAAATAGTCGCCCCTAGCCCTCTTTCATCATACAAACTAAAATAATATAAATTCAAATTGTGTATAATTTTATTGCGTTTTCAATTACTTTAAAAACTTTAATAATTACATACATGAAACAAATAATGTTTTTTTTTTTATTTCTAATGGGCTGCTGTTGGCTTCTCGTAATTGAAGACCTAGTGTGGTTCACAGGGATTGGTACCATCTAATCATCTCTATCAAGCACCACAGTAGGTATAGTACCATCGCTACAAGTGAATTTTGACGCTAAGTTCTTTCACTTGAAAGATGGAGTATCTGATAGGAGTCACTGTCATTGGGTCTGCTAACGTGAAGACAACTAGAATTTTGTTGAACTAATTTTATGAAACACGGATTATTTTTTTTTTTTTTTTTTGCTCTTACGCTGAGGCGCCCCCAAGATGATGGCGCCTTTGTACTTTGCACACTGATAAGGCCGGCCCTGCTCATAAGATTTGGGTCCCAGATGCATCTCCAGGGAAACTTATGACAAATTAAACGCAAAGAAGCATATCTATTGAATACAAACGCGAAAGAGGTTGCCAGTTTTGTAATTAGCTTTCATGTTTATTTGCTAATGGGGGTACAATGGTATCTCTAAGCCCCGCACGCACACCTATGAGTATCTACGTATGTATGTTGTAAAATATATATTACTCAGCAAAATTAAATCACGAACTTGAAACTGGGGATGTGCATAACATACTTTCGCTGTTGCAAAAGTATGCGGCAATTACAAATTCATCAAAAAAAAAAAAAGACGAAAAAGAAGGCAGGGAAGAAAGGAAAAAAAGAACTTTAAAAAAAAGAAAGAAAATAAGCAAATGGTGGGCAATGGCTGTTTTGAAACAGTGGCCTTTTTTCTGAGTGCATTTACTTATTACTTTTTTCCTTCATTATGTACGAAATATTTATTGAAATATTAGGGTTTAAACGACTTTTAAATTTTTTCCGTAATACACTGAATAAACGAAAGCGATAAATATTGTATTTGCCATTAAAAGCTATTCAGAGCAGTGAATGGAGCTGGAGTGGACTTGAAACTATAACATAAGATTCGGAGGGGAGTTGTAGCATAGCAACTCAAAAAAATAAATTAACATAAATAATAATAATGATAATAATATTAATAACTCTGCTCCAGTTCCCTGCGCAAAATGTATTCAAGCTTTCAAAATGGCAGCCTGACTACTGGGGCGGCGATATTAATCGGAACCAGAAGTCCCAATTTCTTATCCTGGCAACAAACGTTGCTTCAATAAGCGAGCTGAGGTGGTTGCTGTGATAATTTCTATTTAATACTTATCGAGAAGTAAGTTGAGAGTTTTCCTGGTTTTCTCTTATGATTGAATGCACAAAAACACCATTAGAAGACCTCGCAGGGCGACAGCTTTTTACCAAGACTTGTTGAATCGAGATAAAGTTTGTATGGTTGCAGGTTGAGGTGAGGGCTGCCAATTTTACAACTGCAAATACGGAACAGACAGGGCACATCGACAAGGGGGAGAGGGGGGAGGGGCTTGAGACGCGCATTTGCATCATTTCTTCTGTGCCGATTCTTCATGTGCGAGCTTGCCTGTATTTATTATCCAGTAAATAAAAACGGAGGAGCGTGGAAGATCGCACTTCAAACTGAAGCAGCATAGAACAAAAATGAATATAGCCAATAAAGATTCAATATGCGATGCGACTCAAAATGACGACGGTTTTCCCGAAGGATATAATTTACGCAAAAGGAGATAAGTACATCTGGTTAAAATAATGAGTAAATAAAGGAAGTCCATCTACAGAGCATTTAAAAACAGTTTCCGGAGTATATACTTCAAAAAATGTTTCAATATACCTTTTGAAACTTGAAGACGGAAGTACATGATTAACAGTGAATAATCTGAAAATAATGTACATGCACAAAAAAATGACCAGAAGATTTAGTGACAAATTCAGTTATTCAAATGCAAAACCTGTAATGTATGGAATTATCTTCTGAAATGAATTCTACATAGTTCTTTTCCTTGTCATGTTTGTTTGTTTTGTGTTTTCTGGGATGTACGAAATAAAAAGATTCGTTGAGATAAATTTCATTACAAAATACAAATTTGCAGAAATGTAACATACAGTTAAAAAATGAGACAATAACTTTTAAATTCTGAAATTTTTCATGCATCACGAACGGATTTCTCTCATTTTCGTAAAAAAAATATTAACAACAACAAAAATAATAATAATGAAAAAATAAATGTCATATGGTGACTCAAAGTCTAAAATCAATGTTCAATTTAATGCATATTGAGATCCCGTCATATTAACCTTCAAAATTCAAGAAAAAATTTACCATTTGAAAGAAAAGGCATCCATATTGTAGTGATTAGTAATCTGACAGACAAAATGAACAATTCGGGTTCACATGCCTATCAGAAAATGTAATTATTATTATTATTTTGGAGAGTTTTTTTCTCCGGTGAAAAGAGCAAAAAATGACAGATGAAATCAAAACAATTTTCAAATTAATTAATTCCCATGCTAACTAGGGAATTTTTAAGCTCAAACCCAGCCATTGGAAATGGTTGATATTTTTTTTTTCAGGGGAAAAATTTCAAATCGCGAATATAATATTGCAATAGCTGGATTTTTAATTGCTAACGCAAAACAAAAAACAAAATTAAAAATGTTCATACATATTAGAACGGAGATTAAAAATGATTTTTTTTTTTTGTATAAAATTGTTTTCTGTGTGGCATAGGAACTATACGCATAAAATTTGAAATGCACTTATTTCTGCATTGCGTAAATTTGAAAATTTGGATCGTGAAGTGGTTTATTGATCAAAAGGTATCTACATTAATTTTAGAGTTATGTTTCTACTACCATTTCTCACTTTTTCCACGCTAGTGCGAAGGAAGATATTTTAATTTCAAATTTTGTACTCACATTTTAATAATACTTTATTCCAACTTTCCTGCTCTATCTCAATGGAAATTTGAAAACATGTAAATTTCCCAATATTTCTGTAAATTTCCATAACTGTTGCGAATTTTGTATATTTCAACGTGGGAATGGAACCCTAAGATATTTATTGATTGATTCTAATTTTTTTTTTCTTATATTTCTGGTGTTATTCCGCTATTCCACAACTTTTTCACAGTATCGAGGAAATAATTACTAAAAACAGAGCTTTTGCAAATTCGTATGTTTACTGCTACTATTAATTATACAAAAAGAACAAATAATAAAAATAAGTAATTAATTTTTAAAATGCTTGTATTACTATTATTATTATTATTATTGTAGCTGTTATGTTAGTTTTTATTTCCATTTAGATATTTTAAGAATTGTGTTTCATTGCTTGTTATGAACTGTTGTGAAGCTTGAAAAATGAATGTGCAAGCAAATTTTATTGTTTTCCTACCCGTTTACTAAGGACTACCAAAGGGATTCGCCAATTTCTTTCCGAGTTTTAGAAGGGCTTCGCTAGGAAAAAAAAAGTTGGGAACCCCCTTAAATCGTATGCAGAAATTTTGCATAAGAGACATAGTTCTTTTTCTTTAATGACGCGAGTTCGCATGCATTAATTTAATGTAGAGAAATAATTAGGCCTCATTTGAGCTGCGAAACTAAAGAATAAAACGTCAACATAATCAAAAATTGCGGACACGTGTTTCAGAGTTACAAGGAGCCCGTGTTGCAATGCAAAGAAGTAAGCTTATGGATGAGAAACAACCAAACCATTTTTATTCCTTAGCTAATAAGATATTATTTCGTAGTGCCACACAGCAAACATTGCATAACCAGGAATGGGCAGCCTTTGGAAAGCTGCGGGCTAAACTCAAAAGGTTAAAAAAGTCGCGGGCCTTAGAGATAAGCAGGTGTCAAGTTACCGAGATTCCGTAACTTCAATCGCTGATATTGGTCTGTATTGTTATTTACTTGCCATTCAAGTTATAAGAGTGAATTCCAGTGTACGAAATTATTCTCGTTTATTATTTATCTATTATATTTTTGAAAAGTTAATACGTTACAAATAAATAAATATATAAACATTAAATCAAAATACCTCATGAGAAAAAAATCCATAATTTTTGTTTGCTTTTCCCTCTGAAGAGAAAACAAATTCCCCAACACTATTAGGCTTGCTAATTTGCAATTAACTTTTTTCTCGTGTTTGTAGAAAGGTACAAGGGGAATAAGGAAATTTTCTAGGAACACTTTCAAGAAAAGAATTCATTTTTTGATGAAAAAACACCGCTGTAAAATTCCCAGAATTGTGCACCGTGGAAAAATACCGGAGGAAAAAGTTAATAAGAATACAAAATGGAGGTCGACTTACAGGGGTTTCTGAAAATTGTGTGTCAAGTTAGAGAGTTTTTCGCCCATTGAAATTAGCATTGGGCCAACCATTAGGGGAGGGATATGTCGACTTACCAAGGGTTAGTCGACTTATCTGCGCGTCGAGCTACCGAGGTTCCACTGTATTTAGTTTAGTCATGTGAACTGTGAAGAAAATAATTTTTGCGATTCAGGAAAAGAAACATGTGGTTTGTATTCTAAACAATGTTCCATGCTTTTCGCCATTCCCCGAGGAAGTGTACTGTACAGTGGAACCTCGCTATTCGCACACAATTCATTACAGGAGGCAGCTCGAATGGCAAGTTGTACGAATAGCGAATTATTTTTTCACATAAAATACAGTGTAAATTGGATTAATCCGGTCCAGACACACAGATGGTTGCTTATTTAAACATATGAAAAACAAAAGGACAGTACTGTACATGAAATTATAGATAAATTAAAATTTAACTGCACTTTGCTTGTACTGAGGTGAGCTGATGGCATATGTGGAATGTTGAGATGAGGAAATGAAAGGGCTGGAAGAGGAAGCCCCTTCTATAAAAACATCAGGTAATATCCCTTCAAGTGTTTTCTCCCTTTCTGTTGTCCTTTCTTTTTGCACTAGAAGAATCTTGTGCTTCTTTCCCTAAAAACCTGTCCAATGTTGTCTGGCTTTGACGATTGTTCAGAATTTTTCTAAAATGGCCAATAACATTGTCGTTGAACAAAGCATCCCAACATTGCTGTTGACCACAGCAGTGTTGGGATGCTGTTTTCCCATCACTCTCTGCGTTTTCTTGCAGGAATAACACAGCTCTTTAATTTCTGCAAAGTAAATGCTTTTCTTACTACTTTCCTCCTCTGAAGAAGAAAGTTCTTCAACCACTTCCTCTAGATGCCCCCTTAGAAAGCTAAAATTGTCAGTAAAATCTCAAAAAGTATTAAAATTTAAAAAAAATCCAAAACGCGAAATAAATTACTTCTAGACGAGTTCAAAACGAGCATAATTTCTCAATTTTTTTCTTAAAAAAAGCTAAACTGGCGACCCAGCTGACCCCTGCTGCCGTACGAATTGAGGGACAAGTACGAATGGCGGATTTCCACTGTATATGTTCTACGTCATAACATCTTTCCGATAAAGTTTATTTTAAGTTAATCGGTTGGTTAGCTCGGGATTTGTATACGACTGAAATTTTCCCGTAGGCGCTGTCGGTTTTTTTTTTCTTCTGAACTATGAAATTCGGAGTGGATAAAAAAATATTTCACGCCGAGAGCTCCTTCCAATACGCTTGTCCAAAGGAACTTGGATCTTCTGCCCAGAATTTGCATACTTTGCTTCGGGAAAAAGTCGCTAATGTTCAGAATTTTTGAACTGTTCAAAATTGAACGAAAAATTGTTCAAATCAAAAAGTAAAATATGAAAATGAGTTGTCCTCGCCAAGATCTTTCGAATGCAGGGAAAAAAATCTCTCGAATCGGACAATTCCTTCAAAAGTTATTGGGGGGGGGGGAGACATGCGCACCCAGAACTCCCCCGCACCTGCCATTGTCTGGCGCATCGGATTTTTAGATGCTCTCGAGGGCTTGCCCTCACAGGGGGGGGGGGAGAGAGACAGACTGACAGACACAATTACCCCATCTCAAACCCCTACTTTCAATTTTTTTTTACCTTTTCAATGTGTATTTATTTACTTCACTTGTTTATGACTTTTTCCTATTTTTATTCTTGTGATCTGATACATTAGCCTTCTTTCGTTGTTGTTTTTTTTTTTTTTTTTTTTTTTTTTTTACTTTTACGGAAAAGTAGGATAAGAAGTAAAAGATATCGAAAGATGGAAAAATCTTAAAGGAAAGGCTAATAAATGTTACGAATGGCATAAAAAAAATCATTAAAAAAAAGGAAATAAAAGAAAGAAAGGAGGTTGTTAGTATCCCCCCCCCCCCAGCTGTCGACCTTTATATGTAATTTTGTTTTTCAAAGTTCCAGCTCCACCGGAAAATGTTGGTTTATTTAATCAAAATTTAATTTTTTTTTTTTTTTCGGTGTCTAAAACACAAATTATTGAAACATTGCATTCAGAAAGAGGCCAATATAAAATTTTGAAATTACATTCATTTTCTCAAAAATATCTTTTAAATTTACGAAAACATTTAAAGTTTATCATTCCTTTATTCCTTCAGTAAAAAACAGAAAAACTCTATCGCTCAATTTAGTTATATCTGTGGCATACACAGTTGTCTTTAAGAGGGCAGGGGGGGGGGGGAGTAAAGGCAACGCTTTTCTCTTCAGAAAGTTTTTGAAGAAAAGAAGAATGGATTGTGTAGAAGAAAATTAAATCAATAACCTACAAATGAACAATTACTTACATTAAATAATTTCTCATTTGATTTACTAATTAAAGAGCAGTAATTTTTTCAAGCTTACATTTTTAAAAAAATATTTTTTTTCCCCAATTGTACAAACATTTAATTCGTGAAAAATATTTTTATAGTACCGTGGGAACAGGAATTTGCCCATATAAAGGATTACATATAAGTCATAGCTTCTCCAAACTTCTTCCAAAAAGCTCTCAATTTTCTTCCCTTTCGAAAAAACATGTGGTCTGTCTTCTGTGTCTGGCCGGTTTGAGGGTCTGAAGAGGGGACTACACTTTCCCCATTGTCCGAATCCGAAGCAGCAATGCTTCCCGGAGTGAGAGTCATTAAGCTAATCGACCTCGTAAATCATGCCCCCTTGCATGGGAAGCGGTGGGAGGCGTGGCTTATAGGAATTTCGAGCTTTTTTTGGAAATATTTTCAAACTTTAGACGGATTTTTTTGTCTTTAAAAATGTTTGCATTATTTCAAACAAAAGTTCAAAAGAAAGCTGGAAATGTTTTGCTGGTCTTGTTGTTTTTAAAATTTCGGTAACATGCTTTGAAAATATTTTATAGAGCGAAACGTCTAACAGTACCACGTTTTTTCCAAAATTCATTTTTTAACGATTTTTTAAAAATACGGTAAGTGATATTTTAAAAAAGTAAAAACTAAAAGACCGAGCTATAGGCTTGAAAAATACTCAAAAAAATTCCGGACTCGAAAACTTCAAAGGAACTTTCTAAAACTTAGTCCAACTTTTCCCGTAGGTTAACATTGGTTTCGAAGATTTGAAACTCTGACTGAAGAGCAGCCTTAAGGTGCATTAATTTGGTTCAATTGTTTTCTGTTATATCCAGATGAATGATTCTATATTACAATAAGGCGCCATGTTTTTGAAATGTGTTAAAGTGGACGGAAACGTCGTTTGGTGTTTCTGCTAGCTGAAGTATGAAATTGTTTTGGTTGATAAGTGCATAAGTTTGGTTAATTGTGACTAAAAGCAATGAAAAATTAAGTGGTAATTTTCGGACCATTTCGCCATATTGGATTGCAAGTTTGTAGTGATTTGGGATTAATATTGAAAAGCCAACTGGTTTTTTTAAAGTGAGTTCTTTATTTTTCTAAATTTATTATTTGCTTATTTTATGTGTTTGTAAGGTTATAAAACAATGAATTTTCAATTGTTCTAAAATATTAGCTGTAGTAAATAGTGGCGTTGCTGGTTTTGATAAAGTGGGTTTCCATTAGTTTAATGTAAAATATACTTGAAGTTTTGCTTGGAATTGCGCGATATTTTTACTATGTTTTTCGTTGAATAATGCATATCATTTTATGTTATGATGAATCATAGCGGTAGTAATTATTGGGCCTAAAATGCGTGTTCTTTTAACGAAGGGTTTTTATTCAAGTTTGAGTGCTTTGGTAAAGTAAATAATTCTATTTTTCGAGTAATTATCAATCCATTAATGTATTGAATTGCTCTTGAAAAATGCTGTATGTGCTTTACATAGTAGCGTTGATATTGTGTGTGAGATATAATTTGCAATTTTTGGTATTTTACTGTTTTTAAGTGATTTTTCTTGACATGTTTGCTATGTGTATGATGTGACATTGTTGGCGATAAAATCATCGCCAAAAGTTGTATTCTAATTGAATTTGGCGACATAAAAATCTTGTTGTTGGCGACGGTTTCTCGGCGCCATCGAAAAAGTCACCAAGGGGGGGGGGGGGATTATATCACATTAGTTCCGATGATGTCACGCTTCGATGGGGGAAAGGGGGTTCGTGAAATTGTGACAATGGGAGGGGATAACAAGAAGTGACATCATGCATTATGCAACATAGCATGTTAGCATGACATGTGACAAAAGGGGGAGGGGGGGGGGTGAAATGTATGGGAAAAAAACACGACATCATTTATGAACTGCCTCCATGGTATATTTCCAAGGATTGCTGGTCACAGTCAAACTTATGTTTTACATTTATAAAATTACCTTATTAAAAATTAAAATAGTACTGTAGTTATATTAATAAAAAAATTCACAAGTTGAAAACCACCAAAGGTCTAGAGATTGCATAGCAAATACTCTTAAAATTAATATGTATCGCAAAAAAAAAAGGAACTAAAAGTCTCGAAAATTTTTATTATCCTTCTTTAATAATGAAATAAATTCTAGCCAAAAATGCATGTAACGGATGAAAGAAATTTGAAACTTCAAACACATATTGGAGAACGAGCAGTAGAAATGAAGCACGAAGATGAGGTGCCAAGCTGGCGAATTCCACCGATCAGTTACACTCTGGCATCGTAAAAATAGTCCTTGCTAACTTCTAAACACTTCCTTTGTAATCACCACACAAGACGAACTTGCGCAATGCTGCGGCATTTCCTCCGATAAGACAAGCGCAGGCGTGTTCTTTGCCGAAGTAAAGGCGGGAGCTTGAAATAATTTATTTGTGTCATTATCTTCTCAATTTTAATGCAATTCACAGATCACACCATCGTCATTGCCTTTGTTATAATATTCATTCTTTATTTCTATGTTTGATTTCTGAACAACGATAAGTAAGTTCAACGAGAGTTCCGAGGGCGAAAACACCAGGAAAAATAGTCCGATGTTAAGCGCCTTTTTTAAAATTGTTGTTGTATACACCACAGTAGTAGAAACGCCGCACTGAAGAAATTGTAACTTTTAAACTTGTAAACGCTGGGTCATTTCTTCCAAAAATTACAGTAATTAAAGTATTGCCAATTGCTGGACATTATTTTTTCTCACCTTTAATTCTATCTTGAAGTAATGTTTTGTCTTTTGAGGAAATCCAAGCTGGAAGCAAATTTTCGATTTCTGTGAAAGAAGTGAACTAGTGACCTGCCAAATCGTGCTGCATCTGTCACAACAACCAGTAATCGAAAGGCACTATGTCCGGAAAGTGCATTAAAATATTCCACTTGAGAGTTTCTAAATTATTTTTTACGACTTGCTACATGAGGCCAGTTTTAATTTACAAGGCACAGAAATTGCCTTGCTTGTGAATCATTCCCATGGTTTTCAATCATATGGTAATTGCCTCTTGAATAACTCAATGATTTTGCAAGCTCCTCTTGCGTGTGACTGGGATCTTTATCAAATAATGCTTCTATTTCTTTGTCTTTGAATTTTTTTGGCTCTCTAGAACAAGACTTGTTTTCTATGCGGAAAGCATCATTCTTGAAACCAGAAGTCCATCCCCTATATGATTTATAGGTTGGAGTATATTCGCTATAAACTTCTGCAAGGCAGTGAAAATGTGCTTCAGCTGCACTTTTCTTCCAACTAAAGTGAAAAACTAATACTTCTCGCAAATGTTGCTTAGTCAACACATTTGCCCATTCAACACAGCAAAAAATGTTGGGGGGGGGGGGGGTTGCATGAAACTCGAAGGGGATATTTGAGTATATTTGATAGATGTCTAATCTCTGAAACAGCCAAAATCAGCTGCCATTATGAAACATTCATAACAGCCAGAGCCATGTTTTTAAAATGGACCAAACCAATTTATACTCGCAATAGTTTTCCTGCCAAGGAGAAAACATCAGTTAAACTTATTTCTGTGGCAAAAATTTTGACTCATCAAGGGTTTTGAAAAACACATTTTTAGATAACTAAAAAATGTATAACAATGTTGATGAAAAATGCAGGGGAATTTTGTTTTCAGCTTATCAGGGGTTTTAAGATGAAGGTTTGAGATTATCAATGTTAGACGTATTTGAAACTACTGTTCAGAAAATCAACAACCCAAAACTTGGTATGACACAGTCTCAGTTTGGATATAAAATATCATAAGAAAAAGCAAATTTTTCTTCCGAGTACTATGTGTTAAGGTAATGTTTTAAACATTATTCTTCAAAACTTAAAAATCTTTTCCAGATGACTGCGGAAGATGTCTAGAACCCTTTATAAAACAGTATTGGGTACGTGTGTCACTGCATACGGGGTATATAAATTTCAAAACACCGAGGTAAGATGCATGGTATTTTTATTTTGCTGCTTTCAATGTTTTTTTTTTTCATCTTTGCACTGGAAAATGATAAAAAGTAGTTGTCTGTGGCATTAGCAATGTTTTACATGTACAATGTTAAGACTGAAAAAATATTCCCTTAGAAATATTGAATTTTATTAAAGATGTGAAATTCATTTTGAAGCATATCCTATTTATGAGTTGTTTTCTTTTTTCCTTCATATTTTTTAAATTAAAAGGAAAGAAAAAAAAAAGGTTTTGCTCAAGTTTTCTCAAAAATCATGCTGGTACTAGATGGTCAAAGATTATCTTAATCAAAACATTAAATGTTGCTGTGCATGAAAGAAGACTCTAAAATAGCGTTGTTAAAATATTTTTGAAAAGTTGTTTATTTTGAATACTGTTTAATAAAAGAAAAGTACATTGCTCTTTATTTTTATTTTAGTACAAATGTTTAAAATGTATAAAAAAGTGAAAGCATCACTTTTTGTTAATGGCACATAAAACAATCGGAATAATTGCATTGAGTTACAAAACTACATAGAACTTAAAATGTTTTGAAAGAATTTCTCTTTTAGTCTCTTTTTCGTTCATATGACAGAATTGTAATGTAAAAAAACAATCTTGGTGGAAATACTATTTTAAGTAAGTTTGAAGGCATGAATTAAATATGAAAAGAAGTATCATCACTCATGAAATTCTTTACCTGATACCTCTGTCTTCAGCCCGTCGTTATAGCAGATTCTAGCATTACTTCTAGACCAAAACAGAGATTGTTGACCAGAGATGAACAACTGAAAGCATTGCAAAGTACTCCAGAGTATGATGTTCTGGTTGTTGGTGGTGGGGCAACTGGAGCAGGTGTTGCTTTGGATTCAGTTACAAGAGGTAATGAAAATTTGATTTAAAACTTTTTAATGGTTCATTTTAAAAATTTTTATGTTTACTGCAGTATTCCTCTACATCTAAAAAATGAGAAAGACAAAAAAGAAAAATCCAGAATGAAAAGTTCTGTTACTTCTTTTATTAACCTTTTCCTGTACAGGTCATTAAAAATTTTGGAAACATAATGGGAAAAACAAAAAACACTCACACAGAATAAATAGAACTTCCTACCTAGCTAGATATATCTGACAATCAAAAACAGTGTTAAAGCTTACTACCTTCCATAGTAGAGATGTCCTTGTTTGAGGACACCACGTATTTTAAACAGTCACATAAACGAAATCTTCACAAATAATCGGATTGTGATAATCTCTTATCACAAAAGCAATCTGAATGTTTTAGAGTTTGAAACATTTATATTTATGATCTAACTCTTATAAATTATTTATAATGGTATAAATACAGTTTTATATTTTTAAAACAAAAATTCTGTGCATAAGATTTTTTTTTTAAATCTAATTTCCTATTAATGGGTACTAACAATTCAAATTAACAAATTGAAATGCTAAATATATGTAAGGAATTGTAAAGTTTAAAATATCAAATAAAAATTAAAAATCAAAAGTGAAGCTTTTTGAGTGAAATTGCTTGAAGCAGAAGCCAGGTGGATTATTGGGCATTCGGTCAGTTATTCTAAAGTGATGCCAACTTCAAATAAAATATTTTGATGCATTGGAAAATGAATATGAATTTTGTACAAAATATGGCTGGCTCTCAATTGCCAGGGGGACTGATAAAACCAGAGCCCTTTTCCTCATATTTATGAATTGTAATAATTTAGGGACAAATAGTTTTAAAAAGTTTTGACAGATAATGGGTTAATAAATTTATAAAATGTTAATTAACTTATATCATTTTTACATTGTAAATGAGCAAATAGTTATGTATCCAATTTTGTTCCAGGATTAAAAACTGCTTTGTTGGAACTAGATGATTTTTCATCTGGCACAAGCAGTCGGAGCACTAAGTTGATTCATGGTGGTGTCCGTTATTTGCAAAAGGCAATTATGCAACTTGATCTTGAACAGGTTAGTATAAGTTAAATATCTTTAGATTAAATGTACTTTTCTTTTCGCAAATATGCGTCTAAATTTCTGTTTAAGGGGGTATTCTAGTGTAGAATTTTGAAAAAATAAAATTTTTTTTTTTTTTTTTTTTTCATATTTCCAAAGTTATGTCAAAAGTTCAAGAATATGCCATTAAAAGGATATTTCAAAATTCCTATTTCATGAGTTATAGCCGTTTTAGTGATGTGGCATCGGTTCCTGTCCAACTGCAACAAGTCAACAAAAGATCGTAAGTGTTCTCGAGTCCCTACGCTTGAATATCCCTTATAAAATCTTTATTGCATAGTGTCCTTTTTAAATCTATATTTAATTGAAGGACGTAACTTTTTCTTGGAATATGCTCCTTTTAGTAAGTTTTGTATTCCAGCAAGTTCCTTAAGTTAGTTTTGAGCCAACCTTCGCAGTTGGTATTTTTAATGAAGGTTTTACACCCATATTAAAAATCTTAGATGTTATGGGAATCACGATTGGCCCAGAAGCTAATGCTTTTGCAGCGAGACGGGATGTTGGTTTTTAGAAAAAATTAATAGTTAAGGGAAAGGAGGGTAAGAGTAAGCAGTCGGTTAAGAGTAGGGGAGAGTGTTGTACCTTGGGACGCTTGTACCTTGAAACATTGGCAATTTCTAAAAACCTATTGGCAACGTTAACATTTTTAAAATTTTTAATTGTGACCTTAACCAGCAGATAGCGTCACAGTAAAAGGCAGCATTATAAGCACTGAATTGATGACTTGGTGAGAGAAAGAAATATTCATCACTCAAAAGTAAATATCTTTCTCATTCTAATTTCATTTACTGAAATAGCAGTTGTAAAACTATTCTACTGAATTTTAATTGGATATTGAACAGAAGATTTTTAAATGTTTTGGTTAGGAGAAAGTGATGATACTGCATTTTGATTGACCACCATTTTGATTTTATTCAAACCATGTGATGACTGTACCTTGTGACAGTAAACCGTGTTGTACCTTGGGACATGTCTCAAGGTACAACATACACAGGGTTCTTAATAATTTGGATATATTTTAGTATAAAGAGAGATATTCTAGTCAAATGCAGTCTTTCAAGTACAAGAATTGTTTGAATATGATGCTATATTTTAGTTAAATAATGTTACGAATTTGTCAATATTGTAGTATCCATCAACACTTTCAGACTACATCATTTTACTGTGAAACCAAGCTAGAAGGTTGCTATAATGAAATTTGTAATGTATCTTCTTAATTTAGTGCTTTAAAAAAATTAAGTTTTTCATTTTTCGTATAAAATTGGTTATGTATATGACTGTTGCATGAATCACGAAGTATGTCCCAAGGTACAACAGGGTGTTGTACCTTGCGACAGTTTTCAGTTACTACTTACAATGGCTGGCATTTTTTTATTTTTAAACTGTTTGAATTTGAAAAAATATATTATAGAGGAGAATGTTGGTGTATTTAAATAGTGTCTTCAGACTTTAAATCTAATTTTAATTTTTGAAGTTAAAAATTAAAATGTGAAAAGTGTCCCAAGGTACAACACTCTCCCCTATGCAGGGACTTTTTTCCCTGTTGGCAACACTGCAAGCAGAAGCGAGTGTGAACAACTCAACACGTTTGTTTTCAGCTGGCTCAAGGGGGACCGCGATTGTTATTTTCATCCTTGCTGTCGTTTATTTATCAGGTAAAATATGATTTCTGCATGTTGGCATGTAATTTTTCTGTGAAGAAATATTAATTTTTTTGTCAATAAAGGATTGATGTTTGCTTTTTAAGTAAATATCATTATGAGCTTTGTTCCCTTCCGAACAACGTGGGCATGTCAGAATTTTACTATTGTGAATGCTACAGCCATCTATGGACGATTTTGAGGAGCAATACATCGGCGGGTAAGAGTACACAGCAGAAAAATGGCTTGTACAAAATCCAGGAAAAGTTATAACCTTGTACGAACTTTCAGGGATTTTTAAAAGAGCATATAGCGGTACAGCCAGGGTTCAACTTGCAGGAAAAGCTTTCTGTGTTACAGGTATTGAACCATACAACTCTGACATTATAAGTGAAGATTGCTATTCTCCTTCACTAGTAACTTTAGCACCTTCTAATAACGATTGTGCAGTTGCACCTGAAGAGAATGAAGTCCCACCTTCCACTTCTCAGATACATGTCAGTATCCAGTCAATCGTGGCACTTCCTAGACATGAACAACGAGGAACTTAAAGGTAAAGAACCTCTCAAAAATCTGAGATCATGACTACGTCTCCGTTCTAAAATTTGTTAAAGGAAAAGGTAGAGAGAATTAGAAGAAGCAAAGGCTAATCGAGCTGCTATGAAAAGTAAAAATGGGGCCAGACTGAAAAAGGAAAAACCGTGAAAGCAAAGAAAAAACTTGTTCTGCATTGTATCGACAACGCAGTTCCCTTAACAAGTTCAGCAAACAATGAGAATGAGGTGACAATATGCCCAGGCTGCGAACAATCATATGATGAAGATTGGATCCAGTGTGGATTATGTAAGGAGTGGTGGCATGATGAATGGTTCAGTTACGAAGGCACTGGAGCATTTATGTGACTACTGCTAAATTTTCTGAATGCTTACTCTTACCCGTTCTGGGTGCGTACTCTTATCCGCCAGGTCAGGTAAGAGTACGCATTTGCAATTTTTTTTTCCACTTGCTTTCTTTCATATATTTTTTAAAGATAAAACTTTCATTTTGTGTACCTAAGTTTCTAAGTTAATAAACTATGATTCAGACAATTTTCAAGGTCCTCACCTTTCAATTCTCATTTTTATAATGAACAATCCACTAGGTGCATACTCTTACCCTCCTTTCCCTTACATTTAAAATAAAATGAACTAAATATGCCAACAAAAATTGGAGTGGACTTTTCTGAGAAGAATACATGACAAATATATTAAAAAAAAATGAACATTTATTTAACAATTGACAATATATATATATAAAACAACCTCAAAATATTAAAATTCTGATAAAAATAGACATCAGTATTTAAATAGAGGTAAGATAGTCACCACATATCCTTAGATTACACTTTGCAGGAAATCGTGGGAGTCCAGGGTAAAAGAAACTTTGAAGTTAAAGCAGTCCATGATTGCTTTTCTTCATTCAATGGTGTGGCAAGATCAGCAGAAGAAAAACAGAACTTTACATCCTTTGACAAGACAGGCGACTTTACCTTGTAGAATCTCTCGTGACAGGATCGGGCGACTCACAGTTACACTGATGTTATTTTTAAATCGGTCAATAAAATTCCCATGTCAAATACTTGACAAGTAAAATCATCTTTTCATAAAAGAAATGTTTCCAGAGGCCAAGCACATACGCCTCAGTAAACAGAGAGGAATAAACCTCAAATGAAAACACCTAACTACGGCTTCAACCGAAGCCCAACACAATGTGCACTCACATCGAGCACTCACACAAGTGCGAGGTCGTAAGGGAAGAAAACAAGTAAGCAAGCACTGATGCCAGCTGCTGTCTGCCTTAAATACGAGTTGCGCTCCCCCCACCCAAGCATGCACGTCACATGTAATTTGCATGGGGATTACGCAACTCAACATCGACGTGCATGAGCACTTCACAAACTTTGGCATCAGCATCACGCTGGCAATTGTAAAAACATCTCGACCGTTATTTTGTTTATGGCTGAGACGGGACGAAGCGCGCGTACCGAGCGCTCGGAACTCCGGACTTTAGAGGCTTTAAAGGAGGGTAGAACTGCTCGTTTTTACCAGAGAACATCGGAGAATGATCATTTTGAAGTAGAGGAAGGTTTCTTATGTACAGCAGGAATCGCCGATTAAAAATATGTAAGTATTCTGTACCATTCTATAAGTAAAATTGCCGAAAACTTGTCTCGAAACTTTGAACGCGTTTTTCTTGAAATTACTTTTTTCGAGCTGGCGGTAAGGATATCTGGAGTTCTAATGGACCGATTTACTTCAAATTTGTAGGGGATGTTCTTTATATATCCCTTTATTGTGTGAACCTTGCCCAAAACTATAACTTTTCATTTAGTATTTTTAAAAATTCGGAGTTGTTAAAAAAATATGCAAAAAAGAAAAAAAATTCAAACAGCCGCCATTTTGTAAAATTTAAAAAAAAAACTTATCCAAGGTTCATACGATAGCTGCATCCATAATAATTAAGAATCCGTTTTTTTTTTTTATTTTTTAGATGACCAGGAGGGTTGGAATAATGCACGCCATGACACCCTCTTTTTTTGTATCCCCCACTTTAACTACTCATAGCTCTGTCAATTTAAATTTTTTTTTGGTTAGTTTTTGTATATAATAATAAAACATCAATTAACAAATGATACTAAAACAGATAGTAAAAATATTTTTTGTTTCCTTTGTACAGCGCTTCAAAAACCGGTCGAAATTCATGCCTCTACACTAGCATATCCCCTTAAATCTTTAGATTCAAATGCAATAGCAAAAAGCTATCAATATTTTTGTTGTTTTTCTTAATTATTTTATTTTTCTCTGTCTTTGCCTCTGAACTATATTTTAGTTTTGCTTGTTCATGAATCATTTGTAGAGTTTTGATCCCTTTGTAATAAAATTTCACTTAGTTATCTACACTGCTCTAGTGCGGTTTTCATTGTGCTATTAAAGGGGATTTATATGCTGCTAAAGTAATCTTTTTTTAAGTTGTGCTAGTTTTGTTTGTTATAAATTCACTCTTGTCCTTTGATGATCAGTCTCGGTTTAAAGTTTCGTTATGTACAACACTGTTGTAGTAGAATATTGTATGCATGAATAGATGTTCTTTAAATTTTGAAAGTTGTTTGTAACTGTTTCATGATAATGTTGAAACTTATGCGTAGATTCAACTGAAGCGTGCTCGATCAAATCCAAAATGATCGAATTTTCAATTCGAATTCGACCATTTTTCAACCTGATTGAATATTGACATTCAAATTGTTTCCTGGACTTCGATCAAAACGCGTAGGGTTGCCATTGAATGCTTTACTCGCTCAGCATTTCGTCACATGATTGGAACTTTAAGCTGATTAGTGAAAAAATTGAATGAGAATACTATTTTAACTCTAACCTTATCTGTTGGCATTTTGTTTATTGTTTTGGTTTGATCCTTTTTTTTGCTTTGCTGTTCCCTCTACTGTTTTCTGCTGCATCTGAGTAACCCACAATTTGCAATTTATTACACTTTAAGCTAAGTTTGAGATGTTTAGTATGACCAACATACCCCAAAAGTTTAAGTAATCCAATCCAGTGCATCATTCCTGGATTTGCCTGAAATTGGCTAAATATGTTTACAGCGTAACAAATACATGGTCTGGCTCAATTTGCAAGAAATGAAAGACAGCCTAACAAATTTCTAAATGGTATTTTAGACATTTCATATTTCTCATTTTCTGTTTGGGGACAATTTAAACTCAAATAAACAACAACACCCTTACTTATTGGTAACGAAGAATAGAAGAATTAAAATGCTTAAAACGTTCACAAATTTCCATTATATAATTTGTTTGATGCATTTTAATTCATTTTCACATTCTTCCAATTCCACCCCTAGTAATTTTTTTGTTTTTCCTAAAATTTTAAGTGTTTATTCAACAAGTTTAAATTAAAATCAATTTCTTTCCTCTTTTTCCCAAACAAAACTATGTCATCAACATATTGTAATAAAATAACCTTTATGCTTCAAGGCAGAATCATCCCCTGGACACAGGAAATGAAATGGCTGGGAATCATCTTTACTTCAAATTTCTTATTCAACAATCACATTAATTATATCAAGAAAAAAAGCCTTCAACCGTATCAACGTCCTTAAATATATCCCAAATAACAGTCGTGGAGCAAGTTCAAAGAATCTTCTCATCATCCCTAAGTCTCTTATTAGAAGCACATTGGAATATGGAGCAATCTTCTTCAGCTCAGCCAGCCGTTCCTCCCTAAAAAAAGTTGGATACAGTTAATCACTGGGCCCTAGGGCTCCCTCGGTGGACGCCCATACCTCTCCTTTTCCGTGAGGCGGGTACCTCTAGCCTTTGGGATCGGCGTAGGGCTGCAATACTCAAATTTGGACTCTGTCACCTCGCTCTAGGCCAACTATCTCCTCTTCATAATAAAACCAACCAAAGACAAACCATTTCCGACAAAAAAAAGGACAACCACTATATGTTTCCTATCATCTACGACTATTTATCTAAAAATCAAATTCAACCATCCAATATAATAATCAAAAAGCTTAAAGAAACCTCAAATGATGCCAATAATCTTACAGTCATCACTGAAGGCCTAAAATTTCAAAGCAAAGACATCAATTGAATAACTGCGAACTCTTTTTTTTTCAACGAATATATCCACTCTCACCTTGTTAACAATATCCTCATCAGCACAGATGCATCCAAAAATAACCTCTCAACCAGCATTGCAGCATACAACCAAAGCATTCAAGGAGAAAAAGCTGCGACTATCCACAAAAATACCTCTGTTTTTACTGCTGAAGCCATAGCAATAGCCTTCGCCATATCTGAATTTATCTGCGAAAAAAAAAACTACACCATATTCTCTGACAGTAAATCTAATCTAACAGCCCTTAACCATTTTTCTATCAAATCCAGCTCCGCAACCTACTTACTCATTGATTCCATCATGGAAGCCCTCAACAAAGCTATCTCAATTAGACTAATTTGGTGCCCAGGACATCAAGGAATTTCCGTCAACAAAAAAAGCAGATATTCTTGCTAAAAATGGCCCCTTCAACTATTCCTTCCATCGTGAAAGCTCAACAGAAGACATCATCTCTACCATCAAAAGTGACACTGAAAAGAAAACGGAACCCCGCTATTTTTATATTTCGCCCACTTTGGTGTAACCCATTAATAGCTTTCTTAAGTTTACACACTAAATTTTTCTTTCCCTTTTCCATAAAATTCGGAGGCAGATTCATAAAAATATTTCTTTTAAAGGAGCATAGAGGTACATGCTCTTCACATCGCACTGCACATTTTCCCAATTTTGAAACAGAACTAGGAAGGAGAAAAAGAAAGGTATTACGTTGAAATTGACTACCGGGTCAAAAGTCTCATCATAAGACTGACCTTGTACTTGCTTATGACCTTGAAGCCCCTAGTCTGCTTTTCAGCCTTACGATTTCACCCGCTTCATCTCTTTTTACATTGAAAACCCACCTGCAGCCGATTAAATTAGCCTTTTCTGGTAACTTTGTTAATTCCCATACCCCTCTTTCATGCATCACTTTAGTTTCTCCCCCCCCCATAGATTCTAGTCAACTTTTGCATTCCCTTGATTTCATACATTGTTTAAAAGTATTCGGAACTAATAGATTCCCGTCTAGTCACAAAGAAAAATTAGCACTTGTGGACTGGCCATTAACTTCCCCTTGATAAGTATTTTTCCCCTGAAAATTAAAAATATGTGGTTCAAAATAAATTGAATTTTTATCAGAGTACTTCCTAATATCATGAATAGATCTTAACCGCTTGGACTTATCCTTTTCAAAATAATACACGTCGGTTCGCGATCCATCCCTTCCCGGTACAATTTGCCTAATCCACGTAGCTTCCCTCAGGGGTTTTGAATCATTTTCACTCATTGAATTTTCATCTTCCAACGTAGAATTTAGCGAATCCTTCAAAGTCACGGGAATTTCTAAACTTTGAAATTGACTTGCATCTTCGTAGATTGAATTCTCTTCGTCTGAAGATCCCAATAAATGTGGCCCATCACTGCTCTACTGCTATTACTCTTAAACGAATCTTTAAAAAATATATTCTCTTTAAATGCAACAATAATGCTTTCCACAATGTTATCACTATCCAGGAAATAAATACGATAACCCTTTGTATTGAATGCATATCCGATGAGAATCCCTTTTCTAGCTCTCAAATCTAATTTATTACGCTTTTGCTTGGGTATCCCAACATATGCGCTGCACCCATTGTATGCGCCGCAGTGGCAATTTTTTCAGTTTTTTTCATATGCGCCGAAGCACATACTCCCGAAAATACGGTACTTAGACCAAACGGGACTTTAAAAAACTGGAACTGTCCATTTTGAGTCACAAATGAAGTGTATTTTCTACTGACTTTGTTAACATCAACATGGACTTGTTAAAATCAAATAAAGGAACATTTGACAGCCATATATTAAACATCTCACTTCTTAGTAACATATTCCGCTAGCGTCCCAACACACGTGCCAACATTTTAGACGTGTAACAGATGGGCGGTGCCGGGAAGTGACGTACTCGAGCATGACGTCACAGGCTCCTGACCCAATCATGGATCGCACGTGCGTTGGGCGTTACCCTAACGGAATCCGTATGATATGTAAATGAGGGAAAGGATATTTAAGCGGTCTGTCTGCCGATTCAGGTGCAGACCATTGCACGTAAGAGGTTATGTAAGCCGACCGACTTTGGCTCTTGACGGGCTGTTAAGCTCAGAGCGTCTTTTGTTATACCGATGATTACCATCACGGTCTTATTTTAACTACACCTCATTTGATTAGTCATTTTACAGAAATGTTAGTCTGAGTTTTTGAGTAATAGTATGAAAGTATTTTTTGTAATGTTCTAAGAGTTTAAATAAACCCTTTTAATTTATTTTAAACTTGTCTTCTGGATTTTCTGACTCTGCTAAAAATGTATCAAGTATAAGAACTTTGTTGTATGACAACAACATTTTCAAAAACAAAAAGTGAACAAAAACTTAACTCATGGCACTTCGACTAGAAAAATAATTGGAAAATGAATAAAATTAAATATCTAATTATAAGTTTTGGTTTTCGAATCAATCAGAGTCAATTGTGACAAACATAACTAAAACCACCTTCTGTGCACTCTTCATGAGCCCACAGTTTACAATTTGTGCAATGTTTCAATTTTTCTCCAGGTCTGCTCTCTGAATACTGCTACATACAAACAAGGCAAAAGCACTCCTCTTCCTTTGATGATGATTCCTGTTGTGTCTACTTCCTATTTGTGGTTTTGCTTTTACCGTTACCCCATCCAATCTTTTTTTTTTTAAGTTGCTTAGCTTTTGCACACTTTAATTTATCTTCATGCATCTTTCTTATCTCTTCCTTCTCTGGTGTATCTGTGTAGATTGTCAACTTCCTTGTTTTCCGACCTCTGTTTGTTTTCCTTGGGCTTTGAACAAGCATAAATTAACCTGCCCTCTCAAAGTCTTTCTTATACAAACCCTGGCATCTAGAAAACGCAGAATTTAAATAAATATATTGTTTTAACCATTTCCACATAAAATGGTTCAACCGTCCCCATCCCTACCATTCAGTACAAAACCATTTTTATAAATGGTTACAATAATTTTATATCAAAACTAATGGCGCTACCGTATTCAACAAGCTTAACTTCAAATGGAAAATGTGCTCAATACTCTTACTTTTATAAAAGCCATAATAATTACGAAAATCTTTGAACAAAAATACTTACTTTTGCTTATCAAAAAACAATAGGGCCTCTTATAAAAAACTTTTTTGACTGAGATCGATGCAACAATGCACCTCGTGTTCAAACTTGCTTTCGGGCTCGTTCATCTTGCACCCATCACCTTACTGCACACTGCGCAGGAGATATCAACCCTGTTTCGACCGTCCTTTGTTTCAAACATACCCAGTCTCCCCTATATATACATATTGGCAAATTTAAAAGGTAAAATATTTAAGAACAACTACAAATTAAAATAAAACACAATATAACAAATGGAACAAAAAACGAACAAATTTAGATGAAAGGAAAAAATATGTAAATTAATAAGAAGGAATGAATGAAATCAGATATATATATATATTATTCCTTATTTTTTATATCAATGACTGAAATCTGTTTTAAAACAATTGTAGATTGTTTCCAAATTAAAGATATAAAGTAAAAGTACACAGATGAGTTTAAATATACGTTAAACTATAAAAAATATTTTTAAAAAAGGCCAATTAAATTTATGCATAAAAAACTAGTTAAATAGCATAATCAATGGAAAAATATATGAGAATGTGTTGAATAAATCTATAATAAAACTGATGTTTGAAAGTTTACAGCAAAGATTTTTTAACTATATTTTTTTTTCAAATGTATTTCTTATCTGTCTTCTAGGCTCTAATTTACGGTCTTTTAATTTTTCAATGAGCTTTCATTTATGTATTATTCACCGGAATTCAGAATCGGTCATTTTAATTTATAAAAACTGGTAATTCTTCTCAAAATTCGGCTATCTTCTTCATCGCACATACCTAAATCTAACATATCTGCTTCAGAACTGAAATACCGGTACCTCTTTCTGCAGTGGTAACTTTCAGTCGATTCCGGGAGCGATTTCAGAAGGCATTGCGTCATGAATCACGTGAGCCCTTCAATTCTGAGAGTGAATGGCGTTTGGTAGAGTCTGCAGCGCGATTCCGATGCCTTCTTGGCAGGGTTCGTTGATTTAAAACAGCTTGATTTAAATCAAGTGATTTTTTCAAAAAAAAAAAAAAAATCATTGATATAAATCAAGTGATTTTTTTCAAAAAAATCATTGATATAAATCAAGTGATTTTTTCAAAAAATCATTGATATAAATCAAGTGATTTTTTCAAAAAAATCATTGATTTAAATCAAGCGATTTTTTTTTTCAAAAAAAAAAAAATCATTGATTTTGCAATGTTAGAAAGTGTTGTGAAAATGAAAAATGTTGCAATTACAACCACTGTTTTAAACAAAACAACCTAGGTCCATCTGTCTGTGTGCATAACATATTTCATAAGTTTAGAATTAATTACTATTTTTTTCATTTTACAATATTACTCTTCTTCTTCAAGCATCTTAACAGCAAAGCATAATTCATTCAATTAAATTAGAATTCATAATAATCGGGAACCATTCTGTGTTTTTTAAACTTAAACATAGTATTTTAGATCAATTTAATAAATGCCACGCCATAAATAATTCAGAATGATAATGTTTAAAACAACAATTGCTAGTATTTAGAATATGTATCCTTAAAAGTTTCACTCATGTCCCCTAATAGCTTATTTTTTCCTTCTAGAGTATTTTTTATCAGAAGTTTTCAATAAAGATATTTCATTAAAACAAAAAGTTTCAGTTTTTAATAATGGTATGAGCATATGATTTTACTGAATGGGTAAAAATATTTCGTTCTTTTTCATTTATAAAATAGAAAGATGATTAAAGTACACTCAATGTAAAAATTAAGTACACACAATAGCTACTTTTTTCCAGCTTTCAACAGCAAAATAATTCAGATTAAATTTGTTCATTTTCATTTTGTTCATTTTCATTTGTTCATTTTGTTGTATACTTATGAGTGTACTGTTATTCCTGGTAGGTTTAAGCTTCATTTGAGTCATGCATTTATATTAAAATTTGTTTATCTTTATTATTATTTAAAAATATTTATTGCTGTGAAAATAGCTTAAAGTGTGTTTTTGCACATTGATTAACATACCATATTGTTTCTATGCATATAACATAATAAATATCCAAAATATTTATGGTCTTTTTAAAAAAATAAAAAAAATCCAATTTAAATTTTAAAAAAATCTTTTAAATAAAAAAAATCCGATTATTTTTATTTTATTTTTTTTTTTAAATAAAAAAAATCACGAACCCTGCTTCTTGGTAAGCCAAGTTTCGGAAAAATGACGTATGCGTCAAGTGAGCGTTTCAATTCCGAGAGCGAATTGTTTTCCGAAGCGTTCGTCGTAGAGCCTTTAGTCCTTATCAATGAACATTGTGCCTTATCGATGTTTTAGAAAAGGGTGCTAAAATAGGGGGACGGGGGCAGTCATTTTCATTGTGCGAAAACTTTCAATTAGCGTGCCTCGAGTTTCAATAACACCTGCTGAAGAACCCTTTCGAAGAAGAATGATTCAAAGAAAGAGGATTTGATTCCTAATCAGACTGACCTGTCAGGAAACCAACATGTGCATGAGCTTTGTTCTCTACTTAGAAAGATTCAACGTATGATTCTAAATACGTACTTGGTGGTTTACAGTGACTTAAAAATAACCAACAATTTCTATTAAAAAAAAATTAATAATTTTGGAAACGAGAAAATGTTTCCTGAATAGGTCAAAAATTTTGTTCCTCTTGGCCGAAATTTATATTCTAGCCTTCGTAATGTGCATGAGATATTTAGTGTAATTGAATAGTAAACCAAACTTAATGAACAATATGTTCGTTTTAGCCGTGTTTCATATTAATCGTGCTCGTATTAAGAAAGTTTATCTGTAAATAAATAAAAGAAACATTAAATCATTTAAATTACATATTTATTAGACCCAATAAAGCAGAGGGGGATGTGACCGAACTTGCGTGTATAGCATTTGGTTCAACATTCTTTATCTATTTCATAGTTATGAGAACTTATTCTTTAAAAGTGGGAAAATGGTTGATAGAAACATACTCACCATGCATCCTGAACTCTCGCTGCTAACTCTCCTACTAACTCTGACCAACTAATACTTTCTAACTCTTGCTGACAAACTAACTAACCAAGCAACTAACTAGCTACTGACTAACTGGCTCTTGCTGACTAGCGAACTAACCAACCAACCAATTGCCCAACTGACTTTAATGATAATTGTGGAGGCTTTTGTAATTGCTGAATTTAGGACTTCCGTCCCTTTTCCGATAGAAGACTTGAGCTTTCCCATTTATATTGTGGTGCAGCAGCGCCACACTATCCTACATCGCTAAAAAATATTTTAATGATATAAGAACTTTAACATTTTATTTATTTTTTTTTTTTAACAGTAAAAGCATTTAGGTTTATTTCTTGCCATGTAGACATTTAAACGAATTTCAAAAAAGTATTCCGTGATCAAATTAAGTAAATAAAATAATGATAATAATGATTAATAAAGGAATAACTAAGGGACTATAGCAACCCAATATGCCGTGTGTACTTCTGTCAACAAAAGTATTGAACTTTTAAAAGCACTTTCCAAAATAATTACTCGATTGCATTATGGTTAAAAAATGGTCCCCTGAAAATCAAGCATTAAGAATTTATTAAAATGATTGATAATCATTTAATTACAGCTTTATTTACTTACTTCTTTACATATATTTATTCAGCATTTATTTATTTCTTATATATTAATAAGAATGAAAAACTTCTGGTAACTCTACAGGATAGCCTGTCGTTTTGTGTGCCAACTTTCCTTCCAACTTATCCCACAACAATAGAAATGTCTATCTAAGAGATATCTTTGAATAAATTCTCGTTCGTTCAAATCTAATGGATTGCTTCAGATTTGCAAATATCATGGTACTCTTAGAAATCTGCGACCTCTAATCACCAAAATGTCTGCCACTGCTGTAGGAAAATCGGTCAAATCATCAAAATGGTCGAATGAAAGCAATCGAGTTGGTCACGTTGTACAAAATGATCGGTGCGTTTCAGTTGAATGCGGATTCAATGATTTTGATCGCAGCGTTCAATAGAAAAGGGCAAAGCAGTTGAAAAGCATTTCAGTTTAATCTTTACATTAGTTCTGACATAATTTACTGGATGTCAAAATATGTTTCAAAATTGTCTTTAATATAATGCTTCCTACTGAAATATTTCTTTGATTAGAAAATATTGATTCTTAAATATATATTCTAAATTGTAAGATTTTGCAACTTTATTGGAACTGCGGAGCTATATTATGTTAATCTTTAGGTGAGTGTCCTGGAATGAAATATGCTACCAAAATGGTAAAAGAAAAAATCTTTATGAAAAGAACAACTTTAGATTCGTGAAATATTTTTTATCCTATTAACTTATTTGTTCAATGTATTTTAAATATTTTATGCATTATCTAACATGTTTCCTTTTTTGTGTGTTTCTTTTTTTTGTTAGTATCGAATGGTGAAAGAAGCACTTCATGAACGGGCCAATCTCCTAGCTATTGCACCTCATCTGTCTTATCCTTTGCCAATAATGCTGCCAATTTACAGGTAATGTTCTTGTAATTTTCTCTCTAGGCTCTATTTTTAAGGGTGGCCCACCTTGCTTGCATTTTTGCCAAGATAAATGCTCCTTTTTTTGCTTTTATGTAAGATTTGGCACTCCTCAAAAAAATTTTTATCAAAAAAAAAGATTTCCCCCCTTTTTTAAAAATAACAGGGTCATTCACTGTGACCAGCCAGAATGGTGTTGTTACCACTCATTCTGTGCCATTTCATTCTCTTTCTGCTTTAGTGTTAACACATCAACTTGAGGAGAAGGAAAGGACATGTATTCTAATAACTAATGTTCTGTGGGTGGAAAAAAAATATTCACATTCATTTAAATATCGCAAGTTCTTCCACCTTCTTTAAAAAGTTAATTTAGTACCTAAATGAAATGCAATTTTCGGAAACATGGTTTCGTTTAGGGTGCATTTGGCCACAGTTAGAGCGTACTGGCATGCAAGGAAAAACAAAATATGTATTTACTCTTTTGATGCTGAAAGTTTTTTGGAGAGAAAAAATGGAACTTTTAGTTGTAAAACCAAAAAATATATTATCCTTTTCACATTTAAGTCCTTCTTACCACAACTAGTGCAAAGCAATATATCCTTTCTTTTTACAAAAATAATAAATTATATTTTTCTTTGAAAAACTTCTATGCCTGTTTGCTGCCTGAGGCTCACCTGAGAAAACATTCATTGCAGCTGTATTATCATGTGCATTTGAATATTTAATGCAGGCCTTCTTTTGCCAACAACTCATCTTTTACATTTGAAAAAGTAAACTTTTTATCCTCCTACTGCATAAATAGACTGCATAATACTATTAAAGCTGAGAGGCAAATATCTAATTAACTGGAAAGTGCTAATATTTTCCTCCATAGCATAACCATTCTCAAGTAGCTGCTTGAAAATTACCCCAACTTAGCCGCAAACATGCCTACCGATTCCCCATCGTACAAGAAAAAAGGCTTCCCACAAAGCGGCAAACCTTGCCAAGGATGAGGACTCAAAATTTAGCTTAAGAGCACTCCAAGCATTATATGCTTCTTCCAGATCATCAATTAATCTTTCAGATCATTTTTCAAACTTAAATAAATAGCAGTTAAAGCTTGGCCACAATGCGTGTTACAAAGCATTTATTAGAACTTCAGCTCTTGCATGATCCTAAAGATCGTTCGCTATCAAAACCATTTTGATGTCTTCGGACAAAGTCACCCATTTATGGAAATTCAATTTTATGTATGCCTGTAACCTCTGTCCATTTTGGACAAACGCAAAATTCAAAAATTCTCTCAGTAAAAATAAACCATGAACCTTTGCTACCACATGTTGGTCTTTTTATTTTTTTATGACTTAAAATTATTCAATTTCAGAGTAAACAAAAGTATTTTAAAGAGCCAACTGCAAAAATTTTAGAAGGTGTTTTTCTGTGAGAAATACGTAACAAGTGTTTGAAAAAAATGGACATTTATTTAAATAATAACATGATAAAACAAAGTTAACCATCAACCCCCCCCCCCCCCCATATTTTCAAAATATTGGCAAAAAATCCAGAAGACCAAAGTCTAACGTTTGCTTAGAAAAAATGTATACCGTATAATTCAAATACCGTATATAATCAAGTTTATGTATAGGTTTATCAAACAGGCATACAAAGGCAAAACAAATCTATTCCTTATTAAAAAAACAATTAATGTCATTTAATTGTCAAACTTTCTATTATTTAATGAAGAATCAATTTACAAATAATGCGAAGAATTGTTAGTATAGCAGTAATTTTATTTTTCTGATAAAATGTTAAGTGTATGCAGAATAGTTATGTTTGAAAGAAAAGCCTCCCCATCTATCTAATAATAATACTGATAATGATAACATAGCTATGCCATTAATGTTTTAAAAAGTGATAATTATGTTTAATTAACAAATCAAATTGCAAATTTTTGCAACGATAGAAATAAACACTACGGCTAACCTTTGTTGACATTACTTAAAATACGCAAAATTTCGGTGTACCTACAAGAACAAGCAAAACAGTAATGCAAATAAGTACTTACAAAACAGAAAGCAATCATTTAACAAAATAATAGTTCACATACAATATAATCTATAATTTATTTACTTACTCTAGAATTTTTAGTTGGCTTTCAGAACTTGTTCTTCTGGAACCTTTCGAATCATTCTCGCTTTGTGTCGTTGGACGGCGCATGCGCTGAACGTCGTTGCCAAACCACAGATAACACATATCATTGAATAGTATTATTTACATTGCAGTTACGTTACAAAGTAAGCATCGACCCATAGTTTCATTGAAACCAAACTGCAATGTTACTGCAACGTGCAAAAATATATGTTACAACCGGTTTGTTCCTGGAACGTATTTAAAGCACCTGCGGGATATGTTATGTAAATGCAAGATTGTAACATTGATGATACGTATCTGAAACTTCTTGTGCTGTGTGGGAAATGTTCTTGAATTAGCTTCACTAATTCTTTGTAAGATTTTTCATTTGGTTTGCCAGGAGTTGTAAGTGTAGTAAGTAATTGTAGAATTTTAGGACGGACGGTATGAAGCACATATTTCACACTTTTTTGTATCAGCATTTTCTCCTTCAATTTTACGTAATGAAAAATTATTTTCTAACCTTTGTATGAAAATGTCCCAAGATTCTTCATTTTCTTTGAAATTTTCGAATTGTAATCCAATTTCTGCAGGTTGTGACTTTTGTAGAGCTGCTGTAAGTAATGAAACTAATTGTTCTAACGTATTACTATTTTCACTTGCCATCGTCGTAGGTTCGAATCAAAGGTCTCGTCGCCACTCTTCTGTATTTGTTGTGTAGGATTGTACTATTGAAATACTATAGACATGTTTAAATAAACGTCAATATGTTCTAGACAAACACATAACTACATTTACAATACACTAACAAAAACTCATAACATACAGCGGCACTGCCGCCCATTGTACTGCTTCGTAGAATGGAAAATGAAACGTATATATCAACGATACGTAGAAGTAGTAGTCGCATAGAAAACATTGTAAGTTGAAGTAATTGTTTTAACTGCAAACAATAATTAATATGAAAATATGAATTAAGAGAAGTATAAATGTAAATGAAATATATAATACAAACCATTTCTAATAAGTTTACAATTTGCATTAGACTTATCTCCAAGAATAAAAAAACAGGCATTTAGCCCAACAGACTTATATTAAGCTAGCATTTCATGAGATTCCAGATTTAATAAAGAAAAGTAAATTCAATTTTTAAACAACATAGATACTAATTGAATCAATGTTTTCAGAAAAAGCATGACTCACGTTTTACAAAATTGAGTTAAGAAAAAATTTTGGCATATTTTTATGATAAGAACTCAATTGGTGCAAAAGGCAAGCAAGTTCCATTACAATTAAACAGTGATCACAACTTTCATTTAGTACATAGGGAATTAGGCAATGCTTGTTAATGTTCTCCATGCCAAGAAAAGAAAATCATACTGCATTCAAGAGCATGGCATCAGAAAACGACTGGATTTAGCTAATTTAATGTAAGGAACATAGCATTGACACTCTGAACATAAAGTAGGAACATAATTTCACCTCAAGTCCAATTCTATTTTATCAAATTATTTAACTATTCTTTTTTAAATAGGGTATGGCCTCAATGTAGTAAAAGTCTAGTTTCGTGTAATAAAAAGGCAAGTAAAATAAAATATATAGGGGCCCAACCACAATAACTAATAAATAGAGGGGAATTTTTGTCCCCCTCCACAATGAGTTTTCACTATTTCCTTGCATTCGTTCATTTTATCCTTGCTTCAGTATCTGTGTTGGAATGTTTTTAGCATTCGGTATTCACTCATTAAAGAATTGAACTTGAAAAATATTTAAATATTTGCACTATAAAAGTAAAAAAGACAAAATATTCACTGACATTTCACACAATGAGACATTTCTTCACTGGGGTTTGGCCCATATTATTTAGTTTAAAATCACAAAAATCAATTATTAAAAAATAACAAACTGACAAAAGAAAAAAAGTACACATGTAGAAAATAATACAAATTTATTAATTAGTTCCTGTGCTTTTCTTTTCTTTGCCGGTTATATTATAAGTATTAATGTAAACAAATCAATAATGAAATTTAAAAAGAATAAACTAAAAATAAATGGCTCACATACATATAAAATTAATCGTCTTCAATACAAACATTTCCCATGGAATTGAATTATTATTTACATTTTTGTTATGCATAGAAATGTAGTCACTTACTTGAAAACTTTGTTTTTGTTTTATTAAAGGTATATTCTGAATTTAATGCACAGTCATTATTTTTAACATATACAGTAAATCTGATTTTAACAGAAGCGTAAATTTTTTCTCTCAGTTGCATAATTTTGCGCAGTAAAGTTAGTTTTTTCAGAGATATTCTTCTAATTATTCATAAAATGTCAAGGATTAAGTTTTGTTTGAGTTGAAATGTTTTTATTTTTAAGAAAGCTCATATTGAACAGTTTCTTTTTTTTTCTTTTGAAATTGTGCAATCTTCCAAACATTAGAATATTTATTGATTTTACTTGTATAGAAACAAAATATTGTAGATTGTAAAAGCATTGCAAATAAAGGTTCACAGATTATCAGGATCCTTTTTGCACCTGTGAAATCAGCTATGTGAATTAAAAGTAATTTTACTGGAAAGGGGTAAAACCCTTTCAAATATTTTTTTAATCCGATGATGTACTATGATAAGTTAAATTTCTTACTACTTGAAAATTTGGCACATATGTCTAATGCATTTGAATCAGCAGAAATTAAACTAGTTAACTCTATTTTTTTACAAAAACAGTTTCAAGCAGGAACATTTTTATGCGCTACACTAGACATAACTGAGCTCAATTTTGCAGGGGCAGTTTTATACATACATTGCTCGACATTGAAAATGCAGCATCAAGAAGGAGTGGTCAGAAAGTGATGAAACTTGGAAAAAAGAGAGACAGCAAGGAACAATAAGTGATCTTTATTTCAAAATGATAGTTAGAACACAGAGCGAGAAGGGCGTCGGCTCAGTAGGATGTAGGACCACCGCCGACAGCGATGCACGAAGAAACACGCCTACACATAGAGTGAATAAGGCTTAAAATGCTTATAATAGTCTCTCAAAAGTAAAGTTTAGTAATATTATATACTTATACTGGGGTTAAATTATAATAATGCCTTTTTGTTTCTTTTGCAGTAAATATTTTATTTACATGTAAGAGGAATTTTATTCATTTTATTTATTTATTGCAATATGCTTTACAGATGGTGGCAAGTACCTTACTATTGGGTCGGAATCAAAGCATATGATTTTGTCGCTGGAAGACAACAAGTAAAATCAAGTTATTTTCTTTCTCGGGATAAAGCTCTGGAACGTTTCCCCATGTTAAAGAAAGAAAAACTGTGTGGGGCCCTTGTGTATTATGATGGTAAGTAAAATAAATACAGTCGAGAGACCCCATTTTGGACAATTTTTGAACTTGGACTTTTAATAGCATGTTATCATGGGTTTTTAATTTAAACTGAATTTACTATATTTTGGAATGTCTTAGTATTTAGCCACACAATAATTTAGAGTTTTGTAGTTACGTCCCTTAAAAATCAAATAGATAAAATATTTGTTGTCCCAAGTTAAGGATCACCCACTGTAACTTGGAATATTTAACATTTTGAGTGTTTTCATGTATAGAAAAATGGTTGATAACTCACAGGCACCCATTATATTTTTAAAAGTTTATTTTACCGTGAATGAAAAGTATAATCTATATTTTACTAAAATATTGATTATTACAAATTTAGTCCTGAGTTATTCCATTTCAAATCAGGCAGGCAAGTCTAAAACCTGTCACATGACCCTCACAGATTTTTTTCTTTTCAAAATACAGTAGTTACAACTGATGGACATATAAAATATCCCAAAAGGATTTTGAAAAAAAAAAAAAAATTCTGTAGTTACAGACTTTTAAAATTTGGGACAAAATTGGCCGTTTTCAGAAAATCAGCGAAACACTTGCTTTTAAAATGGCCAATGTTTCAAAAGTTTTTAACCGATTTGAATATTTTTTTTCTATAGATAGTTAAGGGATAGTATTTCATTTAGACACTATTTTTTAAAATCTAGTTGGCTTTATTGATAAAGAAAAAAAATTTTTTGACGTGAAAATTTTGAATTTTTACCGATTTTATGATTTTTCTTCTGATGAAAAAAATGAACCGAATAACATTCATTAAATCACAGTGGCTACACTTTGTGAAGATGTTATTTAAATTCCAAGAAGATTAAGTACAATTTAGCTGAAGTAATAGTGTAACAATATAGTATATAGGGTTCAAAATTAGAATGTAAAAGTTAGGCGTCATTGGCACCTAGCGGTTTTATTTTAGTCGCCAAAAATGTTCTGCTAGGCGTCATTTAAAAATAATTCTAATTGCTTGGACAGAGATAACAACTTATTACCATGAAGACTTGTGCGGCTGTTAAAAAATATTGCCAAAAATCACAACCTTACTAAGAAAATTATTGATAAATAAGGGGAAAAGGTTCAAAAATTAATTTCTATGAGTAATTTCTGAGATGGTGGTAATTTTGCCTAAATTTTTGAATCAATACACATTTATTTTTATCAGCGCCTAATAAAATAAACTATCAGTTAATTGTCTTAACTATTTTTAAAGTGTTATTTACAATGTAGTGTTACTTACAAAATTTCATTTGTAAGTAAAAATTTACGATTCAAAAATTTGAAGGTCAAGAAGTTAAAATAGTCTGAAAATGCAGAAGATAAGATGAATTATGTATATAAAAAATATAATAGTAAAAAGTTATACTAGATTTAAAAAAATAAATATGAAATGTCGATTTTGTGAAAAATTGTGATTGTCAAACTAAAAGTTTTATGAAAGGTTAGGCGTCAAAGGTGAAGACCAGATGAGAAATCGCGATCGTCAAACGGGAATTTTCAGTTGCAAAATACGACTAACGACCGCTAATTTCGAATCTTGACAGTATATTTCTTAATAAAAATTGATTAAAATGATTAAATAAAAACAAGTTTGAATTTCTGGCTGTTTTGAAAAACGCACAAAAGGCCATTTTTGAAAAATCATATAAAATCTCTGGGGCAAAAATACACAATACAATTGATAGCAGCTTATTAAGCACTTCAAAGGCATCAAATGAGCAGATTTTCAGATTTTTAAAAAATGGCTTTTTTGAGTAATCACACTTCAAAAATTGAGATTTTTGAATATTTTCAAATTTCAAACTTTAAATTCTGAGGGGATATGCATCTCAGACTTACAATAAAATTTGATGCAAAACTTCCATAACAAAACTTTAGATTGCAACCTCTGTTTTGTCAAAAAGGATTTTTTTTTCATTAGAAAAAAAAATCATAAAGTCGGTAAAAATGCAAATTTTTCACGTCAAAAACACTTTTTTTCTTTATCAATAATGCCGACTAGATTTTCAAAAATAGCGTTCAAATAAAATACCACCCCTTAGTTATTTATAGAAAAAAAAATATTTGAATAGGTTAAAAGCTTTTGAAACTGGCCATTTTAAAAGTGAGTGTTTTGTTGATTTTCTGAAAATGGCCAATTTTGTCCCAATTTTAAAAGTCTAGAGAATTTTTTTTTTTTCTTGCAACATCCTTTTGGGATACCTTATATGTCCCTTAGTTGTAACAACTGTAATTTTTTTCAAAAAATCTGTAAGGGTCATGTGACACCCTCTGCCTGATCTCAAATGGAATGGCTGTCCTACTAATATAAATGTATGATAATGTAGTTTTTTTGGTTTTGTTATGGTAGTACTGGTAAATCATCGTCTTGTTTTTTTTTTCTCTTTCTGACGAATATTACTAAGTTTTTATTAGTTTTTTTTCCTTTCCTCAATTCTTTCCTCTTGTCAAAGACTATGGTTTAAAGATATAACTTGACATTCAACTTTTTTTGGCAATTCAATTTTTGTTACTCTTGTCAAGTTTACAATTTTATCATTCAAAAAAGGATCTTTGCACTGAGAGGGAGCTGATTTTAATTCACTTTTTGCATTTTTTATGCTTTTTCAGCACCTTAACTAGTCTCTGTTCCAAATAAAAATAAAAGCTCTGTAACAAAACAATTGCATAAAAATAAAGATGCGCATCTTAAAGCAGATCAACTGGTCAATGTCGAAAATCAATATTAATTTCTACTTGAATGATATTGATCCAAAACAGTTTTTGCTATGTGTAAAAAAAATCCTTTATATAAAAGTGAGCCAACCAGTCACCACAGACAATTTCTTTTAAATTTTTACCATGAATAGTGCTGTAGGAAGATACTAGTTTCATTTATTAGAATTATGTAAGAATTATGTAATGTTAAAAGAAAGAAAATAACTTAAAGTTGTAAATATACTTACTTTCTAATGAGGCTGCAGTATTGGCCATCAACCATTGCAGTCCTAGTGCGTCCCCAGAGATTGGTACCAACTCTTTCAGTGGCAACACAATGAGTGTGGTACCATTGCCGCAATTTTTTTGACGCTTAGTTGCCCCTAGATGGGGCACCTGAGCTCTCGTGGATGCAATCTGCACTAGGAATTTAATTTAGCCGAGAGTATCCATGCCAAACGGATACTCAAGGGATCTTTAACATGCCGCATAATCATATGACATGGACGCAGACGATTTTCTGCATCTTGAAAATCCACCGACTTGGGCCAGGTTTGAAAATGCGATCTGGGGCATACGAGACCTACGTCTTACCAGTACGCCACCCTGTCGACTTGTAAATATAAAAACAGAAACTTCAAAGTCATTTTGTTTTTCTTATTATTTTTGCCTTGAGCAAAAGACCTTTTTTGTTTGTGAAAAATAACTTTGGTTCTTTATTTCAAGTTTCAGTATTCTGAATTATTTTCAAGTAATTCTTAATACTAAAACATCAATTTTAAGTGCAGAGTATACTTGAACAGAGCTCCCCTACACTAGATGCCATCTGATATAAGGAAAAAAAGGCAGCTAGAAAGTCTCCGCTAGGTGTTAGACTTTCTGGGTGTTAAGTTAGAGTTTAATCAATATTTAGGTGCATTGCATTGTGCCATAAAGCACTTCAAATTCAAGAACTGAAAAAAATCAGTTTTCATGGCTTCCTTTCTGACAAAGGATTGCGAAAAACGTGCCTAAGAGCTTCGTCTAGACAAGGTATTTATTCTTTTTCTTACTCCAATGTGTTTAATGAAACTTTGACTGCTTATTGTTTTCAAATCGTTGCCCTTTTATTCCTTTAGCACGCTTTATTTTCGATTTCACAGATCCTGTATCGAATTCGCATATCAGAAACGTTCATATTCAAAATATTTTAGCCAAAATTCAAAAATATGATGTTTGTAAAGATTCAAATGAACACTTTAAATTAAGACCATTCTTTAACCATTAATTTCTTAGCTAAATTAATTAATTGAATCAGCACTATTATTTAATATTTTAGAGTGGCTTTACTATAAATGCTTTTACTCAGAATAAAAATACATTTGGAATTTCAATTTTTTTAGTAATTAGTTTAGTTTAACTTAAATGTAGAATGACATTTAATAAACATTCTCAAATGTGTAATAATATTTGATTACTACCATGAACCAAAAAAAAAAAACAAGGAAAGGAAGTGTTGAAAAAGAAAGGAAAAATAACTCGGTTTCGCAATTGTTTTCTTAATTTCAATCAAACAATCGAAATCAAACAATAAAAGACTGTTATGTAATGCCATGGAAACCTGTGATGGTAGATGACCAAAATAAACTATTGACACAGACGACTCAAATACATTATAAATAACTTAAGTAATTATAGTAGTTTCTTAAGCGGTTATCACACGACAGGAATTTTAAAGCAAACGTTACTTCTACCTCGTTCTATGGGTAACCTCGAGAGCAAATTTTCGATCGGGAGTTTCCTACAGGTTTGCCACCGGTTTCTCGGACGGTTGCTCATAACGAGCTACCATTTTCTAATCTGTATCCTCGTGTTGGGCATTTGTTTACATTTTTTAAATTTGGAATTTCGATCAAACAAGTAGGTTTGATCTGCATTCAGGGGCACTCCCATGCAAAGTCAAGGGAGGTCACTGTGACCGCCTAAAAACTGTTTTTATTCCGCAAATTCTGACTGACTATGGTAAATTTGACCATTTGGTATAACAATTTGGTGTAAAAATAACATTTTCCCCCCTCCTACACGTTTGTACTTATTATACAGGTACATTATTGACTGACAGCTATACAGTTGTCAATAGCAAATGCAAGGCATCATATTTTATTTTATGTATATGTTACCGTTAAAGTATATAATGCAGTATTTCATAGAATACCTAGTTATTCCATGAAATAACTGATCGTTTCCGTTAAAGTGTGTAATATGTTATTAATTTGGCACTTTAACTAGTTATTCTATGAAATAACTAGGTATTCTATAAATTAACTAATGAGAGACAGTTAAAGTGTAAAATAAACAATTTATCTAAAATGAAATAACTAGGTATTCTATAAATAAATTAATGATAGACAATTAAATGAAAAAGAAGCAATTTATCTAATTTATGCAGCGTGTAAATGGTATTTATGGAAAGGTACCATAAAATCATTTGTTACAACAAGGGCGGCCGTTTCTTGTGCCCAATCGGCAAAATCCTTCTTCGGTTATTTTTAACAAGCTGCAGATCGTTATTGTATGAAATAACTATTTAAACCATAAAATACAAGAGAGTTTTACACTTTAACGGACACGATCAGTTATTTCATGGAATAACTAGATATTCTATAAAATAACGGATTTCATACTTTAACGGTTACATATATAATGATCCCTTATTTTCAATAGGATCATTTTTAATTAAGTTTGAGCTTTGCGATTCAGTAAAATACGAAGTTTCAGTCGGGTAATTAAGAATTACCCCCCCCCCCCTTTAATAAAAATATAAGTTCAAAACGGCTCTACCTGCTTAAAGATGTCAGAAAATTTTGAATATAAATTGTTATTATGTTATAATGCGAAATGAATGAAATCTTAAGAAGTTTTGTTAAAAGATTTTACATACCTTACGAATTTTAGTAAAAAATTATATGCCATGAGTTTATTCATAACAAGATCCTTAATTTTAATGGAAATATATTAAGGCAATGGCGGTTAACAGCATAAGTGTCACTCGGGGGCGGTAATTTTTGGTGTCTCCCCTTAAAAAAAAAAAAAAAAGATAGAAAGAAACGTTGCTGTGTTGTATGAACTTGTAGTTTCGTAGTTTATTTTATTTTCAAAGGGAAAAAAAAAAAAAAAAACACTTTCGAAATTCTTTTTTATTTATTTGGGGTAACTTTCACTAAACTATATTTATTTTCAGCTATGAAATGTTGAAATAGCACCTGAAAAATTGTATAATTAAGGTACTTGTACTTTTCTAAAACTCTATATCTCATTTTGGGTGTCACCCAGGGTGGAGCGGCCCTTCTGTAGTGACCATACTGATTAAGAAATATAATTTGGTAAACTATTAATATATTGTATTCTGTGCCTCATCTAATATCATTCTAATTAAAAGTTTTTTCACTGTGACTCTAAATGTTCCTTTAAAGTTTTATAAAACTATTGTGTTCATAAGCAGGAGCGCTTCAGAGGGATATTTTTGGGAAGTGTGCACAATTTAATGAACATCAAGCTTCGAATTCTGGTGAAACATAAAGTGACACTGCAGTTTAAGTTTAGTTAAAATAAAATGAGAGAGATTAGTTAAAATATTATCAAAAATGTAAAATATTATATGATGCCTAGAGTATAAATTTGCTGATAACTATAGAATGGTTGTCCATGATTTATAAATGAAGAAAAATGCAAAAAAGAAAAAAAAAAATGGTTGTTATACTGTCTCTAAATTTATCACTTGAAATGCACTTGCATTCTGATAGCGATTTCATCATAAGACACTCTTTGCAATGTCTTGCACTAGTAAAGTAGCGACTTTACATCCTACAAATGTTTTTCCGGCATGATTTCACAAATTTAAACCAAAAAAACTAATTTCGAAATCGCACTCTCCTTTTAACATTCATCCTTCGATCGCCACTCTTCAAATTCTTTACCACCATGTTTACAGGAAAGTTGATTTCCCATCACGAAATTCCAGCTCCATGATTGGTCCTTTCTTGATTTGCCTTAAATTAAACGTTCTAGAAGCAATTTTTTTCTTAGACAGATAACGAATTCCTTCTGATTCGAGCAACCGTGAGTTGGTATAGCACACGAGCATTTTGAGGAAACTATGGGGGAAATTAGTAGAAAAACCAGTTTCCGATAGAGTTGACGATTCCTATTACGGTTGCATTTGCCTGTAATTCCTGCCGTGTGATAACCGCTTTAAATTTTTTAAATAATTTTTTAACAAATTATTTAGTAACTATTTGCGCGAATGCTTATTTTTTTCCCTACAAAATAAACAAAAAAGATTCAGCTCAACCGTGGCGATAGCCGTTATAGAAACCTTCTGCCATGGGTGTTCTGTGTCATAATATAAGAAAATAGAAAATGAAAACAACTCACATTCCTAACCTCCCCCCCCCCCCCCCACGATCTCTCAATCATTTAACTTAAAAAATTCAATAAGTTTAGTATTTTTTGAAGAGATTTTTGAAGGTAAGTGAAATTTATTTATATGGTTTTTTATGTAGTATTCATTGTAGCTGTTCTTAAAAAACATGACTTAAAAAAAAATTGTGTGTGTGTAAAAACATTTACTTAGGTTTATAATTTGTACCACACATATGCTGCGTGTGATATAAATATTTGATTTAACACTATTAGTGCTCAAATATAAAATTTCATAGCATCATATGAAAGTCTCAGATTTTAATTGTACATTTTATGTGATAATATTAAAGTAATAATTAAATACTTTTTTATCCTTAAATAAATATTTGCTATACACATAAAGATTTAGAAGTTGCTAAGTAAATTTTTATTTTGAAAAATATTTTTTAATATACTTTTCAACTGTTACATAAATAGGAAATAAATCATTAAAACAATTCTGTTTTTGTGTGTATATACAAAACAAACATTATATAGTATGAATTAAAGAACTGATTCCATGAGATATTAGTTATTTTGTGTTATAATGAGCTGAAAAGTGAAAAAATAAGGATTCCAATATTTTATAATTTGAATCACTAGAAAAATATTTTATATGTGAACATAAGAATAATGTATTGTTCTGTCTAAAATAAATTCATTAAATGGCAAGTCAAAATTTGCATTTTGGAAGATTTTGTTTGCCAATATGTTTAAAATTAAATAGTTTATATAATTTAAACATTCAGTTCAGCAATCTTTGCCATTTGAATCTACGTATAAAAGCAGTATCATGAGCGAGTCACAAGCGCCATATATTGGGGAACAGGTAAAAACTGCGGCCAAAATGTATATGGATTTGAAGCGCTATCGGAGGGCATCTAGTATAGGGGCTCTGACTTTAATCTGTAATATAGGATGTTATATGTATTAAGATAAGGTATTGCAACTAGTTGTTTTGCTTATTGACATTCAGTTGACTATAGAGAAGCATAATTTGATTCCTCTCCAACCTAGATTTAATTTCCTTCTCCTTTTGTGATGAAAAAAATCTATTGTGTACTAGCTATAATATTAGGCGAGTGTTTAATAACAGGAGTGTCTCAAAATTAAGCACGCCAACCCGAAAACGCTAATCAGTATTGTAAAATACATTCAGGTTGTTCTGAATCTAATTTTAAATAAACTCTGTTAAAAAAAATTGAGCTTCATTTTATACAAATTAACAATAACAACCTAACCTAACATAATATAGGCACTAATTGTAAGTAGTACCTATATTATGTTGTAATTGATAAAGGCCAGTAAAGTGACCAGCTTTTTTTTAATAAAGATTGGACTTTTTTAATAAAAGCCAGCTGGTAGTCTTCTTTAAAAAAAGGCGTTTTTTTTTTTTTTTTTCAGCCCAGGTGCTTCATGAACTTTGCTTCAGCTATGGGTCTCTTTTAGAGTCTTGTTCAGTTTGGGGACTAGTACAATAGACCTCTGGTTGCAGTGCTTGGTTCTTTTGAGCTCCCTTTTCTTTCATTTCATTCTCAGTCCCATCCATGTTTGTGCAAAGCAGCGGAGTCGAATGTTCTTTATGACTTTTGTCTCATTTGTGGGCTACTTTTTTTACAGCCATATTTTTAACCAGTTTGCATTTGAAAAAAGTCCGATTTCATCTGCATTTGAACTTTTTTTCCTTCATCGTAATTTTTCAGTATCAAATTTAGTGTATCTTTGAATTTCATGCAGGCTTTTAAATTAAGGCTTGCACTTTTACTGCACATTCTAAGAAATGCAATGTTGTTTTGGTTTTTAAATTTTCAAATCATTCAATACTCTTTTTGAAATCAACATTACACAATTCCTTAGCAAATGCTTTGGCTTTCCCTTTTATCAAATTTTCATTGATTAGGATGTTTTGCTGCCTACCATTCGTTATTCACACCATTAGACGCTTTTCCTTATCGTGAAATTTATCAACTGTGATTTTTTTTTCTTTTACTGAATCCATCATCACACTTTTCCTGAATAGCTTCTTTATTTTACAAAATTATCGATAACGTGCTGCTTGGAAGTCCAAACTCTTTCTCAATTTTATTTCTTGTTTTGGCATTTTTTTCCACTTCTTCAATAACTCGTTTCTTCTGAATAGATAGCATGTTCAATTTTTGTTTAGTTGCTAGTGGCTAACAAGTCCTTCATATAAGCCAACCGCAGTGAAAATTTTCTTACCAGATTTCTTTCCATTGTACAAGACAAGGAGATGAAGTAGTTGAGGATACAGTAGCCAGCAGCAGCAAATTCTTCCTTCCTTTCAATTTCTCTCCACCAACATTTTCCCTACAGGTGTGTCACCTTGAATGGTTCAAACACTAAAGGGTTTGGAAAGAGGGTAAAAGTTACAAAACACAGGAATACCAAAACTCCTGGAGCCCTGCTAAGTAGAATGGAAATAAAGAATGCATGTTTGCACACATTTTGGAACAAGGAAATACTTGAACAAAAAAGATGAAATCCGAAAAAAACACTAAAGAAAAGCAAAAAATGAGTTACCGAGGCTATAAAATTGGAAAAATTCGACTAAACAAGGTTATTTAGGCATTCAATATTTTAAGCAGAGGATGTCAATATTTTGGTTTTTTTAGTGTAAATTATGTAAACATGTTCCATAAGTTGTTACACTCTGAATTTCATGTTTTGATGTTAAAGGAAGTTCTTGTAATAGGGAATACCAGTCATATAATATTTTTGATGATAAAAATAAGATAATCAATCGAACTTAACCACAAAGTGTCACAAACCAGGCACAACTGCTTGCTGGCCCCAGAGGTAATCTTTGATGTGTTTTTATTAGGACAATGTTGGATAGTAGGTCCAGACATGCAAGTAACTTGAGTAGTCCATGTTACCCTAACTTTCTCAACTATACAACTGTGTATTTGATCGCCAAATTTTTTTTTTATTGAAAAGTACTTGTCTCTCATTTGGATGAATTTTATGTTCCATTTAAGCAAGCAATTTAAGGTAAGCATGTTAAAGAAGACAAATATTGAAATTTTTTGAGAAACTTTTATCATAAATATATGTTGTGCACTGATTGTTTTTTACATAATCCTCCATTTAGGTCAGCATAATGATGCTCGGATGAATTTGTCTATTATTATTACTGCTGCAAGGTTTGGAGCAAATGTAGCTAATCATGTTGCGGTTGTTGATCTTCTAAGAGCAGAAGGAGAGAATGGAAAAGAGAAAATAATAGGTGCAAAAGTCAAAGACATGCTTACAGGTATGGTATTCTAAAATATTTAAAGACATAGTGTGCTTCATTTAACACTGGCTGCTTAAATCAAAAAAATTATGCAAGGTCATAGATCTAAAGTTAAAATATTGCTGTTCATATGTTGAGAAAGAAGCACCAAATTCTTAAACCATCACTCTATCTCCAAAACACCCTAATAGAGAATGTGGACACTTATACCTACTTAGGCGTGTTTGATCCTAAGCTGCGCTGGAAACAGCATGTTGAATATATTACTGAGCGCATCACAAAACGCTTTTCCATCCTCAAGCGACTAGCTGGCTGTCTTTGGGGTTGTGCTCGATCAACCCTTGTTGCTACTTATCACACTTTCATCCTACCTATTTTTGCATACTGCTGTGAATCTTTAATAACAATGCCTGAAAATCTGATGAATAAGCTGGAAATTACTTAAAAATATGCCCTCAGACTTGTTACTGGTGCCGTTAAATCTACACCCTTCGACTCCATGCTACTACAATCAAGAGCCACAAATCCGCCGACCTGAAATCCACCAACGTCCGAAATCAGCATTGATTTTGTCCCAAACTGGTTTTGCAGAAAAGTCATTTTTGCAAACTTAAAACTAATATATTTTTGGGACACAATCTGCCGATGACATATTTAGGCATGTTAAATCCTCAACAACTGAGTAAGAAGATACTCCCAGCGTTATTACAGTACCAAACCCCAAATTCAGAATCCCAAAATTCGGGAAAAAACCTTAAAATTTGGCACTTCTCCCGAAAATTTCCGATTTTTTTTTCTTTTTTTTTCTTGGCTAATTTAGAAAAATATTTAATTTAAGAAGCTGTTAAATTAATAAATGCCAGTAAATTTTGATTGAAATAGAAGCAATATTGTAGATATGTTTCTGATTTACATGAACTAAACTCAGGAAACCAAGATAAAACCAGAGAACCCTACTATGTTGAAAGATGAAAATTGATTTCTTGAGCTCAGTTAAATATCTTTTTTCCCTATAAAAAATTAATTATTTTTTTCCTTACTTAAAAGTTTGTTTTTCAAGTTTTATTCCCTTAAAAAAAAAAAAGATAAAGGAATTTGCTCTATTTGTTTCTCTATGATCATAAATGGCACCCAGTAACTTTGCAATTTTTGCAAATGGTTTTGGTTTGACTCTCTGTTAATATTTTTAAAGATATTGATGCAGCTCCTATTTTCTTTTTCATGCAACTGCAGGTGATAGTGAAATGGTGAACTACCATGTGGGGGTATGGTTTATTTTTGTTGAAATGTGTGTTGTAATTTGGAGCCTTTTATTAAAATCCATGATTTTTTTTTGTTTGGTAAAATATATTAACACATGGATTTACTTGTATTACCTTTTCAAAAAAAAATGTTACCTATTTATCAACTTGTGAAGAAAACTGCAATTCGAAGTAAAATGCATATCACCGTTGATGTTTACGTAAATCCGCCCTTTTGGGTCGGGCTCCGAAATTCGGAAAATTCTGAAATAAGGCCTAGCGCTACCTTGTGGTTAAAAAATGTAGTGTTCTTAAACATGTATAAAGGTGGGGGAAACAGAAAGATATCACATTATTTGCATATAATTCATACCTGGGAAATTTATGAACTTGTTTTAATATAGTTAACTAAAGTGGCCTAAAATCCGAAAAATCCTGAAATCCGCACAACCACTTCTCCCAAATTGTGCGGATGTTTGACTCTCGACTGTACTCACAACTATTAAACTATTAAAGGTTGTCTTTGAAGAGAAGGCTTTAATGTTGTATGAAGAACTACCTCACCTTAATGATGCTTTTTTGAAAGACTACCGAAACTTACCTAGAAATCTTAAAACACAAAATGGTTTTATGCAGACAGTCCAGGGCTACAGAAATGCTCTTCATCTTCCTGTGACAGTGGATAAAGTCCTGTAGCCATGTAATCGACTACTGGCTCATGAAATAAGGAACTACTTGGATCTCCAATTTCCTGTCTACAAATACGAAACTGCTCCTAAAGTTCTTTGCACTCTTGCTCAGGAGACTCTTAAATAATAGATTCCCAGAACCTGAGTGGTTATGAGTCTATACAGACAGCTCCTTTTCAAATAACCAACCTAATGCTGGAGCAGATGTCATTAGCGAACTCTTTACTTTTCATTCCCCTATTCGCAGTTCATTCTGCATTTGATGGGGAGGTCTCGGCTATACACATAGCTCCGCAGTAGTTGGTTGCTCTCCACGATAAATTCCAAAACTCTATTATACTGTCCAACTCCAGAGCTGCTATACAGTCTATATGCTCTATGCAGGTCCCATCTTCTTGGGATGTCCTGGACCACCAACCTATCAACTAAAACATTGGAACAAGTAGGAAAGGCCATTACTCTTCAGTGGGTCCCCTCACACTGTGGACTTAGTGGAAATGAGCAAGCTGATGCATTGGCAAGGAGAGGTATGGAAGTATTGCAGCTTATGCGTAATAATGTTCCTTTGTGTACTATGAAGTGTCTTAGTAAGAACAAGGGGGCTTCTCATTATCATAAAGAAATAAGGACTTGGACTGCTACCAAAGATGGGGACATTTAGATCAGTTAAGCATTCCAGACTATCCCCTTCAAGAGGTGGTTGCAATTTTCAGACTTTGCACCCAACATGACTGCCTGGCTGGACACCTTTATTCAATTGGTATCCTCCCAACCCCCTTTTGTAATCTCTGTGGAGACCATGTCATCATGGATGGCCATCACATCACCTACTGTAGAGCGCTTCATGGGGTTTCTTTGGCTGAGTGATATTGGGAGGCAGGAGGCAGAATGAGAAAATGACTTCTTTTCTTTTTTGTTCATATTGTGTTTATTGTTATTTGTAACCCATTTGTAAAATTCTCTGCCACTGGGAAAAAAGTTGAGAAAATTATTTCCTCATGAGGTTGATGCTAATAGAAAAAACTGGCAGCATAGAGTCTGTTTGGAAACTTAAAAAGTTCTAGAGCATTGGTCCTCAATCTGCTGCCCACGGGCCACATGTGGTCCACAGAAATTATTTAATGGGAAATATCTTACAAAAGATATGTAGTACATTTATGTAAATGTAAAATGTGCCTGAAGTGGATCATTAACACCATAAGTGAAGCAACACTGACCGTGATCAGTGCATTAGAGCTTGACCACCTCTCAACACTGGTTGCTCTTGGACCATGTATGCTAATAGGAACAGGTGTGCGTAAAATCCGTCGTCGCTCCAAATGTTCTCCAAGTTTGAAATAGTGTTCCTGGGGGGTGCCAACCATGGTAACAATGTTTCATCTAGAAGTTGGTTCAAAATTAGAAGGCACATCTAAGCCAAGTCGTACCTCCACCCTAGTGGAGTTCATTAATAAACAAAAGGAACTTGGATTTCCAAGTGGTACTAGCAGAGTCATTCCATTTCAAATCAGGCAGGCAGGTCTGAAACTTACAGACCCTTACAGATTTTTTTGAAAAAATTACAGTAGTTACAACTAACAGACATATAAAATATCCCAAAAGGATTTTGCAAAAAAAAAAAATTTATTTCTCTAGTTACAGCAAAACACTCACTTTTAAAATGGCCACTGTTTCAAAAGTTTTTAACCAATTCCAATGATTTTTTTTCTATAAATAGTTAAGGGATGGTATTTTATTTAGACACAAATTTTGAAAATAGAGTTGGCTTTGTTGATAAAGTAAAAAATGTGTTTTTGACGTGAAAAATTTGCATTTTTACCGATTTTACGATTTTTTTTCTTATGAAAGAAATTTATTTTTGACAAAACAGAGATGGCAATCTAAAGTGCTGTTATGGAAGTTTTGCATCAAATTTTATTGTAAGCATGAGATGCATATCCTCTCAGAATTTAAATTTTGAAATTTGAAAATGTTCAAAAATTACGATTTTTGAAGTGTGATTATTCAAAAAAGCCATTTTTTAAAAAATCTGAAAATCTGCTCATTTGTCGCCCTTAAAGTGCTTAATGAGCTGCTACCAATTATATTGTGTATTTTTGCCCCAGATATTTTATATGATTTTTCAAAAATGGCCTTTTGTGCGTTTCTCAAAAAAGCCATAAATTCAAACTCATTCTTATTTAATCACTTTAATATAATATTTAATCAATATTTATTAAGAAATATACTGTATTGTTACACAACTACTACAGATAAATTGTACTTAACCATCTTAGAACTTAAATAGCTCCTAGCACAAAGCGTAGCTACTGTGATTTAATGCACGTTATTCTGTTCAACCCAATTACTAGTTTCAAACTCACACGCTTTATATCAAATACCAAGCAACAGCAAATGTAAAATTTATTGTAGGAATACAATCAAAACATTATTGGCTATCCCACAATACTGCTAAATAGTAAAAATCCCTAAAATAGTAATGCTTACATGGACGCACGAGCAAACAAGAAGTGGAAAACAGTTAGAAAACTAACAGCCTCTTAAACAAATATAACTCAATGCATGATTTCTAAGTGAAAGTGTGAACGAGAATTATTGAATGGAGCAAATTAAGAATGTATCACCGATGTTTCAGGGACACTATCGAATAATTTGTACACAGATAATCTAGAACAAATATTTCAATAGCCAGAATATAATACCAAAAGAAATATAACACCATCTGAACCCTTCTAGTCTTTGCATTTTTTTGGTAATAACGAGTAGAAGATGATCCAAGAACTTGATTCTACTTATTTTGCTTTAAGTACATAATTTCATATGCGTTTAAAACTATGTATATCAGTGCTGTAACATATTTGATGTAAAGTGTGCGAGTTTAATACTACGGATTGAACACAATAACATGCATTAGCTTTGTGCTAGGAGCTATTTAAGTTCTAAGAAGGTTAAGTACAATTTATCTGTAGTAATTGTGTAACAATACAGTATATTTCTTAATAAATATTGATTAACTATTATATTAAAGTGATTAAATAAGAACGAGTTTGAATTTCTGGCTTTTTTGAGAAACGCACAAAAGGCCATTTTTGAAAAATCATATAAAATATCTGGGGCAAAAATACACAATATAATTGATAGCAGCTCATTAAGCTCTTTAAAGGCAACAAATGAGCAGATTTTCAGATTTAAAAAAAATGGCTTTTTTGAATAATCACACTTCAAAAATCGTAATTTTTGAACATTTTCAAATTTCAAAATTTAAATTCTGAGAGGATATGCATCTCAGGCTTACAATAAAATTTTATACAAAACTTAAATAACAGCACTTTAGATTGCCATCTCTGTTTTGTCAAAAATACATTTCTTTCATAAGAAAAAAAAATCATGAGGTCGGAACAAACACTATTTTTTGACTTCAAAAACAGTTTTTTTTTTATCAATTAAGCCAACTAAATTTTTAAAATTAGTGTCTAAATAAAATACCATCCCTTCATTATTTATAGAAAAAAAATCATTCGTATCGGTTAAAAACTTTTGAAACAGTGGCCATTTTAAAAGTGGGTGTTTTGCTGATTTTCTGAAAACGGCCAACTTTGTCCCAAATTTTAAACGTCTGTAACTAGAGAAATAAATTTTTTTTTGCAAAATCCTTTTGGGATATTTTATATGTTCTTTAGTTGTAACTACTGTAATTTTTTCAAAAAAATCGGTGAAGGTCATGTGACACCCTCTGCCTGATCTGAAATGGAATGGCTCAGCAACAATAACAGCATTTATGTAAAATACTCACAAAAGTATAATTAATATAAAACTATAATATTTATTGCCTTCTCAAAAAATTGGAAATAAGATAAACTTAAGTGCTTCCAATTACCCCAGCATACAAAATATATAGGATAATTGTAAACACTTAAGTTGCACACAAAAAATAACAGGGAGGATGAAATTCATAACTAAATGTTTTTAGTGACATTACATATAACAAATAAAAGTAGTTGAAATCACTTACTTCGCATTTCTAAATGAGCTGAAGAGGAAAATGTAAGATCATTAATTTTGTTAAATAACTGTTTTCATTCAGTCATTTTCAAACAATGGTAATGCCTCAACTGCTGTTTTGAAGAAAACATACGAAACACTTTCTATGTCTTCCCTATGTTGCCAATTCATCACTGACCTGCAGTTAAGTTTTCAAAACAACCACAAATGTAGTTATGAAGCTTGTTTACATTTACCCCGCATTTATAATTACCCCAACTTACCCTAACTATCAATATCGCTTTCAATCAGTTACTAATACAATTTTTAAATTACTGAAAATTTTAAAAAGTAATGTTCCATATTTGATAATTTTTTTAATGATTATTATATTCTATAGGATAATATTATTTACTGGTAAAAGTTATAGGCTATTATGTTTTTACTTAATGAATATTGGCGAAAATTATTGCGGAAGTACAAAAATCATTGTTCATATAAACTTCAAATAATCTGTGTCAAATATCATTTTTCTAATAATGTGCTTATGTTATGAATTAAATTAAGGTAGCTTTTTCTGTTTGTTACATTAGTTTAAAAAGAATTGTTTGTAAATTTTTGGATGTTATTCAAAGTCCAAAATATGTTTCATTAGAATCGAAATGTTTATCTAAAAGACTTTACAAAGATTTTAACCATTACATATAATGCTTTTTGATTTATTTATTTTTATTTTTTGAATAAATCTTATTTTGTTCTACAAAGAAAGTTAATTGCTATATAAAAATGTTTTCCAAATTTCTCATGCTTTTATTTTTATTTATATCATATTTATATTTTCTCGTATTTTAACCATTCAATCATTTTATTAAGGTAAAACATGGGATGTACATGCAAAATGTGTAATAAATGCGACAGGTCCATTCACCGATTCAATACGCAAAATGGATAATCAACAATGCCGTGAAATCTGTCAGCCTAGTGCTGGAGTTCATATTGTTCTACCTGATTATTATAGGTAAGAAAGAAATGATTGCTTCAAATTATATTGTGTAAGTTGAATGGCATGAAACAATGCATTAAATTTTTATTTAATTCTATATATTTTTTAGTTTTACCACACTCTCACAAATGCTGTGTATGTTTTTAATTATTCCATGTACAGCTTTTTCTTGTCCGCACAGAACGGGTGAAAGGTTTCATATAAGGTGTTTTAAAAATTAGTAAAAAAAAAAAAAGAGAAATTGAAGGAAATGCTATAATGTCTTATTAAAGCATCTTAATTAAAGCATCTCTTATCTTAAAATTATAAGACCAACAGGATGCGGTATCTATTCTTAACTCTTAAAATGGTAATACACTTTATACATTTGGCAAGTTTGAACACATTATACCTATGTATACAGTTAATTTATTTTGGAAAGCAAAATGTTTCCTTTTTTTTTATCATGACAAAATGTTTGAACAAATGGCACTGCTGTGTCAAGCTTCTTAAATCTGTTTCTGATTTGCTCTGAGCTTTCTATCAATAAATAAGAATCGGAATGAAAAGTACCGAAAATCGCTTTCGTGTATCTAGGGAAAAAAAGGAAAATTTCCTGATTGCACTATTATTTTGCGATTGGAATATCCCCTTATCTGTTTCGTTTCAGATACCAATAATAATAATTGTTAATACCAAACTGAATAAATAAAAAATAAACAATCACAACAAAACAAAAAATCTGCTAAAGTGACTTTGTAAGGCACGTGCACGAAGCACGACTGGTTCCCGTGATTCTTCATTTCAACTTCGTTTTCTAGTTAATGGTTGAGTGTTACGTGAACCCCTTAATTTTTATGCAAAAGAACTCTACAACACTTAGTATTTTTTTATGCAACTCATTCATTTCAAATACAGTATTGGTTTGAACTTGTAAAATTAAAGATTCTCGAGTGCCCAAAATGTCTCATGCCATTTTCAAAATGCGTTGTTTTAAAATAGTGCAAGATTTGGAAATAAATGTTTAAAAAGAATGAAAATAATATCTAATGGACGAATTAAGGATTGATAACTTGCAATTTTCGTTCTCGTACTACTTTGCATATTTGACGCGCTATAGAGCGTCCACGGGATCTCTCGTATTTGAGAATGGCCAATTTCACAAGGGCAATTTTTATAAAAAGTTCACTGTGATTTAATATGCAATTTCACAATAGTGTATTATTCCAATTCAATTAATGACTTCATCAATTGCATCGTAGTTTACATTTACATAAGAAAAATTGCATTGTTTATGAGATTACATTGTTATAAACGATTTTTAATCAACCTCCAAAATCCAGAATTGCAGCAGTCCTGCTGATTTCAGAATTTTGAGGTTCAACTGTACTTCAACAGCGTTCTCAGGATTGGTAGAATGGTAGCATTCGACATATTTTTTCAAGTGCTTTCAATTTCACGAAGATTTAAAAATCATGCAACTTCTCCATTGTTTAGCCCTTCCCCCCCTTTTTTTTGTTTGCTTTTTCTATTATTGTCATTTTTTGTTTTATATTGAGATTACTTCTTATTTTAAAAGACAATAATGCAGGAACATGAACCTGTATTAGATTGGAATATAATGTTGCACATTATTTAAAACCTTGATTTCTTCCTATTTTACTGTTTTACTTTTTAATTGTTTTGCAATAATTCAGAGTGATAACTAACCTGTAAATCAGAAACAAGAGAATTTTAATGCACCGAAAACAAATAGAAATTAGTCCAAAAGTCTGTGTTCTCTCTACTGAAACGGGCATTTACATGAAAGGGGATAAAATCTAAAGCCATTCCAGTAAACCGTTTCCCAAATTGAAAAGAAAAGGGCCTCTAACCGTTAGGCCGAAATTTGCCTGGAAGTTGTTTTTCTTACAACACTTCCACCCCTTGCATGGGCGTGTCCAAAATTTGACGTCTGACAATCAAAGCACCTGTTGAATAGAAGCGCACTTTGAAGAAGGAATGTCCCCTTCCCATTCATGGATGGATTGTGTGGTTTCTCTCCTGGGTGCAATGGTCATTCACGGATGAACTGACCACAAACGAGTTTTCAAACATGTTTTGGAAGCAGCTAAAACGGAGATTTCATTAGTTATTTGCTCAGGTTTCGGAGTTGCTATATCTCGTTATTTAAATTTTTTTACGTATTACCATAACCCTATACAACATGTCAATTTTTCTAATATTTGAAAGTCAAAATTTGCAGTAAAAGAATAACGTTAAGTGAAATATCTATGCAACTCACCCATTACTTCACAGATAAAATATGCTAGATTTAGAAAAATGAGAAAACAAATTTGAATATTTAATTATTCCAGAATTGCGAACATTTATACGAAAAGCGATGACAATGGTTCAATTCATTAAAACATACTTTTTTAACACCATATAGTAATTTTAATATTTTCTGATGAATCGGAGTTGTTTTATGAATAACAACTATTCTGAAATATAAATTAAGAAAGAAATAAGAAAAGAAAAGCAAAAAAAGAGCAAAATATCTAGAATTTTGTTTTAATCCTACCTTAAGCTCAAATTTGGCATCAATATGAATTTTAAGAAATCATATATAATGGAGTCTTGACATTTTTATGATGTAATTAGTGCTTTGCATACATTATTTAGCTGAAAATATGAATATAGATACTCGTATAACGCATTACAAAAGATTTGAAACTTATTTGAGGCACTTGTAAATTAGGAACATCTTGGTAAAAAACAGTTATTCACATCTTAGTATTTTGATACAATGGCGTGCCAAGACTATTTAAATATCGCCCCCCCTCCAGGTTTTCTCTCGCAGGAAAAATAAAATTTATTCCTTCTACTTATGTTCAAAAAAACTTCATCATAAAGTGTAAATGATTGTATCTAAACTATGTACAAAAAAAAAGAAGTCTTTGTTATCTCTGAAAGCAGAGAGCAAAGGCTCAATGTGCGTCACGTGTTTTGAGCCGTGTGTGAAGAGGGAGAGCATTCTATACACGAAATTCCCCTCCCTATAATATTTACAAAATTGATAAAATTTATTTCTGATCTGAACAATTTTTAACAGGAGAAATTAGATTGATGTAGTGTATTCCTTAGTTTTTACCACGTTGTAATTCTGAACTACAACAATAATTAAATACTAATGTTAAATATCGCTTCCTTTTTTTATAATAGCGATATGTACTTTCCAAAATTAATTCTTTACGCCACTGCGGTTTTATGTGTTCCTTGGTAATACACCTTTTAAAAAGGAACTAACTTTCTACAGTGTTATGTTTTGACGGTAAGATTGCGGTAAGAAAATTCACCGTAAAAAGTTAGTTCATTTTCAACTTACCAAGGCGAAGGGTGGGATATGTAAGTCCCCCCCCCCCTCCCATCTTTCGTTCTAAGCCATATTGTCAGTTCCAGTACAAGAACTGCGATGACTAAAGAATAAAATTCTGGTTGATCCACTAATTTTTGCTAATATCTCCTGAACTAAACGTTTGAGGCATTTTCTTTTTGGTTTTATCAGTTATTAGAAAGCAACTTTTTGTTAGGATCCCTTTTTTCCTTCCAAAAAGATGCTGGTGTGATTGTCTGCTTTCATATATTTGTATGGCATGCTTTATGAGTAATGTGACCATATTTTTAAAACTAACACTCAGGACGTGTAATGGAGAGGGGGCATACATATATTTTTCAGAGGTTTTGTATAGCACACAAACGAAAGAATTCCAGATTTGACACACGAAATAAATTGATATGAGACCCCCCCCCTTTCTCTCCGAATTCACGTTTGTTTTCGCCTACTTTCAAAAATAGATATTTTACCCACCTTGTATCTTGCGGGAAAACCAACGCAAATTAAACATAAAGTAAAAAGTCAAAATTTCAACATTTCATTTCATTTGGCGCATTTTGAGTAAATTATAATGAGAAACAGGGGGGGACGAACTCTTGGCTTTTCCTCTTGATTACAGATGAAGATCAACGATCAACAGTGCAATAAATGGTTTATTAATGAAAAATATTTGTTTGTTTATGACGTCATTGCGTTTTTTGACAATGAACATCCACAAAAATCACCATGTGAAAAAAAATTGGTGTATTTATATATTTCTCGTTTGGAGTACAAGCAGGGCTTTGGTGGGGCATATGCCCCGTGGGACAGTGTGAGAAAAGGTGGAACGTCTAGTCACTGTATATATGAGTGGCCCATTACATATTTTCAATGAGCCTTTTCGAGATAAAACACCGTAAAATAGGGCGAATCGAAACACTTTTCACTTTTCAAGGTTAATAAAAAGGTAACTGATGATTTTTGATTTTTATTTCGTTTTTATATTCTATTCTTAATGTACCGCATTTCAATAAAATATCTTGACATTTTTCTAAATTTAATTTCTCTTAATTTAACATGACATAATATATATATATATATATTATATACATATAAAATTATTTATATTTTTAAGTTATAAATTTTCAGTTAGCAGAGCACAAAATCCCACCAGCTTAATTTCTTTATTTTTTGGCTAGGTTTCAGGATTAGTTGCTCCACAAATGGCCCGGCAGAACCGAAAAGTATCAAACATATACAATACATACATATATATATATATATATGGGGAGGATAGAAAAGGTGGAAGGAGGAAAATTTGTACCTTGTACTATTTTCGTCAAAAGTTTCAGGATACTAGGATAAAACTTTATGTTCTGACAACGGCTGTAAAATGTCAAATTATTCTGATTTTTTTTTTTTTTTTGCTGTTAGTTGTCAGTTATTTAGCTGCAAATTGAATGAATTTTACCTGATGTCTGAGACTGATAGCATTGAGGAGAGCTCGTATGGTAACATTCTTGGTTATTCTGGTTTTCGTTACTAAGAGGGAAGAGCACAGACGATAATCTGGAGCATTGTTCAATCAGCTCATACTCTGCCTCACACACATATATATATCGACACAATACTCTATACATAGTACATAGACATATATATATCGACTAGTGAAGTCGTATTTAGTGAATTTACGGTTATAACGTCAAATCCGCTTCTCTTTTGGGAGGGGATGCATTTTAGCAGTTTATTTATAAGGAAGTAAAAGTTACTTTTACCGATGTAAAATAGAGAGTTGCTGCATGCAGAAAAAAAAAAAATGATAAACACAAAATAGCAAGAAACACGGAACAAAAGGCAACCACTCTTGAAACCCGCTTTATGTGCGCTTCGTTCCTTTTGAAACTCCTGTATGTGTATTTTTTACCGCCCCACTAAGGGCTCAAAAATGACTTTGCTAGGGTATGTTTTATCTGTTGTTACAGAAAGTATTGAACAAAAATTCATGCATTTGACAGGATAATCCCTATGGCTTCCACACACTATCACTATTTTCTGGAAAATCATCTTGATTTCTGGTTCCCACTACTTCTCATTATTTCATTTGCTTTCAGCGAAAATTATTAAGAGAAGTGCTCCTTCCCGGAAAAAATAAATACTAAACCACAAGGAATTAGTTTTTAGACTCCAAACTTCTGATTTTGCATCTGATTTTTTTGGAGTTTAGCAATTATTTTTCTTCTTTTTATCATGAAATGCTTCATTTCGTTTTTGTGGGCTAAGAATGTCTAGTGCAAGTACTCAAAAACGTTAAGCAGGTCTGCTCACCAGAGGGGGGGGGGGGGTCATGGCGCAAAATGCGGCATTTTAATTTTAAAGGGTTTGATTTTAGGAGGTTTTAGACGATTTTAGGAGGTCATTAGCAGAGTCCGACAAAAATGCGGAAATCTTAAGAGCCAGGGAAAATTTTTTAAGAGCCAGCTATAATATTTTCATTTGTGAACACAGTAGCCACCTGAAAAACTAGTCGCCAAGGCATTTTTTTAGTCGCCCGGGCGACCTGGCGCCCGGGAGGTGTCGGACCCTGGTCATTAGTTTTGGGACTCCTCGTTTTTTTTTTTTAAGGGTGATGGTGCGCTATCGCTTTTAGATATATATATATGTGTGTGTGTTTGTATGTGTTTCTGTCTGCCTACATGTATATTAATACAGCATCTTATACGAAAAATATGAGAGTCCATTGTTCAAGAGGCAGCTGCTAATGAAGCAATCCGAATAGAATAAAGGTGTTTGCGACTCTGAAGGTTGGATAGTTACTGGTATCCTCTCAGTATATATGCCCAGACAAACCTGGGTTTACGTCCCCTTTCTGGGCACCTAGTCAGAAAAGAACAATCACACTTAGAATATCAGAGAAAGAAAATTTTCTTTAATATGGGATGTTAAAAATTGTAAAAAGAAAAGAAAAGGAAGGCAGTCAATCACATTCCACCTCATCAGACTCTCTGGAGCTTCAGGACTCTTAAATTTTTCTTTTTTTGTAACCAATTAGTATCGACATCATTAAAATTTTATTTCTTTCATGTTATACACATATACATACACACTTTGAAAGAGGTAAACACAGGAATAAATTAAAAGCGTGTGTGTGTTTCTAAAAATAGCTAAAAAAAAAAAAAAAATGGGAGGGGGACAAAAGCAGTTTTTTTCCCCAAATATTAGGAATACGGAAAAACTTATGCAAAATTAGGAAACTTATGCATTTATTTATCCCGTTTTGTGTGTGTTTTTTTTTTTTTTTAATTGTTGAACTTTTTTTAAAATTTACATTGCGGACTAAAAAATACAGATTGGGACGATAAACAATCTTCCCAATCTGTATATTTCCTTCATTTGTGCTATATTTTATACCTACAGAGGAATTAAGTATAGGTTTCATTTATACTCTACTCCTCCAGCTTCAACGGCTGGTATTTCAGTTTAATGTTTCTTGAGGCTTCAAAATCCCGCACGAAAATAAAAATGACAAAACAAAAAATCTTTCTAGTGATAAGTAATAACTGATGAGTGTGTTGTCCAGGGTGACGGCATCGATACGGCATCACCACAGCTTTTATTTTATATCGAGCCCCCACCTTTTCACTATTGCATCTCAATCGCCCCTTATTTATTTATGTTTGCATCTGTAAGCGTCCTCCCCCCACTTTCCCCTACCTAGGACTATGCCATTTTGCTAGCTGAGTTAATTTTACTTTCCAGTTCTGAATGTACGTAATATAAAAAACAGGAGGGGGGGGGGGGGGTCATGGCGCAGACTTCATCTTTTAAAATTTTCATTTGTATATCAAGGGCTAAAATTCAGGGCGGGTGTATTTCTCAGATCCGGTAGGAAGTCTCCCACCTTCGGAAAGTTCAAAAATTTTCAATGAAAACGCGAAAATCCGCTGTTTTCACTTTTATGTAATGTTTCCAATATTATTATTATCGAAACAGGAAAAAAACACATTTTGGTTAACAAGTATATAGATAGTCAAATAATAAATGTTACTGTTGTTTTCCCTTCCAAAAAAATTGCATCTTCTCCATATACTGTATAAAGCTTGGTGGGGAGCCTCCCCTGCACTTAAAAATGCAAATTTTAACCCTTCTATGCATATGTATATATTTCTTGATTGATTAATATCATTAAGAGATTAATAATAAACACTGAAGTTTAAGTATTATTCTATTTTTGCTTCTATTTCTTTAAATCGTTGTTATGGTAAAAAGGGAAAATTAAGTGCAAAATTGATCTATACTATAGGCCCGCAATTATATTAAGTATATATATTAGAACCATAACATTTGCGTTTTTCCGAAATAATTGCATTTTTTACTCAGATAACATCGAAAACCTGAACCTCCAGGCAATTTATTTGGAGCCCTTTATATAAGAAATTCAGCAGATGTAATATATTTCATTTGAATAAATTTTAATTGCAATTTCTGTTGCGATTTGTACGAAATATTCACTAAATAATGGTTGCATCATTAATTTGCTAAGTAAAATTGAATCAGCAGATAATTTGATGAAAATAGTTTTAAAAACACTTGATATAAATGAAAGTAACATCGTTTGTACTCTCATACAAAGAAGCATGCAGCTTAGGAAGAAAGACCCACATGGAAACGGGCCATCAAAGGTGAAGCTCATCGATGTGGAAATGAGCCATCAGGGACTTAGGGACCAAAGACCAGCAAAAGAAAGGAGGTAGATTGACAGCGACCGCATTCAAATGATGCCCCTTCTTGTACGTCCAAGCTTTATGGTTCCACAAAAAGGGGAAAAGTACTCTTGAGGGAAGAATGCGTTGTAAGAAAGCCCAATGTTCTGGCTAGTTTTCCTCGGGCTGGCCGGTTAGGGCCACGAAAAGCCAACCCGAGCTCAGCTCGTTTGAAATGGTTTGCTGGTTAAATAAACTATCATAGTGTGTAAAAAAATTACTCAGTGCGTTCTTTTACTTTGGTTGCTCTCATGGTCATCTAATGGGTGCAAGCTTCAGAACAGCATGTCCTTGACTTCATGTTTAATAAAGCAGAAATATAATTAACTTATATGTGCGCCAAAAAAAAAAAAAACCACAGCTTATTTTGTGTTTGACCAATTACATGTGTACTTGGTAAAGTTTTTGGTCAGTTTCAAACTTTATAATATTTATTTTGTACAATCATAAGAAAAAAGAAAGAAAACATAGGATTGTTATAAGTGAGGTCTTGCTAGAAAAAGTGCAGGAAAATAGAAACTGCTCATTCTTACACATCATATATCTTTATTTTGTCTCTAGGGAAATAGATTCATTCATCAAAATCAGATTTTTAACAACAATAGGTGATTAATTTCTTGAAACTTGTTATAGTTTCAGGAAATTAATCACCTATGTAGTTCAATGTGTTTATCCTCATTAGTTTTCATTTCTTCTATCATTTCTTAAGTATATAAATTTAAGCATCAATTCTGTTATAATAATCTTATCCCATATACTTGTATGGTATGTTCAGTTTACCTTTTAGAAAACATTGCTCAAATTGAACTAATGCTCACAGATTTTATTAATGTAAATAACACTATGCATATGTTAAAGTCAAACAGGACTTCTTCGTCCTCTACTACCAGTTGTGTATAAAAAGTGATGTACTTAAATTTTATGTGTTGTAAGTTAATGTAGTGTAAATAAAAAAAATAGTTTGTAAATGTGCTTGGCATTCATTCCGTCTTTGCGAATACACACTAACGCAAAATGATCTAGTATTAATAGCCTAAATTACAGCATTTTAACCTTGTATCAAAAATTTTATGGTCCTCCCCCCTATTTTCCTTTTTTCCCCCTGAACAATATTTTAGCTTATGATTGTGATAAACCTTAACCCTCTGGCTGAGTATCCTGTAATTTCCTTAATCAGTGCAAACTAAAGATAACTTGCAATTTTACTCTAAATTTGAGTTTCTTTGGGTTTTTCCCTCTATGAATGGGAAAAGAGAAGTTTGCATAGTTAAACAGACTGAAAAAATCCATCTTTGCAAAAACCGTGGTTCGCAAATTTTGCCACATCTACACTGCCCATGGAAATCGCTGGGTACTCAGTCGGAGGTTTAAATATCAACAATATTCCTTTTTGACCTTACAATATATAACTTCCTCTATTTCATCTTGAATGTAGTCCTGCCAGCATGGGATTGTTGGACCCGGCCACTAGTGATGGACGAGTCATTTTCTTTCTACCTTGGCAAAACATGACAATTGCTGGTAATCAATCTTTAAAAAGTTTACTGTTATATATTTTGTTTGATATGTTGTTGTTGTTTCTAACGGCTGTTCATTTTTGCTCGTAATTTAATGGTTTCTACTTGTACTAATGCTATAAGGCTTATGGAACATAAAGTTAAATAAATAGAGTTTATCAGCAAAAAGGTACTATTTGAATAAAAAACACAATGTGTATATGTGATTCCTCACTTCTTCGCCATTGAAAAAGAGGTTCTTTGCAACCTTGAAACACGTGTCTGCAATCTTTTGCAAAATTTGTGTATTATACGTGGTATTTCACTTTTTATAAGTTTTAATTGCAATTGCTGTCAGCAAAGTTTTAATACTTTAACTTCTTATGGAATCATTTGTTGTGAAGTATGGGCCTAAACTAGGCCCTTTTTGTTATTCTTCAGGCTTTTGTCAAAGATTCAGACTTTTAACCATTTAAAAAATTTTATTTTTATCTTTTTTTTCTGTACACATAAATGCTCCAAGTATGATAGGCTTTGTCTCTAAATTTCACAAATCTTTAAGTTCTGCGAATTTCATTTTGAGTGGAATCTTTAGTGAGAAGCTAGTGCTATAGAATACAGATGATTTATTAAGTATTTCTTGCTCTGAAATTATTATGTTTTACTGAAGTGATGTATACAGCTAGAAATACTCCATTATTTATTTTATTTTTAAAAGTAACTTTTATAAACATCTCAACATAGTTTTTTAGCTTCTGTATTTTCTTTCATTTTTGTACATAAAAACACTTCACTTTTGTTTTTTTCTTTTTGTAAAGTTTGAGCTTTATGTACATTATCAGTTTTTGTACATATTTTTTGTGCCCTCATGCTTGTTTTATTTGAAATACAACATGTTTCAATATTGCTTCAAATTTTTTTTAACTTATATTTGCTAAATTTTGTGACCCTTTTTTTTGTGACCCCATTTTTATTTTAGGAACAACTGATAGACCATGTGAGGTAACTCATCACCCAAGCCCAACAGAAGATGAAATCCAATTTATTCTTGGTGAAGTAAAAAATTATTTGAGCCCTGAAATCACAGGTAAGAAATATTGTTTTGTGATGTGCTTTCTAGTACAGTGCAGTTTATTTGTAATCATTCAAATGCATTCATACGTTAATTCATCTAATAATGTAATTGACTGAAAATAACACCTTTTTCCTTTGCTTTTCCCTTTGTTTTTTTTTTTTTTTTTTTAGAGCGGCACATGTTTTATATTTACTTTATCATTTTGAGAAATTTATATTTACTTTATCTATTTTCATATAAAGATAATAAGGTTTAATAGCGGAAAAAATTTAAATCAAGTAAAATCTATAAAAATCGATATGCAAAAGTATTTTTGCATGTCCATTTTTTCTTTCAGCTTCTTTTTAGATGAAGAGTGAGCAGGGAAATGGCGCTAGCGCCAGCTCACATTGACGCCCGTTTTCTTTGCAGCGGCTCAGATAAACGCTCTGAACATAACTGATTTCTTTTGAACAATACATAGATTTATTGGTCAAAGATTTTTTTAAGGATATAATCAACTTGATGTTTAATAAGGTGAGGGGTTTCTTTTCTAAACACTGTAGTGTGAAAAGGTTTCGTTTTTGCAACAGCGAATTTTCGTAAAGCCTTCGTTTTTGCGATTAAGATTTTTTCTTAGCTTTTATTTTGAATTAAAATAATAAATAAAAATTTCATATTTAATTTGTTATACCCTTACTGCCTTCGCTATTTACTACTGTCCATGTAATCGAAATTGCGAAAAATTTGCGAATCTGACATTCGGCCAAGAATTAATGATTTCATTTTTGGCTTTTAAATATGGGATTTTGGTTTTAATTCTTCGTCAAATTGTTATTGAATCAATTGTTAATTGCATTGAACAAAAATGTCTTGCCATAAAAGAGAACCGTAGGAGTTATCTCAAAACCCCTGTCAATCACACAAGGAAACCCTTCCCTTGCGATAAGGGCAAAGGATGACCAGTATTCTTTGGCGGTGTAATCGCTAATGGTCTTTGTAAATGACCCCCATAAAAAATGGCCAAGCAAGCCTTGAGGCAAGAACTAATGTGATTACCGGAATTCAGACAGAAGCTTTTCGGAACGAAAGCACGTGTTCAACGTTTTTCGTTCCGTTCCCCTCGTCCTATCCCTTGGTAGTGGGGAGAGCTTTGTTTAGACTCTGCAATTCCCAGAGAACGTATTCCCTTCTGGGAACTGATAATGGAAGGCTTGAGTCTCTTTTGGTCAGCGTAATGAGAATCCAATTTTGGGGGGGGGGGGGGCACTTATTCAGTATTTTCACAGGAAGGAAATTGAAGGAAATCACAGGGGGCCCTTGTTTAATCCGGGGCACTTGTTCGGTACTTTATGGTAAGAAGATCACCGTTCTTACTCTAGGATATGGAAAAGTTGCATGGTTTCTAAATCTTTGTGAAATTGAAAAAACATGTTGAATGGTACCATTTTTTCAGAATGATGTTTAAGTATTTTAAAATGAATTTCAAAAGTGTTGTGGCGTCACATCCAGAACAAATATGATAAAAGGGATGTGACATTAATGGACATGAGGGGAAAGGGGGAAGTCCTACGCACTCAGCGAATTTTGCTGGGATGCTTGTTAACCATTTTAAAGTATGAGAATCCTAGAAATATGCATTCAGATGCTGCATAGTACCATGTTGCTCAAAAATGAAAAAAAATATATGACTAAAAAAAGGAAAGGCATGGGAATGAAGCATAAGGGCCAAGATCTTTTGAATATGTTCTTCATTCAACCCCTACCCCCACCGCCACCAGCACAAAAAAAGAGCGAACAAATGAGGAATAGGGGAGCAAGACATACAGACACACATCTTCCCATTTCATAACAATACTTTCATTTTTTTAAATATTCATTACATTTTTAATGAACTTTTGACTTTTAATAAATAGCCTTCATGATTTGTTAAAAATAACTTTTATATGAGAGTTGGCTAACAAGAGAAAACAGGTATGTAACACGTTGTTATAGTACACACAATGTTTGGGAGAAAATGAAACATTACCTTTGGTAGTATGACTAGTATTGGATTTATTTGCTGTTTAATTATTGACGTTGAATTAAAACATAGATATGGAATGAAAATTTATTTTCTATACATAAAGAAGAGTGCAGCAAAGAGAAACTTTTGGGGATTAACGCCATTTAATCCACTCTTATTCACTTTCCGATCATTTCAGAAAATTGACAGAATGATGGATGTTGTGTATATTGATCCACGTGTACAAAGCTAAATTGTAGTTCAAATATTAATTAAACAGATTTTTAAAATAAGAAGGTTATTAAGTATATGCCGACTTTTTCCCTTTCTTCCTTTTTTTTACACATTTAGAATTATAGTGCTTGTGTTTAAAGATTGTAAAGTATTAGCTGCCTTTTTTCTTCCTTTCTTAAAAAATCAGGAATGTAAGTATTCCTAAATTTAGAAAAGTTAGAAGAGGTGAGGGTGAAACACTGTAACTAATAATTTACATGTGAATACAGTAGAAACCCTAGATCTAGATGAGTAAAAGTCAGAAATGTTTCCCTGCGGAGTGAAGTGTGTTGATTGACGTCAAAGCAATGAGGAAGTGTTTTTTGATCACATGTTATTATTTATATTTTTCTCTGCTTTTAAATCAAAGTTTAGGACTATTTGAGAACTTTAAGAAAAGTTTTAAGTTTGTATTCACACTTTGTGTAATATTGTTTTTCAGGAAAATATAAATTCAAGCCATTTTTAGAAACCATGCAACTTCTTCATTGTCATATTTGTGTCTGTGGTTACTTAATCATATTGGAACTTAGACTTTCATGGCCGGTGTCCATACAAAATATAATATTTTTGGGGCTAATAGGCTGTGGTCCAACCACAATATTTCTGGCTCACATTTTGCTTGACATGTATCAGGTTTCTTCAGAGGGAGGATGAAGTTAAAGCGGAGATCCAGTCCTTATATATCAAGCATCACATGTGCTTAAACCTCATTAGATAAGCCACCAATTTCAGGCTTACAGGAACTGCTTATGATTGGTTCCTCCTCTTTGCTCTTGATATTGATTAGTGCTTTTTAAAGCAATAGAATCCATAATTTGTTCAGTTTCAAAATTTCTTCTTTTCTTTCTATGTTGTAAAGATGTTTATGTATTTCAATAGCATCTCTATGAAGGCGAAGAATAATGAATATTAAACATGGTTAATATTAGATCTTAATCTAATTTTGGTCCTGAGATCAAAATTTGAAGAAAGTTTTTTAAAAAGTATTAAATTTTCAAAAAAAAAAAATATGAAAATTGTTTTGTGAAATTAGCATTGACATTGATTAATTAAAGCACTATGAACAGTACAATAAAATTATTATGTAATAATATCACATTTCTTTCCATGGTTACATGCAAACTGAATGCAAATTAAAACAAAAATATAAAAATTTGAAATTTATGTAATACCTCATGCATATTGAATATCAGGTGTTAGAATAATATTGCCCCTTGCTGTCAAGCGTTGGAAGTAGTTTCCTCCCTTGAAGTTTGGCACAAATGAATACATTTTTTGCAGTCTCACCACAAACCTTTTGTATTTTTTCAAGCTGCCTGCACTCAATTTCGAAGCAGACAATTATCTTTACTTAATTGATTGGTCAAATTGTGTTGTAACTGAGCCACCTCTAAAAATTCTCATAAAGCACAAAGATTTTAAAGAAATTTGCAAAGAGGGACAATTTCCAGAACTAGCTTTCAAGGATTTTCCATGTCACACGCAATCTGTTGAACGATGTGCTTCTAATATATAAAGCCGTAATGAAAATGGATTCATTCATGCCAACAGCGGATTCTCGTACACCTCGAATAGAGCTCTCCTGTCCTTTTCAACCAGTTTGGCAGTGAAATCGACGTCGGATTGAGGAGAGAGGGATTCTCGTACCGAAACATCGATTTGAGTTCGATGTTTACAGTTGGATTCAGCTCGACTGCTCCGTAGGTGCCGAGAACGCGCTCGATGTGCTTTGTTCAATTCTTTTGAGCAGGTTTCTGCTGAATTTGGAGCTTATATGCATTCGTATTTGTATTTCTCTACGGAGAACTTGTTAATCTACTGCAAGCAATGAAATTACTTTTTTTAATCTTCAACTCTAAATAAATTACATAACTTGGAATAAAAAGTAATTTGTGTACTTAAACACCTTGAAGTATTAGTAGGAGAAAAATAATAAAAAATAAAAGAACAAGGTTTTTGTGGAAAAATTGACATTTATGGACATTTTGACGCAGTAATTTATGCATGAAATTTAGAAGCATGCTTTGAAAGATATTTTTAATGTTCTTTATGTGCAACGGAAGTGCATGTAAACAATAAAGTTTTATGTATTTTACAAAGGAACAAATAAATATCAGCATTTCCAATTTTTGAAAATAATTGCATTGTTTAGCATAGTTGAAAAATAATTATCAGCCCTATAGTGCTACTTTTTCTTTTTTCTTGCAAGACTGAAGTGAGTGCGGCATATATTAATTAAATTATTCTTTTTTAATATCATGCTTTGTGGATCGATCGGTATGGGGGTATTAGAAAAAATTAAAAAATGAGCTATTTAATGACTACTCTACTGCTAAAATAATGCAAATGTTATTAACTACAGTAATAAGAGTGCAATCTATGGTGTAGTAACACCACCGAGGACTATAGCATATGATGCTAGTCATCCTTTATATTCATAAATCCTTACACTTGCTTCAAATAAGTGGGGGATTATGGGGGAGTTAAAATAAAATATTTTTCAAAATGAACAAATTGGAAATCCATTTTGAAAACAACAGGACATAAAGAAAGAACTATGAATTTTGTAATAGAGCTTGCATTGAAATATTTTTTTCCCTTTATTGGCAGTAAATTTATAAGCTAAAGTAGGAGTGAAGAATTATTGTCTTTGCACCATGTATGGGACAAAGTGAAATATAAAAATATTTTCCTAATGAAATAGTTTTCCAAAGGAAATTTAACCCTTTTCATTCACGTTGCCCTATGGTTGTCCAAATAACGTGTAATGATTCATTGTAACATGTAATTACGAGAGTTATGAATACTTTTTATTGAATATGAATAACTAATCAAATGAATGATCAATAAAATGAGTTTATGAGCAAAGGAATTGATGAATGTTTAAAAAAATAAATGATTAATTAAATGAACGAATGAAAAATTTACTTAATAAATGAACAAATAAATGAATTAAAAATTGAATGAATGTATAAATAAAGGACAAATTTGGTTATATGATGACTAGTGTAGGGAGAAAGTGAAATAAAATGCTACCTCACTTTGCCCCATATGCACATGACAAATGGTACTAAACATTTGAAACCAAAATAAGCCAAAAATAAAATAAATTAACACTGGACATTAGAAAGTCTTAATTAATAGTACAGTAAATTATATAACAGTAATTTTATCATAATACGAGTATAATAGAAAAAAATATTTTTGACTTAGCATGAAATGTTACAACTTGAACATTAAATTTGGAAAATGGCTTCATATTAATGAATAGCTTGAAGCTAGAGTTAACCATTTTTGACTGGAATCAAATAATGTTACATAACACAGTTGAAAGTTATTAAAGGTGGCCCTGCAAACAGGGTAAATATTTTTCCATTTCACTCTGCCCCCTGTTCCACTACAGCGCATTAATCTCAGAATTTTATAAGAATTGCAAAAAAAAAAGACACTAATCTTACTAGGGGATTTGCTTTTCTTAGAATCTTTTGCTACGCTAGGGTTTTCGAAGGCCCGTCATTTGGGCATTTGTGGGGGGGGGGGGGGGGTATTTCCCCTTCCTTAATTTTGAGAAATACAATGTATTTATACATGTGTTATACAATGTATTTACACCGATATATACAATGTATATATATACAATAATGGGTATAAATACATTGTATATACAATGTACTTATACCGATAATATGCAACCCTTTGCCCTCTCCCCCTGGAAAATTTTGAAATGACACGCCTGAGTTTTCATGTTGATCAACACTGGATTTCGTTATTTAAAATGACGTTACTTATTATGTGGTGTGATGTGAAGAGATGCTGAAACTTGTGCGTTTTTAGCAGCATTCAGATTACTAACCCAGTCAAATTACATCTGGATTAGAGAGCAATGAAGATTTTCAACTATAAAAAATATCACTGGAAATTAAATTTCAGAACAGCGTTCTGCCTGGTTCCAAAATACCGTAACGCCGTACCGGCCTCACTACACTTGCTAATTACGAAAAAAAAAAGTGAAATAAACGAATTTTAGTCTTAACAAAGTCTTTAAACAAATATTTTAATAATAATAATAAATAGTAAAAAAGGATTAAATGGTAAAAATAAATGCCAAAATGAAATAATTTAATAAAATCAAAAACATGTGGTGAAACAATAGTAATAAATCTGAAGCCTGCCTTATCGTAGCAAAAGTGAGTGCGAGGAGAAACACATGGAATTCTTAAAGCAATGGTAGATTCAGCCGCAGTTGTCACTGAAACGCATTCTGATTGGTCAAAAATACGTCACTTCCGCTGGGGGAGTACGAGTTCGAACGACGCCGGACGAGAATAGCGACTGCCGGCTTGTGTCGATTTGCGCCGCAAGATAGCGAACTTTTTCTCCTCGATTTCGCTGTTCGATACTGTTGGGTAGCGAATGACAAGAATCGCGCTGCAAATTTTAGGAGAGGAAACAACTTCCAACATTACAAGAGAAAATATTCAATGTGCATGAGGTATTGTATTGATTTCAAATTTGTAGTGTTTTGTTTTAATCTGCATTCTGTCTGCATGTAATTATAAGAAGAAACGTGATATTATAACACAATAATTATATTATTGTATTGTTTGCAGTGCTATTTAATTAATGTCATTGCTAACTGCAAAAAATAATCTTCATTCCTTTTTTTTTTTTTTTTTTAAGTCCAATATTTCTTTCATGTTTCTCCAAATTTTGATGTCTGGCACGGTTAAATATTGAGAGAATTTAACAAAACTTTTTTGTTTTTATTGTATGATAAAAAAAATTTTTGGAATTTATTTCAAGACTGGTTCCCCCCCCCCCCCCCCCCCAAAAAAATAATTTTTTTTTCTCTTTTTTCCTAACTTTCAGTGTCGAAGGGGCATGGTTCAGTATTAAGCAATATTCAGTGGCGTAGCTAAGTGGGGTGGTGGGGTCGGCTGCCCCGGGGGCCACCCGTTCAAGAGTGACACCCAGCCATGACGAAAAAAAAGGAACCCTTAAAAGTTCCATTGAACAAAGCAAATACTACTTCAAATTGGATAATTTATTTTATCAATTTCTTTCTATTTTCAACTAGGAAAAGTATTTCCTTTAAAAAAATATATTCATTGTGTTTTTTAACTGCTAAACACACCATTGCTGTCAACAAGTACCTTAAATATTATGACGGGATGATAAGAATCCTCCTTCTATCCCTTTTTTCTGTTTCAAAGTTGTGTTGAGTTTTTGATTTTTTTTTTTTTTTTTTTTTAGGAATTGCATCACAATGCATAATTTGCACTTACATAATTTTTATTTTGTTTAATCTTTTCCATGGGGTGATACCATCAATAACCACCCCGGGAGTCACCCTTGCTTGCTACGCCACTGGCAGTATTCAAGGAAATTTTTGTCTACCCCATTACACAACTTTTGCACTTCGATTTGGGAAAAAAAGGAGTTTTTATGGCCCACCCTACTCTTCATGCTTAACAGTTGGTTGGGATAGCATGCTCTAACCCACAGCACGTCTAGCAAACCAACTCCTCCTAGAACCAAGTATTTCAAATTATGATTCGTCAGTTAAAAGAACCTTTTCCCATTGAACACGTGTCCAATCCATTCGTTTTCTAGCCCAGTTAAGCCTTTTCTTTTATTAATCTGCCGTAGAGCATTTTTCTTGCTGGTACGCAGCTTTTAAACTAGTGGCTTGGCGGCAACGTTTGATTATAGATATTAATATGCTAGTGTATCTTGTTTCCATCAGTTTAGCATAAATATGACAGGTTGTTTTAAACTTATTTCATTTCAATATCACCCTAATACATGTATATTCTTGTTTTGAAGTTTACAGAGGCCACCCAGGATATGAACGGTCAAAAACACTCTGGATATACTATGCCTCTTAAGAGAGTAATCTACCTACCAACGGAAGCTCTGGCAACCAGCGATGTCCGCAAGCTATGACCATCTGGTCTTGGAGCAATATTCACAGAATATTTTTCCTGTGATGAGTCCTTTTGATGAGTCATCCAGAAGTCCACAAATAATCTTGTTTGAAACAGTAATGCAGAATTCCCAATTAGCAAATTTTATTACATAATATTGCTTTAAACTGGTTGCTAAACGGTTTTGCTTTAAACCTAAGCATAGGCACATTCACCTAACATCTAGGTAAACATCTTGCTATGTCACTCATGTATATTTTGCATAACATGATGTAATGACCAAACACAATACATTTAAAAGCTCTAAAATGTTTGTTTTGGGGCAATGCATCAAAAATCTTTTTACCCTACTTTGAAGAACAATGCTTGATACAGAAATGAATGGCAAAATGCTTACAAGCATCAGCTACTTGAATATTACACTGTTTTGTATGTTTATGATGTAAGTTTAAAAGAAAAGGAGGTATATTGAAGTTAATGAGTGGTGGTGTATGTCTTTATGTATATATGTATGTATATTTATATATATTTTACTTATAGTTCGTCGAGGAGATGTATTATCTGCGTGGAGTGGAATTCGCCCGTTAGTACTGAATCCAAACAAAGAATCAACTGAAGCACTTGCACGCAATCATGTGCTTCACATCAGTGACTCAAACCTTATCACAATTGCAGGTACTTTTTATATGAGTCTAAAATAAATAATTTCATTTTCATAACTCTAAGTCTTATACATGCAAGAATACACATTAAGTGCTTCTTTTACAAGCATTTTTTAACACTTTTAGATGAAATATCTTTCTTATATAAAATTCCACTGAAAATCATTTCTTGTATTAACTGCCTGTTTGATTCTTTACCCTCAAGTTTACTTTGTATCACTGCTAGTTTATGTTAGATAATATTGATCAATACGATTGAAAGAAATTTCAGTAAAGCATAGAAGTACAGAGATAAAGAATTTTAAAAAACCATTGTATTGAATACCTCTTAGGTTGTGAATTACGACGTAAAATTATGAAAGCTGGTTTTCGGCATTTACTTATATTTTTAGTTTATATTGAAATATGATGCTGTGTCTAAATAATTTATGTATGTGTTCATCACTTGGTGCAATTATTGGCCAAAAATCAAGCATATTCAACTGTTTAAATATCTATGAAAGCTAAAGTTATTAAATTTGGCATAAAGCAAGTAACTAATGTGATTATGTTTTATCATTTGTAGCTAATTAAACACTGTATACTTGAGGGGATATTTCTGGTCTAAATACAAATTTATATAAAGCAAAATAACTTATACATAAAAAAAAAATAGATTTAAGCAAAGTATTTTTTTTAGAATTTATAAACAACACTTATAGCTTCCACGTGGACCGTAATAGATTCATACCCAGTGGGCGTAACTAGCGGGGGCGCGGTGGGTGCGGTCCGCCCCGGCGGCACTGTTTCTGGGGGCGGCAAAAAAGTCCGGAACGCCCATCCCAACAAAATGCAATCTTGTTTTTCAATTTTTTTTCACAAACAGGGCGAATTTATTTTTTTTCGAAAAGTTACTAACATTTGCATTAAACCAAAATATTACGAGAACGTTGAGGGTCGGGGGGCGGTGGACAGTGGCCACTGGGGGACGTCCGGTTACGGCTTTTTCTGCACCCCTTATGTATACTTTTTGCTTTGCTTCTTTGGGAGGGTTGCTTCCTTGCTATTCTTCTAAATAGCCTATGTAATTAAGGCATTTCCACGTCCGACTGTCATCAGAGTATTTCCAGATGATTCTGAATGACATGGGGCTAAAAGAAAGAGTAACAAAAAGCACGGATACGAGTAGATGAAACAATATGAAGTACCCCCAAGCCTTAACAAGTAGTTTAAGGAAACGATAATAAAAAAAATGCTAAATAGCAGCTGTTATCTTTTATTAGAACCCGCCCATTGGACCAAAGGGTTCACAGGAAGCAGTCCCTTGAAAGAACGCCGACGAATTCCCCGAAGTCGGTTCATGGACAATGGTCAAAAGATACCTGACCGGTCGCCTACCGGGTCAAGCTGGTCTCAAATTGGGTTTGTAGTAATTTTTCATTTGACCAACTTGTTCTGAAGTGTCATCTCCCCGTTTTCCAGCGTTGTTTCTGCTCAAAAACAAAATTTGTATTTTGCCAACTCAATCATAAGTAATAAACGAAAAAAAAGATCTTTTGTTCCTAAAAATTTTCTGCAGAATCATCTGAAAGTTCTCGACTTCAAATAGGAAAAAGCGACTTTAATTCATCTTGTTAGTTGCACAGGTTCTGAGACAGCGCCAGAAATGATCATAGACCATTTTTGGACAACCCGAACCCGGCCGACATTTAGTGTTTTTGTAAGAAAAAAAAACGATTTTTTTTTTAAATTGCTAAACGAATTAATGAAATTTGGAAAGTCTTGAACTTTCACAACTTTAAAAGTAACTTCTGATTGTGAAGATAAGAGAGTCATTGTTTTAAAACTTTATGGCAGTAGAAATGCATTCGGCAACATCGCAACTAGTCAGTAAGTACAATGTATGCATTTCATGTCTTTGAAAAAATGTGATTTTTGTGTTCCTAAAAGGATAATTGATAAAGTAATAATTTAACCTATCTTGTAACTTTTTTAATTGCACTTCATTTAAAATTATTTTGATCTTGATGACGACGGACAGTAAATGATGCAATTCAACCATCGTGTTTAGTGCGTAATATTTAATTTTTAATGCTTTCGTGTTTATTCTGCACTACTTATAATTTCACACCAGTGGCCTAACTAGCGTCAACTTGAGGGGGAGGGGGAGCTCAGGTGGTTAAGTGGGGGAACTGGGTCAAATTTCAAGTATGTCGTATTATTTTGGGATCGTGAATGCAATTTACGACTGTGGGAGGCTTTTATGCTGCGAGGATCAAGGGGGAGGGGGGCACAAACAAACCAAGTTACACCCCTATTGCACACCGGACCCCCTGCCCCTTCAGAAATTTCTCTATTTCAAGTAAAAATTTTATATCCTAAGGATTTCATTTATACTATTCTTTCTTTAACAATTCGATCGTTTATAATTTTACAAATCTTCATAAATTAAAAATTTTCATGAGCTAACATGAGAGTAAGTTAAGTATTTTGTAGTTAGAATTTAAGGATTTGGGAGCTAAAAATACTCTTTTCAAAAAAAAAAAAAAAACAATAAATTTGTTGCATCTCTATTTCTTCCATTGCCTACAATAATTTATGCGACAGTTATAAATTATTAATGTTTGCAGCAAATGTTGTCAAACTATTCGCAAGGGCTTTAGACATAAGAAAGTGCCAAATTCCTATTTAAAAATGTCCGGAGCTCAAATCCAGGTGTTGCTTTGAGGAACAAAGATATGAAGTGGTTGTTGTGACACATTAGAATAAACCTCATGGATTTGATAGAGGGGAGCTTTCTGAGTTTTCCATTATTCAATATGTAAGTTCAATGCAAAAACCGATCCTTAAATACTTTTAAGAAGGAAGCTTTAAGAGGTTTTTTCATCGAAAAACATCGAAAACGATATATAAATATTATTTGCAATGGGATGTGTATGCTGATGATATCGACATTATTGGGAGATCTGAAAGGGCAGTGAAAGAGGCCTTTCAAGCCTTAGAAATCTCTGCCACAAACATGGGCCTCACTATTAATGAAGACAAGACAAAGTTTATGGACGTCCCGTCCTCGACGGTGAACTCCACCCCTTTCTGCATAAATGGTCACACCTTTGAAAGGGTTAGTGAATTTAAATACCTTGGAACAACTATTAATGATCAAAACAAGTTGAAAGCCAAAATCAACAACAGAATAAAATCAGCTAATAAATGTTTCTTTGGACTAAAAAAACAATTAAGATCCAGGCTTGTCAGCCAAAAAACTAAAATGAGACTATACAAAACACTTATACTACCTGTGCTGCTGTATGCTAGCGAAACTTGGACATTAAACTTGGACACCCAGCGAGCTCTGGATACCTTTGAAAGAAAAGTTCTAAGAATGATATTCGGGCCTGTACAGGAACAGGGATGCTGGCGAACCAGATACAATTCTGAAATTTATACACTTTACAAAGAGCCTCAAATTACACAAGTCATCCGAAGCAAAAGCAACAGATTGAGATGGCTCGGCCATGTCTGGAGAACCCCTGAAAACAACCCGACTAGACTGTACACTTTAGGGAAACCCGAGGGAACCCGTGCCCGAGGCAGACCTTCAACTAGATGGCTGGATGATGCCGAAAATGGCATAAAAATTTTGAAAATAAAAAATTGGCAAAGAGTTGCTTTGCATCCACTGAGTTGGAAGAAGCGTGCTGTTGAGGCAGCTAAGACCTGCAACAGGTTGTTAGGGTCAGGTGGGGTAAAGTGGTCAATGGAGTAAAGGGGACATACGGCAAATAAAAAGCTATAGCTTTGAAATAAATAAAGGAATTGGTTTAAATTTTTTATTTTAGCTTTTAATGATTAAAATTAAATTTTACATACAAAATTATATTAATAGCAACTCTTTAGGTGGCGAAAACATTCTATTTGTTTGTTTATACAACACTTTGAAATTGGAACAGCTCTTTTAACTTTTCTCTGACATTTTGTTTTAAAGAATTTGCAGCAAATGGACGGTGCAGGTAGTTTTACACAGATCTCAAAAATATTTCCTCACTAACCGCGAAGCTAGATTTACTTTATATATTATTTTACAATGGTTTAAGTAAGATGGGGTAAAGTGGTCATAGGTATTAGGCTTAACATGCACCAATGTTCTAAAATTACTTTAGGTTAATTTATGTGGTAGACCAGGTTTTGACTTGCATAGGAATTCACAAGAGCTCAGTTTCCGTATTTATTTTCAATTTTTAACTATTGGAGCGAATTCAGGCTATTTACGCAAGAAAATAAATTTTGAAGACTACAGTGCTCGCACTTCTTTTGTTATAAATTAAGCCATGAGGCAGATGTGAGTTACACTTTAATTTCACTAATACTGTATTCTTTTTTTAAAAATGACTTTTAAAGTTACATTTTAGTAAAACAGAACTAACACTACTGAGCTCAAATGCAATAGAGATTGAAATTACTATAATACAGTCTTCTTACAATGGTGTCTTTTGTATTGAAAAATTTTTAGAAGCACTTTTTAATACAAGAATTTTCAAGTATCAATGATTCATTTATAAACAGACTTATTATAAGTATTATTAAGCTGTAAATGTTTAGAACCTAGCAGTGCTTCGAACAAGAACAATACATGAAAGAGAGAGAGAATTAAAAATAGCTAGGTTAAATTATGTATTTTTCTCCAGTTGATTTTTAATAAGCTATAATTTTCCAGAACTCTCTGAAAAGCAATGTGTTCTTAGTATGTTATTTAAGTAATTTAGTCATCAATCAAAAGCCATTTTAAATTTTTTCATGGAAAATTTTGAATTTCATAGTTATATTTTATTATATGGATTGAGTTAAAGGACAGATTTAAAATCTAATAGTTATGAATTAAAACCCAAGAATACCTACTATTATGTACCCTAACATGTTTTGGTACATAACTTTGTTTTAAGACCATATATGCAACAGCTGATGAGACTGAAGTACCTTACGAGACGTTACGAAGATGAGGCTAATTTTTGACCATAATAGAGGACATAAATAACTTCAGTTGAGGGAAATTATGTTGTTTTCATTCTAAAATGAACCTTTATTGATTATTTTGAAGTATTATGGTTATTAATACTTTTATATAGTTTTTTTTTTTCAACTATGACTACTTTACCCCATGCACTACTCACTTTACCACACCCCATGGGATAAGGTCATACATATATCCCAGATGGTCATACATATATCCCAGAACGAAGGGGTCATAAAATTATTTTACTTATTTTTTTTTTCTGCTCAAAATTTAATGCAATCTGTTCTTTAATAATGTAATGTAAAATAACAAGCAAAAAATCTGAACATTTTGAACAAATTCCTATATTTATTGGCAAAGAAAGTTGAAAAACGTAGATTTTATGACCACTTTACCCCACCTGACCCTATGCTTTTAAAGAAGAATGGGATGTCAAGACATACCTTCTATGTAACAGCAAACAATACATACTCATGTGCTGTCTTCAAAAAAATTATCTTGAAATGTTGATGAAACTTTTAAGGATCTGCTTTTTATTGAAATGTGGAGTAAAATATGTCCCATATTTTCAAAATTCAACAACAACTTTAAATAGAACAAGAACCATTCGAGAAATTTATGGCCATGCCCAGAATCTTCTAATGTCTGAAAATATAGGCTGAAATTTAATTTTTGGCACTAATACCGATTAATTTTCAGCAAAATTCTTCGATAGGGAGCGGTGAAGTGACTGAACCCCTCTCTTTTCCCCAGGCCCAGCGTCACTAAATATAGCCTAGAATTGCGTGTTTTAGACTTCAATTTCTAAAATTTTGCGGGGGAGAGCATCCGGACCCCCCTATTTGTGCGCAAATATTACCTTCCAGATTTTTATATAGCTTTTCCAAATACCATGACGCAATTGTTCAAAAAAAAAAAGAAAAGGAAAAAAAAATGCCGGATGGAAAAATTAGCTGAAATTTATTCTTCCTAATGTCTCTGAAAAATATAAATGGCACATTACTTTTGAAATGACCCTTTGATGTGCGTGTACATAGTGTAAATATTATATAAATCTGGAATCACCCGATCGAAAAAATGTGGTGGTCACCAAACTCATACACCCCCCCCCCCCACCGTTTTTTGACTTTGGGACTGTTCTGTTGTAAGCACGGTTTAGGGGCGGTATTCTCAAATTCCACTAAGTCTAGTTACACCACTGTTCATACCTTTGGAACCTATTTTCCAGAAAAAATATTTTATATGAAATCGCTATTTTCACTCCGCCGCCTTTCATATTGATGATTTTCCAAGCAGAAAATGGGTCATTACCTAGAGCTAAAGTTCAGGGCAAAATGGTGAGAATGCAGACACAAATTTCTTGGATCCCTTTCTTGAGCGTGTTAAAACCCACGCGTGTTGGGTGTTAAAACTCACACCTGCAGATAGTTCACCAAAGCCCATAATGACTTATGGTATGACGTCACTTGTATGGTGTGATGCTAATTCTGTTCTATGCAGGCTGAAAATTGTTGTAATATTTTTATTTTTTGTGGCAAAGAAAAATAAATCATTGGAGAAAGTTCTGGAGGAAAAAAGCAAAACATTGAATGCAAAATTTTAGAGTGTGGATGACCACATTCTAAAGTTTTACACTGAAATGACATTGTGACTTTTTCTCCCTCTCAAAAATTTATGTACCCCTTCACACATAAAGCTTGGAGGAGAATTTTAGAGGGGTTGTTGTAGATTTCCCACTTCTCTAAACTAAAGAACTGATGTCAAAGCACAAGTGGGAATCCAAAGAAGGGTCAATATGAAACTAGATAATTATATTTAACCTCTCTGCAGTTGGGCAGTCTCAGAGTTACATGTTAAATGGAAGAGATATCTTCTGCAGTACCACAGGCTTGTTTACAGTACAAGACCTGTCCTTTAACAGACAATTGACAGAACTTTTACAAATGGCCAAGAAAGATTATCGAGCTTACTTCAAGATGTGAGAAATAATCTCTTTTGTATTTTGTAAAGGAGAAGTTACTTTTGGAGATCCTGTATCTCAGGGTAATGAAGTCCATATGGAACTTGATAATTGTATTTAATAAGAAGCGACTCATCTTTTAAGAGACAATGTAAAGAATGTTGGTTAACCCTTTCTCGCCGACTGTCACGCATACGTGCCAGCAAGATTAGCCCTCTGCTCCTGAGCGACAGGCCGGTGTGCCAGTGCCTTGGAACATTTTAAAAACTACAATGATAGCCATAAGATAATAGCCATCTGTATGTCAAGATGCTTGTAGACTTGACCTTCTACTGAAAATTAGAGTAACATGGTGCACATACACTTATATTTTGATTACATAAACCTGATCATAAACGTAGAGGAGAAATTTTTCCAAATCTTATGCTTCATAATGGCTCTTTAGATGAGCAAGGGTTTTTTGATAGTAAAAAAGTAAGAAAGTCTAGGGTATTTGGGTTTGTACTGTAGTTTAGAATCAATAATTAGATCTTATATAATTGAATTTCTATTTTTAACTTTACAGTGTCGAAGCGTCGGAAAAGTTTAACTGAATTTTAAGTAAAATAAAGCATGTAATTTAAAATACATAAAATATATTTCGTTTAAATACTCTGCAGAACCTTATCAAACAATGTGTTAATATATTGGTAATTTCATGAATTTAGGCTTAACAGCAGAAAATCCTCCGGCCCGAGCGGTAAGTGCGCATTTGCGCCTCCCGACGTGAAAGGGTTAATGGCTACCTTGTATAAGAACATAAAGCAACTTCGATGCATGTAAATTGAATATATATCGAAGCATACAATTTGATGTACAATAAACCTATGTTCTATATTTCATGTTTTTTTATCATATGCATTATGAATATTCGGTAAGTAACCATATATTTTCTTTACAATACCGTACAATTGTATGTGTAGCATAAGCAATGAAAATATAGTGTAGTAACTATAAATTATTGCCCACCTAATTCTTAGTAAGAGAACTTTTCATGCAATGATGTATACAGTAAAATCTGTAAAGTTGACCTCTTTTGTATGAAACAGAATTATAGCCCTATACTATACAAAGTAAGGAAACCTTTGTAACTCGACCGCCTGTCTATATTGAATACTTATATTCAAATTTGGCTGGAAGTATTATAAAAACCCTCTGTAACTAAACCACCTAATTATTTATTTTTAAAAAGATAAAAATATTTTTTCTAGGATATTTTCTGCGCTTAAATATTAGACCAGTATTTCACTGGTCGAGTGAAACTTCGATATAGAGCTTGTTAAAACCTTTGTATAAGTTAACCTTGTGGGAAAACTACTATGAGGTCTTTTTTATTCTTCAAATACACTGGGTAGCCACACAGCTGAAAAATATGGAAAACCTGGAATTGTTAGGGAAAACTAAAGTGACCAAAAATGGTCTCGTGAGGGAAACTCTTAAATCTCTCATTTTCCAGTTAGCACAGATCCATTAATTACCAAAGAGAAATAAATCAGCAAATTTTTTGTGGTGTTATTCTTTTTCACTTTGTAGGGGTTGATCTAGCATTTTTAATAGGGTCCTGTTTTAAAATTTAAAAACGGTTTTTGTGAAATATTTAAAATTTAAACATATAGTGATAAAAAATTTTATTATTTGCCTCTTATTTAGTAAGTAATTCTGTGAAAAGTGTAGTTTGGTTAATTTGGTATTTCCTCTGGGACGGGATACAGCCCCTACTTTGCTATAAAACTTACAGCATAATGCTACAGAATGATTACATATTTTTAGGAAATCTTTACATCAAATAAGTAACTTGCCTAATTAACAAGATATTTATCTTCATTGATTAATAAGAAATTTATTTTATTTAATTAATTTTAAATTTGTTTGATACATTATGAACTATTCAGGTTAAATTTAACTTATGATATTTTAGAGAATTGCTTGCTAAATAAAACAGCTAATTAGTATTTTAAGGTACCGTAATTTCCTGCGTATTATCCGTGGCGGGGCATAATCCGCAGGTGCTACTTTGGACCCCTTACCAAATAAAAATCGGCAGATAATCCGCATCGCCGTATAATCTGCGGATTATATGGCGATTCGTTTTGCCAAGCAATCTCCCTTTTATTACTGATGGAAATAACATAAATACACGATATAACTTTAAAAACACTTCAAAAAATAATGTAATGATAAACTTTAAAATGATTTGAAAAGCACAATTGATAAATTTCATTGTGAACACATGATAGTTTCTTTTTACCCTAAATAAAGGATAATGTGAAACCTACAACATTGATAATTTTCAATTTTTGAAATTCACGGTTTCTAATTTCTTCTGCTTTTAAAATTACTTTTACTTTAAATTCAGCTGTGTAACTGAAGCATTTTTTAGACATGCTGATAGAACTTCTACGATAGCCACTAGCCACAGATGAGAAATGACGTCCCTACCAAGGAGTAAAAAGAAGGAGACAAATCTCCATAGTAAAAGTTTGTCCGGACGATTTCACTGGCGCTACATCGCGCGCATGTAAAATGTCTTGCCATGAGGATGATTCGCTACATAATTTAGCGTTACAAATAAAATTATTTAAAAGGGTTTTTTTTAAGAGTATTTAAATTGATATAGCCAATTTTTGAGAAGCTGGTTATAGAATCATGGACTACTTTTAGATTCAGAATGTGTTTGTGATTTCTTTTTATTATATTTGGTTCATTTAAGTTTGATAGTTTCGGTTTGTGCTACTGATGGTTTCGGTTTGTGCTACTGATGGTTTCGGTTTGCTACGGATGGTTTCGGTTTGCTATGATTGTAACTAGAGATGCAAAAAGCCCGTAAATTTTCGGGAAGAAACTGGGAAATTTGGGAACATTGGAAATTTTGAGAGGAAAAAACGAACTTAAGCTTTCTTCAAATAATCATAAATTATTTACTCAATATGAAAATGTTTTCAGTCTTCAAATATTGTTACAGAACATATAACATTGTAATACTATATTATTTCTATTTTAGATACATGACCCAGGGTTCACACTGGGGAAAAATACAAGGTGGGATTTCCCACCTTGACCAAAATTTTAAGTGGGATTTTAAACATTTAAGTGGGAACTTTTCTTTCTGTTTTTGTCTTTAAAAATATTACTGAATTGTCCGATCATGATCCAATACAAACTAAGTAATGAAAGATGATTATCTAAGCTATTTTCAGCAAAGAAAGAATAAACATCAACAAGGTGCACACAAAGTACAAAAATCGCGATCGCAAAAATGGGTGCTTTATAAAATGTTGAGCATGAAAAAAAAAATCCTCTGGTATGTTGGTTATTTAACCAAAATTCTTTAATGTGTGGTTTTTACAAAAAATCCTAAAAATTAGTTGAATATTTCCTCTATTTTGTCTGATCATATGTCATTTCATCTATTGATGTTTTTCAATGAAAACAGTATATTTTAGAAACCAGCATTCTCTTGTAACCTTGTGACCAAGGAAGATTGCCTTTTTCCACTCGTTTTTTTTTATTGTCTTGCATTGTAAGTCTGCATTCACAAAGGGCTAAATTGTTCAATAATCCCAAGGAATGAAGAAGTTGTCAATCTTTACCCCATGTTATTATGTATGATAAATAGGTTTCTTAGATTCTTCTTTTCATTAATGAGTATAAGATGAAAGTTGAAAACTAACATACTCCATTTAGTTTGTATTGAATTATCAGTTTAGAATAGTAGTTTCGTTTCGCGTGTCCGCTAGTTGCGGGAAAAGCGTGCAAACGAACTTTTTTTGAGTGTGTTGGGCGTTTCTAATAAATTTGAACTGAATCCGTTTAACTTATAATAAACATTTATTTGGTCAGAGACATGGCTAAAAATAACAACAGTAAAAAAATATGAACATGAGTATAAAAATTAAAAGAACATAACGAAAAAGACGGCGAGTGCTCGCAAGAGCCCCGTAAGAAAAAGGATCTGGGCCCATGTTCTGGTCTTATCGAGTAGACGAGAAATCGGCGAGGGGAGTCGAGAAGGGAAGAATTTTCAGCTTTTTCCCTAGCAAGCGGTTTTTCCGTCACTCGAGCCAACTTGAGGTGTTCTCCTCTTATCGAATCGACCGCAACTACGCGCGACAACTCGTTTCTCCGCCGCAAATGCTCGACAGCTCGGAGTTGTCGAGCAGTTTTGGCGTTTGTGCGCTTCGGATTATAAATCAAGAATTTATTGTTTTACAACCTCGGGCTCAAAAAAACACGCGAGTTCATTTCCCCTCGCGCTGCTCCCTTTCCTTTCTTAAAATGATGGATGGCTCCTTACCCTTGGTGACAGTCAACATTAGAGAGATTATTAACAGTGCTATAAAGACCAATTGACCACAGAAATGGTCATGCTGTTTCAATTAGAAGACTCTGTATATACGTTGTGTGGTGTGTACACTATCTCTGTCTGGCTAGAGGATCACCTAGGATACGGTTCTTTAGATAGGGTATATTCCGTGAAACACCAGACTGACCCCAGTTGAATCCGGTATCCAAACATAAGGTCCGGAAACAAAACTGAAAAACTAGAGGTAAGATGAAAAAAGACATTGCGTCTGCTTTCAATAAGAAATCTCCTTCAAGTGCAGAATTTATAACAGAATAACAATTTATGCACAGAACTGATACAAGGTACGTTCCTTTTGTTTTCCGCTTTTAACTCTTGTGATTATGTTTAAATAAGCTAATTTTTAGAAATTAATTTTGATCGTTTTGAATTAAAATCATCAAGGGGAATAAAATTATGTATCTTTTCAATATGAAGTCCAAAACTGATCAGTGACGGATTTTGAGGAGGGGAGGGGGAGACAGGTAGCACGCTCTACACCCAATGGGAGGAAAAAAAATTAACTATTCCATTCAGTATTTTTTAACAATTTTCTTGGCATCAGAAAGGAATTTTTAAAACTATTGTGTAAAAAAACCAAATGAAATATATTTGAATAAAATCACTTTTTTCACACAATCAAAGCCACTAAAGTAAACAATGACCCCTGGTTCAGCCTTTGGACAAAAATTCACGAAAGAGTTCGTCAAGATTTTAATAAAGTTAAACTGAATCCTGTCTCCTCGGGACTCTCCTTTCCTCGAGACTATAGATGACTGACTATATATACTACTAAGCGTTTTAAATTTGGAAAAATAATCTAAATCTGAAAGTCCATTTGCTGAAGTAGTTCTGGGATTATAATCCTAATGAAAATATATTTCAAATTAAAACGGTTATTTTTAGGCCATTTAGTGAAATTATTTGTGCTGTTTAATGCTTAATTAGCTTAAAACATTTTAAAAATAGATACGTTTTCATACAAAATAAATTAGAAGTACATAATATTTCTATACTTGCGGATTAACTCGGTTTTAAGGAACTCTAAAAACCAAAAACACTCTTCTGACAACTTTATCACGAAGAATTTTATGAGGGAGAAATACTTTTTACTCCACTGTGTTGTTTTAATTTTTTATTAGCTATAAATATAATTATAAAAAATTCAATAAGTTTGCTATAATGGCTATAAAAATACTATTATACACATTATTCAATAACTATGTAATATTTTTATATATAAAATAATGTATCATAAGAATGTTATTTAGTTATTATCATTATGCAACTTATAATGCGAAGTAACTTGTAGTACTATGCAATTTTCAGACAAAAAAAAATAAATCTAAAATTTGTACAGTTATTACTTAAATTTAGTCTCTGAATTTTTGAAGTATTAATCTAAACATTTATGTTCAGTTAAGGAATCAACAGTTAAAAAAATAATTATTATTTAAAAATTAATTTGCTTTTCTGATGAGTCAAGGGATGGAACAGTATTACCAAGAAAATTATTATTTATTTTTTTTGCTAACTTTATTTTTATTTATACATGGTCTTATTGGTGATTTTTTTCTAAGTCCTTCAGTTCTGTAGCAATTTTTATATTGAAATTGTTCTTTCTGTATCTCTCCCTGCAACTCGTGGCAGAGGTTAACAAAAAAAAAAAAAAAAAAAAAAAAAAAAAAAAAAAAAAAAAAAAAAAAAAAAAAAAAAAAAAAAAAAAAAAAAAAAAAAAAAAAAAAAAAAAAAAAAAAAAAAAAAAAAAAAAAAAAAAAAAAAAAAAAAAAAAAAAAAAAAAAAAAAAAAAAAAAAAAAAAAAAAAAAAAAAAAAAAAAAAAAAAAAAAAAAAAAAAAAAAAAAAAAAAAAAAAAAAAAAAAAAAAAAAAAAAAAAAAAAAAAAAAAAAAAAAAAAAAAAAAAAAAAAAAAAAAAAAAAAAAAAAAAAAAAAAAAAAAAAAAAAAAAAAAAAAAAAAAAAAAAAAAAAAAAAAAAAAAAAAAAAAAAAAAAAAAAAAAAAAAAAAAAAAAAAAAAAAAAAAAAAAAAAAAAAAAAAAAAAAAGATGAATGTAAAAAGGCCTTAATCATGTTAACAATTTAGGAAGAATCTAGTCTTGCCATTTATTTTTCTAATCAAAGTTACTATGTTGAATGTTGTGTTTTTAACTAATATGAGCTTACAAGTATACCGCTGGCGGTATACATCAATCTTTTTATAGTTTATATTAATCTTTGTTGCTGTTTAATAGGAGTTTAAAATAAATGTTTATTTAACTGTTAATGAATCTCTTTATCAATGAGCTTGAAGAATGCGGACTCGGTTCCTTTTGCATTCTGGCAAACACAGAAAAGTGAACGATCCAACAATTGGTAGCAGTCCACAGTTTTCGCTCCGTCTTTTTGCTGAATGAGTTAGAGTACAATTTTTAATTTGAAGTTGAATTTTTCCTGTTCCTGGACAATTAAATTTTTTTAGAAATGTTTAAATTTTTCCAAGCTTCATAAAGGGGGCCGCCGTGAACGATGGATCCTCAACTTGGAAACGTCATGCTATCGAGCTCCAGTAATTGGGAGACATGGAAAATAGAGATAAAAGTGTTATTGATGCACTTTGGAGCCTGGCAGTTTATAGAAAATCCAGAAACAGAGAAAAGCAAATCAGAGGCAGAGGAAATATCAAAACTAACTTGGCGAGAAAAGGAAGAGTTAAAATTGAGAAAAGACAGAGCCTATACAGTCATTTATCAAGCTTTAAGTCAAGAACTTCGTCCCCTAATATCATCTACTACTAACGGAGCAGTTGCTTGGAAGATTTTGTGTGAACACTTTGAGCCAACAACTCGAGCCCGTGTGATTCAGCTTCTTGATGAGTTTTTTAGTACCAAATATATTCCTGGAGAAAATCTTGGACTTTTTCTTTGTAGAGTGAAGCAAGCTGCCCAACGACTAAATGACATTGGCCACAAATTACAGAACCTGTATCAAGGGTATCAAATGATCAGAAGATTACCAGCGGAGTTCAAATCTACAGTCCAGGCGATATATAGGTGGACGGATGAGCAGTTTACTCCCGACAAGATCGAAACAGAACTGTTGCTAGAAGAAAATAGATTGAAATTGTCTCAAGCTGATGGAGAGAACGAATGTAGTGTATTGGCATTTTATGATGGCGAGTCTAATAAAAAACCAGGTAAACCCAGCTATGTTAAGTTTAACAACCCTACTGCCAATAATTTTAATGTTAAATTTAAGAAAAATAAGATAGGTCCTTGCCATTTCTGTAAATCTTATGGTCACTTAATTGCTAATTGTAGGAAAAAATTGAGTTCTTTTAAAAGTAATGCTAATGAAAATTATAGTAAAAATAATATTAGTAAAGTTTCATTTAATAAGGTTCAATATGAAAATAGTAATCTTGAATTTAAAGGTAAATTATATAATGAATCTAAAATTAGTAATAGTACTGTACATTCTAGTAATGGCTTGAACTGTGCTTTTTCGGACGAGGGAACCTTACTTGAAATTTCACCAGAGGCATGCGAGGCAAATTTATCCGATTTGGGTAATTCAAGCTGGGTATTTGACATTGCAGCAACTGCACACTTTTGCAGTAACAAAAATTTGTTTTTGAAGTATGAACCAGTAGATAATATGCAAATGTCTCTGGCTGTGGGTGATGGATATTGTCCAGTTGAAGGAAAAGGCACAGTCCAGTTTTTGATAAAGTGTAAGAATGGTAAATTTAATGAGATAACATTAACAAATGTATTATATAATCCAAAATTGAGAAGAAACCTGTTGTCAGGTAGCAAGTTAGAAAAAGTTGGAGTTGGTTTTTCCGGCACTAAGGGAAGAGTAACTGTATATGATAAAAATAAGAACTTTTTGCTTTATGCTGTTAGAAAAAATGATTTTCACTTTTTAAAACCATCTAAATATATAACTGCATGTAAGGGAAATGACAATTCAGTCAGTGTCTCAGCTAATCAGGTCGAAAGGGTAAATGTGAATGCTCTCTGGCATGAAAGGTTTTGCCATGTTAATAGTGATTATATTATAGATACCTAGAAAAGTAAAGGTGTAAACGGGTAACCTGAAGTGTCGAGACTAACTGAGGATTGTATATCCTGTAAATTAGCCAAGTCGAAAAGAGTTTCTTTTAAACCTATAGGAAGAATTAGGTCTAAATATCCTCTTGAGTTATTGCATATGGATTTATGTGGGCCTCTTCCAGTGGCTTCTCATGCTGGTAATAGATATTTTTTTTCTATTATTGATGATTTTTCTAGAAAGGTTACAGTTTATACCCTCAAAAATAAATCTGATGTATTTGAGACATTTCTTAAGTTTCAGAAAAGAGCTGAAAGATTTTTAAATAGAAAGACAGACACTATTCGTACAGATGGGGGGGGGGGGGGGGGGTTAGAATTTTGTAACTCTGAATTTGAGAATTTCTTAGAGAAACAGGGTATTGCACATGAGAAGACCAATGCTTATTCACCGGAAATGAATTCGGTTGCTGAACGTTTTAACCTAACTGCTCTTGATGGTGTTAAAACTTTATTGAATTCTAGTGGTCTAAATCAAAGGTTTTGTGGAGAGGCACTTTTATGTTTTACTTATGTGTGGAATAGGGTTTGTCATAAAAACAATAAGACCCCATTTGAGTTATACTCGGGGAGAAAGCCCTCAGTTTCTCACCTCAAAAGGTTTGGTTGCCTAGCATATGTCGGAGTTCCTAAACGAAAACGCCGAAAGCTCGATGTGAGGGCTAAGCTCGGTATTATGTGTGGATATGCTCAAACGACAAAAAGGTACCGAATTTGGTTGATAGAGGAAAGTAAGATTTTTGAAACAATCTATGTGAGGTTTGATGAAACTAAAAAAGGGGTTGATATGGTTGAAAGGGAAAGAAATTTCTTTTATAAACTTTGCCAATGATGGCGACTTATTTTCCTATATAGATGATTTTTATACAAAAGAGCCTCTTGAGTCTGCAAGTAAAATTGTTGAGTTAGAGGATAGTGTAAAGTCTACTAAATATAGTTTAACTCCTTATATATCCATTGATTGGATTAGAAAGGCGGTTACTCGTCCAGATAAATCTAGAACTGACATATACTATGGTATAGAGGGAACAAATCTAAGGTTGAGATCATTTAATGATTTAGATAAGTATTGTAAGAGCAACAATATTGAATGTGATAAAAACTTGTTTGATTTTAGCACTAAGAACAAACAATCTGGTAAAGTTTCAGAGATTTTTGATTATAATGGAGAGGCAAATCTTGTAGAGGCTAAAATCCCTAAAAATTACAATGAAGCTATTAAAACACCAGAGTCATCCGAGTGGAAAAAGGCTATGGATCAAGAGATAAAGGTTATGTATGACCGTAAAGTGTGGGATCTAGTCAAACCACCAAAAGATGCTCAAATATTAGGTAGTAGATGGGTGTTTACTTTAAAAAGAAATGAAAAAAATGAAATAGTAAGATATAAGGCACGTTTGGTTGCACAGGGGTTTAACCAAATTAAAGGACTTGATTATGATGAAGTTTTTAGTCCTGTCATTAATTTTTCTATTATAAGATTGTTTTTCTCTATTTATGTTTGTCTTTTTAAGTGGCTAAATGTTCAAATCGATATAAAGAATGCTTATCTATATGCAAATTTGAATAAAACTATTTATATGAAACAACCTGAAGGTTATGTTAAAAATTGTGAATTGGTCTGCAGGTTAAAGAAAGCTTTGTATGGCCTTCATCAAAGTAGTAGACAATGGTTTTTTGAAATGGATGATGTCCTACAAAAATTGAACTTTCAGAAATTAGACTGGTGTAACTATGTTTACTTATTAGAAACTAAGTTAATTTTACTTTTATATGTAGATGATATAGTTATTTTTGGAAAAACCAATAAGGATTTGAATTTTGGAATTAGTTTGCTGCAAAAATATTTTGATTTAAAAATTATGGGGAAAACTAAGAGACTTTTAGGTATTGAATTTGAAGAGGTTGGTGATAGACTGTTCATACATCAAAGTTCTTATATTGATAAAGTATGCAGTTTGTATTCAAAGTTTAAATTTCCAACCAGTACTTTACCTATACCTAAAGGATTAGTGTTCTCAAAGTTTGATTCGCCAACTAATGCACAAGAACTTAATGAGATGTCTCAATTCCCTTATAAAAATTTAATAGGTTGTTTATCTTTTATTGCATGTAGAACTAGACCCGACATATTGTATGCCGTTAATTTACTATCTCAGTTTCAGTCCAATCCTGGTTTTAAACATTGGAATTGTTTGTTAATATTGTTAGGTTATTTAAGTTATACAAGAAATTTTAAATTAGAATGGTCAAAAATCAAGGATTTAAATTTGGAATGTTTTTCTGACTCTGACTTTGCTGCTAACAGAGATGACCGAGTTTCTATGGGGGGGATATATTTTGTTTTTGGATAAAACTCCAATTTCATGGAGAACATTCAAACAAAAATTCATAAGTTTATCAACTATGGAGGCCGAGTATGTAACTTTGACAGAAGCAGCAAAAGAGTTGGTATGGATTAAAAATGTATTGCAAAATGAGAGTTTAAACCTTAATATTGGTGAATGTAAATTATACTGTGATAATCAGGCTGCAATCGCATTTTCGAATTCTCCTTTCGAAAATCAAAGGACTAAGCACATTCATATAAAGTATCATTTCTAAAGAAATTTAGTTTATGATGAATTGTTTAACTTAAGATTTGTAGCAAGTAAGTTTAACCTGGCAGACCCATTCACTAAGCCACTAGTTAAAGAACAATTGACGAATTTTTGTAAAAAGGTCTTTGAAAATTTATGAGTGAAACAATTTAATACTCGGTACAAATTGTATTTTTTTAATGTCTGTATATGTTTATACTAAGAATTTTTTTGAGGGTTTACCTGGAGGCTTTCAAATTTGTAATTGTATCCAGGATGTGCTGAAAAGGGGGCCGAATGTTAGATAATTTTTTAGTTTTCAAAAGAAAATTGTTGTTTTTCAGCATCTTCTGGGACAATTAAAATACTTCATTGTAAAGCTACATTTACGATCCGCCATTGATCGCGTTCACGAGTTGCTTTCTCGTTAGGTATGACGTCATACCTTTTAGCTCTGACGTCATTCCTAACAACCAATGGCGTTTCATTGTAGATGAAGTTCTTTTTTTTGTTTTTGGGATGGCAACAGCAGTGACATGTTTTTTGTGAGTTTAAAATGTACTGCGTGTCGATCGAATGTTCCAGAACAGGTCGAGGATGTTGTTGGGGTGTGTTGTCCTTTTTTCAATGAACTTTTAATCAGTTCGTAGATGTTTTTGAGGAGGCAGACAATGAATGTAAAAAGGCCTTAATCATGTTAACAATTTAGGAAGAATCTAGTCTTGCCATTTATTTTTCTAATCAAAGTTACTATGTTGAATGTTGTGTTTTTAACTAATATGAGCTTACGAGTACACCGCTGGCGGTATACATCAATCTTTTTATTGTTTATATTAATCTTTGTTGCTGTTTAATAGGAGTTTAAATAAATGTTTATTTAACTTTTAATGAATCTCTTTATCAATGAGCTTGAAGAATATGGACACTGTTCCTTTTGCGTTCTGGCAAACACAGAAAAGTTTGAATGTTCCAACAATTTTATTATAATTATTCTTTCTTATCAACTATATTAGCGGACCAATTCAAAAGGCTCGGCGGGCCATAGTTTGAGCATCCCTGCCGTAAACCGTAAACATCATCTTATTAACGACGTACCTTCCGACGCTCAATATTTTGCCAAAATGATTAGCTAGTTGAATCCGCCACTTGGTGGCGTTACCTTTTCCCGATCGGGAAATATCTCTAAGGTTCTTCAAGCACGTGTCATCAACACACATGCGTACACGTGCTCCGCGACGAATTGCTATAAGCAAATCACCTTCGGGTATATAAACGCAGTGCTTGCTACCGACGCTCTCTCATCTCTCAGATTATATTCCGGTTTTTAATACTTCCTTTCTTACGTTCGCTAAAGTGAGCGGAAGGGAGTTCGACTTCTTTACCCGGTGAAATGGATCGACCATTTTAGGATGTTTTTATTTTAGAGATATTTCTTGAGCTGTACCAACCTCGTAAAATGCCCGTTGGGGCCCGTCAAAACTTTTTCAATCCCCTTTGAAAATTATCAAAATGAACAAAAAGCAAGAGTAAAATCATCTCAATATTCAAAGGCGTTTGGTTCAGAACCAAAACAACCACTCACTGTATTCAAAATGGCGGCATGCATGCTCCATCAGTAAGTTCAAATTTGGTCGAAAGCGACCGAGCGTTGTCTCAAAAAAGGTTTCGCTGTAATTTCGAGGCGCTCCCTTCCCTTCCATTTCTAGATTGATTACTAAAAAAGAAATTAGTTTTAAAGTGTTTCTTTAATAAATTAAGTTATTGAAAATCGGAAAAAATGATCGAAATCGGAATTTTCAATGAATAGATTATCATTAATAAATCATTATCATAATGGATAAACCGTAGAAGTTGGAGTCTTGAGTAAATTCGAGATTACCATACTGTTCGTCGATGTGTGAATTGTGAGGTATTTTTGAGTTCTTAAAAATCTGTAAATAACCTGTAAATGAACTGCTTGGTATGTTCAAGGAGTAAGTCATTGATTTAAAAAAGTACGACAAACCTGTAACAATACATTAAAATTGAAAGTTCTTTTAACACATTGACGGACAGTAGGAACAAGTGAAGTTCGAAAATTAACATTATATGTTTCTGTAATTTTTAGAATATTAGAAGTATAGTTTTACTCTTTCTGCTTAAAAAAACTTAATTTTGATTAATTCAGCACCTTTAATTAGGTTGCAGCTATAACCGTCATGGCGCCAGCGGACTCTAGAAACAATAACTAGAAATTCAAGAGAAAACACGATTGCACTACTCCCTTCACAACCACGTGCGCACCAAAGATGCATGTCGTGTAACAGGTGCTAAACTAAATTCAACCTAATTTTTTTTCCAAAAAATGACACTAGGTTTCTACTTGTATGCCGGTAAATGCACATTGTGCCGCTATAGCCGTAGTGTCTAAAAACTGCCATTTCGTTATGGACGGCTATTGCCGTTATGCCGCAATGTGAACGCTTTCACGGCTGTAGACGCAGGTGTTCGTCAACGTGTTAACAAATTGGAAAGATAATTAAGCAAAAAACAATCCTTTTTCCAAAGTTAAAATTTACGGGGTAAAACTAGTTGAAAGGTTTAAAACGCTGACTTTACTGATAAAAATTTATAACATACAGACTTGAGATTTTAAAATTACTGACCAATTTCAACATAATGATCAGCAATATTTAAAATATACCTCTTATTCTGTACCATAAACCTAATAATGAGCAATTTTGCTTGAAAGTGGTAAGTTATATAATATGTATAATACTAGCCTTACTGCATGATACTATAAACTTTTACTATAAATGGGAAAATACATTTAAAAATCTTGCAAACTCTCAAGAAGCTTAAATTATTAAGGGCAGTTCTTCAATATCAATCATAACATTTTCCTTTAAAAACCAAGGAAAAAGTAATTCAAATTTTTTGGTACAATTTTAGAAGATTGCAAGTGACATTCCAATCCTTCATAAAACAAAAAAGAGAAAGAAAACAGAAATCCTTTCAAAATAACACAGATTTAAAATACTCTACTGAATATTCCTTATGACTTTTAAAATCAAAACCCTACAAATTAATTTTCAACTTAACGGCAAATCTTTAAACTTTGTGAGCCTCGAGGATTTGAACTTTCTCTGAACTGTTTTGTTATTTTATTCATTATAACACTTTCTTATATTAAATGGGGCTAATGCTAACAATGTCCATCATATCTTTATTCTTCAAGTCACAGGGGCCTCTTGGATGGTGCAAAATGAGCAATGGTTACCTATCCAGGTTTTTTTTTTTGGGGGGGAGGGAGGGGGATATGTTTGAGAGCTGTTTATAAAAGTCTATTTTTTGAATGGCTTCTATAAAATATCGAGAGAGGGAACGAAAGAAATATTTTGATGTTCTCCCAGGGGATATGGATAGCCATGCCTACCAGTTATGTAGATGCTTTCTTCAAAAAAAATGAAAAGTTCTCCCATGCACGTCTGGGACTAGACAATAACTTAAACAGAAACATTTAAGATTTTTCCTTTGAATTTCATTTCATGTTTTTAAACTTTATAATGCTATTTGGTTTTATGCTACGCATTTATTTATTAATTTTTTGCTTGACGAGCAACTTAATTTGTATGGATTAAATTCCAAATAATCATACGAGACAACTTTTGCTGAATGAAAATTTTTTGTTTGTCAATATGCACAAACCTCAAAAAGATTTATATTTAACAAATTCTCAAGTTAAAGTATAGTTTTCAAAGTGAACTAAACGTAGATCAACAAGGTGCTGGGAGAACGAAAGCAGATTTAGCTCACCGATTTGGAAAATAACAAATAAACTAACAATTCAAATACAAATACCGAAGACAAAAGACGCTCATTTTGTAGAAAACTAGACCTTCATATCCACCAGTAAACACAGTTACATTAAAAAACAGCGAAGGATTCTCATGCAGTTAAGCAGACTAAACCAGAAGCAGGGTATAAATCGCAGCAAGGACAAGAATGTTACTAATCAATATATCAGTTTTATGATCATATTCTAGTAGTTTGAATCATTATTTAAGCTATATGTCTCCCAACAATCCATACAGGAACATTATGCTCTGCCTGCTTAACCAAGCCTAAGTGCACAAGATGATTGATCTATTCTGTCAGAACCAAAATATCAGTCCGCAAAAATTACCTTGCACTTTGCATTGTTGGAAATTTATTGTTATTATTATTTTATATTTATTTATTTTTCTGGGCATCTGTTTAAGTTAAGGGGAAAGGAAAGAAAAAGATGTTTTTTTTTTGCTTCATTTTAAATGAATTGCTTGGGAATTCTGCAAAAAATACAGACTTTACCAACTATATTTCAAAATTACCAACTAATACTGAACAGGACAAAAAATAAAGACATTAGCAGAATATTTTTACGCCCCGAGCTTATAATACCAGGGTCCGTACGCAGATTGAAGAAAAAAGTAGGAATTTTGCTTTAAAAAAGTAGGAATTCAAAATAAAAACAAAAACACACAAAAAAGAGAATTGGAGTATAACCCAAGAAAAGTAACAACTTTCTTGATATATTTTTTAAAGTTATTAGAAAGCATTAGAGCTCTAAAGTGTACATAATTCTTCCAATTTCTACACCCTTCTTGACAAGTAAAAGGTATTAACACAGTAAAAAAAGCTCATCTAAATTGCATTCATGTTACCATTCACTTTAAAAAAAAAGAAAATGTGATTGCCCTCAATACACAGCTTGGGTTCGCCCATTCATTACGTGATTTCTTCTTCAAAATAAATAACTCATAAAAAAATAAAAATTGCATGAAACAAGTTTTTTGCAGCTAAAGAGATATTGCGAGAAATGCGTTTATGTATATATATATATATAATTGATTCCTCCTCTTCCATCCTGGACTTTGCTTTCTTCCTTGAATTGTTGAATGTCATGTGAATAATGAATAATGGATCCCTTGATTTTGAAGCAGAGACTTTTACACCTAGCCCTTTTTATATTTATGATAACTCATTCATTTCAGAACGAGTAGTTTCATTTGCACTTTAAAATTTGAAGAATATTTAGCACCTAAATGTCCGGGCCATTTTCAGGGATATTAGTGTCTAAAAAGGGAAAAAGCTCAAATTCAATGGGAATAAATAGCACATCAAAACACTTCTAAAAACACACGTTTATCGCAATCTAAGCATTTTCAGGTAGTACACTTATTTTAATATAAAATCAATTGCATTAATTTTCAGTTCCTTAACAAGAATATTAGCTTGAAATCTTTGGGATTTTTTTTTTCTCATGATATCTCTGATCAAACAAAAAAAATAAATCTTACAAGGTTAAAAACTAGTTTTTTTTTAAAACTTTTTAAAATTATCCTTAATTTTTTCCCAATCTTTATTTTTATGTTTAATGCTTTTTTAAACTCATTATAACAACTGTGACTATAAAATTAATAAAATCGACACATATAGAAACTGATTCAATATTTAATTTTATAGGATTTGACAGACCATCTTAAACAATCTCGGAATTGCTCTTATATTTTTAAACTAAAGTTTTAATGAAAATAGCTATAATCTTTGTTTATTTAACATAACAAAAAACATAAATATCTGGAGAGAAAAAAATCCAATCGTTGCAAAGGATGCAGAAAGATTGCGCAAAGAAAGGTAAGTGTGCGCTTATTTGCGTGCACGTAGAAAGTAGGCTTAAGTAATGAAAAATCACTGCAGAAAAGTAACAATCTTTTAGCATCTATTCTTGGTTTTGCAAATTACTTATTTTTTAAAAAGTTGACTACTACAACACAAAGCAGACTAACAAAAAAACAATTTTTTCCAAAAAGCACATCGTAAAAAATCGTTGCATTTTTGGGACTTTCGAGATCGTTTTTCAATTTCGCGCCTTTTTCGAGAGTAGCAGAAACATTATGTGCGGAAATATTTTTTAACAAAAGTACGATTTGACGCAATATTGAGAGGAAAAAAAAAATGTTTATGAGCGATACTCTGCATATTATGTTTTATGGTGAAAAATAGACAGCGCTTGAAGCCCTGGTTAATTACTTCTTGCATCGCGCGTGTACTTGTCGACATTTCTAAATTCGTTTATTAAGCCAAATAATGTAATAAGTGTGCACCAAATTCACAATTGATGTTAAAAAATCTTAAGTTATTTTATCTTTGAAACAAGATATTTAAGAAAAAAAAAACGAATTTCAAAAAAATTCAAACTTCCAAGAAAAGCGAAATTTTCCGTGAAAAATCGGGAAAAGCGAATATTGAGTAAAAATTAAAAAGCGGAAATCCGCCGAACGACTGAAAATTAGCATCCCCGCATTTTTAACACTCGTTGTTTTTAAAATAACGGGATAATTATAAATAAGCATTTAAAAAAAAAAATGTAATAAACGATCGCGATTTTTCTAAAAGTGTTTTTGTGTTAGCAAATTTTATTAGCTTTTGCTCTTACTTTATAATTTTCCTAAGAACCCATTTTGTGGGGGGGGGCACTTATACGATCTAGGTCACTTGTTCAGTATCTTATAGTACAGACTTAATTATTTAATAAAATAAATTTGGGCTTATTAATATTATTTATAGAAATTCAGTGTTTCACTCATTTTCTGACCCTACACACCATGTTTTTTCTTTATAAGTGAAAATTAAAAATAAAATTACTGTACATACTCGAATTCTAGTAGAAAAATTCAGTAAAGGAAAAAATTTAGTAAAGCCGTTAATTTCCCAGAAACTGAGAAGAGCCGGAATTCTGGGTTTTCATGGAGTTGATGGAGAAAATATTAGAAAAAGAAAATTGTAAGTTTTTAAATTAATAATAAAAACATTGCAAAAATTTTATAAAAGGTTCATTTTGCGATAAGTTTTTTTTATTAATTGTTAAAAAATGTCATCGCGAAAATGAAACCTTCACAAAAAACGTAAAAAAGAACATTTTCCCCAACAAACGCGCCGAAACTTAGAATCACTTTATATGCAATTGTACGATATTTCAAGTTTTCTTCTTTTTCCCCCCCCTCGAAAAGACGAGAAAGGTGGCACCTGCATTCGGAATAAAAAACATAATCACGTAACACATGGCGCCGGATCAGTTTCAGATTGGGAAGAAGGAAAGTCTAGACACTTGTTCTTTTTTAAAAATGCAAAAAAAATTTTAAAAAACAAGCAAAAATGTAGGAAAATATTTTTTAAAAAAAAGGGAAACATTTTAAAAAGTAGGACATGATAAAAATTATTAGGAAAGTAGGAAGAAATATGAAAAAGTAGGAAGCGTACAGACCCTGATAATATTGTTAGTACAAGGAGGAAAACAAAAACCTTCACTAAAATTGTTACACCAAAAACTTTTCTATACTAAAGTTTAATCACTAAAGACCATCCTGTCAAAAAAAATTTCAACTCTTCAAAAATCTGTCTAGTTCAGTGATTTTCTTTTCAGTTACATACACATGACAACTATTTCAAAACATTTAAAAAATTTTTACAAACATTTAAAATAAAATGAACAACCGACTGGCCCAAAGGTTAGTGAAATCAAAACAAATAACTTTCAACACAGCAATATACAATAAATAGAATTCTTAGAAACAAATTACCTGCTAACTCTAATCGATATAATAATGATGTGGAATCTACTATGTCCAGCATGCTACCAGATTTTATTCTTTCAGAGACTTGAGTATCAAAAATATCTAATGCTGCTTCACTTTCACCCTAAAAATATTTTGTGAATAAGCATTGAAATATTACTGAAAGAAAATGTAGAAAACTTTTAAGCAATTATTTTACAAATTTTAAAAATATTTAATACGTCTCACTAACTTGAAATCCTGCAACATTTTGCAAGGATAAAAAGCAATCCTCCTGCCCAATACCATATTAAATATTAGAAAATTAAGAATAACTAAATCTAAAGTGCCCCACCATACAAAAAATTCTCCATAAGCAGAATATTTACTTGTCCCAGCATAATGTGAAATAAACCAAGACTATGCCCTTTTAATTTTAGTACACTAGACTTCTGGTCATAATGTTTGGTTCTTTTGAGCCCCCCTTTTATTCATTTTATGTTCCTTTTAATAAATTATAACATTTGAAGATTTTTAAAAAATGCGTAGAAAAACATAGCAACAAAATGAAATATATTTAAAATTTTTTTATTTCTTGTGTTTAACACATTGAGTGCCATGATAATTTATAAAAAAATTCTAGTCAAGCCACGTTTTTAGTGTCAGTCGCTAGTAACAGATGCAAACTCAAAAGTAAATTCACTATCTGGTAGCACTCAATGTATTAATGATATAATCCTGTAATAAATAAAAATTAAAGTAAATTTAAATAAATGGTCAGTTTCAGTTTTATCATAATTTTTACTGTTAGCCACAGGTGGCCGATACGGCCTAAACGGAAAGTTCAGCTTCAGCCACCGATGGCAGACGAGGTGCTCAACCGTTATACAATATAATTGTATCTTAGTTTTTATTTTTTTTAACATACACTTCCAATTACTTGAATTTTGGATAATTGAAGTTTTTACTTTGCAACTTTTGAGTTTTAATTACAAATAATAGACTCCAAATATATGTATGCGTAAATGTAAATAAAGGGTGAAAACTAAAATTTTAAACATCCCATATATAAAATCCTGTAATTGTATATATAATGCAATTAAGGTCAACACATTCTATACATAATTTCAGTATTTGAGACTTTTTAAACATTCAAATATAGATCAATTATTACCTTTTCTATATGATACAATGCCCAGTGCCAAAAGTTATGACATGCTAATAAGCCACACACCTATAAAACAGAACATTAAAGATATTAAAAGTTCATATAACAAAATTTTTCAAAAACATTTTTCAAGAAAATTTTTAATGCACTAGTAATCAAGTGAACAAGCAGAGAAAAATAATTTTTAAACAAACTCGAACATAGCTCAGGGAGTGAAGCGTCAAATTAAATTTGAATTTCAGGGAAATAATATTTTGAATCATCATTTTTTTTTAATTTATAAATTAATATATAAAATATATTGAAAACAATTTGATGAATCAAAATGAAAAAAAAAAATCATTTAAAATCAATTTAACTATCCTTTCTATAAAAAAAATAAAAAATAAATATCTTTATTGCACATAAGTAAAAAAGTAACAGGTTATATAACTAACTAAACCAAAATTAAAACTTTTAATCTTAACAGTTATACAAGATTTCTTAAACATAAAAATCTATTACAATATGAAAGTACATCAATCTTAGATGTACCATAAACACTTTAGAAATGTGAAGCATGAAATAATCTTTCTGAATTAAAAACAGTCCTCATCTTCTTTTTTTGAAATAGTTTATGATTGAGGATATGAAATGAGTTCTTTATAATAATGTTATGAGGAAAAGATCACGAAGAAAAATAAAATCAACACCATACTTTGCCTACTAGGCTTCGTCTTAAGAATTAAGTAGGATCATTCCATATCAAACCATCCAAAAAAAATATATATATATATATTTCTGACCTTTAGAATACTACTTTTTACAAAATTTTGTTTATATGCTGTACTTATCAAGAAAAAAAAAATCTAAAATTAGTTTTTTTTTTTTACGCTTTTAGTTTGAGTTATTTAATTTGGAAAAAGCAAAAATGGCAGACATTTCACAACACTTTGTTGCCCTGTTGTTCAAAGACATCAAAACTTTTTGACCTAGTGACCAGAACTTGATGTCATTTTGTGCTCTACTTTTTCTACTATTTAAACTGAGACAAAGCATGATTATACTAATATAAATTAAAGTTTTTTGCAAACATTTTAAAAATCATCACCTTCAATTCAAAAATTAAAAAAAAATTTATTCCCTACCTACACACCAAATTTCATAATGGGATGGTAATGGATTCCTATAAAAATAATTTTGTTCTATCAAAAATTCATGAAACATGTTATGTAACCGTATTTCATGTAAAAAATACATATTTAAACCTAATAAGTAATGAATGTCGACTCTAAAATTATAAATGTATTGCATGCAAGCATTTTAGATTTTTTGGAATTGATATTTTACAAATAATGCATTTATCAATATTCACTGAAAATTGGTTTTCTTGTAACCCCTAAACAATTGTATGAAATTTATAATTTTCTGCATCCCAATGTTATTTTCTCACATGGTTAGTTGAAGTGAGTACTATAAATAATATATTTTTAAAGAAATCAATCGACTATGCTACTTAATATGAAGTGCACCACAATTTCCATAATAGGCTCAACTTTTTTACAAAAATTTTGCGTGATATGCTTGATGCATCATATATTTACAGGGGGTAAGACTCTTGTCTATTTGGGTGTAGGGGACTTGGTTACTGCTTTTATTCAAAATATGGTTACAGGTTCAAAAATTCAATTAATACATCAAACAATTATTTATTTTTATCAAACACACCTCATTTTAAAAATACTGAACTAGAAATACTTAAATTTGAGATAACAGAACATACTTGATTGAGCAGTGCACAAAGGGAAGCCTTTTAAAGTCTGCTGTTACTGTCATGTAGAAATAGGAGCTATCTGTCATCTTAACTAACATCTTAACTTGGGGACTGTCCCAGCGGATTGCAAGCTGGCAAATATAACATCGCTCTTCAAGAAAGGGTCTAAAGCTAAGGCAGGAAATTATAGGCCTGTGAGTCTTACTTCAGTTCTTTGTAAAATTTTTGAAACGCTGATCAAATTCAAAACAGTGAATTTCCTGGAGGCAAATGGTGTGTTGACTGGTTTTCAGTATGGTTTTAGGAAGGGTAGGTATTGTACAACTAATTTGTTGCATTTCTATGACAAGGTTACCACGGCATTAGATAATAAAAAGTACGTAGATATTGTTCACATTGATTTTCAGAAAGCGTTCGATAAAGTACCGCATGAAGCTCTTTTTAGCAAACTTGCTTATTTTAGTATTGGTGGAAAAACTTGAATTTGGGTTAGAAATTGACTGACTGGGAAACAGAGTAGTAGTGAAGGGCAATTATTTTCAGTGGACTTGATGTTTTGAGTGGTGTTCTACAAGGTTCAGTTTTAGGGCCTATATTATTTATTATTTTTATTAATGATATTGCTCAGAGTATTTCTGGGAACATCAATATTTTTGCTGATGATGTCAAAATCATGGGAATTGTGGACACGGAGGAACAAGTCAATCAGTTTCAAGAGGATTTAAATCAAATTTCTAGGTGGGCAATTAAGTGGTCTTTTCTATGTCTTTTAATGTCTGGGGATATGGGATATGTAAATGGGATATGTCTTTTAATATTGGGAAATGTCAAGTGCTTCATTTTGGTCATGGGAATAAACATGCAACCTATTATTTACAAGGTTCCGTCATTAGGGAAGCAGAAGCAATTGCTGATCTATGATTATTGATTAGTCACGACTAGAAGTCCAGTCAACAGTGTAGCATAGTAAGTAACAAAGCTAACAGGATGCTTGGGTTTTTCAAATCAGGCTATTTCGAACAGGTCTAAAGAAGTTGTATTGCCATTATACAGAAGTCTGGTAAGACCTCATTTGGAGTATGCTGTTCAATTTTGGTCTCCGTACCTAAAAAAGGGTATTACCTTATTAGAAAGGTCTCAAAGGAGGGCTACAAGATTGATAAAAGATCTTTCAGACTTAGATTATGAGGTTAGACTTAAAAGGCTCAAAATGTATAGTCTTGAGCAAAGGAGAGTCAGAAGGGACATGATTCAGTTGTTTAAATTCATTAAAACGGGAAATGTTGATGGACTACAGCTATGTGCTGAAAGTAGAATCAGAGGTCATTGTTTTAAGCTTTTCAAATCTCAGGCTGATCTTGAATTACTACTTCAATAGGGTTGTAGGCAGTTGGAATAGTCTACCGGAAGCGACTGTTAATTGCAGTGGGGTAAAAACTTTTACGAATGTTCATTGGGGACTGCTAAATTGACTAGGACCAGCGTAGCTGGGCCCTGAGCCTGTTGCTGGTTGTCACTTTTGTATTTGTATTTAAAACTCTTTATTTATGCTGAAATTTTCAATATTTCAGCTGGGAGTCAGCTGGCATCTTATTGTGAAAAATGGCACATATAAAAATCAATAAAATTCTTTTACAATAGATTATTAATAGTACAAACATTAACCTATCACGTAAGAAAATATTGGGATGAAAAAGGTGCAAAATATACTTTGTTCAGAGCACTTGTTTCAGAGTTACCAGAAACCCCAATTCCAAGTTATGAACATAGTTCATGAATTTTTGATACTACTAGAAAATTAATTTCAACAGGAACCTATTACCACCTCAATATGAAATTTGCCATTTAGGTAGAGAATTACTGTATAAAGAACATAATTTTTGAAAAAGATTGGAGGCGGTGTTTGAGATTTTATAGTTTTAATTTTTCAAATTTTTAATCAAAAATCCATTTTTACTACTATGATCATGCTACATCTCAATTTAAAGCACATAAAAGGTAGAGCAGCATGACATTAAGTTTAACTCTAGGTCAAAAAGTGTTTTCTTCACAGGTGTGCAAAGATGTCAAAGTGCTGTAAAGTTTAGGCAGTTTTTACTTTTTTTAAAAATTATCACTTTAAAAACTTAACTGCCCAAAAATCTTAAAGTTTTGTTTTTCTTCATAACCCGACTGATATTACCATTGAACAAAAACTTATCAATTTCTGAAACGTCAAGGTTCAAAACATTGGTTGATTCGACATGAAATGACACAGCCTTCAGATTATCCCAGAACTAAAACTTTACACCACCTAATTAAGGTTACTGCCTTCAATAATATGATTGGGTTATCCATTTACAACTGCATTGGTTGTTAAGGGGGCAAATACGTGGAAAACAGCGTATTAAGAGCAATTTTCATGAATTTTTTTACCGCATAAAGAAAAAATATATTTTATTGAGATTTTGAGGTTATTTCATAGATATATTGAAGAACATTTACTGAACTTTTCAAACATTTTTCTTGAAAAATCCCAGAGATATCGCCTGCTGCACACTGTAAGTCGCCACCCAGGTCGGCAGTTTGGGTACATTATGGAGGTCACAATTTTTATCTAAAATCATTTTTTTTAAAATCTACTTTTTTTTATAAGTGTCTCTTCTAGTTGAAATAAAATCATCACAAAAAATTGAAAATTTCTATTTTTTTTAGAATGGGAAAATTAAGTATGATTTTTAACCAGTTTTTTTTTTTTTGGTTCTTTTACAATAAAACAAGAAAAATTAAAGATATGTTTATTATTCTAGTTCAACTAAAGTGAGTATATAAAGAAAATTTGTGCTTAATTTGATAAGGATTGATCAAAAACTCTGCAAGCTAGAGTGTACGCAAATTCTAAAAAAGTAGTTTCGAGAAAAACGCGTTTGAAAAAAAAAAAAGAGTGGTATTGAAGGTAAATTTAAGGCAGTAATGAATCAATTAATTTTTTTTTGTACTAATACATATAGAAATTTCTATCCGAGGTTTCAATTGTTAAAAGAAATAAAAGGACATCTGCTAACGTTCTCTAATACCCTTCAGGTCATTTATGAGATGTCACCTGCTCAACTGTTCCAAAAGGGACGCTCGCTCAAATGCTTATAACTTTTAAACGACTTGGAATTTTGCTTTGACATTTTTAGGGTATATTATTGAATAGTTGTAGAATCTATTTATGAAGAATTTTTTTTTTTTTTTTTGAGACATTTACACGTATTTCCCCCCTTAAAGCAACTAAGCTTGACCACAGACCATGATTTATTCTTAGTTCCAACTGTCAAAAATCAGATGTTTTGACCATGAGTATTCTCGTTTTCAGGCAAACTCTGCGCAGCTTCTACTGCAGCAGCCTGGGTACACATTAGACATGCTTAATGTGTATGCAGGTCTAAATAGATTAAATACTAAAGCCCAGATTATATGCAATTTCATATTTTTTCTTTTGATATTAATCTAATGCATATAAATGCAGGTTCTAATTTTTTGAAAATAAATGCATATTCTGGTGTTTTTCACTTGTTTTTACATTTTTAACTTTGATGAAAGATAACAAAAAATTGGGTGACCTGTGGAAACTTATTTTTTCAAATTGAATGCAGTCTCTTCTAGTACTAAGTAAAAGAAAAGGTTTTCCAAGGGGAAGAGAATCTGAAAGACCCTGAATAAGAATATTTGACTAGGGCAGGCTTAAATTGGTCATAGTAACAAATTTTAGAGTTGTTCAATTTTTAGTATATTTATTCAAATTTTTATATAAACTAAAAATCAATTATATCTATGAAGAGTTCAATTGCTCACGAGGGAAAACAGACTACAGATGGAGATTAAATTCATTGCATTAATTGTGAAAAAACAGACAATCAAAGAAAAATTCAACAATATTCCAAGAAAAATGAAAGATATCGTTAATTGAAAGATATTGATAAGTTTCCAAACAGAGAGGGCCATGAGTCCTACTGGAATTTCGTGGCACAAAATTCAGTACTTTAAAACTTTCCCAATAATATCTGCAGAACATTTTGTTCCTCAAAAAGAATATTAACTGTCATAAGGCAATGTCTAAGTACATAAAACCTTGTACATATTGTTGATTTATTACAATGAAAGTATGCAGCAGACATTCCTTCACAGAGGGACTGTTCAGAGATCAATTCCTTAACCTGCACAAATCATACAGCATAAGAATTTTTTCATTTTTTCGGAAGTTTGTCCGAGTCGAGGTGTGCACAAACATTTTCAATACTGATGAATTAAAATGACAAACATTCATTGGAGAAACAATTGCAGCAATAACCTGCAATGTTTCACATGAAGTCTAATATAGGCTATATTTTATGTGCAACAAATGTCACTCATGTTAATGAAAGTGTCACACAAAAATATTATAAATATTTTTGTCAACATTAAACATGTAAGTATATTACTCATGTTTCATGGAAATTGTTGCAGAGCACGCCGAGTGTGGTATTAATATATTTACAAGAAATAACTGCCAGCAGGTTTTAGCACAACACAAACATTTATAGTAGACACTAAAAAAACACACAACTAAAAAAATTCGAACATGTCTTCCTGGTAATACTTAAAAACACTACACCAGGGCTGTTGCCAGATGCATTAACCAAAACGATACGATTACACCATGGAGGTTTAGATTGTTCTTAAACTTACAACACCCTCCCTCAATCTAAATACTACTGACCTAATAACATATATCCTCTAAATGTTACAACATTTAACACAAAAACATTTTCTACTAACTTTGCAAAAAACACATTAAAAAAAACATACAAGAATGACATAATCACAGAAAAAAAATAAATTACTTATTTCTCTGAATTTTTCAAATAATACTCTTCCAAGAGGTTTGGTCAACAAATCTGCAACCTGCTCAGTAGAGGGAATAAACAATATGAACAGTTCCATCTCTGACTTTTTCTTGTACAAAATGGTACTTAACATTAATATGTTTCAGTCTCTTAGGTTGTTCACAAGATTTGCTTACACGAATAGCTGACTGAATATCTTCATATATAGGTATCACAAAATTTTTACAACCATTTGCTTTTATTTCAAGGAGCAGATTACGAAGCCAACAAGCTTCACTAACACATTGACTTAAAGCTATGTATTCAGCTTCAGTTGAAGACAAAGCTATACAATTTTGTTGTTTAGAACACCATAATACAGTGCAATTATAGATTTGAAAACAATATCCTGTGGTAGACTTTCTGTTAATAATGTCCCCACCCCAATCAGCATCTACAAAGCCCCTAACAAATTCAGATTTAACACTTTTCTTGTAACAAAATTCTTAAAGTACTTAACTTGGCTACAGGAGAATATATGTCTTCAAATAATAAACCTTTTTGTTGATAACCTCTAGCAACTAATCTACATTTAAATGAGATCTTACCTTTACTGTCCCGCTTAATTTTAAAGACCCACTTACTGTCTATGATATCACAGTCATTTGGTTCATCAATAATGTCCCAAGTCTCATTTTCTGATAATGCTTCCATCTCAGCCTCAATGGCCTGCTGCCACCTCTTTGATGAACTTGACTTCATTGCTTCTTCATATGTAGTAGGTTCTTCCACATCTGTAATACTTATGAAGCCAGTTTCAAAATCATCAAATCTTGATGGCCTTTGTAGCTGATCTCTGGGACGAAGCTTTACTAGAGCATTGCTTTTCACAGGAGAATCTCTAGAAGGCAAACTTGGGCTCCCCTGATCTGGACTATCACAGCTATCCTCCTGTGTCTACTCTAAAACTATTTTGTTCCTGCACTTCGAAATCAATTGGAGGTGATGGTAAATTTTTACATTCCCTTTGGGTGTGGGTGGATTCTGTTGGAACAAATATTAGATCTCTAGAAAAGTTCACAACATTTTTCTCTGGAAAGTTAACTCGAAATCCTTTTGCAGACTCCCCATAGCCAACAAACAAGCCTTTTCCACTTTTTGCATCCAGCTTTTTCCTCTTCTCTTTTGGTATGTGTGTCCAAACTTCAGCACCAAATACATATTTTAAACTTCTCACATCAAAGATATTTTTATTCCACAATTCATAAGGTGTTTTTCCACTCACTGTACTGGTTCCAGTTCTGTTAAGTATGTATACAGCTGTATTTGCAGGCTCGACCCAAAATTTCTTTTCGAGATTTCTTGCTGATATCATTGATCTAGTTGCTTCAATAACTGTTCTCATTTCTCATTCACAACGAGCATTCTGCTCTGGATTGTATGGTTTTGTGGTTTGATGCTCGATTCCATGTTGCTTTAGAAGGGCTTTCACTCTACTGTTTATGAATTCTTTTCCATTGTCGGTTCTTAATACTCTGATATTTCTTCTCATCTGATTCCTACACATTACTAGAAATTCCAACAGTTTCTCAAATACTTCAGACTTATTTTCTAAAAAATAAACTTTTTTGTAATGTGAAAAATCATCTTTTAACAGAAACATATACCGAGATTTGCCAATTGAAGCAGCTTCCATTGGGCCACATATGTCTCCATGAATAATATCACAAACTACAGTTGATTGTGACTTGCTTACTTGAAATGGGGTGTGATGCTGTTTTCCTTGTATACAACCTTCACAAAAAAAGCTATCTTTATCTTCCCAAGCTATCTCTTTCTGTATGAGTAACTTCTTAACATAAGCAATATTTTGGTGGGCCAATCTCTCATGCCACCACATTAAGGTTTCCTTGTTTTCTCTATTAGAAGCATTACCCGCCACACAACATTCTTCTTGAGTTTGATCTTCCGAACTTCTTTTACTTTTGAGTTTGTCGAGACGGAACATCATTTTAAAGAGCTTCTTTTCACGCTTTGCAACTGCACATACTTCTTTTGAATCCTTATGGATGAACTGGACAGAATTTGCATTTGAAACCATGTAGAACCCTTTATCTAATGCTTTTCCTTGGGAAAACAAATTGATCTTCAAGTCTGGAACATATAATACCTCTCGTATTTCCATTTTTCTAAATTTTACACCGTCATAAGATTCTATAAACACAGTTCCAATTCCAATAGCAGTTATGAAAGATCCATCTCCTATTTTCACTTGCTTTAGATTGCTAATGCTTGAGTAGGTTCCAAACATTGTAAAATCATTACAGATGTGTTCAGATGCCCAGCTGTCCAGGTACCAATTGACATCTAGATCATTTTCTGTGACACCCATGAAAGCCAAACTACTTTCATTCTTCCTGGAAAACTTTCCTTTCTGGAACCAACAGTCTCTCTGGGTGCGACCTTTTTTCTGGCAAAAATGGCATTGAATAACTTTTGAGAAATTGACGACACTTCTGCATTGGCTCTTTTTGTGGCCTAATTTGCCACAATTAAAGCATTTTACACTGGGCGGTTTTGATTCTTTGCGGTGAGAGCTACCGTTTCTTCGCAGGACTTTAATCTTTCCTCTTCAATCAATAGCCGAGCAGTTAAATTACTTAATGTGCGTTGCTCATCTGTCACAGACTCCCAAGCTGAAGTAAAATGCCTATACTGTTCAGGTAGAGCCATGATTATTTTAGCTATCACCATTTTTTCTGGGATTTCTTCATCAAGTTGCTTCCTTTCTGCAACCATATTCTGGACTTTAGAAACAAAATTCATTATGTTATCTTGGAATTTCAAATTGAAGAATTGCTGTTGTAGTAAGTGAATATTTACGTTCGATTTTCTTTCATAAATCGTATGCAGTTTATCCCACATTTCTTTCACTGAAACACATGAAATTATATGTGATATCGGTCCAGCCTCCATACGTGAAAGTAAAATTTCTTGCGCTTTCGCATCCTTAACGACGAAATCAACATATGCATTAACATTTGCAGGTTCCGGTCTGACTTTTTTACCATTTGTTACATCATACAGTTCATTAGCGATAAGAGTCACTCTAACTTGGAATTTCCATACATTCCAATTGTTATCATTCAGTTCAATATACTGTCCCTGCTGTAATTCAACATTCGCCATTTCGGAACACAAACCCACACTCGCTTTTACTGTTCGGAAGCAAGAACTTCAAATTTTTTATTATTTAACCAGGTTGGGTCTGAGCCCATAACCTGTTGCAGAGCACGCTGTGTGGTATTAATATATTTACAAGAAATAACTGCCAGCAGGTTTTAGCACAACACAAACATTTATTGTAGACACTAAAAAAACACAACTAAAAATATTCGAAAATGTCTTCCCGGTAATACTTAAAATCACTACACCAGGGCTGTTGCCAGATGCATTAACCAAAACGATACGATTACACCATGGAGGTTTAGATTGTTCTTAAACTTACAACAGAAATCATAAGTATGCTCAATAATTTATGCTCATTCTATACTATTTAAGCATGTGGCACATATTTATAAAAGCCGCTATGAGCAACACATATCAAATATTCATCCAAAACAATATTGCAATATTTCTTAACATGCACTTCACGTGATGAAAAATGTGTGAACTAATGCACACTGGAACCTCTCTGAACATAAAAAATTACAAATCAATTATCCAACACTAATCTACAATTTACACTAAATTAATCACCTTCCAATCTTCAGCTGTATTTCTAAGAAAATTTACACCTTCATCAACACGCCCTTCCATTTCAAAAACATGAGCCAAAGCATGGGTGGACCAAGCATCTTTTGCATTTATTTCTAATCCCTGAAATAAAACTGCTTCAGTACAAAGTTACAGGCACACTTAAAAACAAGAAATTAAAATTTTTAACAATCAGATTTTTTAACAGGCATAGTTTTGAATCAAATTTAGAAATACCAGCAAAATTTGCACAGAAATTAACTATGTATAAATAGTATTAGTAGTTGGTTGTATATTTTAATTATTGGAAAAAATATTATTAGTAGCTTTAATTCATAAAGTCCCACCTTTCTAGCATTGTTCTCTGCTTTTTTGTAGGATTCAATTTCCACCAAGCCAAAAGCATACATTCCAAACAAATGCCTGAAAAAATAAAACTTGTGAATTCAAATGATACATAATGCTCACTATTGAAAAATCAATCTTTGGATACAGCATTATTCTATAACGATTAGTAACATTGAAATTACTATAACAGATACAGCAATTAAATTGAACTTTAAAAATATATATATATTTTAACTAGTAGAGACACAGCAAAAATTTCCATTCAGAAACATATTTAAATTTTTAGAACATGAACTACCTTGGCAAAAGCAGAGTAAGTATTACAATTAAACCTTTTACTGCCTTCTAAAATTGTTGAAATGTAATTTTCCTCAATATCAAAACAATCTATAATTAAAAACATTCTGCCCTCTCTAAAATGATTTTCTAGATCACATCATGAACTAAAAAAAAAAAAAAAAAAATTAGAAATCAATGAAACCTAAAAAGTTATATTTTTTGAACTATTTTATGCTTTTCACATTAAAACTTTCAGATTACTAGTATCAGAATCAGTGATGGACCATCTTTTTTTAATTATATAAAACTACTTGATAAAATTACAAGTTATATTTGATTTAAAATATTTTCATTGAAAATTAAATTGAATTCAAGAACGTTTTACCAATAATTTCGATATTTTACAAGTCCACAAATATTTAAATTGCAATTGCATGTTAGGAGCAGGTTTAAAATTCCATAATAGTGGAAAATGTGGCTTCCAAGAAAAGAAAGCGACCAATTAGAGACCACACATTGTTATCTAAAACAGTGGTACTAGATGAATTTTTGATGGTGATTTTTTTTTTATGAGTAAATTGATTTAAATTTAGTCAGTAGAAATGAGAAATACTTTCAGGCTTTAAAATTTTGAAATTTACCAAGAGTTTTACACTGTACCTAAAAATATTAAATCCTTACAGTATTAAATAAAAAAACAGTACTTTGAAAATTTTCTTTCATTACTTACCGTAATTTCTCCGATTTACGGATTTTCTTTGATAAATTATTGCTAGCATTGTTATAATTACAACAACTTGCCCACTCACACATTTATATACATGCATACACTTTATATATATCAGTAATTTGATTGATAGCAGCTTGTTAAGCAATTAAAGGAAATCAAATAAGTAAACTTTCTTATAGAGATACACAACGTCTTTAGAACTTTTTATTTTTCCTTTAAGCTGGATGGAAACATCATTGATGTTTCAATAAGTTTGAAGATAAGAGTACTTTTACTTAGTAAATGCTTGCAGGCAGCAATATAATAGATATGAGCACCTCTAAGAAAAATCATTTTTTCATTTGCAATCAGGTCTTTTAGTTCATCTATTTAATCGCTACAAAACATCTGCTTTAATGGTAGATAATTTTCAAGTATAAAACTTTTGCATGTTGCTCCGTTTATCCCATTTTTAAAATAGTCCTAGCAAACCTTTCAATTAATGAAGAATGTTCTCCGTACATTATATGAACGAACCCTCCCTTTGGTACATAGCTGTGAATCTCGTAAAAATCATTGCATTGGAGATTACAAAACAATTTTTGCTTTAATTGTTCATTTTTTAAACAAATTTATGATTGCCCTTGCATTGTAAAAGGAAGTAATAGATGGCTTTTTAACAGGTAGGAAGTTTGAAATGTTCTATAATTGCAGGCCACTAGGCAAGAACATGCGCAGCAGCAGGTCCTAATGTCAACCGTTCAGAGGGGCAGTGCTTTAGAAATTTATTTTCCGATACCAGTTCCTTCTTCTAAACTACATAAAAATCTTGCCATCTTGATGACTACCCATAAAAAAATTATGTAGAGTAAAAACAAGGTCAGAGGCATCTTCAACAAATTCTGAAATTCCTTTCATGTACGCATTGTGTACAATGTGAATGTTTACTTGTGTCAATATTCACTAATCTTTCTAAAAGTTTTAATTTATGGTGGTAACAGAATCCAAGGAAAAAAAAAACTTGATAATTCCCTGGTTAAGCTAAAAAAATTTCCTTGATTTTATTAATTTTCATTGTGGGTCACAATGAAATTTATATGTAATGACAGTATTACAATGGCACAACCAGAACCAGAGAGGTGGACTGAATTTTTTGCAATTCCAGGGGTAGAAGTCATCAACTTAAAGAATATAGGATTTCTTTTGAGAAAACATAGGACCAAGAATAACTAAATAAATAATAAACAAACACAAATGCATTCATGTGTAAGTAAGTATATTATGCATTTAATATTATAAAAACATCAGAAAAAGTGACACTGTTTGTTCGCGAATGAAGAATGAATGACACGACTACTAGTCGTGAACAATTCCATTAGTTGAAGGGGTGATATGCTGAGGCCACCGTTTTGGAAGTTTGATTTTAGCACAAAAAGAAAAGAGCGCAGATAGTTTGCTATTCTTCGCAAAAAGTAAACATATCCTCATCTTGATTTCTTCTATTACCGCTATTTCAATGAAATTGAAAGTCCTGATGCATGCATAAAATGAAGGAAGGTTTTGACGTAGAAAACAAACTAATTTAAAACAGTAACGTAATTGAAAGTTAGAGAAATGATAAACATTTGTTCCGAAATGGAAAAATTACACTGTTTATAAAGCTGATTTCAAGACTTACAACTTTTTAGTGGCAGTATCAATTAGTGCCTCTCCGACCTCAATGTCACTCATACATTTTTGTTTCAATCCTAGCTTTATTCGTTGATTTCCTTCTTCAATCATGGCTTGGGCTGAAGAAATGCCTCTTTTAAACTTTTAAATTTTGCTTCAGTTTATTTTTTTTTTTTTTTTTTGATGCCAACTTTGCTCAGGCTGTGAACTTTTTTGCTTGAGATCTTTTTCTTTCTTTTCCTGCCTTATCCTTTGACTTCTCTGTAAAACTGTATCCTTTTATTTATATCTTCCACATCAGTAGCACTCTCTTTAACATAATTTTTAATGAATCTAAGCCCTACTAGGGTGCTTGAACTTTTTCTTGTCCTTTCATCTGTAACTATTCTTTTATTCACAGAAAATCCCCGCTACACAGAAGCTTGACCGTGCGAAAAAGTAAGCACTGAGTCATTATATTTCAAATCAGCCAAGTCTAATACTTCTCACATGAACCTCACAGATTTTTTTAAAAAAATTACAGTAGTTACAACTAAGGGACATATAAAATATCCGAAAAGGATTTTGCAAAAAAAAAAAAATCTAGTTACAGACTTTTAGTGTGCGAGTTTGAAACTAGTAATTCAAATGAACAGAATAAGATGTATTAAATCACGGTGGTGCTATTACACACAAGGTGCTATTTAAATGCTAAGAAGGTTAAGTACAATTTAGTTGTAGTAATTGTGTAACAATATAGAATATATTTCTAAATAATAATTGATTAAATCTTATATTAAAATGATTAAATAAGAACAAGTTTGAGTTTCTGGCTTTTTTGAGAAACGCACAAAAGGCCCTTTTTGAAAAATCCTAAAATCTCTGGGGCAAAAATACACAATATAATTGATAGCAGCTCATTAAGCACTTCAAGGGCATCAAATGAGCAGATTTTCAAATTTTTTAAAAAAAAGGCTTTTTTGAGAAATCACAATTCAAAAATTGTAAATTTAGAAAATATTTAAATTTCACACTTTAAATTCTGAAGAGATATTCATCTCAGGCTTACAATAAAATTTGATACAAAACTTCCATAACAGCACTTTAGATTGCCAAATCTGTTTTGTCAAAAATAAATTTCTTTCATAAGAAAAAAAAAATCAATAAAAATGCAACTTTTTCAGTTCAAAAACTTTTTTTCTTTATCAATAAAACAAACTAGATTTTTAAAATTAGTGTCTAAATGAAATACCATCCCTTCATTATTTATAGAAAAAAAAATATTTGAATCTGTTAAAAACTTTTGAAAAAGGGGCCATTTTAAAAGTGAGTATTTTGCTGATTTTCTGAAAACTGCCAATTTTGTTCCAAATTTTTAAAGTCTAACTAGAAAAATAATTTTTTTTTTTTTAAATCCTTTTAGGATATTTTATATGTCCTTTAGTTGTGACTACTAATTTTTTTTAAAAAAATCTGTGAGGGTTATATGACAAAATCTGCCTGATCTGAAATGGAATGGCCCCACTGCCTTTATAAGTTTAACTAGTCGACCCGTGCAGAATTCCGCACTAATTTGGGAGAGGACATTATGAAGATGAATAGGAAAAAGTGAACGAGTGTTAGTACAAAACAAGACTTGTAATTGAACACATCAGTACAAATAGCTGTTTCAATTTTTCCCCCACTATTACTTAGACATTCAAAATAATAAAATAATCACAATATTGATAATTATTTTTATTATTAATATACATAGCCTTAAAATAACGAAACAGTTAAATTACTTAAAATATAATAACTATTGGTTGGTTAGGCACTACACATTCAGAATATAAATGAAGGTGTAAGAGCATAACGATTGAATAAGTTTAACACAGACGTAGCCAAAAATGTCCAATTTGCTCCACAATAAAAACAGAAGAGTTTCATTTTTATTTACTTGATAATAGATGGCGCTAGTATACAAAACACCAATTTGGCATTCATTAAATAACTTTTTTCAGATGATTTTAAATCTCAAAATTTAAAAAACGGTATATTTTTAGACCGTGGGTCTATTTTTCGTAATTAACCAGCACGATAAGCTATAAAATGAGGGGTAACTCATGGAATTTGATAAAGGAATAAGGAAAATTTAAAGATTAACAATCTCAAATTTCCAATGTTATCTTTCATGTTAAAAACATTGATTCAGTATGTATTAATAGCATAATTTTCAGTTTCTTCAAGAATATCTACATTGTTTACATAGATGTGCCACTCATCAGTAAGTTTGTCAATGCAGCTTTCAGGCCCTACCTGGGGCCGCATGTTGCATAGTCTTCTTACAATTGGCAAAGTATTCATTGCTGATTCTTTCCTTGCTACTGGATGCAAAATTTTCAAAAGGCAATTTTTTCAATGGCAATTTTTTTGAGAGGTAGAAACTTAGCATGTTTACCATGAAATTGCCGATTCTGTGAGATGAATCGGAAAAAGTAGTTGGTGATTTTAGAAAAATATAGGATTACTCTTACAAATATAGGATTTATAGGAAAGTAGGATGCTTTTAAAACTTTTTTTTGAAATATAGGATTTATGAGAAATATAGGACGACCAACCCCCCGGTTTTTTGAGGGGAGTGGAAAAGAGAAAATAATGTAATTCAGGGGCAGAAGTGATCAACTTAAATATAGGATTTGAGAAAATATAGGACAAAGTAAATAATAAAGAAATGAATCAAAAATAAACACAACTGCATTCACATATAAGTATATTATGCATTCAATAATTTTAAAACATTAGAAAAAGTGATAAACTGTAAGTTCTCGAAAGCCTCGACTATTAGTCGGGAACAATTCCATTTGTCGAAGGGGTGATGTGCTGAGAACGCAGTTTTGGCAGTTTTATTCTAGCCAAGTAAATTTTGATTTTTATAGACATTGAATTATTCCATTCCTCATTTGAATATTTAGCACAAAAAGAAAAGAACGTAGCTAGTTTGATATTCTTCACAAAAAGTAGACACATCGTGAACTTTATTTCTTCTATTACCCCTACTTCGATAAAATTGAAGCCGTCCTGACGCATGCGTAAAATGAAGGAAGGTTTTGCAGCAGAAAAATGGCCTAATTTAAAACAATAACAAAATTAAAAGTTAGAGAAATGATATACATTTGTCTCAAAAATGAGAAATTACATTTTTTAAGCTGATTTCAAGACTTTAAACTTTTCCTCGCCGGCTTCAATTAGTGCCTTTCTGGCCTCAATGTCACTCATACATTTTCAATTCAATCCTAGCTTCACTCGCTGATTTCCTTCTTCAACCATGGCTTGGCCTGAAGAAATTCCTTCTTTTAAGTTTTTAAATTTCACTTCAGTTGATTTTTTTGGAGGCCGACTTTGCTCAGGCTGTAAATTTTTTTCTTAAGATCTTTTATTCTTTCTTTTTCCGTCTCATTCTTGATGTGGGCTTCTCTGTACAAGTATCATTTCCTTTGTAACTTTCTGTTGAACTAAATATAAAAATTTCTCGGAGAAATCAAACGCTCCCCTTTTCACTGCCTGCACGTTTTCCCCCATCTGACATCTCTGCCATAAACAAGTAACGGCAGAGATGATTTCCAATTGCCTGTGTGCTGCCGATACCAAATGTTTGTAAAGTGCTTTAGCATGTCGATGTTGAGTTACGTAATCCCCATGCAAATTACGTGTGACGTGCGTGCTTGCGTGGGGGGAACGCAACTCGTATTTAAGGCAGGCGGCAGCTGCCTTAATATGGGCAGCTTCGGTTGAAGCCATTGTTTTTCATTTGAGGTTAATTCCTCTTTGCCGTCCGAGGCGTGTGTTGGCCTCTGGAAATGTATATTTGAAATTTTTTACTTGTCGAATGATTTTATTCGTCATGGAAATAAGTTTAATCATAGATTTTTAAAATACCATCAACGTAATTGAATGTCACCCGATCCGGTTCCGAAACTTTCTACTAAAGGATATCGCCTGGATTTCCAAATGGTGTAAAGTTTTTCCTGCTCACCTTTCCACTTGGATTGACTAAAGTTGAAAAATTTTATGGACTTTTAACTTCAAAGTTTTTCGTCTTGGACTCCGGTGATTTTTCTTTAAAGTGTGAATATATTCCAAGGACATCGTGGTGAATATGTTGTTTCTATTTAATGTTGATGTTTTTATCGGGATTTTAATATTTTTGAGGTCGTTTTAAATTGTTATTTGTTAAATAAATGTTCATTTCTTTTTACAAACATTTTGTCACGTATTCTTTTCGGAAAAGGTCCACACTAATTTTTCGTTGACATATCATTTTGGAAATATTCAAGTTCATTTTAAATTTTAAACGTAACTTAATTCTCTTAAAGCCAACACTTTCACATCAGTAGCACTTTCTTTAACAGAATTTTTAATAAGCCCTACTCGGGTGCTTTAAACTAATTATTGTCCTTTCATTCATAACTATTCTTTTATTCACAAAAAAATCCCCACTCCATAGAAGCTTGAGTGAGCGAAAAAGTAAGCATTCCCTTTTCAAATGTAATTAACAATGGATATCTCCAGGGCCTGATTAAGGCAGGGGCATACGGGGCAGCTGCCCCGGGCCCCCACATCTGAGGGGGCCCCAAACTGAAAAAAATAAAAAATTCCTTAAAAAAAATTTAGGTTCTTTATTTCTGAAGTAGTGAAGCACAGGGCCCCCCCAAATAAGTTTGCCCCGGGCCCTAATTATGCTAAGTCGGACCCTGGATATCTAGAATTTCCAATGTTATCTCTCACGTAAAAACATTGTTCCACTGTTTATCAAAAGCACACTTTTCAGTTTCTTCGAGAATATTTACATCGTTTACATAAATGTGCCACTCATCACTAAGTTTGTAAATGCAGTTTTCAGGTGAAATGTGATCACCATGAAATTGCGCGTTCTGTGAGGTGAATCGGAAAAAGTAGTTGGTGATTTCTGAAAAATATAGGATTATTCTTAAAAATATAGGATTTTTAGGAAATATAGGATGCTTTTTAAACTTTTTTTTAAAATATAAGATTCATAGGAAATATAGGACGACTTCTACCCCTGTGTAATATTTTGAGCAATATAATTTGCAAGTGCTGGGAATTTTAAATCTAAAGGTTTTTCTTAAAAATTATAACACCCCCCCCCCCCCACACCTCAATATTAATTGATTGTTTTATTTAGAAAAATATAACTTTTCTCAAGACGCGCATTGTCCTCTAGTAAAAAAAAATATTTTTGAAAAATTACACATCATTCTGGATGAGGGAGGACACAGGCCCTCTGTGCCCCCCCTTTTAGGTAGTTGCAGCATCATGTACAGTACCAAACTCCTAAATTTGGCACGCTAGGAACCAACACTATGAGGAATATTGGAACGCAACCAAAAACGGCGGATTTACAAAACCAAAAATTACGTATTCTTGGGTGCATCAACGCTAACACTCATCTTTTTACACAACATTGAAATATTTTCTTAAAAAAAGAAAAAAAGGAATTTTTTTGGTGTCCAGGCAGAGAAAGCGTGCTCTGAAATAGTAGGCAATTGAGCCGACCACGTCCAAAGAAAGGAAATTCCACAAAGGACGGACGCTTTCAATTTTAGTGGTTGAAAATTATAACTTTCTCTGATATTTGGGAAAACTTTAAATATACCAATATTTTCCAAAACATAAAGCTTCCCTGATTTCTCGGTTGTCTGAATGCCCTTCAGTTCAAAATTTTCCAGTAGGGATCAAAGGATGCATATTCAACGTGTATTATGGGTAAAAAAACAACAAAATACATAAAGAAATGCATTAAGGCAATGAATTTCTAAAAGTCAGGGAAGGGGTCAATTGCCCCCTGCCCTATTCGCCTGCCTGCACCCTGTAGTTAGTCCAACATTAAGCAATGAACTTTTTCATTTACCTTGGGACCATCATTTCCAAGCATTACTAATTAACTATTTCCATTCTGTGATAAACAGGAAACAACAAACCAAAAGTAAACACAGCAATGCCGGCTGTTTACTTCTCTACTTGAACTGCTAGAACGCCAATTAACGCAGATGCAACACATCAGCAGAATTTGCAACTTTTCCACCAACTTTTCCAGCATTGCATTAAATTGATGAATCAGCAGCCTTCTGATAGCTAGCTACAAGTTGATCTGCAATATCAATAGAAGAAAAAGTTGGTTTTCATTCTTGTTTTCCCTGCAACGCTAGTCAGCCAGATACAAATGATGGCCCAACATGACCACCTGAACAATTACAAATTTGAGACAAAAAAGTGACAACAGTGGCTTTTTCAAAAAAATATGCAATAAAAATGACAAGGGTTGAAAACAGCTAACAGTGGAAAACATTACCCACGCTGACCCCTGCAATTAGTTTAAGAGTGGTTCTGAATAACTTCTACTTTATTTACATACAAATAGGCTGCTGTAGAGAACAGCATGTAATAGATTTGCGGATTAGATGCAGTGAACTGAATTATATATTCAACAATATACAGCTTTATCGACTTTGCCATACTAAGTCATTGTACAGTTGCAGTACAGGAATGGGAAAAAATACCAGCACAAAGTTCATGTATTACCTTTCAGGATGCCATTTATTTTAAAAGAATAATAACGCACAAAAACTTTTCGTACAAATACTTTTCGAGTTTATTGCACTTTATGTTATGCACAAAACTTACCCATATAAGGGAATATCAGGGTTCCAACGAGGAATTACTTTCTCAACAGAATCTTTCATTTCCTTTTGATAACCAAGATAAAAGTATGTGTCATGAGCTAGTTTTAGTGCTAAAATATCTGTTGGATAAGTATCCAATATATTATCCCATATAGAAGTAGCTTCAATCCAATTTCTGAAAAGAACAAAAACATTATTAAGGGAAGCTTCTTTAATTCTACAGAAAAACAAATTGAATCAAATATACTCACCCATCAGCCCATGTGACAAGAGCTTTCACATGATCCTTCTCACGTGGAGTTAAAATGTTAACTTGACGCTCACTCATTAATTCCAAGTTTTTAATATCCTGCTGAAACTCTTTGTCTATTAAAACACTTCGTCCAGTTCCAATTAGATCCAAACCAACTGAAAGAGCTTTTCCCATAACTAGAAACAAACATGCAAAAGAATTAATTACACTTTAACAGAGCTATCAATTATGATTCTCGAATCATGAATACAAAATGATACTTTTAAAACTATAACAGGAATAATCATGTAACTGATCAAAACATACAAGCTTCAATTTGACTGAATAACTGCAATGGTCTGAAAGTAAAAGTGCAATGTCATTAAAACTGCAATTTACTGCATTATATGCCCTTTTTACAAATTACGGCACCTTATATATTACATAGTTACATAACTACACACATGAAATTAAGTGTATATAATTGAAATGAGTTTTAAATTCCTCAGTCAAGCCTGCATAAACCATCAACTTCTAATAAAGATGTCATATCAGCTACAATGCTAAAGCATTATAATTTATTTCTATTTTAGGATTCTTACTCGAAGCTTTTGAAAAAATTTAAGGACGTAAAAAAGGATTGAAATTCCAAACACTTTTGCATTATGCAATTTTCAATGAAGCACGTTCTTTCTAACGGGGCTGCATATTGGTCATTAACCTTTGCAGACCTAATGTATTGCAAGACTCTAGCACACATTTTTTCCAGTAGCACCACAATTAGTGGCACCCATTGATTGTGGTGCGACTTGAAACATCACCATATGAGAATTCTAATGTTTAGTTTCTTCACTTAATGATGAAGCATCTGGGTTCTAATGATGCAACACTGCACTAGGAATTTAATTAAGCTAAGAGTATCCAAGCTAAATGGATAGTTAAGGGACCCCCTAAAATGATCTACTATTCAAAGCCTTTTTAAGACCCTTTAGAATGTTATACCATAATTTTAAAAAATTAACTACAATTTTAAACTTAGTAAAATAATATATAACTGAATGGACAGTTACCAAAGTTTGGATCAGAAGCAACCATTTCTTGAATAGTCTTCGTTAAGCCACCCAAAGATGGATCTTCATACCAACCTACATACTGTAAATATAAAAATGAAAAAAGTTCTTATTTTCTTACATAAATAAAACAAAAGTTTCAACTCACTACTGCAAGGTTATTATGTAAATCATTACAAAGCAGAGCACCGACTCTTTCATGCAAAGAAGTTATAATAATTAAAGAACTTTTTAGACTCACTAATTGCATATACTCTTCAAAAATCACAAGACTGAACATTTTAATGAAGTCGAGTAATATGATCAAGCAACAACATTGTCACCGATAAATTATTGCCCATATAATTATTGCCATAATCACTACAACTTGTACACTCTCACATTATTTACATACAGCATACTATATATACAGTCAATGCTCTTTATAATGACCACACATTATAGGATCATTCCATTATAACGACCAGTGGTAAAAGTCCCAACTTTATCCCTATGATCTCTATGTTAATTTTCTTTCGGTATAGCGACCTTTCTGAATCATCTAATCCAATACAGTGACCGTACTAGGTGTCATGTCAACTCAGAAGTTCTGCTTCCAGAAATGTGAATGTAATTTGTTCTTCTATATTTTCTACTTTAAAATCCGTTTAATATTTTGCTATAATATTTTGCACCGATAATTTGTTTTAAATTCCAATGATAAAAAATAATTTGAGCATTTAGTTGGAATTTTTTAAAAATTACCAAAAGTTCCCTTAAAATTACAATTTTACTACTGAATACTGATGCATGTATATTTTTTGAAAAAAATTCTACCTCTTATAGCGACCACTCGTTATAAAGACCTTTTTCTGTGGGACGCAGATGGTCGTTATATCAAGCGTCGACTGTGTATATATATCAGTAATTTGATTGATAGCAGCTTGTTAAGCAACTGAAGGACATCAAATGAGTAAATTTACAAAATTTTTTTAATTTTAAACTTTAATTTTAGAGTGGTATACATTTTAGGATTATAATAAAATTTTTTATAAAACTTCTATAACAGCACTTTAAATTGCCATTTTCTTTTTATTAAAGAAAAAGTTCATAAGAAAAAAAAATCCTAAAATCAGTAAAAATCCAATTTTCACTCTTCCTAAACACTTTTTTTTTTCCCTTATCAAAACAGCCAGCTAGATTTTTAAAAATTATGTCTAAATAAAATCATTCCTTAGTTATTTAAAAAAAAAAACATTTGAATCAGTCTAACTTTTGAAACAGTGGCTATTTTAAAGTGAGTGTCTTGCTAATCTTTTTAAAAGGGCTAATTTTGCGCTGAATTTTAAAAGTCGGTAACTAGAGAAAAAAATTATTTCTTGAAAAATCCTTTTGTAACATATTACTACTGCAATTTAAAAAAAAAAATTCCACGAGGGTCATGTGTTTCCGACTTGAATGCCTGATTTGAAATGGAATGACTATAATTACATATAACGAAAATTTATAATTTCATTGCAATTCTTAAGAAAAATAAATTCTTTTTTCTTCTGTTATATTTTCTACTATAATATTTAAAAACTGTTCTCTTAATTTTACTTTGCTTTTTACCATGTGGGTCATTCCATATCAAATGATCCAAGGAATTTCACCTCACCCTTTTTGATTTCTTTCAAATTCGGCTCATCAACTGTAAACCTCAAGGTAATTAAAAATCCAAATTTTTAGATTTTTATCTTGTTTAGTTTTTCAGTTGTCAGGCTTTGATTTTGTAAAAAACTCACATTTTCACATGTATGCTTCAACACAAAACAGACCATAACTCATCAACAGAGATAAAAAGTTCTAGCAAAAAGCATTTTAAAGTATATTGAATGCCCTTTCTTATGATATATATCATGAAAAATTGTATTAAAATTTTAAATTTTAAAAAATGACCTTAAAATTTAAATTTTAAATTTCTCAAAAAACGTATCATTAATTTTTTTTAAAAAATTCTCAAATATTTCTGTGCATTTTATCTTTGTCTATGCAAAATTTCAGCCTGGGGGTTCAATGGGATCATATTTTCCCGAATTTTCAAAAATATTTGATTTACCAAAAAATGAACATTTTTGTGATTCAAGCTATTTTAAGATGATGGTTTCTTAAAGGAGATGATTTAATTAGCCTTTTAAACACATCTATGCATGAGTAAACAAGCATGAACATGTCTGTGCATGAAAAAAACAAGTTCAAAATTTATTTGGGGGAGGGGGGCAACAAATACATACACATTTTTGTTTCATCATAGTTATTTTAAAGTATTGTTTTCAAATTATTCAATAGTTATTTTTAAATGTACAATTTGACTTATTTTATGCATTAATAATAATTTCTTCCTGATCTATTGTTTGATTTCAGATATATTTTAATGAGATATTAATGATATGAGAGGAAAAAAGTATTTAACTAAAACTCATCTGAAATTGTGATAGAAGGGGCACAACTGCTAGAGTTTCAGCTTTTGGTTGTTAGTCTTGATTTGTGCTTATGAGCTAGTATTTGACAAAGAAAGAAAAGAAAAAACTTTGTAGCTTACCCCTCCCCCCTGAATAGGTTGTGGGTTACAAATAAAGTTGAAATAAAGGAAGCATTATAAGAAAAAAAAAAGCTATTTTTTATCTACCTGTATATCCTAGCATTTCCACACCTCACGTCCAAAACATGAATAAAAAATAATATAAGAAGGAAGGAAATTTACAGGAGCTGCAACACAGATATTGCAGCTGCTGTGGAATGGCATTTCTATGCTACAGATCATGGGAAAGGAGTGTGTTGACTTTGTCGGGATAGTGAAACGTCTTACTGCCAAAGCTAGCCTTCAAAAACTGCATTCAGATCAAATTCTGACACCAGTTCAACTTTTCAATTGAAGTGTTATGAACATTCCTTTAATTCAGTTTTCTTATGTAACTGTTTTAGTAACATTCAGAAGAAAGGGAGTTATTAAAAGATTTTTAAGAGCACTATCAGTTGCAGGAACACAGAAGTTTCACAGCTTTGTTCCATTCACTGAACATGAAATTACTACAAAAGTGTCTTCACATAGTAATAACTTTCAGAAACAAATTCTTTGAAGAAAGTTCAAATGTATGATGACAAACCTAAAAGGGTTCATTACACGTGAATGTGATGAAAGGTGTTGACTGGCTGAAGTAATTTAAACAGATTTACTTTTTTTCCCCTCATATGATTAAAATATATCTGAAATCTAAGAATTAATCAGGAAAAATTATTATTAATGCATAAAATAAGTCAATTTGTTCATTTAAAAATAACTATTGAATAATTTGAAAACAATACTTTAAAACAACTATGATAAAACAAAAATGTGTATGTATTTGTTGATACGGCTTGAATTTATTAAAAAAATGTTTTCTTCAAATATTATGTGTGAAAAAAAAGTTTGTCCAGGGTTTTTGCAACCTCTGTTACCGAATATATTATTTTTTTTACTTGTCAAAAGATGGCATCACCTTATCAAAGTACAGTTAGTAAATGAAGAAGTCTCAATAGCCATTTTCGAAAGTTAGATCAAAACATCAGCAGTAGTGAACTTTCTTGCATTTTTTTTGAGGTGAGTGTTTTTTCTCTCTGTAACTTCTGTTACCAACTTTTAAGCATTTATTAAAATAGTTTTTATGATTAGGGTTAGTTTGTCTAATCAAGATTTTGTACTACTATCTGATTAATATCTTGTTAGATGAATAAAATATTTGTTCTCAGAATTTTAATTCTTTACTTCCAAATTCTAACCTCTGTTACTTGTAATCTGTTACCATGCAATGGCAACAGAGGTTACACTAGGGATGCACAAACTATGGCCCGCGGGCCAAAATTGGCCCGCCGAGCCTTTTGAGTTGGCCCGCTAGTACACTTGATAAAAAGGAATAATTATAATAAAATTTTTAAAAGAAATACGAAAGAAAAAATAATTGTAAAAAAAAGCTTGCGAAAAATCGCAGTAAAAAAATACGATCGCAACGCCGCTACTGAATTTCGGTCGCACTTTTCGGAACTAATCGCGATATTTCATTTTATTTTATTGGAAATACTTTAGAAACTAATCAAATCATGATAAAAGTGGTAGAATATTGCATTGTCATCTGGTTCTGAGCTATATGTAAAGTTTCAGAACAATAGCTTATCGGAAAATGGTCGAAAATTCGATTGCTGGATTTTTCGAACAGCCATTATGTGCGTTATTTCGTCTATAAAAGGATTTTGTCCCATTCCTGCTATAATTTCTTTAGTTAATTCAAAGCAACGATCGTTAGACATAGCAGGCAAAATGTAATTATTTTCGTCTTCATCGCTATCTTGCTCTTTTTCATCGTTCGGGTGTAGCACCATTTGGATGCTTTCCGAATCGGACATCGTGTTTATCAAATTTAAAATCTGATCATCAATCATTTTTACAGTAAAAATTATTTCAAAAAGGAGGAAAACGAAATGTAAAAAGCATGTTTACATGCAGAAACTCGCAAATTTCATACATGTGTAAAACAACTTCGCTTTTGCGAACTCGATTTTAATAAAGAATTCATTTTCACAGTTGCAATTTTTGTTGCCTTGATATCAATTTTAACTTCTTATTACCTTATTTCAGCTCTTAAATAAATAAAAAAATATATAAAACAAAAATAAACGAGGTTTAATTTTCACACGATCAGCTATTGCGGAAAATTCGCGAATCTACCGTATTATAAATTTTCCGAATGTTCGTTAGTCCGACTTTTGTTGCAATTCGTCTTCGAATACTGACGAGACAATTAAATAGATGTATAAGAATCTAATTACTTATTTCTTTCATGTTTAATTATTGAAATAAAATTGAGAAAAGGTCTGATTTTTCTCAAGTATCGTTGGAGATATTGTTGATATATATTTAGGAAAATTTTATTGTTGATATGTATTTAGGAAATGAATAAATAAATAACAATTTTTTACATTAATTCACAAAGATCAATTTCTAATCTGCAGGAAAACTAGTGATTAAAGGATTAAAATTTGATTATATGCCATAGAACAAAATAATGATATGTTGATTTTTGATAAAGGAATCAGTTTAACTTTTTTTTTAATTGTCCAAGTAGCAATGTATAAATTTAATATTACTATGCCAATTTAACTAATAAGATTTTGTAAATGGTTAGTTAAAAAAACAATTCTACCAGCCAAATTGACTAGTAGTAATTCTGAATCGCAAGGGTTTAACGTCATGTACAGACTCGCAGCATTTGGATTTTGCTATTTAATATATGTGTGTTTATTTCTTCTGTATTTATATTTGCACTTTTAATTTCTCATTTTAACTCTTAATATATATTTTAAATTTTACCTTATAAAATGTCAAAGAAAAACTATCTAAATTATAAAGAAAGTTAAAATTTAGAGAATAATGCTGTGTTTTTCTAAGTTTAAATTACCTTTTTATTTTCCATTTGTTTCATTTTCATAATTTGCACACATTTTTGAAAAAAATTTTAGTATTCCTCTTTTTTGATATTTGACCAATCACTTCATTGATATATATAAATGTTGTGCAATTAATTGTTTAGAAATCGTATACCTCATTTTGTTTAAATTCATTTACATCATTTTTTTAAAACTTTTATTTAATAATCTGTTCCCGAGTACAGTAATTATTAATACATGTAATTTGTACATATTACCTCTAAATAAAAACTGAAATACACCCTGTATTTTTATGAATAAAACATTACGTTACTTTGGCCCCCAACCTGATACTTTCTAATTTTTGGCCCTTCACCCAAAGAAGTTTGTGCATCCCTGGGTTACAGAATGGTAACAGAAGTTATATTTATAATTTGATTTGTACTATTTTAGGCTTCGTTTACCACATTGCACATTAGACTTAGTTTACCACATTAGTAGTCCACTTTGCATTGCATGCATGGAAAATGCATGCAATGCAAAGATATAGCTGTCCCAGTAAATTCTTGCAGTGAGTTACAAACCCAAAGAACTTGGTGGGAATGGAGTACAGCTTCATCAATGAAAACTCCCATTATTAATGAAAAGCAAGAGATGAGGAACATCAAGAAAACTAAAGATACAAAGAGAAGGTAGCACGGAAAAACTTGTAAATAGCTTTCAGAAGGAAATAAAGGTTCTGTAAGCACATTTTCAACATCCACCAACAGTTTCATGCATATAAAGATTGTCGCGATAATCTTAAAAATAAAGTATTAATCCATGTAGATTTTTCCGAAAATTATTCATGTAAATTAGGTGCCGAAATTCAAAGTTTTCACTTTGGCGATTCTAGAGCCCAGGTAACACTACATACAGGTGTAGCTTATAGTGCTCATAATCAGGGGTGCCCACAGGGGGGTAGCATGGCGCAACTTACGCCATCAGGAAAATTTTTGGGGGGGATTTTGAAATTTTTGAGAGGAATAATAAAAGAAGTGAAACATTCGAAAAAGTTAATTACATGTTTAAAGAGAAAGTTCATTGTAAAATAAGTTATATTCGACCCATTCATCAGGGTTGGCAAATGCTAATTGTCACCACAATTCCCCCCCCCCCCCCATCCCTCATATTCAATACAATTCCGAAAGCATGAAGGAGGCCATTACAAAACCACGTAAATTGGTCTTTTTTTGCCATTTTCAACCCAAATTTGTAAAAATTTCCTATAAACGTAGTTAACGTGACGCTAGCCTCTACCCTCCTCCCTCTTAAAGTGCGTCACGTGGTTTTTGAACGGCCCCAAGGGTATGGTAATTTTTTTTGGAGGGGGGGATGCGCCATAACCTTTGGGGGGAATGGGCACCCCTGCCCATAATGACAATCCAATTTCCTTCTGCTCAGTTTCTTCTGATAGAAGACATAACCCAGCAGCTATTTGGGCACATTTGGATCCTGTCTTAAAATTAATAAAAGAGAAAATTCCAACAATTGACACCATACATTTTTTTCCAGATGGTTCAGTAACCCAATATCGCCAAAAGGAGAATTTTTTTTTATTCAACAAGCGTCTGCTTGATTATAAATTTAAACAGGGCACATGGTCATTTTTTGAGGCATGGAAAGGGAGCAGCAGGTGGAATTGGGGGGGGGGCTATCAAAAGAACAGCAGACATGCTTATTACTCGTGGCAATGACTTAATGAATGCACAACAGTTTTATGAGTCATTAAAGAAAGAGGACTCTAAAGTAAAGATGTTCTTCATAACCTCTGAAGAAATTGACAACTTGACTCTGCACAGCACCAAAGATTCCAGCTTTAAAAGGAACTCTACAAGTGCATCAAGTATTTTCAGAAGTTTCTGTGCAACTGAAACACCGTAATCCAAGCTGTTTTTGCAATCCACAACGAGGACTATGTAACTGTTTTCCCTACTCTGATTTTTCTCTAAAGCATGAGAACATATTTAAAAAACGTAAAGGTGATAAAAGAAAACAAGCATTTATCTCTGATTCAGAAAGTGAAGATCTAGATGTAGAAGAAATTTGCGAAGATGAATCTGAAGATGAAATGACAATGGCAAAAAATTCTTTACATGAAGATGTTCTATAAAAAGGGAGAATTTTTACTAGTTGAATTCTTGGGAGGAGCTCGTAAAAAGTATTATTACAGATATGTTGGTGTTGCACAAGAAGATTTAGATGATGATGGCTTTGTACAGGTTATGTACTTAAAAGTGCATGATGATTCTAGAACTGTGTAGAAAATGGATGAAAATGATGTTTCAGACATTGAGTTCAATCAAATTTTAAAAAATTTGCCTACACCTTCTCTTTTGCAAAAGGGTGATCGAATCTTGTACAAGTTTCCCCAAACAATTGATGTTTTTGAGAAATAATTTGATAAAAAGGATAAGTTTATATTTAAAATAAAAATTGTTCTTTTCTGTAGTGCTTAGATAATCTTTAAACAAAAACAAACTTAGATTTAGTAACATTGTGTAACCTCTCTTACCTCGTGTCACCTACGTTAACTCATGTAACCTCTGTTACCATGCAGTAATTAAATTCTAAAAATTTTATATACTTATTATCATGCAATCTAGTAAGTCATTTATGTGCCTAATCAATGTGGTAACAATGATTAAATGTCATTTTCAGAAAAAAATTCATATTTTTAATTTAGTGGAAAAGTTTAGTGTCTAAAACTACATTTTAGCAACATAAGCTACTTAGTTTGAAGTTTTTTTCCTCCTCGTTTAATATATTTCAACCAGTTTTCAGTTTTAATTTAGTTAAGGACAACACTTTGATTCAGACAGTAAAAGTTTTCTTTTGTCACTCGCTTTTATAAATATGAAAATTCAACATTTTGTCCAGTAACAGAGGTTACAAATTCTCGCACTTATGTCTTTTCAAACATGTTTTCTATTTTAGCAACAAAACATTAAGCTCTGCTGGTATCTATTTCTTAAAATTGAAACCTTATAAACTAATATAAGGCAATAATTATGACAAAAAGAAGAAAAAACAACTGACAGAAAAAAAATTTGAAATCTGCAAGTAAACTTGGAATGACCCTGATAAAAGTGCAATACTTACCAGTATTTTTAAATTTGTTGAAATGCAAAACCTTAAATAACTTAACTGGACTTGCCAAACCCTCAAAATAAATAAATGGCTCATATGCTAGTTAAATATGGTAAAACATGCTAGTTCATTAAAGTAATAACCAAACATGGCATGCTGAATGCCTGATATCTGATGCATGCAAATATATATTTATATATCTTCTGGAAAAAATCCCCCCCCCCCCTGTAGGCACCCCTATTCTTTTTCATAACAGAACCAGTAGTAGTTTGCAGTACATCAACCCATCTAAGAATGGTTTTGCAATTGTGGACATCATCATGACGACCAATGCAGAATTTCTGTCTTCGTTGGGTAGATACCATGGGTAGTTATTGCTAACTCTCGGCTTTTCATACGTGTCATAAGCCAATATGCAGTGTTCTTGAATGCAACAGCATGGTGAGTAGTAAATGATAACTGCAGGGGAGTTGAAGTCCGCCTCCCTACTCCCTGTACAAGCCCAGTGCAAAGCACTCAAAAAGCATCCGTGTCTAGTAATTCACCCTGTGTTGTGCTAGCATTAACGCTATAGCTGTTGGTGTAGGTTTGTCAATTTGGTGCTATTTTAAAGCTTGGGTTTGCTACTAGAGTGGTTGTGAAAAACAAGTCAACATTTAAACACATTTTTCTCCATTATGTCTTTTCTTCATATTTAAAAAAAGGGAGAACATGTTTTTTAACTATTACATTGTTCAAATGTTATAACAAAAAAAGATTCCTTGCTTACATGCAAGATACAACATGGAACCGCTTATCCGGAAACCAGTTAACCAGAATTTTTGGTCGACCGAGTGATATAGAAAGTGCCAATCGTTTTAGTGTTTATTTACATTTACGAGTTTTTCTACCTTAAATATAATATTTTGTTCAAGCAGAAAATGTATATTTTATTCCGTATAAAATTAAAATATTTGCTTAAAATGTTTTCACACTTCTTAATGCTAATGCTCCAATGTGAATAAATAAAGTGAAACTGTTGTCAATTTAAGGAAGCAACGAAAAAAACGCATAATCATGATCTTTTCTTTTTTTCAGTAGATGGCGCCACATCAAAAGGCAATGTAAATACATAGACTAAATTTTTAGCTAGAAAAGAAATAAACAAATAAACTTTTTGCTGTTGATATAAATTTTGACGGGTCTTCTAGACAAATTTTCGAGTTGTTTTTTCTTTTCTCATGGATACATTCAGTATAATTTCCATACATGTTTCTCTATGTTGCTTCTTCAGATTGGTAACAATTTGATTTTGTGTATCAACATTCGCCATGTACTTACTGTTTCGAACAACAAGAAGATTATTTGTTAAAGTTAAAAAATCAGTTGATTTTATTTTTATTCATTTTGAGTTTATTTTTTTAAAACAATGGTGTAAAGATGAAGTTGAAAATGTAAAAAGGAAACTATGGGTTTTGAGCATCGAAACTACTTCCAATGCTACTTTTCTAATATTTATATTTATTTCACACTTATAAAGTTCTGATTGATAAGAATTTGAAGCATGTTTTGATTTCTTTATGGATATTTTGCTTTTTTCATTTTAGTCAGTGGAATTTCCTTAATTGCTTCCAGTTCTATTGAATAACTTTTGATTTTTTATGAACAGTGATGCCGCTAGACTTCGGAAACTAAGGGTCTCTGGACTTTCAAATTTATAGGTCCCTATCCCTAAAATAGCATATCATGCTTTAAATATATCAGCAGTAAGGATTTGCATTCCCTTTGTTCTTATCGTACGGAAAGGGTTTCTTTGTGTGATTGACAGGAATTCATGGCGACATTTGGCGGTAGAACAAAAAAATATCTTTTTGCATAAGAGGAAATAAGCAGCTCTTACAAACATGGATGAAAAACAAGTACTATTAAGCACTTTTAAAAACAAGTACTTTTAAAAAAAATTTTAAGCACTTTTAAAAACAAGCACTATTAAGCACTTTTAAAAACAAGCACTATTAAGCATTTTAAAAAAACAAGCACTATTAAGCATTTTAAAAAACAAGCACTATTAAGCATTTTAAAAAACAAGCACTATTAAGCATTTTAAAAAAACAAGCACTATTAAGCATTTTAAAAAACAAGCACTATTAAGCATTTTAAAAAACAAGCACTATTAAGCATTTTAAAAAACAAGCACTATTAAGCATTTTAAAAAACAAGCACTATTAAGCATTTTAAAAAACAAGCACTATTAAGCATTTTAAAAAACAAGCACTATTAAGCACTTTTAAAAACAAGCACTATTAAGCACTTTTAAAAACAAGCACTATGAAGCACTTTTAAAAACTGCTACGCACCCAGGAGAAAATGAATAAAGACATATACAGCATTGAAATAAGCACATTTTTTAAAGATATTAAGCAATAAATGAATGGAAACAATATGGAAGCTTCAGTAGATGAACACAAAAATTAAGATTAAGCAATAAATAAAGCGGTGTTTCAAAAAATAACAAAACATACATATGGTTTTAACATTCATATAATGATAAATAATAGTAAAAGCGTGGTACGTAAATGTATTTTTTCAGATTTATCTTATTTTTGGTAGCTTCAAAAACACTCCAGGTTAATTCCATGTGAAGCTTGACATAGAGACCATTTTTTAATCTTCAATTATTTTTATGTTGCTTTATTTTAATTTATAGAAAACATTTCAAACTTCTTGAATATAAGAAGATTAGCATTATATGGGCTAGAGTAATTTTTTAATCTTAACCTCTTTTTACTACTTGCTTTGAAACGAAAATTGAGCTCCGATTACCCAAAATTCAAGATTTGTTAAATCACTCAAATTATTTAATAAATCTTATTTTTATAACTTCGTTTTGAAGACCGACTCCCCTCTTTCTAGAAAACACTAAATTTACAATTATGAGCTTATATAAATTTTTCTTAAAATGTCATTAGTTTCATATAAGTTTCGTGTCATGTCTGTCTCGAAAAACATATACTTTTCTAATTAAAAAAATATCTACCTGAAAAAAAATACATAATAGTACATTTTCTCTTTTCTTGTATCACTAGCAATAGTTTATGATAAAAAATGAAATTAAAATTAGAAAAATAACTCAACAGTTGAAGTTTTAAAATTGTCATGTCTGTCACAATCTGTTTTCTTTCATTTATTTTTATTTTATGTATTTATCTTATTTCATTTATTTTTTTCTTTTTCTTGCCATTAATGGCAACAACTTCTTGTACAACATCAGTAAACACCTCAACTCACTTAAAAATCATGTTTTGATTTTAGACCATGAGGTATTTTTAGGTTTATAGAACATTTTCTGCACACATTATATTTTCTCAAGACTGCATGGTACTGAGTGGATATTTCAAAGGAATTGAAGGTAAGAACAATATAAATTCATTAAAATAAAGTTGAAATTACTTATTATTTAACTAAGTCTTAAAAAAATTAGATGAGTAAATATAAAAAAATAAATATGGTGAATTAATGTGTATCAAAGTTGATAATACATTAGGGTTGAAATTTATCTTATTTTTTTAGACAACAATGGCAAAAACAGCAGCAGAAAGACAAAAGGAAAGAAGAGAAAAACTTAAAAAGAGTGGAGATTATGAAAAATACAAGAAAAAATCAGCTGAGCAGAAGAAAGTTTTGCGAAAAAAAAAATCAGTATTGAAAATGAAGAAGAAAGAAAGATTCGTAGAGAAAAAGACAGAATTATTCATGCAAAGTATCGGTTGAAAAAAAAAGAAAGTAAACATCCCAAAATCACTAGTCCAAGCAAAGCATTTGGAAACAATCAAGCTTTAGGTAAAGCTGTTTCACGTGTTAAAAAAAATCTTCCCTCTAGTCCAAATAAACGAGTAGCAGTTATTCATAAGCTAGCAAGTCAATATTCACCGATATTACCTCCTAAAAAGGCACGTATAGGGAATAATTGTATTGATGAAGTAACAAAAGAAGCAGTTATGTGTTTCTATGCAAATGATAACATATCAAGTCAAGCTCCAGGCCTAAGGGACTTTTGTATTTTGAGAAATGACAAGGGTAAATCAAAGGTTCAAAAGAGATACCTTCAGTTAACACTTGGAGAAATATACAGGCTTTTCACTGAAGAACATCCAACACACACAATTGGATTCAGCAAATTTGCAAGTTTAAGACCCGAACACATATGCTTAAGAGATCAAACACCTAACAACGTCTGTCTTTGTATATATCATGAAAACGTAAGGTTACTATTAGAATCTTTGCCAGTTTTTCCTAACAATACCACAGATTTTGTGAAAACAATTGTTTGCAATGATAACCATGAAAGTTGCATGCTTCAAACATGCGATGAGTGTAAGGACCTCAAACTCTTCAAGAAGTTTGTAGAAGGTATTGATGAAAGTGAACTTGAGTCTCAAGTTTCATATAAGCAATGGACAAAATCAGTAGACAAAACAGTTGTACGAAACAAAAATCATGTAACATTGAATGATGTGCTGGATTTGTTGCAGAAACAACTCGCATACTTCCTGTGGCATGTTTTCATAAAGCGCACTCAGTCTATCTTCTTCACAAACTTAAAACAAAATCTACCATATGGAAAACTTTTAATTCAAGCTGATTTTAGTGAAAATTATTCTCACAGCCATCAGGATGAGATTCAGTCTGCACATTGGCAGACTACATCTTCCACCCTGTATACTACTATGGTATATTATCGTGATAATGCCCTTGCTACTCATGTTAGCTCTGAACCTTATGTCGTGATCTCCGACTATAATCACCACGATAAGTATGCAGTGATAACGTTTAATAAATTAATACCGGAAAAATTTTCTGAGAATCATCCACAGTTTAAAGTGCAGCAGATAGAGTTGAAATCAGATGGAACTTCACAGCATTTCAAACAAAAGTACACAATTTTCTCAATGACACTGAATGAGATACCTACAACCTGGCATTTTTCAGCCACATCTCATGGTAAGGGTTGTATCGATGGCATTGGTGGTACGATAAAGCGGCGTGTTTGAGAAGTTAGCAGAGCCAGAAAGGCTGATCCAAGAACATCTCTTGAGTTCGCAAACGATGCTAAAACAATTTGTATAGGAATAAATATCCTATATGAATCAGAAGAGCAAATTCAAGCTGCAAAAACGAAACTGGATGAGATGTGGGCTACAAATGGCCAAGAAATAAAAGGAATGCCAGAGACGAGAAAAGCACATTGCTTTCGCTCGTATTCATCTGGAATTGTTTTTTACAATACTACATCTAACTGTGAAAAAGGTACCTTATTCAATTTCGGATCTGGTGACTGTGTTGAAAATTTCAGATCTAGTGAAGATGATGAACAGTCTTCAACAGAAGGTGAAAAAGGAAAAACTCCGAAACTACAATGTGGGCAATGGGTAGTTGTAAATTATGATAATGAAGAATTCCATGGTCTGATTACACAAACAAAGGAGCAATATCAAATAAGGTGCTTGGTGCCAACTAAAGTAAAAGGAATTTTCAAATTTGAATCAGATGAACATGCAGTATGGTATAAAAGAGAGGAAATTATATCAACTACTGCAGCTCCTACATTACTGAATTCTAGAGGATTTTATAAATTTTAGGATTTTTTTATGAATAATATAACACATTATGTATAAAAGATATCATTATACTTCATTACTTTAAAATAAAACTGAAATTTATAAAGGAATATTCAATGATAATTTAAATTTTTGCATGTGTCATGTCTGTCACAAATCCTTGTCATGTCTGTCACACTATTACATATATTTTTATTTATTCATTTATTTATATTTTATAATTCTTTTTAAATCACATAACAAACTAGAGTCTTGTTTGTGTAAATTAAAATTTCTGAACTTGAAATGTGCTTCAATTTAGAGAAATTGATTAATAATGAAAGGTCACTCAAAATCATGTCCGTTTTTTGTCATGTCTGTCACGGTGTATTTTTAATTTATTAATGTAATTATTTTTTCATTTAAATTAAAAATTATGTATTTATGAATAAGGTACATATATGTATCATCACACCAAAATTCATTAAGATTGATTAATATTTAGTACTTAAAATTTTACAAGAAAGGTGTCTGCAGTCATGTCTGTCCCAAATGGAATTGACCTCCATGCTTTCTTACCAAAGAAAAATATCTATCACCTGTGGGGGAAGAAAAGAGGCTTCAACCAATGTGAAGAGGGTCGCGTATTGCGGGACTCTGAATGAAGTTCTATAAAGGGACTAGTTTCCCCTACCTAAGCGTCAACAGAGAAGTACAGGGCAGGAAAGGGGCGTCGACGCGAGCTGGCGCCGTTTCAACACTCTCTCTTCATATAAAAAAGAAAGCCGAAAGAAATATGCGGGTCTAAGTTCCGCAAAAAATATTTTTGCATATCGATTTGATAAATGTTACTAGATTAATTATTTTTTAATTGAGTGTCATGCAGGACACGTAATAGTTTTTTTCACATCCCCACCCCCGATTTTTGCGTATTTAAAAAGCTATAGCGCGTCACTGATAAATATAGAAATTATAACAAATAATCATCGATTTTTTTTTATGATTTATAATCAGGTATAATAGTAATTTCTTTGGAGCATAAAGATGAAGGCAAATACGTTATCAGCCAGATCAGTACGTGTTTCGTCAATTCGCAACCAGTTATCCAGAATAGGTCTAAAAGCCATTCTGGATAACTGGTTCCCTACTGTAATGAACACTCATGATTAACACTTCACATATCATTTGATTATGTAAATATGCACAGTAATTATATCCTAAAATCGAACATTACAGCTACAACCTAATTTGCTACAATAATAATAGACTAGAAAATTACAATTGATAAAAATTGACATATTTTTTTTACCTGTGAAAGGGCAGCATCATATAGTTTACAAGCCTGATCACTTGCAGACGATAAATGTAAACCTTCCTTCCTCCATTCCTAAATTCAAAAAGTTAACATTACTACATTTCTAAAGTGCATTAAATAAACCAGATTAAGTACCGCATATTTTTTTGTAATTGCACATAAATAAGAACCAAGTAATTTCACTGCTCGAATTTCAAGTGAATTATATTTTTTTCCAAAACTTAATATTAAATTTAGATATATTTAAATATCTACACTTCAAAATCTTCGATACCCAAAATACATTCACATCCAACATAATAGACTGGTCAATTAGCAAAAAACTCAATGATAAGGTAACTAATAGAATAAGCAGCAACTAAAAATTCAAAGTTTTTTTTGCTAAGTGCAATGGTCAAAAATTAAAAATTTTATTATTTTTAGTTATGATATTTGGTCACAATGCAATCTGAGCACAAAATATACAATTATTTACATATTTTCATAATGCAGCCGCATGCCAGATTAAAAACTATACCCACTGCTTCTAATAAATATCATGAGCCAAACTCCACAGAAAAAAAAGGGGGGGGGGGGATAGGGCCCAAAATTTTCATGTCGTTAAATTTTGCTGATTTCACGTGCCTTATTTCATCATGCATAAGCTGAAATGAAAACTGCTATAAACATTCCATTTTTAAAACACGTTGTTTATGAAATACGGCTTAAACATTTCATTGCAAAATCAAACGCGAGTTTCTGAAATTGGAAAAACTCAACAACACAAGCATAGACTTTGATTTTTAAAATTTTAAAAGTGGACAAATGTTTTCTTTTCATTTTGGTTGTTGCTCATAGATTTTTTTTCAGATAAACAATATGTGCTGACAGTGGGAGTTCTAGGACCCACACAAGTCAAAATTTGATCAATTGAAACTGATGAAATATCTTTGTTGTGGATAAACAAATAATCATGATTATCCTGAAGGGTGTAAGAAATTAAGAGTCGCTAATTTGTTTCTGCACACCATGTTGAAATTACTTCAGCCAGCCACCCCTTTTCATCATATTCAAAAGTATACCCTTATGATTTTTGTTTATAATTCCTTTTTCAGACAATGGCTGCCTACGATTCTATAACGGCTGTCCATTCTATAGCGGGTGACAAAGTGTGTACAAGCAGAACTTGCATTTTCTGCTACTTCAGTTATTTGGTGCTAAAAGCATGGACTCAAGTGAGGATTTAACCCACTGGCAGCCTTGGCAGTGATATCACGGCCTGAGGAATGTGCGGAAAAGCAACGCCTCCGATGTACCAGGGAACCTGTTTGGGAAAAGGGGAAGGGATATCGCAAATATACGCTCCAGACCATCTTGACGTGGAAAAAGCCCATCGTAATATCACGGCTTCAACCATTTTGAGAAAGATTTATCATAGCGTGACGTCACAGCCCAAACCGCCAGTGGGTTAAAGGGCTAATTATGGCAACATCATCACGTATAAGGGCTTGAATTTCAAGAAAGATAAACATTTAAATGTTGGGGACAAAAGTAACTATCAAAATAAGTTGCAGGGTTATGTGTTTACCAGTAAAACATTTTCAATACTGAGGGAATGATAAAAAGTTTTTTTGTAGTTACATATGCAGACTTTGAAGCTGTTTGTTTATGTACAACTTTTCTTACATGCGTACACTTTCATATACAAAGAACATAGGAAATTTTCTTCTAAATAAACTTATCATATTAATCTTTCAGCTTCATTTTAATCTTGTACGGCAATAATTGTGCATAATTTTTTGAAAATACACTGTTAAGTATTTAGCGCCAAATGCGCCACTCCCGTTCTGCTCGGCGCCTCGCCAAGGAGAGACCCCCCCTTTGGGTTGCCGATCATTCGCCCCCGGAGTCGGGCAGTCGCAGCCAGAACTCCGCAGAGTGTTGTTATCAATGTCCATTCGTCTTATGTTAATTGAATAAATGTTGTGAGTTACTAGTATGAGTTATCTAATTTCACAAGGACCAGCGCGCCTCCCTAATACAGTCCACTCACGCATCACGCATTTAACATTGGTCCGACTTCGCAGGAGATTAATAACTCTACTTCGCAGATTCGCAGCAATCCGCATTATGGCAAAAACAACAGCCTTAAACAGACAAAAAGGCGCGTTGAAAGCGCAAATGACCAAACTTGGACAATTGCTCAACGAAAAGGATGAATCGCAATTCACAAAGATTGAACTGGATATAAAACTTAAATCCTTGAAAAAGATCCAAGAAAGCATCGCAGTGCTTCGATTGCATTATGAAACTGTTGAAAAAGACAATTTGCCAGAAATTGAAAAAGATCTAGAGGAAATAGAATCAAAATCTGAAGAGTTTGAAGTTAGAATTTCAGTTTATCTCTCAGCATATGAAGAAAGAAAATCTAGTAGTGAAATTAAAAATAATATCTCAATAAGACTGCCAGAACTCTCTATTTCAAAATTCACAGGTAAAATAGAAGACTGGAACAATTTCAAAACGCAATTCAACAGCATCATTAATAGCAATGAACAATTGTCACCAGAACAGAAACTCAATATTTACAGTCATGCCTAATAGGAGACGCAAGACACTTAATGTCTATGGAGGACACTTTCGATTCTTTATTCAAAGCCTTAGAAGAAAGATACGAAAACAAAAGATTACTTATTAAAATGCATGTGAAATCAATTTTAAATTATTCCAAAATTCATCAAGAATCTTCTGAAGAACTGAGGCATCTAATTGATAATATCAACAAAAATATTCGTGCTCTGAAAGTTCTCAAGTACCAAAGAAACGAATTAAGTGACGTCCTACTGCTAAACATAATCTTAGAAAAATTAGACAGAGAAACTCGCAAGCAGTTCGAACTAAACGCAAGTTCCAAAGAAGTTCCAAAATTTGAAGATCTAATATCCTTTTTAGAAAAAAGATGTCAAGTCTTAGACAATATATCGCGAAATGTATATCACAAACCAACTAAAAGTGTGCCGGAAGTGAGATTTCACTCAAAATCCTTGGTTGTAAAGAGTAATAAGAAAATGTGTAATTTATGTTCATCTCCCGATCATGCAATTTTTAAGTGCACGAATTTTTTACAATTAGATGTTCAAGGAAGATGGGACTTAGCAAAGAATTCTAATCTGTGTACGAATTGTTTAAGCAATCTGCATCAACTTCCTGCATGCAAGTCTACACATTTTTGTTCTTTGTGTTTAAAACGACACAACTCCTTACTACACAGAGATGCAGCTGGTTCCAATCTCGCGCTGTGGGATTTACGACCTCAAGGACCCCCCGCAGAGAGTGCGACTGATGGCTCTCCCATTGTTCAAGAAGTTCGGACTTTTGCTGGCTACTCTCCCTCTCCTTCAAGAGAGCAGGGTAATGTTATCTTATCTACTGCCCTCGTTTCCGTACTGAACGCCTCCGGACATCCAGTTATCGGACGGTGTCTTCTAGATTGCGGGAGCCAGAGTAGTTTTATCACAGCGGAATTTGCCAATTTATTGCAGCTAAAAAAGGAAAAATTCCATGCATCCGTTTCCGGAATCAGTGGCGAATCTGTGACTCTTTTCGAAAATAAGCACAGTAATTTCGAATGAGAGTAGATCCTTTCGCAGAGAGTTGGACCTTTTGATTCTTCCCAAAATAACAGATACCATCCCCTGCACAGATATTAATATAAAAGATCTTCATTTGCCATCAGGCATAAGATTGGCAGACCCGGAGTTCGGCACTCCTCATAGGATTGACCTTCTGGTTGGAGCCGAGTTATTCTGGGATATCATAGGAACAGGACAGTTTAGGACATGCTCCCCAGAGTTAAGATTTCAGGAAACAGTGTTTGGCTACATTGCCACCGGAGTGACTGACAGCTCCTCCAATTACAGATTCTGCGGGATGTCGCTCCATAAATGGAGCTCAAAAGAAATTCCAAACTCGCAAGAAGAAGATTATACTTTTGATGAGAAATCTCAGGACAGTAAAAAGGCATTGGGTGTAAGCTGGAGTCCTCGCAATTTCGTATCTACCCAAAAAGATATAGAGAACATAGAAGTGCCTCGTTATTTAGAGAACGTAGAAGACGAGCTGTCCATTTTACATGGCTTCGCTGACGCTTCAGAAGCAGCCTATGGGGCAGCCATTTATCTTCAAAATATCTCCAGCTCCCAAGAAATTACGTCGCACATAATATGCAGCAAATCTCGGGTAGCCTCACTCAAAAAAATGTCCATAGCGAGACTAGAATTGTCAGCTTGCCTCCTGCTAGCAGAGTTAATGAAGAAAACATTAAACTCCTTAAAAATGAATATAAATCAAATTATGTTGTGGTCAGACTCCACCATAGCCCTTGCATGGATTAAAACTCCCTCTCATCTCCTGAAAACATTTGTGGGTAATAGAGTCTCCAAATTGCATGGATTAAAACTCCCTCTCATCTCCTGAAAACATTTGTGGGTAATAGAGTCTCCAAAATTCAGCAACTAACAGAAGCCTGCCAATGGAGACACGTATCATCTGAACAGAATCCTGCAGACTTGATCTCCCGCGGAACAAGCAGTAAACAGCTCTCCACCTTGCGGTTCAACGGCCCAGGATTTTTAACTCAAGATTGTTCTGCAATGAGTGAGATAACACCTTCACCTATCTGTCTAGACTCTAACATCTTTGAAGTCGAGCTCAAAAAGGACATTTGTCTAGCATTAATTCAGAACACTTCATTTAGACAAGGGATTTTAAATATTTCCAACAGTTTTTCGAAAATTATTCGTATTTTAAGTTTTGTTTTTAGGTTTGCTAAAAATCAATGCCGCAGGAAGGGTCAGTAAACCATCCAGGAATTGGATCAATCTACTAAATTCTTAATTAAATCTGTCCAAGAAGTAGAATTTTCTGAAGAAATACAGGTGTTGAAGAACGATAAATCAGCGAGTCAGAAAAGTAAACTCAAATTTTTAAATCCATTTCTTGATGAGGATTCACTTCTCCGAGTCGGAGGTAGGTTAAGTAATTCAAATTTAACATTTAATCATAAACATTTAATAATTTTGCCTAAAAGTCAAACTCACTTCAATGATTTTCGAATATTTTCATAAAAAGTACTTACATTTATCCTGCAGTCATTATTGCACCATGTTCGCATGCAATATTGGCCACTAAATGGCAAAAGTACTGCGCGGAAAATAGTTCACGAATGTGTCATATGCTTTAAAAACAAACCTACTACAGCAGAGCAAATTATGGGAAATCTTCCTTCAGAAAGGACAAATCCTAATTTTACTTTTAATGCGACGGGAGTAGACTTTTGTGGTCCTTTTGAAATTAAGTATAAAAATCAGAGAAAGGGAAAATATTCCAAAATTTATTTAGCTATATTGATTTGTTTGGCTACAAAAGCTATTCCTATCGAGTTAGTCACTGACCCGAGTTCAGAAACCTTTATAGCTACGTTAAAGCGCTTTTTGCTCGTAGAGGAAAAAGTTCAGTTATCATGTCAGACAACGCAACCAATTTCAGAGGTGTGCATTCAGAATTAAAACGAATGTTATCACTTCTTAATAATCAAGATAATAGTCTTTCAAATTATTTAACCTCAGAATCAGTAACTTGAAAATTCATTCCCCCCATGTCACCAAATTTCGGAGACTTATGGGAAGCCGGTGTCAAGTCGGTTAAATATCATTTGAAAAGAGTTTTAAACAATGTTAGACTTACATTTGAAGAATTTTTGACACTTGTCACTCAAATAGAGGGCACGTTAAATTCGCGCCCCCTAACTCCTCTGCCTTCAGATGTTAATGACTATGAAGTTCTCACCCCTGGCCACTTCTTAATTGGCTGCCCAATTAACTCAATTCCTGAACCGCAATTAATTGATATTAATGAAAATCGTCTTTCAAGATGGCAGAAAATGACAAGATACTCGCAACTAATTTGGAAAAACTGGCAGAGAGATTACCTAAATCATCTCCAAAATCGCACTAAATGGCAATTTAAGCAAGATAATATTCCTATTGGTACTATGGTGTTACTTAAAGATGAAAATCTACCTCCAGGTAAATGGGCTTTGGGTAGAATTCTGGAAACAATTCCAGGTTCTGATGGGAGCATAAGATCTGTCAAAGTAAAAACTTCTGCAAATACCTTTCTCAGGGGCATCTCAAAAATATGTATTCTTCCAGGACAAGAAAATTGTTAAAATTTTTAGTTGTGATTATTGTCCTTCATAGTGCACAATTCATTTTAATTATTCATCGTGTTTGGTAACTTCTTATTAATTGTATGTGTATTGTATTTCTATGTCCTTTTTATATTCAGTATTGTTTTTCATAATGTATAATTATTGAAAATTCTTTCAATGCCGGGCGGAATGTTAAGTATTTAGCACCAAATGCGCCACTCCCGCTCCGCTTGGCGCGTCGCCAAGGAGCGACCCCCCTTTGGGTTGCCGATCATTCGCCCCCGGAGTCGGGCATTCGCAGCCAGAACTCCGCAGAGTGTTGTTATCAATGTCCATTCGTCTTATGTTAATTGAATAAATGTTGTGAGTTACTAGTATGAGTTATCTAATGTTCACAAGGACCAGCGTGCCTCCCTAATACAGTTCACTCACGCATCACGCATTTTACATACACTTATCCTCTCATATTGCCTAGAGCGAATAAATTGGCTAGGAGTATTTTAAAGGTTCTATCACATTGAATAGTCAGTTTTCAAATCGCAAAATATCTTTCAATTATGAAACTTTACCCTCTTTGAACTACCTCTAAATATTGTTTAATGGTGATAAAATTTTATCCTAATCATTTCTTGGTATAATGGAACAAATTTAGAGGGTAACGGGATGGAAATTTAAAACTTTGAAGATTAAGCACCACCCTACTGTAGGTTCACGATTATAAATGATTAGTGTTCACATTTTTTTCAAAAAAGGGCAGGGTGCATTTCAAAAAAAGGGCACCCTTTTTTGGGAAAAAGGGGCACTTTTTGCTATGTGAAAAGGAGCTTTCCTAATCGCCTCATGAAGTTACATGTTAAGTGTAAAAACATGTTAAGGCCTATCACTTGCACTGCGAACCGGAATGCATTATATATATTTTGAACCACTAATACTTATGTGTGTGTATATATCTATATTCAAATGCTTATCTTTCTGGAAATTCTTGAACCAGGTAAATAACAATGAAAGCATCTTACAAAATAACAACTTCAGAAAGTTATAAGCCAGCAAAAAGATAGCTACAATTTTCAGTCTATTGAGACTGAATTGAGACATCTCTCTCAGGCATGACTGCCAGGAGGGGTTGTGCAGACTACGCCAATTGATTGACTGTCAATTTTCGGAGGGTTGTTTAGGTTTGTTAGACGAGGAATGCGCCATTGCAAAGGAAGTTTTGAGCATTTTCAAAAACATAAAGAAATGATGTGGTCAATTAGGGATGAACTTGTTGCAAATGGGATTTATTGCAAAAAAAATGATAATAGCAATGCTAATAATAAAATTAATTATAAAAAGGAACTGTAATATGAAAACAAAACAAGGGATACATTTTTGAAACAATTAGACAAAGATCCACCTGTATTCGTTCATTATAAAGGTAAATTGTTGCTTTTATCAAGATCAATTTTTTAAATACTAGTGCTTAATCAAATTTTCCTAAGCAGTTGATAAAAATTTCATCAAAAAGAGCCATATAAATTTAAAATTAAAACAAGCAATAAAAATAATGGACCAAAAAAAATGGAAACAAGTTTGATCAACAACTGTCTGGAACAAGAAAGAAAATAAATCACTCTAAAAATAGTTAAGAATTTTAAGTAAAATTAAGCGCTTTGAAAGACCTGTGCACAGTAACAATTAAAACTATAATTTTATCTTATTTACCATGCTGATATAAGAAAAAAAAAATCCTTAATTTGAGAAAGAACTGCTAGTACATTAAATACAATTTAACAAATCAGAAAAAACTTTAGTGGAATAAGTAAATAAATTAAAATAGAAAAAATGACTGTGAAATGTAGTTTTAAAATATTCATTATTATAGAAAATAATGTACAATTTTTTAGTGAGCCAACTTTTAGCAGCTGAATCATAGTTTATACCGACATTTAGCTTTATCATTAATAAATTTTTAGTATTTTCTACTTTAAGTCTATTTCTGTAAGTGGACACAATTAATGCTACTTGAGAAAATACTCTCTCCACCTCAGCCGTTGATGGTGGCAAGGTTACAGCTATGTTCATCAATCTTTGTATCAAAGGAAATCTTGACAAAGGAAGTCTTGAGCGACAGCCTTTTTTTGCCAATGGGCCAATGCCGATTGTTCTAAGATGGCCGATTACCGATTATTTTCCTTTTCTATCGGCCGATGGCAAATATTCGCTTTAAACCATTAAAACATGCAGAATGTTAATTAAAAAAGTTATGTATCACTTAAATCATTTCTTTTATATATATATATTTATAAAACATTAATACAGATAAAACCTCGAAGATCGGACATTTTTCCGATTTCTGTTTAAATTAATTTTTTTTAAAAAGACTTGCCTAAAATTTAAACGTTTCTTGAGAAATATAGTTAAACCTTTTAAATTGAGCACTGAATAAATAACTATTAGGGCCCGCCCGATGCATCAGCGCCGATAGTTCAAAAAACTAGCCATCGCTATCAGCCGCCGATGTTATAACATCGAAAAAAACATCGGCCCATCGACCTTGAAAAACATCTAAATGCCGATGCAACGCCTATGTTTCTCGTGTGGAAAAATATCTTTTTGACTTTAATTTCTTTTTACTTCAGAATTTAAAGTACAAAAGTACCGAAAATCGCTTTTCTGTATCTAGAAGAAGAAAAAAAAAGACGATTTCCCGATCAGGCTATTATTTTTTGATCGGATTTTCTCTTCACACATTTCTTTTCAGATACTAATAGTAATACTAGTTAATACAAAACTGAATAAATAAAGAATAAACAACCACAAGAAAAGAAAACATCAGCTAAAGCGACTTTGGCACGAAACACGTGCCTGTGATTCATCGTTTTCTTGTTAATGGTTGAGTGTTACGGGAATCCTCTGATTTTGATGCAAAGAATCTGCAACACTTATATTATTTTATGCAACACATTTATTTTAAATCAAATCGAGTATTTTGTTTGAACTTGTAAAATTAACGATTCTTGAGCGCTCAAATTGTGACGTGCCATTTTGAAAATGCGTTGCTTTAAAATAGCGCGATAACTAGAAATAAACGTTTAAAATATTGTAAAGAAAAGTACCTAGTTGATGAACTTAAGATTAATAACGTGCAATTGAACGATCTTACGTGATGGATAGGATGAGGGCTTTTAGATGTTTTTTAAGGCCCGATGGACCGTTTTTTTTTTAAGTTAACATCGGCTGCCGATGCCGATGGCTAATTTTTTGAACAATCGGCGCCGATGCATCGGTCATGCCTTAAAATCTTCGTCCAATCCAATTTTTTTTCAAACTCTTAATAAAAAAAAAAAAAAATACAGGGTACATTTTTCTGTTCAAAACAGGGCAGGGCGCATCAGCACTTTTTGAAAAAGGGGCAGGGCGCCCTTTGAAAAACGCGTAACAGGAACACTATAAATGATTGATATATCACAACTTTAAGCATTTAGAACAGGGATGGTTTTTATATTACTACAGAGTTATTTTAATGTATTCAAAGGTCCCCTGAGGGTCGGATATGGGCGGGGGGCGAGTCATGACAACCCTCTAAACCACTGCAACAGTTTGTAATGTTAAAGAAATTATGCAGTCAGGTTTATGAGTGGCTGATCAACTTATAAATGATTTCTGAAAAATAAAACTGATCGAAAGTACATTACTTAGGAAACTTAATAAATGTACTTTTTTATTTGTTGTTTTTTCCTTCAACAATCTATCTTTTTGTAGCATTTTACATACTATCTTTCTTTTAAAAATATCATTGGCGAACATTCAATTTGCTGTCCTATTGCAAAGTTGGTGTTAAACATTCTCTGTTGTTCAAAGCACTACTGTCTTCTATTTTTGTAAACAGCAGAACTCCCAACAGTTATAACCTATTAGCAATACAGAGGAAGCACTCAATCATTATATTAATGCCCACAAAAACAGGTGTTTAGCTAGAATAGCCGACCTTCTTTCTTCCATCCTCCATTCATGTCCTGGAAAAATGCTTGTTTAAAAATATCCAAGGTTGAGGAGGATCTGAATAATCAGCATTGAGGACAAAGAAAAAGTAGGGAAAAGCAAGAAATTAAGGTAAGATAATACCTTAATTTACCTTTTGAGAGCACTATACTCCCGTATATTCACCAAAGCTCAAATGAAGTAAGTGTGAAGAATGTCAATTCACTGAGCATGCGAAGATATTGAGCAAATTTTTGAGGCTTACTAACGTTTTAGTAAGCAGCGGTAGTCTTCATTGCGTTTGAGGAGCTTATACTGTGTGTAATATAGTGATACAACAAAATACAAGACACAAACAATAAAATATTGGAATGATAAAACAGTCTTTTTTTTAGAAAGTAAAGAAAAATTATGAATCCAAACAGTTGAAAACCTATTCAGAATTTCTGCATCTCAGACTCCAGTGACTGCTATATCTGCACCAAATTTTTCTGTGACTGCAAAAATCAGTCGGTAGGTATCAATCAATGTCTAAACCTAAACCATATTCATTGAATATTTATTCGCAAATAGATTTTCTCAGTATTTTTTACTATATATAATTTAAAGTCATTTTTAAATGGTATTTAAATACCTCATAGGCCTCCATTTTTATGAAATGTGTTTTTCGTTGACCCTCTGATGCCCTAAACCTTTTCATTATGGATATACTTTTATTTTACAGTATTTGTAAAGAATAATAGAAGTAAATGTTTATTGCATTTTTCAGTTTAATTATGACTTTCAGTCAAAAGCCTGGATTTTTCTGCACAAGATTAAATTTATTCAAAGTCTAAGTAAATTAGAACAGGAATAACAGTTTGTTTTAAAAATGCATTATGTTCAAATACTATCTATACATATTTCTTTAGCCTGTTTTTCTGTCGGTCCGCAAGATCGCCCTCATTCCTTTATCAAATTCCATGCTTTACCCCACATTTTAAAGCTTATGCCTGCTAATGACGAAAAATAGGCTAACAGTCGAAAAATGTACCGCTTCTCTTAAATTTAATTTTAAAATCATCTAAAAAGAGGTCCTTTAATAGATGCCAACTTGGTGTTTATGCTCACGCTATCTGTTGTCAAGTAAACAAAAAAGAAACCCTTCTGTTTTTATTGTGTAGCAAATTGGAGTAGTTTTAGCTGCGTCGGTGTGTTAAACTTATTGAATCGTTAGGCTCTGCACATTCATTTATATGAATGTGTAGAGCCTAACCAACCAACAGTAGCTATATTTTAAGTAGTGGAACTGTTTTGTTATTGCATTTTAATGCAATGTATATACTAATAATAAAAATAATTATTATTATTAATATGATTATTGAGCAATTCCATTTCAGATCAGGCAGAGGGTATTTATTACATGACCCTCATAGATTTTTTTTTGAAAAAATTACAGTAGTTACAACTAAGAAACATAAAATATCTCAAAAGGAACTTGGTAAAAAAAATATATTTCTCTAGTTACAGACTTTTAAATAGATTCAAATATTTTTTTTCTATAAATAATGAAGGGGTGGTATTTTATTCAGACACTAATTTTAAAAATCTAGTTGGCTTCATTGATAAAGAAAAAAAAGTGTTTTTGAAGTAAAACAATCGTATTTTTACCGACTTAGATTTTTTTTTTTCTCATGAAAGAAATTTATTTTTGACAAAACAAAGATGACAATCTAGTGCTGTTATGGAAGTTTTCTTTGGAAAATTTCATTGTAAACCTGAGATGCATATCCAGTCAGAATTTAAAGTTTGAAATTGGAAAATGTACAAAAATTACGATTTTTTAAGTGTGATTACTCAAAAAAGCCATTTTTTAAAAATCTGAAAATCAGCTCATTTGTTGCAATTAATGTACTTAATAAGCTGCTATCAATTATATTGTGTATTTTTGCCCCAGGTATTTTATCAGTTTTCAAAAATGGCCTTTTTTTGTGCATTTCTCAAAAAAGCCAGAAATTCAAACTTGATCTAATCTAATCACTTTATTATAAGTTTCAATCAATATTTAAGAAATATACTATATTGTTACACAATTACTTCAGATAAATTGTACTTAACCTTCTTAGCATTTAAACAGCACCTTGTGTGTAATAGCACCACCGTGATTTAATGCATCTTATTCTGTTCAATCCAATTACTAGTTTTAAACTCACACACTTTACATCAAATATGTTACAGCACTGATATACATAGTTTTAAACACATAGGAAGTTATGTACTTAAAGCAAAATAAGTAGAATCAAGTTCTTGAATCATCTTCTACTCGTTATTACCAAAAAAATGCAAAGACTAGGAGGGTTCAGATGGTGTTATATTTCTTACTTTCAACATTACTTTATATTGGTCTAGTCCCCCCCCCCCCCCTCCTGAGATTCTTCTGGCTATTGAAATATTTGTTCTAGATTATCTGTGCACAAATTATTCAATAGTGTCCCTAAACCATCGGTGATACATTTGTAATTTGCCACATTCAATAATTCTCACACGTTCAATAAATTTTCCTATTTAGAAATCATGCATTGAATTATATTTGTTTAAGAGGCTGTTAATTTTCTAACTGCTTCCCACTTCTTGTTTGCTCGTGCGCCCCATCTAAGCATTACTATTTTATGGATTTTTACTATTTAGCAGTATTTTAGGATAGCCAATAATGATTTGATTGTATTCCTACAATAAATTTTACATTTGCTGTTGCATGGCATTTGATGTAAAGCGTGCGAGTGAAACTAGTAATTGGATTGAACAGAATAACATGCATTAAATCCCAGAAGCTACGCTTTGTGCAAGGAGCTATTTAAGTTCTAAGAAGGTTAAGTAAAATTTATCTGTAGTAATTGTGTAACAATATAGCATATTTCTCAATAAATATTGATTAAATCTTATATTAAAATGATTAAATAAGAACGAGTTTGAATTTCTGGGTTTTTTGAAAAACGCCATTTTTGAAAAATCATAAAATATCTGAGGCAAAAATACACAATATAATTGATAGCAGCTCATTAAGCACTTTAAGGGCAACAAATGAGCAGATTTTCAGATTTTTAAAAAATGGCTTTTTTGAGTAATCACACTTCAAAAATCGTAATTTTTGAATATTTTCAAGTTTTAAACTTTAAATTTTCAGGGGATATGCATCTCAGGTTTATAATAAAATTTGATACAAAACTTCCATAACAGCGCTTTAGATTGCTACCTCTGTTTTGTCAAAAATAAATTTCTTTTATAAGAAAAAAAAATCAAGTAGGTAAAAATACGATTTTTCACTTCAAAAAAACTTTTATTTCTTTATGAATGAAGCCAACTAGATTTTTAAAATTAGTGTCAAAATAAGCTACCATCTCTTCATTATTTATGGAAAAAAAATATTCGAATCTGTTAGAAACTATTGAAACTGGCCATTTTAAAAGTGAGTGTTTTGCTGATTTTCTGAAAACGGCCAACTTTGTCTCAAATTTTAAAAATCTGTAACTAGAGAACTAATTTTTTTTTTTTTTTTTTGCAAAATCATTTTGGGATATTTTATATGTCCCTTAGTTGTAACTACTGTAATTTTTTCAAAAAGATCGGTGAGGGTCATGTGACAAGTTTTAGACCTGCCTGCCTGCCTGATTTGAAATGGAATGACTCTTTTCAATGTCTAAAAAATAGCGGGGAAAAATTTGTAACAGCTATTTGTACTTTTCTCCACCAGACCCCTACCTGTTAGCCAAGGTCTTAGGATTGCTTATGCACGGGGAGAGGTAGTGGGATCTACGGATTTTACATGCACATATCCCCAAGTATACATGGTGGTCTTCAGTGGGTATCGAACGCGCGACCTTCCAGGTGGAAGTCCGATGTGCTAACCACTAGGCTACCACGGCCCACAGCTATTTGTACTGATGTGTTCAATTACATTTCTTCTTTTGTACCAACACCCGTTTACTTTTTTCTATTCCTTTTCATAATGTCCTTTTCCATAAATTTTTAAAGAATGGAATGGCACACAAAATGATTTGGTACGCAGTGCGGAACTCCACACGGGTCAATTAGTATTTAACCGAATACAGTTGTTTCTTAAATTGATTTTTTAAATTAAGTACTTTTAAGTAACTATTTAAAACCACTTCCTTTTATTTCTTAAGAAATTAATAAAGTTTGAAAATATTTGTTATAATTTTGCCTTTAAATTCAAGTTATACAGCACATAATCATACAGTTAGACCCAGATAATTTGAAGCATTTTAATTACCCCCAAAGCAGTTCCATTAAATTTACAAACTTAACCCTACACTGCGCAATTTTTTTTTTCTTTGCAAAATATTTTTTTTTTTTTTTTTGTGTTTGTTTGTGCTAGCTATAAGTGGGAAAAAATACTAAAAAAATTCTCATTTAATTCAGAAAAGTAGAATTCGAGAAAAATTGATATGCTGTTTAAAAACAACACTGCGCATTTAGGGGTAATAATAATAATATTTTTATATAATCATTTTAGCAAATGAAGCCAAATCAATAATAAATAAGCATGCATTATAATCATAAAATAGCACTAAAATATGAAAGTTTATAAAAATAATTTATTTTATTATTATTTATAAAATTTATCAAAGTAAAAATTTGCAGATGTAACTAATAATTATTAGTTACATGTGCAAATTTTTACTTTGATTGCCAATAAAGTTTAATAATAATTTCCCTAAAAGATTTTAAACAAGAAACCTAATATCTGTAGGGGGTCTATGCGATAATATTAGTTTCTTCTTTGGTTGAGCGTGAATTGATTTTAAACAAAATTCCTAAATAATTTAATCTACCACTTTAAGCTAATTTGTGAAATATTTAACAATAATTTTCTAAAAGATACTAAATAAAGTAAAATAGAATAACTTGTGACACCTGTTTTTGTTTATACTGTGAATAATGCAGGAGCATAAAAATTGCCCCCGAATGTGCGGTGTTGTTTTAAAACAACAAGTAAAAAAGGCGCCTTAATACGTACATATTTTACCCGACATTTTTCGGACAACTTATATTTATTTTATTTTAAAACTGTGTAAGCAATTAGAGACTATTTCTTAAAATAAAATTTTTGCTTAAAATTCGTAGAAAAAAAAATGAAGAAGTTACTGTTTTTTTACGAAATCAACTTGTCTCACAATTTTGTGAATAAAGATGAACCTTGAGTTCAGTTTACAAGATCATGGGGAAACTAAATTAAATAATATGATCACGCATACAAAATCAAATGAAAGAATGCGCCACATGTTAAAAATATTACAAAATAAAAGCTTAGTGAACTAAAAATGGAGGTGTTTAAAAACAACACAGCGCAGTGTAGGGTTAAGAACATAGTCAATCCTCATAACTCGAACCTTGATATCTCAAAAAAAAATTCTTTCCCTTTGCATATCCTATGCTGTCCATGTTCAAATAACCTTGTTAAGTCGAATTTTTCAATGTTATACCTTTGATAACTATTTTTTTCTTTGGTGGTTCTCTCAGATTTCATATTCTTTATTCAACTGCTATTTCCTTGTTCCAAAACATGAGCAAACGTGCATTCTTTATTTCCATTCTATTCATTGGGGCCAGGCTTGGAGTCGATTACAAAGAAACGTAATCGATTACGATTACAAAGGGAGAAATTGAGAGATTATGATTACGATTACGATTGTAATCCTTTGCTAAAAAGTAATTACGATTACGGAAGCGATTACAGTCGTTGAAAAATGTAATCGATTACGATTATGACATCCAATTACGATTTTGATTACGATTAGATTAGCATAAAATTAACTCATTTTTGCAATAGTGACACAAATCAAAAAGTAATGATTTTTAATTAAATTTTTGATTTAATAAGAGATAACTGAAATGATGATGAATGCAATTATAATGAAATAATTTCAACATCACAGTTCTTGAATTATGACGTCGTTGCAGAAATGAGAAATTTGTAATATATATATATATAAAATCAGGAAAGGCACATTCCGAACTTTTAAAATTCATGTGAGGGATAACTACATTGATCGTATTTTGTATATAAAAAAAGACGATGCACTAAATGTATATAATGCATAAGTGATTTACCTGGTTCATTGTTATTTTGTGTGCATACAATCAAAATTTTAGCTGGCCGCAATTTCTAAAAATGTAGTATATTTCACATAACACCAATTAATTTACTGTAAATAATAATTTTGTATGATTCTGTATGAAATCACTTATAAGAGGTGTATGGATTGCACGAGATAACAAAATATTCAGATAGTGTAAGAGATAAATAATCCTTTGAAAATAAATGCTGCATTTTAGAATAATTTCAAAAAACTTGAACATGAACATTCAAATAACTCTTAAAAAATTAGTAATCGTTAAAATGTAATATGAAGAATAATTATAATATGAATGACTATAATATTTTAATATGATTTCTTGTGGGAATTTTTTTTTCCATGTAACTGTTTTAATAAAAAAATAAAGGGCAAGTAATTTTACAATACAAATTTAACGTACAAGATTAAACTGAAATACAAAATTCAGTTGAGGTAATTCTAAGAAGGAAAAGATAATTAACTGTTTAAAGTAATTCCTAAATATGAATTCATGCAAGTAAAAAACAATTATGAGAATGTCTGAACATAATCTCTTTTTCTTGTACATGCCTATTAATTAAAAAGAATATTAGCATTAAAATATAAATAAATTTAAGATTTAAATGTATGTATTTTTTTAAATATTCGAAGAACATATTTAAAAAAACAATAATAATCACACGTTTCCAGGATTAAGATTTCATACATAAGCATAGAGCATCATGTAACACCTAGTCCTAAATTGCTGAAGTGTAAATGTGATATTCTTTGGAAAAATTCTTCACTTCCGCCGTTAAAGAAAGAAGAAAAACGCCAAAAGGCATTTCGTGACATTCTCTTTCCACTAGATTTTCGGGGGGCAGTCTGCTTCGATTATTGAAAGGGAAAATGGGGCGTCCATTTCATGCCGGCTCCAGACTCTTGCCTATTGCTCAACCGTTTGCATATGTTTTGAAGGGGTAATTTGTGCTTCCCCTTTCTTATCTACCCCGAAATCTTTTTGACTTGCGGACAGATTACCGCTCTTTTAACCGAAACTGACGACGCGAGGAGACCCCCTTGAGAGCCCCAAGGCTATGCGAGTGACATATCCAGAAATCCTGTATCTAGACCCTTTTTTCTCGGGCTCTCCAGCAGCCATTCCCCGGGGAGAGTGGAGCCGCAATTAAGAATTCTGAGAAACCACAACAAGCAGGACAAGAAGCGTTTCTTATATGGTCCTGCCATCAAGGGTCTGCGACCGCCACACAGAACATTTTATATTATGATCGCCCGTAGGTTACAAACCACTTAGGATAGGATAGGTCGCCTCAGTACACAGCTTGAATCCTTTTTCTTGTAATCTTATCTCTTCTATTCCAATGGTAGAACTAAAAATTTCAGCTTTCAGCAGGTCAAGATTACACGATTATAGGACCAGCAGATTACGGATTTTTTCCTTAAGATTACGATTAAAATTACGGGAGAAAAGGGATTACGGGATTACACAATTTCGATTATGATTATAAGAAGATGCCACTGTCAGATTACGATTATGATTACGATTTTTTCAAAATGTAATCGATTACAGCCGATTACGATTACGTAATCGCGATTACTCCAAGCCTGATTGGGGCTCAGGAATTTGACATTTCTATCCTTTTGTAATTTTCACGTTCTTAACCCTTTAGTCATTCAACTATTCAAGGTCACACCTGCAGGGAAAATGTTAATGGGAGAGAGGAAGAGTTTGCTGCTGCTTGCTACATTGTACCCAGGACTATCTCATTCCTGTAATCTTTGTCTTGTACGGTAGAAAGAACTCCAGCCAGGAAATTTTCACAGCAGTCGACTTATACGACGAACTTGTTAGCAATGGCAACTGAACGAAAATTAAATCCGCTTTCCATTCAGGAGAAGAAATGAGTTATTGAAGTGGAAAAAGGTTCCAAAAAGAAAAATTAAATTGCGAGAGAGTTTGGAATACCAAGAAGCACGTTATCGACAATTTAAAAAAAATAAAGAAGCTATTCTGGAAAAGTGTGACGATGGATTCGGTAAAAGAAAGAAAATTAGAGAGTGAATTTCACGATATGGAAAAATGTCTAATGTTGTGGATTACTCAATGTAGAGCGCAAAACATCACAATCAACGGAAATTTGATAAAAGAGAAAGCCGAAGCATTTGCCAAGGAATTGGATCATGTTAGTTTCGCAAAAGAATAATGGACGGTTTGAAAATTTTAAAAACCGAAACATTAGATTTCTTAAAATGTGGGGGGAAAGTGCAAGCGTGAATGAAGAAATCTGCAAGGAATTCAAAGAGACACTAAGTTTGATACTGAAAAAATTCCATGAAAAAAGTGTTTAATGCGGATGAAACTGGTCTTTTTTATAAATGCACTCCAGATAAAACCATGGCCATAAAAGGAGAAGCCTGCAAAGAAATAAAGAATGTTTAACTTTGCTGCTTTGTGCAAACATGGATGGGACTGAGTAATTAAAGTCCTTAATGATAGGAAAATCAGTAAAAACCAAAGTGTTTTTCTGGAGTGAAATCTTTCCCCTTTCACTTATGACTCCAATCGAAAAGCTTGCATGACTTCTAAAATTTTTGAAAATTGACTAAAGGAGTTAGAAAGAAAAATAAAAAGAGAAAAGCGTAAAATCGTGTTTTTTATAAAAACTGCAAAGGTCACAGTATCATACCAAATTTGATCATGTTCAAGTTAAATTTCTTCCCCCAAACACGACATCTAGACTTCAACCTCTTGATAAAGGAATCATTCAAAGTTTCAAAGTCAAATATTGACATCAAGTAGTAAAAAAACTTTTAGCTGAAATTGAAGAAGGAACTAAGCCATATGGAATGAGCATTTTGGAAGCCAAGAGAATGGCAGATAAAGCATGGATTGGAGTCACATCATCGACCATTTCAAATTGCTTTAGGAAAGCAGGATTTGCAAAAAATGAGCAGAATGACACCGTGTGTGAAACAGATAATGATGATATTGAAAATAGCATGCTAAGAAGGATTGGGAACAACTTTCAAAAATAAAAAAATCCGAAAGAAATGGAATTCAAAGACTTTTGAAATATTGATTTAGAAGTTGCAGTTTGGGGGCATTGGGACGACCAGGATATTATTTCGCAAGTTACAGCTAGTGATGTAATTTCTGAAGACTATGAGGAGGAAAATATTTGCAAGACTAATGAAAAACCAATGAACAAAGCTGTATTAGCTACAGATGTTTTGAGAAGGTTTATTAAATCTCGTCCAAATATGACACCGGAAACCTTTCAGGCTCTTTCTGATATACGAGGTGTGGAATCCGAAAAAGAATCCAATTTAAAGCGAACCCACACAGATTCATTTTTTAAATGATCGAATATGTGTAAGTAAATGCTTAACTTATGTAACCTACTTTTATTTTCAAAGAGGAATTTAGTTTTTTCACTGTTACCAAAGATGTTCACTAAATCATTTTTTTTAAACTTTAATTTTGAAAACTTTCCGGAGGAGGAAGAACAAGCCTATCCCCCCTTTTTCAAATGTCCCCAAAGACAGTTTAAGCTTGCATCCTAAAAAGCCTCCAGAAAGAAAGCCCATGAACTTTCTGTTCTCTAATGGCACTGAAAATAGCCCAAAATATACTATTTTTCAAAAAAAAAGCGGGAAAACTCCCTTCTCAACCTTCTCCTTTCCCCTTTTAGGATTTCAATTTGAAAACTTTTCCAGGAGAGGACCCTTGGATCCCCTCCCCCTCTTGTCTTCGAAGTCAACAAAGTTTATCCAATATGCGCTTTTAAGATTTTAATTGCAAAAATTTTTTGAAGAAGAGTCACTGAAAACCAATCTTTTGACTTCTTCAGAGATAGCCTAATAGTTTTTAAGGCTTCAAATTTGAATAATTTGAAATAATTTCTCCAAACCCCCCCCCCCTCCCTTGTTTCCTTTCATTATCAAAAATAGTCTAAAATTACGTTTTAAAACTTAAATTTTGAAAAATTTCCAGAACAAAGCTTTAAGCTCCTTTTCCCCCAAATTTTGCAAAGGAAATTACTGAACTGTTCTCTCTTCTGTCCCCAAAGCTAGCACAAAATTGCTTCTTAGGGATCCTTCATAAGTTATGTTATACCTTTGAGGGGGAGGGGTCTGCAAAACTTTTCTGGAAGTTTATGAACTCTACTCCTTATGTCACTAATAAACATAGCTTAATTAAGTACGCTTTTAGTATTTCAATTCGTAAAAATTACGGGAAGAGAGCTGTAGTTCACCTTCCGCTAAACGACTCTAACGACAGCCTATGCAGGCAATTTTAGGATGATTTCGACTAGTTTCCAGGAAGAACCCCCTTCCCCTCCCCTAATGTTACCAAACATTAGGTAAAATTGAGTTTTTCGAATTTCAATTTCAAAAAAAAAAAAAAAACTTCTATGGAAGAGCTGTTGCTCCGTTTCTTCCTATTACATAACTAAAGATAACCTAAAATTGTTTTTAGCCACTTCAGTGTCAAAAAGGTTGCAGTTTACATAACTTAAGATGACCTAAAGTTGTGCCTTTTGCTACTTTAATGTCAAAAACCAATTTGTTGGGGGGGGAGGCATGATTTTCCACCACCCCCTTGACGGGACTGTAAATCAATCCTACCCAGTAGCGGATTTATGGGGGGGGGCCCAGGGGGCACGTGGCCCCCCCCCCCCAAAAAAAAAGTTTTTACTGTTAAATATTCTTTAAATCTCTTTACTGAAACAAACAAAATTTTTAAATATTATGCAAAAGGAAAAAAATATTTGAATGAAATAAATTTTGTTCGGCAATCAAAATCACTGTGCTGTCAAGTGCCTCCTGGCAGTGCTTTCCATAATATAACTTTTCAAAGCTCCCTCAGCTGCTGAAAAACCCTGAGAACTACTTTTCTTGTCTTCGGAGTGACTCCGCTGTGCGCTATGGATATATGTATATGAACGTCAGCAAACAAATGACCATCACTTTCTTATCAGTAACTAAACTTAAGGGGACCCGAACCGTTTTTGGGTGAAAAAATTCACTTTTTAAAAAATTTTTTAATTAAAACTAGAACTCTTCCTGGATCATTTGCTGTAAAAATTATGTAACTCTAAGCATTCCAAGTACTTGAAATGATTTTTTGAAAGTTGCGAATCTATCTAAATTTGGTCTAGCGAAATTGGGTTTTTTTGCTTTGCAAGGGGAAACACTTTACCCTTCCTTGTGTTTTCGAGTTTATTTCGATATACAGACTATCGATGGTAGTGACAGTAACAATCGATGGCATTCATAGCATGGAAATATCGAACTAAGAGAACAAAAAGCCCGGGAATAGCGGGAAATTTAAACTTCTGGATTATCGGCTCTCCTGAAAATTTGCATTTTATCCTCTTTCGGAACAGTTTTCTCGAAAACGGCTAAATGAATCAATATACTTTTTTTTTGCATATGATTTGGCTATATTAGGCCTATATTTACAACCAAGGGTTTTTCAAAATTTTGAAAACAACCTACAAAAAACAATTTTTTTCAATGTTGTGTATTCATTACGAAAAGTTTTTAGCTGACCAGATTTTTATAAAGGGAAATTTTTACATATTCCTGGTTGTGAATTTATTATAAGATGTGACAAATAAAATAAAAAAATAAGATCAATAAAATCTTGAATGGATTATGAGAAAAATGTTCCGGAAGTTATGAAATTGTAAAAAACTTTGATATTGAATAAAAAAATAAATATTCAATATTTTTGGATACAATTTGGTCTACATATAGAAAAAGACCACTTAAAAAAATTAAAAAAACCGCGAAGCAAAATTCCCTATGGCCGAGGAGTAACCCTTGAAGAAAGTCGCCTACAAATTGGCCACCTCAAAACGGTTCGGGTCCCCTTAAATAAAGTCCCGAAGTGGACCAGTCGGTAGAAGCTAGGTTCCCGCAGAACACCGAAAGTGAAGCAACATTGACCGAGGTCAGTGTTTGGGGGCGTGAGAACCTCTCGCGGCTGGTTGCTGCGCACCGTGTACCCTAAAGGGAGTTGGTGCAAGTTAAATAGGTCGTGACTGCAATGTCCTCCAAGTGAAACGATACCTCTGGGGGCACCAATCCTAGGTGACAGTCTCTCACCTGGGAGCTGGTTAAAAAAATTAAGAGACCTTTCAAAGGGACGGAAATTGGACTCCTGCCTACAAGGGCCCCGTTACTCAGGAGCAGCATACCCATTCTTCCTCGCCTCGTGCGAGGACAAGACAACAACAACAACTTAAATAAACGGCAATCAGGGCAGTCACCAAGGGGGGGAGGTGCTAAATATTTTGCAGTAAAAATGGAATAAATAAATAAGAAGAAGGAATGGATGATCAAAAATTAACAATTTTTTCCCTTCTGTAAAATTTTTAAAAATTTGGAATCTTCAGACTTTATTTACGAACATTGACAAAACTATTATTATTACTTAATTAAGGGCTGCCGAAATACGCGTTTCGTTTCAAACCTTTCTTAGAAAAAAAAGAAAAAAAAAGTAATCAAAACATTATAGAAATACAATGCAAGTATGACTATGGGAAAAAAAGTTATACAAATAAATAAACATAATTTCATAGTTGGGCAGTCGAAAGTTAAATATATATGCATTTTTTTATTAAAATACCATTACGAAAATCACAGCAAAGAGTATCGAAATGCATGGGCCACCGAAATACGTTACAAACTGATGGATAAACCAAGAGAGAGATTCAAAACATTGTAAGGAAAATTCACACCAAAAATAAAACTTGAAAAGTAAGATTCAGGAGGCATGATATAAAATTTTTTGAAAAATTGCAGTATCACTGCAAAATAATACTGCAGTCTGAAATGTTAAAAGTTATTTGCAGGGGCCGAAGATGTTTTTTGTATTTGAAATAAATAAAAATTGAGTTGGAAATTAAAAATTAGAAGGCTAAAGCAATAACATGTTTTTTGAAGAAAAGAAAAAAAAAGGAAGGGAACTGTTACTGAACTTTTATTTGAAATAAATGAAAGAGAGCAGGGAGAAGGGTGGCCAATGTGATTTAAAGAAGAGTCGGAACTTCCCCTACTCCACACACAGACACCATCTTTTTTTCTTGTTCAGAGTCGTTGTTAAGATGCTGTGTGTTTGTGAGACTTGAATTTGAAAAAAAAAGTTAGAAAAAGAGCCTCGAAATCCCTTTTCTTACGTCATCAATGAATGCCCAAAATTGCGAGTGTAGAACTGCAATTTCAAAAAATTTCCAGTGGAGAGCCCCCCCACTCCACTTGTCTTTTAACGTCACCAAAGATAGCCTAATATGCAATTTTAAGACCTCAATTTCAAAAAGTTCCGGGGGACAGCCTCCGATCCCCTCAAATCCTTGAAAATCAAAAAGTTGTATTTTTAGAAGTCCATCTTTGGGAACTTTCAGCTGTTTTATACCGTCATCAACGATAGCCTAATATTCATTTTATAACTTGAATGTTAAAAAACATTCAGAAAAAGTCCCGAAACTCCTATTTCGAACATCAACAATGGAAGCCCAAAATTGCCAATTTTAAACTGTAGAAAAGTATTGATATCACAGCATTGACATTGTATATTTGGATGTCAATGCTGAGATTGAATTTTTAGAAGAACAGTCGGTAATGTTTAAAAAGCCGCTTGACCAGCTACTCATTCTCTGGCGTTATTATAATCTTCAAAACAATTTATTAGCATGAATTAATTATAATGGTATTTCGCAAAATTATCTGAAAGAATTGGCGTTTAATTGTCTTAATATGTAAAAATGCTATGTACTTTTTTATTTGATGTAATTAAGTATGTTTTTCGTACTTTTAAAAATATTAACTGGTGTTAAGTGATCTTAAAAAACGTGAAACAAGCTTATGAGTTTTTTATTATGCAAAATTGTACAATGGGCAACTACTTTTTACTCCCGGTGCCCCTCTCAGAAACTTTTCCTGGATCCGCCCCTGACCCTACCCTCATACAAATATCAATGGATACAATCAGTATTATGCAATTAAATAGGATATTTGATTGTGGTGGGAAATTTAATACGTTAGTACACTGGTGTGCAAAACTTAAGCAACAGGTGTTTTTTGCCATAACTCCCGAATAATCATCTGAGAGACATGAAATTTAGAATTAAGAGAGCAGTTTTGTACTTATGGGATGATGAAAGCATAATTGCATAAAAATGAATGCAATTCATACAATGTGGAATCAAACAAAAATAGGCTTTATTGAACTCATAATATCATTACACATGATTGTCTATCCAAGAGGAAGAATAGCAAGCAGATGTTCTTTAGTAACGGATGTGTCCTCCCCATGTTGCAATGATTGCTACGCATCATCTGCCTATACTCAGCACCAGGTTGTCCACTAGTTCTTGGAGTAAGAGTGCCCATGCCTCAATCAGTATCAGTTCTTAGGTGTTCCCAGGAGGATGTAAGCGCGCCTCAATGCGTCTCCCTAAAGCATCCCACACATGTTTAATAGGATTTAAATCAGGGGAGTACGCTGGCCAATCCATTCGAGTGATATCTTCACTTTCCAGTAGCTGCTGAACAGATTGTTTAAGTTGTTGCATTGTCATCCATAAAAATGAAATGTGGTCCAATGACACCTCTGAACAGACGCACATGGGGAAGGAGTATTTCCTTACAATAGCGATCTATTGTTACAGAACCTGTCGAAAATGTGGAGTTAAGTTCGCCCGTTCAACATAATGCTTAGCCAGACGAGAACTCCAGGACCACCGTAACGGTCCTGGTGGTCCTGGACCGTTACGGTTACAATCGCTTGTGGTACTGAAACGGCTCACCTGTAAAGAGGCGATGCCTCCACTGATGAGAGGTCCAGTTTTGTGCTCCTTGCACCACTCTAAACGGCGGCGCCGATGGCCTGCTGTCAAAGGGATGCAGTGTTCAGGACGACGAGTGAATAGCACACCTTTGTGAAGGCGTCTGGCCACAGTAAACCATGACAGTTACTGCCCTGTTGCTGAGCAATGGTGCTTGCCGACTGGTTCCGGGTTCTTTTCGCCTGCAAGACGATATATTCATCATCCACTGCAGTTGTTTTTTCTGGGGCAGCCACCGCCAACCTTTGACATCTGTGCTGTACCTATGGTTCGGAAGGCTTTCCAAGCACGCGAAATGATGCTTTTGTTGATTCTGAACTCTTCAGTTATACTGGTCACACTGCGACCCTCCTCCAACTTTCTGATCACTCTTCCACGTGTGAAGTCGTCCAGATGATTTCGCCAACCTTTGACAGCTGTGCTGTACCTATGGTTCGGAAGGCTTTCCAAGCACGCGAAATGATGCTTTTGTTGATTCCGAACTCTTCAGTTATACTGGTCACACTGCGACCCTCCTCCAACTTTCTGATCACTCTTCCACGTGTGAAGTCATCCAGATGATTTCTTCCAGCCATAGTTCACGAAAAAACTCACTTGCACCTACAGTGAATGTCTTTAATTGCATTTCCATCCTTCCTTTTATTGTACTCTTAAGGTGTTCACGCCAACAGCACGCGTTTTACATACACTCACATTGCCTGTGACGCTTTGTTCCTGATATTTGTTGGATAATTTTATTAGTTTAAAATTGTTGTAGTTTTTCAGCATCTCCTGAAACAGTTAAAATACTTCACTGTAAAGCTACATTTACGATCCGCCATTGATTCGATTGCATTGCTTCTTCCGTTTGGTATGATGTCCTATTTTTAGCTTCGACATCATTCCCGACAGCCAATGGCGTTTCATCGTAGATTAAGTTCTTTTTTGTTTTTGAGATGGCAACTTTCAAGTAGTGACATGTTTTTCTTTGGGTTTAAAATGTACTACGTGCCGATGGAATGTTGGAGAACAAGTTGAAGGTGTTGTTGCGAAGCGTGCTGTCCTTTTTTTCAATGAGTTTAGACGGCTCTTAGATGGTTGGTGTAGGCAGACGAATGTTACTAGGTATTTAATTATGTCTACAATTTATGAAGAAGCTAGTCATCTTGCCATTTTTATTTTTAACTGAATTTAATATGATGATTGTTCTATTAACTCGAGCTTACGAGCATATCACTGGCGGTATGCACGAGAATTGTTTTACTTGTTTATACTAATTTTATTGCTGCTTTTTTGGAGTTGATAATAAATGTTTCTTTTGACTTGTTAATGAATTAGGCTTTCTCAACATGTTTGAAGAACACGAACTTGGTTCTTTTGCATTCTGACAAACGCTGAAAAGTTTAACGATCCAACAATATTTGCATCCGCATGACCTTTCCACTGAATCACATGCTCATTGTCCAAATCGCAAGAACTCTTTCTGCAATTTGATAGCTATCTGCTTAAAATTTACATTGTTGCTTAAGTTTTGCACACTAGTGTATATTGGTTAACAAAATTAAGTAAAAACACAATAGTAAATGCTAATCAGTAATCACTGTTAAGGGAAAAAATCTTGAATTCAATAAAGTTTTTCTCTCTTTTGTTATTTTCTGAGATCTAATGATAATTTTAATGTGTTAACATCCTCTTGCTTGAAAAATAATGGAACAAAGTGCAGGTTGGAAGCATAAAACAAGAAATAACTTGATACTGCTTCTAAAGTACACGTCAAGAAATTTGTTCTTCGAAAAGTCTTTTCAAGCTATCTAAGATAAAAAGATCTATGGAGACAGCATACCCTGTTAGTTACGATTGATGAAGCTGGTTCAAAACATAACTACAACTTTAATGAACATCGGAAGGTACATGAATTATATGAATTAAGAAGCAGTGAAAAGGTAGAGGCATCAACTCTCCACCCACAGAACAATGTGACTCCTCTCTCCAGCTGTTGCGGTTGTAGTTGGAAGTTATTGAGCGGTTACGGTTCAAATGTTTGGAGTGTTCAGAATCTATGGAGTTCAGGAACCACCACAGTACTCACCCCCCTTCCTGAATGGGTTGTAGTAATAGGGGAAGGCTTTAATGTAGCACTAGTTGTGGTATTTTCACAAGTTGGCAGAGCACTTTTTGAAGAATCTCTACTAGTTGACGGAGCACTTTCTGGAGAATCTCCATTAGTTGGGATGTACATGTCTGTAGTAGGTGGTAGAGAAGATGAAGGTGCCAAGTGATTAGAAGGCTCATCAGCTTCTATATGAAAACAAGGTTTTAGTCTATCAACACCAATAGTCGCAGGCTTGTTATTAGTAAGGTGAAGTGCTTCCCACTTCGCTGCAAAACTCTGTATGGTCCATCATAGGGCATTTGAAGAGGTCTTTTTATGCCACCATGAAGGACAAACACATGGGTGCAATGAGACTGTTGAGGATGAGTAAAAGTCACAACAATGTTGTGGGCCGACCCTGTAGTTGGAGAAAGGGACTGCATGATACTCCTCAATCGTTGGAAAAACCCTGATGGCTCCTTCGGAAGATTTGCAGATGGTGAGAGGAACTCTGCAGGCAGTCTTAGAATTGAACCATAAACTAGCTCGGATACTGTACACTGCAGATTTTATTTGAAGGCGGAGCGCAGTCCAAGCAGGACAAGGGGTAAGACTTGTATCCATCAGTTGGTACTGTAACATCTGACGGCTTGCTTCAGAGATCTGTGTAGGCGGTTCCACCATTCTATTGCTGGCGGGATGATATGGAATCGTTTGGATTTGCTTGAAGCCCAGCAACTTGGTGAGGGAAGAGAATAGCTCAGACTGGAACTGTCTTCCTTGATCCGTGGTGATCACAGAAGGTACCCCAAAGCAAGAAATCCAATGTGTCACGAATGCCCGTGCCACAGTTTCGGCGGTGATATCAGCCACAAGGATGGTTTCTGGCCACCTAGTGTACCTGTCGACACATGTCAGGATATAAGAATAACCCTCTGAAGGTGGCAAGGGGCCGGCCAAGTCAATGTGGACATGGTCAAATCTGTGAGCAGGCTTTATTTAAAAATGGCTGTATGGGACTGTGGGTATGTCTGTTTACTTTGGATAGCTGGCAGTGAACATAAGCACGTGACCAAAAAATAACGTCCTTAGAAATAAGAGGTGCATTCAAGTTCTAATGCCTCCAATTTTTTTAATCCAAAGTAGAAAGAAATAAAAACATGTGCATTGGTTTAAAATGAGCGTGCGTTTGTTATCAATTCATCACCGAGACAGAAGCACTATACGACAGAAGGAATTTTAGCAGTAGCATCGCGAATGAGAACCGTTTTAGATACTTAAAATGGCTACGTTTTCCTTACTTGAACAAGGTGCAATCATTCATTTTCTGAATTTGCGTGGTGTGACACCAATTGAAATTCATCGACAGTTGAAGGAGACATGTGGTGATGGAGTTATGGATGTGTTTAAAGTGCATTCGTGGGTGCGACAGTTTAATGAAGGCAGAACATCGTGTGACAACAAAGCGAAACAACCTCGTGCTCGCACAAGCCGGTCTGACGACATGATCGTGAAAGTGGAGGGACTTGTTTTGGGGGATCGCCGAATGACTGTTGAACAGATTGCCTGCAGTGTTAGCATTTCCGATGGTTCTGTGCACATAATCCTGCATAACGACCTGAAAATGCGAAAAGTGTCCTCCAGGTGGGTGCCACGACTGCTGACGGACGACCGCAACAGTTTCTTCGTGACAATAACTTTGAAGTGATTTCTCATGCTTCCTACTCACCTGACCTGGCTCCTAGCATCTTCTGACTGTTTCCAACAAAGAAAGACACTATCCGTGGCCACACATTCACCAGCCGTGCTGCTATTGCTTCAGCGATTTTCCAGTGGTCAAAACAGACTCCTAAAGAAGCATTCGCCGCAGCCATAGAATCATGGCGTCAAGGTTGTGAAAAATGATTATGTCTTCAGGGAGATTACATCGAGAAGCAACACCAATTTCAGTTTTCGAGTGAGTAGTTAGTTAGAAAAAAAATCAGAGGCCTTAGGACTTGAATGCACCTCGTAGATGGCCAGATGTAGCAATCGAGGACAAGTCTTTTTGTTGCATGAATACCAGGATGGGAGAGGTTGTGAAAGGAATTGAATATCTCCTTTCTGCATTCTTTTGGCCCAAACGGTCTGACTTTGTCATTTTCAATGGTGCACCAGCTTTAAATCAAGTGAAATTGGTACTGATTTAAGCTTAAGGGAATGGTCAGTACTGATGAAAAGATTTTGAAGCTCAAGATCTGTTGCCTGTGCTTTCGCTAAAGCTTCAAAATTAAATGCGCTTAAAGTAATTGCGTGGATTCGAGACAACGTATCAGCAACTACATTACTTGCTCCAGAAACATGTCTAATGTCCGTGCTAAATTGTGAGACGTATGATAAGTGCCTATTTTGCCTTGGCAACGCAAAATCGCAAGGTTTAGTGATGGCAAAAGTAAGAGGGCAGTGATCAGTAAAGATAATGAAATTGTGACATTCAAGACTGTGCCGAAAATGTTTTACTGAAGAATAAATTGCCAATAATTCCCTGTCAAATGTGCTATATTTCTGCTCCGCAGAAACGAGTTTTCAAGAGAAAAATCCAAGGGGCTGGGGGCAATGGTCGCTATGGGTTTGTAAAACCCCTCCAATGGCGATGTCCGAAGCATCAACCATTAGAGAACTTTTGCCCAGGAGAGTAAAAACTTACTTACAGCATTTTTAAGGTCAGTTTTCCATTTCTCAAAGGCTGAAGTGGTCTCTTCTGCCCAAGGAATGGGACGTTTGTCATTCTTCTTCGAGTCTTTAAGAAATTCGTTAAGTTTAGGTTGAGTTGTGGCAGCATTAGGGAGGAAAAGTCTATAAAAATTTAACACATCCAAAAAACGTCTAAGCTCGACAACTGTCTGGGCTTTGGGAAATGCGACAATGGTATCTGTTTTACTAGGCAATGGCTGCACTCCAGAGGGGTAATCAGACACCCAAGAAAATATACCAAAGACTTTCCTAAGCAACATTTGGCAGGATTTAGTTTCAAGCCATGTTGTTTTAGGCAGTCGAAAACTTGGCGCAAATGATCACTGTGCTCTTCCTCGCTTAATGATGCTATAAGCAAGTCATCAAGGTAGGGTATGCAGAACTTTAAGCCGAATAGCTCTTGGTGGATATACCACTGAAAGGTCTGACCCGCATTTCTCAGACCGAAAGGCATAAAAAGAAACTTGTACACGTACAGACCAAATGGAGTGGTCACCGCAGTTTTAGGTACATCCTCAGTGTGTACAGGAATTTGGTGGTACGCACGTGCCAGGTCTAAAGTGGAAAATAAATTTGCCATGAAATGCCTCAGTACAGTCTTGAATGTCAGGGACAGGATATCTATCAGGGACAGTTGCAGAGTTTAATCTCCTATAGTCGCCACATGGATGCCACTCACCATTGGCTTTTTGCACCAGGTGGAGAGGGCTAGCCCAAGGGCTTTTGGACGGGCGAAGGATTCCCTGGGACATTAAAAATTCAAACTCATGGCGTGCCACCTTAAGGAGCTCTGGAGATAGGCGGCTTGGCTCAGAAAAACTGGCGGTCCAGTAGTTTCAATAAAATGAGAAACTTTGGGGATTTGTTAGTTATGACTTGGGATGGGTTAATTAGCTCGGGGTATGAGCCCAGGAGTTTATCAAATGCAGAAGTGCCTAAATAAATTGAAACATTGGTATTTGAGGGACAGATGCTTGGAGGCTGCCCACGCGAGGAAAGTTTTGTCTGGGAATCAATTAAACAATTATTTTTTACATCAACAAGTAGGTTAAAATATTTTAAAAAATCAATACCAATAATAGATTAATTGACATCTGCAATTACGAATGACCAAGCAAACGTACGACACAAGTTCGAGCTTAATAAGTTTAGTGCCAAAAGTTTTAATTTTAGTGCCATTTGCAGCATATAACATTAGGTTGTTTTGAGCAACTTGGGGGGATGCAATTCTGGTTCTTGGAATGACAGAGATATCCACCCTGGTATCAATCAGGAACTGCAATTTGGAAGATCTATCGGCCAATACAATGTGATTTAGTTGGCAGTCACTACTGTGGCCTACTGGCGATCGCCACGCAAGTTTTCCGAAGCAGATGACCAAGGAGCCATACTTTTCCGTGTTTTTGACCCAAAATTAGTGTGATAAAAGCACATGTTTTGGGAGGGTTCCTCTTACCTACACCCTGCTGATTTACTACGCTGCCTGTTATGAAAATCACAACCCCTATCACCCGAGCGACCACGCCGATGGACGAATGCTGTCAGTTCACTAACTTGTTTAGTTAATTGAACAATTGGTAATTCTAGGGGGTTTTGAGAAGGGGGTTCCAGAGCGGGCACTGGGACTGCACTAATATGACCCATCGCCATTTCATTAATTTTATCAGCAGCTGCTGCCAATTGGGGTAACTCATCACTCAACGCAGCAAGAATGCTTTGCAGTCGAGTCGGGAGCCTGGCTAACCAAAGTGATTTCAATAAGGGATCGCCTACTGTGCCACCTGCAAGCGATCTAATGCGGCTTAATAACTCTGGGGGGCGCTAGTCTCCTAACTCAGTGCCCTGTAGGAGTTTTCGAATTTTGGACTCCCGCCTTTCTGAGTGGATCTCAATGAGTCGTGCCTTTAAGCAGCGCCCCCTATATCTAGGAGGCCTTTGCACGGGAGTAGTCTAAATAATGTCACGTGGTTTTGAGAAGGCCATCAAATCTGCCATTGCAGTGTGTTGTGTCGCTACCGGTACAATTGTATGTTTGTTGGTTATCGTTTTTATTATCTTTATCTTCTTGTAATTTTCAAAGTTTTAAAATGCCTTGCAAGTGTGCCGTTTACGGCTGCAATGCAATTATGCTTCCGGACAGAAGGTGTCAATTTCAAAGTTATGAAAGATTCAGTTCTTTTAAAAGTGGACATCAAAGACGAGAAGCAACAGCTTCAAACCATCGAACAGTTCCAGAGTAAGTAATTAAATTCGTTAATTTATAGTTTGCTTTAAGAATATAGAAACTGGAAATATATACATCATGTTTTGGGAAGGTGTTTCGTTTTTGAATTGTGTCACTGTTCTTGCCAGTGTGCGATGTGTTACATTATCATTTGTCATTAATGTTGTGGAATTAAAGTTTTATGGTACAAGCTTTAATTTTCATGAACGACTTTCATCTTTCCTAATCCTGCAATTTGAAAGAATACCGACTTGATATATTTCTTAGTTTGTATGTCATTTATGTGTGACTATGCTTATCATATTTTATGAAGTTAGAAAACTTTATTTTGGTTCTTGATCGTTTTGCATACACATGACATTCAAGTTAAAATTCATTACTAAGCTGTTTTATTATTCTTAATATTACTATTTATTAACTAAAATTATTTTTGAACGCTTTAATGTACAATTACATTTAACGTACTACTCTTTATTCATTTCTTTAGTGTTCATAATTTTGTCCAAGAGTACTGTTACCAAAAATAAGTGTGCTCTATTTTATCTATAATTTAGGGGGTAGGTTACTCACTGTATTATATTGTGTGAATACAGCATAGGGATCATTCATAAATGATGTCACGCTTCGAGGGGGGGTCGTGATGTAACGACAAGGGGAGGGGGTAACAAGAATTGCGACATCTTGCTTATGCAACATAGCGTGGCATGTGACAAAGGGGGGAGGGGGTATGTTGAAGTGTGACACTTTGTGACAAAGGGGGGCTTCAAATACATGGGAAAAAATCCTGACATCATTTATCAACGATCTCATATTGCTTTCTGGGTGAGTCCACCGTATTTTTGTGTTACGTGCGGAACATTTTTGAACAAAATTCTGTTATATTTATTTAATTATTTTTAATTATGAAAATATTAATGCAAAGTTTTCAAAATTTTTTAGAACATTTTGTACAGCTGGAGCCACATTTTGAATATTAAAATTTTGTTTTGCACGGGACATCACAAATGTCACGTACTTATCAAAATTGTAATATTTTTTAAATAATAAACTATTGACCCTATTGAAAAGAAATTTTGTAGCACTGGGTTGGCTCCAAATGTACGGACTGTAATAAAAAATTTTTAAAAACTTTTCATTAATATTTTCAAAATTAAATACACCAAAATTTTGTTCTAACATTTCCAGTAGGTAACATAAAAATGCTGTGGAATGACTCTTCTATGTTTTATTTTAAAAGGGATTTCAATATTTTAAAGATTTTAGGGGCCGTTCATAAATGATGTCACGCTTTTTCCCCATATATTTGACCTCCCCCTTTGTCACAATATGTCACACTTCAGCGGACCCCCTCCCCCCTTTGTCACACGTCACGTTATGTTGTATAATGCAGAATATCACACTTTTTGTTACACCTCCCCTCCCCTTGTCACAAGTTCACGAACCCCCCTCCTCCCCTCGAAGCATGACATCTTTTATGAATGATCCTTTACCCACAGCTCAAATACGAGTAGAACTCAAAAATTAAAGGAACTTTTGAGAAAAGAGGTATTTATTCTAATGATAGGAATTTTCTACATAACCTCCCTCACAAGTTCATACATAGTCGAACTTTTCACAAGTTTTATTACACAAGGTAGATTATATTTGTATAAAGTGTATTCTTTTGGCTCGAAATCAGTTTAATATTATTTTGAAATTTAACAGTAAATATCAAATGGTTGTTTAAAACACGAGAAAAAAAAAAAGAATCATACAGCTTGTAATAAAACTTTTACAAACAATGTCTAAGTTTATTCTACACTTTTAAGAGTTCTGATAGAAATAGTACCGAATTTTAGGTTATAACTTTTTTCCAAGTGTTAAGTATTAACATGAACTAAATGTATAAATAAATTGCAAATTCATATAGAATGTTTGAGAGGTTAATTCCTTCATAAAAATTTTTGAGAGAATGTCAATATTAGATTGTTTTTCAAAATAGACAAGATTTTATTTTTTTTATTAAAGAAAAACATTGTAGCGTAAATTAAAAAAAGGCTGAAGGTTAAATTAAAAATGGGTTAAGATGAAGAGTTATCAACTAATGAATTTAAGATGAGCGTTAAAAAGAAACAAATAATGTAAAAGATATTTTGGAATGATTGAATTTTTGGTGTCTGTTTTTTTTACACAAATTCACAATTATTATTTCTAATTATTCTGTTTTTTTTTCTTTACAAATATTGATTTATTTTAAGTAGCAGTCAATTTAAAAGAAATAAGCGTGAAGCGAAGCGGTCTTTCTCACTCATCGTGTTTAGCAACGGAGACTGAGAGACTGGCCTTCTGCTGATCACGTGACTTGCCTGTTAACGGGCTTCCTGATGCAGGGAGCATTGCTTTAAGGCAATATATTTGTCTTGTGACGGGGGTTAAGAAACAATGTCACTGACAGAGCCAAGAATTTCATGGTCAATTGCTGAAATCACAGTATAATATTTTGTATCACCCTGAGTGATACCAGAAATTACAAACTGAATAAACCATGAAGATGGATTTACCTTCCAAAACGGAGGAGATTTTACCGATACTTTAGAAACCTTTACAGCACCCGTAGTGGGAGAGGTATCGGCTGAGGTGTCGGGCATTTTTGAAATTCACACAAATATATATAAATGTACAAAATAATTAAAGAGGCATGGCTTCTAGTTATCTAGGCACAAGTCACATAGGAATTAATTTAGGCATATGCAAAATAAATAAATCACCGAAAGCGAAATTTAAAAAATAACTAGTTGTCTGAATAATGTACATTTAGCACAGACTTACCGTGAAGAACATGTTTCTAATCCAACATTACAGTTATGATCCACACTTATCGATAAGAAACTTAAGGCACATTGAATTCACTATTTATGCTGAACAAAATGAACGTTCAATGGAAAATCACTAAATGCGATAGGCTTTTACAGGCTTGCATGCACTTTTGGTAGGTGCAAATATGCTGGCAGGATGCCGTTAGATCTCATAAGTAAAAGATAAAAAATATTGAAAAATACTCGCAATTACGACTCGTATTGGTGTAAAACATCTGGTTGCAGACACTGTTACTGCTGTATTGCGAATAATTTTAACGATGATCAGACATTTGTAACCGGCTTCCGACAGATTTCTTCACAGGGAACGAGGCTAGATGTAGTGCGTGTTGTAACCACCACTAAAGTCACCACTCCACTTATATGGAGATTGCATACTCGGTTAGTTACGATTGATTAAGCTGGTTCAAAACATAACGACAATTTTAATGAACATCAGAAGGTATACAAATTATATGAATTAAAAAAAATACAGCATGCCGCATAGCAGCAGTGAAAAGGTAGAGGCATCAACTCTCCATCAACAGAACAACGCGACTCCTCTTTCCAGCCATTGTGGTTGTAGTTAAAAGTTAGAGCAGTTACGGTTCAAATGTTTGGAATGTTCAGAATCTAACGAGTTCAGGAACCACCACAGATCTTTTTGGCATTATATGCGGTTATTCTATTATTAAGCGGGGAGTGAGGATTGTCTGTGGTAATTTTTTAGTTCTAGAAGGTTTTAATCTTATGAGCAGGGTATTCCATTATAGACTACCCGACCAAGTAGATCAACAACCAAAGAAATATCTATTTGTCCACTGTGCTTCATTCTATAAAAAAAGGTTTATTGCCAAATATAACAATGCTAAAAAATGTGTACTGGAAGGGTTGATTGATTTATTTTCTTTTTGAAAATGTCAACCCAACTTAAACAAATTACTCCATTATTTTTGATTAAGTGAGGTCTTGGATTGTACTGAAAATTTATGTTAATGTATTAGTTAAACTTACTTAAAGTACTGTACAAATACTTAAGTGGACATTACATTAAAAAAAGAAATGGGGAGTTTTACTTCACATGAAAGCTGTTCTAAATTTTCACTATCAACACACTTCACATAAAGCCTCCACTGATTTTTTTTTTTATTTCATCAAATTGCCTACATATACAAAGCATATTTTCGCAGTAGCTTTTGGTTTTCTTGAATGGGCTAAAGATGATTGGTAACTGTCAGATTTTTCAGATGATCTTTACTGATGGCTTTCAGGGGTGGTAGTAGTAAGGATTTGCATTTCCTGAACTTTCAAAACAATTTCCCGAGCCTCGAATTTTTTCAAAGGTACTATATTTTCTGGCATATGTGACGAAATGTAATTCATCTAGTTGAAATTTATGGAAACTACTTGATTCAGACAGAAATGGAAAAAAAGTACTTATTTGAACAGAAGTGCCAATGGAATATGTATAAAACTTAGGACAACAGGAAAATTGTACAAAACGGGCATACTATTTTAATAAAATGTGTTGATTATTAAAAGAAATACAATTTCCTCTAAAAAATCATCAAAATGATGAAAACATTAAAATTATTTATTGCATTTAATTCACCCCTTTTGCATATACCAGTTTATTATTTACTGCTTCCATTTTGACTTTTGCTGCTTCAATACCTTGCATGATTTTTCGTTTTAATCCTGTTGCAGTCCTTTGCTTTCTTCATCTATTATCACCTAACTATGCAAAAACAATGCAGAAAACGCCGACTTTCAGATTCGCGAATTTTGCGTAGTTGATCGAGTCGAAATTAGAACTTGTTTAAAAAAATAAATCAAGTAAGACTGAAAGAAATTAAAACCCAAAAGCTTTTTTTTTATTGATTCAGAATAAAAGCAACAATTAACAGTCTAACAGTAAACACGAACCCTTTACGAAAATCGCGATCGCAAAAATGAAACTCCACATCGTAGCTACACATTTCCAATTATAATTACTAATTCAGTCCCCTTCTTTTTAAAACATTTATGCCAAAAATATTCGCGGCAAAAACGTTCCCGATTTTTCTCTAAAAGGTCGATTTACACGCGGGTTCTGTTTATTTGTCTGATAATTGCTTAAATGCGAATCGACTTACACGCAGGTATATACGGTAAGATATTGATAAAAATAAAAAGGAATTTTATTTGCTTACTTCATAATTTAAATTTAAAAAAAAAGAGTTAAAATGGGAAAAAATACGATTCTTGTACACGATGCAGAAAGATTGCGCAAAGAAAGGAACGCATACATATTCTTGCTTGCACGTGGAAATTAGGCCTACGATATTTTAAAGAATTGCATAAATCAATTAAGAAATATGCATTGCTGCAATTTAAAGCAAAAAAAAAAAAAAAATTAGGGTCAAGAAGCAAAATAAAATTTCCGGAACTTCGCCAAAAAAAAAAAAAATTCCGGAAATTTTCGGAACTCTACCACCCCTGGGCTTTGTCTGAAGCTCAATCAATTTATCAATTCCCCATTTAGTCTACCTTAATTTGTGACAGTTAAAATTTCATAGTTAAAATTATATAAATTCAATTCTCTGATTTGATTTCAAAATATATGTTTATGTATGAAGTTACTAATGCAGTTGTTTTTAAATTTTTGTATCACAATTTACCCTTTTTATTGAATTAAATAAACATTTATGAAACAATATTTATATTTTTTTAATTCAAACTCGGAAAGAATGCTGCTATCAGATTAAAAAAAAAAACAAGTGCATACAGTTATCTGATGATGTGATAAATATAAATATGTCACATGATGTAAATAATATAGATCAATAAATATACATTATTAGTGATAGATTGAAATAATTTTATACCTAAGTCAAGGTAGATATACATGTAGAGAAAGACATAGGCTGAAATAAGTTTTATATATGCTCAGAAATGACTTAAAAGGTCACTTTCAGTGGCTTGCTTGGGATGAAAAACAAGTTGCGCCGTAGGGGCTGCAATTTTAACTCTTTGCACAGGCAGCGCTGTTGCAGGTACTGCTTGTAGTAAATAAAGCCAAAAAATATATGAAGAATATTTCAGTATTAAATTTATCTTAAGTTTTATAACTACACCCATTTTTTAAAAATTATTCTTATTATTAAACTTGAAAAAGATGGATGTCATTTTCTGCTTCGTATAAATCGAAGATCCAGTGCTGAATTTAAAGGGTGTTTTTAGAGTGAAAATTATCAAGCTAAGTCGAGACTGCAATGAAAATGTTAAACTAAAATTTTCCATTTTTTTTATTCTGAGGAGAGGGCGATAAAGGTCAAGATTTGCAGTCGCCACGTGGCGACCTTGTTTGAAAAAGTGGAGATTCAAAGAATTAGAAGCGATCACCACCTTCCCTTTAAAAAAATTCCAAAGTAAATCCTTCTTTTTCAAATACATCTATAAAATTTACAACCCATGCCTCTTTCATGCACACAAGCACAATAAAAATGCATCAAGTTACCACATTTCAGCCGATTAATTAAAAATGGCGAAATTTTTTCACGTTTGCGCTATTGCTTTTTTTAAATTATTTCTCTCACTACATAAATCTCTTAAAAGTAACGAACAATCTTAATCTTTACTCTTTTTTTTTTTTTGCAGCTATAACACATTCATTTCGATCAGCCATTTTTGCGGAAACTTATAAAATCCAATTTTAAAAAATCCAAGTGTCGCACCATTTTGAAAATGGCAGGAAAGTGAAGGAAAAAAAAAGTTTTGAAAAGAATGAAAATAGAATGTACTGAACAAAATTAAGATTGGAAATATACACATTTTCATACTCATATTTGTGATTGCGATTTTTTGTAAAAGGTTCGTTTCTACAATTGAGATTTTTGTTATACGTTGCTTCTATCAATAAACAATACCATTAAAATTTTGCATTTAAATTTTTTGTGCTGTATAACATTCAACATGAAAAACTATATCGCAAAAATTCATATTTCCATAATTTATGATCGCCAATGATGCTAGCTTTTCCCAATTCCTTTTTCTTTTCCAGTTTAAAAGTTACTCATTTATTTTGTGTTGCAGACTTGATAGTTTTGACAAAATATTATATTTTCTTTATTTTTATTATTTTTCACAGAGAACTACATAAGGAATTTTAGTGCACTGATGCACCCCCCCCCCCTTTGCACTTTTGTTTTATGATGCACAGGTGGCCATTGGCCACTGCCAAAATTTCTAAGTCTTGACCTTTAGAGGGCAACACCACAAATTCCCGCCTTGGGAGGCACCCACGCTAGGAACGCTGCTGATACATCCTTTAGTCGGAAAAAATCAACCTTAACCAAATTTAACTCGCAATGGCCCTGCAAAAAGACCAACAGAAACATGCAAGGGGTGAGCCTGTGGCATATAAGAATAAAGAATAGCATAAAAAAGGAACCAATAAGAAAACACCATAACAATCCCTAGTAGGAACGCAGCAGGGGCGGGAATACAGCTACACCAGGTACCCCCCTTAATAAAAACCAAAAAGTTTTTTAATCATGCACTCCTTTTCGTCAAAGATTGTTAAGAACAAATAACTAAGATTTTGCACAGCAGATGACATTTTAAAATAACTAAAGATAAACTATACAATGTTATGCCCGTGGCTTTGTACTATAGTTTTTACATCTTTTACGATCATATTCCTCATCTATTTTGATCCTCTGTAAGTCACGCGAACCACAGTTGCAAGGCTTTCTTGTAGAAACCTTCAATCGGCTGTTCAGTTTCTTATTGTTTGGTAAATATGACTGTTAGCAATTTTATTAAACTACATTATCTTTTTACACTTGCAATCAGTATCAGAATGCGAGTGCAATCACTACGTTGCAAGTTGTTTCCCCCTACATTTTCATGTAATCAGTGGCGTAGCTAAGGGGGGACGTTGGGGGCGGCCCGCCTGGGTGTCACCCATTAAGAGATGACAGCCAGCTTTTAATAAAATAAAAACCTTTAAAAAGTCCATAGAATAAAACAAATACTTTAAATTAGATATTTTTTCCCATCATTTTCTTTTCTATTTTTAATTGAGCAAAGTGTTTCCTAAAAAATAAAGTCACAATGCTTTTAAACCGATAATCGCAATTGTCGCCGTCAACATATACTTTAAATATTACGAGGCTCATGATACGAATAGTGTTTTTCTTTTTCAAAGCTACGATTTAAAAAAAAAATTAAATATATTTCATTAAAATGCATACTTCATGCATACATGAATTTTTTTTGGAGGGAAGGGGGGGGGGAGTAATCTTTTTAACAGGGTGACACCATTACTACCCGCACCGGGTGTCACCCATGCCAACTATGAAACTGCATGCAAGACCTTAGATAACAAAAAGAAACAATAGAAAAGAAAAATTGCGAAGGTATTTTTTTGATTAATTTGGCTTTCATCATGACCTCTACTGTTAAAATTTATTTAATGATAAAATATAAATCATTTTTATCAAAGTGATATCAATTATTAGTTTGATATCTGTAATGGTCATAAAGTGCAAGTCATTTCTTAAAAAAAAAGGCTAACAAATTCTATTTACATTTATTGTTAACGCAATTAATCTTTAAATAAAAACTTTGAAATACACACACACACACACATATATATATATATATATTTAAAAAATCATGTTTGAAACAAATATTATTACCTGTCTATTTCTGCACTTTTCTCGATGCTGTATTTAAAAGTATCTGTGGTATAACTTAAAGAATTATTTATGTTGCTTCAAGATGGCGGATTATTTTCCCTTTCCACTGGCCAATTGCAAAAATTTGCTTTAAACCATTGTCAAAAAAGTTTTATATCATTTAAATCATTCCTTTTTTATATATCTATAAAACATTAATACAGGTAGACCTTCGAATATCCGGACATTTTTCCGATTTCTGTTTTGTTAATTTTTTTTAAAGAGACTTGCTTAAAATTTTAACATTTCTTGGGAAATACAGTTAAACCCTTTTAATTGAGCACCAAATAAATAAATATTAGGGATCGACGGATGCATCAGCGCCGATAGTTAAAAAAACTAGCCACTGCCATCGGCCGCCGATATTAACTTCGGGAAAAACATCCACCCATTGACCTTGAAGAACATCTAAATGTCAATACCCCCCCCCCCCCCCCCCAAGTTGGATTGTCATTGAAATTATAAAGAAGGAACAAAAGAAATTACCAAAAATCGCAGGAACTAATCTTTTTTTTTTACAAAAATTGGCGAACGCAAAAGTGAATCATTCTCGAATATGAGAAAGAAAATTGCTCAATTACGATCTTAAATGCATTCACTAAATTTTATTTTCACTATTTTCAAAACATTAATTCCTACTTTAATGCTGTGTTTAAAAGAGCGCACTTTCAAAATGGCGAAACATCACCATCATCCACCATCATCGTTGGGGTGCGAATAGTTGCGCAAGCATTTTCAGTTTTGCAAGTTAGCATAACAATATCCGATTTAAAATAAAGATGACAGAAAAAAAAGTAAAAAAATTTCTTTGTGCACATTCAAGTAACTAAAAAATCAAGGATACGCCAAGTAAGGAGAATGAATGTTTTGCACCTGCCTCTGTCACTTCAGCTGATGTTATATTCTCTTGCTATTGTTTATAATTATAATCTATTTATTTATTATTACAGAGGGAAACATATGAAAGGTTGTTAAATGCAGAGCTGTGCATTCAGCGTGATCGAAATTTGTTTGCCACTTTACTTTTTTTTCTCTCTTTTTATTTTTGAGGAGGGGGATCGGAAAGAATTTTGGCTAAACAAAAGAGTAATAGATGAGTCTTTACTGTGGTACTGCTCTCAATGAATCATGGATGGCTACGCAGTATAATCGGTACGTTTTTTCGCTTGTACCGATTCCAGTATTTTCGCAAAAAATTTAGGGGGGGAGGGGGGTGCTTATTCGGTATATCTTTTAGACTTTAATTTCTTTTTCCTTCGGAACTAAAAGTACCGAAAATCACTTTCGTGTATCTAGGGGAAAAAATTTTTAAAATGGACAATTTCTCGATCGGGCTATTATTTTTGTATCGGATTTTCTCTTCATCCATTTCTTTTCAGATACTAATAACAAGAAATGGGTAATACAAAACTAAATAAATAAAGAATAAACAATCACAAGAAAAGAAAACATCAGCTAAAACAACTTGGTAAGGCACGTGCACGAAGCACGACTGGTTCCGGTGATTCATCGTTTCAACTTTGTTTTCTAGTCAAGAAAAATTAAAACCAAAATCCAGTTGCATACTCGATAAACAAAAGCAATTGCAAAATCGCGGGAGCAGGAAAATGCAGACATGCGTTCCTTACCTTCCCACACCTGCAAATGAAATGGAGCGATCCACTCCCGTAGAAGGGGAGTATGAAAAAGAAGGGCTATGCCGTGCTGCAGCTGGCGGGAATCATGGTGGTTGAAGAACGAGCGACAAAGATAGAAAAAAAAAAGGAAGCGGAGGGATAAAAATATAGGAAGAAAAAGGAAGCAGAGGTCTCAAAAAATAAGAAAAGCTAGAAATTATAGGAATATTTTCAAATTTATAGGAAATATAGGAACGCTGCGAGGCCTGATTATGTTTGCCTCTCAATTCAACAAATAAATTTCAAAATGCAGAATTTGACAACATAATGAGAGACCCAAGATAAGAAGACTACTGTAATGATTTGATTCTGAATTTTAAAGTGTTAAAGTTCAAGTCTATGAATGTTTTTCTTGACATAAAGTAATTTTTTTAATACACGTAATTAATTTAATTTAATTTCCTATTTATCTTAGAAATATAGGTAGTCACTCTTCATCATATCCATCTAATATTTAAGCATCATGATGGAGATGATGGGTTGTTGCATGTGATCTGTATTCCACCCTCCGGGATTATTTTTATTACCGCCAATAGGATAACAGCAGGTCCAATGTCCCCTATACAATGCCTGCTAGCATTATTTGATCAAACTGAACACTTCTGAATTTAAAGTAAAAGGATCATTTTTATCAATACAATGCAAGATTACACACACATTTTTTGCTATGCTGTTACAAAAGATGCATTCAAAGAAAGAACCACTAAGAAACGAGTTTAAAAAAAAAATTGCTTTGCAAAAATTATACATAAATTTTCAATGAAAACTTACACATACTCACAGTTGTCATATGAATATGCATTTTTTAAACATTTTAATAATTCAAGTATTATGTGCATCTGTGTCAGTAAAAAATCAAAGTCATTTTATGCCAGCACACATTAAACTTAAAAAAATAATTTCTCAAAATCTATCACAAAAAATAAATAATATACAAAAAAATTCAGTAAGATATAAGATAAGCAACCATTATTTTCCCCCTCAAATCCAAGATAAAATTATTTTGTTTCGCAATAAAAGGCATGTCAAACAAACCTGAAACAATTTTGCAATCCCTACTGGCAAACATTTTTTTAAAAATTAATGCATGACATGCATAGGTTACAGATTTAGCTACTTATCTTTTGCTTCATCAAATTATGCTTTTATTTTCCTTACGAAAACCCTTGCAATGGACATTTTTGAAAGAAAGCAAAAATAATCAACGTCAAGTGGTAAATATGCATTTATAAAAATTTATCATTAATGTTGGCATGTTTCATGAAAAAACAAGATCGATAGGAACGCGTAGTATATCATAGATATTAAACAAACCAGTTAAATTTGAACCTATTACAGGGTTAAGTGCAAACCATACGCGCCGCCTGACTCATTCGATAAATGACAGCTGACAAAATTTCGAAATTTCAGAAAATTATCGCAGCTTTTCAGCTGAGCAATCCAAAACTAAGAACACTTAATCTTAATTATGGATTAATCTTGCTTTTAAATTGGGTAACATTTGCTCTAGAATAGCGCAACGTGAAACCTAACTTAGTAACAACGTGCACAACAATGTCATTAGGACTCTGACAGCCAGATGCACAGTATATATTTTCGCATTATAAAGTACCAAAACATAATCTTACAGTAACACCTCTCCAAAATTGCCTCATTCTTTGTTCATATCTTGAATCAACGACAAAACATAAAAGAAAATGGCTTTTTTCAGCTGAAGATAAAGGACAAAATGTAAGTAGGCAGCACACTGCCACAAGTTTGGTCGTCAGCAATGTGGAGATAACATAACGTTATTCGACGGAAACACCACCATCGCTCCACGCCCACAATGAGACTTTGTTGCCCAACGATTTATACAGAATCATGAACGCAAAACTATAGTACATTTGAAAGTATATTTCATGTATTTTAATTGTATTAATTTTCGCATTTATTTCATTATTTTCTGCTTTTTGAAAGTAAGAAAGTTCTTATGATGCGAAACATTAAAATATGATATGTGCTTGGCTTCATATTTTTTACAATTTCCATCTTTCTTAAAGGAAAAATCTTAAAAAATGTTTGACGACAACGAGCAATATTTAATATAAAACCTTAAAATCGCCAAGAGTTATCACTCGATTATCAGCTGGCACTGAGCTTTCCTAATAACTGGAGTGTCGTCCGCAAAAGAAGTTTCTTGGTTTTGAGGTTCTAGGCCTGATAGACTGCGCTCCAGTTATGTAATCACATGATTAAAACTGTCCGCCGGCGAATAGACAATGTTTATATTCAATTTCATACGAAAACCGCAGTTACAATAATACTTTATTGAGGTTAGAGACTCTCTGTTTGTACTTACGTTCGGCGGACGTTAGTTCACCTTCTGTGCGAGCCAGGGAGTCTAAAAGGAAGGAGCCTCAACTAAGCGGGGAACGGGCCGAAAACATGGCGCGATTTTTCCACCGCCGTCAGATGGCGCTAGAGTAAAATGTCTTGCCGTTTGATCAAGTAGGGAAAGAGAAATTTCGTTTGACCCCGAGTATTCGGAGAAAGGTAGCGGAAAATCAGCTCGTTTTGGCGGCAGCAAACAGGCGGTTCGGGCGTTCGGGCACGCATTAGTCTCTCGTTGCTCCAACAATTGAAATTATTATTTGCAATATTTTATTGCATTTTATTATAAGTTAAACATATAATCAGAAGGTTATTTTAGTATCTTATTTAATGCATTTTTTGCTTTCGTAAAAAATCACTGTAATTAGCTAGTGACTAGATAATTTAGGATTAAAAGAGGGGTAGCAGACGGTCAGCTGGTATTCGTGCCATAATGAATGCGAGGAAAATGTCGGGGCCAGGGGCACTCCCCCCCACCCCGACCCTCTTAAATGGAGGGAAGTAAAAACTCATTGTACGTTGCATTAAAAAAACACAAAATACATGTACATACGAAGAAATACATTAAATTATTTTCCAAGTGAGGGGGAGGTGCAATTGATCCCCCTAACACAACGGGTCTGTTGGGCACCCGATTTTTGAACTCCGCACGTCGTTTCTTTTATCTAAAGCTTGCTGTACTTCATTATTTATACTCTTAATAATCTGGAATCAGTTAGTTCATAAACTTCAGGAATGTAAATGTTTTTGAGCGGTTTCCAACACACCACACACACACACACACATGCTTTTTTATATATAAATATATTGAGGCGATGCCCCCTCCCCTCCCCTCCCCAGAGCAATGGCGCCCGCACCTATGAGCGATGACCTTTTTCAAAATTCTGCTAAGGGGCCGTCCATAAATGATGTCACGCTTTTTTCCCATGTATTTGACCCCCTCCCCCCCTTTGTCACAAAATGTCACACTTCAACATACCCCTCCCCCCTTTGTCCCATATGCTAGGCTATGTTGCATAAGCATGATATCCCACTTATTTTTACCCCCTCCCGTCCCCTTGTCCCAATTTCACGACCCCCCCCCCCCCGAAGCGTGACATCATTTGGAATGATCCCTAAACTCCTAGAAAAGGACCCCATAAAAACCCAATCTAAAAACATATATATATATATATATATATATATATATATATATATATATATATACATATCAGTGGCGTCACTACGCGGGGGACCCTTTTGTTGAATGTTGAAGGTGGCACCTAATGCTATTTCAACGCATTATAACTGCAAATAAATGTAGTGAACTAAAATTTGCACAAATAAATAAAATTGAATTTCTTAAGATTCTTTTTTGCACGATTGAAAATATATAAACTATAAGTTTATACAACACAACAAATGTGGAGTTTTTTTTTTTTTTTTTGCGTGTAAAGGGGTTGTGTCCCACAAATTACAAATTACCTCCCCGGCAGGTGGCATTCATGATAGGAACGCCACTGTATATATATATAACGCTCATCGAGGGAATGATCACCCTATATATATACATATAGAGGATGGGATCATTCATAAATGATGTCACGCTTCTTCGAGGGGGGAGGGGGGTTCGTGAAACTGTGCCAAAGTGTGACAAGGGCTGGGGAGGGGGTAACAAAAAGTGTGACATCATGCTTATGCAACACAGCGATATTTATGACAAAAGGGGGTAGGGAGGGTCTTTTGAGGTGCGACACTTTGTGCCAAAGGAAAGAGGGGGCCAGATATATGGGAAAAAAGCGTGACATCATTTATGAACTTTCCCTAGGGTGATCGTTCAACATTCCACTATGAGCGAGGGTGCGTACCCAGAAATTTTTTTCGGGGGGAGGGGCACCTGACTTCGACGCACTTATATATGTCAAAGCAAGTTTCAGAAGTTAAGAATATATGCTAAATTGAAAAAAAATTCGGGATTTCGTAGGCGGGCCGGCCCGAGGGCCCCTGTCTGGATACGGCCTTTGCGGTGCACTCCCCCTAAACGATGACCCCTCTCAAAATTCGGCTCACCTGCACCCTTCGTAAACAACCCCTTAAAATTTTCTATGGAGCAATCGGCAACATGTCCCCCTCCTTCCTTCCGTGTGCGCCCTTGATATATACTATATTTATGTATATACCATTTCCGCTCCAAGAGGATGGTGCATCCCCCAAAACGATGTTCCCTTCAAAATTCAACAAAGCCAAAACGACCCCTATAAAAATTTTAATGGAGCAATCTGTGCCATGACCCCAAAGGGCACCCCTAATAAATATATACTTACCCCCCAATTGTTCACCCCTGAAAAAAAGAAGCCTTCCCCACCCCTTAAAAGAAGCAAAGACACCTAAAACAATCCCCTTAAAAACTTCAATGGCGTGCGGTTTTCACAATGCCCACCACCACTGGAGCTCGCATCCTTTTTTTGTGTGGGGGGGGGGGGGGGAACTGACTTTGTTACGCCTTGGAGAGGGAAGGTCCACAGCTTTTGGGGAGGCGTGCGTTATCACATTTAATGGACATGTTTTTTACTTAACTTTACATTAAAGTTGAAACCGTTTTTAGTTAAATTAAAATTACAATTAACTTTGCAAGGATGTCTAAACGCCTACTTTATTTCCGGAACCCCCCCCCCCCCCGAGAATTTAAAGCAATATCGGGAAGTTTCAAATTTCTAAAAACTGGGATCGTTTTTTTTTTTTTTTTTTTTTTGAAATAATAATTTTAACACATCAAAAATAAATAAATTGTTATGAAATTTTCATTATAATAGAATTATTTTCCCGAACATTACTGTTAAAGCATTTTAAAACAGACAACATATTTATTTCGTAATGTTGGTACCTGTAAAAAATGTTTCTGTTGAGAATGAAAAAAAGGAAGTTGTTAATATTTTTTATTTACATAGGGATCATTCATAAATGATGTCACGCTTCGAAGGGGGAGGGGGTTTCGTGAAATTGTGACAAAGTGTGACAAGGGGAGGGGAGGGGGTAACAAGAAATTGTAACATCATGCATTATGCAACATAGCGTGACGCGTGACAAAAGGGGGGAAGGGGTCCGCTGAAGTGTGACATATTGTGACAAAGGGGGTGACGTCATTTATGAACGGCCCCATTGTGAAACTTGATAGTTGTTTAAGTCATCAATAAAAAACAAAATAACACATAAAAATATTTAAAACCTGCCTTTAAAAAAAATTGTTGAAATGTATAATAGTGCTTTAAACAGTGTTTCTTGTCAAAAAATTACCCCTTCAAATGTGTCGTTAAAGTTGCAATAAAATGCTATGAATAAAACAGATATATTATTGCTTATAATAATTTAAATCAACGAGTAAAGAAAAAAAAATATTTTGAAGGTTAATCTTATTTTCTGCAAAGCAACCAAATCAAATAAATTTTTAGAATCAATAATACTGCAATAAAAAAGCCTATTGAATTTACTAGTTAATTTTCTCAATTATAGATTTGATATAAAATGTTATGTCTGACGCTTGGTCATGTATCTAAAATAAAAATAATATAGCGTTACAATGTTATATGTTCTGTAACAATATTTTAAGACTGAAAACATCTCAAAATTCCCAATGTTCCCAAATTTCCCAGTTTCTTCCCGAAAATTTACGGGCTTTTAGCAAACCGAAACCAGTCGCAAACCGAAACCATCAGTCGCAAACCGAAACCATCGAACTAAAATAAAATGAACCAAATATAATAAAAAGAAATCACAAACACATTCTGAATCTAAAAGTAGTCCATGATCCTATAACCAGCTTCACAAAAATTGACTATATCGATTTAAATACTCTTAAAAAAACCCTTTTAAATAATTTTATTTGTAACACTAAATTATGTTGCGAATCACCCTCATGGCAAGACATTTTACATGCGCGCCATCTAGCGCCAGTGAAATCGTCCGGACAAACTTTTACTATGGAGATTCGTCTCCTTCTTTTTACTCCGTGGTGCGAGCGCTCTCCAAGTGTGACGTCACGCCAATAGGCGTGGAGCTCTGACGTCACTCTGTTTAAGCCGCTAGCGCGTGGACTCCGTTTTCGTTTTCTGCGTTGAGTGTGTAAATACCCCGTTCGCACTGGGAAGTTAATCCGGGTTAAAAAGATTAGGGATCAGTAAATCCGGATCGAATATTTTTAAGTGGTTCGCACTAGAGAGTCTGCAAATGAGATTAAATAGCCTCGAAAACGTTTTGGTTTCGAGGCTTGGAGTGACGTCATCAGATTCGCGGATTTTGATTTTTTCATTTAATGACAACGCAATTCACAGAATTTTGATTACTTTTCCGCTTTTTTTAATGGCACACTTTTGAATAGATTTTAAAACTTATGAAATAAGCACATTCGTGCAGCGATATTAGCTATAAAATGAAGTATTAGATTTAGAACAAGAAATAAAACCTACAAATTTAGCGGTATTATTGACATGAATGTTTACAGATGGTAGAATTCGAAATTAAACAATTCCTGAAAGCATCATTAAATATTTTTTACACGATTGTTTGCAGTAAAGTATTACTAATTCCAACATTTAATATTTTTTAGTTAAAAATTTAGAGATATTGCTATTTGAAATCTGTGTTTGAGATTCTGATCAAGTAGTATGTTCAGTGCGATAGTTATATAAGCATAATTTTTATTTGACTCACACTTAGCAGAAATTTCAAATGACTTATTTTTATTTGAACTCTCTACCATTAGTTCATCCACACAAATTCCTCTTTCTGATTTTACTATTGTTATCAACACAAAAATTAAGCGAATGTTCCAATTCACTTCCCTTTTCTATGATTCGATTTTAGCAAATTCAGATATGGCAGTTTTAGCTGTATTATGGTATACGTTCTTAAATTCCATTTTTAAACTTTACCATTTTCCCTACTAAAGTTTAAAATGAACTCATAGTTTGATTTACAGCACAAAAAAAAAAAAAAAAAAGTTATAAGTACTTCACAAATGGAAATACATTGAACTTATTTGTAAACTTTTCTTTTTTTAAAAAAAGCTTTTATTTCATTTGAATTTTTGGTTTCCACCGAAAACAGAAAGACCCCAATATGGGGAACATGTTTTGCATCTGTGTTGTTGTGAGTACAGAGGCAGTGATTTTTAGTTCTCATATTTATTAACAACTAGTAGTTACGCCAGCTCAGCACGGTTTCTAAATACAAAATGTTCTTCCATAGAGAGGAACCAATAATAAAGAAAAGAACCGTTGCATTTTTCTTGAACAATATATACATAACTATTTCACACCAAACCGTAACATACAATTCTATGATCTTCAATTTCATGATGTAATCACCGACTCACACATTGTATTATAAATGTTTAATCCATGTGATGCTCACAGGCAGGGATCTCGACCAACTTGATTTGTTTAAAATGATGAAACTTAATACATTTTTAGAAGAGATACACAAATTCTCTGCAATTCAAAAGCAAAATCTGCTCCCCCCCCCCCTTTTTCGAACAAGAGCTTTTTCACTATTTCACTCATAAGAATCTTCACTTATATTTTGTAACATGTATCACAAGCTTTGAATACAACGAGCAGGAATGAACTCTGTATATTTATAACAGAAAAAAAGCTCCCAAGTTTCAAGTTTACACAACACGGATTGCTCTCAATTTTCAAACATTTTATTGATACAATTACAATACAATATTGTTTTGCCACTTATAAATCCATAAACAATTAAATAACTATATATTTTAATTTTTGCAATTTCAATATAGGAACATTGTAAATTTTAAATGGAAACAATGAATAAAAATATGATCACTATGCATATGTATATATTGCATATTTCTGTTTTAATATTAAATATTAATGATCAGGAGTGTAGCACTTCAAAAATCATAGGGGGGGGGGGGCTCAAACAATTTTATTTCCAAATCCTCAAAATTATTTCCAAGAAAAACCAATTAACAATTAAAAAGTAATTAGTATTCACTCATTATTATAAATATTAATCACAAAAAATCACTAATAAATGAATATTTTTATAGATCATTAAAATATATTCATAGTTTTCACAAAGTAACTGAAATCCTTATGCAGTATGATTTCTAATGGGAGGGGCTTAAGCCCCCTGAGCCTCCCCCTTTCCTACGCGCCTGTTAATGACAGGAATTAGTCATTTGTAAAGAATTTTTAACACAATCTAGTTCATTTAAATGTACAATATTGCAATTTTTTATTATCATCCACTCACGGGTAGATGAAGGTATTCTTGAACCTTTTCTAAATGCTATGATGGGATGATTTTGTATCTAGTTAAACTAAGCAGAATTCATTATCTTTAAAGAGCAAAAGATGCTTATATTATAACAAACCAAGTAAACTCATATTGTTTTAAACAACCAAGACAATTTTATAGGAACAAACATATAATGCCACAACTACCTGCTTATTATGTTATGAAACAGTGGTTAACATTGGAATACTAATAAACAACAAAAATCCAGTATATCGGAAGAAATTCAGATGCGTCTCAAATCACAAAAAAGATCAACAACAGAATGTGTAGATTTAAATGTTACTAGCACATTCTTTTGCTATCCATTTTGTTTTAATCTATACTTCTAAACTTACACAGCACAAACTTGTTAAATTCATAATCAAAAGTTTGAAGCCTACTTGAAAACAAAAAAACTTTTTATGTATATCACCAATGAATAGTATTAACAATACAAGGACATTATGTACATGATGTTGATAAAGAAATAAAGTGAAATGTTTACTTCATAATTCACACTGCATGAAACAAACCAATACTGAAATACAGAGTGTTATTGGGGCCAATCAACCCAAAGGGGGGGGGGAGGCTTCCTGTAAGGGAATTAACTCGGTTCCATCTTTTCAACGACTAATAATAATAAGCTGGAATAATAAACCAAACATGATTTTCATTATAGTACAGGAAAACTTCTCTATAGCGAACACCTACGGGACAAAAATATGTCTGTGTCCATACACAAGGAGATTTTTAACACGCAATGCCTTGCTGGGGGGGGGGGGGGGGTAAAAAACCGTTCGGCTAAAAGGGATGTCCGTCAGGAGTGTTACTGCATGTTATCGGACAAATAGTAGCATTTTAATAATAAGTTCATAATAATAATAATTGCAATAAGCAAACATTAAAAATTGACTAGAAATTAACCTTTAGGTTACGGCGCTCGAGCTCCCGAAATTCTGTCATACAACGGCAAAACTACGGAATATTTTTCCCCTCGGTGTAACCACGGGGGTCCTTAACTCCCATTATACCTCCTTTGAGTGTGATTGACTTCATTATAAGGTTTGCCAAAATATAAACTTTTGTTTATCAGTTGCTATTTTTTTTGCTCCCAATCGCCAATTCGAAGTAATTATATTATTTCTAAAGTTAATTTCCGTAAAAAAGTAAAAAAGGAAGAAATCAAAATAATAATAATAATTTGGACACATGCAGCTTTTTTTCTTCCTCATTTAAATTACAGCTTATTATTGAAGTCTAAGGGGAGTTTCCCTATGTTTGTCTAAAAAATTTTGCTAAGCAAAAAAAGGCAATCAAAATTTTTGCCCAAATTAGAGTTAAAATTAACAATAAAAAGTGATGTTTCATATAGTTGAATAGTAGTGACCTTTCATTGTTTTAGAGCATCAATATATATATATTATTATTATTTTGCGATTTTTCCGCTCTGTGATTTTTGATTTGCTTTTTTTCGGGACTTGTACGTAATTTACCTAGTTTTCGACAAACATCTCAGGTGCGAAGTCATGATAACAGTATATATTATTTTAAATATCTGCAAAACATTATCAACAACTTCAATAAACAAGTAAAACATTTTAAGTATATTATTAGTACACGAATTCTGTAATTCGCAGCGTTTTCAGCGGTTTCACGAACTGAACAAGGAAATAAAGTATCTCCTCATTATTATTGCTGAAACTGATGTCCTCATAACGGATTTACTTTATCCTAATTCACTTAAAAATTGCAGGTATGAATAGACAATTTTTCTTTTATTCTATTTTCACCACAATGACTTGTTGATTTACTCGCATAGTAACTGGAAAGTGGTCATTCACCGAAGATAAACAGAATTCGCTTCAAACTATCTGTTGTACTTCTAAAAAACCCCTGTCTGCTGATGGCTCCTGGGGGAGGTCCTTTGTTAACCTTTAGATTACGGCGCTTGAGCTTCCAAAAATCATCCATAGAACGGCAAAATTCAGGAATTTTTTTCCCCTCAGTGTAACCACGGGGGTCATGACTAGTCCTCAAGCTCCCATTATACCTCTTTTGAGTGTGATTGACTTCATTAGATGGGTTGCAGTAAAATAAACTTTCCTTGGTCAGCCGCTATTTTCTGCTCCAAATCGCCAATTCGAAGCAACTACACGATTTCTAAAGTTAATTTTTCGAAAAGGTTAAAAAAAGGAACAGAACAAAATAATAATAATAATTTGAAAAAAATAATTCCCCCCCCCCCCCCTTTTGTTTTGTTTTTTGGACTGCAATTTATTTTATTTTATTTATTTGCTTTTTTTGAAATCTAATGTGAGTTTTTCTATGTTTGTCTAAAAAAATTTTGCTGAGCTAAGGCCACCAAAATTGCTGCCCGAATTCGACTAAAAATTAACAATAACAAGGGTTATTCCCCTTTGTTGAATAGTTGGGACTATTCGTTATGTTAGCGATTCAATAAAATAGCTTTTTTTTTTTTTTTTTTTGATTTCAGATCTGACATTTAACTTGCTTTCACTTTCTTGAGTTTTACGCAATTTGTTTACTTTTCGAAACGATTCCTAGTCTTTCTAAGGATAAAATCTTGAAGAAAGCATTATTAGATTACTATTTGTCTACTAAGTTTACTTTTTGCTTGACGGTGTATATCACAGTCCAAAGTGATTATGAACAGAGCAAGTAAATTCATAAATATGAATTAAAGAATAGAAAAGCCTTAAGCAGCAGTAAAACGGATTCACTTGATCCTAAATAACTGAAAAACCGCAGGATAAAAGATAATTTTCATTTAGTATTTTTACTACATAGACCCGTAAATTCACTCATATAATTGAAGAGAGGTCATATACCGAAGATACTCAGAATGCACTTCCAACTCCTATTATTAGGTTGTTTGTCTGTTGTACTTTTGAAAAGCTCAGTCCTTTTCTATTAGCTGACGACTTCGGGGTGAGATCCTTTGTTACGAAAAGGGAGATCGAACCCGCGGCCTATTGTACTAACGTTCCCCTCATCATTTCAACTTACTTAGTCCGATTATCTTAGGCTCTGCTTCCCAACTCTGTATCTGTTCAATTTCATGAACGGAATTTATGACTTGAGGCAGCGTAGTGTACATGTGTTTTTTATTAGAGAACGTAGAACGAAAGAGTTTGAAGAATAGTGTGTTACCGCCAGCCGCCAGCACATCGGGCTGCAAACTCTATTATAACCTGGGGGGTGGGGGTGCCTCTGAGAGCGACAAAAACACCTTTTTTTTACATTAATACCAAAATGTGAAAAATACTGAAAGTGTTCCATCCAATTGAGTCATTTTTTAGTATTTTTAAACGCTTCTTTTTTCCCTTTTAAATATTTCTTTTAAAATACCGTTGGGTAGTAGGGCAGGGTTTAGCGTTCCCTTAAGAATATTGAATTGGAAAGCTAATCTCGAAAAAATTAAAAATGACCGCATCGGCATTTTGTTCAGTGCCATCACGAGGGCGGATGGAGCCCCCTCCCCCCCCCCCAGGTTTTTTGGAAAAAGGGGTCACAAAATTTCAATATAGTAATAGTAATGGGATCTTTCATAAATGATGTCGCGCTTCGAGGGGGGAGGGGGTTCGTGAAATTGTGACAAAGTGTGACAAGGAAAGGGGAGGTTAGGGTGTGATAAGAAGTGTGACATCCTACTTATACAACATATCGTGACATGTGACAAGGGGGGGGGTTATCAAATATGTGGGAAAAATGCGTGACATCATTTATGAACGGTCCCAATGGGAAAAGAAAAAAAAGAGGGGGCGGGGAATGAATGAATAAAAAGATGAAAAATATTGAAAGTGTTTCATCCAATTGAGTTATCTTTTAGTGTTTTTAATGATTGTTTTTTTCTTTCAAATATTTCTTTAAAATACCAATGTAATAGATAGGGCAGGACTTATTGTTCCCTAAAAAATATCGAATAGGAAAACTGGGCTCGAAAATACTCAAAATGACCACTTTGGCATTTTGTTCAGGGCCATCACGAGACGGAAATCTTACATCCCCTCCCTCCTCAGTTTGCAGAAAAAAGCAAGATAGTAATCGGGAAAAAAGAACAAAGAAAGGGGAAAGGGGAATGGATGAATAAGAATTACAAAAAATATCTTTTCAGTAAAACTTTTTTAAAAAATCAATTATAAAATATTATGTATTGAAATTGGCAAATCGATGTTATTATAATTGCCTAACTAAGGGCAGTTGAAATGCGCGTTTCCAACCTTCCTTTCTAACGAAAAAAAAGAGAGAGAATTCAATGCATTATAGAAACAAGTGGCAAGCTTGAATAAGCAAAAAATAAACAGATAGATTAACGTAACAATTTCAAAGTCGGGAGCCGACAGTTTTGTATTGCTATATTTACATATTTTTTAATTTTTTAATTCGAAATATCATTGCGAAAATCGCACAAAAATGCATGGGCCTCCGAAATATATTTCAAACTGATGAAAAGGGAGAAAGGAAAGCAAAAGTAAGTTACGGTAGACATGATATTTAAAATAAAACAAATTGAAAAAGTTCCCGGGGAAGACCACATTAATACATCTAATCTCTTGATGATCAGGTTTATGTTAATAATTTTCTAATTCTTTTTCCATATATATTACAAAATTCTCCCGATTTGTTTGCTGATATTCTACTAATAAGCCTCTCCTAAACCAGATGCTGGACTAGTTCATATTACGTATATATAGGTCGATACAGCATTTTTCAGTCTTTTTTTTTTTTTTTTTTGTGAATTTTGAAAAGATTTTTGTGAAAAATCAAATAATTTCGTGAAAATTCGAAATTTAAACGAAGTTATAATTTTTTTATTATTATTTGCCGCTTACTTATTAAATAATTGTGTGGAAAATGCGATTTGGATCTCGGAATTTTATGGAGGGTCCGTTTTGATTGATTGAAATTTTGTGAAGAGTCCGTTTTGATTAATTGGAATTTTGTGAAAGGTTCGAAAGCGGAGCACACTTTCGAGAAGATAAACATAAATGTTATCTGACAGGGTATAAGTGTGACTAAACCAGAACACATTGAAGCTACTCGCCAGATAGTAAATCAGCGCCGAGTATTTCGCCAAGACTGGTTCGTGAAGACAGGAAATGCTAATGACTCTTGATCGTTTTCTCACCTCCTGGGGATCTCTCTCCGCTCAGGAAGGGGACGAAAGGTCTGGTACATATGCTGTACCGGAGCCGTAAGGAAGGCCAAACTTTTTTGCGGTACATATGCTGTACCGCCGAAATCTAAAGGTTAACAAAAGCAAGACCCAATGTGCAGCTATTGTACTTGATTTCCCTTCACTACCGATGGTTTATCTTTATCTTTTGCTTCACTGCTGTATTTTTAGTTGAATGCACTTACCGGGATGTATGACATGATGGGGTGGACTCTTATTATTACGACTTCGACACGCGTAGTGTACATGTGGTTTTTATTAGAAAACCAAGAAAGGAAGAATTATAAGCATAGACCTCCAGCGCATCGAGCTGCTAATTGGATTATAACCCAGGGCGGCAGAGCTCTGACCGTGACAGAATAACTCTTTTTAAAACTAATACCAAAAGATGACAAATATTAAAAGTTTTATTCAGGCTCGTCATTTCAATATTTTCTGCGGGGGGGGGGAGCAAAGGGAATATATAAAATTTATAGATAAAAAGCCACAACACATAATAATACGTAAACACACGTATAAATACATTATAAATCTAAAAGTCAGTGCTCCTCGACCCCCCCCCCCCCCGAGATAGTTCAAGTGATTGGCTATGTTTCAGTGAGTATTTATATGACTATAAATCTTATCCGTCGATTATATGTGTGTCTAAAACAGAAACATTCCAAATACTCGCCAGACAGTAAATCAGCGCCGCGTATTTCGCCAAGAATCGTCGCGAGGACAGGAAATGCTAATAACTCTCGATTACTTTCTCACCTCCTGGTGATTTCCTTCCGCTCAGGAAGGGGACGAAAGGTCTGGTACATATGCTGTACCGCAGCCGTAAGGAAGGCCAAACTTTTTTGCGGTACATATGCTGTACCGCCGTATTCTAAAGGGAAATTAAAGTGAGTGATGAAAATAATAAAATCATGAAACACAACTGTAATTTAAAAAAAAAGTTTGAGAAGGAATCAAAGAGTCATTTACTCATACTTTTATAATTTCAATGTTTCAATTCAAAGCAACTTCATGTATTTTTAAAAATAACGAGAAAATCAAAAATTATGGTCATTATGGGATTTAACTTGCAACATAGTTTTATCATAAATAAGGAATAAACAATATGCTGGTTTGCATACAAATAACACTTACTTGAAAGTGAAGCTAGTGTGTCAACACCTTTTTCTTCCTGGCTTTCCGAAAAACATGGTGATTAACAAGCGAATAATAAATAAAACCTTCGTCACAAAATTTAGTGAACTTGAATGCTTATTTAGCACAAAATCCACTCGATTGATCTTTCGAAGCTGTAGCTTTAAACAATAGAACAATAAAACACTTCAAAGGAAAGATAGTAAGGATTATAAGTTTTCTTGTTACATGATTTTCCTACACTAATCTCTCATTCGAATGCCAAACAGGAATGAGGCATATTGTAATCGTATTGTCAAAAGATAAACAAGTCCAACAAATTTAATTTTAAAAAGGTTACTTATGTGATGAACAACACTGAAAAGCCAAATGTAAACTCTTGGATAACATGATTCACTGTAGCCTTTGCAGTATAGTTCTCTTCTACAACTGTCTCATTAAAACTGGGGAATGATATTGTCATAATATGACCATGTTGGTGGAGAACTGGCAGTTAGTTACTCTTTGCTTCATTTTGTCTTCCATGTAGAATGAAATATTTTAAAACAAATTCAGCACATTTAGAGTTAAAAAAGAGCTTAGCAAAAGAAAGTTTTTGCAATTCACTTGTAAACATTTCATGTTCGCGTTCACAAGTGCTATTTTTCAACACCAAATGAAGGAAAACATTTCTAATCATCAAATGTTTTCTCATTTTGAAGAGAAAAAGCTCAAATGCTATTACTACAACATGACAAAGAATATAGAATAGTACAATTAAATAAATACTCAAAAGCTTTTGTATCTGGATATAAATATCCAGATTATCATTCGTCTCCGAACTGTAAAATGTTTAACCGAACGAAATTGAGTAAAATAACATGAACGTGACCATAACGCAAAAAAAGGGGGGACTTTTTCAATACAAGAAGAGTTAATACAGTATAAAAATATATTTCAAACCTGAATTTCCCCGTCAAGCTTTTATATTTATTTCCGTAGGGTTACGATGAAACGGCCATTTCCTCACTAAATTTTGTACATTTAATGGTTTCTTTTCGTCTTGAAGTTGATTAATTCCTTCATCCTCAATTCTATCAACAATTTGATTCAATTATCAGTAAAAATTATGTTTCTCGCAGACGACATTTTGTTTTCCAAATCGCGATCACAGACCTTGATCCTCTTTCACAAAGTGGACTAAGTTGATCCACTTGGAAAGGAGGTTTAGTCCGTTTTCGTTGCCAAACTTCACTCACTAAACTTTTTAGTCCGGATTAACTTCCCAGTGCGAACAGGGTATTAGTCCGGATTAACTTCCCAGTGCGAACAGGGTATTAGTCCGGATTAACTTCCCAGTGCGAACAGGGTATAATACCCTGTTCGCACTGGGAAGTTAATCCGGACTAAAAAGTTTAGTGAGTGAAGTTTGGCAACGAAAACGGACTAAACCTCCTTTCCAAGTGGGTCAACTTAGTCCACTTTGTGAAAGAGGATCAAAAAAAAAAAAAAAAAAAAAAAAAAAAAAAAAAAAAAAAAAAAAAAAAAAAAAAAAAAAAAAAAAAAAAAAAAAAAAAAAAAAAAAAAAAAAAAAAAAAAAAAAAAAAAAAAAAAAAAAAAAAAAAAAAAAAAAAAAAAAAAAAAAAAAAAAAAAAAAAAAAAAAAAAAAAAAAAAAAAAAAAAAAAAAAAAAAAAAAAAAAAAAAAAAAAAAAAAAAAAAAAAAAAAAAAAAAAAAAAAAAAAAAAAAAAAAAAAAAAAAAAAAAAAAAAAAAAAAAAAAAAAAAAAAAAAAAAAAAAAAAAAAAAAAAAAAAAAAAAAAAAAAAAAAAAAAAAAAAAAAAAAAAAAAAAAAAAAAAAAAAAAAAAAAAAAAAAAAAAAAAAAAAAAAAAAAAAAAAAAAAAAAAAAAAAAAAAAAAAAAAAAAAAAAAAAAAAAAAAATTGTGAATTTTACAAAAGAAAACTTTGCAAATGTAGTTTTAAGATACAATCACTTTTAGAGTAAGAATTTAAAAACAATTCAACTAAGTAACTGACTCCATGTCGCAACAGCCCAATAGGGACCATGACCTACCGTGCCCATCCCAACTTTTGAGACCAAGGGCCCTAGGATGCAGAAGCAGATGTTCCGGTCAAGTAATGACCTGACGCAGAATCCCCAGTGTTAGTTCCCAAGTGTGTTTGGTCCTCATTTTATCCACCTCACTGGAGCGATAAAAGGCTGAGTAATCCCTGCCCAACCCGGGAGTCGAACCCCGGACCCGTGGCATGGAAGCACAAAAGGCTGACCACTCAGCCTCCATTATCATCCCAATGAACAATTTGTTAATTACAAGTCGATAATAATGAGCCGGTGATGTGATGTCACCCGGATTGCCCGGCCAAAGATCCGCACCTAGTTTTGACAATTTATGTTACCAATACACATGTATTATTGACACCTACATATGGAATGTATGAATTACAATAGTGTCAATTTTTTAATCTTGCTTTTGCTTTTGGTATAGTTTTTCACTTTCTTGTGTTATGTAATAAATGTGTATTATCAGTCCACAACTATATGAAATACTACAAGTGAATTTTTGTCCATGAAGCATGCAAAACTGAGATATGTATGTGTTTCAAACCGACAATATTGATCATGTGATACGTATAAGATTAAAAAATAAGTAACAATGCAAGAACGTAATAAATAACACAAGCATTAAATAATTATGATTAAATGTAACTATATTAAAACTCACTCCTCCTAGTCTAGGGATAAAATTGGTTTGGATGTGAAGTTAAGGGTCAATACTCATTAAAAAATGTGCAAGCAAATATAGAACAAAGATTATTATTTTAATTCATCACAATTTCTGCAAAAACTGAACCAAAAACAATTCTCCCCAACTATAAGTCTAAAAATATACTTACATGTATAAAAATACTGAGTAGATGTACCAAATGGTCAGTTGTGCATCTTTAATCAAAAAACGCAACCCACAGCAATGCCAGTGTCCAAAAAAGTTATTTCCCAGGTAAAAAAAGCTGCAAAAAAAAAAAAAAAAAGGCAAATGTTAAGAAACCATGTTCATGATCGTAAGTGAAGCACCACACACAGCAATTAATTTACGAGTATTCTGGTATTTATCAGTTATATAGGCAGTAGTGCATAGTGCTGGAAAAAACTTTGGGAATGCTTATAGATACAAGCATAAATTATCGACATCAAAAGCTCTGAGGGGATGCTTGTGTTAAAATTTTAAAAAACAAGGGAGAGAAAAGGGTGTTTTAAAGTAAATATATGGGGGTACACCATCCTCCTTCGATTACACCTGTGGTTATAGAGCCCACATTGACACTGATCTATAGAATTGTTACCAACATGAACTCATTAGTTGAGGTGTTAGTTAATATTCCAATACGATAAAACTAAATATTAATTGCACTTTAATTACATTTGATTTGGCAATGTTTTTGCATCTGGGTAGCATGGATCCTATAATTCGGTTTACCCAACAGGTCTAACCCAGAACAAATTAGTGATCAACTTGTTTTACTATTAAATTTTGATATCGTTAAAGTTTACATTGTTTTGGAGAAGCAACTCAGGTACTCAGGCTTGCCTGCATGTAACCTCAGCTTGTTTATTGTAGGAACTACGTTTTAATATACCAATAAAGAAACGAATATAAATTAAAACTTTTTAAACATTTAAGTAGCAAACTAAATTAAAATGCAAATTTTCTTTACAGTCTGACATGAAATCACCTCCACAAATAACAATGTTAATAAAAGTGATTTGTAAACAAAACAAATATGTTGACAGAGTGATCTTTTAACCTGTAAATTATGAACTGAAAGTAATCTTTCATACAATGGATCTGACTTGTTGATGAAGTTATGTCAATGAATTCAACTGACTGCTAACTAGTTATGTTTATGATATCGGTGATAAGTGCTTTATATTTTTACAAAAGAAATGAATAAATAAATGTCCAGTGCAATAAGCAAAATATTAAATTCGAGCAACAAATAAACATTAATACGCAAATGTGGTACCATAGTAGATAGGTAAAATTTTCTAAAATAAAAATGCAAATAAAGTAGCGCCGAAACATTACATGCACTTATGCATCTTTTCAAACTCTACGCTTTGCTACTTACTATTATTACATTATTTTTCTCATATCGTGATTAATTAATTAAATTGAAAATAGAAGATGCTAAGAAACAAATTTTAAACGCAATAATGCGTATTACAACATAAAATAGCACATTACTCTTAATGCTTTAAAATAAGTGCTGCACAGAAATAGTAATAATTATAAATCACTCACTTGCTGCGTTTCCAAATAAACACGACAGACAAAACATGGCCGAAGCTCTCTCTTCTTGCTTCATAATGATTGGCCAAGCAATTCGTCTGTGACGGACAATATCAAATGGATTTGATATTGTCCGTCGACAGACATTCCTGTTCGGTAACCATGACAACGAGGAGAAGCCACGTTTTTTCCGTTGGATTTCGTCCGTCCGTGGCGCTGTGTGAATCCAGCTTTAGGGTAATACCTGGATCTGACGGGAAAGTCAGAGTGTTAAGCTGGATTCACACATACAACCGACGAACGAACGGACAAAATTCGTCCGTGACGGAGAAAAGTGAGTTCAATTCACACTACAAAGGTTCTGCGACGGGCCGTGGGTTTCAGCCAATGGTTGCAAGGCGTAAGCTCTATACATGAGCCAATAATGGGATGCCTTCGTCATTTGACTGCTCTGTATTTAGACATCGATTTCAGAAGCAGACGATGCATTTAATAAAGTGGAATTTTCATTCGGTTTCAGCAGCGATTTCATTTCATAAAAGTGTCGCGCAGAGATAAATGTTTGTTTAATATTGATATTCATATTGCATAAAAAGAAAATTCTGTTTATTTTCAACAAACATAAATAATATCATTACTTCATCGGTCTTATCAATGAGCTTAATAAATGACAGAAAATACAGTAATTTTAAGTTTTGCACACAGCAATAAGTTTACATGTTCGCAGAAATATCAAACGTTCTCTGAAGGTAACACACATAATATGAATTCCAGGATTAGGATTTAGCAAATAGTAAAAAACGTTCAATTCATACGCGAGCGTTGGTGCAATTAATTGTAAATAGATGCACAGAAATGCTACTGATTTTGTCAGGCGAAAATGATACGCAAATCCTTTTCGTTCTTGATTTAAAATCAATGCTTAGATGAAATGTAAATTCTCTGTTTAGGAAAAAAAATTATATATCTAACAATTAATTTTTTTAAAAAGATCAGATCTAGAAATTACAAGATAAAATTGAATTGTTTTTATTTGCGCTAGAATTAAATATTTCTTCAAAATGAGCTGTAAATCACTTTATATAATCAAGTGTGGCCTTGTTATAACACTTAAATTCCCTGTTAGCTTTTCTATTTTTTTCCTAATAAATATGCAAGCATGAGACAACTTTTAGAAATCCTAAAAAAGGCAGTTTACTAAATTGTGACCCTGCTAACTGTTAAAAGCATTTCTAAAATAAGAATATTGTCCCTTGCATTTCGAAACGTGTAAACTACAAAGAGTATAACATACAGACGATACACTTTTGCCAATGCGTAAAAAAATTGTGCCTTTGATACTAAATAATAAGAAATGCAAAATGCTTTTTTAAAAGTAATATGCTTATGCTAATAAATACAAATCTCATAAGAAAAACATTGTCTTTTTATTTTCCTCTTTAAAATAACTCAACAGTGTGCACATTAATTCTGTACTCACACATTAAAGTCACAAAACAAAATTTTGAAGGATGAATTTATTGAAGTACTTAATCATAATGCTGAAATCAAAGAACATTACAAGATTTTGATCATACATAATTACATATATCAATAATTTGAAGACAATAATGGGCAGAAGAAGTACAATTTCAATATTTCAGCCTGTACAAGTCAAACCAGTCTTTTCCATAACATCTGTAAAAAAAAATTTAATACTGTGACATAGTATTTACAAATATAACACATGCAGAAAACATTTTCTAACAAGTTGTTTTCCAGGAATTAAAAAACAGTATTGAAAATATAATTTAAATTCGGTTGCACATGAATTATTAATTTGGCCACAATTTACAATGATTGAATATGATTTGTGAATTTTACAAAAGAAACTTTGCAAAATGTATTGTTTTAAGATACAATCACTTTTACAATTCTAACTAACTAACAGACTCAATGGCACAACAGCCCGGGAATCGAATTCCGGACCTTTGGCATGGTAGCTCAAAAGGTTACCACTCAGCCTCCATTATCATCCCAATGAACAATTTGATAATTACAAGTCGATAATAATGAGCCGGTGCTGTGTGGTCACCCGGATTGCCCAGCCAAAGATCCGCACCTAGTTTTGACAATTTATGTTACCAATACACATGTATTATTGACACCTACATATGGAATGTATGAATTACAATAGTGTAATTTTTTTATTCTCGCTTTTGCTTTTGGTATAGTTTTGCACTTTCTTGTGTTATGTTATAAATGTGTATTATCAGTCTACAACTATATGAAATACTACAAGTGAATTTTTGTCCATGAAGCATGCAAAACTGAGATATGTATGTGTTTCAAACCGACAATATTGATCATGTGATACGTATAAGATTAAAAAATAAGTAACAATGCAAGAACGTAATAAATAACACAAGCATTAAATAATTATGATTAAATGTAACTATATTAAAACTCACTCCTCCTAGTCTAGGGATAAAATTGGTTTGGATGTGAAGTTAAGGGTCAATACTCATTAAAAAATGTGCAAGCAAATATAGAACAAAGATTATTATTTTATTTCATCACAATTTCTGCAAAAACTGAACCAAAAACAATTCTCCCCAACTATAAGTCTAAAAATATACTTACATGTATAAAAATACTGAGTAGATGTACCAAATGGTCAGTTGTGCATCTTTAATCAAAAAACGCAACCCACAGCAATGCCAGTGTCCAAAAAAGTTATTTCCCAGGTAAAAAAAGCTGAAAAAAAAAAAAAAAAAAAAAGGCAAATGTTTAGAAAGCATGTTCATGATCGTAAGTGAAGCACCACACACAGCAATTAATTTACGAGTATTCTGGTATTTATCAGTTATATAGGCAGTAGTGCATAGTGCTGGAAAAAACTTTGGGAATGCTTATAGATACAAGCATAAATTATCGACATCAAAAGCTCTGAGGGGATGCTTGTGTTAAAATTTTAAAAAACAAGGGAGAGAAAAGGGTGTTTTAAAGTAAATATATGGGGGTACACCGTCCTCCTTCGATTACACCTGTGGTTATAGAGCCCACATTGACACTGATCTATAGAATTGTTACCAACATGAACTCATTAGTTGAGGTGTTAGTTAATATCCCAATACGATAAAACTAAATATTAATTGCACTTTAATTACATTTGATTTTGCACTGTTTTTGCATCTGGGTAGCATGGATCCTATAATTCGGTTTACCCAACAGGTCTAACCCAGAACAAATTAGTGATCAACTTGTTTTACTATTAAATTTTGATATCGTTAAAGTTTACATTGTTTTGGAGAAGCAACTCAGGTACTCAGGCTTGCCTGCATGTAACCTCAGCTTGTTTATTGTAGGAACTACGTTTTAATATACCAATAAAGAAACGAATATAAATTAAAACTTTTTAAACATTTAAGTAGCAAACTAAATTAAAATGCAAATTTTCTTTACAGTCTGACATGAAACCACCTCGAAAAATAACAATGTTAATAAAAGTGATTTGTAAACAAAACAAATCTGTTGACAGAGTGATCTTTTAACCTGTAAATTATGAACTGAAAGTGATCTTTCATACAATGGATCCGACTTGTTGACGAAGTTATGTCAATGAATCCAACTGACAGCTAACAAGTTATGTTTATGATATTGGCGATAAGTGTTTTATATTTTTACAAAAGAAATGAATAAATAAATGTACAGTGCAATAAGCAAAATATCAAATTCAAGCAACAAATAAATATTAATACGCAAATGTGGTACCGTAGTAGAAATGTAAAATTTTCCAAAATAAAAATGCAAATAAAGTAGCGCCGAAACATTAAATGCACTTATGAATCTTTTCAAACTCTACGCTTTGCTACTTACTATTATTACATTATTTTTCTCATATCGTGATTAATAAATCAAACTGAAAATAGAAGATGCTAAGAAACAAATTTTAAACGCAGTATTGTGTATTACAACATAAAACAGCACATTACTCTTAATGCTTTAATATAATAAGTGCTTGTGCTGCACAGAAATAGTAATAATTATAAATCACTCGTGCTGCGTTTCCTAATAAACACAACAGTAAACAAAACATGGCCGAAGCCAACACCCCCTGAACTAGAAAGCCTCTGGACTGCCTCTCGGAGAAGCGATTCCCTTCTCTTCGTAGGCCGAAATCTACTGCTTCTGCTGCGCTGACGATCAACTCACATTATTAATCAGCTTGTTTTTGAAATCAAGCCATCAAATAACGTCCACTGAAGAGTCCATTTGTAGAGCACACATTTCAGAACAAATAAAATTAAGTTCTATACTAAAAAATGATAATAAGAAATTATTGCTTTCCTATACTTTAAAAAACACTTTATTAGTATAGGAAAATATTTTTGTGTTACTTTATGAAACCTTTCTTTTTCTGTTTTGTGTTCTCATTGACTTTATTTTGTGGCGAAAACATCGATGCTGATTAACTGTTGAATTAGCCTTTAGTTAAAGTTTAAATGTGAAAGAAAATCTCGGGCATTTGCACTTTAAGACAAAATAGTTCTGCAAAATAGTCTTCTTCCGTTAATTTCTGCAAAATTCGAAAGATTAATTTTTTTAACATTATATATTACTTACTTTTTTTTCTTGTAAACCTTAATCTCATGTTATACAAATTAAGCACACACATAATCATTATTATTGTTATGCTCAGAAATGCCATTAAAAGTTCAAGTTAAGATTGGAGATGAGATCTATAACGTAGTGCTTTGTTTCTGAACTACATACAAATAAATATGCTTATGTAATATAGCGTGACATGTGACTGGGAAAGGAGGTACATTGAAGTGTGACATTTTGTGACAAAGGGGGGGGGGGTCAAATACATTGAAAAACAGTGGCATCATTATCATTAATTTATAAATGATTCCAGTATCATGACTTTTTCAATGTTTGAGACTTCTTATATTTCGGCGGAAATTTATGAATTACGCAAACGTATCACGTACAAAAATCGAAGAAACAATGCATTAACTTTTCTTTCAAAAACTTCCCAGTTTAAAAAGTTTGAGGTTTATATCTTACAAGAAAATAAGACAAAAAGATTCTATGCGGACCTTTTAGAAATGGATTTAATTCTGTTCAATTTATTTTTAACTTCTTTTTTAGTTCTTTTCCAAAAAAATAGCTTAATAATTTAGTGTTGGAAATGCTTTACCTCTGTAGTTCGCTTTTTGCTTCTTAGTAAATGATTAATTTTTAACTTGAACTCCGCATCAGAGTGACAAACGTAATTCCGATTTTCAATAATTTAATACATTTCTTTTACTCGTCTCACAGTTTTTTTCGTATCCTTCAGAAGGTAAGATCATGGCGTAACACAAAGATACCCTTAAAACATCTTTTATTTTTTAGTAAAAGGGAATCTTCCTAATTTCTAGAATTCTGAGATGAGAAAGTCATAAAATGTCCGCTGGATAAAAGCTTTTCTTTTCCAATAGCCCCTTTCCAATCACACAGTCATAAAAGACCACCGGAGTAGAAATCGTAATTGTGGGAACCTGATAAGAACACTATGCAAATACTTTTTCTTCACTTTTGTTGTTTTCTTTTACGAATGTGGCGTACGACTATTCAAGTGGTCGTATAGCGTTATTCAGAAGTGACCAGGCTACCAGAAAATTATTTCTACATTAACAATTTAAAATTTACACAAAGCTTTCCGTTATTGCTTGCTTGTAAATATTTTGCCTTAATTTATTATTTCATTTCAATTTGATTATTAAAGTTTTAATATCTAAACAACCTTAGTCAAAATTTGCATTTATCACACAAGTGGAACTTAAAGAACTTCATAAATTTCAGAAATATTATTAAAAACTATATGAAAATGGATTTTTTTTTCTTATATGGAAATGAACAAACATTAGTGTTGAAATATTGAGCTTAAATAAAATATAATCCTTCAATATATTTTGATAAGTATCTTCGTATCAAAAATAACGCCTCTAAAATGTTTAAAATTGCAGTTCTACTGTAGTAATCACGTATCGTGAAAAGTAGAGGTTAATTATCTGAATGCAGTAAATTATTTTCGAAGTGGAAATATTAACTTTTTTTTCCATACTGAGGAAGTATATAAATGTATTGAACTCATTCTGCAATTTCTGAAGGCATCCTTTTGTTTTTATGCAAAGATTTCCTGCCGAAATCCAGTAATGTCCCAATACGAATGCTATCCGCTGACGAACGGGGTGAAAATCGGCCTACGGACGTTGCGCAATAGTTTCAGTCCGGAGGCTTTCTAGTTCAGGGGGTGTTGCCGAAGCTCTCTCTTCTTGCTTTATTATGATTGGCCAAGCAATTCGTCTGTGACGGACAATATCAAATGGATTTGATATTGTCCGTCGACGGACATTCCTGTTCGGTAACCATGACAACGAGGTAACGCCACGTTTTTTCCGTCGGATTTCGTCCGTCCGTGGCGCTGTGTGAATCCAGCTTTAGAGATTAAAACCTTAGCAGGGATTGTTACTCGCTCCATCTCAAAGGTTTGCCCTCTGCCTATTAAAGAAAATATTTAAAATTTAATTGAAAATTGTGAAATTATTATTTTGTTGTTTTATATCTTGAAATAATTTTTAGTTTGTACAATTTGTTTATTTAGTAATGTGTATTTTATATGTGTATTATTGAATGTAGTAACATATCAATGGGGGCCGGTATGTTATGGCTTTCCTTGGCATATTAGAAACCCGCCAACTTGGCGCTCACGAACTTTCTAGTTTGGCAACGTTTTTCGTTCTTGTGCTAAGTCAGTCGCTTTAGTACGTGCTCTGGTAAGGCACGCTTTGGTTTTCGATCATAGAATAGTCTGGCTATATGATTAGCCTCTCAAGCATTTATCAATGTATGTAATTATGTAAATATAGAAATATAGTAGTATTAGAATGAAACTTCGCATATTATTGTCGCAATTATACACCCACTCGATACAGTCCACTTAGAAGATATTTTTTATCGACGCAAGAACATTATTAAAGCAATATCATTTTTTTTTCCAATAAAAACTTTGTGTATTTTTTTTTTTTTTTACTTTTTTTAACTACAGTTATTATTATTTTTTAAACTTTGTGTATTTTTTTTTTCAATAAAAATGTGTGTTTTTCAATAAAACACACATTTTTGTTTTGAGTAAAAATAAGGAACATTGGGTTATAAATTGTTAAAATTAAACATTGCTTTTTGCTATCTAACAAGAGCTTTCCTTCAGAGCTCCCTAAGCAGTAAGAGCCTTTTAGATTCATTAACATCTTTGGAAAAGTAGCTAAAGCTTTGTGTGGTTTTTCAGAATGATGTTAAAAGATGAAATTTTTTTATGTACTATGTAATTGTCTATTCATTTATTTTGAAAGGAGTGAGTTTGTGAGGTTTTACTGTGATCTAATTGCATATATTCCTTAGATATTAGATGTCAGTTTGTTACCATTGTAGGACAATTTGAGGTTTATGTTGTGTTTCCTTATAATATAACAATGTATCGGGGCATTATTATAATAAACATGTTTATAAACTTTACCTGTGAGAGACCTTAATTGAAAAGTTTGATGCACTAAGTGCAAAGTATAAAATTATAATGCCTTCATATATAATTTCCTATTTTATATTTTATAAGTTTACTTCCCAAAATTACTGCTATATTTTTGACATTGTTACTGTTTAAGCAGTGAATTTTTAAAAAACTCTTTTTATCTTAAAGTGCTTTCTATTTTATTTGCTCTTAATATATTTTATATTTCTTCTTACAGATAATTGGATATCTCAGATTATTATCTGAAGTGCTAGTTGAATTCTAGCCCTGATGCAGTTATTATAGAAAACTGCATCAAGGTTTTAATTTTACTGGAGATGTTTTGAAGATGAAAAAATTAGTTCAGGAGTTGTTCTTGATATTGTGCTGTTTTTGGGTGAAAAAAATTGCATTCAAAGTTTAAGTTTTATGTGGTATTCAATCTTTTTTTTTTTTTTTTTGTAATTTTGCTTTGATTTGAATACACATGTAAATATATCAAGATCCCCATAGGACATACCTATTTTCTTATTCATTAGAAGCGTAATACTACCTAATAAATTGATTAGATAGTAATTGCCGCCCCCTTAAGGAAGCTGCGCTGTGAGGCAAGCGCCTTGCTGCCTCTGGTTCTCGCTGGCCCTGTGTTCTTGAAATTATTGATTTACGTTTGCTTACCCTTCTATACTTCAGATGAGGCGGCTTCTTTCATATTTCCCTCAAAAATGTAATAATAATAATAATAATAATAATAAATGTTCTTCAAGTGGTAAAGATTATGCTATCAGTGTAGCTGTTGACTTTTTCAATTTTATAACGTTTTGTGCAATCTTTTTTACAACAATATACTCTGAATGCATTGTAGATTAATGTATAAGGACATACACATAACAAATATTTACACGAAAAGATGCACTGATATTTTAGAAGTGGCATTACTTTACAACTTTTTTTTTTAATTCAAGCTTTGATTGTACTTTCTGGATTAAATGAATTTCGTATTTTTAAATAGTGTCTAAATTTAATGAAAACATTTGGAAAGAAGTTGGATTTTTTACCTTTAAAAAAAAACCCCAGCATTGATAGTTGATTTCGTAAATATTAAAGTAAATCAATAAATAAAGGGTACATTTGTACCAAGCTTTTTGGTTTGTTGCTAAGATGTTCTGCTTGATTTTTAATTGAAATAAAGTTGCGCCCCCTTTTTTATTCCCCTCCCCCTCCCCCGTCTCTCTAAGTTTATTCATATATAGAAACTTATTTTCATTAATGCTCGCTGTTAGACTCTAAAATCATTACATGACGTAATTCTTTTAGATGATTTTATTAGAGGTAAAATAAACAGCTTATAGTACAGTACACTAACAAACAGTTTTGTTTCCTGCATTTCAAATTTTATCCAAATTCTTAACAGTAGATAATTTTTAATCAAATAAAACTACAGAAAAATTCTAGCTTGAAATTTACGTTCAAAATTGCAGCTTCATTACAATTATATTTTAATTTTAGTTTTCTCTCTCTCATTTTTTTTTCTGTAAAAACATAAAGGATTACTTTCTGCATAAGTGGTTTCCAAAGGGAACCGTCGTCCCGCACGTCACAGCCCCTACAACGTCACAGCCCCTGTTTGTTTGTAATTTGTGACTTTCGGTAATGTTCCTGATGAACTCCCCACAGTTCGGAACTTCTTGTCATTATTTAGTGGCACAATAAACGAATGCACCTGTTAAAGCATTAAATAGGGAGGGTTGGTTCTCCGGTTGTTACATAGCCTTTGGGGTGTGAAGTAGGTTCTCTTGTGGTCTGGAATCCCCTTACTGCGAGAGTGATAATGTGTAATAGAAATCTATAATGGACACCTGTTAATGTGCTCACCTTCGGACGAAAATCATTTGATAACAATTATCAAGTGCTAATATTAAAAAATAAAAGTTTAATACTTTAAAAATGCGAATAAATACTATGCAGTAGACTTTCGGAGACTACGTTAATTTACGTGTAATTGAAATTGAATGAATATACTTAGCGTGAAATAATAGTTACTAGAAAAGTACAATAAGACTTAGTAAATTATTGATATAAAAATAAAATTTAAAAAAAAAGAAAGGGGAGGAATCACCAATTGGCTGAATGTCTGCTATTTTTTTTTTTAAAGTTTAAGCCCGTCTGACTGAATTTTCAACAAAGTGTGTTAGTTTTTTTTTTCTCTTTAAGCTAAATGCGGAAGCTACTTAATATGTCCAATATCAATCACACACAATTTCAAGCTTTTGTTAATCATAAATAAAAATTGTCCGAGAAAGCGGACACAACGCAAAACATCAAAATTTTATGACAAAGAATTGTTCCAAATTAAAATATTTTCGTTTGTGTTAAATCCTTATACAGTAGTATCTCCATTAAGGTACACCTCCGAAAAAGGGACACCTCTAATTAAGGAACACTTTTTCTGGTCCCAGTCCCTTTAAATAGGGACCACAATGTATTTACCTCTGGATAAGGGACACTCTATTTAAGTGATATTCAAAGAGAAAAGTTTCAAAAATTAATGTTATATATAGGCTTGCCATACGTCCCGGTATTTTGCTCTTGTGCGTTGTTTTGTTTTAAAATTTGTCGAATGTGATTGCAAATTTTAATTTGTTTCTTATTTATGAGAATTTCGCACTTAGTTTTTTTTTTTTTTTTGCGTTCAAGTAATCCAGTTTTTTTTTTTTTCAAATTTTAATTTGTTTGCGATTTATGCAATAAAAAAGAAATAAAGAATTATGAACAAATGTATATGATTTTTTTTTTAAATCAAATTCATACTTCAACTTAATGTTTGGTTGCATTTTGACAAAGTTTTAATGAACAATCTCATATTCTAAATCAAAAGTATTTTCAAATTATTTCTTGTCATCAATTCCTTTAAAATATACTGCACACAATAATTTTTTTAAACTAGTTGAAGGTGATTTAAATTTTCTGAGAAAAATGAACTGGAAAAAAAATCGTACATTTCCCACTATTCCTTATTTTTATTCAAAACAAAAATGTGTGTTTTATTGAAAAACACATTTTTATTGAAAAAAAATACACAAATTTTTAAAAAAAAAAATTAACAGTAGTAAAAAAAAAAAAAAATACAAAGTTTTTATTGAAAAAAAAATTATATTGCTTTAATAACAATAATAAATGAGAGCAAACTCCTCTTTTCTGGAACGTTAATTTCCTTAGATCTGTTAGAATCAAAAACTATACTCTCACACACTCAACGCAGAAAACGAAAACGGCAAGTCCACGCGCACGCGGCTAAAACAGAGTGACGTCAGAGCTCCACGCCCGCCTGGCGTGACGTCACACTTGGAGAGCGCTCAATGCCCAACAATTCGTCTACCTACCATCTAGTCATCCGTCGAGCAGGCGTGTCTTATTGGAGTAATGTGCGATGCCTTTTAGAAAGCTAAGATTCACTGTAGCCAATCGATGTTAACTATACAGACGGATTCTTTCTATTTTCAAAGCAATGTTCTACTTGGGGAAAATTTTCAGATGTTGAGGGATTAGTTTGTTCTTTCGGAACCTCTTTTCTGTTTTGCGTACTTTTTTAGTTCCTGAATTCCTTTTTGTTCAAGCACTTATTTTTTTTCATTTGTAGTCGGTAGTCGCATTTATGGAATTTATTTTATGAAGATTTTCCTTTTGTGTATCAAATTTAAGTGAATAGAAAACCCTTTCTGACGTTCTTTAAATAAAAGAGGGGGCCCATACAGCACAAGATGATCCTCAGGATGTCCTGAGTACTCTTGTCAAGTCCTGAGGGGTGGTCCCAAGGATGTCCTTAAATCCCAATTCGAGAACCTCAGGACGACCTCTGACCTGAAAAATGTCCCGCCTAGTGACCGCCCTGATAACGTCCTCAGAGCGACCTGATTCATTAAACGCACGGCAACTCGAGGACGAACGGGATTTTGGGGACATAGTTAGGACTTGAGGAACCTTATGAGGATAGTCACAGGACTTCTAGGACATCCTAAGAATAATGACAGGATTCTTTGTCATCCCCAGTCGATCCCAAGAACATCGTCAGAACTAAAATATTCCCCACCTAATCCTAACGCGCGACCACTCGGGATTTTTAGAACAAAGTTAGGACTTGGAGAACTTTATGAGGATAGTCAGAGGACTTCTAGGACGTCCTATGAACAATGACAGGATCCTTCGATGTTCCCAATCCATCCTGAGAACACTGTTACAATCAATACTTAGCACCTAATACTGTCTTGAGTTCATCCTCAGGAGATCATCACTAAGACTCGTAGCACCCTGCCAGGACATACTTTGAACAATGACAGGATGAATGCCGTACCCAGCTCATTGCAATGCATTATTGAAATTTATATAAACCAGAAAACCAGCAGACACAAGTAAAATACAACCAATTGACAGGCATGACTGGTCAGTCCCATTGTTAGTTAAGAGCCTCAGCTTCTTTACAAATAAAGGATGCAAATAAGCAAACACTAAGCACTTGCTTTCCACGTAAGTGCAACAATGGAACAAGGAGTCATGACATAAAGTTTTGTTTTATACTTGTGACAGCATTTTTTCTTGTTTATCTGAAAAAATTTCAAAACCATAATCATTATATTCAAATTTCCACAAAATACTTCATGCAATATGTACTTAAATTGACGTTTGGGGGGGGGGGGGATTTTACCAATTTACTCTCCCTGCCCCCCCCCCTTTTTTTGTTGTTAAAGGAATTACTTGACCTTCATGTTAGTATTAAAAAAATAAATGTTAGTTTTTATTATTTCTGATAGTGAATAACAGATTTTACATTATTTTGATGTGGTCAATTGAGATTTGTATCAAATATTTATCAACTTAAGAATTTTCATTCAAATGAAATAGAATTTTCCAAATATTTTAACTTGAATGAAATAAAATTTTAGAAAAAAAAACAATATTAATAATAAAATAAATAAAACAAATATTCAAATTAAAAAAGTGCATTTAGATATGTTCCGAGTTAAAACATAAAATGTTTGAACCACAATAAAAAAAATCAGCATTTGAAATTCGAATTTCAATATTACGGTTAATATTAATAAATCTGAAAACATACTTTTAATAAGACCATTCAAAACAAATGCAAATGGTTTATGAAAAAAATTTATTTGAAAATATAACAAAAAATACATTGCAAGTCATACATAAATTTAATCTCTTTCTTTGTTTCAAGCAGTACTTTCAGTAACCATCATTTTAACATTTCCTAAAAAGAAAGAAGTTATATTATGAATAAAACTTAATTTACAAGAACATTGTTTTTTTTTCTCTGTGCACCAATGTGGATAAAGTTTTACATAAATGAAACTTACATCAAAGAGAAGCATGATTTATGCATTATTTTTGAATAATAATAAATAAAATAGTAAATACAGTGGCACAAACTTTTTCTTTTTTATGGAGGGTTGTTCCTAAATTTCTTCCTTGAAAAACACAAGCAATAAAAAGTACAATTACATAATTTGCATGTTGTGCATTGAAACCGTTCCCCCCCCCCCCCCTTTAAATTTTTTTTTACTATAGGTGTTACAGCACAACGGTAACCATTTCATTCCAAAACAATATTTTTCAAGCAGCGTTACTGATAAATACCAAACAAGAGCCCGTGATCGAATACGTGCCCCTCCCCTCTTTTCCCGCAAATTTCCTTTACGTAAAAATACCGATTAATCGTGCTGCCCGCCCTTCAAACTTGGATTGTCATTGAAATTATAAAGGAGAAATAAAAGAAATAATTTCAAAAATAGCGAAAACGATTCTTTTGCAAAAAACGCTATTGCAAAAACTGGCCATTCCCGAATGTGAGTAGGTAAATTGCTCATTAACGATCTTAAATGCAATCACAAAATATTGTGCGCATTGTATTAATTACAGCTTTCATGCTGTGTTTTAAAACTATTTTCCAAATGTCGCGAAACATAGTCATTGGGATACGTATAGACATGCAAGAATGTTCAATTTCACAAGTTACAATAACAATATCCAATCTGAAATAAAGACGAAAAAAAAAAGTTAAAAAAATTCTTAGTAGGAAATTTAAGTACACCAAAAAATGAAGGATGAGGCAAGGGAAGGGGAATAAATCACCGGAACAAATCTTTTGCACCTGTCTTTCTAGCTTCTGCTGATATCTTTCCTTGCTATTGTTTATATTTATGATTATTTAATTTATTATTATGGAGGAAAACATGTGAACAGAGGTTAAAAGCAAAGCTATGCATTTAGTGTAATCAAAATTTGTTTGCCACTTTTTTTTTAGGATCGATTGGAACGAATTTTAATTACATGATCATGAATGAGTAATAGACAAACCTTTACTTTGTTTTACCTACTTTCCATTAAATTGGGGGGGGGGGGGGGATGAGGCATAAAATTGGAACGTTTTTTCATTTGTATCGTTTGCGCGCCCCCTCCCGTATTTTCTCGAATTTCGGCAAAATTTAGGAGGGCGATAATTTGGTATTTCACTACAGAGATTTTTATTTTAAGAGAGTTCAAGTATTCAAAACCAGCACTTTCAAACTATTCAGGATTTCAGTAAATTGTTTTTTGAATAAAAAAATTATTAAAGCACATACGTACACATATATATGAACAGTTGTTCTTGTTATAAGGACATTGTTTATAGTGGCAACTCTGTCATAACATCAAGGAACCCCCTCCCGTTTAAGTCTCTTCAAACACCCATAAACAGTAATAATCACTTATACTGTCACTTCGCTATGCAGCAAAAAATTATATGTCATAATTCTCGTTCCACAATCCAAGTTAAATGCACACTTGCTTGGTGGTAGGGATATGAAAATTAATAATTTAATAAACAAAGAGCAAAATAAAGCATGCATTTATCATCTCATTTAAGGTATTTTCACAGCTATTTAATTTATTGCAAAAAAATTAAATTTTCCTGAATTAAAATGAATTTTAAAATTTGGAATTATAATAGAATTGAATCTAAAGATTTATACATTTCCCAGTTTTTTCAGTAGGCGACACTGACTTTCAGCTTCTTTTTTACCAGATGCATGCCATCCCCCCACCAGATATTTTCATAACTTTAAGAAAAAACTAAAAATTGGCCACTAATATGTATACTTGCAAAGCTACAGCATCATGTACAATGCTGAAATTGGTAGGGTAAGAGAAACAGAATAATACATATAAATATGGTCATTTCATTCATTAATATACCCGCAATTTTGTGATACATGTACTTGCATTTCTTTACTTGAAAAATTCTATTACTGCAAATTGCTTTGTAAACAAATTGGTTGCTCAAAAATTAACCCCTACCCTCTCCCAGGGAAAAAAAAGAACAGTTGTTAAGTTATGCTAGTTGGTATTTAATGATAAGTAGAAGTAAAAGGAATGTGTTGCAAGCTATATATTTGAGAAAGCCGACACTTCACTAGAGATGGGAATGGTTGGAAAGAAAACAGGAAATTTTGGGGAAAAAACAGGTTTTTGTTCAGTTTTTTTTAGGAAAGGATTTATTTCCACCCGGAAAAATTGAAAATTTTGAAATTTCTAGTATAAAATAATACATTCAGAAATTTATAATAGTCACATTCCAATGTTTTTTCTTTGAATATTTTATATTTTTAATTATTTTTCTTTAAATATTTTATATATTTAAATATAACATAACACAAAGTTTCCCTTTTGTAGAAGAAAAAATGACAGAGATATTTAATTTCAAAGCTGGGAATTCGTTCACATTTTCTCGGACTTTATTAAGGGGTCGGTTAAAAAATCTGAATGAAATATTCATTGAATAATGAATAGAATGAATACTTCATTGAAATTTTTTAACCAACCCCTTAATGCAGGCCAAAAAATCGTGAAAAAATGCCAAACATTGAAACTAAATATCTGTTTATTTTTGTCATACAGAAGGGAAACATTTTGTGTTATGTTCCTTAGGATGGGCGTCAACTTTTACTTAATATGACTATAAAGACTGGGGACTGTATAAAAAGTTAGTTTCTGTAATTTCACAAAATTGATTTTTTAAATTAAAAAATGCTATTATCATAAATGCTTACAATTTTTAAACATTTTTATAAGTGTGCGTATATATTTGAGAACCATCGGTTGCAGAGATAAAAGCCTCCTAAGGACTTTGCTTTGCACCCTGTATATATACATACACATATAAATGCATGTAACAAACTTTGGAGGAAAAAAAAAACTAAGCAACTTTCTGTAAAAAAAATTAGTTGATAATTTACAAAAGTTACATATGCTAAAATCTACTTGCTATATATACTAATATTTTAATTATTGAAGTTGTAATAAATAAAATATTATAAAGAAAAATTATTGATAATTTTATGATTTACAAAGTAAACTTACAGTTGCAAAGATATAATGAAAAAACATTTTCATTTTTTTTTTCAATAGAAACACCCCCGATCCTGAAAACTATTTTTAAAAAATCTACTTTCACTTGTAAAAAATCAATTTTTCCATTTTTTTTTTCAGAAAAAAAAACTTTTTTTTCCACCACCTCAAAATTCCCTGGGAAATTTTACATCCCTACACTTCACTGAAATTAACTGAAAGCTCTGGCTTGCAGAATTAGAACAATTTATTTCCATATTTCTACTGCCTATTTAAAACTGATAAGGCGATTATTTTTTATTAGTTCTGTTTGAACACATATATTTCTCGGTCAGAATCATGAAAGTGAGTAACGTTTTATTACATTTTTAATGTAACCTAAGTTAATGGGGTAAAAAAAAAGTCCAACTTGGTTTGTTTTTACAATTATTGTTATTGTTATTATTTTTTTTAGTGCGTTATTGCAGCAGGATTGTTTGTTTGCCTCATGAGTGCTACTGTAGCTAAAACTTAGAATTGTATTAAAATATTTGTTAGCCAATAATAAAAGAAACGGTTCCCTAATAAAACCTTCCCCGTTATTTCTTATACCTGCAGTGGCGACATTTAACTTCTAAGAAAAAGCATTTTTATTTAAAGTTATATCCTTTATTTAAGGCCTCGAATTGCACCAGTTTGCAGATAGTTTTCAACATTTCCCGGGAGAGAATCCCTCAGACCCCCATCAACTGTCAGAATTTTTTATCTCCAGTTAAGGGGGAACTCTTCATATTGCTCTATCCCCTAATGTTGAGTTGAATAAAATTTATATGAAATATGAAGAATAATTGTATGGAGGGAGGGGGGAAGCGACATTCTTAAGTTTGGCCCCGCCACGGAAAACTCCAAGATCCGGTATTGTTGTAGTCTGTTGTCTGCAGTGTGAGGAATCATACGAAATCGAACAATGAGTTTATGTAATAATGTCATATATTTTCTTTACCAGACCCCTACCCTGTCAGCCGAGGCCTTAGGTTTGCTTGCGCATTTGGCGAGGTAGTAGGGTCCACTGATTTTACATGCACGTACCCCTAAGTGTACATGGCGGGTCTTCAACGGGTATCGAACACGCGATCTTCCGATTGGAAGTCCGACTCTAACCACTAGGCTACCACGGCCTTTGCTAAAATATGCTGGATCAACCCCTGCATACATTAATCGCACCCTAGCATTTATTGCAGGAGTTTCATTTAAACAGGAGGAATTGCAAACTATTTTTTGGATAGCTTCCTATAAGAGCTCATGCCCTAATACATTATTAATTAAGTGTTATTATCCTAAATAATAACACTTAATTTGGTTTCGAACGCGCTACCTTCTAGTTGGAAAACCAACGCTCTAACCACTAGGCTAACACGGCCTCATAATGTCATATACTGGAGTAGCGAGACCCTCATTTCGGAAGGGGGGAAGGTCTTTGGGGACGGGGGGGGGGGGCTAGATAGCTCGCAACTAATTTTATTGTTTTACGAAACCAAATACCGAATTCTAAGCAATCCCGTATCTACGTTAGCTTCAGGCGGTATCCTCATACTAAGCCAGCGATGTAATATATTTCGGTTTGTAATTTTGCACTTGTTTCATATGTTTAGATGTAGCCTTAATATTCATTGGAAAATGAATTTATTTTAAAATTTTTAGAGCAGTTTACAATTACATGAACGATAGTCATTGAAATTATGCATGAACTAAAAATATACAAATAATTGTTAGAAACAGCACGATTTTACTTTTTTAGAGGAACTACTTAGTACTTAGAGGACCCTCGTTCACTCCTGATAAAAATTCAAAAACTTCAAGATAAAACAATTAATTTTAGCAGCTCAAAGCATAAAATCTACACAAAACGGATACCTGAGCATTTCCCATATGATATTTTTGGCTGCAAATAACTAAACCTTTGCTACCGGCATTGAGACTTCCTATGAACGAAAGGAATTTAATATTAATAGATTTAAGTTGGGGTGGTACGCTGCTGAATTTTTCGCCCCCCCCCCCCCCCAAGGGGGTAGAGGGACCAAAAAAAAGCCGGCTACACCTTTTTTTGGCCCGGCTAAAATTTGGCAACCCTGCTTTTAGTATAGTCTGCGGTTGCTTCATTTGGAGCGAATACTTGTAGATGCTTTCATAAGGTCTAAGCAATCCCGTATCTACGTTAGCTTCAGGCGGTATCCTCATACTAAGCCAGCGATGTAATATATTTCGGTTTGTAATTTTTGGCCAGACATTAAGTCAAAGTAATGACAGTTCTGATTTCAGTGTTTTTTCTGACATTGAACAATTTTCTGAAGGAAATCCAAATATCAATGAAAACTATGTACGCAACGCTCGCGGATGGTGTAAAGTCGATGGGTGATCCTCTACTCCACAAAACACAATCATGGCTTCCTTTCCTACGAAAGCCAGGATTGAAATTCTACGTTACTGACGAACTTTTTCGATGAATAATTTTAAACTCAATTGTCAGAAACGCTAACAAAATGCTTGCATTTAAAAAAAAGAATTTAATACTATATGCTTTGTTTGCAAAAAAGTAATTCACATCAAATAAGCAAATAATTTAGCAAAGTAAGTACGATGAAAATTTGCGCGAATGCAATCAAATTCTGCTTGGAATCTCCGTACAGAAAGAGCATTTCTACTACAGAAACATTCGTAGATTAGAGAAACATTTTCTCTCATGAAATTTTCTGTACTTCAAAAATACTTCAAAAAAATCCTCGCTATCACTTTCACACCCAGTTAAAGTTTCCTAAGTGAATCTAGATTCTAGAGCGTGTATTGGTTTCTACAAACATGCTCTTTCCCCGAAAGAATGCATACTGCTAATTTCATATTTCACTAAATCAAACTTCCCCATCTGTGACCTAATTCTTTCCATGTACTATTCTAAACGTGATTCTAAATAGAAATTTTCAACTACCGAATTCCATTTCTCAGTTTTCTTTTACTATGGGTAGATCAGAGGCTCCCTGAAGCAGCAAAAGTTGCCCTATACGCCCCGTACGGGGCGGCCACCCGAGCCCCACATAAAATGGGGACCTTTTAAAGCAGTATTCGCAATATCAGTAAGTTAATAACTTAGAGAAATCTAAACTGCTTTACACCAATTTTAGTAATTTATTGCGTGTTTATAGCTGTAAAAAATATTCCTCTAACACTCTTTGTTATCGGATTTATTTATTTGCCAGATGAACAAATCGTGCCATCGGATTACTATACTCAGCCTCAGATTGACAAGAAATAATTATTCAATAATTTTATTAAATAATGTAAAATTTGTATACTTAATGTAAGATATAGCTAAAAAAATTTTCCCTTGAAGTGGAATGAACCTCTCTTTAAAGTTAACGACCTCCACATCTGCATGTTCCCTCTAGTTCATATGACTTTGATTTAAGAAACAAGTTAGAATTTGCAGATAACCACTTCTCGAAACATGAGTTCAGTGACATAATGTCACGAATAATTTTGAGACGACTTTATAATGTAAAACTTGCAAAGTTTGTTTTTTTTTTCTAGTGTTATAAATGCTTATAATTATGAACATATTGCGCATATAAAGTTATTAATATAAGCATGGATAAATAATAAACATACTTTGTACTTTTCTCCACCAGACCCCTACCTGTTAGCCGAGGCCTTAGGATTGCTTACGCACGGGGAGAGGTAGTGTGGTCTACGGATTTTACATGCACATATCCCCAAGTATACATGGTGGTCTTCAGTGGGTACCGAACGCGCGACCTTCCAGATGGAAGTCCGACGTGCTAACCACTAGGCTACCACTGCCCACAACATACTTTGTACCAGTTTGAATTTCGTTATTCGAAAACCTGTATTTCATTTTGGTTAAATTACGGGTTACACTTCAGACTGGTTTGCCCCGATTCACATGTATATGACGGGGCCTGCTTTTAGTCACAAATTTTTAAGGCAAAACTATAAAACAGTTCACCGATAAGATTTTGCGTAATTTACAACATTTGAGGCATTATATATGTTTTTATTCATAATGTGTTCTCATATTCTTGTAGAAAATGGATTAACATTTCATAGGCATTTATCAGATTCTCATGATGCTAAAAAGCAATCAGGTAACCATGAGACACTTTATTGCTTAGGAAATACATATGGAAAAAATGTCGGACATAAGGTCAGAAACCAAAAAAATTACGGAAATAAGTTCCATGACCAAAAGACCGACAGTATATTTCGATCCTTATGAGGTTCACTTTCCGTTTTTTTTCCCAGTACGTTTCTAAACATAATTTGAATTTTATGAATGAGTTTTTAATGATTTTCAGCTTTGAAAGAAACAAAGAAAAGGATTTGACTATTCATAATGTCGTTTTTTTTTTTTTTTTTTTCCTTATTACCTAAAAGCTATGAAATATTAAAGTAAACGATCAAGGCACTATTTAAAGCTAGAGAAGTTAATTTGCAATTGCCGAATATAAAACAACATTTAAATTTAGTTAACTTGCTATGAAACATAATGAAGCAAAAATAGCGTGGAAAGTCTTCTGAGGATTGACGCTGCGTCTCTCTCTCTAAATTTCGACGAAAAAAACATATACAAAAGGAATTCAGTGCGTGCAAAGATAGTGCATTCCATCCGCGCTCCCCATTCCCCCTAGGAAAACGATTAGAACCCTTTAGCATGCTTTACTGAATCGGGGCTTCAATACAATAGATCAATCAACGATCTTCCACTCTCTTTGGTTCTATGGACTTCCTTTGTAAAGTAAAGGGGGTCAAAGCGTGCATTGCTGGGAAGTAAAGATATGCTTGCCGAAATGTTTGCACATATAATGACCATTTTTGGTGAAGAGGTTTACACAGTAGACAGGTTAAGAAGCAACACTCCCGAGATAAACAGCTATTCAAATACTTTAAAAAATACATAAATATTAATAGCACTATCGCTTATTACAGAGCATTCAAGATAAATTATACAGGATTTATTAAATTTATTATTGATAAGGATTAATTTACAGAATGTTTAATGATGGTACCACCCATGAGGAAAACTATCACTTGTTAAGACACTTTTTGAAATATCTAAAATATTAATAAATTAAGTTGAGAATAATTACCTGTTCACAATGCAGTAAATTATAAGGAATTCATATCTAGACAAGTTTTTATGTTTGTTTCAGCAATAATTTTCAGATTGTGTAATACCAATCTATCAATAAATTAGAAAATCACCCATAACAAGAAATAGCAAAAACAATAATGTTTCTGCTGCAATTGATAGGTGAGAGAAAAAATAATAATAAAAGTAAATATAGTTGCTCAATTAATACCTGCATTTTTGTGAGAAATCCATGCACCACTTCATTATAGATGTAGGCAGCGCAAAAGGCTTTTAAAATGTCAGCTGAAAGAAAAAAAATATGTATATATATATATTTTACAAATAAGAAAATTCAAACAGAGATGACACCTTGCTTAAAGTTATACAGGTGCAACAAGTTTAGAAATATAAATATATGCACTGAAAACATGCTTCGAATAAACCCCTCTTCTCTTCTCGCTACATGCCCAACTTTACTCATACAAATTCAAAACATATCATTTTAATTTAAGATAAATTTAACATCCCCCCCCCCCCATAAAGAGCATATTTTCCCAACAATCACTACTTAATGAAATACATAAAACATGTTTACCTCCTTTTTGATAAGAATCTTCAAACATGTTAAAACTGGAGCTACGTCAATCTCCATCTTAATTCCAGCTTAAAAGAGAAAAACTAATGTCAATAAGTTATCAAATAATTTACATAAAAAAATAGTATATTACTCAGAGTTCAGTTTTGCCTTGGAAATGTTATAATTGCAAGTAACAAATTGCAAACACTATTAATAAATTTTAATTTAAAGCAACATGTTCAGTTCTTATGTAAAAGCTATTCTACAATATTTAAGCTTCTAAAATTAAATGGCTATAAAAAAATTATCAAAGAAATGCTGTCAAATCTCTCCAGATTTAATTTATCACTGCTAGATGAAAAAAATATCTTACACCCAAAAAAAAAAAAAAATAATAAAATACTTCAGTGTATCAATATTTGTGATTAAAAATTTATGTAAACAAATGCTTACAAAATAATAACGCTGACAATCTATTTTAGTGTTAGTAATTTCACATTTCAGTTTCATCAGAATAAATAAATATATAAATAAAAATAAAATGAATGTGTGGCAGCTTGTTCAATTTAATTTTCAGCTACTAGAAACGTTTTATAAAAATGGTTTGAAATTTACCATAAAGAAATAAGGGTAGTTAACAGTGACTAAGCAAAAATTAAATTTCCAGAAAATTGCAGAAGTAATCAGTATTGCTTGTGACAAGAAAAATCAAACATGTTCGTTATATAGCAAACAAAAAAAAAGGGGGGGGGGGGGAACCAAGAGTTTAACTTAAAATCAGTGTGAAAACAATCTAAACAAACCCTGAAATTTCAACAAATTTTGATGCTTTGCGTAACAATTAATCAATCATAATGGCTTGGTATAACTAAATTATCGTAGCCTTATTTCATTTCACATAATTTAACTTTAAAAAGCTTTGAGATAGATCTCATAGACTATAAAAGAGAGATATTCGCATCAACAAGAATTACACAAAATACACTTACCGTTACCATTCGTAAAAAGACATAAGCAAACCATGGAGGTCAGGCGGTATTTTCCCGCCTTTCTATTATTGCCTCAGGCAATCGTCTTTCTTCGGTTGGGGAAGGAGGAGGGAAGAATTCTACTCAAAGTGCGCTCGGAGTCTCTGTCGTTTTGCTTCTTTCTTTATTTCTTCTAGACTTTCTTTTTAAATTTCGGTGGTTATTTCTTTCTTTTTTTCCAGGAAATTATTATTTTTTTCCTGTTGCATTTTATCGTCGATTTCCACATGAGTAGTTTCAAGCCAATTTTATATTTTTCTGTGCAATTAAAATTCATATATTTTTAAAACTAGAGAAAATCTTTTTTATGATTGATAATGCTTTTGGGATGATAGTAACTTTAAGAAGTCATACGAGGAAGCCCAGACTCCTTATTTCCCAAACAAAGGTTTAATGTCTCGAAAAACGAGACGTCCTGGACGAGGACATCCTGAGAATGTTGGATTAGAACATTCCGTGGATTGTCATTTCATAACAACCTGGGGATATCCTAGCTCAGTCCTGATGATCCTGAGGATCTAGCAGGACCCTCAGGATCAAATTAGGACGTCCGGAGGTCGTCGTGTGCTGTATGGGGGATCTTTAAATAAAAGAATTACATGATTTTATACAAAATACATAAATTCAGGGGTGTCCGCGGAGGAGGGGAAAGAAATCATGGCACAAGTTGCGCCATCAGAATTACATGAAACACAATTTTTTTTCAGAATTTTTTTTGTGGTGTGTGCGGGGGGGGGGGGGGATTTTATGAAAATAGATAAATAGATTTATGTGGGTCAAACGTTTTATCTGCATTTTTTCGGAAAATTATCTCCCCCCCCCCATCATCAATTTTCGGATTAAAAAAAATAATAAGTAACTATATATGCATATATATAAATAAATATATTGTGTATATTATTTATATATATGCATATATAGTCACATGCATATATCCCCCTAAAATCAATGACTTTCCCAAATAGGCCAAACAGTCGATCAAGCCTCCCCCCCCCCCCAAATGCCCCTGTAAGCAACCCTTCCACCCTTTTGATGGAACAGTCTGCGCCATGAACCTCCCCAGATGGGCACCTTTGTATGTATATACAGTGAAACCTGTATAAGTTAACCACTTGTGGTGCAGCACGTTAGTGGTCAACATATAGGGTGGAGATTATTTTCTATTTTTTTTGTTATCTTACACTATAAATTTATTCATTTGTAACTAATTAAAATGTAACTTCATGTATTAATGTTACTTCAAAATAGTAATTAGCTTTTTTTTTTCAGTTATCTAAAATCTCATTTCAGAAATTTAACCTGAATAACTTACAATGTATCCTATACAACTTTAAAACTAAAGCACTTAGTTAAAATGAAGAAAAATATCTTATTAATTATGTAAGTTAGTTATTTGATGGTAAAGATTTCTTAAAAATACATATTTTTTTTTTTTTTTTTTTAAAATGGCCAGATCAGCTAGAAGAAAAAAGAAAAAACTTTGAATAAAAGACTGCTCATAGTAGTTTTCCCATATGGTTAACTAAAGTTTTTCTAACTTTATTACTCTGAAAAGTTTTCCTAGCTTTATAAAGAGGTTTAGGCAAACTTTATATATAGATGTTTCATCTATCCAGACAAATACTTGTCTAAGTTAGAAACTTTTATACAGAACAATTAAAAAGTTAGAAACTTTTTAATATTAAATATTCTGAATTTAGATTTAAAACATATACCATTAAACTGCGTCAACATTCATTCACAAAGAAGTAAAAAAGCTTACTTAGAGCTGAAACATTTAAATATGAAATTCAAGGTTAGAAAGAAAAATGAAAATAAAAATTGCTTATGCACATTCTTGCCCAGTCTTTGATTACTTGGTTTTGTTATTTGTTCTCCAGAAGTAAAAATTTTTGTTTTGTTTTTTGTTTCCGTGTCTGGGTTTTTGAAAACAAAATTACCATTCGCAGACCCTTTGGAGAAAGTCAGGGGAGGACCATTAACGGGCCGCGGACCACTTCTTGGGAACTATTGTTTATGGCAATCAGTGCTTAAAGAAATTGTTGACTTCCTATAGATTGGCAATTGGCTACACCAGGGGTCTCCAAACTTTCCAGCCTTAGGGCCATATTGATTACTCCAGTAAATTCCAAGGGCCAAAACCATATTATCATTAATTGTTGCCGGTGGTAAAAAGTTGAATCAGTCCACTAGTGGTGTAAAATATGATTACTTTTTTGCCAGATGTCATTAGCGACGGGGAAGCTGATGTATTTTCTGTATCGTATGGGTATCCGTTATAATGGGGTACCCGCATCGTATCGCCATAGTAATCATTGATTACAAAAGTAATGAAATACACAAGTAATCATTGATTACTTTTTTCTTCAGTAATCGTTACTTCGGTTCCTAACGAGTACTCAAGTAACGAATGAGTATTTTTTTACATGAAAAAAAAAGTCCGAAAAAGTACGCCACGTTTAAAAAAGGCTGCAAATCGAACTAAAGTCCGCAAAACGGCAACACTGCATATTATTAATTTTCCTGTCATTATCTGTAATTTCTAGATTAGTCGTAGAGTACGAGCGAGCCATGAGGAGTAACGTGACAGGACATCTGGTGGACACAAACAGAAATAGGTAGTACCTTCTATCCCTAACAGATGGCGCTAATAGCACTTACAGAATAATCTCGTTGGTTCGATAAAGTTCTGGTGTCTTCCACTCACTTCTAGATGGCAGTAAGTGAAATATATAAGAAGGCTAGTGGCGCAACCACAAGTCAGTTCCTATGACACTGCTGTGAAATAAAATAGTGCGTACCTCCTTAAAACGTGTTTGTGCGTGTTTAAGTTTAAGACATCTTTGTAACAATATTTTTATTTGAATTGTTGCTTTTGTGTGTGATTTAGTAGAATGGAAAAGAAGCGAAAAATTGATAGTGAATGCAGAAAATTCAAAGATCAGTGGAACATTCAGTATTTCGTAATTGAGTCCAGTAACAAGGCGCTATGTTTGATTTGCAATGAAAGCATAGCCGTTCTCAAAGAATATAACATTAAACGTCATTATGAAGCAAAACATTTTCAAAATTACTCAAAATATACAGGAAGTTTGCGGACAGAAAAATTCGAAGCTATGAAGCGCGGATTGAAATCGCAGAAATCTTTATTTACAAAACTCAAAACTGAACAAGAGGCTGCAACTCGTGCCAGCTTTCGTGTGGCTCTTGAAATTGCAAAACGTGGAAAACCATTCACCGATGGAGAAATGGTCAAAGAATGCATAATCGCAGTAGCCGAAGAAATGTGCCCTGAAAAGGTAAATTTATTAAAAACTGTCAGTATGTCAGCAAACACTGTGGCTCGAAGGGTAGAAGACATCGCTGAAAATATATCCTCTCAACTGTTCAACAAAAATGGACATGTTGAGTGGTTTTCTTTGGCCTTGGATGAGTCAACGGATGTGTCAGATACTGCTCAGGTGTTGATTTATATTCGAGGAGTAGATAAAAGCTATGAAGTGCATGAAGAACTTCTTGATATGTATAGTATTCATGGCACAACTACTGGTTCAGATATTTTTAAAGGAGTTGAAATGGCCATTAAGCAAAAGAACCTTCGATGGAAAAACTTGAAATGTATTACAACTGATGGAGGCAAAAACATGAGTGGGAAAGATAAAGGAGTGGTCGCTCTTGTGTCAAAGGCTGTAGAAAATGACGGTGGTTCAAAACCAATAGTCTTACATTGTATCATTCATCAACAGTCTTTGTGCGGAAAATGTTTGGATATGTCTGAAGTTCTGAAACCAGTCATATCAACTGTTAATTTTATCAGATCTTTTGGGCTGAATCACCGACAATTCGTACAATTTATTAAAGAGATTGGAGAAAATGACTTACCTTATCATACTGCCGTACGTTGGCTTAGTTGTGGGAAAGTCCTTCAGCGCTTTTTTGAACTTCGAGCAGTGATCGAATTTTTTTTGAATGAAAAGCATCGCCCTCTTACTGAATTGCAAAACAACGCATGGCTGTGGAAGTTAGCATTCTATGTTGATTTGACAAAACATGTGAACGAACTGAATTTGAGATTGCAAGGAGAAAACCAGCATCTTCCTGATTTATACAATAATATCAAATCATTCCGGAAGAAATTGATACTGTTTCAATCACAACTACGAAGTAAATGTTTTTCACATTTTAAAACATGTGAAATATTTAGCCACACCACTGAGACCGAGTTTCCTATCGATTTTGCAATCGAAACTTTGAGTGCTTTGAAAATAAATTTTGATACTCGTTTCTCGGACTTTGATGCCATTGCGAATCAAATTAAGATTTTTCAGAATCCTTTTGATACTGACATTGAAACCCTAGCCCCGGAACTTCAAATGGAAATGATTGATCTACAGTGCAGTGATATAATTAAGAACAAATATCAAAACTTATCTTTGTTGGAATTTTATAAGTGTCTTCCACTGACATAATTTGCATAAATTTGCTCGTGGGCTGTTTTCTGTTTTTGGTACTACTTATTTGTGTGAGAAGACCTTTTCCAAAATGAAGTACACAAAAAATGTTTACAGATCTAAATTAACTGATGAGCATCTTAAATCTCTTTTAATAATTGGTACAAGTAAAATTAGTCCACAACTACAAACTATTGTCAGTGGAAAATCTCAATTACATAAATCTCATTAGTATTTCATATGTCGTTATGCTTGTTATAAGTTATCTTTTCATTTAAAATGTATAAAATGTTAGTTGGATTCATTTCAATAATTTGTTAGTTAGTAAATAATAACCTACAACAATGTTATGAGTAGTTAGCCCATGACCATATCAATGTAGATGTCATATTAATAATTATTCAACATAAAAATAGATTACTTCAGTAAACTTAATTTAATTTGCTATAAAAAATAAATATGTTCTCTAGAAGGAGTTTTCTTTCAAGTATGCTAGCTCTCCGCGGGCCGGACAAAATCTGTCCGCGGGCCGGATATGGCCCTCGGGCCGTAGTTTGGAGACCCCTGGGCTACACTATAGATCTTTGGGTTCATTCAAAAACGATGTCACGCTTCGAAAGGCGAGGAGGGGTCGAGAAATTGTGACAAAGGGAGGGGAGGGGTAACAAGAAGTGTAACCGTACACATTTTTGTTTCAATAAAAACATTTAACATCAGAACTTAAATTTATTTTAAAAGTTTTTTTTTATTTTCATCATTTGATTTTAAAGTTTCATTGATCATTTTGTATCGTAAACACCGACACTGATTAAGGTTTAAATTTACTTCTAGGCATTTAAACTTTTAAGATAAATTGCGACTTGCGAGGGTCGTTTTTTCAGAATTCGTGCAATTAATATACTTTACTGTTCCATACTTTATCTTTTGTGTTCTGCTTTTATACAAATTAAGTACACATGTGATCATTATTATTACTATGCTCACAAATGTCATTAAAAATTCAAAAAGGAAATTAGAAACGTGATCTAATAACGCCGCGCTTTGTCTCTGAACTGCAAGTACATACGCTTATGTAATACAGCCTGACATAGTGACAAATTAGGGGTAGAGGAGTATGAAGAGCGACATTTTGTGACAAAGAGGGAGAGGGAGGGGGTCAAATATGTTATGCGTGAATCGAAAAAAGTGGCAAATTATGTTATCAAAAACATAAATAACATTTAATAAAACAAAATAAACATACCAAATACACATTACAAATATAAGAGCACACTACTATCCTGAAAATCCATTTTCTATTCTTTTCATATTTTAAACAACGTATAATCTCGCGAGCTGATTAAAAGAAAAAGTTAAAGTTATTATCCTCAACAGAAATATATTTTTCGCTCGTGAGAAATATTAACACATCCCTCCTTTCACACGACGGGAAAAATGATTCCAAAAGTTTCTGCAGATGAGTACGCATCTTCACTTGGCTCACATCTTTAGTCATCACATCAGCATCCATTTCCGTACCTGCTATATGATGTACGTCAAATTCTTTATTTTCCACTTCTTTTATAAAATGGTATTTTCTTGATATATGCTTATTTCTGTTGTTTACTCTTGGGTTATATATCCAATCTATTGCGGATTGGCTGTCTGTATATATCTTTATTGGACGATGCACTAATTCCTCTTGTCTCAACTCTTCTAATAAATCTATCAACCACCGTCCTTCACATACTGCATCGCATAAACTAACCAATTCGGATTCCATGGTTGACAAAGTTACGATCTTCTGTTTGTTACTCTTCCATCCAATTAATGAGTTTCCTATCTTAACGGTATAACCACTGAATGATTTTGAATCTTTACTGGTACACCAGCTTGCATCAGAATTAATATGTAGCTTTTCTTTGCATTTATCTATCTTTAACTTGAATTCTTTAGTACCTTGTAGATAACGCAATACTCTCTTCAAAGCTTGTAAATGAATTTCTCTAGGATCTTTTGAATATTGAGATAACTTGCTGATACTGTATGCTAAATCTGGTCGTGTCCCAGTAACTAGATACATTATACTACCCAACATCTCCTGGTACAATTTCATGTCCACTGGTTTGGAATTTTCATATTCATCTAAATTCATTCCAACAACTCCTGGTGTTTTCACAGAGTTACAGTTTTGCATATCAAAACGTTCTAAAATTTCTGTTATGTATTCTTTTTGGTTGAGCATAATTCCTTCTTCATAAAAGACTATGTCGATTCCAAGAAAGTTGATTTTATTCTTTATTTCTTTAATCTTAATTTCCTTTCTTATATTTCTCAAAAAATCCACAATGAGATCTTCAGATTCTCCAATAATGATCCAGTCATCAACATACATTCCTGAAGCAATATATTTATCAGTATCTTGGCTGATAAATACAGATGGATCAGATTTGCATTCTTTCATTCCTATTTTGTTCAATATTTTCTTTAGTTTATCATACCAGCATCTTCCTGATTCTGGGAGTCCATACAAACTTCCAGTGACTAGTAATACTTTTCCACTTTCAATATCAAAACCATCAGGAGGATTCATATAAACATATCTTTTTAACTTACTATTTAAATAAGCAGTTTCCACATCAAAAATTCTAACTTTGTAGTCATTTATAGCTGATATTTTCAATAGCGTTCGAAAGGATTCGGGTTTCATTACAGGACTGTATGATTCTTTGAAATCTCGACCCATTTTCTCTCTTGAACCGTCAATAACTAATCGAGCTTTGTATCTTTTATTTTCACCCTCCTTTTTCAGTGTAAAAACAAATTTACTTCTGAGAATTTTCGTATTCTTAGGTCGATCAACGATCTTCCATACGTTATGTTGTTCCATTGATTTCAGTTCCTCTTCTATAGCTTGGGTCCATTTTTGTTTCTCTTTAGAATTTAATACATCTTGATAAGTCTTTGGAATATTTTCTAAAGTGACATTTGCTGAGTATCTTGTGATAGGTTTCTTTTCCCTAGATGATCGTCTAACCCCTCGATCTAGTAATGGTCGTTCAATTTCTTCTACGTCTTCACTTCTTCCCTGAACACTACTTTCTTTTGATTTTCCAGTTGGACGTAATCTTTTGGGAACATTATCTTTCGGGTCCTTTATTCCATTTTGATTATCTTCATTATCTTTGGGAATGCTCAACAATGATTCTTCATTCACTGCATCATGCTTTTGGCAGTTATTTACGTCACTTGATTGAATTGTTATGTAGTCAAGTTCTTCTAAATTATAATCACAGTCATCTTCCTTTATGTATCCCATTTCATTGCCTATAAAAATTACATCTCTACTCTCTTTGATTTTATTTTCTTCCATATCATAAACCCGGTACGCTTGGCGATCTTTGGAATATCCTATGAACACACCTCGTCTTGCTCTAACATCGAACTTCTTCCTGTTCACTTGATCATTCCTACAAAACGCTTTGCATCCAAATACTTTTAGATGGCGTACTGTAGGTTTCTTATTGCTCCATAATTCCATGGGAGTTTTCTCTCTTTTCGCTGTCGGCGTCAAATTATTCAGATATACTGCGGTCCAAACTGCTTCTGCCCAAAAACATACAGGCAGACCTGCATTAACTAATAAAGTCCTGGCTATGTCAATAATAGTTATATTCCCTCTTTCAGCTATTCCATTGCTCTGTGGGGAATAAGCTGTGGTTTTTTCAACTTTAATGCCTTTTCTTTTGTAATATTCAAGTAATGTTTCGTTTATGAATTCAGTTCCGTTATCTGAAAGAATTGATTTCACTTTCTTCGTTGTTTCATTTTCTCTCCTTTCAATAAAGTCAATAATTTTTCTCGATACCTCACTCTTTCTTGCTACAAATTCGACAAAATATCTCCTACTAAATTCATCAATTATCAACAACATATATTTACTTCCGTTTAAAGATTGAATATTTATAGGTCCAGATAAATCAACATGTAATCTGTCCAGAATTTGTTTTGTTTTCTCTTCAGTTACTTGCTGAAATGGGGACCTAGTTAATTTTCCTTGAATGCATGCTTCACAAGTTTTCTCATCACCTTTTATATCTTCAATTCCTCTGACAAGATTTCTATTCATCATTTTGTCTAAATATTGTTAATTCACATGTCCTAATCTTTTATGCCAAATCACTTTAGTTATTTCTTCTGTTTTATGACATTTTTCATTCATGTTTTCCTTCACCTCAAGTTTAATCAAAAATGCATCATCTTCAAATGTTCCTCTGGCAATTAGTTCTCCACTTTGTTTTTCATAAATAGTGGCACCTTTATCATCCAAAAATAACTTTCTTACCCTTTTTCACCAGACTTGGAACTGACATCAGATTTCCACTCAAATTTGGAACGTATAGGACATCCCCTAATTTAATATTGGTGTCTTCATATTCATTGTGTGCAATAGCTTTCACATCACCTCTAAATCTTGACTGTATGCTTCTATTTTGTTCAGTTGTTGCAATTTTTACTTCTTCGACTTTTGGATTACTTACTATTTCTTCTTGATAAGTCATATGAGATGAACATGCTGAATCTAACATCCATGTTGTCTCTTTATCATTTTTATAATTATCTGATTTATTATGCAGTTTTGTTTGAAGAGCAAATCCTTTTGAAAAACAAGAGTGTTCTTTCTTTTCTTTGTGAACATAGCTACCTTGCTTGCCATTGAATTTCTCATTTTCAAATCCTCTGTTTCTATTCACTAGTCCTTTTGCATTTCCTCTGTTTCCATTTCTTTCATGTTTCGAAATTTTCTTCTGATTGTTCCAACATTCAAAGGATTTGTGTCCGAATTTTCCACACGAAAAACAACATCCCTTTTTTCTGTTAAATTCATTAGATTTAAATACTTGAATTTCAGTCTCAACTTTGTCATATTTTCTTTCATATGTCAACAAAGTTTCTCTCATCAATTCATAAGATATATCAGGATTTGAAGAAACAGCTGTAACAACTTCGCTATATTTCTTCGGTAAACCTTCCATAATATATCCAATCAGTTCATTCTCTTCTATTTGAGTTCCCAGATCAGAAATTTCATTTGCAATTGTCTGTGCTCTTATAAAGTATTCTTCTACTGATTCTCGGTTGCTTTTCTCAATCTTCGCTAATCTAATCTTCAAATTAATCTTTCTGTGTTTTTCTACTCCTTCATGACGTCTTTTCAATAATTCCCACAGTTCTTTAGCTTTAGTAATTCCTCTAACAGTCATAAATTACTCTGCGGACAAAGTCAAAATAATTAATCCATACGCTTCATCGTTTCTTGCAGACCAGTCATTATATAATTTAATACTCGATTCATCTTTTTCATTTACTACTGGTTCTTCTTGTGCAATTACATCATACAAATGCTTAGCTTTAATGAGAGCTCCTACTCTTGTGCTCCATAAACCATAATTTTTGCTATTTAGAGGTTCAATCCTCGAAATTCCAACACTAGAGTCAGCCATATTACAAATCTGAATTAGCGGTTAGTCTAATCTGCATGTAATATAAATATTTCTTTCATTCATTTGCTTAAGAAAGCTAACACTAATGAGGAAATATCAAACTGCATTTACTTCATTATATAGCAACCATTAAACCACTAACCACGCTCTGCTACCATTTTGTTATGCGTGAATCGAAAAAAGTGGCAAATTATGTTATCAAAAACATAAATAACATTTAATAAAACAAAATAAACATACCAAATACACATTACAAATATAAGAGCACACTACTATCCTGAAAATCCATTTTCTATTCTTTTCATATTTTTAAACAACGTATAATCTCGCGAGCTGATTAAAAGAAAAAGTTAAAGTTATTATTCTCAACAGAAATATATTTTTCGCTCGTGAGAAATATTAACAAAATATATTGAAAAAAGTATGACATCATTTATGAACGGTCCCTTTATACATATTTGCTATAATTGGTTCATTAACAGTTTTTATGTAGCGTTTATCAAGCATGAATTATGCTCGATGTTCCAAGAAACAATTATAAGTATTCATTTTTTGATTGTATAAAGTTTTTCGGTGCTAAATTAAGTGAATTGTGCTATTGTGATTATTGTGGTCGCATCGAAAACTATTTTTGATGAGTTCTTTTATTATTTTCTATTTCACTACAATTCCTAAAATTGTCCTGAGGTTTTTTTTTTTCTTTTTAAGTATGACCTGACATTTTTTAAAAATCTTGTACGCGCCCTGAGATTAAATAATAAATAAATAAATAAGTAAATAATTGTGTGCGTGAACACGCGAATTATTTTTTTTTTTTTTACTTCTCAAATTCATTTGAACCATCACGCCTGTGGCGTAGCTAGAATTTAATTTCTGGGGGGGGGGGGGGGAGTACCATTGATAGCAGCTAATTTCATTGTTTTACCAAGCCCTCCTGTATCTACATCGCAATTTCTGGGAGCTGAAATAACGAAGCACCCCTCCCCGTTTGCTACATCACTGCATCAGGCTATAACTACACGAGCCTACTTTTTGATCATTTGCTATTATACGTTCCAAACATTTCTCGTTCTTCACAAAACATTTTTTTTTCCATTAAATTTGAAGCATAACTACTGAGCAAGATGCTTCCGGACAGGAATTGAACTCGGCTTGCACGTGCGTTTTGCAAGATTTCTAAACGCTATACGCATACCTGCCAACCTACTGACTGAGATAAGAAATTCAGCACTTTTCTTCCAAAATTTCAGAATTCATAAAGAACGGAGAATGGTTTTTGATCTGCTCGAAGGAAAAAATCATCATTTAAGGAATGTACACACATATAAGAAAAATAATCTCTCTTCTAAATAATACAGTCGTAATCATTAACGTATAAATAATCCCTCAGTCATTATTCCTAGAGTCCAAAAAAGACAATCATTATCATTAAAGCCTACATGATCCCACCATTGAAATACAGTATCCAAACAAAGCATGGGGGGGGGGGGGGGGATGCTGAAATTCAGTGTAAACTGATTCAGTTTATGGAAAAATTAGAATTTCACTAAAAATTACCAAAATCTTGATAAAGGGGAAAATCGTGAAAATTGACCAGTTTTAGTAAAAATTATGAAAAAAATTGTAAAAGTTGGCAAACGTGACTATATAATGGATGGAAGCCTGTTTAACTCTTAAGAATATTTGTATTGCTTTCAAAGTAATCAATAAAAATATAAAGATAAGCTAAAATCGTTGCGTGTCAACTCCCATTGTTAACTTAAATTTTATCCTAATAAAAAATTCACAAATATGTATAATATCTATATGAATTTGAGAAGCGTAACTTCTTCCACGATTATTTGAGATACACACCAATTATTTATTAACATTACATTTAATTTTTTGAAGTGTTTCTGTGTGTGTAATACAGAGTATACACAGGCACAGACACTCACGTGATACTCTAATAATAAAGTGCAGACAAAATGCATGATAATAACGATTTTGAGTTCCCTAAATAGATTAAAATTTGTAGTACTAAAGTTCTAAAGGGTAACATACTAGTGAACGTTTTCCCGTGCAGGTGCAATAGGCAGGATTTTAAGGCCATTTGACTTTGACGTAACAACTGAAGTATGACGACCAGTTCGTTTCTGAAGGGACTGAAAATTTCTCTGCATCGCCCAGTGCCCGATTTACTGAAAGGGCTTGTAGGACATGTACACATCAGGGCCTTGGAAAGAGGCCCCTGCTGAGGTTTCTGTTATTTATAATAAAACACTACGGTCAAAACAGGTGTTCGACCGCGGGGGGGGGGGGGGGGGAGGGGTACTTTTAGTGAGCCACAGCTACATGCTACATTAGGTAAGTACTGTATTTTTAAGTACTACTTCATGGTAGATCATCACATATTTCGCCAGATGTAAATGTACATAAAATGTAAATGTTTATAATTTACTTTTCTAATATTGTCACCTTTTTTTGACGGGATAAGTATAAGCATGCGCATGGGGTTGGCCAGGGGTACCGTGGAACCCCCATTATACATTTGCTCATCTAAACGAACGCTAATGCGAAACTGGCAACCCTTTTTGCTGTTTAGAACGTGAATTCTATACCTCAAATGCATTAGAAATAGTAATTATTTTGTTTTAACTTTTATGGATGTGCACCTGAGATCAAGCCCCCGCCCCCCCCCCTCCACCGTCAAAATTTGTAAAGGCTCGAGGGAACAGATGGTGCTGTATTTTCTACTTTCCATACACAACTTTTTTCCCCAGATTCTTTTGACCATTTGCAATATTTTGTCTCGATTATCTGGGTTTTTAAATGATACAATATTGTCCCTAAACCATCGTTATACATTCGTAATTTACCTAATCCAATATTTGTCATTAGTATATTCCATAAATTCCCCTATTTGGAAATCTTTTATTGAATATTGTGATTTTGTAAGAGTAAGTGCAGTGGCGTAACTTTACTATCTGAGGCCCATGGCAAATTTATTGGATGAGGCCCCAGAAAAAATCATCACGCTGTAATTTAATTTTAATACATCACTGAAGTAGTTACCTATCAATATCACTAATATTGTGTGCATTTTAGTTAAATATCTAATGAATTTAATTTTCAAACGCATAGGTATTAGTCATTTATAATTAAATAACACTTTAATATTAACAAGATATTTATTAATAAAAGTCTTTTCTCTGAGCTTCATGTTCAACAAACGTATCTATAGCTTCATCAAAGTTTATAGATCGGGCCATAGAAGTTTCAACAGACGGAATACCCAATTTACTTAGCCTGCCATGTCCCATAGAATTCCTTAAATAGGTTATTATCAATTTTAGTTTCGAAAATGATCTTTCAGCGATAGCTGTAGTCACAGGAACTGTAACAAATAACAGGGTTCACACTGGGGGAAAATACAAGGTGGGATTTCCCACCTTGACCAAAATTTTAAGTGGGATTTTTAAAATTTAAGTGGGAACTTTTCTTTCTGTTTTTGTCTTTAAAAATATTACTAAATTGTCCGATCATGATCCAATACAAACTGTGTAATAAAAGATGATTATCTAAGCTATGCTCAGCAAAGAAATAATAAATATTAACAAGGTTCACACAAAACGAATCCTTCACAAAATTCGCGATCGCAAAAATGGGTGCTTTATAAAATGTTAAGCTTAAAAAAGATCCTCTGATATTTTAGTTACTTAACCAAAATTCTTTAATGTGTGATTTTTTACACAAAAATTCTAAAAATTAGTTTAATATTTCCTCTATTTTTTCTGATCATATGTCATTTTATCTACAGATGTTTTACAATTAAAACTGTTAGACACCAGCATTCTCTTGTAACCTTGGGACCAAGAAAGATTCTCTTTCTGCACTCCTTTTTTTTTTTTTTTTTTTTTTTGATTTTGTCCTCTGTGAATAGAATGAATGAAGGTAAATATGCATTCACAAAGGGCTTAAATTGTTCAATAATCCCAAGGAATGAAGAAGTTGTCAATCTTTGTCCCATTAATGAGGATAAGATGGCAGTTGAAAATTAACATACTCCATTTAGTTTGTATTGAATTATCAGTTTAGAATAGTAGTTTCGCTTCGCGATGTTTTGAACGCGTGTCCGTTAGTTGCGGGAAATCGCGCAAACGAACATTTTTTGAGTGGGATTTCAAAAAGTACTGCGGGAATCGCGCGAACCCTGAACATTAATGCAGTACATACTTCAGGAAAGCTGCATGACATAAAATGATTCTTTAATATTAGTAAATCAGCAAGTTCTCTAATACGCGAAGACTTTTTTATTTTATCTCTGAAGGTGGACCGAAAACTGAGAATTTCCCTGGCAAATGATTCAAATGAACCAATGGATGCATTCTAAAACTGATCATTTTCTTATGAATTCGTTTAATTCTTAATAATTTATTTCAATTTGTGTATGGTATTTAGTTGTGTTTAACTTTAATTAATTTAAATGCTTTTATAAAATTTATAATTTTTAGTAAATTTTGTTAAAAATGCTAGGTTACATCTGCTCTCGCTGCCTCTCAGGCCGGGCGCCCCATCGGGCTGAGGGCCCTTAGCATTTTGCCAGCTCAGCCACCCTATAGTTAGGCCACCAAGTGTACTTTTAACTGCTTTCACTTGAATGTTTGATCATTTTTTCCACAAAGTTATTAACATTCCTGGCTATCCAATAATATTTTCTGATTGCATTCCTGCAGTATATTCTACTTTCTCTGTAACATGAGATTTGATGTATCGTGTATGAGTTTTAAGACTAGTAATAGGGAATGAGCAGAATGACATGCATTCAACCATGATAGTTACACTTAGCGCATGGAACTATTTAAATGTTATAATTCAGCTACAGTAGTTGAGTAATGAGGTAGTATATTTCTTAATAAAAATTGATTACATCACACAAGATTAAATGATTAAATAATAAAATAATTTTTATAAAAATAGAACCGACTTCAAACTATAAATTGCGCTAAAAAGTGAAAAATAAATTAATTTTTTAAACAACATCGATGTGACTTTTAAACATACTTTTAGGAGTCGGTGCAAAATTAGGATAGGGATCATTCATAAATGATGTCACGATTCGATGGGGGGAGGGGGGTCGTGAAATTGTAACAAAGTGTGACAAGAGGAGGGGAGGGGATAAAAAGAAGTGTGACATCGTACATTATGCAACATAGCGTGAAGCGTGACAAAGGGGGGAGGGGGGCCGCTGAAGTGTGACATATTGGGACAAAGGGGGGGAGGGGGTCAAGTATATATGAAAAAAGCGTGACGTCATTTATGAACGGCCCCGATAGATCTTTTGTAATCATGAATCAATTACAAATATATATATATATATTCCCAGAATTAGCAACAGTTCCAATATGAAGTAACAAATGGTGTAATGGTAATTAGACTCATAATTTTGGACCAACTTCTAAAACTATGTTTAAAAGTCACATCGATGTTGTTTAAAAAAATAATTTATTTTTCACTTTTTAGCGCAATTTATAATTTGAGGTCGGTTCCATTTTTTTTATAAAAATTATTTTATTTTATTTCATTTAGCGTAAATACATTTTTTATATAAATACTCTATTTTAAAAAAAAAATCCATATCAAAGAGCGAACCTTCTTTAAATAAATGGCCCTAAAATCTAATCATTTTTATGAAAAATTCCATTTTAAAGTCGATTTTGGCAAACAAACTGATTGGATTTAATTTTTGCCGCAGAGAAACTTTCAGTCAAACTCTTGCGGTAATTGGTTTTTAATATTATAGCACAATGGCAAAAAATTTTTTGAACAATGACTTTTACATTTATTAATAGTTTCCCCAACAAAGAAAAATCAAGCAAAGCCTTTCCAATTAAAATAAAAAATACTTATTTTTCACCCGCAGCGTTTTTTCTAAAAAACAAATATAGTCAGATTGATGTACGATATTTGAGTTAGATGTCATTAAAGAAAACCTCTGTCAATTAAAGAAAAAACCGCCGAAATCGGTTCATTTAGTCAAAAGTTATGGTTGAAAAAACAAAAAACATACTACAATTCTGCCAATTACTTTTGTTTTATGAATCGAATATGGTCAAACAAAAAAACTGGACCTATGGGAAACCACCCTCGATCAATTAAAAAAGAAAAACATGAAAATCGGTTCATCCGGTACGAAGTTATGAGTGGATAACCAAACAAAAAAAAAAACCGACATACATACGTATGAATGTATAACCTCCTTCATTTGTGAAGTCGGTTAATTAAGCTTCTGGTTTTATGGAAAACGCACAAAACGAGGCATTTGAAAAACGTATAAAATCTTTTGGGAAAAAATACACAATTTGATTGATAGCAACTTATTAAGCACTTAAAGGACCTCAAATGAGCAAATTTTCAGATTAAAAAAAAATTGCATTTTGCACCTTAAAAATTGTAATTTTTGAGTTTTTCTCTTATTTTGAACTTTAATATTTAAGTTAGTATACATCTCAGGCTTACAATAAAATTTGGTTTAATACTTCCATAAGAGCACTTTAGACTGCCTTCTCCATTTTGTTAAAAAAAACAAAAAATAATAAAAATTTCATACGAAAAAAAAATCATAAAACGGTAAAAATACATTTTTTCCACCTCAGAAACATTTTTTTTCCGTAGCAATAAAGTCAACTAGATTTTCAAAAATTTTGTCTAAATAAAATACATTTCCTTAGTTATTTATAGAAAAAAAGCATTATTCGAATCAGTTTAATACTTTTGAAAGAGTAAACAGTTAAGAGAGTGTATTTTCTATAAACGGCCAATTTTGAGCTGAATTTTAAGTCTGTAACTGAAGAATAAAAATTTTCTTGCAAAATAATTTTGGGGTATTTTATATGTCCCTTAGATGTAACTAAGGGACCAAGCATGTTTGGAAGTTAAACACTGGGGGTTCCGCGTCAGGCCAACCACTTGACCGGAACTTCTGCTTCTGCACCCCAGAGCCCTCGGTCTAGAAAACTGGGATGGTCACAATAGGCCATGGCCCCCAAAAGGGCTGGCGCGCCAGTGAGTTTTTTTTTAATAGTTTAGTTGTAACTACTGTAATGAAAAAAAAAATATTCTGAGAGGGTCATCAGACATGTTCCGACTTGCCTGCCTGATTTGAAATGGAATGGCTCAGTAAACACTTTGCGCTTTACAGCGCGTTCAGGGGTTGACGCGCTCTTGATCCGTAAAAAGCTAACCAACAAAAAGTGCATTGTAATGTTCTTTTTAGAAATTAGATATAAACACAAACAATGTAATCATAAATAATTATTTTTTAAGGAACAAAGTTAAGTGAAATATTTTCAAAACGTATTTTGAGCACTAACAAATACTGCGTATGATTTTAAAGAACATAATTTATTTTTTCTCATTTTTTAAAATTTATTTTTTGAAATATACATATCACTCTTATACGCATACTTACATTTAAAAATAAGAAAAGAAATTTTGTTTACAAGTAATTAGTCAGATAATTTATGCCGAGAAATACCGAATTGAATATTAAATAATTAGCACCAGTTCCCAGGGGTCCATGTGTGTATCAAATTTCGATCGATTCCATGCATTACTTTTTGAGTTACAGCGGCTACACACACACAAAAGAAAGAAAGAAAAAAAGACCTCATCCAGATACAGACATTTTCTAAAACTGGTCAAAATGGGCTCGGTATACCACCACAAAACGTGTAAATCCGACGAAATTCGAAAATTTTTACGAATCCAATACTTTCTTCTATATATTAGAGTAAAAAGAAAAACCAGAATAAAATAAACAATCCTTTTTTTCCTTTTTAAATTTTTATTATGATGATTTTTTTTAGATTAGTTACTGGGGCAATAATCTAGGCGTGAAAAATACGTTTAACATTAGCAATAGTGAAGTAAACAGTTCCGATTTGGGCGAAAAACAAAATAAATTCCTGGTGCGCTACTGTTTTGTACAGCGGTGTTTTTATCCAATTATTTTGAATTACTAACATATACATTACTATATGCAAGAAAAAAAAATAATAATAACTGGTTGTTTGCAAGAAAGCAAACAGTATTTTTAAAATTAGTTTAGTAAGATTCAAAAATATATAAACCTTAATTATAATCCTCGGCTCTTCTGAAAATTTAATGTTATTGTTTAAGCTTGCGGTGCACATAATCGTCTTTTTCCATCTCTTTTTGTGTTGTTATAAATTTATGTACGGCATTTTGTTCATATTAAACAACTTGATGTGAAATTTTTCGAAGTGAATATTATATCTCATTGATCAGTTACTGCTTTTGTGTAGCGTGAAATCGTATGACGTATAACCCAAATTTCCTTTAATCAGAGATCGCAATAAAAGAATTTCACTAATTATTACAATTTTTTATATTATTACAAAATATGTAAAACTGTTAACTTTGAATCATAAATATGTTTAGTAACAGCAAATGAAAAGAACTAAATGCTCGATGTTTGAACAAGAAATATTTTCAAAAAGAAAAAAAAAAACGACTCTCGGGAAAACCAGCGAACAAAATAATTCCGAACAGCGGAAAATTTTCCCTAAAACATGGAAAGAAAAACTTTTGATAACAGAACGAATCCTAATTGACGGTCTCCTGCGATTGGCTACGGAAAACCTAAACTTTCTCAGCGGCATCACCCATTCATCCAATCAGGCACGCCTTCTCGACGGATGATTACAATACGTCTTGGTGGGGTGGACTAGAGTCCCTGTATCTTAGCGAGAGTAGCGTCAAAGCGGTATCATTTTCCTATTGGTGGAAGGTTTGAACCCTCCGCCCGAGGCAGTGCCTTCTTTCGTCCCATAGCTTTAACGTGGAGACGATTAAATGCCATGAAAAAACACGGGAATCCGTAAAATTAAAGGCAAATACATTTTTTAAATTCTTTTATTATTGTTCTAAAATGTTTAAAATATAGGAATGTAGCTTTATTTTGGGCCATATGCTCCTATTTATTTAATTATTTCTTTGTCAAAATAAGTGCATGCTTTCTTAATGCTAATATTCCATGTTGACCCGCTATTTTTGGCCCTAATTGTCATTTTCCCTAATAAATAAATAGCTAGTATCCTAAAGTAATTAAAAAACATCGCTTCAAGATTAAGAAAGTGTTTAAATTTAGTAAAATTAAGTTATTTTAACGAATACTTTGTATCTCCGACTTGGCGTGATTTGCTTATGCTTGGCGACTAGTGGAATGTAAACATATCGGCCGCTTCCACACATTCTTGTCAGTCAGTTACGAATGGATTTTCTTATATATAAGGGGCTTATTCTGCCGAATTTTAAAATAGGCAGGGTAGTTAGCTGTGTAGGAGGCCAAGTTTTACTGCCCTTCAAAACCAATTATCAATTTCAAAAATGTTCTATAATGTCATCTTCATTTTCCTACTAAATTACTTAAAGTTAGGGAGTTACGAGGGGGGAGGGCGCATATGCGGAGCTGAATTCGGCCTCGGAGAAAGTTTTCCGTATTTGCTCCTAATTTAATGAATACCTTCATGGGGAAATGTATTTTTTCACATAAGGGGATCATTCATAAATGATGTCACGCTTCGAGGGGGGTGGGTAATAAGAAGTGTGACATCAGGCTTATACAACATAGCGGGACAAAGGGGGAAGGGGGTCAAATATATCAAAAAAAAAAAAAAAACGCGTGCATTTGTGAACGGTCTCTAAGTACATTCTTTCTTCTTAGAACATTTTTTAACATAACTTTTACATAACGAGTTTTATATAAAGATATCACTGATTAAATAATAATTCCATTTTTTTTTACCAATTCATTATTTTACCATTCATATATTTCTAGCATTACTGCTTTAAATTTTCCTTTAGTTTCCCTCAGAAATAAAAAAAACGAGTAATCTTTTAATGATTTATTAATGCAATATTATCAACACACACACACAAAAAAAAAAAAAAAAAACTTTCAGAATTAAAAATCCAAGAAATTATATTGAAAATAATAAATTTATAAATATCATTATTTATTTTTGAATCAATTAAAGAGTAACAATTTCCATGTTCTCATATTTAACATAACGTAATTGCTGCGAATGATTAAACTATCCTGGACTTGTTGAGACCAAAGAAATTTTTAAAAAACGTTTGTGGCTTACGCAAAAAGTGGCTTTTAATTCAAACAGAAATTTTGCTTTCAAGTGGACAAAATTTCCCGTTAACGATTATCGTTTAGTGGAAATCCTTGAGCGAGTATGAAGCCAACCTTGCACTCGGCGGCAACCCTGTTTTTCGTCCGGAGGCAGTTTTCCCCCGATCTGTCGTTACTCTGAAGACTACGTCTTATAAAGGAACTCTAGGGTGGACTGTATGGTGGACGTTAGTTCACATTATGAGCGAGCGCTCTCCAAGTGTGACGTCACGCCAATAGGCGTGGAGCTCTGACGTCACTCTTATTAAGCCGCATGCGCCGTTTTCGTTTTCTGCGTTGAGTGTGTGAGAGTATAGTTTTTGATTCTAACAGATCTAAGGAAATTAACGTTCCAGATAAGAGGAGTTTGCTCTCATTTATTATTGTTATTAAAGTAATATCATTTTTTTTCCAATAAAAACTTTGTGTATTTTTTTTTCAATAAAAATGTGTGTTTTTCAATAAAACACACATTTTTGTTTTGAATAAAAATAAGGAATAGTGGGAAATGTACGATTTTTTTTCCAGTTCATTTTTCTCAGAAAATTTAAATCACCTTCAACTAGTTTAAAAAAATTATTGTGTGCAGTATATTTTAAAGGAATTGATGACAGAAATAATTTGCAAATACTTTTGATTTAGAATATGAGATTGTTCACTAAAACTTTGTCAAAATGCAACCAAACATTAAGTTGAAGTATGATTTAGATTTAAAAAAAAATCATATACATTTGTTCATAATTCTTTATTTCTTTTTTATAGCATAAATCCCAAACAAATTAAAGTTTGAAATCACATTTGACAAACTTGAAAAAAAAAAAAAAAATTGAATTACTTGAACGCAAAAAAAAAAAAAAAAAAAAAAAAAAAAAACACTAGGTGCGAAATTCTCATAAATAAGAAACAAATTAAAATTTGCAAACACATTCGACAAATTTTAAAACAAAACAAAGCACAGGAGCAAAATACCGGGACGTATGGCAAGCCTATATATAACTTTAATTTTTGAAACTTTTCTCTTTGAATATCGCTTAAATAGAGTGTCCCTTATCCAGAGGTAAATACATTGTGGTCCCTATTTAAAGGGACTGGGACCAGAAAAAGTGTTCCTTAATTAGAGGTGTCCCTTAATGGAGATACTACTGTATAAGGATTTAACACAAACGAAAATATTTTAATTTGGAACAATTCTTTGTCATAAAATTTTGATGTTTTGCGTAGTGTCCGCTTTCTCGGACAATTTTTATTTATGATTAATAAAGCTTGAAATTGTGTGTGATTGATATTGGACATATTAAGTAGCTTCAGCATTTAGCTTAAAGAGAAAAAGAAAACTAACACACTTTGTTGAACATTCAGTCAGACGGGGTTACTCTTAAAAAAAAAAAAAAAAAAATAGCAGACAATCAGCAATCGGTGATTCCTCCCCTTCCCCTCCTCCCTTTCTTTTTTTTTTAAATTTCATTTTTATATCAATAATTTACTAAGTCTTATTGTACTTTTCTAGTAACTATTATTTCACGCTAAATATATTCATTCAATTTCAATTACACGTAAATTAACGTAGTCTCCGAAAATCTACTGCATAGTATTTATTCGCATTTTTAAAATATTAAACTTTTATTTTTTAATACTAGCACTTGGTAATTGTTATCAAATGATTTTCGTCCGAAGGTGAGCACATGAACAGGTGTCCATTATAGATTTATATTACACATTATCACTCTCGCAGTAAGGGGATTCCAGACCACAAGAGAACCTACTTCACACCCCAAAGGCTATGTAACAACCGGAGACCCAACCCTCCCTCACTAAATAAGACAAGAAGTTCCGAACTGTGGGGAGTTCATCAGGAACATTACCGAAAGTCACAAATTACAAACAAACAGGGTGGTCTCTGCGTTGTAGGGGCTGTGACGTGCGGGACGACGGTTCCCTTTGGAAACCACTTATGCAAAAAATAATCCTTTATGTTTTTACAGAAAAAAAAAATGAGAGAGAGAAAACTAAAATTAAAATATAATTGTAATGAAGCTGCAATTTTGAACGTAAATTTCAAGCTAGAATTTTTCTGTAGTGTTATTTGATTAAAAGTTATTTACTGTTAAGAATTTGGATAAAGTTTGAAATGCAGGAAACAAAACTGTTTGTTAGTGTACTGTACTATGAGCTGTTTATTTTACCTCTAATAAAATCATCTAAAAGAATTACGTTATGCAATGATTTTAGAGTCTAACAGCGAGCATTAATGAAAATAAGTCTCTATAGTATATGAATAAACTTAGAGAGACGGGGGAGGGGGAGGGGAATAAAAAAGGGGGCGCAACTTTATTTCAATTAAAAATCAAGTAGAACATCTTAGCAACAAACCAAAAAGCTTGGTACAAATGTACCCTTTATTAATTGATTTACTTTAATATTTACGAAATCAACTATCAATGCTGGGGTTTTTTTTTAAAGGTAAAAAATCCAACTTCTTTCCAAATGTTTTCATTAAATTTAGACACTATTTAAAAATACGAAATTCATTTAATCCAGAAAGTACAATCAAAGCTTGAATTAAAAAAAAAAGTTGTAAAGTAATGCCACTTCTAAAATATCAGTGCATCTTTTCGTGTAAATATTTGTTATGTGTATGTCCTTATACATTAATCTACAATGCATTCAGAGTATATTGTTGTAAAAAAGATTGCACAAAACGTTATAAAATTGAAAAAGTCAACAGCTACACTGATAGCATAATCTTTACCACTTGAAGAACATTTATTATTATTATTATTATTATTATTACATTTTTGAGGGAAATATGAAAGAAGCCGCCTCATCTGAAGTATAGAAGGGTAAGCAAACGTAAATCAATAATTTCAAGAACACAGGGCCAGCGAGAACCAGAGGCAGCAAGGCGCTTGCCTCACAGCGCAGCTTCCTTAAGGGGGCGGCAATTACTATCTAATCAATTTATTAGGTAGTATTACGCTTCTAATGAATAAGAAAATAGGTATGTCCTATGGGGATCTTGATATATTTACATGTGTATTCAAATCAAAGCAAAATTACAAAAAAAAAAAAAAAAAGATTGAATACCACATAAAACTTAAACTTTGAATGCAATTTTTTTCACCCAAAAACAGCACAATATCAAGAACAACTCCTGAACTAATTTTTTCATCTTCAAAACATCTCCAGTAAAATTAAAACCTTGATGCAGTTTTCTATAATAACTGCATCAGGGCTAGAATTCAACTAGCACTTCAGATAATAATCTGAGATATCCAATTATCTGTAAGAAGAAATATAAAATATATTAAGAGCAAATAAAATAGAAAGCACTTTAAGATAAAAAGAATTTTTAAAAAATTCACTGCTTAAACAGTAACAATGTCAAAAATATAGCAGTAATTTTGGGAAGGTAACTTATAAAATATAAAATAGGAAATTATATATGAAGGCATTATAATTTTATACTTTGCACTTAGTGCATCAAACTTTTCAATTAAGGTCTCGCACAGGTAAAGTTTATAAACATGTTTATTATAATAATGCCCCGATACATTATTATATTATAAGGAAACACAACATAAACCTCAAATTGTCCTACAATTGTCCTACAATGGTAACAAACTGACATCTAATATCTCACAAAATGAATGGAAAATATGCAATTAGATCACAGTAAAACCTCACAAAATCACTCCTTTCAAAATAAACGAATAGACAATTACATAGTACATAAAAAAATTTCATCTTTTAACATCATTCTGAAAAACCACACAAAGCTTTAGCTACTTTTCCAAAGATGTTAATGAATCTAAAAGGCGCTTACTGCTTAGGGAGCTCTGAAGGAAAGCTCTTGTTAGATTGCAAAAAGCAATGTTTAATTTTAGCAATTTATTAACCCAATGTTCCTTATTTTTATTCAAAACAAAAATGTGTGTTTTATTGAAAAACACACATTTTTATTGAAAAAAAAATACATAAAGTTTAAAAAATAATAATAACTGTAGTTAAAAAAAGTAAAAAAATATTACACAAAGTATTTATTGGAAAAAAATGATATTGCTTTAATAACAATAATAAATGAGAGCAAACTCCTCTTATCTGGAACATTAATTTCCTTAGATCTGTTAGAATCAAAAACTATACTTTCACATACTCAACGCAGAAAACGAAAACGGCGCATGCGGCTTAAACAGAGTGACGTCAGAGCTCCACGCCTATTGGCGTGACGTCACACTTGGAGAGCGCTCGCTCATAATGTGAACTAACGTCCACCGGACTGTATAAGCTTTATCCAAAATCGCATAAGGGTGATTATCCAGAAATTTAATTAAGTGTGAATTCTGTATTTTTATTAAAATGTAACATGTTTTCTGAACTTTCATTCAAATGTTAAGTCCTAAAGCACACCTTTTTTGTCTCCTATTTTTATGGTTTTTGAGTGTTGGCGATGCTACGCTTTCGAAAAGTGATCGCAAAAGCAGCCGGCAAGAAAAAAAGACCCCCAAAAATGTAAGAATTTAATTCTTCTCAAATAAAACGATTTATTATTATTATTATTAATTTATTTAATTATTTATTTTGTGTTTTACGCTGTCAAGCATAGCATGTTTTAAAGTCAAAGCTCATTCATACATTCTAGTTTTTGTTGCTTCACAATAGGACTGTGATTTTATTTTTCTAACTTTGAAACCCATTGCGAATATATTATAAAACACAAAGACAATAATGGTTAAAATTAAAGCTTAAGAAACATTGTTTAATATTAGTTTCAATTTAATATCAATCAATTACAGTGGCGCCTGAATGTGGTAAAATATTTTCAATACTGTAGTCTCTCTTTTTATAATTATTATTATTATTATTATTATTGCAGCAGGATTGTTAGTTTGTCTCTTGAGTGTCACAATCTGTCATGAGTTTTACTGTAGTTAAAAACTAAAATTGTATTAATATAATTTCTACTTAATAATTAAAAATGATTTACTAATTAAACCTTTATGGTCAGTCATTATACCTGAAACGAAAACATTGAACTTTTAGTTAAGTGCATTTTTATTGAAAGTTATGCTCTTTAGTTAAGAAATAAAGTAAACCTCCTCAGACTTTAAAAATTTGAAGTGTATAAATATGAAGGCCATTTTAACTTATAACAGTATTTAAGGTAATCTAAACAAAATTTATTCAATTAATTATTGGTAAGATATATGTTACTGGCAAACCAAATGAACACCGGCATTCTATAGAATCAGACCCGGACTGGGGCCCTCGGGCAGGTATTGAAAACGGGCCCCTTAAAGCGGAGGCTTCTTCCACAGGAAATTTTTGAAAATTATGTGTCTGGAAACCGTTTTTAGGGTCTTATGCAGTAGTTAAACTAAAGCGACATTTTTATATTAAATGAGGAAAAAAAATCAAAACAGTGTTTTAAAGTTGTGCCTGACTAATTGTTTAGTACAACGAAATTTCATACCTACTACAGTAGAGCGCCGATTATCCGGACTGGTCGGGACCGAGCTAGATCCGGTTAAAGAAATATCCGGATAATTGGATTGCCAACTTTAAAGCCCATATAGGGCTAGGTTTTTTTAGGCAGCTTTCCTTCACACTTCTTCCAGACTTAAGACTAGCATTTGTAGTAGTGCATATTTTATCATTATAAATGGCGTGTTTGCCATTGCCTCGCTGTTTTTTTAATATTTGACACAGTTGATATACCGATACCATATTCAAAAGCTATGTTGGGGACCGTTCATAAATGATGTCACGCTTTTTTCCCATATATATGACCCCTCTCCCCCCTTTGTCAAAATATGTCACACTTCAGCGGACCCCTCCCCCCCTTTGTCACATGTCACACTATGTTGCATAATGCAGGATGTCACACTTCTTGTTACCTCCTCCCCTCCCCTTGTCACACTTTGTCGCAGTTTCACGAACCCCCTCCCGCCCTCTTGAAGCGTGACATCATTTATGAATGATCACTTGCTTCCATTTTTTCCTTTGTTTAATCTTTTCACAATTTCTATTTTTTTATCAAAAGATTTAAAACTACTCTTTTGCGCTTCCCATACATGTTTAAAAAACAACTTCTACACTTACAGATCGCAATCAGAAAAATGTGGGTTCCTTTAGCTTTGTGTAACACGTGTGCAGTATTATGAAAGCACACAACCATGTGCTCATTTCATGAGGTGCAGGGTTTATCTTTTATTCAAGTGACTTTCTCAAAACAGTTTTCCTGGAAATTTAGTTAAGCATAAATAATTTAGCTGGACCACTTGACAGTGAATGCAGTACTTCCACTATTTTTCTTCTGTAAGTTTCAATACTTTACTTCCGCTCTAATGCCTCAAAAAAGAATCTTAATCCTTTTGTTCAGTTCCTTCAGTAGGTACAATTCCCCATGCTAATTGTAACTGAATGGAACAGACCTGAGCCTTAGGGGGTCTAAGGAGGGGGGGGGGGAGGGTGATCCCTCTTTCTTGGAACGCCAAATGGCAAAGGAGAAAGGAAGGTGGTTTTCGACCTTCAATCTGGACTTTAGTGTTTTAAAAAAAAGATATATTTTTTTTGCAGAGCACAGGGGAAAAAAAAGCATGATCCCTGACCGATCCGGTTGATTGGACATCCGGTTAAGCGGCGTCCGGATAAGCGGCGCTCTACTGTATTTTAATTGAGTCTCAATTACGTAAGAACTGAAGAAATTATTGTATATTAAACTATAAAATAAAATGAGAAAGGAAAAATTCATTAATTAAGCCAAGAGCACTTACTAAATAATAAACCTTTATTTATTAAATGAACAATGTTGCCTTATGTTTCAGTACTATATGAAGTCAATTGAAAATAATTTTCATTATACTATTATAAAAGTAAAAAACTGCCCTCCTGAATTATTTACAAGCTAAATGAAAAGTCAAAATTATGTTTGTTAAGAATTATATTTTTGAAAACATGCATTATCTTAAAAATCAAACATAGATTTGCTTTAATTTAAAATTTTAAAAATATTATTAGTTTGTACTAAGAAAATAATAAAATTAACATTCATTTCATTTAAATGACGAACTCGCTTATCTGTCCTTTTATTTTTAGTGGCTGGAGCAGATTTTCTACCAAGTTCCAAATGAACGAGTAATTACTTTGTAAATACTTAACTTTTCGCCACCCGACCCCAACCTCTTAGGTTAGTGACCAGAAACAAATCAAGCAAAACAGCAGCAGTTTTCAAATTTAAACCGTTGACTGATCAAATTCTTTGCTGCCAATTTTGACTTGTAGTTAAAACTTCTAACAGATATATTTTTAAAAACAGTTATGACCATTAACTTATTTTGCTGCATTTTCATCTCCTTCACTACTCAAAAACTCATCAACGAATGCTGAAAGTGTTTTTCTTGCTTGCAATGCTTGCTCCATCGTCGTCGCTCATATTTTTCTTGTAATCTGTATAGTTTGACACGAGCAGTATATTTTCTCTTGGTTTGTTTCTCTCTTACTGCCATTCTTTTATAAGACGAGCTCAGAAAAACGCTGACTCTTCTATTATCCCAAAGGGTCCTAAACTTATTCAAGTTCAAGCACCACCACCAGTATACTGGATCTTGGAGTCTTCCGTGGCGGGGCAAAACTTAAAAATGCAGCTCCCCCCCTCCATCTACTTATTATTTATATTTCGTAAATTTTATGCTCTGATCATTTTTAAAAGAAGATTTCACTGGGGGGGGGGGGGGGGACTGAGAAACCCATAAAATTTTCAGGCACAGAGAAAGAGAAACTGCCGAACATTAACGGGATAGTGCCATAAGGAAAAAAATTTTGAAAACTATATGCAAACTGGTGCATTTTGAGGATTTAGGAGACGCATTTGGGACTGCAAAAATATTACGGAAAAAAAGAAACAAATTAAAACTTTTTAAAGTTTAAACGCTTTTACTCATAAAAACGCAGAATAAAATGAGCAGTTTTTTAATAATCCGTCCCTCTCCGCCTTCTTACTAACGCTCATATCGAAGAGACACGTGTCTGCCTTCTCAAACGACACTTGCAAGCTGCAAGCATCCGTTCGGGAAAAAGGCGGGAAGGGGTCCCGCCTTTTTCAAGAACGAATGCTTTGAAAATGTGTAAAAGAAAAATTATTACATTGTTTGAGCATAGCATGATTTATATTTCACTATTACAAGGGGGGGGGGGAGAACCTTGACATTTTAAAATTTAAATTTTTGAATTTTGGCATTGCAAAATTTGCCGCCCTCTTAAACTGCCTTCCCAGGAGCCCTTGCCTGCCAGAGGACCAGCCGACTCATCAACGACGCAATTTATTCAGTATAACTCAATTTTGGAGCTTCCAACAGTTTATACAAATAAATAATTCTATTAATCCGTTTTAATCGTTAGCAAAATAGCCGATAAATGATAAAATCGGAGCGCAGAACTAGGATTTTAATTCTCTTTTTGCAAGAGGTAAATTTTCAAAAATAAATATATATTTTTTATTGTATTGCCGTTCTTCTTCTTTTTGTGCATCGCAGTTAAATAGCCCCCCCCCCCCAGACGTGCCCCTCGGGCATGTGCCCCGGCTTCCCCCCCCCCCCTTTAGATCCGGCGCTACCTAGCATCCTTTTAAAATTGTCATGGTACCTTAGTGTATTTGGAATAACCTGTCCTCTCCATGATATTGTCTATTTATTCATACATAACTATCGTGTTTTACAAAGTATAATTAATAATAAGATTCACTTATTACTTTGAGCAATATTAAAGAAAAATGTAATTTTTAACACTTATTCCAGGGATGCACAAACTCTTTTGGATGAAGGGCCAAAAAATTAGAAAGTATCAGGTTGGGGGCCAAAGTAACGTAATGTTTTATTCATAAAAATACAGGGTGTATTTCAGTTTTTATTTAGAGGTAGTATGAACAAATTACATATATTAATAATTACTACTCTGGAACGGATTATTAAATAAAAGTTTTAAAAAATTGATGTAAATGAATTCAAACGAAATGAGGTATAAGATTTCTAAACAATTAATTGCACAACATTTATATATATCAATGAAGTGATTGGTCAAATGGCAAAAAAAGAGGAATAGTAAATGTTTTTACAAAAATGTGTGCAAATTATGAAAATGAAACAAATGGAAAATAAAAAGACAATTTAAACTTAGAAAAGCACAGCATTATTCTCTAAATTATAACTTTCTTTATAATTTGGATAATTTTTCTTTGACATTTTATAATGTAGAATTTAAAATATATATTAAGAGTTAAAATGAGAAATTAATTAAAAGTGTGAATATAAATACAGAAGAAATAAGCACACCTATATTAAATAGCCAAATCCAAATGCTGTGAGTCTGTATATCACGTTAAACCCTTGCGATTCAGAATTACTACTAGTCAATTTGGCTAGTAGACTTGTTTTTTTAACTAAACATTTACAAAATATTATTAGTTAAAATGGCATAGTAATACAGTACAGAACCACTTATCCTTCAACCAGAAAACCGGGAGTTTTTTCGTGAATTTCCCGCCATTTTTGAAAAGTTCGCTTTTTTTTGCCCATTTAGTAAAAATACGATTTTTTTAAAATGCCTTTAATAATACGCATTTTTCCGTTACAAGTAACATATTCAGTGTTTATAAGTCGAATAATTTAGTCTAAAAACGATGTTTTTTTTAGGGGAGGAGGTCGTCAACTTGCGGATGAAAATTAGAAAAAAAAAAAATCCAACGATAGTTGAGAAAAAATCAGACCTTTTCTCTATTTTATTTCAATAATTCAACATGAAAAAAAAAGTAATTTGATTCTTATACATTTATTTAATTGTCTCGTCAGTATCTGAATACGAATTGCAACAAAAGTCGGACTATACGAAAGTTCAGAAAATTTCTAATACGGCAGATTCGGGAATTTTCCGCAATAGCTGATCGTGTGAAAATTAAACTTCGTTTATTTTTGTTTTATATATATATATATATATATTTTATTTAAGAGCTGTAATAAGGTAATAAGAATTTAAAATTGATATTAAGGCAACAAAAATTGTAACTGTGAAAATGAATTCTTTATTAAAAGCGAAGTCGTTTTACACAAGTATGAAATTTACACGTTTCTGCATGTAAAAGTGCTTCTTACACTTCGTTTTCCTCCTTTTTGAAATCGTTTATTGCTGTAAAAATGATTGATGATCAGATTTTGCGAAATTAATAAATTGATAAACAAGATGTCCGAATCGGAAAGCATCCAAATGGTGCTACACCCGAACGATGACAAAGGGCAAGTAGCGATGAAGACGAAAATGATGACATTTTGCCTACTATGTCTAACGATCGTTGGTTTGAATTAACTAAAGAAATTATAGCAGGAATGGGAAAAAATTCTTTTATAGACGAAATAACACACATAATGGCTGTTCGAAAAATTCAGCAATCGAATTTTCGACCATTGTTCTGAAACTTTACATATAGCTCAGAACCAGATGACAATGCAATATTCTATCACTTTTATCATGATTTGATTAGTTTCTGAAGTATTTCCAATAAAATAAAATTAAATATGGCGATTAGTTCCGAAAATTGCGACCAAAATTCAATAGCGGCGCTGCGATCGTATTTTTTTACTACGATTTTTCGTAAGCTTTTTTTTTACAATTATTTTTTCTTTCATATTTTTTTTAAATTTCGTTATAATTATTCTTTTTTATCAACTATATTAGCGGGCCAACTCAAAAGGCTCGGCGGGCCAATTTTGGCCCGCGGGCCATAGTTTGTGCATCCCTGCTTATTCCTATTATGTACAAGTACCCCATTCTGTGTTTCAAAATAAATATGAGGACCCTTAAAATATTCTTGAAAACGTTAATGTGGGTGCCCAGTATTTGAATTGCTCATTTTTTCATCTAATTCCTATTCTGTACAATTTGCATGAAACGTCATTTATTGTGAGGTCCTATTTGTATCCATGTGGTCTACAGTATGGGGGGAAAAAAATTTCAAATGAAGGGGCCCCTTTGGTTGGAGGCCGTCAGGTCCACCCACTGATCTTCGTGTATATTTTGCAAAAGGCAAAAACTAAAAAAAGAATTTTTTACTACTTTATGGAACCAAATTGGCCTTTAAAATAGAAGTCATGCAAAGAGTTAATTAGTAGAAATAAAATCTTCGTCAAGAGTGCAATGAGAAGTTTGGGGACTCCTGGCGGAAAAATAAATATGGGGCCCCCTTAAAATATTCTTGAAAACGTTAATGTGAGTGCCCGGTATTTGAATTGCTCACATTTTCATCCAATTCCTATGCTGTACCTGTATCCATGTGGTCTACAGTATGGGGGGAAGGAAATAATGAAGGGGCCCCCTTGGGTTGGAGGCTTCCAGGTCCGCCCACTAATCTTTGTTTCTCGTCTTGAAAATGGCTTCTAGGCCGTTATCACATCAGTTCACGTTAGCAGCTCCGCAATAGCAAGCAATAATATTTCATGTTGAAGTTCCCTATCTAGCTAGTTTTGATTTTACAAGCTCATACAAAGCAAGTCCGATTGAGCCATCGACCACTGTTATGTCCAAAAGTCTTAAAACTTTTGTAAGATTGCGATAGTGAGGCATCCCGGGGAAAGTGTAATGAAGCAGATGCAAATAGTTATGAAAAAATTAAATATCTGTAAAAAAAAGTGCGATAGAAAATTATTTTGTTCCCCTCCCCGTTTCGGGGCCCCCTAGTACGGGGGCCCTCGGCGATCACCTACCAGCCGACCTGGCCATTCCGGGCCTGTATAGAATGGCTAGGCATTGTATATAATGCCGGACGTTTTTAGGCAAGGTATGAAATATGAGAAGTATTACATACTTTCCCTAGGCATTCTATAAAATGACAAATGCTATTTAGGAAAAGTATGAAAAAAAAGGTCCTGATGAAGTTATTATGTAAAGGATGTGCATTTCTCAAAAATAAAAATGTTATTTTGAAAAATAAAGAGTACCATAAAAAAATTACTCAAAATGCCTAAAGAAAAATGAAAGTTGTACAAAACATAACTTATGTCTTTCTTGTTAATGTAAACAAAACTTCCATATAAAAAATAAGAAATTAACTTTTTTGTTGCAACATGGCAGGCTTGAAGGAAGTTTTGAATTACATTTCATTATTTTTCACGCAAAGACATTTCATATTTTGAGACTTTGTTTTGCACATACATCCGAAACGAATCGGAGATGTATTTTATACTTTGCCGGTTTCTCATTTGGCATTCTATAGAATGCCTGTGAAATATAAATCGTTTCATAGATTACCAGCTAGTTTTAGGCATTATATACAATGCCTAGGCATTCTATAGAATGCTGGTAACATATATATTGTTTAATAACGGTTAACACTTATGAGGAAAACAATCATTTGCCGAGACACTTTTTGAGATATCTAAAATATAAAGAAACTTAAGTAAAGTACGATTCATGTAAAATAAGAAGTAAAATAGAAGTTGAAAGAATATATTAATGAAAGGCAGTAGGTCTAATTCCATTTCATTAGAGATCCAAGAACGTAAAAAATTGCTAGCTTCTGGATGTCTGATGAGATGATGTTTGATCAAACAGTTTTCATGTTCATCTTTAATTATCCGTTTTATTTCATTTATTTCATTCACACACACACACAAAAATATATAGTTTATTTCGTGTCAGCCAGAGCAATTTTTTCAAGTCCTACCATCTTCAATCTTGATGGAAATTCATACACTGCTTGTAGAATTTTGATTTTGGAAACTAACTTTGATCAAGTTCCAGAACCCAAATGTCAGAATTGGAATATGGCCTTCTTAATTTTGTGCTCAAAAAGCTCATGACTACCATGCAAAGTAAATGAATATTTTAAACCTAACATGGTCCGTCAAAGACGTGCTACTTCCCCTTGCATTTCCATTTTTCCTAAAGGGATTGAACCAGTGAGTTACGCCCTGGGCTGTGGAGTTGGGCAGAATTTTAGATAGAGGAGTCAGAGTAGCTTAAAGATATGTCAACTCTTCCAGTTTTGTTTTTGAAATTAATTTTTTTATTGTGCTCCTTACAAAATATTTGTCTTTTTTTAAAAAACTGTGTTATATGTAATTTGAGTTATGTATTATTTAACATTTGATGTGTTTGTAAAATGTTCTGTGCCTAATTTTAGGAAAATCAGTATAGCTCAGAAAGTTCAAATAAGGAAAATAACATGCTCAGCAAATCAGTTAACTATCGAGACATTGTAGAGGAACACAAATCCTTTAGTGTAACCCAGGCTGTGCTGCGTCGTTTTGACCGTGAAGTTCTAGGCTATGTAACACCTGTGAGTAACTATTTCTAGTGTTTCAATACAATATTATTATTTTATCACTGAAGCATACTTTCAATTCATTTGAGTGGCCTGCTGGAAACCCGTGTATTTTTAAATACCTGGAAACCTGCTTGTATTTTTAAATACCCGTGTCTGTACTCATTTTAGGCTTATTTCATTTGAAATCTTTAATGCTGAATTATCATAAGAAAGTCATTGGTAATAAACATCATCTCTGTCTTAGTACATTAATTCAAATTCTTGTATATTCCCAATATTTTTTAGTTTAACTTTAGGAATTAGTCCATAATAGCATCTGAAGAAATGTTAGCTATAAAGCAGTATCATTCTATATTCAAGAACTCGTTCCTTGAACTTTTGTGTTTTCTGCATCCTCACAGAAGCTTTGTCAGACTCATGATGCTCAATGTCTTCTTTTTTCTTTTCTTTATTAATCGGCTGGTATAGATCAGAAAAAGTTTTGAGCAAGTTGTTATTGATGGTTGCTCTGTAGTAAAAGTTACTGTTGAAAATGTATTCAATGCATTTGTGCAATTTCTTTGGCTGTCAACAGTTTATATGTTTTGCTGTCTTTCTTATTTTCTTTTTTTTTTCTACTTTCTTGAAAAATTTTGATATTTCTTCTTTTTTTTACTATGAAGAATTGTTTTGTAATCAGTTGGTTTTTCTTTCTAAAGATATTGAGTGCTATGTCCAATAATTATGTCAACAGGGAAGGACGTTTTCGAACATTAGTTATAAGATTTTTTAAAATATTCCAATTTTCTTTATCTCTATAAAAACATTATATCAAAGCATGTTGTGCAGGGCTGCCACTCTTCCGTCCTGGAGACGGAAATCCGTCTTTTTACGATAATCCAAATGGAACTTTCCGTCTTGCAAATTGGTTTAAAAAAAATTCTAAAATAAAAATTTTGGCTTGAAAAAATACTGAATATTCGCCCCCATCAACTTGAATTGTTATTAAAATTAGAAAGAAGGAACGAACCAAACAATCAACAAAAATCGCTTTTGAAAAAACGAACCCTTTAAAAAAATCTCGATCGAAAAATTGAATGCGAGCACAAACCCCTAACTTGGATTGTTATCAAAATTATAAAACAATGAACCAGAGGTGATTGTATTCTGGTTATACACCAGGGTTCCCACTGTCCTTGAAAGTCCTTAAAAGTCCTTGAAATTTTTTTTGATGAAATTGCTACCTTGAAAGTCCTTGAAAAACAAATCAAGTCCTTGAAAAATGTTGCAGGTCCTTGAATTGTATGGGAATTTTGAAGTTCTGGATAAATCAGGGAAAAGGCTGGGAAATTTGCAAAAATGTCCGAAAATCAGGGAATTTGTTCTTTGTGTTTGATTTATCTCGAAGTTTCAGAACGATTTTATCAGCAATCATTAATAATTATTAACGTTACCTTATTAAAATTCACTTCTAAAATTATTCAACTCAAAAAAGTTCTTTTATTTCCCGGTTTTCATACATTTATTGCCCACATATCTAAATATGCGATCTTTTTGCATCCGCAATGAGAGCTGGACTTTTCAAATTTTCGATGATTCTCATGTTTTGTCAACGGGTAAACAAATAAAATTTCTTTTTATTTTCATTGAACCTTAATTAAAAATTTTTAATCCAAATTTCGTGAATCGTGATCATAAGGGCGAACTTTCAAGCGTCGAAGATAATATCTCTAGTTTTATTTTTCGTTTTAACGTTTTATTGCATGTGTCATTCTTGAGATCGTTTAAAATACTTGAAATAAAGAATGAAGCTGTTAAATAATAGGGTTAAATTTGAAAAAGTCAGAAAACAAAAATCATTAACTACGCACAAGTTTTGGCTTCACCATGGCGATGAAATTCTTTCTATTACACACATTTATTTGTCATATAAATTCATTCTGGGACAGCAAAACCTGTTAAATATCAGCATTTAATCGCAAATAAATAATAAAATAAAAAATTGAAAAAATAATTTATTTCATTTCTTATCTAGTACTCCTAAAAAATCTTGGAATAAATTTTCATGCTGTAGATTTAGGGATTTTGATTTACCTATTTTATGTGCATGGTTTAATTTTTTCACATTTAGCACTAATCCTAAAATATTTAATCTTTGATCAAAAGTTGTTTCTGGAGCTTCGTATTTTCTGATAGAATTGAATGCTTTTTTAGTTTTTAAAATGCATATTTTTTTAAATAAAATTTAGGTATTTTAAAAAAGAAGTCTGAAATTAATGCATCTTCACATTCTTCTTTCAAGCACATTCCTCTTTTACCCGTCAAATATTTATTAATTATTTATGTTGAATAGCATAAAATGCAGTTAAATAGAAGAAAATTAAGAGAAATGCTTTGCTTGTTGAACATTAAATTGCTAACAATAACAAGTGGTTTTTTAAACCACTTGGTTGCAATTTGTCTTTTACTAGAACAACCCTAAAACTAATTTGATACTTCATTTTTGCGATGCAAAATTTTTTCACTACTACAACAGTATCGGGGAAATTCTCTGAAAAATCTCTGGAAGTCAGGGAAAAGTCAGGGAATTTTGTTTCTGAGATTCTGTAGCCACCCTGTTAAAGCTTGAACATGATTCGTGGGTTTCCAAAAATGAGGGCGCGGAAAGCACTGCCCTACTCACACTTTACCGAAGATCAGTTGTCAATCATTCGTCAGAGCAACCTTGTTCCTCCATCCTCCACCCTAACTAGGGAGAATAGCATTTTCAATCCTATTGACAAACTAAGCTTAGGCTTTGTTGGTGATAACATTATCAAACAGTTATTAAAGAAGAATAATTTGTACTGTAAAGAAGTCGTCAATGTAAAAATGGAAACCCGCAGTTTTGTCACCAACTTTCTGCATCATCTCATGAAGAAGTGTCCAATTAACTACACTTTTGTTAGACACTCCCCATGTTTCGATTCCAGAAAAGTGGCTTCACTATCTGAAATTTGCTAAAAGTCCTTAAAACAAGTGCTTATGCATTTATCACAAAAAAAAAAATGCTTTGGATAGTGAATGTGATGACCGTATTTTGAAATATAAGCATTTTCTTGAAAATGTTGTTAGTATGAACAAATCTGCATTTCAGAATTTTAGGGCAGACCAAAGGGTAGATGCTTTTCTCGGTAAATCTTTCAAGAATTAAAAATAATTATGACAAACTTTGGTCTGTCATGAAAATTATGTTAGTTACCACATAGGCAAGCGGCTATTGAACATGGATTCTCAACCAATAAAAAAGTCGTAGTTGAAAATATGGCCCAAGCAGGGTTCGTTGATTTAAATCCGCTTCATTTAAATCAAGTGATTTTTTTAAAAAAAGCATTGATTTAAATCAAGTGATTTTTTTCCAAAAAAATTATTGATTTTACAATGTTCAAAAGTGTTGTGAAAATGAAATATGTTGCAATTACAACCACTGTTTTAAACCAAACTTCTTAGGTCCATCTATCTGTGAACATAACATATTTCATAAGTATAGAACTAATAACCATTTTTTAGATTTTACAATATTACTCTTGTTCTTCAAGCATCTTAACAGCAAAGCATAATTCATTCAGTCATTTAAATAAGAATTCAGAATAATCATGAACCATTCTGTGTTTTTTATCTTAAAAATAGTATTTTAGATCCATTTAAAAAATACCACACAGTAGATAATTCAGAATGATAGTGTTTAAAACAACAGTTCTTATAATTTAGAATATGTATCCTTAAAGTTTCCTTTCATCTATTGTCCCATAATAGGTAAAAGTTTTTATTCCTTGTAAAATATTTTTATCATAGTTTTCAATAAAGATATTTGATTAAAACAAAAAGTTTCAGTTTTTACTAATGGTGTGAGCATATGATTTTGCTAAATGGGTAAAAATATTTCAGGCTTTTTCATGTATAAAATCGATAAATGATTAAAGTACACTCAATGTAAAAATTAAGTACACACAATTGTTACTTTTTAAATCTTTCAACAGCAAAATAATTCAGATTAAAGTTGTTCATTTTCTCTGTATTTATAAGTTTACTATTATTCCTGGTGGGGTTAAGTTTCATTTGAGTCATGCATTTGTATTAAAATTTAATCATTATTATTATTAAAAAATATTTATTGCTGAGAAAATAGCTTAAAGTGAGTTTTGGCATATTGATTAACATGCCATATTGTTTCTATGAATGTGACATAATAAATATCCAAAGTATTTAAGGTCTTTTTTTAAAAAAATCAAAAAAATCCGATTTAAATAAAAAAAAACTGATTTAAATCAAAAAAATCCGATTATTTTTTTTATTTTTTTAAAAAAAACAAAAAAAATCAAGAACCCTGCTCAAAGACCACCGGAACGCCTAGTTTCCATCCCTCCAGCCGTAGAACCCTTTCATCGCATCGGAATCAATCTTCTTGGGAGATTTCCAAAGTCTGCTTGGGGCAACAAGTGGATCATAGTCTGCCCAGATTACTTGACATGTTATGCAGTAACTAAAGCTGTACCGACTGCTGAGGCCCAAGAATTTGCAAAGTTCTTGCTCGAGGAAATTGTTCTAAAGCATGGAGCCCCTAGAGTAATTATCACAGACCGTGGAGCCGTCTTCCATTCCAGACTTGTTTCTTCCCTCATTGACTTGTGCAACGTCAATCATCGAATGACGACAGCTTATCACCCTCAAACCAATGGACTTACGGAACGCCTTAATAAAACCCTAGCCGACATGTTGTCTATGTACGTTGATATTGAACAGAAAAATTGGGATGAAATTCTACCATTTGTGACATTTGCGTACACTACCGCTAAACAGGAGACGACCGGTTTTACGCCATTCTATTTAATTCACGGACGTGAAGCTGAAACGATACTGGATACAGTGTTACCATTCTGTCCTGATAATGTGGGGAACGATTACGTCGCAAAGATGATGGCTAGAGTTGAGGAATCAAGACAACTAGCCCGAATACAAACCCTGAAAGCCCAGGATAAAGATCGCCGACGTTACGACTCAAAACACCGAATGGTATGTTATGCTCCGGGAGATCTAAACTCATGTTTGTGCAAATTGCAACACCATGAAGGAATCGTCATAATTGAATGAAATTTAATACACAGTTGAGTGGTAGTGGTACAAATAAATGATTAAATTTTCAAAGCCAGACCTGCCAACCTAAACAAATCAAAAAGCCTGAGACTTTTTCGACAACACGGTGTAGCGCAATAAGTGGGGGGGGGGGGGGGGGGGGGAGAAGTAAAACAAAATTGAATTTCTTTTAAATACATTTTATTTACCTGTATAACATTTTAATGATCACAAGTAAACTGCCTTGGAGCAATTGAACACTGAATTTTAACAAAAAGAGAAAAAAATAATAATCATCCTGTGGCAGTTAAGAAAAATGTAGAAAAAAAAAAAATATGTTGAACACTTTTTGTACAAATGTGCAAACTTCTAAGTAATGACTATTACTCACAAGACATATCAATTTATTTTAAATTTAGTAAATACAAGTAGATAAAATTCATTGCATTTCAAAATGTAAAATTTTTCATCAGTAAGGAAATTACACAAAACAAATACAATGCAACAAAATTAATACAATTTAAATGATTTTTAAAAAAAGGTTTTGGTCATTTTATTACCAAGCCGAAACTTCAAAACTTGGATGGCAAAGACAAACTGCTTTAAAGTCGAGTTCGTTAATTTAAATCAAGTGATTATTTTTTTAATCATTTTTGAAATTATTCTGAAAAATTGATTTTAGTGTTAGAAAATATCGTTGTAAAAATGAAATATGTTGCATTTACAGCCACGGTTTCAAAAAAACTTGATGGGTCTTTCTATGTGTGTGCATAACAAACAGTTCATAAGTTCAGAAATAATTACTATTTTTTAAATTTGACAATATTACTCTTATTCTTCAGGCATCTTAACAGCAAAGCATAATTCAGTCAATCATTTATATTGCAACTCATAATAATTATGAACCATTGTGTTTTTTTAATTTAAAAACAGTATTTTAGATCAATTTAATGAATACCACACTATAAATAATAGTGTTTAAAGCAAAATTTAGAATATGTATTTGTTCCACAACAGCTTAAGGTGTAAAATATTTTTTCATGTTGGAAATGTTCAATAAAGATTTTTCGTTTAAACAAAAAGTTTCAGCTCTTAGTAATGGAGTTTGCATATGATTTTACTAGATGGGTGAAAATATTTCAGGGTATTTCATTTACAAAATAGAAAAATAATTAAAGTGTACTCAATGTAAAAATTAAGTGCACAGAATTGTTAATTTGTTTTCAGCTTTCAACAGCAAAAGAATTCAAGTAAAATTTGTTCATTTTTTTCTGTACTTATGAATGTAATATTACTCCTGGTAGGGTTAAGTTTCATTTGAGTCATGCATTTGTATTAAAATTAGTTCACCATTATTATTTTTAAAAAATACTCATTGCTGTGAAAATAGCTTAAAATGTTTTTGCATATTGTTTAGCATGTTATATTATTTCTACGAATGTAACATAATAAACATGAAAAAAAATTTAAGATCTGTTTAAAAAAAATAATAAAAAAGCTAAACATTAAAATCACGAACTCTGATTTAAAGCAGCCACAGTTGCCGACTTTGCCTTTTTTAAAAATTCATTGTCAAAATTATTTTGAAAACATAATTCTTTTCGACAACGTGATCGAAGTTCGAGCCTCACTTCATTTCAGTTCAAGGACCGGAGAGCTTAAGCAATATGCATACAACTGCAAGCGCTAAGTGGAGCGCCTCCCAACAGAAATTCAAATTCTGATTGGTGCCTCTCTCCTCCTTCGTTCGAGAGCGTTGGGTCACGTGGTTACCTCTACACCCTTTGTGGAAGCCGGAAGCATACGTTCCCTACACAATGAACGCATAACGTCACTTACCGAACCATTCGGAACGCGAGTTGAGATAACCGATTCGCTTCGCGCATTCGCTCATTGCTTTTTACGTTTTGTGCGCAGATATCCTGCTCGCTCTACGCAAACCTCGTTCCGTTTCCTACGTTGTGTATGGCGCTTACGGGCACGTATCCAAAGTGTACAAAGGGAGTGAGCTTCCAAGAAGTGAAGGGAAAAAGCCGGAGATTACAGAACGACGGACGGAGGCCGGACACTCGACGAAAAAGCCGTAGACTCCGGCTAAAAGCCAGAAAGTTGGCAGGTCTGCAAAGCAAACAAACAATAACAATCGGAATCAGTATTTTGTGTAGCCACCACGCGCCGTAATAAGAGCTGCTACACGATGTGGCATGGAGTCCAACAAATTTTGAATGTCTGCCTGAGGAAGAGCATTCCATATTGTTTGTATGCGTACCCAAAGTTCGTCTACAGAAGCAAGAGTACGAGGATCACGAGCGAGACGCCGACCAATGAAATCCCACACATGTTCAATCGGTGACATATCCGGGGAATACGCAGGCCAAGGAAGAAGCTGTACCTGCTGCGTTGCAAAGAAGGAATGAAAAGTCCTGGCAATATGAGGGCGTGCATTGTCCTGTTGAAATACAGCGCCTGGCAAACTTTGAAGGAAGGGAACAGCTTGGGGCTGTAGAACTTCACTGATGTACCGGTTGCTGTCAGGGTTCGTTGATTTAAATCACGATTTAAATCAAGTGATTTTTTAAAAAAAATCATTGATTTAAATCAAGTGATTTTTTTCCAAAAAAATCATTGATTTTACTATGTTAGGAAATGTTGTAAAAATGAAATATGTTGCAATTTCAACTACTGTTTCAAACAAAACTTCCTAGGTCCATTTGGCTGTGTGCATAACATATTTCATAAGGTTGGAATTAATAACTATTCTTTTAATTTGACAATATTTTTAAAAAATTTTACAATATTCTTCAAGCAGCTAAACAGCGAAGCATCATTCATTCAATCATTCAAATTACAATTCATAGTACATAATCATGAACCATTCTGTGTTTTTTAATCTTAAAAATAGTATTTTAGATCCATTAAATCAATGCTACACAATAAATAATTCAGAATGATAGTGTTTAAAACAACAATTGTTAGAATTTATCCTTAAAGTTTCATCCACGTTCCCGTAATAGCTTAAGGTTTTTTCCTTTTAAAATATTGTTTTATCACAGAAGTTTTCAATAAAGATATTTGATTAAAACAAAAAGTTGCAGTTTTCAGTAATGGTGTGAGCATATGATTTTTCGAAATGGGTAAAAATATTTCATGCTTTTTTATTTATAAAATTGAAAAATGATTAAAGTACATTCAATGTAAAACTTAATTGGGTACTTTTTTTGCAGTTTTCAACAGCAAAATAATTCAGATTAAATATGTTCATATTCTCTGTGCTTATGCATGTACTATTATTCCTGGTAGGGTTACGTTTCATTTGAGTCATGCATTTATATTAAAATTTGTTTATCATTATTATTATTAAAAAATATTTATTGCTCTGAAAATAGCTTAAAGTGTGTTTTTGCATATTGATTAAGATGTCATATTGTTTCTATGAATGTAACATAATAAATATCCAAATAATTTAGGGTCTTTTTTAAAAAATCAAAAAAATCCGATTTAAATAAAAAAAATCTGATTTAAATTAAAAAAATCCGATTTTTTTTAAAAAAAATTTAAAAAAAAAAATAAAAAAATTCACGAACCCTGGGCCCAAGAGACCTACCTATGTTGCACAACGTATGGTGAAAGACTATAAAATGTTATGGAGGTATTGTGAATATTCCCATAAATAATGAACTGAGAAAATTTGTGTCCTCTGCGCGTCAAAAATATGTGATGCATCTAGGGACCATTCGTAAATGATGTCATGCTTTTTTCCCATATATTTGACCCCCTACCCCTTTGTCATATGCCACGCTATGTTGCATTCGCATGATGCCACACTTATTGTTACTCCCTCCCTTTGTCAGAATTTCACAAACACTACTCCCCCCTCGAAGCATGAGATCATTTATGAATGATACCCTAGAACAGAAATAAAAAAAAAAACTAAGAAATATGTAAAACAAAGACTCATTTCAGAAGTGATGGACTATCTGAAAGCAAAAAGACAATGTTTGGAAGCAGACGTTTCCTCTGGGGGAAATAATATTTGAAAACTTCACTGAAGAAGCAGAAGGAAAGAATGATATTTCATTATTCATAAAATATGACATTTCAATATTTATAAAATCTAACTCATTAAAAAAAAGCAATTAAAGGAAAAAATGAACAGATTAAAGAAGTTGGAAATAAGATTATTGCTAAATCTGAGGTACTGTGCAAATGTGTATAAATTATACCTGCCAACTCTTCCAATTTCAGTGGAAGATCCATTTCTCAATTGAGAATAATTCTCATTTTTAATGCGGTAGGATTTGAATAAAGCCTATTTAAACTTACTATCGCATTTTTCTGCCTAAAAGATTTAATTTTATGGTCCTTGAATTTTTTTAAAAAGGTCTTTGAAATTTTTTGAAATGGTCCTTGAAAGTCGGTGAATTTTTTTCTTGACTAAGAGTGGGAACCCTGTACACCAGAACTCCGGTGTTTTTCCGCATTGTAATACCGGAAATTCGGTATTTTCAAAATTTTAAAAATTGTTTTTAATTTACTCCATATTTTCGACAATGCCGATTACTATTGATAATTGGAACAGAAGCATTTATTAATTCACATAAAAGGAAGAAAACACCAAAAAAATCATGTGTCTTGTGAAAAAAAAACCAAGGAAAGTGGACGTAAGCAGCGATGCCGCAGACGTGCTATAGAGCGTCAAATACGCAAAAATCGGAGACGGGGATACAAAAATATATATATATATATGACGCGTCCCCGGGGACGCGTGATTTTCATCGCGGGAGAAAAAATAATTAATCAAGTAAAATATATAAAAAATCGATACGCAAAATTATTTTTTGCTCGTCTTTGACCCTCATTTTTCTTGCAGCTTTTTTTATATGAAGAGAAGGTGGGAAAAAACGGCGCTAGCTTGCGCTGTCACGGCTTAGGTAAGGGAAACGGGTGAACAATTCGGAGATTCAATGCCCAAAGATTTCTTTAAGGATATAATCAGCCTGATGTTTAATAAGTTCGGAAATATGCGTTTTTTAAAATCTGCTGGTGTGAAAAGGTTTCATTTTCGCGCTTGAGAATTTTCATAAGTGTTCGTTTTCGCGATTACGATTTTTGCTGAGCTTTGTTTTTGAATTAAAATAATGAACAAAATTTTCCTATTTAATTTGTACCTTATTGCATTCACTATTTAGAGAAAGAATGCTACACAGTTCATGTAATCTACATTGCGGAAAATTCGCGAATCTGGCATTCGTCTAAAAGTCGATGACTTCATTTTTAGCTTAAATATGGGATTTTTGTTTTAATTGCTAATTGCATTCTAAAAAATTTCTTGTCATAAAAGGTTTATTTTTCATTTATATCTCGGAATGGTAGAGTTCCACAAATACCGGAAATTTTTTTGCTCAATCTCCCTAAATTGTTTACCCTCATTTTATTTTTTTTCCCTTTCAATTGCAACCATATGTATTTCTTGGTTAATTGGAGCAATACTTTAAAAATTACGTAGGCCTAATTTCCATGTGCAAGCAAAGAAACACATGCGTTTCTTTTTGCATAATCTTTCTGCATCCTTTACGGGAATCGTATTTTTTTTTCATTTCACTTATTTTGTAGGTTTAATTTGATAAAAATAAAATCTAAAAAGTTTTCTTAAACAGCAGAGTGCTTGAGCAGAGTTTGTTTTAAAGTATGAAGACTGACGAAAGTTAAACTCATCCAATACATTTATTGGTACGGCACAATACATTTAAATGAAAATATAAGAACGTGAAGTAATTAAAATAAACATGGTAGACTAACAAAGATTTTTGACTGATGCTACGAAAAAGTTAACTAACACTTCTTTAACGATTAAATACAATCATCAAACTGAAAAACATGTCAAGCATGGCAGCCATCTGCCAATACTGACGGCCTCAAAAAAAAGCTCCAGAAACGAGCGACGCGGTAAGCGAGCAAGCAAGTAGAAAAGGAAGATAGTCAGTGTTGAATCACGAGACACGCGCTTATATACCCCGCTCCCCTGCCAGATCCGCCAAGCCTCATACAATTTATGCTAATCTGGCGGATTGGAACATTGGAGAACGGGGATGCGTCATCGCTTCGTAAGCTCGGTCACGTGGCACAACTCGTGACGCAATAATTAGTTTTGCCTAAAAACTTGTACGCGTAAAGATTTCCGTTTTCAAGGTATAAGTAGTGAGAAATGCCAACATTGCCCCCCCCCCCCTCTCACTATCTTATTAAATTCTAACAATTAAAGTCTAATAAAAGATCTAATACTTAAACAAATAAAAAATGTTCTTATTTTTATCAAAATTTTACCGTTTATACTTGCGTATAAGTAGATTTGCAGGTAAGCCGAAACTCCAACCTTCAGACAAATAAACGGAAACCCTCGTGCATGTCGACCTCCATACTTTCAGAGAAATATCGGGAACGTTTTTGCTGCGGATTTTTAGACACAAATTATTTAAAATGAAGGGAAATGAAATGCAATGACAATCTTAAATGTGTAGTTGCAATTTGCGATTGCGATTTTTGTAAAGGGTTCGTTTTTGCAGTTATGTCTCTTGTAAATTGTTGCTTTTATTCTGAATTAATAAAAATAAGTTTTTGAGCTTTATTTTCTTGCAATATTACATTTAATTTATTTTTGTTAAAACAAGCTCCACTCGATCAATTACGTAAAATTCGTGAATCCAATTTTTGTCGTTTCTGCACTTTTTGCCTAGAAGATGAAGGACACAAAAGACTGCAAGCAGTATTAAAACGAAAAATTATGGAAGATAATGAAGCAGCAAAAGCCGTGAATGATGCAGGAAATAATAAACTAAAGTGGGCAAAATAGATGTATTAAATGCATGTAAATAATTTTAATAACGCTTCTTTAACATTCTGTTGATTATTTAGATGTCATTGTATTATTTCATTTAATAATCCACACATTTTATTAAAATAGTACACGATTTTTTAAAACTATTTTTCTGTTTGTCCTATATTTTCTACATTTTCCATTGCGACCCCTAGTTAAAATAAGTAGTTTTATCCATTTCTATTTGATCCCAGTATTTTTCATAAAGTGCAACCTTAAAGTACAATCACCTTTTGTCTTATATGTCTGACATTACAGTACCTTCGTACCTATTTTTAAAAAATCAAGGTTCATGAATTTTTTTTTTTGAAATTTCAGGAAATGCAAATCTTTACTGCTACCACCCCTGATATCTTTAAAACCATGATATGCAGTGCCGGATCTAGGGCGGGGCAAGCCCGGGGCCCGGGCCCCGGGCGGCACTTTTGGGAGTGGCAAAATCAGCTGTGATGCACAAAATAAAAAAAAAGGCAAAGAAGAAGAAAGAAAGAAAGAAAAGAAAAATAATTAAGAGAATTTAACTTTTGGAAGAAAATTAAAATCCTAGTTCGGCGCTCCAATTTGATAATTGATCAGCTATCTTGCTAGCGATTAACACCAATGAATATAATTATTTATTTGTATTAACTGTTGGAAACTAAAATTTTAAGTAGGGGGCAGAAAATTACGCAATGTCAAAATTTTAGAATTTAAATTTTAAAAAGTCAAGGTCCCTCCCCCCTTGTAATCATGAAATACCGTATGCTATGCTCAAATGGTACCAATACTTTTTCTTGTACAAATTTTCAAAGCATCCTTTTGGGAAGAGAGGGGCGAGCTTGTAAGTGTCATTAGAGAAGGCAGACACAGGGCTCTTCAATATGGGCGTTAGAAAAAATGTTGGGTCCGGCCCCCTAGATAAAAGAAAAATGCCAATGTTGTACTGCATTTTTATGAGTAAAAACGTTTAAATTTTTAAAATGTTTCTATTACGCTTCTTTTTTTATCCTAATACTTTTGCAATCCTAAATGTGTGTGTCCCCAAAGGCCTCAAAATGCACTATTTTGCATATAGTTTTCAAAATTTTCCCGGGGGGCAATCCCGGACCCCCTTCAACTGTTGGAATTTTATAGCACCAGTTTTCGAAGTCTAGCGGCATCACTGCAGAAAGATTAAAATATATTGTGCGCTACTTTTTCTCTCCCTGCAGAACTGTTTGGTTAAATATATTGAATGATATTTTTACATCAAAAAGCAAGAATTTTCAGCTTTTTTGAAGAAAATATCGGTACATTCAAATATGTGTGTATCTTTAAAAAATCCGCATACTTGAAAAACAATTACGTGATTTGGCTATTATGTGCATGGTGAAAAGTTCAGTCTAAAAATGTTTGAAGAGTGGCACCCCGATGTTGTGGAAATGATATTTAAAAAGGTTATTTTAAAACAAATAATCACATTCCTAAAGCTTACTGCATTTCTCATCAAGCCATAATTCACAGAGATGAATTGACTAAATAAATAATTAATATTTTTGCTATTTAATCTTTTAGATCAAATTCTCTTTCACTTAATGGATGTTTGCATCCAGGGTCAAGCTTAACCACAGCTATAAGACAGTGAGAAGCAAAAGGACGTAAATGACCAAAAAGATTCCAAGATAAACACGTTCAAAGTTTTGATCTTATGGAACCTTGAATGCTGTTGTTTTTCTAAATCATGTTGGGGGGGGGGGGGGGTAGTACCTGTTAGGGCTATCCCTAACATCGCTTGGCACAATATAGAATAGTGCTCTCCCTATCATTTGCACTATTTATGTCCAAATTTTTAATTTTGTCACTTACACCCCTTTGCTTCTAGGTGCCTCATATGTTATCATTTCTTTTACAGTTCCAAAAAGAACAAAGTTTATTAAGGTGGGGATGTGTTTCAATTCTTATGGATAAAGGAAGATACTGAGATGGAAAAGGAAATTTTAGCTATGAGGAGATTGAGTTTTGGCACTAGTTCCAGTTCATTCTAACTAAACGCAATCTTAACTACTTCTCTATTCCCCCTTCTCTATTTTTTGAGCATGGTTTTTGAACCAATTTCGTAAAAAAATGAAACTTTTGGGGTGAAAATACCATTTAGAGAAATATGAAAATGATTACTCTGCTGCATTCTGCATCCTGAATAGCAAATTGCATGTTGATGAACCTATCCATAGTTTAAAAGGTGAAGAATCTGCATTTAAGGCTCATCGACAAGGAAGAATTATCTTATTAGAAATTAGATTCAACAAGAGAAATTGGAGAATGAATTCTGAACTACTTCTAGCCAGAATACTCAAAGTGCAAATATATGATTTAGCATCTGGCAAAATTTTGGGCTATTGCTAGAACGCGAAATAAAATTTGATGAACAGTGAGAAGCTGATGAGTGAGAAAAATTCATATAACTTCAATTCTTCAAAAAGGGGTTTTATAAGAACTGCTGGAAAAGTATTTAATCTAACATTACTGTTTACTGTTACAAACGCCATTTACTGTTTAAGCGAGGAATATACTTTAAGAAGTTTGGAAAAGAAAATCAGATTGGGATGATCCCTCATCATTGGATTTAAAAGAAAAGTTTTATAATTGGTGTGAATAATTGTATTACTTCAATCAAAAAACTACAGAAGCATTTATTTCTGATGAAGATGGATAAATTTATTAATTGGTCACTTCTAATTTGTAAATGCTAGTAAAAAGCCTATAGGGCTGTAATTTATATATGCTACAGCAATTCAAGTGGGAAATATAATTCAACTTTAATCACCTCTAAATCAAAAGTTGCATCAGTACAAGACTCTTCTAAGACCGGAACTTCTTTTAGCACTTGTACGAGCTTGGTAGTGTATAGGACCTCAAATACGGAACGTTCGGGGCCACGAAATCTTTCCGGATTTTAGGTCCTCATTCAAAAAATTTTGTAAGCAGCAGAGCCCAAGTAATTTGCGCTGGAAGTTTTTATTTGTATTTTTTATAATTTGTAGCATTTTTAAAATCCTATATCCTCGCCTATAAGTCACGAAATTTAGCACAAAACGCAAAGTTGGAGCCAGTTTACATTTGAGGCAAAACATCGAAAAATCTAGACTTTTCCCGATATTATTTTAACCTCTTTAATTAAACAATAAAAGAAAAGATTTCCCACAAATTCTGATATGGTTTTATATTCTCTAGCCACTTACTAAAGACTTTTAATTGCACCAAAGATCAGACTATTGGGAAAATGCGAGAAATGCCGTATTTAAATTTCGCGAGTGTTCGGTATCGCGCAGAAATTAGAGCTCATTTTAAAAAATAAATATAACAAAACTACAAGAAATTAAAAAGCAAAATTTAATGATATTAACTCAGAATTAAAGAAACGATTAATAAAAGCTCTAATCGAAAAAATGAACCGCAAAAAATGAAAATCGCGAAATAACTTTGTAAACTGTTTATTTCTGAACTTAAGCATGTTTATTACATTTTATTTTCCTTCTTTTTAAAGTGTCTTATATCCAAAAAAATCTGCAAAATCTTTCCCAATTTCTCTTCAAAAAACAAAAGCTGTTTTTTTTCAGCTGTCGATTTTTTTTTTGAAAAAGTTCAGTATTTTGGTCTTCCGGATTTCGGGATTCCGAACTTGAGGTCCCATACTGTAGTGTCATTTAGGGTAACTTTGAACCATGTTATTATATATTTTAGTATATTGGACTTAATTTTTTAAAAAAGAGCAGAAAGCTGATTTCATAACCTATTTAGCCGAGTGCAGTACTGGACCTTCTAGTGTCCTTTTTTAGTCAAATACACTAAAAGATATAACATGGTGCAAAGTAAACATTCAATGTAATCTAACACTTCCAGAAAATATTAACTTTTACTTCTGGGCAGATTCTATAATTACACTTCATTGGTCAAAAGGAAGCCTGCCAAAACTTTGTACCAAGTATTCGTCAGTCCAAGTGTTCGTCAGAAATATAGTTGTAGAGGAAATCTAAAAAAAAATTATCTTCCTAATTGATGGCACTACTGCTCTGGAACAGAAAATCTTGTGGACTTGCTAGATAGAGGAGAAAATCTAATTTCTCTAAAGGATGTAAAATGTGTGAGATAAGGACAACTGTGTGGATAAGAGGGAATTCAAACCACTTCCCACTAGCAACTAATGAACAGTTCCAGTAACCTGATTTTTAATCTGAATTACAAGACTGCACTAATTACTTCGTAGGTACGTAAGTAGGTTGAAAAGTAATGCACACATGCTTATAGAACACAAACAAAAGCAGCTAGCAAGACCGTACAAAAAGAGTATTAAAGACAAGTCTTAAGCTTCAAAATCATATATTTTCTTTTCAGTGTAACCACCATTACGCCAAACACATTTGTGCAACATGCAACACCTTTTTTCATTTCTTCACCGAGAAATTCTCCCGACATTTTATGGATCCAGGATGCAATATCTGCCTTCACATTATGATTTGAGGTGTAATGATCTCCCTTAACCTCTTAACGGTCGGCTAATTTTCAAGAGAATGACAAAAGAGCCTATTCTTTTCAAGAAAAAGTTTAATCTCTAATTATACTATAAATAGTTTGATACTATTATCTAGAATGTAAGAGAAGAAAAAAAATTTGGGGGATTGAGGAATGGATTTTTTAAAAATGTTTTGGTGCGCTACTTTTGAACACTACAGCCCGTGATTTTGACTGGAGCAAGAGGGAAGTGGTTAAAGTCTGTCTTCAGTGGAGGACAAAAATAGAAATCACAACGTGTAGGAACGGGAGATTAAGAAGTGTGTGGAAGCAGTGCAAACCTTACCTTTCACAGAGCCCCTTCAGCTATGTGCACGGAATGTGGTCGAGTGTTGTCATCTTGCAAGATTATTGGCACAAGGCAGCCTCTAGTGCCTTGTGCCAATAATCTTGCTAAGGGGAAGCAATGATCTTGCTTCCCCTTAACTAGATGCCTTCCAAAATGGAGCAAAACTCATTACCAGCGAGGCAACCAGTTTCTCCCGCTTACAACGAAAGCACCGCTAGAGGGCACTACCTATTTGCTATTGGAAAACGGTATTTTAATTGTAAACGCTTGGTAAATTGCGATAAAAAGCGGTGAAAATTCTTTTTAAAAAATCATTTTATTTTTAAAAAATGTTTAATCATATGATTCATTTATTACATTTTTTTTCACTCTTACTTTATGGTGCAGTAAAACAGTAAGAAATTAAGTGATATTATTTATTTTTGATATCTTATTAGTCTAGGAACATTTTAACGGAGCGTAAACTTAAAACTTTTATTTTATTAAAGTGGTCCTTTAATAGCTATATAATAAAATGTATCACTTTCATTCAACTATGAAAAAAATACATGGTTTCTGTAATCTATAAATGTACTTAAAATTATAATTGCATGTCATCACTTATTTTTAATTTTATTATTATTATTTTCAAGTTTAACCACTTAACTGTGTAGCCTGAACTGAGCTCGGGTGGAGGCTTATGTGCGTTAACTGTGTAGCCCGAGCCCCTGGAAAAGGGGCAATGGGCTTTCTTACAATACTTCTTGCTCCCTGAAACTTCTTGCGCGGCGGGTGTTCTGAGATTATCTTCGCACAAAGGAATGGTCAAGACCGGGTAGGCGTCAAATTGTCAGTCAGATTTACTTACACTTCACCGGGTTTTCTGTGCACACATGCTCGTGGGACAGCGATAAATTTGACCTCGTGTGACTAATAAGACATTAACTAATGCATATGGTCTCCCCCATTTCCCCGGGGGAGAATCCCTCAGACCCCCATCAACTGTCAGAATTTTATATCTCCAGTTAGGGGGGAATCTTCATATTGCTCTACCCCCTAATGTTGAGTGGAAAGGGCCATACCGTGGAACATTTAATGAACGTTTTATGGGTTTATCAGTGCCCCCCCCCCCCAAGCGAAAAATCCTCAAAAAAAAAAAAAAAAGGTCAGCGCATAAAAGTTATATGAAATATGAAGAATATTTGGATGGAGGGGGGGAGCGACATTCTTAAGTTTGGCCCCGCCACGAACAACTTCAAGATCCAGTATTGTAGTCTGTGCGTTTGCGTTTATCGATGAACACTTTTTTTTTTGTGCCGGAATTCACAATGCAGTGTGAGGAATCATACGAAATCGAACAATGAGTTTATGTAATAATGTCATATATTTTCTTTACCAGACCCCTACCCTGTTAGCGGAGGCCTTAGGTTTGCTTGCGCATGGGGCGAGGTAGTAGGGTCCACTGATTTTACATGCACGTACCCCCAAGTGTACATGGTGGGTCTTCAACGGGTATCGAACACGTAATCTTCCGATTGGAAGTCCGACACTAACCACTAGGCTACCACGGCCTTTGCTAAAATACGCTGGATCAACCCCTGCATACATTAATCGCACCCTAGCATTTATTGCAGGAGTTTCATTTAAACAGGAGGAATTGCAAACTATTTTTTGGATAGCTTCCTATAAGAGCTCATGCCCTAATACATTATTAATTAAGTGTTATTATGCTAAATAATAACACTTAATTTGGTTTCGAACGCGCGACCTTCTAGTTGGAAAACCGACGCTCTAACCACTAGGCTACCACGGCCTCATAATGTCATATACTGGAGTAGCGAGACCCTCATTTCGGAAGGGGGGAAGGTCTTTGGGGACGGGGGGGGGGGGGGCTAGATAGCTCGCAACTAATTTTATGTTTTACGAAAGCAAATGCCGAATTCTAAGCAATCCCGTATCTACGTTAGTTTCAGGGGGTATCCCCATACTAAGCCAGCAATGTAATATATTTCGGTTTATAATTTTGCACCTGTTTCATGACATATGTTTACATAAAGCCTTAATATTTCTTGGAAAATGAATTTATTTTAAATTTTTTTTTAGAGCAGTTTACAATTATATGAACGATAGTCATTGAACTAAATGTATACAAATAATTGAACAGCATGATTTTACTTTTTTAGAGGAACTACTTAGTACTTAGCCCGGGAGCAGAAAGTGCCTTAAAGTGCGACGTACGTCGCAGAACAAACGGGATCTCTGCAGAACATTTCATCCTTAAAAAGAAGAGGGGAAAAAACGCGAGCACAAACGCAAAAGAATAATAATAAAAAAAAAGATATGTTCTGCAGAATGAAGGTCAAGATTCGCGGTCGCCACTCGCCACGTGGCGACCTTGTTTGAAAAAGTGGCGATTCAAAAAAATTTGGAGGCCACCTTTCCTTTTTTTTTTAAAATTTTCTAAAGTAAATCCCTCCTTTTCAAATACCTTCTATGGAATTTTCAACTCTTGCTTCTTTCATGTATGCAAGCACAATAAAAACGCATCAATTCGGCGTTCAAGTTACCGAATTTCGGCCGATAGTCTTCATTTCCCCTCTCACAAGAAAAAAAATGGCGAAAATTTTTCCCGATTACGCTATTTTTTTTCCTTTGAATTCCTTCTCTCTGTCATATAAATCTTTTAAATATAGTAGGAAACAATATTAATCTTGATTTTTTTTTTTTTCCATAACTTTCATTTCAAACTTACATTTCAGATCGGCCATTTTCCCTTTATAAAATCGGACTCCAGTGTCGCGCCATTTTGAAAATAGTGTAAAAGCTTTAAAAAGAGTTTTGAAAAGAATGAAAATTAAATGTACTGAACAAAACTAGAACTGGAAATATACATTTTTTTTATACTTGTGTTCGAAAATGGTTCGTATTGGTGATCGCGGTTTTTGTAAAAGGTTCGTTTCTGTGAGGGGGATTTTTGTTATCTGTTGCTTCTATGATGAAACAAATAAAATTTTGCATTTACATCTTTTGTGCTCTATAACATTAAACATGAAAAACTGTATTGAAAAAATTCATAATCCCCTAATTTACCATCGCCAAGGAAACAAGTTTTTTCTTTTTCCAATTTGAAAGTCATATACATTTTTTTTTGAAGACTTGATAGTTTTAACAAAATATTATGTTTTCTTCACTGAAAATAAGACACATAAGGAGTTGTAGTGCACTGATGCACCATTCATCCCTTCCCTGCTTTGCACTTTTGCTTTATGATGCATAGGTGGCCACCAAGTTAATCAAGGTTAGTGGCCACTGGCCACTTGCAAAATTTCCGAGTCTTGACCTTTACTGCAGAACAACAGACAAAAGAATGTTTATATATTCCAATGGTGCACCACCTGGCCATAAATCCGTTAGAAAGTTGTTAAAAGCAGCCATTGTCACAATGTATGGGCCAAATTTTTATAAACATTTTGTAAACAGTACATCTGCATTAATGTCGCAGTATCAGACTTCAAAAGTCATTGACAGAATTGCAAATTCTGAATGTATGCCTTGGTTTTAAATAAATAATTTAATATGTTTTGTCAAAAATGAGTAATAAATATTCTACTAGTTAATTAATATTCTTATATATATCTATTTTGTGTTGTACTGTGGTCCATCAAATTTGGACGACATGCCTGCAGAACATTTGGAACTGTTTGAGGTCATGTTGCGGAACACTGAATATAATTCTGCTCCTGGGGTACTTAGAGGACCCTAGTTCACTCCTGATAAAAATTTAAAAACTTAACGATAAAAAAATTAATTTTAGCAGCTCAAAGCATAACATCTACACAAAACGGATACCTGAGCATTTCCCATATGATATTTTTGTCTGCAAATAACTAAACTTTTGCTACCGTCGTCATTGAGACTTCCTATGAATGAAAGGAATTTAATATTAATAGATTTAAATTGGGGCGGTATGCTGCAGAATTTTTCGCCCCTCCTAAGGAGGGTAGAGGGACCAAAAAAAGCCAGCAAAACCTTTTTTTGGCCCGGCTAAAATTTGGCATCCCTGCTTTTAGTATAGTCTGCGTTTGCTTCATTTGGATAGCGAATACTTGTAGATGCTTTCATAACGTCAGACATTAAACCAAAGTAATGACAGTTCTGATTTCAGTGTTTTTTCTGACATTGAACAGTTTTCTGAAGAAAATCAAAATAGCAAGGAAAACTATGTACGCAACGTTCGCGGGTGGTTGTAAAGTCGATGGGTGCCCCGCTACTCCACAAAACACAATCATGGCTTCCTTTCCCAGGAAAACCAGGATTGAAATTCTACGTTACTGACGTACTTTTTTGATGAATAATTTCAAACTTAATTGTCAGAAACACTAACAAAATACTTGTATTAAAAAAAAAAGAACTTAATACTATATGCTTTGTTTTCAAAAACGTAATTCACTTCAAATAAGCAAATAATTTAGCAAAGTAAGTGTGATGAAAATTTTCGCAAATGCAGTCAAATTCTGTTTGGAATCTCCATACAGAAAGAGCATTTCTACTACAGAAACATTCGTATATTAGAGAAACATTTTCTCTCACGAAATTTTCTGTACTTCAAAAAAATCCTCGCTATCACTTACACACCCGGTTAAAGTTTCCTATGAATCTAGATTCTAGAGCATGTATTGGTTTCTACAAATATGCTCTTTTCCCAAAAGAATGCATACTGTCATATTTCACTAAATCAAACTTCCCCATCTGTAAAATAAGTCTTTCCATGTACTATTCTAAACGTGATTCTAAATGGAAATTTTCAACTACCGAATTCCATTTCTCAGTTTTCTTTTACTATGGGTAGATCAGAGATTACCTGAAGCAGTCAAAGTTGCCCTATACGTCCCGTACGGGGCAGCCACCCTGAGCCCTACAGAAAATGGGGACCTCTTAAAAGCAATATTCGCATTATCAGTAAGTAATAACTTAGAGAAATCTAAACTGTTTTACACCAATTAGCGAATATAACATAACATTTAAATTTAGTTAACTTGCTATGAAACAATGAAGCAAAAAAAGCGTGGAAAGTCTTCTGAGGCTTGACGCTGCGTCTCTCTCTCTAAATTTCGACGAAATAAAAATACACGAAAGGAATTCAGTGCCTGCAAAGACAGTGCATTCCATCGCCGTTCCCCATTCCCCGTAGGAAAACGATTACCACCCTTTAGCATGCTTTACTGAATCAGGGCAATACAATAGTTCTATGGACTTCCTTTGTAAAGTCGAGGGGGTCAAAGTAAAGATTTGCTTTCTGAATTGCTTACACATATAATGACCATTTTTGGCGAAGAGGTTTACACAGTAGACAGGTTAATAGAATATATATATGAAGAAGTTAAAAAAAGAGTTTAAAAGAAGACATTTTAAGCATTTCCATTATAAAAAAAATCTTTGGCTTTTTTTGTTCTATAAGACCAGTTGCAAAAGTTGAGAACACTCGAGTACTCAACCAACCCGTACCACAGACAATACGTATATGTCAAATTTCGATTACGAAATACTTTAAATACTTTCATATTTTCAATCGAAATCGAACTTAAGAAATTTTGATTTTGTTACAATCGAAGGTTATATTGCAACTGATTTATGTAGTTTATCATAAAATTTAAACTAGTACATTATAGAATGTTTAAAAAAAATAATTAAAAATTTAGGGAAAAAAGAGAATAATTATTTATGTAATTCATACGTAAAGAATATAATACACGTAACTTCAATTGACCATTTTTACCAATGTAAGAAAACAAATAAAAATCCAGTTCTTGATTAAAACTTTCCTTTAATTTTAATATTTGTTTGAGAACAAAGCTATAAATAAAATAATTTAAGATTTATTTGGAGCATTTTGAAAATTTTTGAGAATATGTAATGTATAACTTCCATGATCGATTCACAGCAAAGCTATAAATGCGAAATGTAGTGATCTTAGTCACACTGATTTTAGCATATAAATTTTGGGGTGTCAACCCCTCTCAGAGCGATGGCGTACCCCCCTCCCCCTTTGAAAAACTATGGGCCCTCCAGATCTTCCACACAGTCGACCAAGCGCCCCACAAAGCCCCCCGAAATATGGGTAGAGCAGGGCATGGGAGACTCATTGGGTACCCCCCCCCCCCCACACACAAAATCTCAATGCCGCAATCTTCGTCATGACCCCCCTCCCCCCACACCGCTGTTAAATGCCATGCACTTTAACATAACCTACTAATATATACTGTATTTCAGCATAAATTTTTAATCTGCCTTTCATTACCATCAAACTTCTTATAAATGTACAAATGCATTTTTATGTAAGATTGAATAATTTTTTCACACATTCAATTTTCTTCTGTGTGAGAAATAGAAGGAACTTGCAAATTGCATGTGCTAGCAGAATAATTTACCCACTGCTAATGCTCTTGGAAAATAAAATTTTCATTCTTATTCATCTTCGAGATAGACATTATTCTACATTCTAGTTAAATATTTATTACTAATGGTTCTGAAAAACAATCATTTCCCTTTAGTTAGTTGTGAATTCCTGAAAAAATGGAATTCCTGATAAAGCATAAGTTGTTGAAATGTAAAAGTAAGGATACAGTTATTTTTTAATTTAAAAAAAGGGAGGCTAGTGTAAAAATAACAAAGTGGGGGATGCCGTCTCTTTGTGTCTCCCCTCGACTATACCCAATTTTTGATTTATCAGTTATCATTTATCATAATAAGTATAAGCAGAAACGTTTGAATGACCGGAAATGAAATGTTGAAAATAGCCCCGCTAACCAATAAACAGTTCCAAGAAAATCAATGAAACTAGATTTTTGCTTTATGCTGCTAGTGGAATATTCCCAGAACTAGGTTTTTTCTTGCGGTGTTTTACGACTTTGGAATCAAAGGGGAGGACATAATTTTGTCAAGTGGGTATATTAATCACTCCCTCATCTCAGAAATGTAGGAATTGAAAATACTTCCGGTTGCCTCAAGGAATGTTTTAATGACATCTTTATGTGCCATGATATTGTTTCTCTGTTTTTGTAGCACCATTTTTCACGCAAACTAATGTCCGATAAAAACTGATGAAAACTAATTTTTCTTTTACTGAATTTGATGTGCAAAATGGAACAACACAGTAAACCACCTTTCAATTAGTAGTTACATTGGTGGTGAAAAGGACTGGTTTTATCCAAAAGAATCAAATTATTCGGAAAAAAAGAGAAATTGCAATGAAAACCAATCCTCTACCCTTCAAACTAATGGAAAGAGTGCGGTTTGCTATAGCAAACAAGTTGCGTTCCTGGTGGGGAAAAAGGCAACTAAAATCTGCAGCCAACTTTCCCCGCAAATCGCTAGGCATCTAGTTAAGGGGGCTATGGATTGCATAATCGAGTGATTTTGATAACACTGTGCAACGCGAAAAATGTCCTTTAGATGAAAATGTCTGGTTCTTATGTATTTTTGGCTGAAAATTACGAATCTGTAATTATTTTTTGCCTACCACGTACCATTTTCCCAAAATTCCACATTTTAGCTTTTTAAGTATTTTCTGGATAAATGTGCATATTTTCATAATTTCTCGACTTAATTTATTATGAATTATATCTTTCTCATTTACAGTGAGATCGTTGTCATTCTAGAAACCATTTTAATCAACTTGGGCTACTTTAGCAACATTTTTGGAAACGAAAGCTTAAATTATTTCTCATAGTTTCGAGTTTTTTGCAAGACGACAAAGGCATTTTGTTTTCTATTTTGCGGAGAAAGGAAAAATAGTATGCTGCTGTGATGTGAATGTACTATTTCAAGCATTAGGACATGAGCACAATTCAGCAGAGTGGCGCTTGTTAATCAGTGCTCCTCCATCTAAGTATTTTTCCCGCTATTTATTCCTGTTCTGCAAGCACAAAGGAAATTTCAAAATTATGAGTGGGAAAAGCATATCAAATGAGCCACTTGTTTGATCTACAATGTGCTTTTTTTCCACAATTGCACATTGAACTTGGTTTATCGAAATATTTGTAAAAGCTCTGGACAGAGAAGGAGTGGCTTTCTTGCATCTCAGGAACAAAGTCAAAAATTTAAGTGAAGCAAAAGTAAAAGAAAGGATTTTTATTGCCCCACAGCTTAAGGAAGTCCTTTCGTAATGAAGTGTATGAAAACAAACAGTCAGAAGCCGAAAAATCCGCCTGCCTGGCGTTTAAATCGGTCTGCTCACGTTTCCTTGTAAATGAGAAAACTAAAAACTATGAAAATCTTGTTGGTGACATGATAAAATACTTTTATATTATTAGGTTGCTATATGTCATTAAAACTACACTTTTCGGACTCCCATATGGACTTCTTTCCTCAAAACCTTGGTGCAATTTATGATGAGCATGGGGAAAGATTTCATCAGGACATTTCTGTGTTTGAAAAGCGTTTCAGAGGTCGGTGGAATGGACGTATATGAATTGAATATTGCTAATCTGTTACCAGAGCACACCAACAGATGCCCACAAGATGAAACGGCAAAAAAAAATCATTTTAGTATTTGTGTTTTCAATAAGTAAGCCTCAGTTACATTTGTATATAACCAAATTGTATAAATATGAGAAATGGGTTTCCTGCAAAAACGGTACGTGATGGACCATTTTGGTTTGGATATTTGAATCAAGCACCTTTTGTTTATATAGAATCACATAGTTTCATCTAAAGGACAAAAAAAAAGTTAAAATTTGTTGCACAGTGTAATCGAGTGAACATTTCGTGTCATTATCTTGAGTTCTCGAGCAATCATTTCGAGTTATCGAGCAATTTACTTCTGGAGCGATCAACTCGAGTTCTGGGAGCAGGCTAGTCATTTAGGGAGGTAGGCAACCACAACCCTCCAAATGATACTCTTCTAGCACAGGGGTATCGAGGGCCTGGTTCACACAGCTAGAGTTAGTTAGGCTGTGCTGGCTTCCAGCAAACCTATTTCAAGCGGTAACGAGCATTTGTCGGACTTCACTTCCCTGTACCGGGGGAGAGCACCCCTAACAAGGGAGGGAGATAGAGTAGAAAGGTCATTTAGGGAGGTCAGGAATGGGTAATCGTTGTACTTTGGGCTTTGGGAATATAATGTATTTTTATGAATGCATGTTTTTTTTAAATGTAATAAAAAGTACCCATTGCCTCTTACTGGAAAAATTCAAAATTTCAGTCCTGATAAGGCAAATTAATAAAGCTCAGGTCCGACTCGGGGCCCAGTAGTAACGTATATAAGAGTTGAAGTCTTTGCGTTGGAACTGAGGCGGTGAACTTGGTTTTGTAACGCAATATATGACACTCATCTAGTTGGCAGTTAACTGAATTCCCTACTTTTCTCCTACTCGGTAAAAGTCCGTTTTCCCTGAATTTGTGCTTCCACCATTTTAGGAATGACTTCCTCTTAAATCAGAAGCTGCATCCGCCTTTGTTGCTCACTCAGAACAGACATTTTCGCAATCACTTGACTACGGATCATAAGGGAAAGGATGGTAAGAGTACGCACCTAGTGGATTTTTCGTTATAAAAATGAGAATTGAAAAGTGAGAACCTTGAAAATTGACTGAATCATAGTTTAACTTAGAAACTTAGGTTCAAAAAATGAAAGTTTTATCTTAAAAATTTATATGAAAGAAAGCAAGCGGAAAAAAAAATTGCAAATGCGTACTCTTACCCGACCTGGCGGATAAGAGTACGCACCCAGGAAGGGTAAGAGTACGCATTCAGAAAATTTAGCAGTAGTCACATACAAATGCTCCAGTGCCTTCGTAACTGGAACATTCATCATGCCACCACTCTTTACATAATCCACACTGGATCCAATCTTCATCATATGATTGTTCGCAGCCTGGGCATATTATCGTCTCATTGTTGGGTGAATTTGTTGAGGGAATTGGGTTGTCGATACAATGCAGAACAAGTTTTTCTTTGCTTTCACGGTTTTTCATTTTTCAGTTTTGGCCCCTTTTTTACTTTTCATAGCAGCTCGATTAGCCTTTGCTTCTTCTAATTCTCTCTTTCTCTCAACCTTTTCCTTATGTGCGTACTCTTACCCGCTGATGTATTGCTCCTCAAAATCGTCCATAGATGGCTGTAGCATTCACAATAGAAAAATTCTAACATGCTCATGTTGTTCGGAAGGGAACAAAGCTCATAATGATATCTACTTAAAAAGCAAACATCAATGCTTTATTGACAAAAAAATCAATATTTCTTCACAGAAAAATTACCTGCCAACACCCAGAAATCGTATTTTACCTGATAATTAAACGACAGCAAGGATGAAAATAACAATGGCAGTCTCTTGAGCCAGCTGAGAACAAACATGTTGAGTTGATCACACTCGCTTCTGCTTGCAGTGTTGCCAACAGGGAAAAAAGTCCCTGCGTACTCTTAACCGACTGCGTACTCTTACCCTCCTTTCCCTTATAAATGCATTACTCGACAAGAAATCATTCAAGATAATTATTCAATGGGAAATTGCTGAAGAAGGCAAGTACTCAAGAAGTTCCATTCGAATATGAAATAGCTCGAGAAATCAACCATTCGAGACATTCACTCGATTCTGAAATAGCTCGAGATATCAACTGTTTGAGACATTCACGGGATTCTAAAATAACTCGAGAAATCAATCATTCGAGACATTCATTCGGGAAATAAACCAATTGAGATGTTCGTTTGAATCGAGTTCTTGAGTTATCCTGAAGAATCGAGTTCTGGATTAGAAACACTTGATTATGCCCATTACTAGCGGCCATTAACACAATAACATATTTGTCACATATGTTTAAGAATCTTTGTTTATTGATAATAATTTACCTTTGCCGTGCTTATGGTCTGTAGTAGTAATGGAACGTTCGCTGCGTTTTTCACCAACAATTGTGGCTTTTTCAGTCAGCCAAACATGAGATTCCATTATTCAATTTACAGTTAACATATCTACAGTAGACCTGCCAACTCTCCTGCTTTTGCAGGAGACTCCTGCTTTTCTGTTCAATCCCCTGTCTCCTGCTGCAGCAGACATTTCTCCTGCTTTCTCAGGAAAAAAAGTCTCTGAACTTCTCTTCATTCATCTCTTTGTAGTGAACATTTAGAAAACTCTATGACTGTTAACACGTATGTCAATTTTTGCTTTGAAAAGGGTTTTAGTGGCTGCACTTGTATAACATTTCTGTTTAGTATATGTGCTTTTCATGACTACATAAAAGCTCTGCTGATAACCATGTAAATAATTTGTTTTTTGGGTGCAAAATATTTTTAGGCGTTCCTGTGTAATTAGTTGTTAGACTAACGAAAGTCATTTGAAATAATGTAGCAAATGATTTTAAAAAATAAAAAACAGCATAAATTAGCATTTATTTCTAAATCATATAGACTAACTAAAGACAAATGAAATAATGCAGAAACTGATCTTAAAAAATAAAAACAACAAAAACTAGTATTTTATTTTCAGTTCTAAATTACCTTTTAATAGTAGATAAAGTTTAAAATATGCATTTTATATCTCATGGATTAATTTTTATGTAATTTATGTCTAAGAACAAAAAAAGTATCAGTTTTATAGTATGGGTGTTGAGATTTATAGTGAGATATAGCAATATATCCTGCTCTTTGGGTTTGTTGCTCCTGCTTTTTCATTTTGTGAGGTTGGCAGGTCTGTAACCTCCTAAAAAAAAAAAAGCCTTTAAATGAAGATGAATATCTGTGGTTCTTCAGCAGTAAAAAAAAAAAAAATTGATTACAGCATGCTGTTTAGCTAGCATTTACATAGCACTAGAACATATCTCCATAGTTTCACTACTCAAAAATACAGGTTTAATACAACAACTTCAAACTTCACATACATAATTAAAGAAGGGGAATATAGCTTTCACATGCCACCAAGTGCACTTCTGAATGCCATTTTGTTCACCTTCTTCAAGCATTCGGGCATTATTTTTCAACCTGCCCTTGTGCTTTTTATAGCTATAAAGTAATTATTTTGTTACCTGGGGTTCATTTTAATATCCAGAGCTTCAGTAAATTTAAATCTTTTTCAAGAAACAATATAGATTATAAGATTTGAATTTAAAGAAAATTAATAAGTAAAGTTCTCTGTATGCTATGTGTGCTTATAACAGGCTGCTTGCTACTAGTGGGACATATGTCTCACCCGTCACCAGAAGGGGGGTATATGTGTCTCAAGTAAGTTTGACTAAGATAGCATGTTCTGGCCTGTAGATTGAATGCATGCTGCATGAGTACGTGATTTCTAAATTTAAAAAATAATCACAATGCTAACTAATTTTTTTGAATTCTTATGTTCATCCACTGGGTCAAGAAATGTTTTATAAAAATTTGCTGTGATTTCACTACAAGTTTTGGTTAAATAAAATGTTAAAACTTTTTATGCATTTTTGATTTTTAGTGGAATAGTCATGGATATGATATTGCAAAAATTTTTTCTGCAAAGTTCACAATGATTTCTCCTGTGTGGTTGCAAATGAAACCCAAGGATTCTCGAGGTGGAGTTTTAATCGAAGGCTTACATGATATCGACAAAAGTTGGTTAACCACTGTTCGTCAGCTAAATAAAAAGATAAAAATAGGTATAGAATTTTCTTTTGATAAACATTCATCTCCCTTGTGCCTCTAACTTTGAAATTGTTTTGAACTGTTATTAATGTTTTTTAAAGCCAAGTTTGTTTCCAAATATATTCACCTTTTAAACTATTTGTCACTTTTCTTATCATTATTTTTAAAGTAACCATTTTTAGAAAATGATCTCTAAAGTCTTAAAAAATTGTCATCTAAATTTTCATTTATGAAAAGTGATTCAAAATTATGAACAAATATATTCCTTGTTTTGTTATTTTGTGTTGAAATATCATTCTGTGTTCTCATAAAATGTGAGTGAAGAAATATACTAATTCCAATTTAAACATTAAAATAAGATCTGTAGTTGTTGTTTCTATAATTTATTATTTAATCTTGAGCCATATTTAATAATAATGATTCTGTTTTCCTATAATATGAATTTCAATGCTTATACAAATAAGTTTTCACATTGAAAGATGTAAGCTCTTTAACTATTAAGTTTTTGAAACAGGTTGGTGATAATATTTTGAGCGTAATACTGTTTGATATTATAGTTATTTTTTTAGTTTAATTTATTTTTAATGTATATATATATGTGTAGAATATCTTCTTATGCTAAATTAAAACAATTGTGTGCCCTGGATAGGGCAACACTTGACCTTCCAGTCCTTGTTGTTTAGCTTTACTCAGTCAAGCTGAGGGTGCTGAAAAATCGTCATGATCAAATAGTGGAGTGTTGCTTGTTAAAACAAAATAGTAGGGGAACTGCATCCTCATCAACTACACCACTGCACTGCAGTTGTGGTTTAAGGGGAGGCTAACCTCATTATAATGAATTATTACATTTGCTTCCTTCTCTACAAAAATGTATGATGATTTTAAAGCTAATACATACTTACTTGGCGATAAATCACGAGTGTAATATATTTAATTATTACACTTCTACAAGTGACTAATTATTATAGAGTAATATATTACTTGCATTAGCTTTGTCTGGATCATGCATTTATGTTTTAACTACTGTCTAAACATTATAATTTTCTTTAAAGGGCTAAAATCAACTCCTATTGACGTTGATTTTAGGGCATGTAAATGTGCCCTAAGTATAATTATGTTACCAAACAATACTGCCAGTGGGTTTTGGATCAAATTCTTCTTAAAAGTTTTTTTTAAAAAACCTTTGCACTGAATTGTATAATTATGCAAACATGCTTCATTAAGTCGAAAAACAAGAAGTTGAAGAGAATACAAGAAGTTGATGCATATTTAAGTCAGGAGCCTGCTTTTGAAGGCCAAAAAAAATTGCTTTTGGGGGAATTTTTTAGGACAGAAAGAAAAGCGAGTCTAGCGAAGTTTTCAGATCATTTTATTACATATTTGAACTAGTGAAAAAAAAAATTTTAAGGGAAATATTCAAATGCAGCCGATTTTTATACAAATTTGTGCAACACCTTGCAATTGCAGTATCCAATCGCGGGCAAGAGGGAGCTCGTAATTTTCGTCTAAAACAAAAGAAGCAAAAATTTTCTAAATTTTCATCTTCAATATGAACTACGAAAAACCCGAAAGTTTGTGAAATTAAAAATTTTTCTCAGGTTTGAAAAATAAATGTGTCTTTTGGAACAACAAAAAAATCATTTCAACTTGCGAAAAAATACATTCAGAATTTTTTTTTCATGAATCTTTTTAGTTCAAATAGAAGAGAACACAAAACTAGAGCTAACAAGTCTTGTTTCGTTTTAATTGGTCATCTAGTTTTCTTGCAATCACGCCCGCCAGTTTAGAAAAATCATAAAAACAAAAACTCGAGAAAACGTGCTTGAAAGTATACAAACGGAAAAATGTTAATTCTGTTGGCATTTTCCCTCGATAATTTGTAGCTCTTGAAAAATTAAGTCTAACTTTATAGAATTTAAAACAAATATATATTTCAACTAATTAAAAAAGTCATTTCGAACAGAAATAAAAAAGCATATTATCCAAACGCATCTTAGTCAATACAATATATAATACTTCTCCGTTAAATTAACTAATTCGGAACTCGGAACTACTTCCACCTCGGAAGCACACGATTTTACACACATCGGCTAGACATTTTCTGCTCTCTGATTTGCGATGTCATCAATCGCGTCAGCACACAATCAATTGATGTGCACAAACCTAATTTGCATGGGGATTGCAACTGGACTGATATTCAACAAATTTTCTATTACTTACAGTGATGATACGCTAATCAGCTATTCTGCGCCAAACCTTCAACTTCCTCAAAAACTCATTCGAACGACCTTTGAACCTTTTCACATACATAGTTCCAGGGCTTAATCCTGGTCAATTTTGGTACCGTTTTCGGTACCTTCACAAAATAAAAAAAAAAAATCAGTATTTCAACAAACTTTGAAAAAAAAAAAAAAACGCATCTTCACGAAAATAAAAAAAAAGTTCGAAGGAATTAAAGTGCTGAATAGTTTTCCGAGCGGTTCACGGAAAAGTGGATTCACAATGAACGCTGTATCGTACGCCGAAGTTCAGCATCGGGCGACCTTCCGCGCAACCGCACTAGCTCGAAAACAGGCTTGATATGCTGACGTCACTTCTAAGAACACCATTCAATCGGAGTGAGCGGTGAAGTTTTTATACTAGGCAACCGGCTAAATTGAGCTAGCGCGTAAACAACTCAACTCATTTTCCGAGACGACTAGTGTTTTTGTTATGATTTAGCGTAAAACGTGTTCTATTCGTATTTTTAACAAGATTTATGAAAAGTATTTATAATGAAGCGAGGAAGAAATTTAAGTGGAGCGGATGGCTCACGGAATAGCAATTATTATATGAAGCGTTTACGCACGATCGATAAATCGATAAAAACATTTTTTCAGTCTGAAAGTCTTTTTTTTTTTTTAACAATACAAAGTCAGTTTTTTTTTTTAACAATACAGTCAGTTTTTTTTTTTTTTTTAGCAATACTAAATTTTCACAAAAATAATTTTTTTTTTCACAAAAAGAATTTTTTTCCACAAAAATAGGTACTAGGATTGAAAACCTGGATTAAGCCCTGAGTTCGGAGCTATTTGACGGAGGAGAGGGTACCGAACGGCCCGAGCGCTCGGACATCTGCCCACGTTTCGTGCTGTATTTTTGAAAATATTGAGAGTTAGCCTCTAATACTTTACGTACATATTCTTAGATATATTAGGAATAAATTTTAGCAATTCAAATGAATCGTTTTTTTTTTTTTTTTTTTGAGCCTTCTAAAGCAGGCTTCTGCCTTAAGATAGGATAAAGTTCTTAGTTTTAATCAGAATCTTGCTTGAAACAAGCAGGGGAGAGGAGATTGCATATTAATGCATAGCATAGCTTATATTAGAAATGGGGAACCTTTTCGCACTGAAAGGTCACATTAGTTTTGGCAGATTGGCAAAAGGGCTATAAGCAGAATATTAAGAGTTGTTCTATATTTCTGTAAGCTATTTTTAACTAGAAATATTAAGAAACTACTGTTAATATTACTTTATATCATACAAATATAGAAATAACACTAAGGTAACATAACCACAATTAGGTTAATTGCATAGATATGCCTACTCTTAATGACTAATAAGCCACTTACACCCAGTGCTGTATCAAAGGGTATACCTTCTATTTTATTTGAAAGTGCCTCTGCTTAAGTGATTTCAGAGAAAAATCAAAATATGTGCTTGGTAATTTTAAAAAGGCTAATAAAAATGGCATCAACTTTTTTGTACCTTGAGTGTGAACATAGATTAAGTTCAATAACCAGTGTCATAATTTATTTATGATTGTCGTTATTTATTTCAATTGTATCAAATCTAAAGCTTTTAAATTTTAATGGACCTGTTAGGGAAAAAATCCAAAAAGAGGAGTGTGGACCTCAAACCTTAAGTGTCTTGGAATAAAAGCATGAGGAAGCATTTAAATCAACAAATAACTTTATTTAACATTAACAAGGAACAATTGTAGAATAAAACTTAATAAACATTAAATATTCCCATTCTGTACAGACTAGTAAAAAATAATACCATACAGGCAGTTCATAAATTTTTTTCACTGGGCACAACGATTGACATCGTTCACTAATAACATCATCTATGATGTCACTAACATCAAATCAAGATACCATCTATAAAATAAACACGCTAGCTGGTTGTACGCCTTCCAGTTTACCAGGTCGACTGAAAAAAGACACATCTAGTAGATGCTGGAACGGCTGGACCAATGTTCCTCGATCGGAACCATTACGTGTTAAAAGATAGGTCTCCAGGCCTTATATTCATGTTTCGTCGAAGCACTAGACGGCGTGGACTCCTACCATGCTGGGAGGCTGGAAAGCAAGAGAGAGGAGGGGACCACATCTTCTTATGACTTATATACATCCAGAACACTCCATTCGTCAGCCAGATTTGCATTCTGATTTGCATACCCAACATCCAAAGAATTGGCAGGAAATTCCATCAAAATTGTAGTTTTTCATTGAGTGGCAACACTCAATCGGCATTCGTCGGAAACAAACTGCCCTAACTGGTAAATAACCGGTTAGAACCGTAAGGCTGTATGATTAACGGTTAGAACCGTAAAAACTAGTTTACATACAACCACATGTTTGTGGGAGCATTTCGGCGAGAGCTGGGGGATGTCATACTATAGGATTAGAAATAAGATTCACCCAGAGCTCTGGAGATACTCCTCTTACATGTAAGTAAACATTATTTCTGCATAGGAGCATCAAGAACATTTAATAAAATAAAAATACCGTATTTATGCGAATCTAATGCGCCATCGAATCTAATGCGCATCCCCATTTTAGAACTTTACATAATAAAAAAATTGTTTGTCGGCGAATGAATTTCAGGGTTCGTACGGTCATTAAAGGTCCTTAGAAAGTCCTTAATGTTCATTTTCATTTTTAAGGCCTTAAAAAGTGCTTAAATAGTCCTTATTTTTTATTCCAGGTGCTTTTTTTTTTTTTTTTTTGTTAAAATAAGAAGGTAGCCATGCGCTTCATTTGTTTGCAATCCTTTGTATTCTTCACAAGAATCAAACTTCTTTCACTTCAACTACTTAATCGAACCTCAAATTTGGTTTGCTCGGGACCGGTACTATCGCGGCTTTCGGACAGACCCAAAATGGCGGATTGACATAAACATCAACACATTTTTACTTCAAATTGCAGTGCTTTCTCAACTGGTAGATAAATAAGTATCTTTTTTTTTTTTTGAAAAGGTGTAACTAAATTGATGTGTTATATATTTTTACAAAAAAAAAAAAAAAAAATATTCATGGATTTTGATAAAATGCTTCAAATTACAACACCCAATTCAGTTAAAATAAACTTGTACCCACCTACATGGCAGCTCCCAATTTGCTATCTTCTGCAATTGTATGAAAAAGAAAATCGAGCTACATCTTAAAAAAAAAAAAAAGAAAGAAAAATATTAGTAGACAAGTCGAGTCAAAGCACCAAGCATTTGTACAAAATGCAATGGTGCCCAGTAACTGGGCACCATTCAAGATCACCGAAAAACAAATCACACAAGTTCCCTCATTTTGCTTTAAATAACGAAAAGAAAAAGGAATAAAATTTGAAAAACGGACTCGAGGGGATAAAGTTTAATAAATAAACAAAAGGCGGGAATTTTCGAAAAAGGGCCGAATTTCGGGATATCAAATTTGGGATTCGATACTATTCATTAAGTTTAGTTGCAAAGTAAATAATTTTTTTTTTGCATGAAAATTGTTATTAAATCATCTACATTCTAAACAATTATCAATAAGGCAAGTAGGAGCAGCTCTTAACAAGTAATCAGTAAATAAATATTGCTTTTGAAACTTTTTTTTTAATTTAAGGGGGGGGGGGGAATACTTCAAAGAAGCATGTTGTTGACATCTTATTTGAATAAAAAAGATTAATTTAACTAACATGTAGACAAAGAAAAAAAAAAAAAAACTTTCAGCTGTTTTTGCGTTTGACCAATCGTTTGTATGATTATCACTTATTTATACTGTTAAAGGTAAAAGAATGATTTATTTTTATTATCATTTTCCTTACGTCTTACACTATAATTAGCGCCGAGTTGCCAACTCCCCCGATCGCTTTTCAGCTGATCTTTCGCTAAACAGTTTGTTCCCCCATTGTTTTTTTTTTAGATCAAATAAATTCCCGTATTAAATTCCCGTTCGAAAATTTGTTTTAAAGCAATGTTTTAATATTTAGTAAATTTTTATCGACCGATCTGGCTTTGCGATCGTTCGCTGTGGGGTTTTGTTGTGTGGGAGATGATGAATATTTGCTGCGTTAATCAAAATTTGTATCTCGTGAAATTTCTTAATTTGCAGTAAATTGAAGGAGTCGACCTCTAATTAAACCTATACACCGTAATTGCCTAATGCTCCGTTTTCCCCTAGTTTTTCTGTTTGTATTTGTGAACTTCGAAAATTCGATTTTTTGCAAAAAGATCCGATTATTCAAGTTGATGTACAAGTATTTTTATCTAAAGGGATTGAACTACAAAACAATTTTTTTTTAAAAGACATGTATTAATTTACATGAATTTTCATAACTTATAACTCGAAAATGTAAAACCTATTTTTCGGAAACTTGCAAACATCTAGCACGTGCTTCGCCGAAAATTGAACGCAGCTTTTGAGACTTCTATCTTTTTGCATCCTGTAAATATATCAATTACTTAAAAAGTTGACAGTTGTTTTAGTATTTGCAGCTTGTAGTATGCTTGTTTTATTTTTTATTTATGAGAAAATTGTTCAATTTTTTGAAACTTTATTTTAGTTAAATTTTGGTAGTTACTATTTAAGGGTAATTAAAGTACAAAGTTTTAAGCGAATAACCCCATTTTTAATTTTTATGTTGTTTTCAAAATGAAATATTTTTCTGAAGTTGAATAAGTTTTTTCTGAATTTTTGCAAGCTCTTCTAAATTCTTTTAAAAAAATTTTTTATGGCATAAAAATTTAAGTAAGCCGAAATTGAGATGCTGGCAACATAAGTTAAGTAAAATGGAAAAAAAAAAAAAAATCTAACTTAAACACAAGTTCTCAAGACAAAATGCAGCGTTTTCTTTAACATTCTTTTTTATTTAAATTGTTTTTTATTTGACTTGTATTTTATAGCATTAACCATTTTTGATAATTTTTCATATGCTAATTTGCTTATATATGATTAATACTTGTGTTGTGAGCTTTTTATTACTAGCTGCAATAATTATTTAACTCCCTGACTGTATTGGACATTAGAAATGCAACAAGCCAAAGAGAGCTCCATAAAAGTTTGTGTTGTGTTCCTAATAAAAATACGATGTTAAATCAATTTCCTCTTTCAATAATGCTCCCTTTAGAAATAAAGATAACAATTTGTATATTTCGAAAAATTTGTGAGGTCCTTAAATTTTTTTGTAGGTCCTCTAAAAGGCCTTAGAAAGTCCTTATTTTTGATTTTGCCAAAAGCGTACGAACCCTGAATTTGGTTGACGTCATCGGTGAACTGCTGACCAGTTTTGCAATCGAATCTAATGGCACCCTAATTTTGAATACTACATTTGGCCAAAAACGATGCGCATTAGATTGGCATAAATACGGTAGGCATATTTTGCCAACAGGACCATTAATTAATTTCATTGAGATAATATTTAAGATATTGTTTGACAGCCATTGTTCAGCAACTGATGCACAATCTAAAACAGGACAAGGGTGATATGAATCTGCATTTTGCCCTGTTGTATGGGATGTATTTTCAGAAAAATAAAATTATTAGTATCCTTTTTCCATATTTTAATGTCGGTTACTCATCATCTTCCCTCTAAAATTTTAGTTGCATGTATAACCTCTCATTTTCAAATGTATGTGCAGTGCATACTTGTCAACTGCTTCGGTTCTTGCGGAGTATCTCCAGAAATTTTCTTTAACTCTGGAATCTCTGCATAGATCAGGATTAACTCCAGCCTGCCGAATCCCTGTGTGATTTGTTTCAATAAAGAATACTAGAATCTGAAGGTCATGGTGAAAGTGACAAAAATCATTGCAGTGGCATGGTTGGTGCCAATAAGGATGGATTAAAAGGCTTATTAATTCGTATGATTAGGGGGAAATCTGCTTTTGTACTTGGAACAATCTGTTTTAATCCTATATGTCATTGTTTATATTATTGGAGTTACGTCATCACAATGTTGTCCTTCATCAGCTTAAAATCCTTTTTTGCTTCTGCTGAAGTGTAAACATTGTGTATGTGTGTACTTTTTTATCTTATATTCATAAAAGAGAGATTTATTGCTAAAGCACCTTTTCTTTAGATAATGATTTTGATGTCCTTTTACTTTCCGTAATTACATACAATGGGCCACATTCAACTAATTGGTAATTAGTCAACAATTTTTGATGTCTTACTAACCTCATATGATATACATACTTATCAATGTTAGGGAGTTCGTCCTTGTTTTAAGCTTATTTCAAAAACCCTATGTCAAAAACCACATGTCAAATCTCAAACATCTCAAATTTTACAATTTTAGTACTAATAACCTGTATTTTATTTATACACTCACGGACATTGAAAATAGCGCGCCAAGAAGGAATCATCGGATTCAAATGAAATTTATTTCAGTGAATGATAAAGATGAAAGATACACTTGATCAAAAAAACTAAACAATTAGACAATTACAAAGCCGTCCAGCCAGCTATGTTCAGTAGCGTGTCGGACCCCCTCTGATGGGCCATTATCCCTTCAAAAGGACCCATTATTTTGCTAAGAAGTAATTCAAAGCTAATACAATTCTTTTAAAAGAATAGCAGAATAGTCTGATGTAAGTGTAAGCCCTTTTCGTCCTCTCCGAATTCTACGTCAAGTATTTTTTGCATTTTTCCCAATACTTTTAAGTCAAATTGTTCATTCAATAATTTAAAAGCATTATTAATGTCCGAATCCTTTCTTCCAAAAATTACAATGTCATCAACATATAACAATAAAATTACGTTAGAATTAAAATAAACACAATTGCAACTTGAAAACTTTTTAAAACCTAACTTAATTAATACATTGTTAATTTCATAAAACCACAAGCGGCCACTTTGATGTAAGCCATAAATTGCCTTATTTAATTTACAATATAATTTCTCTTTTCCTTTTTCTACAAAACCTGGGAGTTGACACATAAAAATTTGATCATCTATAGGAGCATACAGGTAAGCATTTTTAACATCACATTTAACCATTTTTGACACACAACTAATAATGAAAAGAAAAAACGAATAACACTGAAATTGACAACAGGGCTGAAGGTTTCCTCAAAATTTAATCCTTTTACCTGAGAGAACCCTTGAGCACAAAGTCTAGCTTTAAATCTGACAATTTCCCCTTTTTCGTTTTTCTTTAATGTGTAAACCCACCTACATCCTACTGGATTAGCATTTGCCGGTAATTTAGCTAAAGTCCAAACATTCCTTTCCTGCGTAATTGAAATCTCCGATTCCATTGCTTTACGCCATTCCTCCCGTTCTGTAGATTTTAAGGACTGTTTATAAGAATTAGACACTTTAATTTCGCGGTCTAGTCAGGACTCGCTAGCACTTGAACTAACAGAATTACTTAGAATTTCCCCTTGAAATTTATCCCGTCCACTAAAAGAAAAAAATTTGAGGATTGTAGGATATATTCTTATTTTTACAGTATCGATCCACATCATTTAGACTTCTTAAACAGATGGTATGACCTTTTTCAAAATAATAGATATCGTTTCGTGATCCATCCGGTCTTGGAACCACTTTTCTAAACTATATAGCATCCCTTTTATTCTTAATACTATTCTCTTCATCAGAAGATTCCCCCTCTGAATTCGATTCTATCTCAAAAGTCGATTCCTTACAAGAATTGTCCGAAGTTTCGGGTTTCTGATTCTCTCTCGCTTCTTCGTAATCTGAATCACTTTCCTCAGAATTATTAGGGGTTGTTAAAGACCAATTTATAACATTGCTATTGGGGTTACTATTGAAATCGTCCTTATAAAAATAATTTGCTTTAAATGAAACATTGATGGTTTCCAAAATTTTCCCCGTTTCTGGTATCCAGATACGATAGCCTTTAGTTTTAAATGCGTATCCCACCAAAACGCCTTTCTGAGCTTGAGCATCTAATTTATATCTACGTTGACGGGGGATCCCTGCAAAAACTATGGTACCAAAAGGTCTAAGATGCTTTACTGACGGTTTATTACCTCCATATAATTCAAATGGGGTTTTATCCAAATTACTATGGCAGAACCGATTCCATGTATAAGCAAAATACAATACGGCGTCTGGCCAAAATTTCTTCGGTAAACCGCTTTCCTCTATTAAAACTCTGATACAATCAGCAACGGTGCGATTAAGATTTTCGGCGACTCCGTTCATTTCGGGAGAATATACATTCGTTAATTCATGCTTTATCCCATGATTATTGCAAAAATTTTCAAAATCTCTATTTACAAATTCTGTCCCGTTGTCAGTTCTGATACATTATACTTTTCTGCCAAGAAACCTCTCCGATCGTAAAATTTGTTGCTTAAAGATCTCAGAGACTTGGCTTTTATTTTTGAACAGGTAAATGAACATCTCCGTGAAAAATCATCTATTATAGATAAATAATATTTTTCCCCGTTCCTTCCTTCAACGTTGCAAGGACCACAAACGTCTGCATGAAGAAGTTGGAGCCGGTACTTTGACCTTATACCGTGTAACGACTCGAAACTGACTCTTTTAAATTTTGATATTTTACAGTCGTCGCAAAATATATTTGAATTTTTAAATTTAGGCAAGCCGTTAATGCTTTCTAGATCACTAGTTTTCTTAATACTTTTAACGTTAATGTGAGCCAGGCGTTTGTGCCAAAGTTTCAAATCATCCATTTGATTATTTTTCACTGGAGTTTCATTATTTATATGACTCGAATCTATAACAACTTGACTACAATTTAAAGGGAGCTGACTAGACTTAATAGAATCTGTAATATAAACACCGTCTTTTAAAATAGCTTTTAAAATCAACTCATCATTTTTGTTGGAAACTCTCACGAAACCTCCTTCACCCCAAAATTTAGCACCACCCTGGTCAAATTTTGCACCTGATAATATATTTCTTCTCAAGCGTGGAGAGTACAAGACATCCTGTAAAACAACAGATCGACTGCCAAATCTAACTTTTATCTCCCCCTTTCCCTCAATTGGGAAACATTGGTCTACGATTAATTGCGACCGCAATTTTTGCATTTTTGACAGGGGTAAAAGTTCGGAACCAATCTCGATTAGCACAAAAATGGTGTGAGGCTGCAGTATCAAAAATCCATTTTGAGGGTTTTTCATTTACCTCACTAATGTTGGATTCTGAGATAAAAAAGTCATGGTACTCACATCGTGTACTGGATGGGGAACGGGCTCGCTCCTTGGAGAAACTTGCATTCCGCTGTGGAATCCTACGCCGGCCTCTGTATCTATCGTCAGTAGACTCTGGGCTCCTTGTTGTCCGTTGATGGGAAGCATCATTCCAGAGTGGACAGTTCCTTTTGATGTGGCCACTTTTATGGCATTTGTAGCACTTGATACTTTTTTTTCCAGTATGCGAGACTTTGATTTTACACCGATGACTATCGCGTAACTCTAGGCGTACCCAGAGATGCCGAATGCTACGGATTCTCCGTAGTATCTACGGAAAAATACAAAAATTTGAAGTTGACTACGGACTACGGAAAGCGCTTTTTTTTCTACGGAAAATACAATATTTTAGCAGAGTTCAACTTTTCGCGCTTGGCGCGCATACGAAAAAATGATTCACCCACAGTCGCTAAAACGAGTGCTTACTGACGATTCGTGGTAGTTCAGAGCTGCGAACAATAGGAGATTGGCGAGGGTAGAAAGCTCAAAATTCCGGTTCTAACCGGAATTTCTCCCGCGTGGAGCAATATTTATAGCAACCCTGTTCTACTCGGCGAGAGAGTTCGGGCGAAGTTCGGATTTTTTCGCTGACTTGTGCGATACGACACTTGCTTATGGCCTTTTAGCATTAGCAGTTGCTTTGCATATTGCATTCTTCTTTCTACGTTGCGTACGTTGCTTGCTCGTTTGGTTATTATATTAACTATTTGGTTCTAAATTAAATCAACGAATTCAATTAGAAATTAAATTTGTATTTTATATTGAAAAATAATCTTATTAGGTGTAAACATAACCGGGAAATCAGTGAATTCTCAGGGAAGTTTTATGTTTTGGAAAATATCGGGGGATATTTAAAATTTCTCCAAATATCAGGGGAAAAAACAAATCGGCAAGCGTCCGGAGTTTCGTCAGCGAAATTTCCTTTCGTTCCGTGTGGTCAGCTCGATTGCCGATTTTCCATTGGTTGAAAACGCTTTTTCTCCTATTAAGCAATAAAAAAGGTCACTCTTTTTGTATTTGAGTTAAGAAGATATTGCAATCTTACGTAAAAAAACGCGTGTCAGCGTTTGTTTCCGAGAATCTGCCAATTTTGGTCGTGTTCCAAAATTCGATCTTCATTAAAAAAGAAAAAATTAAAACTCTCAGCAATTGCAGATTATGTTACTTAGAAAATTACATTATTTTATCCTTCCAGGTGTGGTAGAGTTCTGGAAATATCGGAAATTTTATTTTGCTTCTTGACCCTAAATTTTCCGCCCTCATTTTTTTTTTTTTTGCTTTAAATTGCAGCAATGCATATTTCTTAATTGATTTATGCAGTTCTTTAAAACATCGTGGGCCTTTCCACGTGCAAGAAAGAAAACGTATGCGTTCTTTTCTTTACGCAATCTTTCTGCATCCTGTACAAGAATCGTATTTTTTCCATTTTAACTCTTTTTAAAATTTAATTATGAAGTAAGTAAATAAAATTCCTTTTTATTTTTACCAATATCTTATCGTTGCGTGTAAGTCGATTTGCATGTAAGCAGAACCCTCAACTTTCAGACAAATAAACAGAAACCCTTGTGTAAGTCGACCTTTCAGAGATAAATCAGGAACCTTTTTGCCGCGAATTTTTAGACATAAACGTTTTAAAAAGAAGGGGGATGAATTGTAATTACCATTGGAAATTTGTAGCTATGATGTGGTGTTTCATTTTTGCGATCGCGATTTTCGTAAAGGGTTTGCAGCGGCTGTGCCTCAGCCTTGCAACCTTAACTGCAACCTAAGTGAATCTGTTCAACTCAACTCGAGTTGTTACTTTGTTTTGATGCAGTCGAATCTCCGGAGCCATGCTCGGCGTTAGCGTTTTTGGCTTGTCTTATTTTTTAAAGTTGTAAATAGTTTTGTCCATGTAAATAAAGTGTTTTTCTAATGTATAAATGATTTCTACACTGCTTACTGACCCGACAACTGGTGACCAACGGACGTTTTTTCCGATGTAGTCGGATTTTTGGACTCTGAACTTTCTCCGCGCCACTTCCCTTCATGTACGGTAGAAAAGCTTACACTCCGGCGGCGACATTGTTTTCTCTTCTGTTCAAGGCCAGTCTACAGTGACTTTTTAATCGTTCGCTCACTCGTGATTTTTCGTTCTTCTTGTTATTGAAAATGTCTCCCCCACTGGAAGGACAACAGCAGGTAGCGCGTGTTGCTTTGCGCCTGCCCCCGTTTTGGAGGACCAACGTCAGGCTATGGATCGCGCAGTGCGACAACGCTTTTTCGTATAGCGATATCACCAAAGATGACACCAAGTACTCCGCGCTCGTCGCCAACATCGACGCGGAAGTGCTCACACTCGTGTCCGATATAGTGGTGAAGCCGCCGGCAAGTGAGAAGTATAAGACCCTGTGCGATCGCTTGATATCAGAGTTTGAGGATTCTGAAAACAAAAAGCTGCAGAAACTGCTCACAGACCTCCAACTTGGCGACGAGCGTCCGAGCCAACTTCTGCGAAAGATGAAGGACGTCGCGGGAACACAGATTTCCGAAGAATTTCTTCAGAAGCTGTGGTTGCAGCGAATGCCAGTCCAAGTTCAAACCGTGCTGTCTGCTTCTAGTGAGCCGCTGGACAAGCTGGCGGTGATTGCCGACAAGGTGGCTGAGGTTGTCCTGCCTACTCCAATTTGTGCTACCTCAAGTGCGCCCACAGATTTTGTGCAGCCGAAGGCCGGACCTTCCGTTTCTAATGAATTCCTCCTCCGGAGAATTGAGGAACTTTCTCTCCAGGTTGCCGAATTGTCGAGAGGCCGGTCCCACTCCCGGCAGCGTTCTTGGAGCCGCCAGAGATCCAGCTCTCGTCAAAAAGGTGAGAGAGTGTGCTATTACCATAGAAGATTTGGCGACGACGCTCGCAATTGTGCCAAACCTTGTAGTTTCAAGCCAAAAAATGCACCGGCCCTGTCATAGCTGGGATGACAGAGGCACCTGGAAGAACCAGCCGTCTGTTTGTGTTTGATCGAAGAAGTGGACAAAAATTCCTCATCGACTCGGGCAGCGAAATTTCGGTGCTTCCTCGTACTCGAAATTCTCCCAAGCCTGTATGCGCGGACTTTGCCCTTTTTGCCGCCAACAACTCTAAAATTCCTGCATATGGCATTGTTAATCGTCAGATTGACATTGGTTTACGTAAACCATTCATGTGGTCATTTGTTGTTGCTGATGTGACTTCTGCTATCATCGGCGCAGACTTTTTGCAGCATTTTAATTTGTTGATCGACTTAAAGAAACGACGGCTCATCAACCCCGAGACAACTCTCCATACAGCCGCTTCCCGTGCAAGGGTTTCTCAGCCCTCAATTCTAACAGTTTGTGAATTGGTGGACTTCAGCAAGGTACTTTCTGAGTTTCCTGATATAACCAATCCTACAATGCTTGGCGCTTCTGCTCCGCACAATACCGTGCACCACATTGTAACCCGTGGGCCACCTGTTGCAGCCAAGCCCAGACGTCTCCATCCGAAGCTGCACGACGCTGTAAAAACAGAGTTCGAGTTTCTCTTAGCTCGCGGTATCATCAGACCCTCTAAAGTAGTGGTTTCCAAGAGAGCGGCGACGCTTGCGTTACCGTTTTTCGCTGGAGAGGAGGGAACTGCGCATGCGCGGCTTCAAAACGCAGTGCCTTCCGTCCGCTGCGGAGCCGATCCAGGCTAGTTTGATTCCTGCGTCGTGCGTCGTCGTTTTCTGCAACGTGTCTCCATTTTTGCTCTGTTATAATGTACATACAAGAATTGCTGTTTTTGAGAAGAAGGTGGCAAAATGTATATTACTTTATTCTGATTCATAAACTTTTATGAAAGAAAATAAAGAAAAAAAAGTCGGCTTTAAAAAAATATTTTAATTTATTAGTCTTGAGATTTCTTTGATGAATGAAGATCTGCTTTACTTTCTACTTTGTGATGAATAAAATATTTAATAGTTTAAAAGACTGCTGTTGCAGGAAAAAAAAATCCAATATCAAATTACATTATTTTCTTTTAAGCACTTAATTTTTATTTATTTAATTAATTATTTATTTATTTTTTTTTTTTTTTTGCTTATATTCATACTTAAGTATGGCTGGAATGGGGGCGGGTATCTAATTATTTATTATTTATTTAAAATTCGTAGTTTATATGTTTTCTGGAAATTGTGTGAGAAGTTCAGATTTTTTAATTGGAAATCACCCATGATTACTTGAATTTATGATAAAAAGAGAAATGCTTACCTGAGGGTTAAGCACTGGCGTAGATAAGGGGGTAGTTTTGGGGATAAAACGCCCCCTGAAATAGTGAAGATTGTCTGGAATTTTGCCAATTTTTCTTGTAAAACCAAGAAATTAGCTCACTTTTCCCGAAGAAAGCCCCCCCCCCCCCCTGAAATCTGGGTCTAGCTACGCTACTGGAGTTAAGGACAGCTTCTCGTGTGGAGAAATCGGTCTTTTATGTCGATTGGAGGAAGCACTTGAAATTTCATCGGAAATTTGGCCCAAGAAAAATTTATATAATTCTGGAGTCAGTCGAAAATACTCCCTAAATTTCAGACTGTCTTTGGATAGATGTCTGTTTATGAGCAAATTAAATGCCCCTTCTTCCTTTCTACTTTTTATAATGGGGTTCGTTTCTTCCCGCGGAAGAAACTCACAAAATTGAAGCATTTCATCGTTTTCTTCCTCTTCAAGCAGCATTGCTGTTAATACAAGAGCTTTAAAATCCATGTTCGCTTTTTTTATCAATCACTTTAAAAATGCCCACTATCTGCCGCGCTTCTGCTCCGAAAGAAACGGTTTGGTCAGTTTTTCGCGCGCGATGAAGCGTCTTCTAGGAAACCACCCTTTCCGCTGCAAGACGCTCTCCTCCCCGCTGACGCACAGCAGAGCGACGAAAACGCTCTCTTGGAAACCATAGCTTAAGAGTCCTTGGAGTTCACCGCTACACGTTGTGCCAAAGCAAGACTCAACGGTGCGTCCTGTGGGTGATTACCGGAAGCTCAACGCCGTTACAGAGTTTGATAGTTATCCAATCCCTTATTTACAAGATTTTGCACAGGCTTTGCATGGTAGCAAAATTTTTTCAAAAGTGGATATTTTTAAGGCATTTCACCAGATTCCCATTGCTGAACCTGATATCCCGAAAACAGCAGTGACAACGCCTTGGGGCTTATATGAATATACCCGACTCTGTTTTGGTCTCATGAATGCTCCACAAACCTTCATGCGCTTTATGCATGAGGTTCTCAGAGGTCTCCCATTCTGCTATGTGTATTTAGATGATATTTTGTGTTTCTCAAATGATGCAGAAGAGCACAAAGAGCATCTTCGCACCATTTTTCAACGTCTTAGCACATATGGCCTAAAATTAAATGTCTCCAAGTGTGTTTTTGGTGTAACAGAATTAACCTTCCTGGGGCATCTCATTGCCCCTGAAGGAATCAAACCGCTCCCTGAGAAAGTGAACGCTGTACTAGAATACAAACAACCCGACACTGTTTCATCATTGCGGAAATTTCTTGGGTTGTTGAATTTTTACCGACGGTTTTTGCCACATGCCGCAAATCAGCAGTACCTCCTACACAATTTTTTGAAAGGATCTAAAGGCAAGAAAGATTCCAGGAAACTCGACTGGACGCCTGACGCAATTGATGCATTTTGTCAGTGCAAACAAGCGCTGGCGAATGCCACTCTCCTTGCCCATCCTTCGCCTTCCTCTTCTCTAGCGCTGCACGTCGATGCCTCTGATTATGCTATTGGCGGGGCTTTGCATCAAGTTGTGGATGAGGAACTGCAGCCTTTGGGTTTCTTCTCAAGGAAATTGACACCAGCGGAGAGCAAATATAGTGCTTATGATCGTGAGCTCCTTGCTCTTTACTCCTCCATCCGGCACTTTCGTCACATGTTGGAAGCAAGGGAGTTCATCGCCTATACTGACCACAAGCCACTCACTTTTGCTTTTCGCCAGAAGAACGACAAGTGTTCTCCTCGGCAAATTCGCCAGCTCGACTTCATTTCACAGTTCACCACCCAAATCCGACACATACAAGGCTCCAAAAATATCGTAGCTGATGCCATGTCGCGAATATCAGCCATTCATGCACCGTCACGGATCGATTATGCTGCTATTGCAGAGGCCCAGTCGAGGGATGCAGAACCAGCCTCCTTGCTAGATTCTTCTCTTGTTCTCAAGAAGGTTCCTCTTCCTGACTCTGAAATTTTCCTGATGTGTGACCTGTCCACTGGAACTGCACGCCCTTATATCCCTAAGGAGCACCGCCATAGTGTCTTCTCCGCAATTCATAACCTTTCTCATCCAGGCACTCGTCGAACAGCTCATTTGATGAAACAACGTTTTGTGTGGCCTTCCATTTCAAAAGACATAGCCAGGTGGGTCAGGAGTTGTTTACCTTGCCAAAAGTCAAAAATCCAGCGCCATACCAAGGCACCTCTTTCTTCATTTCGTGAGCCTTCCCAGCGGTTTGAACATGTCCACCTGGATCTTATTGGACCCCTTCCTCCATCAAATGGGTACTCATATTGCCTGACCATGGTTGATCGGTTCTCGAGGTGGCCAGAAGCTCAGCCTCTAAAAGATATCACTGCCGAAACAGTTGCAGAGGCCTTCTTTTCCTGCTGGGTATCTCGTTTTGGTGTCCCTTTGAGAGTAACGACTGACCAAGGTCGTCAGTTTGAGGCTTCTCTGTTCTCTTCTCTTACTAAGATGCTGGGCATTGAACGGTGCAGAACCACTGCTTATCATCCTCAAGCCAATGGCATGGTAGAACAGCTCCATCGTCCTCTAAAAAGTGCTATAAAATGCTACGGCACTGAGCGTTGGACAGAAGTGCTTCCACTAGTTCTCCTGGGCCTTCGTTCATCTCTCAAAGAAGATTTAAAATGTACTCCAGCAGAGTTAGTTTTTGGATGCTCTGTGCGGTTACCTGGAGAATTTTTTGTTTCTTCACCAACTGAGGGTAGTGGTGCAGATTTTGTTGCAAAATTGAAATCACAGATGCAATCTCTTCGACCACAACCACCTCGAAATCATGGCAAACGCCCTACATTTATCCATCCTGAACTCTTCACTTCCACCCATGTTTTTCTTCGCCGGGATATGGTGCGGCGGCCTCTTCAACAGCCTTATGATGGCCCTTATCTTGTTCTCAGCAGAAAAGAGAAGGTGTTTTACCTTGACATCAATGGGAAGCAGACTCCTGTCTCAATTGACAGATGCAAACCCGCTTTTCTGCTCAATGATATGCCATCCCGACCAATAGCCCGTCCTCAACATTCAGCTGACCGACCACAGGTTCAAGATGACCAGATCTCACCTGCAGAACCACTAGTTCAGTGTGATCTATGCTCCAATATACTTACTCCCTCTGCAGAACCCCCACCTAACACTACAGAAAAGGATAACCGCCTTCCCCAAACAACACGTTCAGGACGACATGTGCACTTCCCTAGCCGGTATCGTTAACACTGGGAGGGGAGTGTGCAGCGGCTGTGCCTCAGCCTTGCAACCTTAACTGCAACCTAAGTGAATCTGTTCAACTCAACTCGAGTTGTTACTTTGTTTTGATGCAGTCGAATCTCCGGAGCCATGCTCGGCGTTAGCGTTTTTGGCTTGTCTTATTTTTTTAAGTTGTAAATAGTTTTGTCCATGTAAATAAAGTGTTTTTCTAATGTATAAATGATTTCTACACTGCTTACTGACCCGACAGGTTCGTGTTTGCTGTTAGATTGATTTTATTCTGATTTTATTGATTCTGCTGTTGCTTTTATTCTGAATCAATAAAAAATAGCTTTTGTGTTTTAATTTCTTGCAGTCTTATTAAATGCAATAAATAATTTTAGTAATGTTTTCTTCGTCATTTTGATGATTTTTTTTAGAGGAAATTGTATGTCTTTTAATAATCCACATATTTTAATAAAATAGTACGCCTTTTTTGTACCATTTTCCTGTTGTCCTATATTTTATACATTTTCCATTGCAACCCCTGTTAAAATAAGTACTTTTTCCCATTTCTGTCTGAATTAAGTTAACAAGTTTCAACAAGATAAATTACATTTCTTCTTATATGCCAAAAAATACAGTACCTATGAAAAAAAATTCGAGGTTCAGGAAATTGTTTTGAAAGTTCTGGAAATGCAAATCCTTACTATTACCACCCCTGAATTCACTGAAAAAAAGGGGAATTGCATAAATTTCAGTTGGAAAAGTAGTGTCACGCCCCCTAAATATTTTTTCTGGTTTCACCACTGTGATACTGTCATTACACATGGCAATGACGCTGTGTAACTCACAATTTAATTATAACTTCATTGAAATTTTTGGAGCCCAATCAGGGAGTTATCAGGGGGTTTTTTTCATTGGATTCTGTTGCCGCCAGGTTCAGCTGAGGCAAATATTTCTCTTTTAGGTTGAATATTGAGTAGTTTTTGCATCCATGTTTCTCCGGTATTATAAACTACTGATAAGCGCTGAAAACTACTGAAAATTGTTCAGGTTACTACTGAAAACTTTTAGATTAGAGTGGCATCTCTGCGTACCTTTTCAACTATCAGGTCTACAACTATTTTATCGAATCTAAAAGTTTCATCTGGTCGCAACAATATTCCTTGTACGACATGATCGAACTGTTCAGGAAGACTACGCAAGAGCTGATATATGATGAAATCTTCGGGAAAATCTTTATGAGCGATTTTTGTTTTTTCGAAAATACGCTTGAGGCGAGCTGCATATAGGTTTAGTTTTTCACCGGATTCCAATTTACAATTGTTTAACTCTGCGTAAAGTTGCATACGAATGCACCGATTGTCGGGATAAAAATGCTCTTTTAACTTTTCCCATTATTCTGAAGGGTTTTCTATATTTTCAACTATTTTTTTTAAGTCCTGTTCGATATTTAGAAAAATTGAGGATAAAGCCATTCACTTTCTGGAAATAAATTCTTTTACGTCCCTTTTGGTAATTTTGGCTTCTTTGCTCACTACTGGAAGTTTTTCCGTGCCCTCGACGATTTCCCAGCAGTCCTTCTCCATTAGAAGAAATTTCATATTTGTGCTCCATTCGATATAATTTGAGCTGTTCAATTTTTCGATTGTAAATGACGGACTTGCCATGACGAAGTTGCTCGAGAAGAATTTTAAAATTTGACCTAAAAAAAATACACAATTATAAATATACAACGTATTGACTCTTTACCCAAACACAGATCTTCCTCTTACTTATTCAAAAAAATTATTTGCTGGCCTCCCCGACTTGAAGCACCGGTTTTTACTTTCATACATGCACTAGTCAACAATGCACAGGGAAGGGCATCTGGGCCCATAACCCTTGATGGGCCATTATCCCTTCAAAAGGACCCATTATTTTGCTAAGAAGTAATTCGAAGCTAATACAATTCTTTTAAAAGAATAGCAGAGATTTATTTATGTAAACATCACAATAACTGATTCAAAAATACAACATTAAAAAAATATCACCTAAAGCCATAATAAAATTAAGTTGACTAGATTTTTTATATTTTACGAAAAATTTAACTATTGGGCATTTCATACAAAGTCGGTGCAGCTCAAGAAACAACTCAAAATATCCTAAGGTATATGATCCATGTCACCGGGTAAAAGCGTCAACTTCCCGCCCGCTCTCTGAGCGAACGTAGCAAAGGAAGTGCTAAAAGGATTGAGAGAGAGAAACAAGCAAGCACTACGCTTAAATACCGGAGGGTGATTTGCGTATACCTACTCACCGCTGAGCACGTGTACGCACATGCGTTGATGACACGTGAAGGGCATTCGAGAGACTTCTCGATCGGGAAACCAGTAACGCCCCCAAGTGGCGGATTTAACCAACTAATCAGTTTAGAAAAAATTTTAGCGGCGGGAGGTACGTCGCAACTTAGCCGACGTTTACTGTTTACAATATTAAAAGGCTTAAACCAAATAAAGAAGTAAGTTAATAAAATATACTTTTACTTTTAAATTAAGTGGTGAGAATTAAAAAATAACATTTCCTATCACCCTCGGGCTGCGATACATGCCGCAATACGGTCCGGAATTGAATCGAAAAGACGTCTGATGTTGTCCTAAGGCAGTCGTGCTCACAAATACCTGTCCAAATCATGCAAGGAGTGGCACGACGGCAACTGGCGTTTCAGCTGGTCCCATACATGCTCAATAGGGGAGATGTCTGGAGAGCGAGCAGGTCATGGAAAGGTCCAAACACATCGTAAGAAGTCCCGTCAATCCAAGCCGTGTGTGGACGAGCGTTATCCTGCTGGTAAATTGCACCTGGAATACCGGTTAAGTACGGAAGCACAAGAGGCCGTAGGATTTCATCCACATACCGCAGAGCTGTTAATGTACCACGTACCACCACCAGAGTGGAGCGGCTATCGTAGGCTATGGCCCCCCATTCCATGACACATGCAGTGCGGGAACTGTGTCGCTGAATAGTGAGGGTGGGAGTGCATCGTTTCCCAGGGCTGTAGTCGGAGCCGCCGATGTGACGGTGTTAATGGCAGTACACGTAATGGGCGTTGGGATTGCAGATTCGCTTCCCTGAGGCATCTAGAAATTGTTCGTGGACGAACAGGAACCCCTACATCTACTTGTACAGTGGGATCCGTGAGTGTTTGGCGCACGGTCCTTTGGTCGTCTTGCGCCGTCGTCGCCCTATTCGCTCCAGACCCGGTACGCCGTGTGTGGGTGCCTTCACGTGTCCACTGCTCCCAACACCTTCTGATAGCACACTCAGAATGATCGACCTGACCTCCTGGCGAGAAACACGGCGCATCGACCACGCTGCAGTCTTCAGGCCAATGATGAGACCCCTCTCAAACTCACTTAATTCTGAAAAATGTCTTCTTCGATGTCTACCTGGCATTCTATACAACTTGGTACACCTTATAGCGTCGATTCGTGGTCGTCACGTCTATGAATCTTCCACAATACACCGGCTTATATAGGCCGTGTTTCTTGTTTGCAACGCCAGTGCAGCGTGCGTGGACGAGCGCATGCGCACTAAACTTACATCATTTGCATAACGGACGTCACTCTACTAATTTGCATAGTTTCGAGGTTGTAGCTCGCTTCCTTCTTGGTGCGCTATTTTCAATATCCGTGAGCGTATATATCTATTGATAAAAGATAAATGTGTGAGCCCCTGTTTTTTCGCAATAGCAATAGAATCATTAGTTAATACATTTTTTATCTTTCAGTGCCTAGAATTATCTTAGAGCAGTGGACATATCCCACATTTAAAAAATTGCTAAGAATCAGAGAAAATCATGACGGTGTGAGTTCTGAATTGATTAACTTGGCAAAAGTAAGTATGTGTTGTGTGTTTGTTCTTTTTTTTTTTTCTTTTTTTTCTTTATGAATTGACTTACATTATATTTATTGTGTAAATAATGCTGTTATGCTTTTAAGATGCTTAAGAGTGATTTTCAAGTTGTTTATACTATTTGTACTTGAGCACATTTAAATTTACTACAGCTGCAATAATAAAAAGATGTGTAATAAGTTAAGTATTTAAAATAGTAGATACATTGTTCCTTAATATATTGTAAAGTGTTGAAATTATGTATTACATATTCTTATACACGTGATTTATAAAAAGGCCTTATAAAGACCCTATTTTTGAGATTGCTTTATAGAGGCCCCTCTAAAGGCCATATTTAGTAGATAAAAGTCCTAAAAAGTAATCAAAGGCCCTATTTTTTAGCATTTGCTTGAATCATGTGAATAAAAATGCACCACCTTCTGCTATGTTTTAATCTTAAGTTGATGTTAGAAATCGACCAATTTGATTCCCAATTAAACTAATCACACCCAATAATTCTATTTTTTTCCAAATCTTCTCAGTTACTCGTTTTTTTTTTTTTTTTTGCAAAGGCATGTTACCCATGGATTATTTAGAAGTTTTATGTTTATCAATTAATTGCATATTTAGTAAAAATTGTTCACAAAAGCTCTGCTTTTATTTTGTGATAAGCTTTTCCATATTAAGTGAAATTTAAAGAAACATTTTAAATAAAAATATTTTTTAATGCTTATAATTAATAATAATAGAGCAAATTCAATCAAAATAATTTAGTTAAAAGTGCGACCAGCAACCTAGAAAAAGTAAACCACTCACTGTTAAAAATTTCCGTAAGAAAACAGTAAAATAACCATTTATTTGATTGTTATTTTACCATATTTAATTACAACAGTTGAATAACCATTAAAAAGATGGTACTCAAACCGCTGATTGCGAAAAAAATCGTTTATTCTCTGTTTCTACTAAAGAACGTTTAACTAACCGTAATTTACAAGCGCTCAGTAAGAATCGGGCGTCCATCTTGGTTGCGAAATCTTACCCACTGTATGATGTTGTTTAAATGTGAATAAATATTTATCACTTCAAATCTGCATGTGTATATGAAAAAGAAGAAAAAAAAGTAGCTTAAGCAGTGGTTACTAAATAGAAACACATACACACGTAAATCAAAAATTGGAGACATCGGATTCCTGAACTGTTTGCGAATGAGCGAACCCATGACTTGAGCTGCTGAAGCTTGTTTGTATTTTAATTTTTGCAGCAAATAAAATGATTATTGTCAATATAGACCAAAGTTGTAAATTTAGACCAAAGATGGCTTTGGAGCCAATCAAAAACTGAAATCGCAATTTTAATGCCGTTTATTTAACAATAAATCTTTCTTCACCTGTTGAAAAGAAAGATTTATTGATAAACAAATGACTGTTTTGTGTGGTGCTGATGGCCGAATGGTTAGAGAGTAAGGTTGGCATGCCATACTAAGCGGGTTCGATGCCCGCAAGCTTCGTTTAAGATTTCTACGCCTGGAAGATTCTACGCCTCAAAATGGTTCAAAAACGGTAAAAATTTTGTTTTGAAACCATTTTTAAATGGGTTTAAAACCATAAACTTTTGTATTTATAGCTTTTTAACCAAGTTGATTGGAAATGGTTAGGTTCCGTAAAGATAGAAAAATGTTCCAAACCATGAATTAGATGGACAGTCTGCTGCCGGCATTTAACCGTAATTTCATGATGAACTTTCTAACAGTGCTGTTATTTTTTCTTTTCTGTGTAATTTACAATCGATGCAAAAATAAAAGTACAGTGAAACCTCTCTAGCCGACCACCTCTATTAAACGACCACCTCTCTAAATGACCAAAATTTGCTGGAACAGAATTTCCCCGCATTCATTTAATGCTAACTTGACCTCCATTAAGCGACCACACTTAAACAGTCCCCCTCTCGAAACAACCACATTTTCTTCCAGGAGAAAAAAAACTGTCACTTTTATTATTTCTGCTTCATTCAATTGCTACAATCCGTAAAAAACAGTGCTTTAATTTTTGTCGTTTTCTACTCCCCCGTTGACGAACTCCTGGGCAGAAACACATTAGTCGAAACATATAGGTCTGCCACATTGTCCCCTTGATGAGATAAAGATAGAGTGATGTGATATCCCCGTTTTTCACCGGCAAACCCTGGGGTGCGTTATTCTTACACCATTTCCCAGAACCCTTGGTCTCAGAGCCTTTATTAGGTGTTTCTCACTTTTGTCAACAATTAAGAAACTGAGCAACTAATGGTGATACGCTGACAGAGCGAATGATGTTAATCAAGCAGTGGGAACACAAGCCCTTTCTTTCAGTAGAGAATTCATTTTGATAACCAATAATCAATAATGAAAGAACATTTTTTCAGCGTTTTATAAGTGACATTTAACAAAAAAGCGATTCTTTACTTACGAAGATAGGATAAAGGAGTATGAAAGTGGTAAATCCAAAAGGAAATCAGCAGAAAAATTTAAGTGTGGGAAAACTCAAATCCATGACAATTTAAAAAACAAGCAAATGCTCATCACATCAAAGAGTGGGCACAGTCAAAAAGACTCGAGATCAGAAAATTTTTCTTTTTGTCATTTCGCAGGCTATGATGATAAAAGCATTTATAATCTTGATGAATATGGAATAATTTTTCGTGTTTTAACCAACGGAAAGTTTAACAGAAAAGTCGGAGGATGCAAAAAAGAGGAGGGGGACCGAAAGATCGTGTAACTTTAGTTTTTTGAGTGAATGCGTTAGGTGAGAAAGAAAAAGCTCTTGTGATCGCAAAATTCTTAACATCGTGTTTATGTTCATTTATTTAATTAATTATTATTTATTTTGGACACTTCTGGATATGTTTAACATTATTATTGAATATTTTCAAGTATCCACCTTTGAGCGACCACCTCCCTGAACGACCACTTTTTGGCGGAACAAGAGCTGGTCACTTTAGAGAGGTTTCACTGTATCGGGAAATTTGATATTTTAAATTAAATCATTTGTAATCTTCTCTGTGGTCATTTAAATATGTATGAAAGGGAGAGTATAAATTATATGTGTAACTTTTATTTAAGTATATCCCCAATCTTTATTTTTTTAAATTTGTTACTATGTATTAGTACGTAAAGTGGCCCTATATATAGTTACAAATTGGCCTAAAACAAGGCCCTATTTTTTAATCTGCTGGGACAGTGGGAACCCTGTTATTGTTACTCTGAAATTACTTCATTATCAAAACTCAATTCATAAAGGGTGAGTCAAACAATGCCTAACGGGATATTGATGATGTTATTTGATATTTTCAGGGGTCAATGTTCTAGAAAGAGGAGAGAAACAAGCAAAAAAAAAAATTTTTTTTTTGCAACACTGGTATTGATTATGAACATTTATCGAGACCCTGAAATTGAACCACTTCTTCACTTTTTTTCAACATGTTGCATAAGGCTCGACCGATGCATCGGCCTCGCCGATGCATCGGCGCCGATTGTTCAACAAAGTTGCCATCGGCCATCGGCATCGGCGGCAGATGTTAACTTTAGAAAAACATCGGCCCATCGGCCTTAAAAAACATCTAAAAGCCGATGCAAGGCCGATGTTTTTCGCAGGGACAACTTTCCAGAAAACATTCTGTCTTTCACTTTACTTTTTTCTCCATAGCTCAATTTCTATTTCCATACAATAACAGGCAGCATATAAGTTAAAAAGAAAAAAACACAGAAATAATGTTATTCTACAAAGTATTTGATAAAAAATTCGGAAAACTAGTTTAAGCAATCGCTGCCCGAAAACCTTCATTATTAAAATAGTTCTCTTTGAGCAGAATGCTCGCGAAATAGAATATGTTAAAGTAAGTCATAGAAGCGTCTTATGAGTGCTATTTGTCTTCGCACTAGGTTAGTTGCCTCATTTTTGTCCGTTTTCTTTTAATAATGACTTAGTGCATTAGATGTCATTGTGCAATAATATTATACCATCTGCTTTTAGTTTGTCATGTTTCTTATTATTCCGAAATTGTAACAATAAAAAGTCAACTCAATCAAAGTACGATAATAATTTTGATTTTTACCAGCGTAAACTTTTTTCTCTTTGCTTTTTTTTTTTTTAAATTATTTATTTATTTATTTTTTTTATTTTTTGCTTCTTTGATCCCACGTGTTACAGTTTTTCTATAATTGTGGAGCAATCTTGTTTCATCTGCTTTTGGTGTGCGGTTGTTCTCATTATTTCATTTTTAGTTTCAAAATGCGAGTTCGCGTGATAACCTTAATAACATTAATAACATCTTAATAAAAATGCTAAAATTACTTTATTTTTAAAGATTGATCAAAGCATATCGTTTTTTCAAAATACATCTTAACATTTTTTATGCGATAATAATTTTAATTTTCCCCGTTTATACTTCGTTTTTTTAGCTTCTTTGATGCCACGTGTTAGACAGTTGACAGTTTTTCTGCTATTGTACAACAATCTCGTTCCCTCTGCTTTCAGTTTAGAATATTTCTTGTACAACATAGAACATATTGATAAAAATATGAATCAATTTTTCAGTATAAATGTTTATTGATCGAAATTTTATGTGTCCAAGTTCTTCTTGCAATTTTCAAAATTTCTAATTCTTTAAAAACGAGTTTGGGATACAGGGTGGAACAATACCTTAATAAAAATGCTACAATTTCATTAATTTCCAAAATTGTCAACGTATATAAATATATATATATATATATATTTTTTTTTTTTTTCAAAATACATCTTAATTTTTTATAAACGATCACGTGTTTTCAGAAGATTATTTGGCAACAGGAAACTGCTGGTGCTCAAAATATTGGTTTATTTCGGTGACCTTACATATTGTGCTCATGAAAATATAAAGAACATGTCAAGTATTTCAGAGTAATTTTCAACTCACAAGAAAAAAAATCTAATAAGATTAGTTCTTAAGACCCAGCATTCATTTGTAATGACAAAAAAATCTCAAGTCTGTTTTTAAGGCAATATTCAGCATTTCTTGGTTATAAACAAGGGATAATACTGCGAGCGAAATTTTTTAATATTTTATTTTTATTTCAGAAAAAGAGCTTAAAATAACTTTTTTAATGAAAAATAAACATGTAATCGTTCCCGCTTTTCTTTTAAAAACGGGGGGGGGGGGGGGTATCATGAAAAAAATCTGAGAGGAGGGGGTTGACAGTTTCGTTAAAAATACAAACATACATTATTTGTTAGTCTGTGTCATAACATCAGCATTCCTCTCCATAAAAAAAAAAATAAGAAAATAATGGCAGCTGCACTTGGCATTTGCAGTGCAGGTGTGATAAAGAGAAAATGTTGAAGGAAAGGGAATTAGACCCGAGCCGATCCAATAGATGTTGAGTATTTTTCTTTTGCAAAGATAAGAAAAAAGAATTAAAAATCCTCTGATATAGCATTTTTTAATTTTTTTAACCTCCAAATAGTTGTATTACTTTACTAGAATCGCGAGTGATTCTTTCAGTTTTAATTACTATGTAAACTTACCCCAAACAGTTTTACGGTGCTTGAATAATGCATTTATGTTTTTATAAACATTAAAATAAATAATAAATGATTTAAATGACATTTTTGACAAGCATTCTACACGTTTTAATGGTTTAAGGCGACTTTTTTTTCCATCGGCCATCGGCCGATGGAAGAGGAGAATAATCGGCAATCGGCCATCGGCCGACCTCGGAACAATCGGCCAAAAAATGCCATCGGTCGAGCCCTAATGTTGCATATTTCAGCCAAGTTATTGTGTCACCGTGTGGAGATACAGTTACATGATGTGTGTACACAAAGTGTTTTTGTGTCTCTTACTGTGTTTGAACTTTAAAAATTATTTAAAAATTAATGCTTATTACAGAACTTTTTCATGGAATAACAGATGATGTTTATATATGTAATTTTGTCAAATAAAAATAAAACCAAATAATCAAACGCGTCCCTTATACTCAGGTTCAAGAAGTTTTTCATTATCTTTAATTTTGCTTAGAATTTTGGGAATCATGTCAGTTATTATAATTATTAAATATCATAGCCTTAATAATAGTATAGTCCAAAAGGTTTTTTCTTAAAGCATTTCCTCTCTCATCCCCCTCTTTTTGCATGTAATGTGCTATTGTTTTGCATTTTCTTTAGGATTTGATTTTTCCTTTCACGCTCTCATTATGTATTGTAATGAAATAAAGAAAATTTCTTTTTCAGTTTCATTAAATATTTAAAAGATTCAGCAGTTGCCTATTGGATGATTTTTCAAATGTTATATTGTTATAGATAAATTGGAAAACATTTAGATAAAATACAAAAAACTTAAGTGTACATAGTATTTCTTCTTGATCTCAGAATTTAATCAGATATTTCAATATTATAAGAGTAAATATTAGGTCAAATAACACATGAAAATTTATTGAAATTACTAGTGACCCATTCATTACCACTCTGCCCTGTTCATTAAATATTTATTCAGCATTAAAATAACAGCATTTGCTTCAACTACTCTTTTTTAAATTATTTTATTTTTTTATTTGTGTTAATGACAAATAAAAATTAAATGTGTGTGCACTGATATTTTTCAAAATTACAAGTGTTGATATTGCTTTAAGGAGATAATGGTGTCCGCATAAAAGTTTTGCTGGTGCCTACTTTCAAAAGTTGGCAAACATGATACTTCGCTCAAGTATAATTAAATGTATAATTTGTAACTTACATGTGGAATGACTTTTTAATCTAGTTATTTGCAGAATCAGGACTGTGGAAATAATTTCATATAGTTGCATGTTCTCACACCACACAAGTCTCAACAATGCAAAAAAATTGCTGTTTGCAATTGAGCAATAATGTTTTTATTAATAGTTGTTTTAGTTGCATTAAATCCTAGTTAAGTAACAACAAATACAAGTAGGGCATGATTTTTCAAAATTGTTTTGCATACACCCAGTAGGGATTACATAAACCCCTAGCTGTCTGCAGAATAATCGAGTACAAAGATGGCACACCAATGGCACACATGCTAGTAGGGGACGTGCAGCAGGCATTTTAGTGGCACATCCCACAAGTGCATATTAAATTACTTTTATTTACTCATATTTACTGAAAGCAACATTTCAAAAAAAAAAAAAAAAAACAAAGAAATGAAAGTGGGGAAAAGACTTCCAAGACTAGCGGCCACTCTGAGAAAATGGTGATCTTCATAGATGATTTTCGAAAATAAATAAACTGGGCACCTGAAAATAGTAAACAGGGTTCGTACGGTCCTTAAGGGTCCTTAAAAAGTCCTTAATGTTCATTTTCATTTTTAAGGCCTTAAATAGTCCTTATTTTTTATTTGAGGTGCTTAATGTTTTTTGTTAAAATAAGAAGGTCTTACAAAAGAAGACAATCTTTCGAATCCTTCACAAGAATCAAACTTCTTTCATTTCAGCTACTTAAGCGAACCTCAAATTTCGTTTGCTCGAGTCCAGCACTATCGCGGCTTTCGGACAGACCCAAAACGGCGGATTGATAGAACCAAAAATGGCGGATTTACGTAAACATCAACACATTTTTACTTCAAATTGCAGTACTTTTTCAACTGGTAGATAAATAAGTAACTCTTTTTTTTTTTTTTTTGTTGTTGTTGTTAAAAAGGTATAACTAAATTGATTGTGCTATATTTTTTTACAAAAAAAAAAAAAACATGTTCATGGATTTTGATAAAATGCTTCAAACTAAAACACCCAATTATGAAAAAGAAATTGTATCTTAAAAAAAATGTTAGTAGAGAAGTCGAATCAGAGCACCAAACGTTTGTACAAAATACAATGGTGCCCAGTAACTGGGCACCATTTAAGACCACAGAAAAACAAATCACACAAGTTCCCTCATTTTGCTTTAAAAAAAAGAAAAGAAAAAGGAATAAAATTTGAAAACCGGACTTTTAAGGACTAAAAGGGGAAAAGAATTAGGGTGTACGCGCCAATATGCAAGTTTCGCCGCCTGGCGGAATTGCCACATAAAGAACTTATTGGCAAAATATGACTATTTTATTTTTATTAAAGTTTCTTGACGTTCCTAATGCAAAATGTTTACTCTCATGTACGGGGAATTATCTCCTGGGCTCGGGGTGAAACTCTTTTTAAATACCTATTGCCAAACATCCCGACCTCCGTAATGCTAAAATACAGTTGCTAAAAATGTAAACAACTTTCACGGTTCTAACCGTTAAATGAACAGTGAAAAAAAAAGGTGAATTCATATAGTTAAGTTTCATGTTATTGTTATTTATTTCCGATGCGAGTTTGTAAAAATGGTGTTGTCACAGTGAACGGACAGTACTACTGCTACTTCTACCTTTTCACTGCTGGATGTCCAATCATGGCACTACCCGCACGGCTTTCAATTGCCTTATGTAACATGCAGTCCAGGACATTAAGATTAAGTCTTTAATAATTAACAAGTTAAATGTTCAAAGTGGTTTTGTTAATGTTTCTATATTGTAAATAGTTATATTGTTCAAATATATATATTTTTAAAGTCTTTTAACTCAGGCAATTAGCAAACATATTCAAAACAACATAAAATCTGGAGGCACCGGCGATATGATGGAATCTACAGATGGAATCATCGTTTAAAGAACTCGCAGATAAGTAAACATTTTCTTCTTTACTAGTTTGGCGTTGGTTGCTTCTAAATTTATTTCAAAATGAGCGAACAGAAAATTGCTAAGCAGATCTGCAAACGTTCGAAGGAAGCTCTAGAAAGAATTAACGAGTTCCTTGATGTCAAAGGTCAAGAATTTAATAAACTTGATTTGACTAACAAGCTCAAGAGATTAGAAACGAATTGTTCGGAGTTTGACAAAGCTGAGTTGGAATTACCAGAAAAACTTTCGGAAATAGCTGAATTTGAAAAATCTTACTACGCAACCAAGGTCAGGCTTCAAAAGGCTCTTGATAAACTTTCTGTAAATGTGGATCATGTTCAAAACGATAGCTCTGATGTTATCAACAATTTAGTATACAACAGCTTTAAGCTGCCAAAACTAAATATGCAACCATTCACTGCTAAATATCAAGACTGGCCCTCCTTTAACGATTTGTACCTTTTGTTGGTTCACAATAATAGTAAAATTTCAAATATTCAAAAATTTCAGTATCTCAAGGGGCTTTTATATACGGAACCAGCGGCAATCATTAAGCACATTCCCATCACCGAAAATGGTTACACTGAAGCGTGGGAGAAACTGTTAGTCCGTTATGACAATAAAAAACAAATAATTTCTTCTTTGATTAAAACATTCCTGGATCAACCAGAAATTGAGGAGACGAATTGTGTAAACTTACGAAATATTGAAGATACTTCTGACGAAGTAATGAGGGGTTTGAAATCAGTTGACATTCAAGCAATAACAAAAGATGTATGGTTAATTTATATTTTATTGTGAAAGGTAGACGCAAAAACCCGGGAAGAATGGGCTAAACATACCGCCAAAGAAGAATTTCCAAACTTTGAAAGGTTTATATCGAGTTTTTGAATAATAAATGCGTATTGCTGGAACTATGTAATTCAGGTGAATGCAGTGTGGGCGGAAATATTTCAAAAAATGATAGAATGGGCCGTTAAGTGTGTAAAGTGTAAAGATAATTCTCACTATCTGTTTAAATGCCCAGAATTCAAAAAATTGAGTATCAAGGAACGTAAACAATTTGTGTACAAGTTCAAATTATGTCCCAATTGCTTATCCAACAAACACTCTGGCATTCAGTCATGCAATTCTATTTATTCATGTCATTTTTGCAAACACAAACATCACTCGCTTTTACACGATCATAATGATCAGAAGTATCATCCATCAAATACCTTGCATTCAAAAGCTTGTTTGGGCCAAAACTCGTCGCATTCAAACGCTAGTTTCCAGCAAGGCGATAGTTCATTACGAAAAGCAGAAAAGGAAATATCGGTGAATGCTGTGAGAAACGAATTTGCGTTATTACCTACCGCAAGCTTTTATGTAAAAGATTCGACAGGGCAGCTTCGCACAGTTAGAGTTCTGTGCGATTCAAGAAGTATGACCTCATTAATATCTAATGCATGTGTAAATGCTTTGGGATTAAAAAGGAAAAATGCTCGTTTCCCGATTACCGGTCTTGCAGATTCCAAAATAGGCATGACTAAGGGACAAATTAAAATTGATCTTATTTCTAGATTTAACCCCGAGGTTAAGTTAACAGTAAATGCCTTAATTTTAGATAATTAACTGCACCACTCCCTGCGGAACCCATATAAAAGGGACAAATTTCACATTTAACCAACGTACAAGTAGCGGATGAAAATTTCGGGGTTCCGAGTAAAGTGGACATGATTTTGGGTGCGGATCATTTTCTCAATCTTACTTACTAGTCAGATAAGTTGTGACGAAAGTAAAATAATTGCTCAGAATTCAATATTCAGGTTTCTCGTGTCCGGAAAACTTTCAGACACATCTTCAAAATCTAAAGCGACATATAGTTTACATATTTATGAATTAAATATAGATAGTGAGCTTAGAAAATTTTGGGAAGTAGAAGAAATATTAACCGCGGAAAATAAAACTCTTTCATCGGAAGAAGAATTTGTGGAAACTCATTTTCAGGCAAATTATTCAACAAATTCGGCTGGACGCTTTGTTGTGAAGTTGCCTTTTTATAAATCAAAAACAACTTTGGGTGATTCAAGACCTGCGGCAATTTCACGCCTTCTCGTGATGGAACGGAAATTCAAGTCTGAGCCAGAATTCGAAAAACAATATAAAGAATTTATGCTGGAATATGAACATTTAGGTCATATGGAACCAGTAGTTGAAACTTCCGCTAATCTCCTTGAAAATGAACAGTTCTTTTTGCCTCATCACGCTGTTATCAAGGCATCCAGTACAACAACCAAATTGCGTGTAGTTTTCGATGCGTCCTGTAGAACTACTACGGGAATTTCGCTGAATTCAATTTTGGGAGTGGGTCCCAAATTACAACGTGATATTTTTGAGATTTTATTAAATTTCAGATTTCCAAAAATAGCTTTCACAGCGGATATTGAGAAAATGTACCGGCAAGTCTTGGTGTCCGATGAGGACCGACCATATCAGCAAATTGTTTGGCGATATAGTGCCAATGATAAAATCAGCACTTACAGATTAAAAACTGTAACTTACGGTCTGGCTTCAGCCTCTTTTCTTGGAACCAGATGTATAAAGCAACTTGCACTTGATACCCAGGATAGTAATATATTGCGTATATTACAAGAAGACGTGTACATGGACAATCTTCTGTCGGGGTCATGTAATGTTTCAGACGCAATTTCGATCTGTAAAGAAATCACGTCGATTTTGCACTCTCATGGCTTCAATCTAAGGAAGTGGAATTCAAACTCCCCAGAATTACTGGCTGAATTTCGTGAACAGTGTTCAAGAGATGCTAATTTGGAAACTCATCCTGAAACAGATGTAGGTTCTAAAGTATTGGGTTTGTTTTGGAATTCATCTAGCGATACATTTAAATTCAAGGTTGCGTTAGCATTAAAGCCACCCTACACTAAAAGACGAATTCTTCAAGAATCGGCCCGCATTTCTGATCCTTTGGGATTGCTTGCCCCGTGTATCATTATGGTAAAAAAGTTTTATCAAAAGCTGTGGCTCATCAAGGGGGATTGGGACTCTCCTATTCCACCGCAACTAGTACACGAACGGATGAAATTTCAAAAATCACTTAATGAATTAGATCAAATCACCATTCCTAGATGTGTAATTATGGATTCCAAGAGGGATATTGAATTACATGGATTCGCAGATGCATCCTCATTGGCTTACACTGCTGTGATCTATAGCTCTATAGCCGTCAAAAAGTTAACGAATCTATAAAAGTTTCTCTTGTCGTTTCTAAAACAAAGGTTGCCCCAATTAAGCAAGTATCCATTCCGAGATAGGAATTATGTGCAGCTCACTTATTGTCCAAGTTATTTCACAATGTGCTGAACACTTTCCAGAATTTAAACATTCGCATTTTCGCCTGGACAGATTCAAGGGTAGTTTTATCTTGGCTATCTGCCCATCCACGCAAGTGGAAAACTTTTGTCGCTAACAGAACTTCTCAAATAATCGAGGTTCTTCCCGCCAGTTATTGGAATCATGTGTCGTCGAAAGACAACCCTGCAGATATCGCCTCCCGTGGTATTGACCTAAAATGTGTCATAAAATGCAGTTTGTGGTGGTATGGTCCACAGTGGTTAACTTTAGATAAAATGCATTGGCCAAAGGTTGAATCAAATTCGTCTGAGAGTGTTGAGGCAGTTAAAATTGAAGAAAGAAATAATCCTGTATTTGCTTTTCATATCCGTTCAGAAAATCAGTTCTTCACACATTTATTCGAAAATTATTCTTCATTGTCTAAAATAATTCGTATTTTGGCATATTGTCGAAGATTTGTTAAGCTCTGTAGAAAAAAAACGGAGATTCCAATGAATGCTTCAATTGGTTCGCTTAGATACGCTAAAGTGAGAGCGGCTGAGGAAATGATCATTCATTGGGTACAAGATATACATTTTTCTGAAGACAAGCAATGTATTGAGGATCAAAAGATACTAAAAAAAGCATAGTCCTTTACATTCACTTCTCCCATTTATAGATGAAAATGGTCTCTTAAGGGTGGGAGGACGCTTACAGAATTCTGAATTGCCTATGAATCACAAGCATCCACTAATTCTTCCTGCTCAACGCAAATTTAGTGAATTACTGGTTAAAGAGAAACACGCTACATATTTACATGCTGGTCCTACAATGTTATTTCATATCCTAAGGCAATCTTATTGGATAATCGGAGGAAAAAGATTAATCAATAGATGTATTAATCATTGCATAAAATGTCACAGATTTAGGACTGGTACTGTTACGTCACAGCTTATGGGCAATTTGCCTAAGCCCAGAGTGACTTTAGAGCGACCCTTTTTTTCAGTGTGGCATAGATTACGCGGGACCCGTCTCCAAAAAATTTAACAAAGGACGTGGTGCCAAAACTGCAAAAGGATATATAGCTCTATTCGTGTGTTTATCCACAAAAGCCATACATATTGAAGTAGTTAGTGATTTAACGACTGACACTTTCATTGCTGCTTTACGTCGTTTCAGTACTCGTCGTGGAACACCTCGTCACATTTGTAGTGACAATGCCACAAATTTTCAAGGAGCTCATCGTAAGCTTGATGAGTTGCAGCGGACTTGGTTCACAGTCCCTAACTCCACTTCAGTCATGAACTATTTGTCTCAGTCTTCAATTGAGTGGCACTTCATTCCTCCTGCTGCTCCTCATTTTGGAGGGATCTGGGAGGCAGGAATACAATCCATAAAGTTCCACCTTAAGAGAGTTCTAGGGGAAGTGACTCTCACTTTCAAAGAGCTAACGACACTAGTCGCCCAAATAGAGGCGTTATTAAATTCTCGTCCTATTACATGTGTAGATGTCAATGATATAGCTTCTATTGATGCCTTGACTCCCTCACATTTCCTTACAGGTAATGTAATCAGTTCAGTTCCAGATGCGGCGACCCTCTCCGAGCAGAATTGGAAAGGAAAATGGGAACGCCTTCAGATTATAAGACGGGGCTTTTGGAAAAGATGGTCAAGAGAATACTCGTCATCACTGCAAAGTCGGCAGAAATGGACATCACCACTGCCGAACATAAAAGTGAATGACTTAGTGCTCCTGAATTAAAATTCACCACCCGGCACGTGGCCATTAGTTCGGGTAATTGAAGTACACCCTGGTGAAGATAACTTAGTTCGAGTGGTGACTGTGAAGACAGCGAAGGGAATTTTCAAGAGACCCACATGCAAAATTTCACCCCTTCCTATATATTAGGACTAAAGTCCTAATAGGGTGGGGGTTATGTACGCGCCAATATGCAAATTTCGCTGCCTGGCAGAATTGCCACATAAAGAACTCTTAGTGAACGGACAGTACTACTGCTACTTTTACCTCTTCACCGCTGGACGTCCAATCATGGCACTACCCGCACGACTTTCAATTGCCTTATGTAACATGCAGTCCAGGACATTCAGATTAAGTCTTTAATAATTAACAAGTTAAATGTTCAAAGTGGTTTTGTTAATGTTTCTATATTGTAAATAGTTATATTGTTCAAATATATATATTTTTAAAGTTTTTTAAAAACATAGGGAAAGGTGCACTTAAAGAACCGATTTCATTTTTTAACATGGTTGGGTTTTCTTATTCTATCTTGGTTTCCTGAGTTTAGCTCATTTAAGAAATATATCTACAAGATTGCTTCTATTTGAACCAAAACTTACTGGTATTTTTTTATTTAAGTTTCTTAAATTAATATTTTTTCTGATTTTGCAACCCCCCCCCCCCCCCCCAGGAATTTTCGAAAAGGGCCGAATTTCAGGATTTCAAATTTTGGATTCGATGCTATTTATTAATTTTAGTTAGAAAGTAAAAAAAAAAATATTTCCATGAAAATTGTTAGTAAATGATCTACATTCTAAACAATTATCAATAAAGCAAGTAAGAGCAGCTCTTAACGAGTAATCAGTAAATAAATGCTTTTGAAACTTTTTTTCAATTTAAGGGGTGAAAATACTTCAAAGAAGCATATCGTTGACATCTAGCTGAATAAAAGAGACACATTTAACTAATATGTAGGCGAAAAAAACTTTCAGCTTTTTTTTTTTTTTTGCATTTGATCAATCGCATGTATGATTATCGCTTGTTAAAGGTAAAAGAATAATTAATTTTTATTATAATTTTCTTACGTCTTACACTATAATAAACGGCGAGTTGCCAACTCTCCCAATCGCTTTTCAGCTGATCTTTTGCTAAACAGTTTGTTCTCTCAAACACAGTTTTTTTTAGATCAAATAAATTCCCGTATCGAAAAAATTAATTTATTAATTTGTTTTTTTAAGAGCAATGTTTTAATATTTAGTATATTTTTAGCGACCAATTTGCTTCGCGATCGTCCGTTGCGGGGTTTTGTTGTGTGGGAGATTATGATATCTGCTGCGTTAATCAAAATTTGTATCTCGTGAAACTTCTTAATTTGTAGTAAATTGAAGGAATCTGACAGCTTCTTAATCCTGTACACCATAGTTGCCAAATGCTCCGTTTTCCCCTAGTTTTTCTAATTTAATTTGTGAACTTCGAAAACCTGATTATTTGGAAAAAGATCCGATTTTTCAAGCTGCTGTAAAAGTATTTTAACCTAACGAGATTGTACTACAAAACAAGAAGAATTTTTATTTAACTTTTTAAAAGTATATGTATTAATTTACATGAAGTTTCATAACTTATAACGCGAAAATGTAAAAAGCTATTTTTTGGAAACTTGCTAACATCTAGCACGTGCTTCGCCGAAAATTGCACGCAGCTTTTGAGATGTCTATCATTTTTGCATCCTGTAAATGTATCAATTAATTAAAAAGTTGACAGTTGTTTTAGTATTTGCAGCATGTAATCTGCTTGTTTTATTTTTTATTTAAAAAATTTCTTCAATTTTTGAAATTTTATTTTAGTTAAATTTTGGTAGTTACACTTTGATGGCAATGTACAAAGTTTTAAGGGCGGAAATACGTGTAAAGGTCTCAAAAAATTAAACTTTTTTTTTCTTCATAAATCTACAACTATTCAACAATATAACCTGAAAATTTCAAAGCAAAATTCCAAGTCGTTTAAAAGTTATAAGCATTTGAGCAAGCACCCCTTTTGGAGCATTTGAGCAGGTAGTCCCTCATGAATGACCTGAAGAGTATTAGAGAACTTTAGCAGGTGCCCTTTTATTTTACTTTTTTAACAATTGAGACCTCGGATAGAAATTTCTATAAGTATTAGTATCTATAAGTATAAAAAAAAGTTGATTCATTACTGCCTTAAATTTACCTTCAATACCACCCTATTTTTTCAAACGCGTTTTTCTCGAAACTACTTTTTTCGAATTTGCGTACACTCTAGCTCGCATTTTGATCAATCCTTATCAAATTTAGCACACGTTTTCTTCATATATACACGCTTTAGTTGAACTAAAATCATAAACATATCTTTTTTTTAAAACTTTTTTTATTGTAAAAAAAGAACAAAAAAAAAAAAAAAAACGGTTAAAAATCGTACTTAATATTTCCATTCTAAAAAAAATAGAAATTTTCATTTCTTTGTGATGATTTTAGTTCAACTAGAAGAGACACTTATATTAAAAGTAGATTTTTAAAAAAAAATGATTTCAGATAAAAATTGTGACCTCCAGGCTGTACGCAGACTGCCGATCCGGGTGTCGACTTACAGTGTGCAGCAGCCGATATCTCCGGGCTTTTTCAAGAAAAATGTTTGAAAATTTCAGTAAATGTTCTTCAATATATTTACAAAATAACCTCAAAATCTCAATAAAATATATTTATTCTTTATACGTTAAAAAAATTCATGAAAATTGCGTTTAATTTGCCGTTTTACACGTATTTCCCCCCTTAAGCGAATGAGCTCCATTTGTTTTAATTTGTATGTTGTTTCCAAAATGAAATATTTTTCTAAAGTTGAAAAAGTTTTTTCTGAATTTTTGTAAGCTCTTCTAAATAATTTTTAAAAAATATATTGTTTGGTTGGTTGGTATGAAAAAAAAATCTAAATTAAACAAATTCTCAAGACAAGTGCAGCGTTTTCTTTGACAATTTTTTTTTTAAATTTGTCCTTTCATTTAAGTTGTATTTTATACCACTAACCATTTTTGATAATTTTTCATATCATGATAATTTGCTTATATATGTTTAATGCTTGTGTTGTGTGCTTCTGTTATTACTAGCTCCAATAATTATTTAACTCCCTGACTGTATTGGACATTAGAAAAGCAACAAGTCAAAGAGAGCTCAATAAAAGTGTTTGTGTTGTGTTACTAATAAAAATACGATGTTAAATCAATTTCCCCTTTCAATAATGCTTCCTTCTGAAATAAACATAACAGTTTGTATATTTCAAAAAATTTGTGAGGTCCTTAAATAGTCCTTAGAAAGTCCTTATTTTTTGTTTTGCCAAAAGAGTACGAACCCTGGTAAACAGTAATTTAATTGGTGCACTAATCAAAAAACGTTTAACATCCCTGCTCTAATATATTAAGTATGAGAATTCAACAATGAGTAAAAAACCTCGACTTTTTTAAATTTAAATTTTTTAATTTTTTCATTTAATTTCACGAAATTTGCTGCCCGCTAAAACTGCCTTCCCAGGAGCCGGCCGACTCATCAACAACACAACATTATCAGTATAACTCAATTTTGGAGCTTCCAACAGTTTATACAATTAAATGATTCTATTAATCAGTTTCAATCGTTAGCAAAATAGCCAATCAATGATCCAATCAGAGCTAAGATTTTAGTTCTCTTTTTGCAAAAGTTAAATTTTCAAAAATAAATATATTTTTCTTTTTTTCGTTATATTGTTTTTCTTCTTTTTTTGTTGTGCATCACAGTTGAATATGCTCGCCCCCCAGACGTGCCCCCCAGACTGGGGCATGTGTCCTACCTTTAATTAAAATTATCTGCATTTTCATAAATTATGTAAAAGGTTGATTTATACAAATTCTATTTCAGCCTCTTTAAAATTAACTTAACAAATTAAGTGCAAAGTATACCACAGATTGAGATAGCCACATAATCTACATCTTGGCTTAAATCCATCTTTAGATATTCTACATTTGAAGTAGCAATTTGAACATGCAATTTTTAAAATCCAGAATTTTTGCTTTTTAGGATAAGAATTTTGATGGGTATGTTATTGAAATTTGGAGCCTCTTAGGAGGTCAAATGAAAAAGTAAGTTTTTTTAATAAATGTATATTTATTTGTGCATATTCTATTATAATAATGTACATAAAATGTTTCTAATTTTTGTCTGCAACAGGGTGTATATGATTTAAATTAAATGTTTTAGCAAAAATCAGAGAAAACAAGAATGTTGAAAAATGTATTACTAAGCTGAATTAACATGGGAGTTGCAAGATATGGGATGCTGCTCAAATGAAAGCGAGAACAAAATTTATTTAATTTTGTCATAGTGACGGAAGGGAATTCAGCTTATCATGAAAAGTATAGTGGAAATTAATGTACTTCCTTAAAAAGTTACATAAGGAATTAGCTAATTTTATACAAATTTTTGAAGAAGAAATTTTAAATTCTATACACAAAGATTTAAGTTTTTCAATATCGTACCGCAACACAATGTACAAGATCTACTTATCATTTAAAACTAATCTCCATTGCCTTAGATTATTTACAGGCAGATAATTATGATATAGCTGAAACTGTTATAATTAATTGCTCAAAAAAATCTAGAGCAGCAGGATAAAGATTTTGCTGCTCTAGATCTATGCCGGTTCATGCTTTTGTCAAAAAGCATGAACCGGATAATTAATTGTGAACCGGATAATTAAATTGTGAGTTACACAGCGTCATTGCCATGTGTAATGACAGTATCACAGTGGTGAAACCGGAAAAAATATTTAGTTAATGTTACACTACTTTTCCAACTGAACTTTGTGCAATTCCCTTTTTTTTCAGTGAAGGCTCAGGGGTGATAGTAGTAAGGATTTGCATTTCCTGAACTTTCAAAACAATTTCCTGAACCTCGAATTTTTTTCATAGGTACTGTATTTTCTGGTATAGAAGACGAAATGTAATTTATCTAGTTAAAATTTATGAAAACTACTTGATTCAGACAGAAATGGAAAAAAGTACTTATTTTAACAGGGGCCGCAATGGAAAATCTATAAAATATAGGACAACAGGAAAATGGTGCAAAGAGGGGAAACTATTTTAATAAATGTGTGGATTATTAAAAAAAATACGATTTCCTCTAAAAAATCATCAAAATGATGAAGAAAACTATATGAAAATTATTTATTGCATTTAATAAGACTGCAAGAAATTAAAATCCAAAAGCTCTTTTTTTATTGATTCAGAATAAAAGCAATAATTAACAATCTAACAGCAAACACGAACCCTTTACGAAAATCGCGATCGCAAAAATGAAACTCCACATCATAGCTACAAATTTCCAATTGGAATTACAATTCATCCCCCTTTTAAAAACATTTGTGCCTAAAAATTCGCGGCAAAAACGGTCCCGATTTATCTCTGAAAGGTCGACTTACACGCGGGTTTCTGTTTATTTGTCTGAAAGTTGGGGGTTCTGCTTACATGCGAATCGACTTACACGCAAGTATATACGGTAAGATATCGATAAAAATAAAAAGGAATTTTATTTACTTACTTTATAATTAAATTTTAAAAAGGGTTAAAATGGAAAAAATACGATTCATGTACAGGATGCAGAAAGATCGCGTAAAGAAAAGAACGCATACGTTTTCTTGCGAGCACGTGGAAAGGCCCACGATATTTTTAAAGAATTGCACACATCAATTAAGAAATATGCATTGCTTCAATTTAAAGCAAAAAAACCAAAATGAGGGCGGAAAATTTAAGGTCAAGAAGCAAAATAAAATTTCCGGAACTTAAGCAAAAATAATTCCTGTAATTTCCGGTTTTCCAGAACTCTACCACCCCTGGAGGAGAAATAACTTAATTTTCTAAGTAATATAATCTGCAACTGCTGAAAGTTTTAAATCTATAGTTTTTTTTTAAAGAATGAAGATCACCCCCCCCCCCCCCTCATCATTATTTTATACTTATATTACTTTATTTTCTCAAAATGCATATTGTTCCTGTATTGAGTAAAGAAAAGTTTTAAAAATTCCGCGGGGAAACATCATGCGGGGGGGGGGGGGGGGGAGCATGGCTCTCTGCTCCGCGACAGTATAATGTGCACAGAACCAAACCCCAAATTCGGCACGCTGGAGAACGGTGTTACGGCGAATTTTGGACACTACCAAAAATGGCGGATTCTCGGAAACAAACGCTTTTACGTAAGATTGCAATGCCTTCTTCTCAAACACAAAAATAATAGTGACCTTTTTTATTGCTTAATCAGAGAAAGAGCGCTTTTAACCAATGGGAAATCGGCAGTCGAGCTGACCACGCGCAACGAAAGGAAATTTCGCCGACGAAACACCAGACGCTTGCCGGTTTGAATAATTTTCCCTGATATTTGGAGAAAATTTAAATATCCCCAGATATTTTTCAAAACAACAAAATTCCCTGAGAATTCCCTGATTTCCCTTTTATGTTTCCACCCAATAAGATTATTTTTCAATATAAAATACAAATTTAATTTCTAACTGAATTCGTTAATTAATTTAGGACCAAATAGTTAATAACCAAACGAGCAAACGATGTACGCAACGAAGAATGCAATAAGCAACTGCTAATGCTAAAAGGCACGTTTTGTAAGCAAAAAGTGCAAGTAAGCGAAAAAATCCGAACTTTGCCCGAACTCTCTCGCCGAAGAACAGGGTTGCTGTAAATAATCCACGCTTTGAGAAATTCCGGTTAGAACTGGAATTCTGAGCTTTCTACCGTCGCCAATCTCCTATTGTCCGCAGCTCTTAACTACAACAAATCGTCAGTAAGTGCACGTTTTGGCGACTGTTGGTAAATCTTTTTTTTATATGCGCGCCAAGCGTGTGATAGGAAATGTTATTTTTTTTTAAATTCTCACCACTTAATTCAAAAGTAAAAATTAATTTCGGTAACTTACTACTTTATTTGGTTTAAGCCTTTAACATTGTAGACAGTAAAAGTCAGCTAAGTTGCGACGTACCTCCCGACTCGCAAATCTTTCTCAAACTGATTAGTTGGCTAAATCCGCCACTTGGGGGCGTTGCCGGTTTTCCCGATCGAGAATTTTCTCGAATGCACATCACGTGTCATCGACGCATGTGTGTACACGTGCTTAGCGGTATACGCAAATCACCCTCCGGTATTTAAGCGTAGTGCTCGCTCGCTTCTCTCTCTCTTATCTCTTAATTCTTTTAGAACTTCTCTTGAGACGTTCGCTCAGAGAGCGAGCGGGAAGTTGACGTTTTTACCCGGTGAGATGGACCATGTGCCTTAGAATACTTTCTTAGGGATAGTTGTTTCTCGAGCTGCATCGACTTTGTGTGAAATGCCCGATAGTTAAATTTTATTCATAAAATATAAAAATCTAGTCAACTTTATTTTTTTTTTACGAATGGCTTTAGGTGATATTTTTAACGTTGTATTGTAAAGTTATTGAAATATTTTTCATAAATAAATCTCTGCTATTCTTTTAAGAATTGTATTAGCTTCGAATTATTTCTTAGCAAAAATAATGGGTCCTTTAGAAGGGATAATGGCCCATCAGCGTGAAAAGTTGAATTCTGCTAAAATATTTTATTTTCCGTAGGAAAAAAAGCACTTTCCGTAATCCGTAGTCGTCTTTTTTACATACAAATTTTTGTATTTTTTGTAGATACTACGGAGAATCCGTAGCGTTCGGCATCTCTCTATCTGGTTTTGAAACTAGACGACAGTTATAGATAAAATAAATACTAGTGGTGTTTCGTGCATATGCTTTGTTTTGCTAACTTCTTTCTGAAAGAAAAGAAAGGAAAATGCGAAGTGATTGAATCCTAAGTTGATTTTGCCCCCCCCCCCCCTCTTGTAGTATTCCTCTTTCTTTTTTCATAAGATCAATAGTAAGATATGGAAATCAAAGATAAATGGCTATGATTTACTTAATAGCACATATGTTAAGATTAACAACTGATAGATTTGAACTCTAGCTATGAAAAAAAATGAGAAAATGATATTTAAAAATAATAAATGAAATCAATAAATATTTTAAAGTAGCGGACAATAAGATTGGGCAATGTTTGTCTACAAGTAATTTTTTTGTGGGAAGGGGGGCGAGGATATGTTTCTAATATTTATTAATAAAATTAAATTTGGATAACTTTGACTTAATGTTATAAAGAAAACTGATAAAATATATGGCAAAATCTTAAATTGTTTCTAAAAACCTTTGAACGCAAAAGTGGAAGCTCTCCTTTTCAGGGAATGTAGTACTCAATAGTATTAACCAACTGTAAAAAAATTTAAAAATTTTGAGATTGGATTTTTAAAGAAAAAAATAAAAAAGATTTTTTTAAAAAAATTTCAGAAGACTGCAGCAAAAAACATTGGACAGATATTTTTTAATGTATCCTTTTATCTTAAGCAGAATCTAATTACCGTAATTTCGGGAATAATGCTGCCTTCACACCTAAGGACGCGGAAACAAGATACACGCGCCGTCGCTGCGTCGCCGAGAAATTGTGTCCGATACCCTTCACATCTGGCAGCGGCGTAAAGACCGTATTCTATCTCGCGCATGCTCACTCAGTAGCGTTTTTATTTTGTAAACAAACTGAATTTCGCGCCCATTTCGTTCTAATTAACAATGATAAAATAAATACAATATACAACCCTTAGTATGAATCAAATATTGATTTTAATTACAATTATTAACCATTATTTGCTTTTTCTGCGTGCACTAACTGCAATATATATGAATATCTATTTTTTATTTTCGTCAAAAGACCTCAAATGATGTGTTAACAGTCTTGCAAAACGACCCATCAATGTCCTCTTGAAAAGATTTTTGCAGCATTATATCTGTGGATGCAAGTGCATCCATCAAAGTTTCATTCTGCCTCTTTCATTTGCTTTTAGATATCAAAAAGGCATTCTTTTTCCTTATGCTTTGGGGTACTTGGAGTACCTGAAAAGAAAAAAGTTTGCATCTGGAATGTAGCTTGGAAAATATAAAAAATACCTGATAATTCAAATTTTACTTTATAACATTCATTATTTGAAATTACTCGCATGATCGTAGGACCATCTTAATATTATCCAAATTAGGTAATAAATAATTGCTCATAATACTTTCATTTGACTTCGAGAAACTGGCCCCTCATTTTGTACTACACTTGAGTTTTCTTGAAATATGTTGTCACACATTCATTGTCTCTTCTGTAGAACAATAAGACAATTCATTAAATTTTCTACCTTACTGTTAACCAGGGTTGGCAGGTTTTTGACATGCGACAGTTTTAACCATGGTTAAAACTAGGGATGTAACGAATAGTGATTTGGCCGAATACCGAAAATTCGGCCATTTCTTCTAGGCCGAAGCCGAATATTCGGGTAATGTCTTCGGCCGAATACCGAATATTCGGCTGCCGAATATTAAAATTTCTGGAAAACCGTTGTAGTAGAAAGTATTTGTCAAATTAAAAATTATTCACAAACACCAATTACACACAATCTATGATGTGTGATGTAATTCTGTTTGTTAAGAATTTAACACTATCTAAAATTAATCTATTTTCTCTATTGTCTTGAAAGTAATAAAACTAAGAATTTCACCCGCAAGTGGAATAGAAATGACAGGTTTTAATGTAAGCATTAGCATTATTTTACTAATTATTTAGTTCAAATGAAAGAACTAATATTGCTTAGTGAACTTTTACCTTGCTCAAAACTGTTTTATGAAGGTTTTTTAAAAGTCAATATTTTTATTTTATGGGATTTATTTACATGCCTATTTTTTGAAGTTCTATTAAAATTTAATACACTTAACAGGAATATAGTTTTTTTTTTTTTTCAAAAACCCCAATAACTTATGCAATCTAAATATTCATGATATATTCTAGGTTTTTCACCAGTTCTCTCTCACCCAATATTCACAATAAATCAATCCACCCAAACAAAGTCTGACTTCCACTTTGTTAATAATAACAAAATAAATTTCTCATATTCTCCATAATAATTAAAACTATATATTAATGTATTCTTTTGCAATAATTATAATACAATTTTAAATTTTTTAAATGTACTAATTTCTTTATTTTTTTACATTTCTTCTGCATCAGAATTATTCGGTCGAATATTCGGCTAGGTGATGAAATGACTCTTCGGCCAGGCCGAATACGGAATAGTCATCGAATATTCGTTACATCTCTAGTTAAAACCAGCTTGTAAAAAACCTCCCTGTCAAAAACGTCAAAAAGTGTCGAAAACCTAATTTGTAAAAAAAATCAAATGATTTAGCAGGATTGGAAAGTGAAAGAAGTTTTTTTTAGGAGAAGACCGATTGACATTTATTGCCTTGTATAACTTAACCCAGCCCCCCTCTCCCGTTGGCTACGACTATGGAATCAAGCAAAAGAACTAACTAAATTTTACACAAATGGGAGAATATTTTCTTATGAGAAAATTCTTAATTTTCAAATTGTTATTTATATGTAAAACTTCAGACAATTTCGGGCCGGGGGGGGGGGGGGTTCTTAGCCCCCTGACGGCCTTGAATTATACAATTTGTTTTTTGGAAATAATAGATATTGTATCCATTTTTACTACTCGCATCGGCTATTGTCCTAGTGAAATTATAACAAAATCAAGAAATTGAATGTTCAGACAATTAGTATCAAAATAAAATAAATTAACAGATTCGAAAAACAAATATAGAATTTTTGTTAATAAAAAAACTTACCATCCACGTGTAACTTTTCGGCAAGTGTCATCCACGAATTATCCTTTTCTTCTCCATCTCGGAAATCTGTTCGACAGGCATTATACAGTCATGTACATTCTCTGACGAAATTTGTAATTTCTTCTTCCATTTTTAAGGGAAATATCAATTAAAGAGCGAAACAGCAACAAGCAAAAACGAAAAAAGAGTTGCAAGACAAATTTTTGCGCGGAAACGCAGCGCAAACGAATCATCGATTCTGATTGGCTACTATGCTTGGCAACGGACACAAAAGTTGAATTGTGTTCAACTCTTGGACACAGGGAGGCGAGCAACGGTAACAAAATGTATCCCATGTACTGCTCATGCGCAGAGGCGTGGAGACGCAGATTTTGTCTCCGTGTCCATAGGTGTGAAGCCAGCATAAGCGCCGCACCCATCATAAGCGCCGCAGCCAAAAAAAACAACCTCCCGAGCGCAAATTTTAACGTAAGCGCCACACCCATCGTAAGCGCCGCATCTCTTCTCACCCTCCCCCCCTTTCAAAAAATAATATATAAGATAAACAGTTATTCATTAATGCATACATTAGCGATAAATGCCTAAATATATCAACTTATGTTATTAATATTTTTAAGTTTACTAAAATTAACGGCAAATGTTTTCATCCGAACTTCTTGAAAATGTTTGTTTGTTGCATCAACGACACAGAAATGCGAACAACAGCAGTTAGAAATTTGCTGCTTAAGCCTGCACTAGCTTGATTAAGCAAAAAAAAAAGAGAGAGTGATCAACAGATTCACATCGAGAAAAACTGATGACGTCGTGTTTTTCGCCTCTCCGTTCAGCTGGCTTATGAGTACGGTCCCTCGCTCTCTGTCATGCCGCGCTTTTCGACGGTGACTCTCGCGAGTCATTGTTAGGGTTATTGCGTACTCCTTGCCCTTCTTTTCTCCTCTCGCCATACTTTCCCTTTTAATAATTTTCCGTAATCGTTTTGCGGTTAAAAAGCTCAGACTTCTAGGAGTCTAATATAGGTAACGAAATACATTTAAATAAATAGGAGACGTCAGTTGGCATTTACTAGCCATCCAGAGCGTGGGAACACGGACCCCTCTCCTAATGGCGCTCCATGGTTTTTTAAGTGATCGGCGCCACTAAGCACGCTTTGTGTGGGTCGTATCCACATTTTTTTTTTTTTAAGCATCGAACCCATCGAAATCTGAATCTTCAGAGTCAGAGTGGAAACACTTCATCAATTCTTCATCCAAACTGACTTCTAAATTTTCATTTTCGCTTTCATCCCCACTAGAGAATTCTTCATTTTCAACTCCATCAATGATGCCGGCTTTTCAAAATCCTGCCTTGATAGTGCCAATGGATACTTCCCACCAGGCTTCCGACACCCATCTGGCAACTTCATCCAACTCTGTCCTCTTCATTCTTCCGCCTTTGGTATATTCGTGCATACCATTCATCATCCAGTTTTCCCATTTCTGCCGTATTTTATTTTTAAAGCTTTTGTTAACAGCAATATCCAGGGGCTGCAAAATTTTTGTTAATCCTCCGGGAATTACTGCAAGTTTCGCGGACGCTTTTTTCAATTCACTCTTGACGGAATCCATTAAATGGGATCGCATGAAGTCCATAACTAATAAACCACTGGGCTTGAAAAAACAACCTTTTCTCTTCCGCCACACCTCATTGATCCAATCGATCATTATTTTCTCCTGCATCCAGCCTTTTTCGTTGCATTTTATGACAACATCTGCCGGGAAATTTTTGCTGGGCATTGTTTTTCTTTTGAAAATAATCAATGGCTTCAATTTTTCGCCAGAAGCTGTGCAGGCTGAAACACAGGTAAATGAAGTTTTCTCATTACCTGTAGTTGAAATTGAAACGGTGTTTTTTCCAGTGTTATCCACTGTCTTCACTGGTGGGCAGTCAAAAGTCATTGGCACTTCGTCCATGTTGACTATTTGGCAACTTTCAAATTTCTCTTGCAGCTTCAATTTGGAGATGTGCTCCAGAAAAGACTTCTGCTTTTCCTTCCAATCTGCTGGAAGCTTCTGCCCTACTGTTGTTCTGGTGCGAACGGACAATCTATTTCTTTTCATGAATCTGAAGCACCAGTTGGGATTTCCTTTAAAATTGCTAATCCCCATATTTGCCGCAACATTTCTGGCATGCAGCCTAATTTTCACTGTAGACACAGCATGCCCAGCTTCCCGCTGCTCTTTGATCCATCGAACCAAATTTTCTTCGAGAGCTGACCAAGATGGCTTCCCTCCTCTCCGAGCAGGCTTGGTTTTTGGCAAAGATTGGAGCTCGACTTTTTCGGACCGCCATCTCCGAACACATCGTTCGTCAATACCAAACTCTCTCCCAGCTGCACGGTTTCCAATTTTCTCCGCTTTCTCAATAACCTGCAGTTTAAAAGCTGCGGTATAACTTCTTGAGCGTTTCGGAGGCATTGCGATCAGCAAAAAAAAGCAAAGCCGGTGATCTGCGAAAGCGAAAAAATAGCGACGTGTGGCAATCGAAACGATAATATACACACTAAAATTCTTTGCTGGAATGGAATGTTTCTCCTGTAATGAGGGTGAATGGAGGGATTAGGCGACGAACCGGTTTTCATAGGGACCTCAAAGCGAGGGTAGAAGAAAACAAAGAGCTGGCTGGATTGGAACCCTTCAGCGAGGCTAGCTCGTGACCTTCGAGAGGAATCCTCTCGATGGTCACGGCTAAGTACGGGGGGAAGAGAAATACCGGCTACTATTTTTCCCAAGAAAAGACATTGGAAAACTAATAAACATGCACTCGAATTTAAAATTTAAAATTTTTTTTTCAGAAGCGCCGCACCCGGCGTATCCGCCGCACTTGAAAATTTTTTACTTTTTTTTCATATGCGCCGCGGCGCATATTCCCGAAATTACGGTACCTTTCAAATAAACAAAAACTGCATCAAAATATCTTGCACCCTTCAAGAAATAGAGCACTTGAAAGTTTTTGTCGAAAATCGCAAGTGAGAAATTGCGCCGAGGACACCATCTTTGGCGGCCTGTATCTCGGGGTAGGAATTTTTTTGAGCAAAACAAAAACATACCTATAACTCACTTTGTTCTAAATTTTAACATATGTGAAATTTAAAAACTTCTGAGACTATGAAGGTAAGATTTTATTTTTACCTGCCTGAATCGAGACGGTCTATGCCATTTATTTTCAAAACTTTCTGCATAAATATGCATTTTTTTTTAAAATGTATAAATGTTATTTGCATTTAAAAACTATTATATCTAGTTGCATTTTTCTCAGATTGTCAGTCTTAAGTTATGTTTATAGGTTTGAAAACAATTTTATTTAAATAAAAAAATAATGTTTTTGCACACACTGGTCTGTAATCATGCTTCTTTTGAGTATTTTTTAAAATATAGATAATTATATTGTGTTTTAATTTCCTCTCATTTTTGAATATTATAACTAACATTAATTTTCATAGGGAGTTGATCAATTTTTTGACGAATGTAGCATCTGCCTTGAGTGAGAATAATGTGTCACTGGTTTTGGTCATTCCCCCTTCCTCATATGCTAGGTAGGAATTTATTTTTTCTATTTGATATGACATGTTTTCAATATGAATATTATATCAATTTCACTTTTCTAACATGCATGATTTAAGTCAGTGGTACTCGACCTTTTTACTCTCACGCCACATACACATAATGATTATTTTATGTGGGTTACAGCATAAAAATTAATGTGCTTTTATTGATTTTTGCTAAACTCTTCTAAAAAGATCTTTTTCACTGCTGAATCAAACTTTAGTAGCTTGCAAAAAGGGAAGATGCTGCATAATAATAAGTTTATATCAGAGCTTGTCAAGTTTCTGAATTACCTATGGTTAGTCACTAAGAAACCTCAGTGGGCCACATGCAGCTCATGGCCCCCAGGTTGAGTATTGCTGCTTTAAGTAGTCAATTACAGTATTTTTTCTGGTATTGATTTTAATTATGAAATATTTACAAAAGTATTCACATATGCACATACAAGTATATAATATTCTGGGCATCATTAAAATTAGAAAGTTAGATTCCATGTGAAGTAATCCAGTGATCCTCATCAGATCATCATCAATTTTAATGAAACATTGTACGCTGCTCTGGTATATATGCAGACCTGCCAAGTGCTCCAGATCTTCCTGAGTTTCTACAAAAGTGCGTATCAACTCCGGTTGCTCCGTGTACAGTGTAGTTTACTCCGGAAATGTTCCTCGCTCTTCGCATTGTGATTGTTTCGGCTAGTGCTTTCCACGTTGTCTTTGCTTAGATTAGTTAGTTTTTTCTATTTGTGTTTTTAGTTCTCAACTTATACGATGTCGGGAAAAAACTCTCAACTCTCAAAGAAGGAGTATTTAGTTCAGTGGCCAGATTTAACGAGGTCGTCAAAATCTTTGCACCATGTTTATTGCAACGTATGCAAAAGCGCCTTTTCCATAAATAGCACATGGAGGAAAAAATGACTGCGGCATGTTGAAGGTGCGCAAAAGTATCCGCCTTGAATAATGCATGAGGCTGTTACATTTCTTGATGCATAGTGTGCAATATAGCCCGCTGCCCAATCTTTTGCGTCAAATTGCATGTGTTTGATATTCAAGCATGCCCTCTGCAGGGGTCGGCGCGAGTCACTTTTTTTGCATTGGTCACTTTTAGTCGCTTTTTCCACTTTTTTTTTAAAAAGCCATCGCCAGAATGCTGAAGCATGTTCCACAAACAAAAGTATCATGACACTGTTCACTTCAAAGGAGAACATGGATGTTATCAAAGCTGAGTCTCTATTTGCCAAATTTCTAGTGAAGCCACAACTTGCCCCTGTCTGCTGCCGACCATGCCAGACCATTATTTAGAAGAATGTTCCAGGTCTCGGACATTGCTTCAAAATACTGCTGTGCTGGAATGAAAAAGACGGAAATTGGTGACTCTTTTGCTGAAACAATGCAAGACGAATTCTTTAGTATAATTGAAGATAAAACAAATTTCGCTGGCTACCGATGGAAGCAATAGCATTTCCAATGATAAATTATTTCCGATCGTCATTACTTATTTTATTGACGCAATCGAAAGAATTTGTACTACATTGCTTTCTCTTCCTAAGTTGGGGAAAGATGCAACTGGGGAAAATATATTCAATTTTCTTAATGAAGAACTTAAGAAATATGATGTACTGCGGACAAATTGTGTTGCATTTGGCTCAGATAAATACATCAGTCATGCTTGGCAAGATCAAAGGGGATAGTGCATTTATTAAAAAAGAAAATGCCAATATTGTTATTCATGGCTGTGCTTGTGCATGCCATTTAATACGTTTAGCTGCACAACATGGTACCAAAAAAATGCCTGATTTTCATGTTGAAAATTCTTATTGATGTGTATTTTTACTTTAAAAAAAGCACCAAAAGACTTTAACTTTTGAAATTGTGTGAAAAAGCTTGCGAGCTTGAAAACCGGAAGATTCTAAAGTATGGAGCTACTAGATGGCTTTCAATGGGAAAGTTCTTGATAGATTTTTAGAGCAATGGGATGTGTTGCAAAAATTCTTTTGTGAAGAAGAAAAAGGTACATCTTCCACATTTTTAAAACTTAAGCAAGCTTTTGAATACCCTATGACACAGCTGTATCTTTTGTTTTTGCAATCTGAGGTTCTTTTATTTGAAACCACAAATGTCATTATGCAACAAGAAGCTCCACTCATATATAAATACAAAAGAGAAATGGCCAATTTATTTCGAGGCATAGTTTCCAGATTCTTAAAGCCCAAAACCATATTGGAATCTACTTCCATTTTTGAAATTAATTTTTGTAAAAAAAAAAATCATAAAGAGGATTCTGATCTTGTGTAGGTGGGAAAGAAAGACAATGCATCAAAGATAAAAATCTTCCTGCAACAGAAGTAGAGAAGTTCTATTCCTCTGTACGAAATTTTAATTCAGAAACTTGCTCGTATATGTCTAAGAAATTTCCATTAAGAAATGGCATTTACGAACATAGTGAAGTTTTAGACTTATCTCTTCGTCATGAAGTAAAATTTGCTTCGGTAGACTTTTTTCTTGATTTTTTTTTTTTTGTACCCCAAGAAGAGAGAAGTCTTATAGAACATGAATTTTCAAGTTATCAGATTGATCCTCTGAATAGCAAAATTCTGCAGGCTGCATGTTGTGATGTAGCTTGGTCTTTAGTTAATAAAATGGAGGATCAAAATGGTGAAAGAAAATACTGATACCTCTCATCTGTAATGAAAATGATTCTCCTTCTCCTGCACAGCAATGCTGCTTACGAGAAAATCTTTAGTGTTTAAAAAAAAAAAAACACACAGATTTTCGGTCAAGCATGACTTGGCCATATTAGAAGCAATTGTAATTGAAAAATACAAAAATGCTGGAACACCCTGCTTTGATACTGCTTTATCAAAAACAGACTTAAGCAAAGCTAAAAAAGCAACTTATCAAGCACTTAATTTAAAATAATTGTTCATATGCAAATGTTAGTTGAACTTTTTATTCATTTACATATTTTAAAGTAATGTTAGATACAGTGAAGCAGATTTATCATAATTATTTTATACTTAAGATTTCAAAATGTGACCCCCGCCCCCATGAAATTTTAATTGTGTTACAAATTTGTTCATTTACTTTCAATTTGAATGATCTTAGGTACACTAACAAAACAAAATTAATTTTTGAGAATTTTTTTAAAATAAACTTTATAAACTCCCATAAAATTTGTTTCTCTTTCTTTTTCTATATATATGTTTATATCTGATATACACAGTGCACACACGCAAACATTTATATACATGTGTATTAAAATACTTTAAACTGTGAGTTTGCGATGTGCTCCTGAAATGCTCCTGAAGTCTTGTGCATTTACTCCTGAGGAGCTGGTAATAATGTTGACAGGCCTATATATGACACTAAGTTTAATAAAGTTTTAGACATAGCCCCCTTGACTAAATGCCTAGCGATTTGCGGGGAAAGTTGGCCACAGATTTTAGTTATCTTTTCCCCCACCAGGAACGCTACTTATTTGCTATAACAAACCGCGCTCTTTCCATTAGTTTGAAGGGTATTAATTAATTAATTAATTAATAACAATATAGTGCAAAACTATTTTTATATAAATAGTATACATTGTTTATTATGTTGTCCAATCTTTACAGTAGCTTGTCCTTGGAATACGAATGATTATATATTATAATGCATTTTATATTATGCAAATATTAATTAAATTGAATTTATTGATTTTTTTATTAATAAAATTTAACTAATAAAAATAATTTAACTTTGTGCAAGTAAACAATAAAAATAAAATTACACGTTAATTTAAAGCACAAATAAGCTATAAAATGCAGACATATGTTTTGGGATTGCTTGGAATCCCTTTTTCAATGCGACAGGGAGCTTCTAGATGCAAAACATCCAAATGAAGCAGACAGAACAACAAAAACAAAGCTTATATAGGCTAAGAATTATCTGTAAACCAATGAGAATAAAGGCAGCGTGAAGTGGAAGTAGAAGTAGCAGGAAGACACCAATAAGAGAGCAACAAACGAATCCAGTTTAAAGTACAGGAAGTAAAAAGGAATATCAAAAAAAATAAAGCAAAAAAGACGACAGCATGCATAAAAATTGAAATAAAAATAAGTACAGAAACTACCAAAACAAAATGCAAAACAAAGTACACATGTAAAGGAGGGGGAGGGGAGGGAGTGGGAAAGGAGAAAAATAGACACAAAAAAGGAAAACAACAAGAAATCCTAGAAAGAACAACAAATTAAAGAAATTTATGCCAGACCTGGGAAAAATAAGGAGTTGAGGAAGAATCATTAACCAAATTAGAACTATTCATGTTAATATGATAAGCTTCCCAAAAGTCAAGCTCTAAAGGGGAAGAACATTTTTGAATAATTTTACCAGAATTGAAATCAAAAGAGTGGTTGGAATTCCAACAATGTTGAGCAATGCTAGACTTATTTAACTCTTGCTTTCGTACATAAACTTTATGCTCATTTAAGCGAATTTTCAGAGCACGTTTTGTCTGCCCAATGTAAGAAAGGCCGCAACGGCAACTAATTTCGTAAATACCCCAAGTGTTAAGTTGATCGACAGGATCCTTAAGAGAAGAGAAGGAAAGTTTGTTACTAGGAGCAAAAACGACTTGAAATTGAAACCTTTTTAGGATTTTAGCAATACGGAAACTGACAGAATGAAAGAATGGTAACACAACCAAATTCTTTCTAGAAACCACATTATTGGGACCAGAAGTTTTCTTAGAAAGTTTGTTATGAATAGAATCAATTAAAGAGTGAGAAAATCTTCTATCAACAGCTACAGCTTTCAGATAGTTGAGTTCAATCTTGAGAAGCTCAGGAGAAGAGCAAATATTAATAGCACGATGGACCAGAGCATTAAAAGCCGAATATTTTTCGTTGGGAGGATGAGACGACAGTCTGTGAGGAGGTAAAGAAACAGCGAAAGGTTTACGATAGACAGAAGTAGTGAAACCAGACTCACTCTTAGAAATAAAGACATCAAGAAACACGAGGCTACTATTAAGTTCTTTCTCACAAGAAAACTGGATATTAGGATCAATGGAGTTCATAATAGAAAGACCATCATCAATACCTAACAAGTTACTGTCCGTTATGACAAAACAATCATCCACATAACGAACATAAAATTGAAATTGCAATTTCTGGAACAGTTTTTCCTCAAAATAATGCATATAGAAATCACTTAAAATAGGACTAAGAGGACTTCCCATAGCCAGGTCATCTACCATAGCATAGAATTTACCATTAAATACAAAAGTGCTCTGTTGCAAGCACACACGAGTAAGGAAAACTAATTCCTCAATTTCCACAGAAGTAAAATGGAATTCAGAAAGCCTTTTCCTGAGGCAAGTCAAAGCGCCATCAACAGGAACATTAGTAAACAAAGAATTAACATCAAAAGAGGCCATAACTGAATTATTCGGAACGAAGTTATGAAGTTTCTTAACAAAATCGGTGGAATTTTTAACAGTGAAAACATTCCGACTCCTAAGTGGAGAAAACACAGAAACTAAATACTTGGAAAGTTTATATGAAGCAGTGCCAATGTTGGAAACAATTGGTCTGAAAGGAATACCTGCCTTGTGTACCTTTGGTAAAGCATAAAAACGTGCACAATTAGCAACAGAAGGAATCACAGATAGTTTAGCAATCAAAGGAATAGAATGAACAGACTTAACAGCAGAAGAAATAGCTTTTAACTCTTTGTCACTAGGATCTTTATAAATTTCAGAATAAGGACCAGAAGCAATTAAGTCATCAGTTTTTTCAACATAAGATGATTTATTAAGAACAACAATCTGACCACCCTTGTCTGCTTTGGTAATGACCAAATCAGAATTGGAAACTAAATTATTGACACATCGTTTCACAGAATGGGTAAAACCAGTATTAGGAACTTTTATCATATTAACAGGAATAGTTCTAATTTGGTTAATGATTCTTCCTCAACTCCTTATTTTTCACAGGTCTGGCATAAATTTCTTTAATTTGTTGTTCTTTCTAGGTTTTCTTGTTGTTTTCCTTTTTTGTGTCTATTTTTCTCCTTCCCCCCTCCCTCCCCTCCCCCTCCTTTACATGTGTACTTTGTTTTGCATTTTGTTTTGGTAGTTTCTGTACTTATTTTTATTTCAATTTTATTCTTTGTATTTTATTTTATTATTTTTGCAATTTTTATGCATGCTGTCGTCTTTTTTGCTTTATTTTTATTGATATTCCTTTTTACTTCCTGTACTTTCAACTGGATTCGTTTGTTGCTCTCTTATTGGTGTCTTCCTGCTACTTCTACTTCCACTTCACGCTGCCTTTATTCTCATTGGTTTACAGATAATTCTTAGGCTATATAAGCTTTGTTTTTGTTGTTCTGTCTGCTTCATTTGGATATTTTGCATCTAGAAGCTCCCTGTCGCATTGAAAAAGGGATTCCAAGCAATCCCGAAACATATGTCTGCATTTTATTGCTCATTTGTGCTTTAAATTAATGTGTAATTTTATTTTTATTGTTTACTTGCACAAAGTTAAATTATTTTTATCCGTTAGGCTTAACGTGCCTTGAATTTTGTTCTTCTTTCTTTTGTTTTTGTTCTTCCATCTGTTCGCTGCTTGGTGAGTGTTTGTTTTTTGTTCTTTTCTTCATTGCCTTTCTTGACTGTGTTTGTTTTTGCTTTTTTGTTTTCGCTTTTTTTGTTTTCTGACATTCATTCCGCATATTGTTACGTTGTGTATGTTTCGCACTTGTTTTTGAATTTTGTTCTTTCTGTTTATTTTTATTTATTGAACGGTTTAGCTATTGTTTTTCCCCTTATGTTTTGGTTGTTTTGATTCTGGTTATGTCTCAGGTTAACAGATTTTGTAATCTACGGATTAAAAAGGTTCGGTTTTTGAACCATTTAAAATTTCTCCAGTCTTGCAGGCGCAAGAAAGTTATTCCTAAGTTTATCACCTTGAAGTGTAATTTACCGCGTTCTGTTAGGGTTAATAAGGTAATTTTTCATTCTAAATTAGCGTTACTTCGAGCTTCTATCCAAGAAACTAGGAAAAAACTTTCGTTTATAGAACGTGAACTTTATGATTTACATCTTTCTGTATCTAATTCTAATTTTGATTTTGAGTCTATTGATAGAATGTCAAGAGCTCTTTGTTCATCCGACAGTCACAAAATTACTTTAAATAAGAAATTTACTAAGTTGTGTAACGATTCAAATGTTCCTGTTTCGGCTGATTTGCCTCTTGTTAATAGGAACACGGTTGTAAATCTTTCGAAATTTCCTTTGAATAGTAATGAAATCAATGCTCTGAAATGTAATAACAATTTTGCTTTGGCTAAAAAGCCTTCTTTTTCTGAACTTATTGCTCCGGTTGAAAAAGCTTTCAAATTTAGTGCCTTAACTTCCTCTCAAAAAGAGTCGGTTCGGCATCTTATTGCTTCCAATGTTGATTTCAATTCAAAAGTTCCTAATACTGGTTTTACCCATTCTGTGAAACGATGTGTCAATAATTTAGTTTCAAATTCTGATTTGGTCATTACCAAAGCAGACAAGGGTGGTCAGATTGTTGTTCTTAATAAATCATCTTATGTTGAAAAAACTGATGACTTAATTGCTTCTGGTCCTTATTCTGAAATTTATAAAGATCCTAGTGACAAAGAGTTAAAAGCTATTTCTTCTGCTGTTAAGTCTGTTCATTCTATTCCTTTGATTGCTAAACAATCTGTGATTCCTTCTGTTGCTAATTGTGCACGTTTTTATGCTTTACCAAAGGTACACAAGGCAGGTATTCCTTTCAGACCAATTGTTTCCAATATTGGCACTGCTTCATATAAACTTTCCAAGTATTTAGTTTCTGTGTTTTCTCCACTTAGGAGCCAGAATGTTTTCACTGTTAAAAATTCCACCGATTTTGTTAAGAAACTTCATAACTTCGTTCCGAATAATTCAGTTATGGCCTCTTTTGATGTTAATTCTTTGTTTACTAATGTTCCTGTTGATGGCGCTTTGACTTGCCTCAGGAAAAGGCTTTCTGAATTCCATTTTACTTTTGTGGAAATTGAGGAATTAGTTTTCCTTACTCGTGTGTGCTTGCAACACAGCACTTTTGTATTTAATGGTAAATTCTATGCTATGGTAGATGGCCTGGCTATGGGAAGTCCTCTTAGTCCTATTTTAAGTGATTTCTATATGCATTATTTTGAGGAAAATCTGTTCCAGAAATTGCAATTTCAATTTTATGTTCGTTATGTGGATGATTGTTTTGTCCTAACGGACAGTAACTTGTTAGGTATTGATGATGCTCTTTCTATTATGAACTCCATTGATCCTAATATCCAGTTTTCTTGTGAGAAAGAACTTAATAGTAGCCTCGTGTTTCTTGATGTCTTTATTTCTAAGAGTGAGTCTGGTTTCACTACTTCTGTCTATCGTAAACCTTTCGCTGTTTCTTTACCTCCTCACAGACTGTCGTCTCATCCTCCCAACCAAAAATATTCGGCTTTTAATGCTCTGGTCCATCGTGCTATTAATATTTGCTCTTCTCCTGAGCTTCTCAAGATTGAACTCAACTATCTGAAAGCTGTAGCTGTTGATAGAGGATTTTCTCACTCTTTAATTGATTCTATTCATAACAAACTTTCTAAGAAAACTTCTGGTCCCAATAATGTGGTTTCTAGAAAGAATTTGGTTGTGTTACCATTCTTTCATTCTGTCAGTTTCCGTATTGCTAAAATCCTAAAAAGGTTTCAATTTCAAGTCGTTTTTGCTCCTAGTAACAAACTTTCCTTCTCTTCTCTTAAGGATCCTGTCGATCAACTTAACACTTGGGGTATTTACCAAATTAGTTGCCGTTGCAGCCTTTCTTACATTGGGCAGACAAAACGTGCTCTGAAAATTCGCTTAAATGAGCATAAAGTTTATGTACGAAAGCAAGAGTTAAATAAGTCTAGCATTGCTCAACATTGTTGGAATTCCAACCACTCTTTTGATTTCAATTCTGGTAAAATTATTCAAAAATGTTCTTCCCCTTTAGAGCTTGCCTTTTGGGAAGCTTATCATATTAACAGGAATAGTTCTAATTTGGTTAATGATTCTTCCTCAACTCCTTATTTTTCACAGGTCTGGCATAAATTTCTTTAATTTGTTGTTCTTTCTAGGTTTTCTTGTTGTTTTCCTTTTTTGTGTCTATTTTTCTCCTTCCCCCTCCCTCCCCTCCCCCTCCTTTACGTGTGTACTTTGTTTTGCATTTTGTTTTGGTAGTTTCTGTACTTATTTTTATTTCAATTTTATTCTTTGTATTTTATTTTATTATTTTTGCAATTTTTATGCATGCTGTCATCTTTTTTGCTTTATTTTTATTGATATTCCTTTTTACTTCCTGTACTTTCAACTGGATTCGTTTGTTGCTCTCTTATTGGTGTCTTCCTGCTACTTCTACTTCCACTTCACGCTGCCTTTATACTCATTGGTTTACAGATAATTCTTAGGCTATATAAGCTTTGTTTTTGTTGTTCTGTCTGCTTCATTTGGATGTTTTGCATCTAGAAGCTCCCTGTCGCATTGAAAAAGGGATTCCAAGCAATCCCGAAACATATGTCTGCATTTTATTGCTCATTTGTGCTTTAAATTAACGTGTAATTTTATTTTTAAAATTTAACTAGTTATACAAAGGATCAATAAGAAATAATGAAAGTTAGTAAGGAAAGGAATTCAAATTATTATTCATGCATAGAATCGAATTCTAACCGTATTTCAAGAACTTATTTAATTCTATGGATGAATTAATGAGAATAATTTGGAAGCCCAATAGCAGAATTTTTTGTATCGATCTACAGCACAAGTTTTTGAAGTCAAAATTTATCTGTGACACCAAATGATCTGGAACCAAATTTACAATCATAAAAAAATACCAAACTATGCATTTTAAAATAATTGACGTATAACAATAACACATACATGCAATAAATAAATGTTATAATTATTCAATTTATAAGTAAATTAATAAAATCTAAAATTGAACATACAATAATGCAAGCTAAGAGAAAATGAAGTAAAAACAATACCACACAGTTTAATATTTGAAAATTATTTATCATGTAACTTAGTGAAAACAGGGTAAAAATTTATCTGAGTCAATAACACTACTAACCAGTTTTGAAATAACATGTTTAAAAGCAAACTTTGTGGGCACATGCTTAAAATGTTGAAAGTATTTTTTTTTTTTTGATTATTTTGTAAGGTGGCTAATTAATCTGAAAGCTTCGAGATAATCTGCAGCGCTCACTGCCATGCTGCACAATTTCTGCTACTGGGTTTGGAAGTAATATTTGTCCTATTCTTCATGGCTAAAATATCACTTCAGTGCAATGTGTTATAAATTGTAATTATTCACATATTTAAACATTTTAATTTTATTTATGTATAATTTTTATTTATTTATTTATAATTTTATTTATTGAAACCAAAAGGACTGGTTTTTCTTTCGGTGGGGGGGGGGGGGGGGGATAGATCAGATTCTATGATAAGATTAAATTTGATTCTATTATAAGAATAAAAACTTGATTTTTATGCAAAGTTTTTATAAGTTTCCTAAATGAAGAATTTGGTTCCAAGTTCCCCAATTTAACGTCCTCATCGTTCTGCTCGTTTTTTGAAGCAATGATTTCTTGAAAAATATAAGATTGCGCAAAAGTATATCTGCTACCCTAAGTGCACTTAAAAGCATTTCAAAACTTTGAACATCTTTGCAGAGCCTGTGCAAAAGTCTTAACTTTTAAAATTCAGGGAAAAAATTTTAATTTTCAAGATCACTGTAAATAAATAATAATAATATTAATAAGATATTCTTCTTTTCTAAAACAGATGAGTCCATATAACTATCTACTCATATATATATCACATGTATAGATTTGCTGTTAATCAATCAAGGAATCTTCTCAAAATCCTCATCTTCTCAAAAATTTTCAAAATGCTCCAAGTAAATCTTTAATTATTTTATCTATAGCATCGTTCTCAAACAAATATTAAAATTAAAAGTTTTAGTCAAGAGCTGGATTTTTATTTGTTTTCTTACATCGTTAAAAATAACAGTTGAAATTATGTGTATTATATTCTGTATGTATGAATTGCATAAATAATAATTATCTTTTTTCACTGCTTTTTTATTTATTTTTTTTAAACATTTTTTAATGTTTTCAATAGAACCTTCGATTGTAACAAAATTAATATTTCGTAAGTTTGATTTAAAATATGAAAGTATTTGAAGTAGTATTTCGTAATCGAAATTTGACGTATTGTCTGGTACAGGTTGGCTGAGTATGCGAGTGTTCTCTACTTTTGCAATTGGTCTTATAGAAAAAAATGCCAAAAATATATTTATTTAATGGAAATGCTTAAAATTTCTTCTTTTAACACTTCTTTATATATATAGTCCATTAAACTCGAAAATAATAATAATAACAAAGTTAAAAATAAGTGATGACATGCAATTATAATTTTAAGTACTTTTATAGAATACAGAAACAATGTTTTATTTTTTCGTAGTTGAATGAAAGTGATACAGATTTTTATTACATAGCTATTAAAGGATGTTGCTGCACAGCACGTTTGCAAATTAAATAAAAAATTGTTTCTTAAGCGAAGTTTCATTTTACAGACTAAAAGAATTAAATCATTACTTTAATGAAATTTGTGTTCATTGGTGTAACCAATTTTTTTTTTTTTAAATACCTACAGTTAGAAGAAAACCACTTTAATAAAATAAAAGTTTTAAGCTGATGCACCGTTAAAATGCTCCTAGACTAACGAGATATCAAAAATAAATAATATCATTTAATTTCCTACTGTTTTACTGCACCATAAAGTAAGAGCGAAAAAAATGTGATAAATGAGTCATACGATTAAATATTAAAAGAAATTCAAATTATTTTTCTAAAAAACCATTTTTTAGCGCTTGTTATCACAATTTACCAAGCGTTTACAAGTAAAACACCATTTTCCAATAGCAAATGGGTAGTGCCCTCTAGCGGTGTTTTCGTTATCAGTGGGAGAAAATCGTTGCCCGTAGGGTAATGGGTTTCGCTCCATTTCAGAAGGCATCTAGTTAAGGGGGCTATGGACCTCAAATGGTAAAATTAAAGCAGTAAGGACACCATTCAAAATCTGAACTCAAAAAGTTTGAGTGCTGTACAAACCAAGTAAATCTGTTTGGATGTCTCTGGGGAATTAAATAAATTGCTAATTGCAAATTTTGCTAATATTTCTGCTTATCTGTTTTCTTTTTAGAGGGCAGACTGGAATGTTTCTCAAACAAGATTTTGAAGCCCTGGTGGATCATGTAACTGCCTTTAGTCTAATGAGTTATGATTATTCCAGTTCTCAAAGGTTTGTGAAAAAAATCTTCTTCCTTTTATTTTTTCTCTAGTCAGTTTTTAACTTCACAATGTTTACAATTCTTTTATGTTGTATTTGTTAATTTTTTTAATAATTGGAGCTATTTATTGGGACCATGCACCTACTCACGATGAATATAGTTTTTATAATTTTATTTTTAAATGTATCTAATAAAAAGAACATGTATTTCTGACAAGGCAAAATTTTTGCCGTGTTTAAAACATTGGCTATGCTGTCGAACTGTTGTTGCCAACTTTTTGAAGCCACTGAGCAACTGTACCATTTTCAAACTCTACTACAAGCTACTCCCGCCCTCCCCAAAAAAAGTTAAAAATAGTAAGAAACCTAAGTTTGACAGTAGTGAATTATCTATTAAAACACAAGCGGGTTACTATATTGGCAGAGTTATCAACTTTTCACATACTTCATATCATATCAACAAAATATTTTTCTGTTTCTTTCTAAGCTACACGCTATTCAATGTGAATATTGACGAAACATTGGGAATCAACAATGAATTGTTGGTATATTAAAGTGCAGACTAGCGACCTGAGCACGACCATGATCTAACAAAAATTACCCCACAAGCTACTAGTAGCTTGGTAGCCTTCCGAGCTACCATGCCACAGGTCCGGGGTTCGATTCCCGGGCGGGGCAGGGTCGACTCAGCCTTTCAACCCTGCAGTGGGGTCGATAAAATGAGGACCAAGCATGCTTGGGAACTAAACACTGGGAGTTCCGCGTCAGGCCGACCACTTGACCGGAACTTCTGCTTCTGCACCCCAGGGCCCTCGATCTCGAAAACTGGGATAGGCACACAGGACATTTGGGCTGGTGCGCCGCTGAGTTTAGTTTTAGTTTAGCTACTAGTAGCTTGTGGTCGATAGTTTGACGACCACTGCTGTAGAACCTCGATCAAAGGTTTTGCTCATGGCCATTCTTTTTAAACAATAGTAAAATAGTACAGAAAAATGACAAATGCATGTTGAGGTGAAGCAAGACGAGTCAAACCAAATGTTGCACGCATAAAAACGATTGATGCATGAACAATTGATTGAGGTTTCAATGTATAATATGTCAATAGCACATTTCATAGGTTTTTGATAGAAGTAAAAATTAATATCTGTAGAAATATATTATGAAACTTGGCACATAGGTACAAAATTGGTGCAAACCCCAAGTGTTGTTTCAAAACTTTTAAAATTGATTTTTTTTTCTAGATTTTTTTTAAAACTTCAAATTTTTTCTGCTATAATCTTATTGCTTATCAGCTTAGAAACCATAAAATGCAGAAGAGAAGGACACCAATTTGAACCCTCTATGAAAAAACTTTTTGATCTGGTGTTATTACCACATGTCTGTCAAAGTTTTGATTAATTAGCATTTTTTTAATTATTATTTGCAAAAATAAGCAAGTGAAAAACTAAAAGCAAACACAAACAAAATCACTTAAAAATTTATTTCTAAAAGTCAAAAATTAAGAAATAACTAAAAAATAAATAATAATAATGATAATAAAATAAAAAATTATATTAATTAATGAATTTGGTACTAAATGAACTTACATTGTATTTTGTCTTTCACTGATTCATATTTACTATTGGAAAATCGAATATATTTTCTATGAAAGTTACATTAAAAATGGTCTCACTTTTTCTCTATTTTTTGCAATTTTTAATTTTTGATGGCAGCAGAAACTTTGATTAACATATAACATTCACTCAGAAGAAGAAGAAAAAAAATGGGGTATGCAATATTGGTGGATTTGATATTGAATGACTATATGTTGTATTTTGTTCTTATGTATTTCATATTTTACTGTATGAAAACTAATCCATTTTCAGTAAAATTTAAAATCACGTTAAAAATGCCCTCACACATTTTAATGTTTTTTTTTTAAATTAATCAAGAAGATTGCTTATTGCTTTCGGTACAGCATGTATATTTTCATATTTGTCTTATATTTTTCAAAACGACGTCATAGACAACTTGTTGAAATATTGATATGTTGCTGCCAAATTTGATACCAAATCCAGTGTGAAATCCCAGTGATACTTGCCGATATTTTGAAAGAGTCCCTTAAACCCAATGCTAAGCATTGCTACCAACAATGTTATTTCAGTTACAGTCATTCAGGGTAACTTCGAACCATGTGGGTTAACTTTGAACCAAGTCATATTTTTTAGCATATTTGACAATTTAAAAATTTAGAGTAGAAAACTGATTTTATAAGCTATTTAGCTGAGTGCAACATTGGACCTTCTAGTTTCTTTTTTTAGTCCAATATACGAAAAAATATAACATGGTTCAAAGTTTCTGTCCTTCGTTCAAAGTTACCCTGAAGGACTGAACAGATTGCAAATGGACATAAACTGCTTTCGTTTTTAAATATATGCATACTTTTTTAAATAAATAGGAATAAATATTGGAATTAGGTATTTCAGTTCCAACTATAGTATGAATTATCTCGAAAAACATTTAAAGCCTTACAAATAAATTCATTCCATTAGTACTCAAAGAACTCGCAAGTAAACCTTCTCTCTCCAGCAATAAGGGATCTGAACACAGTATATATAGTCTGAATCTACACCACTTGAATAGTATAAATAGAATTCTAGCGACAGACATCAAATGGTATAGAAATTATGAGAGCTTTTAGATAAAAGTATATTCTATGTGAAAAAAATGTATTTGCCACAAATAAACAAGGTCTATTCATTTATTCAAGCAAATTTATTTAAGTTATTAGACACCAAAAGACATTATCAAAAGAATTGGACCTTAAGAGCTTTCAGAATCAGACAGAAAAAAGTGTTATTTCCGCCTGAAATTTAATGCCTTATTAGAATACAGTTCACAGTTAAAAACTGAAGTAATGTGAGGAAGTCCATGTTGGCAGACTCATCATCAATTCATGTAGCATATCTGATCACGTTCACGAATCGTGAGGCCGAAAACTGACACATGGTGGTTGATTGAATCTTCAAAAACTTGTTGCGATGCTCTAGATTCTCTGTGGCCTCTCTTAAAACACTCAATGATGAACCTGGGGAATGCTATATAGTATCTAAAGAAGCAAATGTCCAAAGATTGAATTTCAGCAGTACGTCCACCAGGAATGGAACATATGATCAATCTGATAACTTTGTTGGATTGATAGGTAAGTTGGTTTTGAAGTAGCTCATGGCTGAAAACATATTGAAGGGCGATGTTCATTTCTTTCGCCATATAAGGCACTTATCAGGTACATTACTCACAGGGATTATGGAGAAACTGGAGCAAATCTGGCATAACGACAAGATTTGAAGATTCAAACATTCACCATGCTGCAATACAAGACCCCATGATTCAGGAACATGATCAGAGTTGCATTTTATAAAGCTCAGGGTTCTTTCTCACAGTCCCTGAAAAACCTTGGAAAGTCCCCAGAAGTGAAAAAAACATTAATAAGGTAATTGAAAAGTCCTTGATTTTTGCCGAAGATTGCTAAGTAAAATTCCTGTGAAAAGAAATAATCAAGTGAATTTCGGAGCAGAACAAAAGGGAAAGTGCGCCCCTTCAAAGAAAATGTCTGTGAGCTTCTCTTCTCTCCCTCTCTGCATTTTCGGAACTAAGTCAAGGTCAAATAATCATTGCTGCCTCTCGATTTTGGCCGGGGTGCTTCTGATTTCAAGTCAAACTCTTTGCTTTGTATTTTATTGCTCCCATTTGTGTTTTTTTTTAACTTAATGCTTTTATGTTTACAAATTTTGGTGACCAATATTATCCTCCGCATTTGCATTAATCAAAATTCCCTTAAATGTGCTTATTGACACATATTTAAAAGCTTTCCCATTGTTTTTTAAACCATCCACTACTATAATAACTTCCTGCAATGAATTGTGTTGTTCGGGACCAGACAAATGGAAGTCCAAAAATAGCGATTTTCAGATGCTGTTTAATTGTACGAAAATTAACAAGAGATAAAGCATACTATATTTTTAGTATTAACAATCATGTTTTGTATCCTTCGTATAACAGCTTTGTTACTAGGCAACAAGAATATTCTTTTTTTTTTTTTGCAGTTTTTACGTTCAGTGTTTAAAGTAGGGCCATTCCAAGTCAAATCATCCAGTGGAGACATGGTTTGACACCCGTGGTCGGGCGATTTTCATGAAATTTGGTGAGATTATTCTACACATAGACATAAGAACAATTGTAAAGTTTTATTTCAATATATTGATTAGGTTTTGAAATAGAACACTTTTAAAGTTTTGCCAGAAATTTGCAATTCGATGCTGATCGCAAATCAAGCAATTGAGCATACTTCTATATTTTTTATCGTAAAACAGTTATTTTTGAAAATAGAAAGCCCTTGGTGGAAAGCCCTTTATACAATGTATATATATGAATGTAAATTAAATACACTATATAACAACATTATAAGAGCAGCCAATATTATTTTTTTGAAAATTGAAGTTATTAGGACTAATAGATTTTGGTACTTTTCAAAGGCATAACTTTGATCAGCTCTAACTCAATGAAAAGTCCAAACCCTATCAATTTTAATGTACCACTTTGAAGCATTTTTAATCTAGTTTGTAATGGTGTAATTAGTTTTAGAATTGAAGGATACATTCTTAATGCAATTGAGCAGTTTCTGAGCGCCAATCATTGTACTAAATACAACTCAATTTTGTTCTTCAAAGATTTTTTAAGTTGCCTTAATACCTTTAAATCCCAAATCTAATGCTATATTTCAATTCACAAAAGAATACTGAACACAATGCAAAAGAAAATTAACTTTCTATCTTCAAAAATAATTGTTTTACGATAAAAAATATAGAAGTATGCGTAATTGCTTGATTTGCAATCAGCGTCGAATTGCAAATTTCTGGCAAAACTTTAAAGTGTTCTATTTCAAAAACTAATCAAGATATTGAGATAAAATTTTACAGTCGCTCTTATATCTATGGGTAAAACAATCTCACCAAGTTTCATCAAAATCGGCCGACCTCGGGTGTCGACCCCTGGATGATATGACTTACTTTACTCTGGCCCTGAGGTTCGCGCCAGAGGAAATTCAGGTCCGTTTTCTGACCCTTCACAAAATTCCATTGAATCAAAACTGACCTTTAACGAAATGCCAGTCAATCAAAGCAAACCCTTCAGAAAATTGTTAACTAAAATCGTACTTTTTACAGAATTATTTATTAAATAAGCGGGGGAAAATTAGAAAATTTATCACTATGTGTTTAAATTTTGAATTTGCATAAAATCATTTGATTTTTTTTCACAAAAATCTTTAAAATTCACAAAAAAAAAAAAAAAAACGGACCCTGTTAAAAATGCTGGATTGACGCCTGAATCTATATCAGGATTGAAATCAAAATTGCTTCATGTTTATGTATGTGTTTTTTTTTTTTTTTCATTTGCATCAGTACTTAACTGTTGCGGGTACAAGATCTTAGTGTAACGTAAATAGTCAGACATGTGATTTTTTTCCGTATTTTGACGGAATTCCGTAATTTCGGTAATGTTGGAAGACTTTATCTCTCTCTCTCTCTCTCTCTTTTCTATGAAAATTTTTGGAAGTACCTGCGTACATGCCTGCCAAGTTTTGCAAATTACGAGTAAAATTTACGCATTTTATCTTTTTTTGTTTTTTGTGCTTTCAAGAGTCAATCCCGATTTTTTATTCATTTTGAAATCCGGTTGCATCTGCTTCGGTAAAACTTCCTAGTTCTCGATTACTATCTGATTCTAACTCTTGGACATCAAAAACTTTGAGCTTACAATTATTTTTAATTTTTCTTACGTTTTAGCTTCTGTAGTAAAGGACTTGCTCTGCCGTCATTTTGTCACGCCCACTCGAAATTTAAGCCAAAAATTTAAGGAATTAAAAAAATTATTTTTTCCCTTGTTTAAGTTTTAGAGATCATGTCAGTTTTTGATTATCATTATAAAATATTACAGTCACATTAATAATATACTTTTAAAAATATTTTTGACTCTTTTTCTCTTCTTTTGCATATAATTTAAAATGTTTTGAAATTTTAGCATTATTAATCTTTATTAGCATTGGGGTTTTTTTTCCCTTTCAAGAGCTCATTATATATTGTTGCAAAATAAATAAATATTTCTTTCTATTTTCATTAAATATATAATAAAAAACATGTAAAAAATTTAGCAATTGTTTTTCAAATACCTTAAAACAATCGTTAAATTTGACAAAAAACCTAATGTTTTTAACTGTACCTCTTCTTAATCTTAGAATTTCATAAGTCAAATAGTTAAAAAATTTTATGCATATATACAAATAAAAAAATCAACCATTGTGTGTCGTTGGGTACTCAGAGAACTGGGTCCCAAGGACCCACAATTTTAAAAAATGTGAGTCCCATCTTGAAAATTGTGGGTCCCCAAAGCATTTTTTCCTAGCATTTTCGTATGTTGCTATTATTTCAGTTTGTAAAAATACAGTAACCTAATGCCCAAAAAAAAAAAAAAATTCCTTAAGTCATAAGTACATTTATTGTGTAATAATAATCTTGTTCTTTTCATAGTTCTTTCTTTATTCATCCAGTGTCAAGCTTATTCTTTCCTTTAAGGGAGGAAATAGGTGTAAAGCAGGGGTGTCGTTGGGTACTCAGAGAACTGGGTCCCAAGGACCCACAATTTTAAAAAATGTGAGTCCCATCTTGAAAATTGTGGGTCCCCAAAGCATTTTTTCCTAGCATTTTCGTATGTTGCTATTATTTCAGTTTGTAAAAATACAGTAACCTAATGCCCAAAAAAAAAAAAAATTCCTTAACAGCCCTAAAAACAACCTTTCTCTTTTATGAAAGCAGGTACCGAAATTCTATATTATGTATACTAACTATATATAACTACTTTTCTACACCAGACCCCTACCTGTTAGCCGAGGCCTTAGGATTGCTTGCACAGGGGTGGGGGTCCACTGATTTTACATGCATGTACCCCCAAGTGTACATGGTGGGCTTTCAACGGGTATCGAACACGCAACCTTCCAAGTGGAAGTTCAACGCTCTAACCACTAGGCTACCATGGCATACTACAGTCAACTCTCCAAAATCTGCACTGCTAGGGACCAAGGATTTTGTGGATTTTAGAATTTTGTGGATTTTGGGTCATTGATTTGTGTTAAGCATTTTGCAAGGTTATAATATTGCATTCACCTTTTTACTTATCACTCAAAAAAATTTTGATAAACCAATAATTATACAGGCATGAATATATAAAAGATTAATAGAAAAGAAAGAAAATTTATAAAAATTAGATACTATATATATATATATATATAGATATATGCGAACTTTAAATGATTTTTTTTTTATTCTACTACTTTGTAAAAAGGCAGATTGGTGGTCGCCACTCGTCAACTGGCTACCAAAAAATTTTAATGGTGACGAAGAATTTCATTGCTGATCACCACGTTGGCGACCAAAACTGGTCTCCATTAATTAGATCATGGAGAAAGAATATTTGCACCACAAAATCGATGCAAATGCAAAATTTATACTAAAAAATAGCTTAATATTTGTGCTGAATACGATTTAAATTGTGTACTAATAAAAAAATTATAACAAATATCGCAAACCGAAAACAGATGCAAAAAGATTGATGTCTCATTACGGCAAAACGCTAATATGATGCATGGCACGTGGCTATAAAAAAAACATAAAAATAAGCTAAAAATCCAGTGTTTTAAATATATAAAAGGCTGATGTGAGTTATTGTAAACATTTCAAGTTAAAAAAATGCTTTTAGCTTCGAAAATTTAAGGAATTTCTAGTTTTTTTAACTAAGTTTTCAAATAAGTTTCAATGTTTACATCGGATATCTTACGCGGATTTTAGACGTTCGCGGATTTTGGATCCGTGTATTTGAGAGAGTTGACTGCATATAACTTACCAGATGGAATAAACAAAATTCCTAATCTATAGAATGAAAAACGTACTCCAAGATTTCACATATTTAATAAAGACGTGTGCTAAATGAAACAATGTTTTGAAATGAATTTTAGATAATATATCCTGTAAATGCACTATCAACTCATGGTGATAAAAACTGAAAGGCTTGACTTAAGGTGATTATCGCTGTAATAAAGCAGCCAAGGTGTGCATAAACACCAATTTTTCTTTTCAGACTCCTTCAAATGTAACATTAATTTTTATCAGTTTCGTTCTTTATTTGAATCTCTTTTGAAAGACTGGACGTATGTATATATTGTGAAAACTTAAACTTATTGAAACAAAATAAAATTAAACCCCCGATTGAGCATTCAATTTCTTAACTTTTTAAAGCTAGCCCTCTTAACGAGAATACAATTTTTTTTAAACACCTTGTGATCAAATTTTAATGAAAATAAATATTAATTTCATTTATTTGCTTTCTAACAAAGCTTATTAAGCATAAAAAATGAAAAACTTCCAACTTCCAGAGCAGATGCAAAAAGATTGCATTTTTCAAAATGCGATCGAAATAAAAATCGGCAAATAAACAAATTTCTTTGAATAAAATAATTTTAGAATTACACTTAAAACATTTCTCCTCCTTTTATCTGAAGCAATAATAGTCAACATGATCCTACCAAATTTGGAAAACGTTTAGAAAAATAACTGGAGCACAATCACTTCCAATACTGTTTTTAAACTATTAAAGAGCATGTGTAGAACACTCACTGACGTTCGAGAGTCGGAGACTGCCACGTGCCGGTCGTAATGAAAGGGGTGAGGGAGGGGCTTTGAAAAGAATAGAGGAAATATGACATGTTGTAAGGTAAGAAGCAACCAGAGAGAGATTTTACCCTGGGGACAAATATTGAGCCCCCTGTGAGGAATACGTCCCATTGGGCCGATTGTGTATGGTGCGATTGGAAGGAAAATACTGATAAGGAAGGTTGTTAGGAACTTGTTCTCAGTGGATAATGGATGTCTTAGTAATCTTTTTATGAAAAAATAACTTCCATTCTACTCTGGTTTTACTTTTAAGAAACTTGAAAGAAAGTAATGAAAGGAAAATAGCGCGTCCTTTAGGACGCGTGAGGTTTCGAATATCGGGTCCTTTTCGCGTATCACTCGTCTTTTACGCGCTATAGCGCGTCAGCGACACCCCTGGTAAAGGTCTCAAAAAATTGAATTTCTTTTCCTCATAAATCGATTCTACAACTATTCAATAATATACCCTGAAAATTTCAAAGCAAAATTCCAAGCCGTTTAAAAGTTATAAGCATTTGAGCAAGCATCCTTCCGGAGCAGTCGCACTTGTTGTCATTCATGAATGACCTGAAGGGTATTAGAGGAACAGAACATTAGCAGATGTCCTTTGTTTCTTTTAACAATTAAGACCTTGGATAGAAATTTCTATAAGTGTTAGTGACCCTGTGATGACGTGCACATTTTAAAATCAACCTTAAATTGATTCATTACTGCCTTAAATTTACCTTCCCTACCACTCTTTTTTTTTTTCAAACGCGTTTTTCTCCAAACTACTTTTTTCGAATTTGCATGCACTCTAGCTCGCAGAGTTTTTGATCAATACTTATCAAAAAAAGCACACATTTTCTTTATCTATATGCGCTCTGTTTGAACTTCAATCATAAACAATATCTTGTGGTGATCTCCAATGTAGATGGCGCCACATAATGGAGCCATATTCTCTAAATAACAAATATTATGTGAAAAATATCAAGAGATGAACCCTAGACTTTGAAAGGAGGAAGTCGCAATAAAATTCGGTTAAGCGCAACCTATGCCTGTGCATTATTTCACTATAACAACATAAATATCAATGGTGACATTTCCTATAAGTGGCGATTCCGGACGTTTGAACCTCCAAATTCTTCAGTTTCCCAAAAATATCATCGAGAAAAGAGCAACAAATAAATATATCTGCGGCATCTCAGATCGAAACTCCCCCGCATCCATTGAAAACATCTCAGCAGACTCCCCAAAAACGGGCCTCTACCAGCGCATTCCTATGGAGACTCCCTTTTGCCTGGCCTTTCCAAGTAAGAGATTCATTTATTGATGTACCTCAATCTCATTACATTCGAAAATTGTAGTTTAAAATGTATAAAGGAAATCTTTATTCGAATTTTCTACATATTATAGAGAAAGGGCATTAATGAGTAATTAAATGTACATATATATATATAAAAACATATATATATAATATTAAAATAATTAAGCATATATATTTTCACGAAACAGATTTGCGAAGGCTGATGTCAGTGCTGTTAAAATTCCTAATTATAATAGGGCAGATCCTACCTTATGGTTTGTAATGTGTGAAAGCACGTTTGCGCTTGCAACTCCTAAAGCTATTACCGAGCCTATAACAAAATATAACTATGTAGTTGCCAACTTGCCTCCTGAAGTGGCATCCTTAGTAAGGGATATTTTAATGAAACCTGATGCGGAAGACCCATATAAAACATTAAAAGATGCTTTGATAACTCGTTCAGGAGAATCTTCCCAACAGGAAATCCGTCAACTCCTATCTGGAGAAGTCCTAGGGAATAGAAGGCCTTCAGAACTACTACGTGATATGCAGCGCCGTGCCGAGAATCTGAAGATACCAAAAGAGCTCATGATGGAGTTGTACCTACAGCGGTTGCCAGCGTCAGTACAATCAATTTTGGCTGCCGTCACAAACCTTGATGTAGATAAAGCCGCGGAAATCGCGGATAAAATTCTAGAGGTGAACCCGGCTCCTGTAGAAAATTTTGCCGTTTCACAAAATAACGTTTACTCTGTCGAGAGCCAAATATTGAGAGAAATAGAACGTATAAATAAGAGAATAGACAATCTTTCTTTCAATAGAGGTCGATCGCCTTTCCGTCGTAGTAATAGGCGTAGTTTCCGCAAACAGAGCGCTTCTAGAAATCGCCATTCTTCGGTTTGCTGGTATCATTGTCGATTCGACGATAAATGCAAACCTGAGAAATGTGTTGCGCCCTGCTCATTTCAGGGAAATGCAAACGGCGAAGAGTAATGGCGGCATATTCTTTGCCTGAGGTTTCACGTCGCCTGTTCATTACAGACAGAAAGAGTAATATTTCCTTTCTCATCGATACAGGTAGCGATGTAAGCCTCTTACCAGCAAACAATTTCATAAAAAGAAACTCGCCCCAACAAACCCTTTTCGCGGCAAACTCTTCAAAAATCAATGTTTACGGACAAAAGTGCCTTTCATTAAATTTAAATTTAAGAAGAGAATTTGTTTGGAATTTCCTTGTAGCGGATATCAGCACACCAATTCTTGGAGCAGATTTTCTTCATTGCTTTGAATTGGTACCTGACTTACGCAGAAAATGTTTGAGGGACACCAAAACAAATATTTCCATTTTAGGGCAGGTGAAACATACAGATCTCCATTCCGTAAAAACTAACTGATGATAGCGTTTATCACAATCTTTTGAAAGAATATCCAAATGTTACAAAATTACCAAACTCCGATCAACCGGTTAAACACAAGACCTTTCATTACAATGAAACGGTCGGTCCCCCGGTCACAGCAAAACCGCGCCGTTTGGCACCCGATCAGTTGAAAATAGCTAAGGCGGAATTTGAAAATATGATCCGATTAGGTCATATGAAACCCTCCAGTAGTAACTATGCATCTCCACTTCATATGGTACCCAAAAAGAATACAAATGAGTGGCGGCCTGTAGGAGACTACCGATCTCTTAATTCCCAAACGATAAAAGATAAGTACCCAGTTAAATGCATCATGGATTTTAGTGGTGAACTACATGGCACAAAAATTTTTTCTCACATTGACCTCGTAAAGGCTTATTATCAAATTCCCATCTACCCACCACATGTGCACAAAAGTGCAACAGTCACCCCATTTGGATTGTTCGAAAACACAGTCATGCAATTCGGATTGACAAATGCAAGTTCAACCTTTCAAAGATTCATCGATGAGGTGACTAGAGATTTGCCTTTTGTGTACGCGTTTGTGGACGATTTATTAATTGCATCACATAATGAAACAGAGCATTTAAATCACTTAAGAATGCTATTTGAACGTTTGAATGAATATGGTCTTTCGATACAACCTTCAAAATGTACGTTTGGGAAATCAGAGATTGATTTTTTGGGATTTCGAGTTACAGAACATGGCATAAAACCCCTACCCGATCGAGTTCAGTGCATTCTCGACTTTCCTCAGCCTCAATCATTAACTCAGCTTCATTGGTATTTAGGAATTTTTAATTTTTATAGGTGTTGCATACCTAAAGCTGCTCAAGTATTGGCTCCCTTAGTAAAATTTTTGGAAGGGAATAAAAATGCAAAGAAAGCCCGTTCTCAGGTTCAGAAAAAATCTGAAAAATTACAATGGAACGAAGAGCCTGAAAAATCTTTTCAAGAGTCCAAACTGGCCATTGCAAATGCAACCTTTTTGAGGCATCCTATCCCAGGTGCTCAGTTAGGTTTATGGGTAGATGCAAGTGATTTTTCGGTAGGAGGTAGCCTCATGCAGAATTCGAAAGGAAATTGGGAACCATTAGCCTTTTTCTCAATGAAACTCAACAAAAGCCAACACAAAAATGGTCAACTTATGATAGGGAATTATTTGCAATATATTCTACCATTAGAAAATTTAAACATATGCTAGAAACACGTAATTTTCCCATATATACCGATCAAAAACCATTAATTTATGCCTTTAAACAAAACCCTGACAAATGTTCCCCCAGACAACTACGTCATTTAGATTTAATTTCTCAATATTCCACTGATATCAGGCACGTGGATGGTCGTGAAAATATTGTTGCAGACGCATTGTCTCGAATTGAAATAAACTCAATTACAAAATCTGAATTTCTAAATTTTGAGGAATTTGCCGAGAAGCAAAAATCGGATGTAGAGGTACAACAATATGTGAATGATAAGAGTTCTTCTTTGAAATTATCGATGAAGCCATGTCACACCATGGGAACAAGTCTTCTCTGTGACACTTCAACTGATTTTCCTCGGCCCTTTGTACCCGAACAGTTCCGGAGGCAGATCTTCGACCACCATCACAATATTTCCCATCCTGGCATGGCTGCAACAACCAAGCTGATATGCAGCAGATACGTCTGGCCACATATGAAGAGAACAATCAAATCATGGGTTCAAGCTTGCGAACAGTGCCAGAGATCAAAAGTACAACGCCACACCAAGGTACCGCTTGGAACGTTCGAGCTCCCTGATGCTAGATTTTCCCAAGTGCATCTAGACCTGGTCGGCCCGCTTCCATCATGCAACGGAAGTACATACATCCTGACCATGATAGACCGCTTTTCTAGATGGCCTGAAGCAATACCATTGCCTGATATAAAAACAACAACCATCTGCCGTGCCATTTTCGACACTTGGATTTCTTGCTTCGGTTGCCCAACCGTTATAACAACAGATCGAGGCGCCCAAATGTTGTCTAATCTGTATAAAGAATTTTGCAACTTACTTGGCACTAATCGCATTAAAACCACAGCCTACCACCCAATCGCGAATGGCATTATTGAACGCTTCCACCGGCATCTAAAATCTGCTGTCAAGGCACACGAAAACACAATGTGGACAGAAGTGCTTCCAATTGTGCTCTTAGGTATCCGTTCCCCCGTCAAAGCAGACGTAAACGCTTCTTGTGCAGAAATTCTGTATGGCACACCTTTACGTTTGCCAAGTGAAATGGTGGACCATTCTACACAAGTTGTGTGCAACGAACCTTTCGTGACAAACCTTGTGAACCTAATGAGACAGATCAACCCTTTTTCTAGTGTTCCGCATAGTGAACCAAACATTTATGTACATCCTTCATTAATGTCGTGCACTCATGTATTTTTGCGTATCGATCGTGTGCAAAAACCATTGTCACAACCGTATGCTGGACCATATAAGGTGCTTCATCGAAATCAAAAGACCTTCAAATTAAGCATAAACGGAAAACAATCGACGATTTCAATAGACCGTCTAAAACCGGCACACATCATACCTAATGTGATACAGAAAAACTTTTCTGATGCACCAAAGGTTACCACTGCAAAATCTGCCACATCACATGAGTCGCGTGCACCGCACACAATAACGCGGTCAGGCAGACGCGTTCATTTTCCAGATAAATTGGTTACAAGTGTAAATAGTTAGTGATTATTCCTATAATTGTTTCAACCATTTATTGTCAAATTTAATATACAAGTTTATTTCAAGTTATTCATTTATTTTCAAATTTATACTACCTTACTTCAAATTTCTCAATTTGTGTATATAGTTATTATTTGTGTGCTTAACATTGAATTCATGCTTATAGAGTCTAGTATGTTTATATATTTGAAATTGATATTATACATAATCGTTCCTATGTCACTGGGGGGGTACTCTGTGGTGATCTCCAATGTAGATGGCGCCACATAATGGAGCCATATTCTCTAAATAACAAATATTATGTGAAAAATATCAAGAGATGAACCCTAGACTTGCCAGGAGGAAGTCGCAATAAAATTCGGTTAAGCGCAACCTATGCCTGTGCATTATTTCACCATAACTACATAAATATCAACGGTGACATTTCCTATAATCTTTCTTTTACTTTTTTTATTGCGAAAAAGGAACAAAAAACGGTCAAAAATCGTACTTAATTTTCACATTCTAAAAAACAAAAATAGAAATTTTCGATTTTTTGGGATAATTGTAGTTCAAATAGAAGAGACACTTATAAAAAAAGTAATTTTTAAAAAACATTGATTTCAGATAAAAATTGTGACCTCCAGGATGTACATAAACTGCCGATCCCGGTGGAGACTTACAATGTGCAGCAGCTAATATTTCCGAGATTTTTCAAGAAAAATGTTTGAAATTTTCAGTAAATGTTCTTCAATATATCTACAAAATAACCTCAAAAGCTCCATAAAATATATTTATTCGTTATGTGTTAAAAAGTTTCATGAAAATTCTCTTAATATGCCTTCCTACAGCTATTTCCCCCCTTAAGCATTGCTCTTTTATGCTCTTCATATAATGCTTTGGTACTTTGCAATCTTTTTTTTTTTTTTTTTGCTTCATGCTTTATTCATTAATAGTTAATGCTCTGAAACATATTTATTTCTTTAAAAAGTGCAATGAATTTTTATAAATTGCTCTGAATTCAGACTTTAAGTTTCAATATAAGTTCCGAAGAACGTCATATAGGACTTCCACTTTTTTTGTTAGAAATTAAGCCCCATTTAGTGAATTATATTAAAGTAATGACTTGACTTTGCTTAGTATTTGATTATTATATTGCATAATAATTTGTAATATAAGATATTTTAATAAGCTTTTACAACATTATGCCGTGATGGCGTGATTTTTCAGTACTTTTTGCCCTCGTGAGTCACATGTCTAAAATAGACATGAATATTAAATTTTTCATACTTTCCCCTGACTTATGTGTGTGGTTAATTTTTTCAGTGATATCTATCTGATGACAAGTTATTTAGGTAAAGACTAAAATTACAGTTACTTGATAGAAATGGCACTTTCTGAAAGCAATATGCTTATATATTGGTAGTTTAAAATATGTGATTTAATGTTTTCTGATGATTTTCATTCAGTATTTCGTGCATTGCAGGCCTAGCCCAAATAGTCCTTTGCCTTGGCTTCTTCAATGTGTGGAAGATTTAATTCCTGATCCATCTAGTCCTAATCGTAAAAAGATACTGCTGGGATTAAATTTTTATGGTAATGATTACTCTGGGCTGAGTGGACAACCTATTATTGGACATGAGTAAGCATTTATTTTCAGTATAAATTATTTTTAAAATCACGAATTATCATTAATAATTATTTGAAAAATGTTATTCTATCTTTGATCACAAATGTGCATTTTGATTAGCATGATGCAAATTGATTGTATTCTAATATTATTCTTTCCTCCACCCTTTCTCATTCTCTCTCAGTTTATTTCCTTAAATGTATTGTCAAAGTTTCATTCATTACTTATCTGAATGATAAATTTTAGTATTATCTTGAACAGTTCATATCTGAATTACTGTCTTACAACAGACTGGAAGTTATATTTTATAGTGCAATATAATCTTAAATCGGTCATCATATTTTTAAATGAAATGAATCACTCATCCGAAAAGGGGAAAAAATGAATGATGGAATACTGTCCCCTTCAATCAGGAAATTCATCATAGTTTAAACCTATTATAATTAATCCCATATTATAGTTTTAACCTATAAAAATTCTAACTGCTTCACATCACATTTCATTTTGTTCATTTCTGTAAATTATGAATTAATGCAATATGTTTTCATTTCCTTTTGTTTGCCTAAAAACTTTACTTTTTGTTTGCAGAAAAGTACCTTTGAAAAGGATCATGAAAATGTCTTCATTTTTATGATGTAAATAATATTATGCATTGTGTTATTTCAATAGAGTAGATTCATATTATAACAACTGTGTCAGCTTTATATAGTTATGGAGTGGTGCCCAAATTTGATAACCATAAATTAAATCTTAAGTTCATTGATACCTTTCATATATTGATCATGATTATTCATCAATTGTATAAAATTTAGATGCTGTATATTTCTAAGCTTGAGAGCATTCTAAGGCATTTCAGAGCTTTTCCTTTAATGATTTGAATGTAAAACTTGATAAATTTTGTACAATTTTAATTTACTAACTTTATTTTGAAAATCTTTAGGTGTTTCAAAGGAGAAAAATTAACAGTTAATTGAAATTAAATTATTTCATTTGCTTTGAAAACTGATATCACAAATAATGATTTAACAAGAAGTTCCATCTATAACTATACAAGCCTACTTTCCCATATACACCAAAATATTTCATGTCTAGAGGTCCTTCAAATAATCTTGTTCAAAGGAACTTAGATTTTATATCAAGAGTTTATAAAATTTGCTTCACATTTCCCCAATACCGCTAATGTTAAGATTTTTTTGAACTGTTCAAAATTTAACTAAAAATTGTTCAAATCAAAAAGTAAAATTTGGAATAAGACCTCCTTGCCGAGATCTTTCGAATGTAAAAAAAATCTTTCAAATTGGACAATTCCCTCAAAAGTTATTAGAGCACATTCAGATCGACAGACACACATTTTCCCCATCTCAAAACCCTACTTTCAAATTTTTTATTTTTCAATTTTTATTTAATTGCTTGACTTATTTTTTGACTTTTCTTTATTTTTAACGATATTTTTACGATACATTAATTCTTTCATACTTTATTTTATTTTTTTACTTTTATGGAAAAGTAGGCTAAAAATGAGTGAATTAAATATATACTTAATGCAAAAGTATAAATTGATGGATTCGTATTTTATTTAGTTCCATAACATTGTGAATTTCTGCAATTATTTGTTTTTTACTATTAATCTGAGTTTTATTAAAATTCACATCAATCTAAACATTTTATTTTATACATCATTATGTGAACTATATTGTAGTACCCAAAGATGCTTCAAACTTAAATTTTTGAGAGGGGAAATTCACAATTTACTGAATAAAACTCCAAATTTTTCCAAATCATGAAATATGAGTGCAGTTTAAATTTAATTATATAAAAAAGTGATTGATTAAGAATTTATTATGTATAAAAAATAGAGTATCATGTCTTGAATCCTTACTATTATTGAAAACTATATAATTTAGTTATCAATAATATAATATATATATATAAATTGTTATAGTGTTGCCAAATTTATGGAATGGTGACAAATTGAACAGAATAAGGAAAATTATGGGGCTCACTGTTGCTCCCATGATTTTCCATCTAGGCCTCTCTAATAATACCACTTTACATTGAAAGACAACAGTTAAAACCAGCCAGTAGAATATTATCTACACTATATAGCCACCAGACACTCTCAATTTTATTTTTTCATTCTTCTAAAGAAATACGAGACCAAATGTTACTGTAACTTTGATTGTACAAAAGGTATACTTCACCTCAAACTGTCCAGTGAAAGTTTATCAGGCATCCATTTATAGGACTAACAACAAATTAAAGAAAAGATAATCTATTTTTGATCATCTTGTATTGTAAGAATGCTAGAAATAAGTTGTAAATTTCAGAGAGGAATTTACTTGCTATGTACAATAACTGTACACATTTTTACAAAACTAGCATACATATTGAGGAAGTTAAAAGCATTTCTTTCCAAAAAAACAACTTATCCAGCATATTTTTAGCACTCGGAGTTTTATAGGAAATTTCACCAAACTTACAAAAAAAGTTGAATATATACAAAATACTCATTATACTAAAATGTTAGAAAAATTATGAGCACCTAAAGGATTTTTTTGTTTTTTACTGTTGCATGTATGAAAGATTTCAATTTTTCATTTTCATAGTTTCATTCCTATGTATACAGGACAGCTCATAAAAAAAAATTCAGTTGAATATTGTGAAAATTCAGAACTATATAGACATTTTTTGTGAGTTGTATTACACCGTATCTCTTAGAAAACTTATCTCAAAGCAATGTTCACAAAGCAGTCACAAATGTTCGCAATGGTTCAGTGCATCTATGCTGCCATTTGTGATAAAAATTGTAGAAATTCTTTAAAAATATGCAGCGGTAATGAAATCTGCTTTGAAATTAAAACTACACAGCTTAAATGCATTTTGTAGATACTGAAAATTACCCCCAACTAACTGTATTATATATGATTTCCATTATGAAACAAACTTTTGTTTAAAAAGTTTTAAACGAAAAAGCAGCTATTTTGCCTTTTTTTTTTTTTTTTTTGTATTCATTTGACCGAATAATGACAATTTGTCAGTTTATAACTGTTTAATTTTCATTTTTTGCAATTTTGGATCTTGAGACATTTTACTTTGTGTAGAAAACACCAAGTTAAAATTGTAATGTCAATATTGTAATGTGCATCTAATTTTAATGTCATTTTTAAATGTTAATAATAATGTGATGATTTTTTTTTTAATTTTAAATTTTATAGAACATTATTAAAGTGATGGTTCTTTCTCATATTTCATGAGAATCACAAATATATATTTGTAAGGGAATCGAGAGTCGGAAATTCTATTTATTCATTCATCATTATTTTGTCATTTCTTTTTGCTAATCTTTGAAAATTTCCAGAATAGTATGCATTTTTTTACTGTAATATAAGTTTAATTAATTATTATATATTTATTAGGTATATTTCAATACTAGAAAAGCATAAACCAAAATTTGTGTTTGACAATGTAACTGGAGAACATTCCTTCACATATAGGTAAATATATTAAATTTAATTAATCAAAGCCTTCAAAACTTTAAATTCTTTCTATACAACTAGTGATATAAATTGTTATATTTATTACATATTTTACCTGTGTTTAATGCTGTATTTTGCCTTTGCAGAAAGTAAGTAATCAGGTTTCCTTATTTTACTGCTTTTTTTTTTGAAAGTGTCTTTTTGCTAAACTATAATAAATTAAAAGCAAATTAAAAATTGTTTTCAAAAAATGCAGTAAGCAGCTGTTTTAGGACCAAAACACAGTTAACATATTTATGAAGATAGTAAAAATTTTAGTTAGCTACAAAAATAGGCAATGATGTATAACTGAACTGATTGTATATTCAAATTTTGGTAAGTCATCTTTTATTTTAATCATAGACCTTTCAAATCTAGACGGAGCTATCATGCTTTTTTATTTGCCTTGTAAGTGACTGAGAAATAAGAGAATGCGTGAAACCGACCTTCCAGTTTCATCCAATGGGCTTCCGCAACATCTTTTGTCTATGGTGGAAAATATTCATTGATCAGCTGTACTTAATGTCTATCTACTTCTTCTCAGGCCAGCTATTTCACAGCTTTCCAGGGGGAAGGAAGCAGAGGATATAAAGACCTTTTTTGATGAAAAAGAGCCATTTTATAGATAAAGCAGAAAGCTTGGCTCTGACAACTTGAACTCGGATGGGCAAAGAATTAAACAATTCTATTTGTTAATAAGGGTGAGAAAAAAAGGGTTTGCCTTGCTAATAATACTCTGATGTGATATTGGCTCTGTGCCAGTATAAGAATTTCTCCTCTTTAATGTTTATTCCCCCACTCAAAGTCGGGAAGGTGTCTTCTTGTCTAAGCCACATATATCATTCTTGTAGATAATTAATATTTTTGCCTGATAATAAACACAAAGTCAATTTAGAGTTTGATTGGGAAAAAATAGTCTCCCCCAATTTGACAAAATATTACTCTAGGGTTTTGCTTTGACCTTAGCTTGAGAATAACATTTAGGGAATAATTACTTTTGGCTGGAAGGTAACATACAAGTAACTTTCAATTATTGATACTCTTATTTTAAATTGCAAGTAAAATAAAAATATTCAGCCTTGTTATGTAAACAAAAGGAAGTAATCTGATTTTGCTACTTCCATATATCAATTTGTTATAACTTTATACAGTGAAACCTGTAAAGTTGATCACCTATGTAAGTTGACCAGTTTTGTCAAGAACGGAGTTAGCCCCTTCACCCTCTACCTCACCCTCTTTAAGTTGATCAACGGTCTAAGTTGACCACTAAAGTGCTGCACCGCAAGTGGCCAACTTACACAGGTTTCACTGTATTTAAAACATAAATAAAGCAGCTGTATTACTGCAATTTTGCTATAAAACTCCTTTGCCAATGCAGCTATTCCTGGGTAATATTTTTTCTCTCTTTATTTAAAGCGTGAAAGCATTTTTTAAAAAATCATAACCAAATTGACCTTTAGGACATTCTCATAGATAAGCTATTGTCCTGTTTTTGAAAGTTTTCATTTTGCTTGTATGTTTCATAAATCCTAATGTTGTGTTTTAACTTTCATTCATGGGTCCTGTTATCAATGATGTTAAATTAAAAAAAGATGTTAAAGCTTTAAATTTCAAATTATTTTCTCTGTTATTAACCTTGGTGATGACTTTTAATCCTAATCAATAATAACCGATCAGCACAAGCTGATTGGTTGTTGACTATATTAGATGCTTAAAACATCAAGAGAAATTTTTAAAAATTTGGTAAATAAAAGATTGGCTAATACAGTCAACTCCCTCTTATCTGCTCTATAGGGTCACCCGGGGTAAAATGGGAATAAAAATCAGCCTTTTTCATTTTAGTGTTTTGTAGCAGTTACATCATCATACATAATCATGTTTTTATTCCATATTTTTTACATTGTGTATCTTAGGCAGGGGTGCCACTCTTCAAAAATCACAAGACTGAAAAATTTTAATGGAATCTAGTAACATAAGTCAGTAATTAATATTGTCGACGATACATCACTAGTGTTATTTCCGTTTCATACATCTTCATGTTTATACATAATAAATTTCGAAACATCTTTTTAGGAAAATATTAAGCATTATAAAGTTTTGCCTAGAGAAACTTACAAACATAAAATAAGCTCAATATGAAACCTATATAACGAACCACACGTAAATTTTTCTTCACACAAAATCGCCAGCTCCTCTGAAATACTAAAAGTTAGCGAATATTTGTGTCTTCCAAAAATATTTTCATTGCATTGAGTCAAAACTAATATTTTTAACTACATATAAAAAGTTTTTTAAGTTTTTTAAAAAAATGTCATTGTTTACAAATCAATGTGTAGTATTGTGTACATTTATACACACAATAAACTCTCCCAATTGGTTTCATCCAGATGGTTCAAAATGTAATGCACACAAATAAAACGGATTTTTTTCAACATGAAAATAATTTATTCTATATATAAATTAAACTCTAACTTCTTCTCAATGAACATTGATAAAGCTATAAATAATAATGGGGGGAAAATTATTAACACATTTGTCAGAGTTTTTGATGACGAGCAGCATAAGATGATTACAGCCCATTTAGGTTCCAAACGAGAAAATCTTTCTACATAAGAAAACATATTTCTGAAAATCAAAGAACTTTTAGGAGAAAATAAGATCGATTTTTCCAAAATAATTAGTTGCCTGTTTAACAATTGTGCAACAATGAGAGGGTGCAAAAATGGTGTGGAAAAGCTGCTCAGAGACCAAAATCATCATCTGCTAGATGTAGATGGGGATTTGGCCCACAAATTTCATATATGCAGCAAAGGTTTTCTTCAGACATTTTGAAAAGTTTATCGAGGACTTTTTGAATAATGTCTTCACTGACATTAATGAGCCACCAATGGCTAAGCGCATGTTTCTTGAATTGCAGAATTTATTGAACTTCCAGAGTATTCTTCAAATTATTCGACCTATCGAAAATAGATTTCTGCAGATGCTGACAATATGCAATAGACTTTTATCTTTGAAGGATGCATTAGTCATGTACTATGCAAATTCGGAAGAAGAAAAGAAGAATTTGAAATTAATTTTGATTCCAGTATATGATAGAAATAAAGTTTCAGACTCTCAAAAGGATGCCATATCAAAAGTTCAATTGTCTATTAGGAAGCAGAAAAGATCTGGATCAAATCAGGCTCGAAAAGACTTAATATTGCATGCTATGTTTGATCAAAATGAAAAATGGGAGTGTTTGCTTCATTTTTACTGCAGTATTTAGCCACATTTCAACAAGTTGGTCAAATGTTTCCAAAATCAGAAATCAATTCTTCATGCAGTGCATGCTGAACTTTTTGACTTTGAAAGAACCTTTTTCTTTTTTCATGAAACGAGAATGTTTGCCTAATTCTGTGTCGAACTTATAAGAGTATGATTTGCAAACTGGTAAACTGAGTGACAAGTTCTTAAATGTAGGAACAATATCTTATCCATTAATAAAGAGAGCTGAAAAGAACAAAAGTAAATGGGTGAGCAAATTTTTTATTTCTTTAAGAGAAGAATATGTTACCACAAGTGCATATATTTTGAAACACTTTCCTTTCCATAACAAATGTTTGCTGTATTTCTCGGCTCTTAATCCTAAATGCAGAAATGAGAATTCATGCCTGTCAGCATTATTGCATTTGGCTGAAATGCTGCCGAATGTTATTTCTGAAGATGATCTAGGGTTCCTTATAGAAGAAATTAAAATGTATATGTTGGATGAAATTGATATTGACAACAGTTACAACGAAACGAAGACACCTTCAATAGATACCTGGTGGGCTCATGTATTCAGCATAAAAAATGGTGGTGCACCAAAGTATAGATTTCTTTCGATTCTCATTAAAGCTGTACTCTCCTCTTAAAGGGCCTCTTGTTGAAGGATGTTTCAACATAATGGATGATATCTTCACTGATGATAGGTCATCCTTGAGCATAGAAAATTAGGAAGCATCAAGCTTGATTAAGTATTACCTCAAAAGCCAACAGCAGAACAGCATTAATTTTCAGCCGAATCATGTGATGAGAAAAAACATTTCTTCTGCAAGGCAACGTTTAAATGAAAAGCGAGGGGAAACTAAATTCTTCCAGTCAACCTGCTGAACTTAATGAAATTTCTTCCATTGAGTTACATTCAGATAAAACAGCACCAGCAAATATTTCACTCCCTGAAAACTCTCCCACATTAAAGATGCCATTGTCAAGTGTATCAACTTCTACAAATAATTGTGAAAAGTTGGTTCCTCAATCTGATGGAATGAAATCCATCGGTGCTGCAAAAAGGCTTCATCTTCATTGAAGGAAAATGGAAGACTAAGTGTGGCTAAGTGTATGAAGCAAACGAAGAAACTAGGCCAAAGTGAATGCAATGAAAATTCTAAAAAAAAATAAACAAGTTTCTTTTTGAAGAAACAATAGTTACTTATTTATTAAGATATTTTGCTAAATCTTTTGTATGCATATATTTTATTTTTCCTGATTAAAATATGCTACTTGCTTTCTTTCACTGTTATTATACTATATATATTTGCACATAACAATGCACGTTTGCCGATACGAAGTAAACTAGTAAACAAAGCAACGCAGCAATGCTTCCAATACGACAATAATGTTTGCCAGATTTAGCATTCGTTGAAATTTCCAAGGCTACAAACACGAAACATCGGCAGATCGCGAGAGCTGCGAATGCAAAGCAAATGAGGTTAAGATCAGCCAATCCGCGTCAAGCATGCTCAAGGCGACCATGACGTCACACGATGACAAACGTAGCTCCCTCAGCCAACTCCTGGAGTGTAGAGCATGGGAGGGAATGTCAGCAAATCAGCGTTCTTGGATTTGGGAGGAATGGGAATGATTTGTAAATCTGAGAAAATAAATAAAAATTAACATTTTCTGAAAATTACATCTAGACTTTTCGGCAATTTTGCCTAGACGGAATTTGTCGCACGAGATTTTTGCCAAGACGGAATTCCGTCCCGAGGACGGAAGAGTGGCAGCCCTGATCTTAGGATTAAATTAAGCATAATTTGTTATTTTTTCTGCTTTAATTTTTATGTAAAGTGCTATACGCATTTTACCCCATGGGAGGGGTGAAATGGGTATAAAGCTAAATTACACTATAATTAATTTTTAAAATGAGAAATTAAAGTGAAGTTACATTGGGAAATGAATTTTTATCAAAATCTACTGTTTTTACACTTCATTAGGGCAAAGGTTCAGGGGCAAAATGTATATTTTCAGCGTTTGTTGCAGCTTGGTTGCGGTAGCTTTCCAACTATTTGATGCCTGCTTGTCAGCTATATCATCTTTTTCAGGGAAGATGTAAAATAACCCAGGCAGAGAACTTGGTTATAAACTTCACAGTGTATTCATCTTGATCAGGGGTTTCAATAACTAGACCTATAAATTCGTTAACAGACTCCTTTATAATGACCCAGTCAGCAATCACTGCAGGAAGAACCACTGGTTCAGCTTCTATTCAATAGAATAGTACAATTTTTCTTACTATTTTTGCTTTTTTACTCTTAGCCTGCTCTTCTGTGTAAAGTCTCTCAGCCACATGCTTTGTAGTTAGATTTTCTCTTTCGCTTGCATTCTCTGTTGTTTCCTCGGTGAATTTTCTATACTTTTGCCAGTGCTCGAAGATGGTTTGGTGTAAGGGTGTTTATGATTGCTTGTCTCAGTTGTTTCAAGGGAGAAGAAATTGGAGCCCCTATTGCACTTTGTTGTGAAGCATCGGGATTTTGTTGTGATTGGATGTGGATGGGTTTGAGTGAACCACAATCTTATGCTGAACAGCGTCTCACTTGAAAGGAAAAAGTCTAGTTCCACAAAAACCTGCGATTGCCTTTCCGACACATTTACAAATAACCGTTTTACAAGAGAGGGAAATACAGCCTTATCTACTTCTTTCAGTCAACTCTCTCTAAACCATCTTTTAAGTATTCTTAAGTATAATAATAATATAATTACACGTTAATTTAAAGCACACTTAAGTATATCTATTTATTTATATTTGAAAATTACATTTCCAGAAAGTGAAGCCAAATACTACTGAATGGCTCTACTAGTAAATTGAATACTATCTATGTACCTAATTACAAAACATAATTTTAGTTTAAAACATAAATATTTACAATTTGCTTTCAAAAGTCTTTCATCTTTCATTATTCTTCATACATTCACATCTTGAACACAAAAATATTGGCTATACCCATTTTACCCCGTGTAACAAAAAATGCTATAAATTATTTGTGAGTAATAAAATTTCATTACTATTCAAGTTTCCTGCTAAAAAAATGCTTCTTCTATGAAATTCAAGCAATATATTTGTCAAAGTATTCTTATAACTTTTTATAGGGAGAAGTTTATCATTCACAGAAAACACAATGGTGTATCTCCTAAAAAACGAAGTGGCTGCTGACCCTCTAGAAATTGTTGACAAAATTTTTTTTTCAGGTTAGAATGTTCCCTAGTGAAATAGAAACAGAAGAAAACTAATTATACTCATTTTACCCCGGCTACCCACTTTACCCCGAGTGACCCTAATCCCTCATAGTTTTCCATGTAAACGTTAAGTATCAAGTGCAGTTTGCCAATCATTTTTAAAGTCAATTGCAAGTTTAATCTTTTCTAAATTAAACTTCAAATTATGTTAAAGCATTGTCAAAAAAACATTCCCTATAATTTGCAAAATATCTGGTTCCAAGCAATGTAGATTAGAAGTTGACTATATCTATATTTCACTTCTGGTTCAAGGGAATTGACTATGCTGGTATTATGTCAATAAATGTTGCTGTAAAATTCTGCTTGGGCTTCCAGCTCCCAAATTATTCTCCATGTTATTAACTTTTGTGATGACTTTTAATCCTAATCAATAATAACCAATCAACTCAAGCTGACTAGTTGTTGGCTAAATTAGGTATTTAAAACATCAGTAGAAATTTTAAACACTTGATAAATAAAAGATTAACTATATTTTATGCAGGTCAGAGGGAGTAGAACATCAAGTTTTTTATCCTTCACTCTATTCCATTCATCTCCGTCTTCAACTGGCCAAAGAACTAGGAACTGGTGTTGCCATATGGGAAATAGGACAGGGACTAGACTACTTTTATGATTTATTGTGATATTGCTTTTTTACCTAGTGATAGTCTTATAAATTTAAGAAAAGTTTTGCACTTTAAATTAGGAATGAAGTAATGTTTTAAATATTTAATAATTATTTCAGTTCTTCAAATGCTAAAAAAAAGCACAACTCCTAAAAATGAGTGAATAAAGCTTTGTTTTAATTTTCAGCTTCTGAAAAAAAAAAAAAAAAACGCAGCACTATAAATATTTTACTTTACTAAAAATGTCTTATTAGGCACAAATAATGCCGTAAAATTTGTCACTATTGTAGATTTAAGTGCAACCGATCTAAGATGCATAAGACAGAAAACCCTAATTTAGAATTTCTTTTAAAAGTACAATAGTATGTTAAGTAGCTTGTCTGTAATTTGAAAATCATTTATCCATATTTTTAAAAATATTGGTGTTTTTTTAAAAGGTATGGCTATGTATGATAAAAGTATGTGTACTGTATGCATATTTCTTTGTAAAATATTCTAATGTGAAGAATGCAGTTAATTCATTCCATTAGTACACAAATAAAATGAGTTTTGGTTTTTTAAAGTAAAATGATAACTTCGTATGGACTTTTTTTTTTATTATTTTAAGAATAATGAAACAACAAATATAATTTTGCTACAAAAACTTTAAACTACCAACAAGATAAGATAAACTAAATAAATATGAGAATTATAAGCTTGAAAATGCAGGATTTTTAGGCACAGACAGGAAAGAACGCAGTTCACATGGCTGTTGAATATGATCACATGCAGCATCATCATTGCTTCTGTTAAGAACAACAATTTTAAAGTCTTTATGAAGGAAAATTCTTCCTGTCTTGGAAGATGCAAACCTGTGTAGAATAATTTTAAAGTAGTAGTTCAATGTTTGTTAATTCAATATGTACTGTACTTCACTCTTCTATGCAACTTACTACTAAAACTAAGAATGTTTAAAAATATGCAAAAAATGTTATGCAAATTTATTTCATGATATATTTCAAAGTTGGTAAATGTTAATACATCTATTTTAATTGTGCTAATGCAATAATTTAGTCATTAAGAATGCTATAGATTTTTTAAGTGGCTGTGTTAGTACAAGAATTATGTTTTTATATGCAAAATATTTTGTATATAATTGATTTCATAAAATAAACATTAATTAAAAATATATTAAAGTAGCTTTTTTTTACAAATTCAATGGTCACACAACTCCAATATATCTCATAAATGATGCAAGTAAAAAGATTTAAGAAAGTAGGGAGGAAATTCAGGATTTTTATGCAATGAAAGGTCTTACCATGAATAATTAAATTATTCTAGAATATATCTTAATTAAAAAGTACAAATATATTTTAATTACAAATGTACATTAGTACTTAGCAAGCAAAAATGTACAGTACCTCTTATCCGGCATGCTCGGGACCACCGCTATCCCGGATAACTGAATTTCCCGGTTTTTTGGATCGCTAAAAAATGCCGATATTCGGAGGTTTACCGAACCCAAATTACAATAAAATGCTAACAATACTTCAAAATAAGTAGAAAATAGTAAAGAAATACTTTTAAATTAAGAAATATAAAAAGAAAAATAATTAAAAAGGTTTTATTCAATAATTAAAAACAACGTTTTTCTTGCGCACTAAAAAGGTAAAAAATACGATAGCAGCGCCGCTACTGAATTTTGTTCTCAATTTTCGGAACTAATCGCCATATTTAATTTTATTTTATTGGAAATACTTCTGAAACTAATCAAATCATGATGAAAGTGGTAGAATATTGCATTGTCATCTGGCTCTGAGCTATATGTAAAGTTTTAGAACAATAGCTTATCGGGAAATGGTCGAAAATTCGATTGCTGGAAGTTTCGAGCAGCCATTATGTGCGTTACTTCGTCTATAAAAGAATTTTGTCCCATTCCTGCTATAATTTCTTTAGTTAATTCAAAGCAACGATCGTTAGACACAGCAGGCAAAATGTCATTATTTTCGTCTTTATCGCTATCTTGCTCTTTGTCATCGTTCGGGTGTAGCACCATTTGTGTGATTTCCGAATCGGACATCTTGTTTATCATATTAATTTCATAAAATCTGATCATCAATCATTTTTACAGCAATGAATGATTTCAAAAAGGAGGAAAACTAAATGTAAGAAACATGTTTACATGCAGAAACGCGCAAATTTCATACTTGTATAAAACGACTTCGCTTTTGCGAACTCGATTTCAATAAAGAATTCATATTCACAGTTGCAATTTTTGTTGCCTTAATATCAATTTTAAATTCTTATTACCTTATTGCTGCTCTTAAATAAATCAAAAAATATATAAAACAAAAATAAACGAGGTTTAATTTTCACACGATCAGCTATTGCGAAAAATTCTCGAATCTGCGGTATTAGAAATTATCCGAACTTTCGTCTAGTCCGACTTTTGTTGCATTTCGTCTTCAAATACTGACGAGGCGATTAAATAAATGTAGAAGAATCTAATTACTTATTTCTTTCATGTTTAATTATTAAAATAAAATAGAGAAAAGATTGGGTTTTCTCAAGTATCGTTGGAGAATTTTTTTTCTTCTAATTTTCATCTGCAAGTAAGTTGACGCCCCCTCCGCTAAAAAAACATCGTTTTTAGACTAAATTGTTCGACTTATAAACACTGAATGTGTTACTTGTAACGGAAAAATGCGTATTTTTAAAGACATTTTTAAAAAAATTCGTATTTTTACTAAATGGCAAAAAAACGCGAACTTTTCAAAAATGGCGGGAAATTCACGAAAAACTTCCTGGTTTCCCGGTTTTCTGGTTCCCGAATAAGAGGTTCTGTACTGTATTTTCATCTTACACTGCTGGAGATGTAGGCAAAATAGCTGTGACAAGTAACATTCTACGGATGTTGCTCATACTCAAAAAACTGAACTATGTGTAATGAAAATCTGACTATCAAATCTAAGCGAACATCTTATGTGTAAGTATGTGTCCATACTTGCCAAATCTACTGTTTTTAACGGAAAACTCCCGGTTTTTTTTTTTTTTTTTTGCATCCGTCTCCCGATCTCCCGTTTAATAAATTTTTTCCCGTTTTTAGCAATTTTTGCTTTTAAAACAAGTAAAGCTTCATTTTTTACTCAATAGGTGGTCAGATGACCGTAGTTACTCGCCGATGTTAGTAGGATGTGATTTTCCCGTACTTTGACGAAATTCCGCAAGTAATTTTTAAAAGTCAAGTTTTCGCTTTTGCGAAAATTCGCAATTTTGAGAGACTATTTTTATTTATTTTTTTAATGAAAAATTTTTGAAGCATCATGAGTACATATTTGCTAGCATTTGCAAATTAGCCTTAAAATGTACGCATTTTGTCTTTTATATGTTTTCATGGGTCAGTCCCGATTTTTTTCAAAATCCGATTGCATCCGCATTGGTAAAAGCCCTTAGCTCTCGCTTACTGTCTGATTCTATCGTTTGGACATCAATAACTTTTGGTTTACCGTTATTTTTCATCTTTTTTACGATTTAGCGTCTGTAGTAGAGGATTTTCACTCAGGTAATTTTGCCATATCCATTCGAAATTTCAATCAAAAATTTAAGTTATTTTTAAAAATGTTGTTGATCATATTAGTTAATTATACTTATTAATATTGCATTCTTATTAATAGTGTACTTTTAAAATATTTTTTCCAAAAATATTTTTTTTCATGTAATTAAAAAAGCATTAAGTGCGCACCAGACGTGATCGTGATATCTTGTTTAAATTGTTACGATGTAAATGTAAGCTAGTATTTAGGAGACCTGGCTTTTCATAATCTAACTAAATGTTATGCTGGGGATTTTGTGCGTGCATTTTCAGTAAAGTGAAACTGAGTTTCGACCAATGCTGTCAAATGAAAATCTAGAGAATATGTTACTTATAAAAAATAATTTTTCTGAAAAATGTTTTTATCATTCAATGATAACTTTTTATCAAAAGCAAAAATAGTTACTGCTGTAATGAACATAAAAAAATAATTTTGTTTGTGTATGACAGTTTAATTGTTTGTTTCGTGTGTGGGGGGAAGTGGGGTCATTGAAAAAAATATCTTGTGTTTTTTCCTTCAAGGTTGGCAAGTATGCATTTCAGAAATGTATTAATATGTCACTCAAGAACATATTCAAGAAAGGACTACAAAGCTGTATGTGCACTCTGCAGAAAAATAGCTAAGTAGATATAATTATTTAGCTAAGTAGATATAATTATTTAGCTAAGTAGATATAATTATTTATCAAAAACTAAGGAATTGAGACATTTACTTTCTATGGCATGTAATTCCAAACATTTCATTAAAAAAATAAGATGTTTATTGTGTGTGTAAAAATATTTTTTGTCATACAAATTTTCTCAATGCCAAAAGCTTTGAAAATGCAAGATGTGTTTCACTTATGACAAATGTGTCATACTTTTGCCATTACAGGCATCGACTAATTAGTGAAGGGAAGGTAAGAGTGGTAGGAAGAGAAAGGAGATATAACATAAGAGTATTGTCCAAAGTTACAAAAACCCCTTGCTGCAACCAGAGTTTGGGCGATTACTGCCAGGTAAACTTTTGATGTCTCCCATAAAAATTACATAGCAAATTTCAGCTACCTCAAAATTGATAGGTAATTTTTTGAACAAAGAAGCATCTATGGCCACCTCCATGCCCAGCTAGAAAAATAACTGCAACAGAAGTGCATCGGCTTTTCCTCATTTTTGCGGGTAGGTCTGGTCTCCCTGGTCCCTTTTTTAAAATTAGCATAAGTAAATGCAGTATGATGTCTTTAATTTTCACTTGGCATTTTTATCCTTTCCACATTATATCATTACTTAAAAGAAAAAGACCAGGTTAGTAAGTATTTTGTGTATAATTTCCAAAGTAGCTGTGAATGCAAAAGGCTAATATTAACACTGATAAATATTTCATCATAAGTATAAAATATTTCTCCTTTTAAAAATGATTTAACTTACCTTAAATGAATGATATAACGCAACCATTTTGGATCATTTTCTTCAGCACTAATAGGCATATAATATGTTTTTTGCCTAATGAATGTGTGGTGCAGTGGTGGCATGTTGCTTAGGTCATAATTGAGAACAAACATTTTTACCACAGTTTCTGAAGGATTGAATAAAGTCTGAAAAATAAAAAGTCATGAAAGCATATGCATATTTCTAATTAATTTTTGTTGAAAATGTAAAGATTTGAAGTTATAAATTTAAGTTTTTAAATTGGAACTTTTTTAGTGAATTTTGAGAAATAATTATGCCTCAAATAATGCGTATTTCATTCATAACTCTGAAAAATGTAGAAAATCAATTGATACTTGGATATTTTCATAGCTTAGTCTTACAAGGTTAATGTTCTGCTTATTTTGCTTTTTAAAGTTTAGTTATGATACAGTTTCCTAATGAATTTATAGTAAGTGCAGATTATTGCAGAGTCAGTTGAAAGGTAGATTTTGAAATAAGAATCCTAGGATTTCTCTTTATTTGTTCATTTGCAAAAAATGAAAAACTTTCATAAAAAAGGCTAAATATTAAGGCATTAAAAATGAGGAATTAAATCATACATGTAACATTTATCTGGTTTAATAAAAATTCCATAGATATACTTGATTAGATATGGTTTAACATTTTTGAATTCAGTCTTAATTTTATGGAAAATTAGGCTGAGGAAAATGTTAACTTGATCTTTTTTCAAAATAAGTTTATAGACAATATATTTACATACATTTTCCCTATTTAAACCAACCAATCACATTCGTGTATCTTCATTTTCTAAATTATACACAATTTAAAATATGGCTTAGTAATTTGACTAACATAAAACTATCGAACTTATTTATGAAATATACTTACAACTTGCATTGATCCTTTCTTTGGAAGATAATATTCAATATTTTCAAATGCAACATGAGCCTGTAATAAAACAATTTTTCATGTAATTTTATTGCTATTTGGTTAATATGAGAAAATTAAGATTTGTGCTAAACTTTATGATATAATAGAAATACAAATAAAAGGGAAAATTTTGCCACCTGCAACATTTTAAGAATTAATACTTAGGGCATAGTTCAGTTTCAATTCAGGCAGGTAAAAATAAAATCTTACCTTCATAGTCTCAGAAGTTTTTGAATTTCACATATGTTAAAATTTAGAACTTCGTGAGTTATAGGAATGTTTTTGTTTTGCTCAAAAATTTCCCGGCCCGAGATACGGGCAGCCAAAGGCGCCTTCGACGCAATTTCTCCCTTGCGATTTTCGACAAAAACTTTCAAGTGCTCTATTTCCTGAACGGTGCAAGATATTTTGATTATTTTTTTATTTGAAAGATAATTATATTGTTTAAGATAAAAGGCTAAATTTTAAAATAGCTATTCAACTTTTTTTGCTGCAGCCTTTTGAAATTCTTTTTAAAAAATCTTCTTTATTTTTTCTCAAAAAAGCCAATCTCAAAAATTTTTATTTTTTTACTGTTGGTTAATACCATTAAATACTAAATTCCCTGAAAAGGAGACCTTCCACTTTTGCGTTTAACGGTTTTTACAAACAATTTAAGATTTTGCTATATGTTTTATCAGTTTTGTTGATAACAGTCATATATTGGTCTCATTATGTCAAAACTATATTAATTTCATTTTTTTAATAAATATTAGAAACATATCCCCCCTTCCCACAAAAGAAATTTACCAGTAGACAAACAAACAGACAGACATACATTGCCCAATCTTATTGCCCGCTACTTTAAATTATTTATTGAATTCCTTTATTTTTTTAAATATCATTTTCCCATTTTTTCATAGCTAGAGTTCAAATGTATTAGTTGTTAATTTTAATACATGTGTTATTCAGTAAAACATAGCCTTTTATATTTAATTTTCATATCTTGCTATTGATGTTAAGAAAAAAAATGAGGAACACTACTAGGGGGGGGGGGATCAATTTAGGATACAACCACTTCGCATTTTTCTTCCTTTTCTTTCATAAGTAAGTTAACAAAAACAAAGCACATACATGAAGCACCACTAATTGCTTTATCTATAACTTACGACATAATTTTGGGAAGTGGAATGTTTTGGAAAATGTCCGTATATTGTAAGCTTTAATATGTTTTTTGTTGTAATATATTAGTGTTTTTCCTTTTTTTTTTCTTTACCTTTTCTTCTTTTTTGAAAAGATATTTCCAATATTTATCAGGCTGTACATAATTTAAAGCAGATGACTTTTTTCAAAAAAAAAAAAAAAATCATTGATTTAACTCAATAGTTCTAACAAAAATCAAATCAAGCAAAATCTTAAAGAATTTATTACTAATTTGAGTTAGCAATATGAGTTGTGAGGTATGGGGACAATAAACATCTTCTCAATTCAAAACAAGCAAAAATAATTTCATTAATTATGTTGTCCTGATAGTAAAGAAATGGCATTCATCTTACCTTCAGAGGTACAATGGAATTTAATATACCGTTGAATAAAAAGTTACATAAGCAATCGGCAAATTTTTATACAGGTATTTAAAGAAGGAAGTAGAAATTTAATAGAGAAATAAATACCAAAATATTTTCAATGGGACAATGGAACAGAATGTTGAGGATCTGCCTAATCAATTAAAACCAATATTAACTGCTTTAAATAATTTGAAGCAGATAACTAAATTATCCGAAGCTGTTACAAGTATTCAGAAAAAGCTAGAAAATAACCTAAAACAGCAAGATAAAGTAACTATACAATACCTTTTTTTTTTAAATATGAACATGCATTAACACCTTTCTTTCTTTTTTTTTTTTTTTTTTTAGCCATCTCTAACCCCAAGTATAAAATAAGAGGTTTAAGAGCCAATTAAATTTGGTTAAAGAAAACACTGAACTATGAAGTAATGGCTTGAAGTTCATAATTTTTGCACTTCCTTTTTGGTGGAATTTAATTTGAAAAAGAAATTGCAGTCTATGTCAACATTTGAGTGTGGGAAATTGTAACTGCTGTAAAAGAATTCATGGGTAATAAACAACCAAAAATAATTCAGATGCTCATTTCAGCAGCAATTGAACTAAAGTTTTCAACATTTGGATTTGTTCACAATTAGCTCAAAAAATAACCTTGGGGTAGAAAAGACAGCCAAACTTGTTTTCTTTTTCAAATTACTTGATGGTAAATAGAATAAAAATACCTAACTGTATGTGTTATATAAAAATAAGTTTAATTATTAATCAATTTGTGATTATGAATAAATGATATACATAAATAATTTTAATGGTTGTTATACATATATTTGCTATTATACATATATTTGCTATTATACATATATTTGCTATTTATACATATATTTCTTGCTAACAACCTGGCGAATGTGCAGTAATTAATTTTTCTTACACATGCGTATTGGGTTGAAAGTACAGTGTATTGCATTTATTTTTCTAAATTTTAAGCACAAATATTCACTTTTCAATGTAAAATTCTTATTTTCACTTAAATCAATATTATATTCATTGCATCTTACTCAGAATGTCAATCTTAAGTTATGTTTATGGTTATGATAAGCAATCTGGTTTTAAATTTAAAAAAAAACTTTTTTTTAATTAAAAAGAAAAGTGATGATTTTTTTTGCACTAATATTATTTATTAAGAATTAATTGCCATGTCAAAGAAAATTAAATTAATATAATTTTGACTTAATGAGACCAATATATGACTAGGTTGTTAACAAAACTGATGAAATATATGGCAAAATCTTAAATTGTTTGTAAAAATCGTTAAACGCAAAAGTGGAAGCTCTCCTTTTCAGGGAATGTAGTACTTAATGGTATTAACCAACAGTAAAAAAATATAAATTTTCAAGATTGGCTTTTTTGAGAAAAAAAAAAAAAGGTTTTAAAAAAAAGTTTTCAGAAGGCTGCAGCAAAAAAAGTTGAATAGCTATTTTAAAATTTAGTCTTTTATCTTAAACATAATATAATTATCTTTCAAATAAAAAAAAACGCATCAAAATATCTTGCACCGTTCAGGAAATAGAGCACTTGAAAGTTTTTGTCGAAAATGGAAAGTGAGGAATTGCGGCGAAGGCGCCGTCTTTGGCGGCCCCTATCTCGGGCCAGGAATTTTTTTGAGCAAAACAAAAACATGCCTCTAACTCACGAAGTTCTAAACTTTAACATATGTGGAATTCAAAAACTTCTGTGACTATGTGGTACCCTCCTGCCTGAATCGACACATATTATACCTTAGATTATAACCTTCTGAGACCTGGCATCGAATAAAATAGATGTTTTGTTTTTTCTCCCTGTTGTGACAGATTTTATTTTAGCAAGCAAGACCTGGACTGGAATTATAAAGGAGGAATAGGAAATCACTTTTTAACTTTGAGAATTCAAAAACGGTAGCTTATTTGTTTACAATATGGCAAAGAACACAAGTCAAGTTGGAATTCGGCGCTATTGCGGTTGTTTTGATTTTCACATTATTTTTTTGTTTTTTAATATTGTTCTAGGATTTTTATACAAGTTTGATCTCTTTTCTTATGTTATAAGTAATAAATAAAATTTTTTGTTTTCCTAGTTTTGTGTAAGTATCGCATAGTTCTACTGTAGTTATGACCTCAACATACATTTAAATGGATGTGCCCCCCCCCCCCCCCAGAAAAATTTAAGTTTATTAATTTTTTGAAAAACATCACTTTTAATGCCCAATTGTTCAGAAAAACTAATAGTTGAGAGAATATGTGTATTTATTTTGCTGGGGTCTCTGGAGGATATAATACATTCAATTTTTTGCTTAGAAACTTATCATGCTTATAATATTACGGCTTAATGGCAACAAACTTTTTTTTAACAATGAGTTTTATATTTATTAATAATTTTCCCGACAAAGAAAAATCAAGCCAAGCCTGTGCAATCAAAAGAAATTATTTTTTACCTATAACATTTTTCTAAAACAAATGTAGCCAAATGGATGTGCGATATTCGAGTTCAACGACCCTCTATCGATTAAAAGAAATCATCAAAATCGGTTCATATAGTCAAAAGTTATGGATGAAAAAAACCAAGAAATCACTACATTTCTGCAAATAACTTTTTTCTAATTATCTACGGAACCTATGGAAACTCCCCCCCCCCCCCCATCGATTAAAAAAAGAAATATGAAATTTGGTTCATACAGTTAGAAGTTATGGCTGAACAAACAAAAGAAAAAAACGAGATACATACAGTATGAATGTATAACCTCCTCCTTCATGAAATCGATTAAAAACATAAAGTTAAATAGTAATATCAGGTCGATCAAGCATTTTTTACAGGGGCCGGTTGTTGTGAATTTTGAAAAGATTTTTGTGAAAGATCAAATAATTTTGTGAAAATTCAAAATTTAAACACAGTGAAAAAAAGTTATTAGCCACTTTTTTGATAAATAATTCTGAGAAAGGTATGATTTGGTAGCTCAGAATTTTGTGAAGGGTCCATTTTGATGAAATGGAATTTTGTGAACGTTCCGTTTTGATTTGTTGGAAAGCGGACCTGAATTTCCTCTAATGCGACACTAGAATATAGTATTTTCTTGCAAAGTAATGAATTTTTCTACAACAAAGTATTTAAAATGAAGTCAAATATATTTTTATTACTTATGCTAGAATGCAAATGTATTCTTTATGAATTAATAGTGCCTCACCCACTAGGCAGCCGGGTTTTCTTTTTTTAAGTTGGTTACTATTTTCTACAATAGGGTGAAAAAAAATATTTCTCTGGACATGGTCTGTGAGTTAAAAAGTACTCAAAATCACATAAAACCTAAATAAGCTCATTTAAAAATTAAGTTATCAAAAATTTTAAACCAAGTTGCACTACTTCGGCAAAAACTACATCTGTGCAAACCAAAAATATAGAAAAACCTGAAAGTTATTACTTTATTAAAATAACTTAATGGTATAATCATGCAGATAATTGAAATATAGAAAATGTAATTTATGTATTTTTAATTCAAATTACAGTTAAGAAACTAATTTAAATTTTGTAGCGTAAACTTTCCTCTTTTAAAATAGTACTAAATAAGCAATAAATTTGCCTCATATTTCAAGCAACTTAATTTAGCATTTTGTAATTTTAAAATCTGAAATGATTTACCATATATGGAACTGTATGTTGATGGGAACTTTTTAATTCATAAAATGAAACATCAGCTGGAAGTGTCAAGTGATCAGGGCAAAAGCTACCACTAGCACCAATTTCAACCTTGTAACCAATTACCGTTTTGACAGGCTCCAAACATCCAGCTAGAATAGATTCCTGAAAATCAGAGTGAAATTCATTTTAATAACTTGCGTTCCACAAAGTGCACATTTTGTTTACAATAAACGAATGACGTTAAAACGAATTTTCTATGCTTTGTAGCAGTCCCCCCCCCCCCTTACCACAGCTTTTTCCTTCCAAATTTCATTCAAATTTTTTTCCCTCCTTTCCACAATTACTCCTTTAAACTGCAAATCAATGGTGTAGTCCTGGAAAAAAAGGTGGGGGGATGCTTCACGCTTGCATATACGAACATCAAAAAAGTGGGGGTGCACTTATGTTAAAATTCAAAACTAGTGGGGGGATGCTTTGTTAAAATTAAAAGGTAGGGGAACGCCATCCCCGTGTCCCCCTTGACTACACAACTGCTGCAAATACGTTTTGCACTTTTATTTAATAACTTATTGATATTTTATATTACATTTCCTCAAAAGATTGTGTAAATAGGATAGAGTTTATAAACTCAGTGAGAGATGTTTGTATCTCCTACCATTGGATTAAATAAACTGCAACTTGTCCCTCTAGCTCTTATTGCTTATTTTTAGGAGTAGAATAATGAAATTCTAGTATTCTATTAAAATAAATACATGAAAGGTGATACATTATAAGTGGTATATTTACAATAATTTTCATAACTGCCAACAGGAAATTATATTTCAGCGTAAAATATTAACCCCTTAACATGCACACGAAAATTTTATTTTCGGTTTGAACAATAATTATTACACTTCGTTTTTCTTTTTTAAGTATTTGTGTCGTGAAACGTTCCTAATTTTTCTTTTGTAAGTAGGGGGTCAACTTGCACAGGATTGGTACATTCAATTAGGCTTAGAGTTTAAAAAACGCCTTTTTAAAATTATTTGCATTTTAAAACTAGCATCAAAAACCTGTATCATTTAGTAGATTTATCTTACCAATATTCCATGAGTTCATTTTAGGGTTTTTTTACATTGCTTATATTAAGATTGAGAAAAAGAAGCAAGGTACTTTCACAAAGTTTGGAGTCCCATACTATTCTAAATTCGCAAGTTTGTGAATTAAAAGATTTGTTGAAGAAAATTAATTTATAAAGGTAAAAGAGTAATTCAACAAACTACAAAAGCAAGATTTTTTCTAAAGAAATATTGTTTGAAATACTGTTTAGTGAAAGAGAAACGAAGATGTGCATCATTCCAATTATTTTTACTTTATAATGTGTGCAACCATAGCCTTTAGTACACCAAAACAACTGAAAAACATTAATTTACTTTTTAAATAGTTAACCTTTAACTATTTTAAAAAAATAGTTTACTAAAAATATATTTTTTTAAATAGTTTACTTCACCAAGTAAAAGTTTACTATTTAAAAAGTGAACAAGATTTTAAAGAAGATTCCAGATTTTGAAAGATAATTCAAGATTTTAACAAAAATGTTGACAGAGCTCTAAGAAATAATTAATCACATAACCAACAAATAAATTTCTTGACTATCGTTAAATATACTATTTAAATGATATTTTAAACTGTTTTGATTTCTTCTTGCATTGGTAAATAAAAAGAATGATTCATTTTAAAGAAAAAATCTAAAAATTTTAGGCTTTGGGCTAGATTTTTGGAGGGAAGCATATTGTGTCGTTCTTTAGGTTCATACTGAGATGCTGCTCAGTCTAATCTACTGAGAAGTCAATGAATCTATAGCTCCAGTTGAGACATTGTTAATTTAAGCTTTGAAATTGTCATGAAATAAATTAAGAGAATTTGCATATTTTATCAAACTGCATGAAAAAACTGAACTGAAGGAAAAACCACTGCTTCTAGATAAAAATGCAAATGCGTAAGCATACACGTGTGTGTAGGCAGAGCCAGCAGAAAAACGGGCTTTATAAGCGCTTGGAGGATAAGACAGATTCCGTTTGCAAACACCCCTCGGCGAATTTCTTGGTGTTATCTTGCAGCAATCTGTTAAATTCACATCGGAGCAGTAAAAATGAGTAATTACCAATGTTTAGATGATGGAATGATGTGGCGAATTGTGAGGAGGCTAGAGGCAGGCCAATCCCAAGTCCAGATATGCAGAGAGTTGAATTTAACGCCCAGCGTTGTGTGTAACCTATTGAAACAGTTCCAAAATACTGTATCCATCGAGAGAAAGACTTTGCAAGGTCGTCCAACAGCCACGACGGCCAGAGAAGATCGCCATTTATCCATTTTAGTGCGGCGTAGTAGAGGGGCTAAAGCTTCTCAGCTCTCTCGGGACCTGTATGCAGCCGCAGGAAGCTGTGCAACAAGGGTAACTGTTTCCAAAAGACTGAATGAGAAAGGGTTGTTTGCCAGAAGACCGGCTGTTTGCATCCCGCTCATGTTTACGAACAGGAGAGCCCGATTAGCATGGTGCAGGCAGCATAGTGATTGGAGTATGGAGCAATGGGCGACCATTCTGTTCACTGTTGAGTCCCGTTTTAGCCTAAATACCAATTCTCGCTGTACTTCATATGGATAGAGCCAGGGACCCGCTACCTACCCTCCAATGTCCGTGAAATTCACAATTATGACAGTGACGGTGTAATGTTCTGGGCAGGAATCATGTTGGATGGCCACACACCTCTCCACGTCTTTATCAGAGGCTGTGTGACTAGTGTGAGGTATAGGGATGAGGTCTTGGAGTCCTATGTTCGCCTTTTCCGGGATGCAGTGGGCCCCGAGTTCATCTAATGGACGATAAAGCGAGGCCACATAGAGCTCTTCTGGTCGACGAATTTCTCGAAAGTGAGGATATTCGCCAGATGGATTGGCCAGCCAGGTCTCCAGACCTCAACCCTATAGAGCATGTCTGGAATGCTCTGGGGAGGGCAATTGCAACTCCCCTCCGAGAACCATCCAGGAACTGAAAACAGCATTGGTGAATGTGTGGGAACAATTGCCACAGGCACTGATAAACTGCCTTATTTTCAGTATGACATCACGCTGCAAGGCGTGTATAGCTGTGAGAACGGGACCACACCCCCTATTAACCCATTTCTTTTGTGTATTCTGCAACTGCTGTTTCCAACCTTCAGACTCCCATGAGTGTTATGCACATACATGTGTGTTTATTATAACTGTTGAATGTTTATTTTCTTTGTATTATATCAACCTATGTTCACAACAAATTTTATTAAAATCTGCCCAGTTGTTCTGGAGATCGTAGATCAAATATGAAAATTCTCTTAATTTCTTACACCAGTGTAATTTAACTTTAATTATAAAAAGGCAGTGAACACCGGCTTCAAAAGAATAAATACAAAAGTGACATCCAGCAACAGGCACTAGGACAGTACTAACTCACTAGGCCCAGCTAGGCTGGGCATAGTCAATTTAACAATGCCCAATGAGCATCAAGAGCCTTCTAAAAGTTTTTACCCCACTGCAAGTAACAATCACTTTCAGTAATCTATTCCAACTGCCTACAACCGTATTAAAATAGTAATTTTTCGTAATTTCAAGATTAGTCTGAGATTTGAAAAGCTTAAAACAATGACTCTTCTGGTTCTACCTTCTGTGCATAACTGTAGCCCATCAAAATTTTCCTTTTTAATGAATTTAAATAACTGAATCATGTCTCCTCTATCTCTCCTTTGCTCTAGACTAAACATGTCTAGAGCAAAGGATACTATATTATAAAAAATTAATATTTTGAGACATTGTGAATTTAAACTTTCAACTTGTCATTATAAATATAATTTAACTTTAATTATTAAAAAAAAACAGTAAACAACTGCTGTAAAATCGTTTTATTTTGAATTTTATAAAATTATTTTGCAGCAAGTGTTTATTTTGAATACTGTATTATGAAATATTCATAAAAAGAGGAAAAAAAGGGCAAGAAATGAGCTAAAAGTGACGAACTTATTCCATCAATCATTACATACCTCTAGTGTCACAAAGGCACTATGATTCTATTTTTATTTACAGTTGCTATTGTTCATCTTTGATTTTATTATTTCAATATCTTATTAGTTTCCTCTCCATGATATACATTTCTATTAAACTTGCTTTTTGAAGTTTAATAAATTCTCTTTTATGTTTTTTCTTTAAAATACCTGATTCACTATCTTAAATGAAACTTTACTGTTGATGAAAATTTTACTGTGTCCAAGAATAATAAAAAAAATACTGTATAGAGTAACTGAAAAACATTAATACAGTATGTGATTAATTGCGCGATAGGCTCATAACTTTCCCTAATTTTTGGCCTCCGTGCATATGTGCTCATAACTTTTCCTATAAAATTAAGTTTGAGACTGTTTAGTTCAGTCTGAATATTTATCCAGTTTAAAAAACATTAAATCGTTAAGTGAAAGTAATTTTTCATTTATGCATTTATAACCTTATAGTCGATTTTAAGTCTGTCCAAGCCCATATTTTGTTAGCATAGGCATAAATTATACCCGCCTGCTATCCCCCTTTTTTTGGGTCCGCCTCTGCTTGTTGAAGTGTTGTTTTATTATGTATGTACTGCGCTTACAAGAAATAATTGTAAAAAAAATAATTGTATAAATTTCTTCAAAAAAATTTAGCACGCCTAATTCTAGATTTTTAGCATTAAAAAAAGTCGGTGATTACCTTTTTTGAAATATTTTTCAATCATAATGATTAGCTATTTTCTTAGATAGTTAATAATGCAGAGTCCATTCAAATCATGTCATTTAATACAAACCTCAAAGTTTAAAAGTAATCTTCTTCCTTTCTTCAACTTTGTTGCTGTAGAGCCTTCGTTCGTGTTTAGTTTCCGCACAGTTAAACTATAGAGCAAAAGAGAAAAAAATTAGTTGCATAATCATGGAAAAATATCAGAATTGTCCATGATTTAAGGATGGGGGTGTGGTCTATTATATTTATTCATAAGGGACATTTATGTCATTAACATTTATCTGATGATCATTAACATTTATCTTCTAATCTCGGTTCTAAAATTCCACTTAATGTTCAATTAGAAAAGCTACATTTATTCCTTGTAGACTTTTATTCCACAAAGGAGGAGATACACCGGGATAGACACATTCTAAAGTTATACTTTAGGCAAAAATCTGTTTCCCTTCCACCACCCCCATGTTGATGCATCCATTTCCGATTTGATTCTTCAGCACAGAACAAAAAGCGGAGCTAATATATTATTCTGCATAAAAAGTAAATCTTCCCCCATCTTTATCTCTCCTTTTCCTATTTCAATGAAATCAAACCAGTCCTGACGCATGTGTAAAATTAAGGAGGGTTTTTGCAAATAAAAACAAACAGTATGTTACTTGTGCTTTGTACCCGTACCCATTTGTTGTTTAACTATTGAACTACACTGAAGAAAATAAAGATCTGAAATGCATTTGCATATATTAATAAATGTAAAACGTATATGTGTCAATGATGCAATAAATTAAGTCGTAAAAAGTTAAGTAATTTTTTTTTTTCTTTTCTTTCTCTTTTTTTTTCTTTTGTGCAAACAGCAAACAAGCAAACTCCTTTTCAGGTTAAAAAAAAGAAAAAATCTAACTCAATGTGTGTAAGTAAAGAGAATTTTATGCCGTTCAATCACTACTCTACACATTATAATTTCAAGGCTGATACAGCAATATTTCATGTAATACTTGTAATTGTTGATTTTAAAAGGCATATTAGGAGCAGTTCATAACTGGTGATACATTTTTCAGTGTGGAGTCTGACCTACTGCATAAACATCTAGTATTTGTTATTGAACAAAATCCTGAAATGTCAGTTAACCCCTCCCCAGTTCATCACAAAGTGTTACACTTCACCATACCAGTCTCTCCCCATCATATGTCACGCTATATTACATAAGCATGTAGTACTTGCGGTTTAGAAACAAAAGTTGTATTATAGATCAGAGTTATAGAAGTGGCCCTGTGGCTGAGTGGTAGCCCTCCGTGCTACCATGCCACAGGTCTGGGGATCGATTCCCAGGCTGGGCAGCGATCTACCTCGACTCTTATTTAAATATAAAAACAATATTCTGTTTGTATCTTATTTGATCCATACAATAATTCATCTTATAATGAATGCTATTTTTTTTCATTGTAATGTAATGAGAACTGACTGCTTCTTTTTTGGTTGTTATGCGACGTTCTTAGCAAGTAAGAATACATGAACCATGTCTGTTTTGCATGTAAGGAAAGAAACTGTTTTCTGTGTTGCAAATTTTGTTTACATATCATATAAATATTGACAGTAAATGCTTTATCACCCAAGAAAGCATTCTACTGGCAGTAATTAAAATCAGAGGAAAAATATTGTCTTACCAATCGACTCTTGCTTCATAATAGAAGTTAGCCGTCTCATATGACTTTAGAAACTGAAACAGTATTAAAAATGTAAATCAATAAACTATTTAAACATTTACGGTTAAACTTTAGCAAGTTTAAATAAAAAAATTAAAATAACATGTTTTAAACACTAAAGGCAACTTTGTAAAATCAACCAGGGGATATTCCTATCTTCTCTCACACTGAATTAAATAAGCTGTAACTCGACTTGCTTGCTCGCTCTTACTGTGCATTCATTGTCTCTTTGGAGCAGAATAATTTAATCCCAGTATCTGAGGTCTTAAAGGAAGTGAAATATATGTATGCCATACAAAGATGACACATTATAAACGTTTGTATATTTATTTAAATTTTCTTAATTGCACTAGGAAACGATTTACATTTCTGATATTAATTTATGTTTTGTTGAAGACAATAAATTTCTAAAAACGCAAAGTAATTCAACAAACTACAAAAAAACAATAGTTTAAATAATTACTCTGGGTTATTTATAATGTACTTGAATTAATGAGAAATTTTTGCTCAAAAAACAAAACTAGGAAAAGTGCAATTAATCTGTATTCCAATTCGAGCTATAATCTTTGTGAAGTTCAGCTTGTGTCAGGCATGTCAAATCATGTAATCAGGCAGCCAAAATAATTTTTTCAAATAGTAGAATAATTTTCCGGAAAAGGTTTCTAATTTTGCAGTGAAAAGGGAAAGATTTAGCTATAGAATTGTTATAGTTTAGAACGCCTGTATATTTCCATATAATTTTCAATATCGGATTTTTTTTTTTTTTTTACTATTTGGTTATCACTTTCTTTGGTTTTGTAAAATTGACATGCTATTTTTGTTTAAACCTACTGTAGTAGTAACTACGCAGCCAGTGTCTTCGTCTGTATCGCAGGTTTGAATAAAAATGTTTTATTACGCGACTGAACTCAACATACCTTATTTCTATAAGACATGGAATAAATCTGGAATCCTTTATGTTGAAAAAGTACTTTATTTAGAAGATTAAATAAGATGGAATTGTAGTATTAGATTAAGACATTCTGTACTGTTTACATTCTTACAAGCTTAAGAATAAAAAATCGAACAGAGTTGAGTTGTACAGTTGTTGTAAGATAGAATAATAAGTAGTGGCTTAAAATAGATAAACATGAAAATTAAATATTGAATTAAATATTCTAACACTCCCCCTCAATATTTCTATCCCACCAACCCCATTCCTTGAGAAAATTTTGCAGTCTTAACCGCCTCAAGAGGCTTTGTTAATAAGTCAGCTTTCATAACATCAGTTGGGCAATATAATACTGACAGAAAATTATTAGTTACAAGTTCACGAACAAAGTGATACTTAATGTCTATATGTTTTGTGCGCTGACTAAACCTTCCACACGTAAGCATCTTGATGCAGCTTTGATTGTCCTCGAATATGGTTATAGGTAATGTAGTTACTTCATGAAAGTCACTTAATAGTCTGCTTAACCATATAGCTTCTTGTGCTGATTCTGCAAGAGCTACATATTCAGCTTCTGCACTCGATAAAGAAACTGATGGCTGTATCTTGCTTGACCAACATATTGTCCCTCCATATAGTTGGAACAAATATCCACTCTGTGATCTTCTTCCTTCAGATCCTGCCCAATTGGCATCCACGTAGCCTTCCAAAATGCTAGTTTTACTTTGTAGATCTGAGCCTAACTTTAGTCTTTTGTGCATTGTAGTTTTCAAGTATCGAAATACTCTTTTCACTTCTGTCCAGTCACTTTGAGTTGGTCTGCTAACTTTACTAGCTAATATTGATGTACTAACTGATATGTCTGGTCTTGTATTAGTAGAAATGTAAAGAAGTGATCCTATAGCTGCTCGATAGACTGTATTTGTTTCTAATGGATCTTCAACTTCATTTCTCTTTTGGTATCCTGGCTCCAAAGGTATTCTTGATGGTTTCGAATCCTCAAGACCAAACTCCTTTATTTTCCGATTGATGTAGTTTGTTTGATGCACATAGAAAAGTCCTTCAGCATCTTGATCAATTTGCAAACCCAAATAAAAATTTAAATGTCCCAGGTTCTTCACTTTGAATTGGCTCATTAGGTCCACTTCAAATTCCCTTAGGTTTAAACTTTCTTTGCTGGCTGCAATAACATCATCAACATAGACAAGAATGTAGGTCCAGGCTCCATTGGAATGTTTAGAATATAAACAAGGGTCTGTATTACTCTGCTTGAAGTTCATTTTCATGAAACTGTCATGAAGTTTCTTATTCCATTCATTCGCACCCTGTTTCAAACCATATAAATTCTTCTGAAGTTTACAAACAAGATGTTGCTTTCCTGGTTCTTCATATCCTTTTGGCTGTTTCATATATACATCATGATGAAGATCACCATTTAAGTATGCTGTCTGAATGTCATAATGATTAACTTGCATTTTCCTTTTTCCTGCAATAGCTAACAAAGTGCGAAATGTAGTCTGGCGTACAACAGGTGCAAACACTTCATCGTATTCTTCGCCAAATTTTTGAAAAAATCCCTGTGCAACCAATCTGGCCTTGAATCTGTCTACATCTCCATTTTGATCAATTTTTCTCTTGAAGACCCATTTGCTGCCTATTGCTACTTTATTTGGTGGAAGTTCTGCTAATTCCCAAGTTTTGCTTGCCTTTAATGAATTTATTTCCTCTTTCATTGCATTACTCCAAGATTCAGCATCTTTAGACTTGATCGCTGCTTCATATGTTTTTGGTTCTGCTTTTTGAGTTTCACCTTCCTTAGCTATTTGGATTGTTTCAATTAATCTTTCTGGTGCTTTTCTAGCTCTATTTGATCTTCTGAGCATATTGTTATCTTCATTACTTTCTTCATCTGTTGCATTTGCTTTTTCAGTTTCCTCAAAATCAAAATATGCTGAAGAATTGGTCTCCTCTTCAAGTTCAAATTGACATGTTTCTTCTGCAACAAAGTTTTCAGGTATGGTTTCCTGTTGACTTTCAGACTCGAAATCGTCTACAAACTTTACATGTTTACTGATAGTAATCTTGTTGGTCTTTCTGTCCAATAATCTGTAGGCTTTAGATCCTTCTTGATAACCCACAAATGTCATCAATTTTGCTTTGTCATCTAACTTTAATCTTTGTCCCTCTGGGATTAAGGTGTAAGCTTTGATGCCGAATGTCTTGATTACTTCCAGATTTGGTTTTTCTCCATGCCATAACTCGTAGGGTGTAACTTCATGATGTTTTGTTGGCAGTCTGTTCTGTAGGAAGTTGGCAGTCTGAATAGCTTCTCCCCAATACTTATTTTCAAGACCTGATTCTAGGAGTAAACATCTCGTCATTTCAATAAGATATCTGTTTTTGCGCTCCGCTGTCCCATTCTGTTGAGGTGTATAGGGTGCCGAGGTTTGTCTCTGTATTCCCTCATCAATGAAGATTTTATCTACTTCAGCATTCATGTATTCTCCACCTCTGTCTGATCTTATGCACTTTGGTGTTTTCCCGAACATAGTCTGAACCTGTTTCACGTAATGAACTATGTTTCTTGAAACTTCCGACTTATTCTTCATCAAATAAACTTTTGTATATCTACTAAAATCATCAATTAGTGTAAGTATATACGTGTTTCCACTTGGTGTAGCTACATGAATCGGTCCGCACACATCTGAATGAACCATCTGAAACAGTTCTGTGGTTTTTGTTGATGATTTCTTTGGAAAAGATGTTTTTGTCATTTTCCCTTTAATGCAGATCTCGCATACATCAGTGTGTTTGCAAGGCTTTATCTTTAATCCTGTAGCTAAATATTTATTTTCTACTTTCTTTATGGCTTGAATATCTCTATGGCCTAATCTTTTGTGCCATTCATGTATGCAGAGAGACTTGCAATCAGTTGCACTTAATGCCTTTTGTGAGTTTAGTACATACAAACTGTTTTTAGTACTTGCTATAGCAACAATGTTTTCTTTTAACTTTATAGTACACTGTTCATTACTAAAGTCAACATTAAATCCTTTATCAACTAATTTCTTGACAGACAATAAATTTCCATGCAATTGAGGCACGTAAAGAACATCTTGAACTTTTATTTTACTTACATGGTTCTTGTCATCTTCATAAAATATCCAGCCTTCACCCTTTCCACTGGTCACTATGATTTGACCATCTGCAAGGTAAACTTTATCTTGAATGGTTTCATCAAGTGCTGTGAAGAAATCAAAATTGCTGGTCATATGCGAAGTTGCGCCAGAGTCAATGTACCACGAAAGAGTTTCTGTTTCACCCAAGATAAAACAAATATGTTCTTCATTGCTGATTCTTATTTCTAAACTGTTATTATCTGCTAGAGTAACTTTCTTAGCTGTATGTTGATTTTCTTGCTGATTTGTTCCTTTCCGTAGTAGCCATGCTTTATACTTTCGACAATCCACCTTGTCATGTCCTGGCTTCTTACAGAAAAAACAGCTTCTTTTTGTATGCTTCTGAACTGTAGAATTGACCTTTAATACTTTTTCTTGGCTCGGCTGGCTCCCATGGTTCTGTTCTCTTCTTCTTCTGTTTTCTTCTATCAACTTATTTTTAACCAGTTCTTGTGTTAAATCTGCTTCTGGTCTGGTTTCCAACGCTGTAATCAATGTTGCATAGCTGTCAGGAAGGCTGCTCAACAATAATGCCACAGTTAGAGGTTCTGCCAAATTTTCCCCCAATGCAGTCAGTTGATCAATGAGATCAGTCATACTGTTGATGTGTTCTTCCATATCACTGTGTTCATCCAGTTTCAAACTACACAGGCATTTTAGCAAGTTGACTTTGTTGGACAATGTTGACTTTTGATGATATCCAAGAAGAGATTTCCACATACCATTCGCTGTATTGTGCTTCTTTACATGGCATAATTGGTTATCTTCAACCAGAAGTCCAATGGTAGCACGAGCCTTTCCATCCTTCGTAATCCAGTCCTCATTTGCATCCGCAGGTTTATCTTTTTCAACAGTATTCCAGAGTCCTTCTTTAATCAAGAGAAGTTCTACTTTGTACTTCCAGATTTGGTAATTTGAATTATTTAACTTTGCTATTGAAATGCGAGCACCTTCAGCCATTGTGACTTCAGCAGAACAGGATAAACAACTTTCGTTTTCGAAAAAAAAATCGCAAATTTCTTTAAAATATTTCAAAAATTGCAATCAGTCTCATAATCTATAAGACATGGAATAAATCTGGAATCCTTTATGTTGAAAAAGTACTTTATTTAAAAGATTAAATAAGATGGAATTGTAGTATTAGATTAAGACATTCTGTACTGTTTACATTCTTACAAGCTTAAGAATAAAAAATCGAACAGAGTTGAGTTGTACAGTTGTTGTAAGATAGAATAATAAGTAGTGGCTTAAAATAGATAAACATGAAAATTAAATATTGAATTAAATATTCTAACAATTTCCTCATCAGTTTGCCAAATGTCGCACAGTTTCATATGCACCCATATCTTACTGAACTGTTAAAGTACCACGTTTAAATTTGTTTAGATCTGGGAAAGGCAGCATAGATTAAGGGCTAAGTCCAATCATTCTAGTTACAACTCTTTGCGATAGGATAAACCGATATGTACCGAATGTGTACGGGGATACATTCGGTACGGGGATAGGTGTAACGATAAAATCAAAAATGAAATCACTTAGAAAATGATGTTAAAACCGATGTAAGCTATGAGGTTAAAAGCAAGGTGGTTCAACTTTATTTTCATTGAAGATTTGCTGGGACAAGCGATTTATTGACCTTATAACCGATGTGTCGTTGTAAACGAGTTCAACTGTATTTATAAATTTCACGGTAGCAGATAAGAATCCATGGGAATTATATGCATCTTAAGCTACTATTTTATGTTTCGTTGTGAAGCTACTGATACTGCTTGTATACTTTGATAAATTGAGAGGGCGGATAAAATCGCTGATCGCACAGCCCAAAACTAGATCGAAGGCTGTAATAAAGGATTCTTGCCCATTATAAATGAAACTTTCCAAGCAAGATCTGTACGACGATCCTATGATGGTGCTGGATTTTTTAAGGCTGTATGACAGCATGGACCTGGTCTAGTGCTGCTGGCCAATGGGGACAGGCAACAACAACATAAATGAAACCCGGATGTGATTTCGCGAAAACCTAAAAGGGAAAGTATAAATGAACATAATGACCAGCATATGAAAAATTTACAAGGAGTTAGAAATCTTTAAACATTTTACATGCTAAACCTTACGTATGCTGCAGAAAAGTAAAAAGATGTATATCGTGGAGCAGATCCATAGCAATAACACGGTTTATACAAAATCACGGCTAAAACGAACAATTTGTTCATTAAGTTTGGTTTACTATTTAAATGCAGAAATTTTCAACTCTTTCTCTGAAAAACCGGTTTTGTGGTTTTCAGACAGATAATGACAAGTGATAAGAAATAATATCTACGTCATCTAAACAATGGAAAAGAATTTCTGAATATGAACCAATCAGCTAAACCTGTTGAAGTTTATGATTAGTACGGAAATACCGGGACCCCCGCGGAGAGAAGAAAGGGGGAAATTTTTCGTTGTGGGCCTGGTCCAAACCTGTTAAACGCCATCTTGACGAATGCTAAGCGATGGGAAATTTCTTCCGTCTCGTACAGCACTACGTGTATTTCTGCTTATTTCATCGGTTAAATTTTGCATACCTCATGTGCCAATAACAGTGGCACATGATTTTTTAGCACATTTTTCACAATGCTTTTTAACAATGAGCTAAATATTTACTACCTAATAATTTACTCAACAAATAAATATCAAGGCAAGCCTTTCCAATTAAAAGTAAAATACTCATTTTTCATTCCCATAACGTTCTTTCTAAAAACCAATTGTAATCAAATCGATGTACGATATTTGAATTAGAAAATCCTTTATCGATTAATAGTATTTTTAATGTTTTCCTATGCATTAGTTCGTGTAATTAGCAGTAATAGTCTAAAGGATTGTTCACGATAAACTGATTTAAGTTAAAGGTGAATGGGAAGAAAAGGAACTTTAAATATATTTTATGAGTTAAGAAAATTATCTACTTTTTGTGAGCTGATCTCCCTAGCTAGATTTTATGTTTTAATGAATTCGTAATCGATATATGTGCATTTAAATATTGACGTTGTTAAGTTAGTAGCATTTATAAAAGACGACACCAAAGAACAACAAGTGTGCAAGCAATTCATGATATCATCAGTCCATTCCAAAATAAAGATGTTGCTGGATTATTTCCAGTAAAATTTATGAATGCAAACAAATTGCTTGAAATGACGCGGAAAATGATTTTGGTCATTCAAGATTATGGTTTTGTTAATCGTCTCCGTCATATCAGACTAATATTTTCAACTCCACGGGGGAAATTATAATTTAACTATTTCAGAGGTTATACGAACAGAAAAAAAAATGCAGTTAATAAGTTTTATCAATTTGCATTCTACAAAATATGGATCGTTTGCACTTTCAGAATTTTTGCTTGATTTTTCCGAAGAAAAATATGAAAATACTGAAACAGAAATAAGTTTTCATGGGGTTGATTTTTGTATTTACACCGAAGAGGAAGAAGATAATGTACCTCTATTTATTTATATTTCTGGTTATGCGGCTTACAAAATTAAAAACCACTTGCAGTGTCATCCTTGTATTGCATTTTTAGCTTCAGAAAAATGAAATGACAGAAAATTATCTTCTTGACATCGCCAGGGGCCGATTAACCCATCCCAATCCAGAACTTCGGAAAGCTTCTGTAAATAGTTAGAAAATGTTTCAGTTTCTTTTGAGCGATCACGAGGACTTATTTTTACCGAACGTCAATCAAGAAAAGAAACGCAAGTGCATGACTTTGAAATCTAGTTCTGCCGAATAATATAAATATTATTGATTTTTTAACAAAGCAAAATAATATCTGTATTTTAAAATAACAAGTTAAAATTTAACTTAAAGATAATAAAAGTAAATAATTTATGGGGGGGGGGGGGGTAGAGAGCAAAGACCAACCATACCTCCTCGTGGTGCCTCGCGGAAAACGCTAGAATTTTTTTCAGTAGGCTAACATGGCTCTGGCAAAGTTTAAAACTGTGAAAGGAAGTAATTCAACACTTAAAAAATAAAAATGCGGAATAAAAAAAATAATGCAGCTATCATAGTCAAAAACACATTTTTAAGTTTCCTGTTCAATTCTAAGAACAAAACTTTTGCTGCAAGAACACTTGCTATCGATGTAACTAATGAAATTATTCATAAAGCAACGAAACATTATCGAAACACAGCGTTGCTTTCCATCGCTTGTCAACCAACGGAAAGTCTTTTTCCCGAGAAATATTGAGAAGTTATTGCACATGCAGCATCTTTTAACTGCTGTTCCAATCTTAAACATTGGTTTTTGGCAAGGGCGTAACCAGGGGGGGGGATTCAAACCCCCCCCCCCCATTGGGTATTTAGTTATTTATTCATTTTTGTTCCTCGACTTGGTGGAAATTATGTCAAGTTAATCGGGTTGTGGGCTTGGAAAAATCTTTTTTTTTTTCTTTTTTTATTTTTTTCTTTTTTTTTTTTTACTTCGTGTGAACAACATAGGAGACAAGCTGTGGAATTCCCCTCATCTCTTTCCTCGGGCAAAATCGTGGAGATGGACGTTGAAGGAGAAGAACAGGCAAGACTCTCGGGGCCTGGAGCACGGTCCACCACTAGTTCATATTCGTGAGAAACAAACTGAAACGGAGAGTCACGTGATAAGGGGGATGCATGTGATAAGGGGGGATGCATCTGTCAATCGTTATTTAGGGGCGAGTCTGCACTTGTAGCCAAAGTTGAACTGGAGTTTCTCGGAATTGGTGCAGGGGTTGCTATTTCTTTTGGTTCTAAAATTCCGAGAAAACTGAGGGATGTAAACTTGTTGTAAGGGGGGGAGGGTTAAGACGCAACGGGATAGCCTTTTGTATCGTCTATAGCTTGAAAGAAAATCGCAAAATAGTTACAGATGTGCAATGTCTTTCTTTTCTTTTTTACCAATGTGCTGTGAGAGCCATGTGCTTCAGTTTCTGCAGTTGAAAAATTCAGATTCATGCATCACTCATTTAGTATCAAAATGCGTAGCATTTTCCTTCCCTAACTTACCTTTTCAGTTTAATAACAGTAATATTAAAGGATTATAAACATAATTTTAAGTGACTTCTGCCATAGGCGTAACCAGGGGAGGGTTTTGGGGATTCAACTCCCCCCCCCCCCATTTTGTATTTAGTTATTTATGCGCACATTTATTAGGCACACAAAAAAAATTCTGGCTACGCCTTGCAAAGCACATATCTATTTTTTCCCTAAGAAAAATAAACACATATGCATATGATTTTATTTCCTCTTTCTGAAGGGTTGTGATCATGACCAAAGTACGTAGCTCATATTACAGAGGACTGGTTATAATCAACCCCCTTATCACCTTTAGGAATTTTACAGCGAAAGGTGGCTTCAATCACCGTACCACACACAGACAGACAACAGAGATCCTTTCAATCACTCCAGATGGTTTTCTTACCTTCTTGATGTCTTTTTTATCCAAAGGCAGCAATTTGGGAACACAATCGCACCTGTTTCCTAGAAAATATTCTCCTCTTTGATGGAGGTTTGTTTTCTGATAAACTGGTGTTGTAGACAAAGCCGTAAGCAAGGGGAGGCAACGGACCCGAGCACCCCCCCCCCCCCTCCCCGAAATACTTTCGAAATTTTTAACCTGTCTGAAAAAGAAAATTTAAACAAAAAAAAATAATAATTAGATTTTGTTCTTTGAACCAACCTGTTTGGGAGCGGGAGGGGGGGTCCTCTGTTTTACAATAGGGGAAACGACAAGACGGCGCTTCAAACATCTAAGGCCTACAAACCAGAACTCAAAAAAAGACCCTTTTTTCTCTCAATTCTCCAGACGATAGGTCCCGCGTGCCGCGTGTCATCAATTGATAACGGATTGATTCCTTGCCTAAGGACTGCATATGGTTCTAATCATCCGACCACACAAAAACAGGAAATATAGTGATCCTTTTTTCGCAAAATGCGAGCCTCATGGAACCACATCTGCCATAAATATACGTACAACAGTTTGGTGCTTTGTCCATCCTTGCCCGAAGGTTACATTCGTGGAAATGGCGACACTCTAACTACCCATATTGTGGAAGTAAGCTAATGCCTAATGGACCCCTGCTTCTACGATTGCGGGATATGGATGTTTGTGCTGTTATTGCTGGAACAAATCTTAGTTCCTTTATTTTCTTTTTTAAACTAGCAATTCGTAAAATCGAATCAACATAGAAACGCTTCCGACAAGGGGGGCGGGGGGAGGGTTCTTGCCCCTTTGCGGATGCCTCTCCTCGAATCATATTCTCTTTTCTTCCCAACCATTTTTCACAATAAAACAGAGACCTTGATTGACCTTGGCAGTTGGGAATTTAGTGGGTTCTTGTGGTCTTGCAAAAGTCTCCTTTGCTCGCCTGCGCACAAATTTTGATTATGAGTAAAAGAAAAGGTGAAAGTATTTTGTCCTATTTTGGGAAGAAACCCTGAAGCAGAAAAGGTATGATTAGTTTTATGTAATTTTTTCGAAATAATATTTTAGCTGCCCCCTCTTCTTTTTTTTTTTTTTTTTGCAATTTTAGTTTCAACTTTATATTTCTTCCTCCCATGCTGAGAAACTGCTTATTAATCCTCCTTTTTTCGTTTTTTAACTTCATAGAGGATGATGTCACACTACTTCGAGTGGGGTGGCGAGGGGGGGGGGGTCGAGAAATTGTGACAAAGTGGGGGATAACAAGAAGTGTGACATTACACATTTTGATTTCTATAAAAACGTGTAAAAAACCTGCCGATTAATCTTATTTTTGATGATTTTTTATTTTCATAATTTGATTTTAAAGTTTCATTGATTTCATTTTATATTGAAAATACGGATGCTTATTAAGGTTTGAAATCACTTCTAGTTAAAATTTTAAAAGAAACTCTTTTTAGGTATTTACTTTTAAAATAAATAAGTGCGGGTCATTTTTCAGAAGTCAATTAATTATTTTTCACTATTATGCACTAATTATCTTTTTTCTATTTTAACCTTAATCTAATTTTATGCTATTTAAGTCCACGTGTAATCATTATCATTTATTGTTATGCCCACAAATGTCGTTAAAAGTTAAAAAATAAAATTAAAAATGTGATTCTTTAACGTAAGTACTTTATTTCTGAACTGCAAGTTTATGTGATACAGCGTGACACGTGGCAAAGGGGATAGGGGTGTGTTGGAGAGTGTGATTTTGTGACAAAGGGGGGGGAGGGGGCTCAACTATATTGAAAGAAAGTGTGACACTGTTTATGAGTGGTCCCATAGAGCGTTTATAATAACATTGCGAAGGTAAAAAATACCGTGACAAAATTACACTTTTACTTAGCCTAATCATAAATGTACATTGAACAAAAAAGATCTGAATTGATTGGTTCTCATGGGCTGCAATAGTGGCACAACTCAAAAAAACACGCGTTTCGGACTAAGAACAGATTGTAAATATGAAAATACATTCTTTTCAGCAGCAATACTAGCACAACTCATAATTCAATATTAGGCCTTAAGATGTCTTAAAAGCGTAATTTCTCTTTTCTTTCTTTTTTTAAGAATTGTGATCTGATTTTTTTCGCCGATGGGGGGGGGGGGGGAGTGTCCCCCCGAGAGATGCCTGAAATAAACACGGAGTATATCTGTAATGACAAGTATTGATGACTAATAAATTTTGAACTCTTGTGCACTGCTTATTGGTGTTTAGTCTGCACATTTTTAGGGTGACCCCCCCCCCTTTCCCCAACCCTAGTTACGCCTATGGTTTTTGGGGAATAAGTCTTTACCTTGTTGATGTGTGCTCTAGAATGGAGTTATATATTTTTGTATCCAAAGAGTAGGGGAGAACGGGGAGAGTCCGCACAATTTTTCTTCAATTTTTTTTCTAAGTTGCCAATACAGCTAGAAATCTTTAGAAAGCGTTTTCTTGTGACCTGAAGATTCAGCTTTATGTGAGATTTTTTAAAATTACGTAGGACGCGCTGTATAGGGACAGTACGAATTTTAGTGCAAAAAGGGAAAGTGTCCGTGGTCTCCCCAACATGGGGAGACCGCGGACACCATGCGCGAGACTCAGGACACATGTGGGAATGTAAAGATCAGTGTATCAAGAAATTGACACTCAAGTTACTTCTAGATAAACAACGAAAGCTGGGCATACAATAAAAGAATATGACCAATGACACAAGAATTAAATGTTTAATAAAAAAAAAAAAGTAACAATGAGCAATAAGTCAAGAAATATATTTACATAAATCGGGTACAGTGAAAATTTGACGAGTTTTGCTGAATTGTTGAGGAGGTCCAAGGTGCCCTAAAACTGAGGACCATTCATAAAAAATTATGTCATCACGAACGGGCCACTTCCACAATAAACCGTTTTTTATCATAGCTTAAACCTCAAGTCCGTCATCTAGCACATTTACTGTCACGCCCGGGAAGACGTTGCCGTCATATTTAACTGCTACATATTCTCCTACCGATCTTTTGAATTGTCACTTCCTTTTGATGTTCTTCGTCTCCTGAATATTCCGAAATGTCAAGATCAGATGATGCAGCGGGCATGTCTATGCCGCTACGCTATCCGAGCTTGTCGTGTCACAGTTGGGTCTCACTTATTTAACAATTGCCTTTTTTTTGTTGTTTGAAAGTCAGTGTACGTTTCGGGGGGCTTGGATGCTAGCTCCTGTTCTCTTTCTTCCTTGGATTCAGTATACGCGAAACGTACAAACAGAATACAAGGTGGAGTCTCGGGACAAATGTCCTGAGTCTCCCCAAGCATCATTCTTGAAGAAAATGTGATCTGACACAAGCAGTGTGTACGTCACTCCAGTTTAAGCACATATAAATAATAGCTTACATACCCTACTTTCATGATAAATACGAAAAAAAAAAAATGACTTGCCAATTTACTTAATGAAAGCTTAGCTACTTACCGCAAAATTTTAGATCAGACTATGCCAAATCACTTTTTTTCACTTCACTGCCGTATTTTGACTTGACGGGCAGCCATTTGCACATGACAATAATAGCAGAATACTACCAACATAACAGAATTATTTTTGCTCGGGAAAACCTATAGGTTAGGTGAAAAACAGGCTATCCGTAGTCTCCCCCTGTCCGGACTCTCCCCGGTCTCCCCTATTGCAACGGTCGTGTGGTTGAATTTGTAAAAATATAATTAACTTTCGAAAACATACAGATTGATGACATTTTTTGTTTTGCTCTGAAGAATTATATTAAATATATTTAATTTCAAAAACAAATACTTTTGATATACGATTAATTTTACATTTATCGTGAAATGCAATTATAATTTTAAGCAATTTATACCTCTCTTGATATCTGAAATACCTTTGCTCTTTAATATAGGCTTCAACAACCGGAATCATATTGTTTAACATTTGTTAAACAGCATTTGATTCAAATCAAAATTAGCCATGGCATATCCAAGATGTTTAATTACATAAATTGGATGCTCTTTTTATCTAAGCTAAGCATAACAAGTTGAGTTTTATGTGAAGACGCACAGACTGGTATTTGAGCCAGAAGCCTAGCCATAAATCAAAATTGTAAACTTTAGAAATAAATGTCGGTTTTTAGTCTCAAAGCAGGTAAATATACATGACATCATATAGAAGTGTTCTTTTTTCATTGAGACTAACCAGAGAAATTTTCCAGCTGTCGGAACTTGGTACTCTCATGATATAGCTGTCGTTGTTTTTCGGCTTTAAAGTTTTTTGACAGTACTTCATTGATTTTTTTTAGCTTTAAAAATGATTTTAGTGGAATATTTTTTTGTGGATGCACTTAAGCTAGGTTAGTATTCTGTTATCCAACAATATTTATTTATTTTAGATTGTTAGAATGTATGTTAATGCTGTTCCTAAAACCTCAAATAATTATATCTTTGTTTTATATAAGTGAATGTTTTTAAACGTGTTGTACTACTTATTTGTACTACTTTTAAATTATACCCTCTGATGCTTCAAAATGTCTATTTTGATAACTTGATGTTAAAGTTTTACCGAGTTTTCACAAAAAAATAATAAATCCATAAATACAACTAATGATTTTTTTTTTCATTTATTTTCATTTTTTCGGTTATTTTTAGGTTTGCAAGCTTCAGGCAGTGTAATTTATATATTGCTTATAGAAATGAACAGTATCATATCTGAAAAATGGACATTTTTCAGGAGAGGAGTTTGAACGTTTTACAATTTGTTTTATTTAATTACCTTATTTGTTTCAATGATTATTATAATCAATTTTGTTCAGAAAATAGTTATTGTTCTAGTTTTCTCTCACATTATAGATGTTAATGATGTCAAAAAAATTAGAAATAACTATAAAAAGTAGTTATTACAGTGTTGCACCAAAACATACAGTTGGCCTCTAGCCTTAATTTTTGAGCATTTACTTACGGCAGTATTCCCAGCATAAAGAGCGCAAAAATCTGAAAATTTTGATATAAAAGCCAAAAACACGATTTTTTGCAGATATGACACTTCATTTCTATAAGCGATATGGTTTACGTTTGAGTAAGCACAGATGAAAGTATACATAACTATCATGAATTTATTGCTAGTAATAGCTTTTAAATGGAAAAGCAGCATGCTAATCAGTAACGTCGACATCTCCGATTTATGGCCAGCTTTTTGGCCAAATGCCAGTCTGTGAGACTTTCAGTTACATAAACGAGTGTTCTATTTGTTTAGCTAAGCATAACAGATAGAATTTTATGTTAAATTATAAGTTATAGATGCAAGGATCTACATCAGGAGTGGCCAACAGCTCAATCGCACTCAAATGATAGATTTTCATTCGATCGGCATACATTTAATGGACGACCATTTAAATATGCGCAGCTACTTCTTTGAAACAAAACAGTCAAAATATTTGTTTCTGTGTAATTTTTCTTTTATATGTTTTTTAAATTAAAAAAAAATAAACAAATATGTCAAACGTATTTTATTCTGATTTCTCTCATTATCAAACGAAAAATTTTGAAACGTAGATCGCGACACATGGTTAACATTTCTTAGTGTAAGACAAGTTGGCCATTACTGAGCTATATTATAAGTTCCTCAGTACCTAAAAAAAAACTTGTTCATAGCATTTTGGTAAATTTGGTTAACTAGAGTGTAATTTGAATCTTATTTTATGTCTTATATGTTTCAACAAAGTAAAAAAGTAGCTATTAACTTACCCTTTTAGGTGCATAATCACAGATGAGCTCATTGGAAGCACTAGGATATGTATTTTTCCCAGTTTCAGGTGCATTTTCTGAAGTTAATTGCACTTTGGTTTTCGAAGTATTCAATTCACATTGCTCTTGAAGCTGTATTTCGGTTTTAAAGCTCTTTCCAGTACTTACATCTACTGATGTATTAGGTTTTGATATGCATGAAACGTTTAGTTCAATTTTTGAACTTTGACTAGTATTCAAGGTGGAACTATTTGTTGATTCTGCTTCTCTCTCTTGATTGAAGCGTTCATGATTCTGCTCTAAAATAACATTGGAATTTGCTGATGAACACCTACAAAGCGACTGCTTTTCAGATTCTGCTCGAGCAAGTAATTTCCCTATTTTTTCCCTTCTACAATTATGAGTATTTCTTCTTTCAGTTTTTAATTTGGAAGATTTGTTTGAATGTAATGAAGGACAATGTAAAAGCCCAGGTTCATCAATAGTAAATAGAGTCTTTTCATTAGAAATTTCACCCTCAGACTTCGCATAACAGTCACTTCTTTCATGCACTTTCCTTTTTCTGAATGTCCTACGTTCTGAATTACTAATAGTTTCGACAGGGAAACTGTCCAAACATTTAGATTGCACATCTTTTGAACATAAGTGATTTCTATTCCAAGCGGAATGATTACTTTCTGGGCCTAAACTGCATATTCTAGTTAGTTTCGATGAATCACTTTTTGAATCCGTATTGGCTTTTGAAGTATCGAGTGCTTCTCTCAAACGTTTTTTGGTATGTGATAAGTTTATACTAGCAGTGGCAGAGGAAAGAGCTTCGACTTCTTTTTTTATTCTTTTATGCTTAAAATTCCTTTTTCTAGATTCAGAACGCAGTTCTGGTTGCGAAGCTAGGCTCTTTTCGGCATAATTTGGTTTCATAAAATTAGGTGAAACATTACTTTCTGAATCTAGATGAGACAAGCCATCTTTTTCAAAAGCAAATCGTTCATCAACTTTTCGGCTAGAATTCTTAAAGTTACACAAATATTTGCATTTATGAACACATTTTGAAGCTTTGCGTTTTATTCCTCGACCTGACTTTTTCGTTCTATTTGGCACCGAACTCTTTTGAGGCAGTAAGGGTTCACATTTTGAAACAATAATTTTTGATGAGATTGGCGAGAATTTTTCATCATTCCAATTATTTTGTATAGATAATCTTAAAGAGTGCCGTGAAAGATTCAAATTAGTTTTTGAACCAGGGGAAAATTCAGTATCCTTTTTCTTGAAATCTGCAGCTAATGATAATTTATTTGGCAAAGTAGTCTGCTCACTAATGACATGACATGGTTTGGTTTTGTTTAAATTATGAATGTTTATGGCATCGCTACTGGTTGCATTAGTACTATTGGAACCATCATTTCCACCTTCTGAGCGAATTAGACTAGAGTGTTGTGACATTTTACTGTTTGAACAACTAATATGTGATAATTTTGAATTTGTGACTAATGCTTTAGATGAATGGCGCTTTCGTTTCGACTTGTTGGTAGATGTAGGAAAAGAGTCTAGGGAACTAAAATCTGTATCAGCGCTGGATGAATCTAATAATTCACGACTTAATTTTCGCTGCCTTATTTCTCCTTTTAAAGGCAACGTGAGATTATTTCTTTGTGAAAGAGCTTTCGAGCTGGGATGTCTTATGATAACATCTTCATCTCGAATTGAATTAAGAGGTTTGATACTCTTCCTGACGTTTATATCACTGTCCACATTCAGCGGCAGGTTTGGTACTAAACCTAAAACGCTTTCCGAGTATATTTGGCAATTTGAATGTTTCAGGATTCCTTTACCTTTCGAAATGTTATCTGATGCATCTCCACACATTGCTTTCACAGGACTTTGTGGCATATTTGATGACACTAAAACATTTGATAAAGGTTCAGTTATAGTTTTATCACTAATAGGACTTTCATGAATTGTATCACAGGTTTTATGAAGTTGCTTAATATGTGAACCAAGGCAAATAGTTTGATGTGCATCACTGTTGTCAATTACAGTTATCAAAGGATTTTCTTGTGGAGGGTGTTTTGAGCATGGAATGATAGGCACATACTGAGTTCTTGTTCGATATTTAACTTCAATGGCTCCATAGAGTCCTTCATAAATTTTACAGAGTGGAAACCTGTGAATTTCAGGCTCGTTTTCAAATTTTGCAGTAGAAACCTCTGATGAAGGTCGCACCCTATAAGTAAAATACAAAAAACATTTAAAACTTAGCAAAAATAATCTTCAAGAAGACTACAGTCCTACAGTTACTTTACAAATTTGTAAAAAAAATATATTTTAAAAATTTAGTTTTATTCTCCAGTTTTCCGTTAATAAGTAGAAAAATAACCTAACGATAAAATTTATTATGTACAGTTCTCAACTTGTGACAAGCATTAAAGTATGTAACAACTGTGAAATACTCCGTACAAAGATCTATAATAACCGTAAAAAGATCAATAAAAGATCGATAATCTATGGTGTTCTATAAAAATGAACGAATTCGGTGGCGTGTAGATCATACCTAAACACATGTTATAGTATCCGAATCGAATTAGTTAATGAGGAATAGTACGTTTCGCTTTATAATGATTTATCCGTCGCTACATCTCAACCACAGATATGCAGCTCATCCAGCTATCGCGCTGTGTTCCACCGCTTTCATTTCATCATTAGTTGTGCGAAGGTTCTTGATTCCTTTGCTGAAGTTATTTTTTATACAAGACTTAGAAGATGTATGATAAAGCCCGACAAGTGATACCTCAAGTGGAATTCCATACTGACACGAGTATGAAAGTTATATAGGCTGTGAATAAGTTACTCAAGTAAATAACTCAGTTTGAGACAGTGGATTAATTTACTTCAACAAATTTGGTGTATATGAAATCGAAGACTCATTCCAGAATCTAACCGACTCAATCGCTGCCATACTGCTTGATGAAAAGCATGTTTAAATAGGATCTGTCAGTTTTTTACGTTTCTTTCATTAGTTTTCCGACATAATGTACATAAGTGTTAACTTGGAGCCAGTTGGTGTAGTCCTGGGGAAAAAGCGAGGAGCTGTTACATATGCGAACACAAGAATGATTGAAATTAAAAAGACACTGAAATTAATAAGTGTGGTGACGTTTTAGTTACAATAAAAAAAAGTAAGAAGTCTCTCGACTTTTTGGAGCAACAGTCGTTCCATTTCATTAAAAATTCAGAACAGACTAATCGAGGAAATGTAATTTTACTCGTGTTTAAACATAGTCAAAAAATTGTTCAAGCAAAATACAACATTAGTTATTGGGAATAGCTTTATTAACCACATAGTCACTAATAGATAGTGTGGAAATGAATTTTAAACCACAAAAGATTTCGCAAATCAAGCCGGAAGCAAGGAATTTTGAAGGTTGTAAAGGAATGCAACTAGTTTTTGGAAATATATAAGAAACTAAACAAATTGCAGTCCACAGCAGTATGTAACGTTTGTTAACTCGGCAAAATCATCCAAAAAAGTCGAATTGTCAAAATTACAATATTTCTCACTCCTTTTAAAGAAAAAACATTAGAAAGATATTAAGCCAAATAAAATGCTATTTACCAATAGTAGATGTTTGAGGGAGACTTTCCTTCGTTTGCACTTAACCAAGCACTAATTTGAGAGAAGTAGAGGAATGAGCGAACTGCTCTCAATAACTGAGGAACATCAATGCTTAACTGTAGCTTGCTACTAAAATAATAAATATATATCACATATATTAGCCACAAGCATCCACACATTCATAAAAATTTGAAAAATGCATGTTTATGACATTGACTCCAACAGCATTCGAGAGATATTTTAATTCAAAGCTGTTTATATTTGACAGATCTTCACCAGACTCCTCAAACTTTTTAGGCTCTGTACATGAAAATTATAGTGAATCTCCTAAACTATTAGTCTAAAGGTGTTTTCAGACCAGCCGCAACAGCGACGAAACCTTTCAGGGCGTTTCTTTGGTTCTACGTGTTTTACTAACTATGCACTTGTGTTGACTGATTGGCGTTTTTTATTGCGTCATTAAAAGTGACTTTCCCTCAGACGATCGTGATTTTTTGATTGCAGTATCCAAGAGGAACTTCATCGCTGTTAGTTTGATAACCATAGCAACAGTATCACGACAGAGACAAAATGCCTTCATCGTTTTTCGTGTAAAAGCACCCTCGCAGGTGGGTTTTTGGTTCTGGAGAAAACCTTATTCAAAAGATTTTTTTATGCAAAATATATGAAAGGATTTTTTGATACAATCATTTTAAGAACATTTCTTAAACACAATGATTAATGCTAAATGTTTAAAATGTTTAACCTAAGCTTCCCTAAGCACAACTTAAAACTTTTAATCTGAAAAAGACAATGACGCAAGAAATAAAATGTTTGCTTGAAAGTTCAATAGTTCAATTAAGGTGCACAGATTCTGAATATATTTTTTTTCTTTCCTTTTTAGTTCACTCTATATATATATATATCCTCCTGAGACCTGGCATCCAATAAAATGGATGTTTTGCTTTTCTTCCTGCTGTGACATATTTCATTTTAGCAAGCAAGACCTGTACTGGAATTATGAAGGAGAAATAGAAAATCACTTTAAAACTTTGAAAATTTGGCAACGGTAGTTTATTTGCTTACATGTGCCCCCCGCCTCCCCCCAAAAAAAAAAATGTTCAAAAAATAAAATTTATGAATTTCTTGAAAAACATCACTTTTAATGCCCAATTGCTCAGAAAAACTTTTTGTTGATAGAATATGTGTATTTTATTTTGCTCGCGTCTCAGGAGTATATAAGCCAAAGAGAGAAAAAAACAAATTTCTTGTATAGACATAGCATTTACTGATAAAATTTCGAATTAAACTCGGAAGCTCCAAGTTTTTAAACTTTTTAAAATTGGTCCCAAACTAGTTTATTTTCAAACATACATTTTTGAGCTGCAACTGTCTTATTTCATTTATTTATTATTACAGTAGAACCTCTCTTAACCGGGCTTCACTTTTTCCGGCTCATATTTTTAAAATACAAAAACAAAAAAAGCTTTTCGAGCGCTAGTTATATGGAAGGAACAGGTGCTGTGGTACTCGAGTGAATTTTTTCACTCATGTGGACGAAGCAAGAGCACTTGAAGAGGCATTGAAATACGTAGAGCAGCAACCATCAGCTACTCCCATGGATGTGATGTTTCTAAAGAAATGGCGGGGAAGTACCGGTCTAATCGTCTGCAGCAAAAACGAGTTACTTCTTTACTTGCGCTTGATAACTGGCATGCAACTCTTTAGTACAGTTACTCAAAGTAACTGTACTAAAAACGCAATAAATCAACACACCTTCACTCTTTTAAATTGCAAAATATGTCACCCATTTTTTGCTATCCCCCGCTTTAACCGTATTTTTACTTAACCGGCTTACATCGGTCCCAATTAAGCCGGTTAACAGAGGTTCTACTGTATTTTTAAACAGTAGGTCACACAAAACCAGAAAACCATTTGGATTAATCTCTTACATTGTTACATGTTTTTAACATGTTACATTTAATTTTATTGCTCTTAAAACCATATTTTTATTGCTTTTAAAATTTATCATTAAGAGCCGATAAGCAGATTTTTTCTTACACACTATTTCGACAAAGATTGGTTCATTTGAAGCGGCTTTTTTTAAAGCAAGTTTCACCTTCTCTAATGAAAAAAAAGGCACTAAATGAACCAAACGAAATTTTATTAAAAATAATATCAGTACAGAAATTATTACTGTGTTTGATCTATCTTTTTTCACTATATGATATTATCTGAAAGTCAAATAAAATGCAGTAATTCAATTCCACTGAATAAACAGCTGTGAAGGTGAGTGAAAAATTATCTGTTTTAGTCTTGCTTCTTGAGCAGGTTTTTGAGGAGTGAACGGATAGTGAATGAAGAACGCATTAGCTAACTCACCAATACATGTGAATGCAATCTACCTTCCGAATTTCCAAACTTGAACAAAGAAATTTTTAAGCAGAAAAGGAAATTTATCTTACCCTTGGAAACAATTAAAAGACCACTGTTCCAACAACACATATTCTTTCTTTGGAATCCTTTCAGCCAATTTTGTTTCACGACAGCAATCTGGCAGCATGAAAACTTCAACATCAAAAATATTGCGTTTCATTGCACGCAATAAACGGTGGATCAGCTTTTGATGTTTTTGACACTAAAAGTAATTTTCCATTACCATCCAACGTTCAAAGATAAATAAACTAACAATAATTATCTACTCTAAAAATCTCTTTCAATTATATGAAACTACATTTTATCACTTTTTACATAATTGTGCAAATTCAGACTATTTTTTTCGTTCATAATTTTTCGCAATTTAATAAAAAGAGAGCAATTCAAAAATTGAAAAATAAATAGGCAATAAACAAGTCTTGCTTTGCTATAGTTCATACATAAAGTCCAGCTAGTCATACGATAAAAAAAAGGAATATTTTATGCTTCATTATTAATAAAAATGTTTTTTTAGACATAAATAAGTTAATCAGAACGATCAGTTTTCGACGTTTGATAGCAGAGGGGAATTTAAAACAAAATGAACCATCTGAAAATGAGGTATACAAATAAATATTGATGTCATTTCATCATATGAATAAATAAAAATTGCCTTTGCATAATAGCTAATTTCAGCTAATATAAAATTCTAATTCAACTTGTTTTTAATATTCCTAAAAAGAGTTTCTTTTTTAAACAAAGATTTCTAATGCAGAAAAGAGCAATGAATAATCATCCTTATGATGTATAGAGTATATTTAGTATCGAGAAGTAGAATATTCAATTTTAAATATTTGATTGCTATAATGTTCGTATGTAGTTGAAAATGACAGATACTTGTCTCCTAACACTTAAATCGGAATTCTTGTTATTGAGATAAAATGGCTTGGTATTTTTAAGAACATCACGTTCTCGGAATACACTATCTACCAAAAAGTAAGTTGGATTTTAGACATTTTTTTTAAAGTCTGAAGAAATATTAAACTTGCTGTTCTGTATTTTGTATTGTATACTTAAACTCACATTTAAGAAACAAAATTCAGGCTTAGGGGCAATTAGGGGGCGGTCAAAAAATTAAAGAATAAAAACAACACTTTTGAACATCTTGTATCAGAAAAAGATCGAAATGTCCTGTAATTTTCGCAAAACATTTTTAAGTACGCAATGCTTACTACCGCTTTCGTCAGAATAGCAGTAATATTCATGAAGATATGGGCATTTGTTTTAAATATTCAAAATTTTTCGCAAGTGTTTTGATTATAACTGGTTAAGTTCTATCTTAAATTACACGAAACTTGCAGACAATTTGCTAAAATAAAAAGGAAGTATGGTACCAAAACTTGGGGAAAATGTAATAAATAGTCGATGAGATTTGAACAGTTTTATTAAAACAAATGTGATTGCGCATGCGCGAAAGATATTAATTAATTTTTTTAATAATTTGATAGTGAGATCTATGAAGCAGCTTATGTAAAAGTTTCAGTTGAATATTGATATTTTTCAAAGATATACACACCATACAGTGAGCCGTATTTAGCAAGCTCTCAAATTAGAGAGAAATGATAAGGGGTTTTCCACAAAGTTTTATAGTGCATGATAACTTGGAAAATTGACAGATGTTAAACTGAATTAAATTGCATTATTTGTGTTTATGGAGTCTGAAGTTGAACGCTATCGTTTACTTTGCCAAAATTATTATGCAATATAAAAATTTGTGGAAAACCCCTTATATTTTTTCTTCAATTTGAGAGCTTGCTAAATACGGCTCACTTATGGTCTATATCTCTTTAAAATATATCAATATTCAACTGAAACTTTTACATAAGTTGCTCCATAGATCTCACTATAAAATTATTATAAAAAATAATTAATAGCGTTCGCGCATGCTCAATCACATTTGTTTTAATAAAACTGCTCAAATCTCATCGACTATTAATTTCATTTTTCCCACGTTTTGGTACCATACTTTCTTTTTATTTTGTCAAATTGTCTGCAAGTTTCATGTACTTTGAAATAGAACGCAGCGAGTTATAAGCAAATCACTTGCGAAAAATTTCGAATATTTAAAACAAATGCCCATATCTTCATGAATATTACTGTTATTCTGACGAAAGCAGTAGTAAGCATTGCGTATATAATTAAAAATGTTTTGCGAAAGTTACAGGACATTTCGATCATTTTCTGATACAGGGTGTTCAAAAAGGTTGTTTTTATTCTTTAATTTTTTGACCTCCCCCTAATTGCCTCTCAGCCTGAATTTTGTTTCTTAAATGTGAGTTGAAGTATGTTCTTTCCATGGTACAAAATACGGAACAGCAAGTTTAATATTTCTTCAGAATTTTTAAAAAATGTCTAAAATCCAGAGTGTCCGAATACTTTTTGATAGTGTAGCTCCGATTCAAAACGGCTTTGATTTGAACAACCGATTTCTTATTTTTTAAGTAACCCTTTTCTCAAAAATGATCCGGTTACGATCTCATTTCTGAGACCAATAAAAAAAAAAGTTCTCACTTAGGGTTTGAACGAGGACTGCCTTAACTATACGCTGATACTCTAACCACTGCGCCAGGATTACACCGAACAGAGAAGGAAACATTGAATTATATAGTTTCCAAACGTACCAAATACGGATGATAAAGTACTTCCGTTCAATATTTCTTCATAGCGCAATCCAACAGAGTGTTAATTATCCACTCGTTTATTCTGTTTTCTTATTTTACTGCTTTCAATTTGGATCCGACGAATTATTCATCTTGCATTCCTGCTATGAAGAGACAAACAGATTACTCACATTCTTAAATCATTCTGACGTCTCGCCCGGTAAATAGTTCCTTAATTTTGATACTAATACTATTGTTCTGAAGAAGTAATTGTGAAAAAGAGCCATGTATTAATTTTGAACATAAAGTTACTCTATAAATTCTTCATTTATTGCAGTTTGTACCTATTGCCCTGTCCCGCGAAAGTGAAGCAGGACTGGCAGTCGTCAGTGTTTGGGACGGTGAGCACCAAACTCGCAGCTGGTTGCTCTGAGATCGTGTACGCTAAAGGGAGCTGGTGTACGTAAAATCCGTCGTGGCTCCAATGTCCTCCAAGTCTGAAATGATACTTCTGGGGGTGCCAACCTAGGTGACGGTCTCTCATCTGGGAGCTAGTTCAAAATTAGGAGACCTCTCAAGGCAGAAGTCGGACTTCCACCCAATGGGGCAGATAAGGCTAAAGTTAATCACATGAGTTCTGGAAAAATATTTAAAACATTTGATTGGAGCAAAAACGGTGTTAAAATAAACGGCAAAAAAAAAAAGTTATTCACAACCATCTTCTCTTTTAAGATCATTTTGATGACATTGTGACTATTTGGAGATAATAAACGAACTAGTACAGATGGTAAGTGACCCATCAGAAATCAGTGCTAAAGTAGCTCTAAAGAGGGATCTCCAAAAAAAAATCACGTGCAGGCTCAATGCTTATACTGCAAAATAATATATCCTTAGCAAAAGCGTCGGAATCTAAGAAATTCAAAATTATCTGTGCGTACATGTCAGGAGCGCATTAAGAAGTTTGGGGGCCCCTGGCGGTAAAACAAATAGGAAATAGGCCCCCACCTCCTTGAAAGTATTCTTGAAAACGTTAGTGTGTGCACCCCAGCATTCGAACTGCTCATTTTTTAAATTCAACTCCTATTCCGTAAAATTTGCATGAAATATCATCTATCGTGAAGCCCTCTCAGAACCTATGAAGCCTACAATATAGGGGGAGAGAAATTTGAGATAACAACTCTGCGGTCGCCATGTCCGCTCACTTCTTCATCCGCCCGTGCGTACATCAAGACATTTATTTCTTTGGATAACAACTTCATAAAATAATATAATGATCAAAGAAAAATGGAGTGTTTGCGAAAAACAGGGAATAGTTTTCAAGAGCAACATATTGCGTTGAAGCCGAAACGAGTGACATCCTTCTCATGGAACATTTTTCCAGGAATCAAAAAGTATCAAGTACTTTCAGTCGTGTAAATGGAAAAGGTCATGAAACCTCAGCACGTTGGGAATGGCATCCTTCACTATGTCCTTGCAAAAAAAGGCAATATTTTAATAAAAATTCAATTTGAATAGCTTCCTTTATTTGACATTAAATGGATCGCAGTCAAAGAAAGCTAATCATTGGTAGTAGGGGTGCCCCGAAGGGGGGGGGGGGAGAACGAGACCCCACCAGAAGCCAACGGATATGCAGTATCCTACCGATTTTTATGTGTCTGAAATCCAACCCGGCCAATGCATTAAAGATCCGGTTATCCGGTATGTCAAGACGGACATCCGGCAGGACGGAGAGGGAGACGCAGATATAAAGTTCCCTTTCAAATGATAATTTGATTTTCAAAATTTAATTAATTAGCATGTTTTGAAAATATATGTATAAATTAAAAACTTCCTAATGATGTGGAAGCTTTAGGATGTTAAGAATATGCATACAGGTTTCAAACATCAGACCTGGATAGCCGGTACGGATTCAGCAAAGAACACCGAATGTCCAGTGTCAGGGAAAACAATGTCCGATGTATCCCTAATCCTGACCTTGGTCCCCCTTCCTCAAAGCGAAATCTCTGTTCATTAATCAAGATTGTTAAGAATAATTAATTAAAAAATGAAGAAGATTAAGCTTTGAGCACTTTTGAAAAGTCAATAAAACTCATTTTTGAGAACTTCGTAAATCGCGTAAGCGTCATGAATGTCTGAAAAAATTGTTGTTCACTAAGAATAATATGAGACTTCATGACTTCATATTCTAATATCATTTACATTTCTATGATATGATAAAACCTCACATAGAAAAGCTCTCTCTATATAAATAATACAATTACCTCGGGAATTGAAAGATCGCAACAATGATTATTTGGCCCCAGAAGTGGAGGACAATGAATACCCTCGCCATACCCTCTATCATCTATACCTGGAATACGAGATTCGACAATCAAATTGCATAGATCGATATAAAGTTTGCGAAGAGCTGGTTCCCGGTCCCCAGGGCAAGGCTTCAGTCGAGATTCACATGATTCTGACATCGAACCTGGTAAAAGAAAAAAGCATGTGAGAAGATCCAAAAGGATAAGGAAAAACAGTTTATAATTAATAATAATTAACATATAAGATTTGGAGCAGTGGTTCATATTGTGCAAGATAAATTCCAATAGGCTTCCCCCCCGTCCTATCTTGATAAAGTTCATATTTCTTACTTACCTTTGGAGTAGTGGTTCATATTCTGCAAGAGAAATTAAAGTATGCTTTCCCCCTTATTCTACGCTAATAAATTTCATATATTTTTCTTGGCTTTGTACATAAAATAAATATACACTTTAAAAATTTCATAAAAGCTTTTCTCACATGAAATTACTCACTTGTATATGAGCCGTTGTGTTGTGTTATTAATGAATATTTACGTTCTGCTTGAAAAAAATAAATAGAGGCACATATTACCCAGACATCCAAATAGATCCATAATACATCCTGATATCTTCTGGATTTTCTGGATAGCTCACGGATATCCACACATATCCAAATCCTGGACTTGGATTTCTGGATATCCCTGAGCTATCCAGGTAGTAACATGTTTTGGATATGGATCTTTGGACAACCTCTGGATATCCCAGGGATATCCAAGTCATGGATTTGGATTTCTTCATATCCCTGAGACATCCAGATAGTAACAGGTTTTGGATATCTTTGGGAAGACCTTAGGACAGCCTATAGATATACATGGATATCCAAATCCTGTGAGGTCCAGAATTCCTTATCCCTGAGATGTCCAGTCATCGCTAAAATGTTTGACTTGTAGATATTGATGTATTTGCCCATATTTAGGCTTCAGCAGCAAAAATTCTTTACTTAAATATGTTGTAGCTATTACATCATTAATAATACATACCTAATGTGTGTTTTCATTTTGTATGAAACTGTGAATTCAAGAATTGACTGCAACTTTAATGAACTTTGTTTATCAAAATCGCGGCTTGCACGACACGTTGATCAAGTTCAATTTGGATATAATTTTCAGTTTGTATACTTCTTTCTAAATTTTTTTTTCATGTTATTAGGCTTATTATGATGAAATAGAACTATTTTGTGTTGAAATGATTTAGTTCTTTGTTTTATCTTTTTTGCCACGATTGCTTTAATTTCAGTGACTTATTGTTTTTTGTTGACTAGTTTTCAAAAATCAAATAAAAGGAATTAACTTTCCAATTCTATTAAATATTCGAATAGTAAAGATTGTTTTAATAATGTGAGCGATACTCTTGTCTAACGCAAATGCTTACTGATTATTATTTCTAATAATGAGTCGGATTTTCCTCCCGGAGATTAATTTTACGTTTTGATAGTAAAATATGTTCAGTATCAACTCCCCAAACACTGTATGAAGAAACCTTCATCTTGTAGGAAGATTTAACCAACTGGTCAACCAAAAATAAAATAACAATGCTACATTCTGTAATTAATATTTTTTAAATACTAAAAACTCAATGAGGCAAGGTTGTTACAAACCTTTTTGTTTAATCACAGTTCAAAATGAAATGTCTGGTATATGGATGCTGAAAATGGCATATGGAATTATTGTACCAAATTTTGGTACTGTCCAACTTTGAAGAATAATTTTGTTACTGATCGACCTTTGTCATTATGGCACTGGGAGTAATCCTGAGAGACGGCTGACACTTCCAGATTCTGATATAACAAATATTCTGGTGCATAATGCTTTCCTTTATAACATGCAAATATTACTGTAACAGCATTCTTTTAATTTTTAGTATGCTTGCTGTAATGTAACTCACTCCTTTAGCTTTACAAAAGGTCTGCCATGTTTTAAAAAGTACTATTATATCTTAAAATCGTTATCTAGATGGAACAGTAGATGATTGTTTATTCATGGATCACTAACAGTGTTGGTGAATTCGATTATGTTGTTAAAGACATGTAACAGAAGATGATTATGTCTAAACCTTTTCATATTTTTATTGAGTGTGACAAAGCGCTGTCACATTTCTCTTGTGTTGGTTAAAAACGTATGGAAGCACAATTGCACTGCTGTTTCTTACTTTTTTGTATTAATTGAAAACAGTGATATGCATATCAATTGCAGCTTTTTGTTTTCTTAGTACCTAAACATTACTTTTAAATTATAATTAGTTAATTTATAACAATTTCTCTTGTTTTCCAGTTTATATACAGTAAAATCTAGTTACAGTGAATACGGAAATTTCCGTTAAAATGTAAAAGTTTTAGTTCCGCTTTAAAGTCCGGTAGAAGAATTTATTTTCCGTTATAACAAATCTCTGTTTCAACAAAGCATTTTGCTGGTCTCTTGGAGTGTGTTGTAATCGGATTTCACTGTATACAGTAAAACCCGTTTAAGAAGTTTTCCCGTTTAAAAAGTTTTAAATTTCAATACCAGTTTCATTCCCATCTCCCTAATGTTAAAATAACCCCTTTTAAAAGTTCTGATTATATATATTTTTTTCGCTTAATAAGTTTTCATATCGGTCAATTTTTTCTTTCAAATGACACCTTAGACTTCTAAAGTTTCTATTTTTTTCAAGTTTATTTCAATCTACGTAGTTATTTTTCTTTTTAATGGAAAAAATATTAGGAGAAGAATTAGAAAAGCTGTTTTGGTCAGCCTTTTCTCAGGGGTACCCTTTTCTCAACACTAAAAGTTCCGGGAAAACAGGTGGCAGAGAGGATTAGTCAGTTATTACGAGAACAAACAATGATGACTGATCAAGGGAGAAGGGAATGTTTGTAGAGTCTGTTAGGGGGGTGTCTATTTTCTGTCTAATTTAAACGTTGTAAAATAATAAAATAATATCATCCCTAAATATTATAAAGTATATCCATTGTCAAACATAGAGCCTACCCGTTTAAGAAGTTTTCCCGCATAAGAAGTGTTTTGCTCTTGGTCCTCTGGAAAACTTCGTAAGCGGGTTTTACTGTATATAAGTGAAATAACTATCCATTTATTTTGCACTTAGTTTATAGTATATACAAAAAGTTCTTCAGTACTCAAACAGTTAACCAATAAATGAAAATTGTTTAATTTCGTAAATCATGTCTTTTCTTTTTCATAAACATGAACAGTAGTTAGTAACATGTAATATCTAAGTTTTATATTTGCACATTAATTGAGACCAGTTATATTCATATAATTTACATTTTTTTTAATTATTTTTTTTATTTTTGTTGGTAAACATTATTTCTAAATAATAATTAGAGTCAATTTATAATCATTTCTCTTGTCTTCCAATATATAGATAGTAAAATCTCGTTACAGCGAATACTGTTACAACAAAATTTCCATTTAAACAATTCAAAATAAAATGTCTAGTATATTGTTGTTGAAAATGGCATGAGGAAATATTGTACCAAATTTTGGTACTGTCCAACTTTCAAGAATAATTTTGTTACTGATCGACCTTTGTCATTATGGCACTAGGAGTCATCCTGAAAGACGGCTGACACTTCTAGATTCTGATATAAATTTTTAGTTCCATTTTAAAGCCCAATATGATAATGTATATTATGTTATTAAAAAACATTTTTTTCAACAAAGCATTTTCCTGGTCCCTTGGAGTGGGTTGTAATGGAATTTCACTGTATACTGAAATGAAATAACTACACATTTATTCCACACTTAGCTTATATACAAAAAGTTCTTCAGTACTCAAACGGTTATCCAATTATGAATATTGTTTAATTTCAAAAAGCACGTTTTTTTCTTTTCCATGAACAATAATTAGTTACATGTAAATATCTAAGTTTTATGTTCATATTTTTTAAGCTCATTTTTATATCCTTTGTATTATGTGCACTTGTAAATTTCAATCTTTTTTTTCCTCGAGAGTTTTTTTAGGCGAGGCTTTCTGGGAGTTCTGCTGCAGAAATCACACTGAAAGAAAGTTTTGCTGGTGAAACATCTACAACAGTTCAAAATCATGTAAAAATGTATGTTTTTATGAAAAAATCATGTATTTTTCAAAATGTAAATAAAGTTGTGTATATGAACTTTTTGCATTCATTTCTCCAAAAAAATGCATTGTTGTTAAAAGTTACACGAATTATATTTTAATTCCAGTAAATTTTGTTATTTTTAATTAAAAAGAGTACAGATAAATCAAAATGTACTTCTGTATACTGTATTAGTAAGTGTAAATGTTTACATTAAACTTGCACAAGTTGGCTTGCAAAAGTTTATATTAATTATTTAAAAAGGTAACTTTATCCATGATATAACTGACATATTTATTACATGAAAATTGAAAAAAAAAATCTCTTAATCTATTTACATGATATAAATGTGTACATGATTTTACTTAATTATGTATAAATCTTTCAATACTTAAAGCAGTTGTATACATATCAAATACACTCTGGAACAGACTGTGATGGTTTCTTTCTTTATCTCTTTCTTTTAGATGCCTTAAGTTTTTCAATTTACAGGTTTGTGAATTGTTGAGAGAACTATGTTTATCAAAAGATTGCACATGTTCAAATGAAAAAAATCTACCAGCATGTTCAAGGTTTTATAAGTTTCATTTAGTATTACTCTTTTATAGCAACTATAAAAGTTGTCCAATTATCAACAATACAGCCAATTAGTGATTCTTTTTCAGTAGTAAAAAAGAGAAAAAAGTCTTATTGCAGGTCTGAGAAAGAACCTTATGAGTTGGAAAATATATAGATTTGAAAAAAACTTCTATTAAATTATAATTTTTAATATTTAAAAATAATAATTAACTTTACTAATATTAATGAAGCATTATTATTATTTTCTATTTTAAACCTGTAAAATTTAATAGTTTAAAAATTGCAATTTTTGTATAAATAAATAAATTATTTATAAATATCAATATTTTTACTGGTTTATTGTAGTTATTTTATTCCTAATTATGAGTAAACAAATTTCACTCATAATTATGTATGTAAAAACGTCCTATAAAACTGCATTCAGCCTGTAAAATAAGGTATTTATAAATAATTTATTTTATTAATACAAAAAGTTGCAATTTTTAAACCTCTTTACAGCTTAAAAATATAAAACAAACATTATATCCAGATCATATTCAGTGGATATCTCAAATACATCTAGAAGATTTAAAATACACAACTATTTAACAGTTACAGGACAGCTAGAAGATATCTGGATATGATATCTTATGGACAGGAAAGAAATATCCACAGGATATCTGTGAGCCATTCAAAACCTCCCCTGCTTATCTCTAGCCTGTCCTATGCACGTCTGGATATCCAGACGTGCATAGGACGTCCAAACGTTGCAACCTTTTCTACCACTTCTGGATATTCCTGGATCAGTTGGACATGCCAGAGATGTCCACAGGATAAGCTTCATATCCAACTCGTAATCCGTTGGATATCTACAGGCTGTAGTGTGGAGATAGGTGGTTGTCTGGGTAGTTCAAAAATGAAAATAAAATGGTTATTAAAATAGTAACAAAATGACTACAACAAATCGTAAAATAAAGAACGAAAAAAAAAAAGCAAAATTCTATTTTAGGAGAGTGGGGTCTACTAGAGGATGACATCTCCGTTGTGATTAGCGACTAGTATGTCCAGCCCATTTTGACATTATTTTTTTTTTTTTGTAAAAAAGTGATTTTTATTCAGTTTACAATTTTTTTATTTGAAAAAAATAATAGAAGGCTTATATTACAACATCGTAATGCAGATAAAACAGGCTCTTATAAGTCAGATACCAAAATTTATATAATAAAAGAATGGTAGTTGAGAGTTTTTGTTTATATATATATATATATATATATAAAGTAAAACCACCAGTTGTTGTTGTCGTGTCCTCGCGCGTGGCGAAGAAGAATAGGTACGCTGCTCCTGAGTCTAACGGGGCCCTTATAGGCAGGAGTCCGATTTCCGCCCCTTTGAAAAGTCTCTTAATTTTTTGAATCAGCCCCTCAGATGAGAGACAGTCACCTGGGATTGACACCCCCAGAGGTACCGTTTCACTTGTAGCCACGACCTATTTAACGTGCACCAGCTCCCTTTAGCGTACACGGCCCTTCAGGAACCAGCCGCCGAGGGGTTGTCACCCTCCCAAATACTGACTTAAGTCGATGTTGCTTCACTTTCGGTGTTCTGCGGGAACCGAGCTTCTACCGACTGGTCCACTGCGGGACAAAACCACCAGTAGTTGACACCTTAAGGATTCTTTTGTCTGTTTGTTTATTTATTTTGCTTGGACCCAATTCACTGTAGGGGAAACTTATAATTACTGATAGCTGCATAAACTATACCCCTATCATACTGTTGCAAGAATTACATTAGTAAAATGAATTGGAAATTTTTTTTTTTTTTTTTTTAAAGGACAATGGGTCAGTAGTTGACACCAAGGGAAAACAAGAATATTTAGTAGTTGACCCTCCGCTCTTCATTTATTGAAACTGTCTATGGTGTTTTATGTAACCCTACATCTTCCACAGCCGCTTTCATTGCCTCTCGTGTATAATTTCTAAAATTTCCCTTTGTTGGAGGCAAAAAATGAAAGAGTGAGTCATTCAGTAGTTGACACATTGTGATTCCAATAGTTGACACCCTCAGTCAACTATTGGATATGATAGTTTTAAAATGTTTCAGAGGTTATAACAGAAGGTTTTGCTTTGTAAGCAGCTAAATAACACTCAAATAAAGCAGTATTATCAAATAATATTACTAGCCACAAGTTGACACCCCCATGTCAACTACTCATTATTATGTCATTTAAGGTTTAAGTAGTTGACACAATGCCAAACAGCTATTTATTTATTTTTTTGTTTTTTAGGTTATTTTAAATAACTTTATATACACTTGATGTCCAAAACAAAGTACTAAATACCTGCTTAATCGAAATTATAAATTGATGTTTGAATTTTCAATGCTTACCTTTCAGCGTGTTCTTAGCAAACTCAACAAGGAAATTACAATAAACATTCGAAAAATGTGCACTTTTGTCATCAGTCGATCGCTGCAGAACTGGCGCTAAACATGGCGTTATGAAAGTTCACATTGCCACCACTAGAGAGCTATACTACACACGCAGACAAATATTAATCATCTGGTGCCTTTTTTTTGCTTATTAAGGACTTTTTTTTTAATCAGTGTCTACTAAAGGTGGTTTTACTTTATATGTTACGGCGTATGTCCGAAATTGGAGAATATCGACAATCACCGGTCTGATAGATGGTGAATGTCGACATTCTCCGATTTCGGAGATTCACCGTAACATATGTATGTATATATATATATATACACTCATGTCCAAAATTATCTTTACATACCCAAAAATGATGATATTCAATGAAATATCCAATCAATGTGATCCGTATTTGCAGGGAATGATGAAAACCAAGCCTAATTAGCATTATCCAATCAAAAGGTTTGTGATATGCAAATCTAGGCGATACGTCATCCAAGGGTGAATCAAGCGCTTTGCGCAAACTGAATATTTGAGTGAATTTCTGCAACATAGCGTTTGATTTCAGTGTGTAGGGACTCAAAGCGGTTTGTTATGGCTTCGAAGTATCATTTGGAAGAATCTGTAAAGTGGCGAATTATCGGCCGTTTAAAAGCAGGGCGTCAATCACGGAAACAGCCACATGTGTCAATATTTCAAGACAGACAGTCTCTAAGCTATGGAAACAGTTTCAAAATGATGGAACTGTTGTAAGGAGGCCTGGACAAGGTCGGAAACGAATGACAACTGCTTCTGAAGATCGGTATCTGGCATTAACTGCCCGTCGTAACAGAAAGGCTACTGCTCGCCAGTTAAGTTCAGAGCTTGCAGCCGCCACTGGAACTGTTGCATCACGGCAAACAATATACAGAAGGCTTAATGAAAAAGGCCTTTATGCCAGAAAGCCAAGGGTATGTGTTTTACTGTCTTCACAGAAAAAGAGGGATCGCTTTAATTGGTGCAAAGAACATCAAAACTGGACTGAACATCAATGGTCCCATGTTCTCTTTACTGATGAGTCGCGGTTTAGTTTAACTGGTGATTCTAAACGTGTTTACATCTGGAGGGAGTCAGGAACACGAAATGATCCCTCGAACATTGTGGAACGTGACCGTTTCGGTAGTGGAGGTGTGATGGTATGGGGTGGAATAATGATCGATGGACGTACGCCCCTACACGTGTTCAGCAGCGGATCTGTGACAGGCCAGATATATCGGGATGAGGTCTTAGATCCTTATGTAAGACTTTTCAGGGGTGCATATATGGACCTGACTTTTTATTTATGGATGATAATGCCCGTCCACCTCGTTGATGAATTCCTTGAAAGTGAAGACATTAAGCGAATACCTTGGCCACCAAACTCTCCTGACCTTAACCTGATAAAGAACTTATGGGACTACCTTGGAAGAGCCATTGCACGTAGACATCCTCCTCCTAGAGATGTAAATGCTCTGAAGACGGCATTGCTGGAAGAGTGGAGTTTAATTCCCCAAACTGTGATTAACAACGTTATTTCCAGCCTTAAAACACGTTGTGATATGTGTGTACAAGTCAGGGGAGATC